>CM075263.1:1278333-2546666 GCA_037678475.1 x Bolboschoenoplectus mariqueter | reverse complement strand
TTTTCTCCTCTTAAATACATTAGGTAATGAATTTTGTTTTTTTAATACCGACACATTTGCTTTGCAGATTTACGCTTTAACTGACATGATTGACATTGAAGTGCATTCAAACCGATATTTAATCCAAATTAAGTAATTAACAGTTTAATCTTTATACAGTATGTTGCCAACTAACTTGGGTGCGTTCTTACTGTCATACAATGCAAAATTTATTAGTAGATCAGCCGAACCGTAAGTCCAATACAGTGGTGATATATCTCGTATCTCTATGAAGAGACGTATGTTTAAATCTCACAAAAGACATTTAAAAAAAATAAATACTGGATTAATGGAAGCTCTTATTTCAAAAAAAAAATTAGTGGATCAACCGTATATATAGTCTTTCTTTTTCCTTTATTTCTTTTTTTTTGTGTTTTCTGAAAACAATGTAAACAAGGGGTAATTTACAGGTCAATGATAATTGGTAAAAGTTCCTATTTGCTCAGGAGTTTAAAAAATTGGAGACAAAATTCACGACATGCAAGCCAGGTCAGTTGGATATAATTAACAAACCCATCACGACTCAAATCTGACCAATTTGAGCTTATTTATCGAATTAAAAAATGCAAGGCATGGGGTAGCATGTTCTCTTAGTTTTATATATCTTTCAACTTTCACTAAAAATTATTAATAGAAGACTCTGATGCCAATAGCTGGTTGAGCGGGTAATTGAAGCGTCATCTATGAATTAAGAAATAAGAGTGGGGATCACTGTAGGCATGTGAAAGAAGAAACCAGATCTTGTCAGAAAACTATTGGAGGTTTCCTCTGGTGGTATATCTTAGGGAATATTATTTCCTTTTTTTTCTGAGAAAATGGTGATATTATACAATGCCAATAGCTCTGGAGTAATGTCTGTCACGTTCAAATACCAGCTCTCAACAATAATTGCAAACACCAGTGCTATATCAGTATAAGATCTCACATTAAAAAAATTATGTAAGAGGATGAACAAATTTTCATATAAATTATATGGAGTATCACTTCATTACTTGCCTTTCCAACCGATAGTTAAAAAAACTTCCCAAGGAAAGTTTTAAAAAGTAATATAACTCTTTGAAAAATCACCACCACTTACAATCTTAAATACCAGTATGACCGAACACAGGCTAAACAATGTAAATTCTACAATATACATGCACACTACAACAATGGAGAGGTGACTAAAAAAGAAAAAAAAAAGAAAAAAATGAAAAAGATAGAAAACAAAAGCACATTAAAGTAAGATCTCTCTCTTATTAAAGATATATCCTCTATAATAAGAACTGTAACACACAGCAATAAACCCAAACCAGACCAACCCACCCCAATCCAGTTAAAAACATAAAACCAGATCAAATCAACGGGTTCGGCGGCTCTGCGCTGGTTTTGAAGAAGGAGATGATGACTTTGCTCTTGCAAAATCCACCAAATCCTTAAAAAGTGCATCCTCTGGCTTAGCCTGGCTAGAATTTCCCTTACTCTCTTTAATTGACAAGTCCTGGGTCTGATTAACCATTTCGTCATACCCTGCACCCGGAACATTATTGTTCCCATATTGGTATTGCTCAAAATATTGCTGTCTTTGGCCATACTTAGCTGGGGGTGGTGGCAAAAAGACTGAAGGTTGTGGTTGTGAGCTTTCCCAGGGGGCTTTTGGTAACTCCTCTTTTGCTATAGGGGTAGGTTCGTCAAATTTTGGGGCAGTGTAGTAACCAGGTTTAGGATCAGAGGTGAGGAATGGGGGAGGGGGAGGTGGGAGGACAGGCTCATCAGAAGAGTCTGAAGCGTAATGGTCGCCGCTTAAGAAATCCATTGGTGCAGTTTCTTTCGAGGCGGTTGCTGTACCAGCAGAGGCAGTAGTTGTGGCGGGAGCAGTTGGTAGAGGGTTTTTAGAGGCAGGAGGAGGAGGGATGACGAAGGGTTGTTTGCCCTGAGCAGTTGAATTATCTCTAGCAGTCCTGGTAATCACAAGAAAAATTCTTTATCTCAGAACAGAGATCTTCCTAGATGTGAAAGCATATATGTAATTGGCTAGAGGTAAGACCTTGCTTGTTAGTAAGTAAATTCATGCCTGCAGTTTCTTATTATTTCCTCCTCCACATCGTTTTAGTCAGGTCCAGTACTGGTATATGCTGACTTTTTAGAACACAAAGAAGTTGTGGCATGCACATTGGACTAAAATTTTTTTTATAACTGCTATCTGTGAATTTTAGTAATTTTTTTGTGTTAAATATAAGTAGTATTTTGCTGTTAGAAAGTAACTTCTAGCAGCAATACAAAATAAGTACCACCAATATAGTATTGGTATGGTTATCTTTTTGTTTCAATAATAGGACATCGAAGAATATACCTGCGGGAGAGAAAAGAGAAATCATCTTCCGGCTCATCATCCTCATGGCTCACATTGACAAAAGGAGAGGAGAAAGGAGCTGATGCAGCAGCCCCACTAGAAGAAGCTGGAGGAATGCTGTGCTTCGCATTTGTTTGATGGGTAACGGCAGTTGCAGGAACTCCACTTACAGGAGGTGCAGCGCCTATTGCTATCTCGTCATGCCGTTTAAGTACCCGCTGAATTTCATCATTTAGGGTTAGACCCTGAATTAGAAGCTGTTCATCCCTATACAAGTTGACAACATAAGGGAGTTCAGAAGGAAAACAAATCCATATTTCATTTGAAATCAAGTCCTGTTCAGACCCCATCCAATTATAATGCTCCCCTTTTTAGCTTTTTTATTATTTTCATGATTACAATTATATATTCTTTTCTCATTGAAATTGTATTTATTATGTGCATACCCAGTAGTACTGACAAGATCCGTGATGCGCTTTTGGTAAGTGCGGCATTGCTCAACTAGGTCGATGATAACCTCCTCTTTCAGACCCTTCATTAATAACAAAATTGTAGAGGCAAGTTAGTCTGGAGAGAGTCAGAGAAATATTTCTGATATGGTGTAGATTCATTAAAATCTAAATCAAGAAAAAATGATTTAATGCAAAAGCAAAAGAAAAATGTGCATTCTACAAGGAAAGGTCCAAAATATGCTCTGTGGTTTCAGCAAAAAGATCATTGAGCAGATATGTCAATCAACCAGTCAAACCTCATAGTGCAACTGGCAAGTCAGATAACTATCAAGAACTCTTTGGTTCAAGCTTCTTGGAGCACCAAATATGGACGTGGGACTTGTGACACTTTCCGTTTAATAAGAAAATGAACAGAAACCGACCTTGGGGGTAGAAAACCATGGTCCACATTTAACCAAAAAATATCATGTCAAAATATAAAAATTAAGTGAATAAGCAGGTAATAGATAAATAAATGATTATATGTGGGTACCTCAGGGTGTGCAGGATCTATAGCATTTAGCATCTCAGACAAAACATCAGCTATACCTTGAGCATTTTGAATGTCATCCAAGCTGGACAAAAGTTTCATACATTGATAAAGCACTTTGTTTCATATCAAAGTATCACATGCCAAAAGCAAATGCTGAAAATTCTATCAAGTTGCTCTAGAAAGAGGGGCCAACAATTAGATGAATTAGAGGATATGTCCATAAGTACGAAACATCCCTCATCTTGGTCCCATGTATAAAACATTTAACATTAATCCTCAAGCATTGTGATTCATACAATTTTAGACAAGCCTTGATCTACATGATCAAACATTAAGATAAAAAAAAGGGTATCTTTGAAGGGACAGAAAATTAATCAAACATTAAGATTAAACAGTTCTGACATGTATGTAGCCTCAATTTCAGACAAAAGCTAACTAAGAACAAAATGATAAAAAAAATGCAATGTTGAAGGACCAAATGAGAATCATTACGACTCCTTCAAAAAATCAAAATGATACTTGATGGCCATGTAAACCGATAATTGGCCTCAAAAGGGAAGATAGAAAAAATATTACCTCATAGGGGAAGGGTTTGATTCAAGGGAAGCTTGTATAGCAGCCTCCTCATGGCTAATATGTACAGGGGGATGTTGTAGAGGAACTGATTGTGGGGGAGTAAATAAAGGCACCGCATTCTCTGTTCGAGGTGGAAAATCTACACCAGCAGCCTGGCATAAAAGAAAAACTCTGATAATAATTTTACCAACAGCTCAAAACAAAGTTCTTCACTTATTTCTGGGCCATTTGAGTATAATAATTTTGTCAATACACACGAGCTCTTTATTGAATAAGTATCATAAATTTAACAAGAAACAATATTCCTTTTATTGTGAATCTTAAAATTGGTTTCATTTCATTGATTAAATAAAAAGTAGGAACTGCTTAATGAAATGAGTAACACTCAATACCCTTAGTTCTCTGTATACAGCATGAAATTGGGGATACTTCCCTGCAGCCCCACCAAAAGCCTCTTGCCAGGTGTCAATCAAAGTCAATATCTTCTCTTTCACACCCAAGTCAGGCTGTAATAACAAAATTGAGAAAGAAATGACATAAAATCTCCGACCTAGCAATCCTTAAAGCATGCAAGAATTATTCTTTCTCTCACCTTTTTCTTGACTATTTTCACCATATCATGTAATATATCACGATCAACAATCTGCTGGATCACCATGTCGCCACAGTTCTTGCTTAGAGTCTCCAATGCCTAAAACAAAAGATTTGTGAGACAATTAACTAACCCAAAAATCTTAATCTCAGACTTCTGAACCTTACTGGCAGTGGCAGGGCTTTTGATACAGTTAAAAATACATACGCACAATTTATTGACTCTGTGTCTACACAGTACCGAGCCTGATTTGGTTCCATCAATACATATATTGTTTTCAGTTGCCTATGAAAAAGATCTTCAGTTCAAAATAAAAGGTGTACATATCTTAAATAAAAAAAAAGTGATGACAAGGAAATAATAGTGCATTTGATTAACTCACAGTGAGTGCAAGGATTTGAACTTTGGGATTTTTACTTCCTAATCGCTTCTTTAGAAGCTTAATAGCATCCTTCGTCTGTCTGCAATTTTGATTGATTTCATCAGCTATATTCAATGATTCAAAAATCAAAAAGAAAAAAAGAAAGAATGTGAATGATTTCCCTATAGGCACGGCATTTATATAGAGCTTAGCATGCCCCCAAAAGAACCAAATAACAGAAAGATGTATACTAGCATATGACTTACATAGTTACACAATGACTTTCTACAAAAAAATGTGTACATAAGGAAAGCATCCATCTGTTCTGACCAGTACCAGTCCAAACTGGTTGGTTTGAATGATTTTGAGGGCCATACCACAGTCTTGAATTCCAAAAGTTAAGTACTTTATTGAAACAAGTCCAAAATACACCATGTTGGTGGCTCAATCAGTCCCCAATTAGGCTAGAAACCCCCAAACAGACACTAAGCTTAACCAAAATAAGCAAAGTAACAAACAACAGATATGATATAAAACCCGAGACCTTGTCATCTTCACCGTTCTAAATCTAATTTTATAACCATTTAACTTAAATTTCCATAATAAGCTGAGCTGATAAAAAGCATACGCAGGGTCTATATTGATAATGTCGCATAGCTCGATATTAATCGACCAATCGGGTCCTATTAGCATGTCACTGGTTGCTCTCTCGGCACACGCCGCTGCTGCGTTCGCCATCCTGTACCAAAACAAAATTACAAAAGGGAAAGGAAAACAAGAAATTTTCAGCTCGAATCGGATTGAGAACCCCGATACGACAGAAATCCGAAAACGACACCACAACGAAGTACTCACTAGATCTGAGCGAAGGAAGCTTACAGATGAGAAGAGATTTATCAGATCGGTGGATCGAACTGATCGAAATTCGATTATTAGAGGAGAGAAGCGTCGTGATAATTAGTTGAGATTAGAGAGAAAAGTGTGTGTGAATGTGATACTTTTCTTCTTCAACGCGGAGCAGAGAGAGAGAGGTGGGTCGTGTTAGGAGAAGAAACAATTAATAAAATGTATAATAAAACTGGAGTATAACCGTCCCGCAAGAGTCTCTAACTAAATATCTAGTCAGCGGTGGGAATTTTTGTTTTCTGGTCCCACATGTCAGTCGAGAATTCTGAATTGTTCCAAGCTTTGAACCAGGTCTATGGACCTTCTAGACGAACAGAGGACCAACAGGTAAACTAGCTGATGTAGTAAAATACAATTTGCGTTGACTTCACACACACAACTTTTATCATTCTATGCAGAATTTGACCCCAAAAAATATATATTAGCAAAAGCAAGTAATTTCTAGAATAAATCTTAATTACATATCAAGTTACAAAATAGGTATAGACTTTTTACAAGTACAGCCAGCAACATCACTATGAAATTCCTTGGGTGTTGGTTACATCATAGCATTGAAAATTAAACAAAGGAAATGTAAAACCATCATATTCCCTGGAGCACGGCATGTACTGCTTTCTGACCAATGCAGTTATTGTGAAAAGGTCTCCTTTTCCTTACACCAATTTTCTTCCCACCATTTTCAATCTCATCTTTACACCTGTTTTGGAATTCTTCTCATATTCCCTTCTCATTCCAAAAAAGTAAGAATGTTTACTTATTGGATCCATGGAAGTACATCGTAGCCCTTGAGAATCATATTGTTTGTTTAGAAAGGTGATTAGAATGACTAAAGAATACAAACGCACTTGCTAGTTGGTATCTCTTTAATAAAGGATAAAAATACATGACAACACAATTCATTGATTCCTCTCCTAAAAATGGGTCAAATAGCTGTTGATTCTCCCTGCAAAGAGGTACCAACTAAAGGAGAAAAAAAGAAATCCAGTTTTCGGAACCAAAGAATAAACTGGGCTATATATTTAGATAACAATTAAGAGAAGAATGAACCTAGAAGAAGTAGAATAATGGAGAACAGAATAATTAGGTACCAGTACCACACTGTAACATACCAATACAACCTGTCTATGTTTTCTTGTTTCAAGTTTTCAACATTCCATTGAAATTGGATCTATATAACCTACGTTAAAATGGATAAACTTCCAAACAGAAAACATAGAGTTCCAGGCAGTGGATGTAACACTATTTCACCATTGTGGAATCCAAAACATGAACAAATGAATCACTTCAGTATCGTCTAGACTTCAGTTAGGATAACAAGTCATCAAAAAACAAAAGACAAAATTATCAACTTTTTCCCTCAAATAGCAAAATAATCTAATTCAAATATTTCTCCCGGATTTCCACACGCTAACCCCAGGTTCTTCCGAGCTCATCACACAAATCTTAGTCTTAGCTAAGATTTTTCTTAAAATTTACAGCAATAATATCATTGAAGCCTCTCCATGAGCTTCTCTACCAAAATTCTCTGTTGTGTGCCACTCAAAAACTCGGACCTCATTATTGCATTTGATACAAGAACTACATCAGCTGGAGAGGAACCATTTACCTGTATAATGAATAAATAGAGGTCACTGTGAATAAATGTCCACAAAATATTAGCTAACACTATATACAAATATGAAACTATTGATCAAAGAGAGGTGACAAAAGCTATCATTTTTCCTTCCATTTTGCTATTTTATTCTTGGAAACTAAGAGAACCCCAGTAAGTTCAGGCTGACAACTGGACCAGTGCCTCATACCAACCATAACAATAGAATTATCAATTTGTTATGTTCTGTTCTTTATTCTCTTTACCCAAAAACCTAAAAGAATAAGCCCCAACTATTTACGAATTATGCAACACCCCTCAAAATTTCTTGATAATAAAAAGGGAAATCTTAAGCCTAATGGTCCCACCGGAATGGGTACCTGGAAAAGCAGCATCTTTATTGGTTTCGTACCAGTCCGGTACAAGAACTGTCAAGAATCTTATTTGCTTTTTTTTTGGATGGGGTGGAGAAGCTTGAGACACAGAGAGAGAGAGAGGGAGAGGGAGAGCAATTACCCAGACACGGCCATTTAATCCAACAGCAATCTCAAATGATATTTTCTTCCCTAGTGCTTCTAGAACTGGACACGTTGGAGAGCTTAACAGCCTGACAAGAGTAAACATAATTGGTAATTTGGCATAAAGAAATCAGTGGTTCAACATGCACACAAGTTGTGATCAAAGCTTTTCTCTGTGTATACACAGCTTTTGCAACTACCATAATAGATAGGTATTTGAAATCTACAAATAACAACCAGCCTTAGCATATACAATATATAAGTTGCAATCAGGCTTTGTAGAATAGAACAAAGAACAAATATGACAACTCACGTTCGTGCGAGGCCAGTTGATGTCTCAAACATGTAACCATTTTTTAATTGCCCAAACTCAGCAGCTTTTCCACTAGCTATGCAACAAAGAAAAACAAAACCTCTCATGCATCAAATGGCATAACATGTAAAACTTCAGGACCAAGATTTTGACAGAATATCATAGTATTGTACCAGTTTCTTACCACAACGGGTGCATTTTGGTGCTTTATAAGATAGCATTGATTTTGATGGGTCTTAAATCAACTCTAAACAATAAACATTAAAAGGATCGCTCAAACAAGCAGCAGAAAACCAGAAGCAAATTAACCATACCAAGAAAACACAAGCCCTAATATAATATTCATAGCCAGCTTTTAAGTTCCTTCACTTTTTTACTGCTTATATGGGATGTAGGAATTAATTGGGTCTTACATTAGGATCTAAAATCATAATCACATGGAAGCAGAAAATGATCAATACGAAAACATACCATCTGTGCATGAGAGCTCAGGATTCATGATGCTATTAGTTTTTACCACACGAGCATATATTAGAGTGCCTGTCTGTACCAAAATAAACTCAGCAAATCAGATTGTGGAAGCAACAAAGAAGTTTTTCCTAAAAACAGGTGTTCTTGTAGAAAGAATTCTATAACATCGATTAGCCATAAAAAAGACAAGAAATAATTAAATGATATGAATTCCACACAAATCAGGTAACGTGCAGGTGGAATTGTACTCATGCAATTGGTACACCAGTTCTCAATATTTCTCCTTTTCTTCTGCTTGGTCTTTTTGTTTTATTTTGTCTGATTTGCTTTTCTCCTCTGATTCTTTTATCCTTTTCTATTATTTATCTTTTTTGGTGATGCTAGATGGGGGTGCGAGGAGGTGTGGGGATAAAGACAATTGTGCTTTAGAGTTTAGAGAGGAAGAAAGGATCAATTGAGGCTCTGGACATGAAGTTCCAGAATCCAGCCACAATATATGACAATCATATTGGTATTAGCATTAAACTGGGCAGTTACAAGTTTACAACTGCATGTCTATACCATCTGGCATGGAATCCTTTGGTCAAGTACAAAAATACCTGACTAATGAAGCATGTGATCAAGAATTGAAAGAATTATACCTCAAATCTTGGTATATTTCTCCTTGTGCCACCTTCAAATGCAAGCACAGGAAGATATGCCAGATTTGGTGCTTTAATATCAACCAAGAAATTCTGAAAAAGAAACATCCAAAAGAAAAAAAATCACTTTCAACAAAAAGATTCAAAAACACAATTTAAATTATTTGTATTTTGCATTTCTGCCAGCTTGACTATAGAGGTGTTACCTGTTTCTTGGCATTAACAAAATCAAGTTATTAAATCTAAAAAAAAATTAACAAGAACCTCGAACTATCTTATGAACTGTTAGAGAAAATAAAACAGATGAACAATTTTATATCAACATTAAATTAAATTTCTATCCTTGATATAATTACTCACATCTGATCTGCTATCAACAATGATGCCAAGAACTGTATCATCCAAACTAGGTAAATACTGCAACAAACAACAGTAACACATAAGAGTGAGTATTAAGAAAATAATAGACTGAACCGATTCATTATCGAGGAATGTTTTAAGAAAAAGGCATAAATAGAGTTGAAAGCAGCCTACAAGAATTATCAAGTTTGCAATAAATCTTTCATATTATTTGCACGTGTGCCCGTTCATATTTCAATTGCTAGTACTGGGGGAGTACTAGAACCATAAAACTCCCACTTACTCTCTTTTGTGAGCTCTCAACCCAGTACTTATTTGGTTTCGACATTTTCAACTTCCCGCCTTGCATGACTGATATACTGTCACAATCCTGCAAATGCAGCTGGAAAAAATAAAGAACGGCCATTTTTTTATTGCATAAAATCTGCTGAATAAAAAAAAATTATGAGGCTATCCATTCCGTGCACACCCTAATAATTGAAAAGGCAATCAGAAAAAACTATACAGCATTGATGAACACTTATAACCTCCTTTTCAAGTATGTGCTAGACTAATAAAATTAAAATATAATTATAACTTGACCTGCTGGTACCAAGCTAACAAAACTAAGTAGTTGGAATAAGGCTTGAAATTGAGAATCCTCACTCAAATTGGAACCTAGACTATAGTCAATTTGAAAAATAGATTACAGTTTTTTCTACTGTTGGTTATTGTACAGTGAAATCGGTGACACAGTCATTTTTATTCAAAACAAAAAGAATTTGAAAAATAGATGATTGACCTGGCGCAACCCGGCACCGAGCCTGACTGTCTGATTATCCATCTTAGTGAGATCGAGAACAACATCTCCAGGGACCTGAGAAAAACTAATTCGTTACGACTACGAGATAAGATGAAATTGAAAGAAGGATAAGATATAGCATCGTGCTTACTACTAGTCCATCGAGGAGGCTAGTCGTGGCGGTGCTCGTTGTATCTACGTCCATGGCCGACAGAGAGGGACAGAGAGAGAGAGAGAGACCGCGCGCGAAAGCGAGCGAGGGTTTAGAGAGAATGGTCGACAGAGAGAAGACAACACGCGACCGAGGGTTTATAGAGGATGGGTTTAGGAAATCGTGGGTTTTTGAGTTCAATCGGTATTTATTTCCCAGAGCCGTGGGATAAAAATTTAATCACCCTGCGCCTCCCCTTCGTTAAATGATAGGAAAATTTTCTTGGGTCAGACTACATTTTATTTTTCCCATAGGAAAATTTTCTTGGGTCAGACTACATTTATTTTTCCCATAGGAAAATTTTCTTGGGTCAGACGACATTTTATTTTTCCCACGGGAGACGGACAGAGGTGTCGTCTTTTTCTCTGATTGAGTCATCAAATACCCATCCATTTTCAGATTAATTCTCGATGCTTTATACTACGTATACGGAGTGAAGCACAAAAATACAAGTTTTGGAGATAAGGAGTCTCTTCACTTTGCTGACCCATTTCAATTAACAACATTAAACTCATTTAATTAGTTATTTGATTTAAATTATACTAGTAGTTATCAATAAGAAAATAAGTATTAATTTCAACCTTTTTTTAGTGAAATTCAACTTAAAACTCACTTAATTAGTTATTTAATTTAAATTATAATAATAGTTATTAGTGAGAAAATAAGTATTGATTTCAAACTTTAGAAAAAGAAAAAGAAAATCATAATAATAGCAACCTTTTAAAAAACGTTTAATGGCTCTCAACGATGAGACGAGCATTTAACAGTTTAACGTTTGAACGGAATTAAACGGACGTTAAATCATGATACGGGTATTCTTGTAAAGTCTATTTTTTGACATTTACAAAGAATAAGTTATGCATATTTATACTTAATAATTATAAAATAATGAAAATGAGCAACAATAATAATTATATCATTAGTGAGTGCTTAATCTAATTAATATTACGATATTATCACATCATAAAAGATTAAATAAAAATAAGAAGTTCTAAAGAGTTGAACATGATAAATTATATTTTAATTTTTTCAATCATAAAAATTCAATATGTTTATTTTGGGTGTTTAAAATTGTTCATAATATATAACTTTCACACTCAAATGGATTTAACAATATTTAATCACTTTAAAATAATATAAATTTTAAACGTTTTATTAGGATTAAAATAATTTAATTATCAAAAAATGATTAAAATGATTTTTTCTCAAATACTTAACGTTAAAGGAACTAAAAAATGATTACACGATTTAAACAAAGTATAAATACTGTTTTTTAAAAGCTTGAATAATAGTTATAGGATATACTTTATTTGTTTTAATGCTCAAAATATTATACGTACTTTATCTGACCAGGTCATGGCGATCAGACTTCATTTGTCAACAAAAAAAAATACTATAATATTTAAATTATTAAATGAGGACACTACCGCACGTAATCTTATTTCTTTGGAGACGTCGGATGATTTCATATAATCTCCTCCTGGAATTAGCAAGCAGACAAAAAAATAACTGTAATTAGAGAAAAGTACTAAAATCCAATCCAACTACGTTTTTCTAGATTCATGAAGACTTCATATGAGTCGAATTAGTAATAGATTATGTGAACGTACAATATTTTAAACAATGAATCAAATTAATTGCTGATTATATATTCTAGACTCTACTTGCTTGTCAAAGCAAGTCCCATTGAAAATAACTTATATAAAAGATAAAATACTCTACAATAATATTTATTATGTTTATTTATTTTTGTTTGGCAGCGACTAATAGTCTCCAAAGCAAATTCCTCGTACAATCTCCTTAATTAATTTTTCATTTTTTAAAAAAAAAAAATACATCAACGTGCACTAATTTTTTTTTTGACAAAAAATGTACGTTAATGTACTTTCACGTATTTCAATCCAATAAGTTTTAACTCAAGTGTTTGTATTATGTACTTAAGTGTTTATATATTTTAAATATGTATTTGTATTTTATTTTGTAGTTAGGTGTATATATAAGTAAATTAGTTGTTTATGTATCACACTGATGTGTTTATATACGAGACTCATATATTTATATAAATTATCATGAACAAAAATAATAAGAGAGAGAAAAAGTTGACAGTGACAGAAGGGAGGAGAGAGAGAAATAGAAGAGTTTTGAAAAAATAAAAATACGTGAGAAAGAAGAGAGAAAAAAGTCTCGGGAAGTAAAAACGTATGGAAGACAAATCACATAGATTACTTAGGTGTTTATGTAATTGAATAACAAAATTAATTTAGAAACATAAATTTTTAAAAAAGAAAATGATAAAAGTTATGTGGACTAAATGGAGTAAAAAATGCACGGGGATGAATTTGAGGGATGGTGCTTGATGGAAGTAAATATTTTCTCTGATTTTTTGAAATAAAAATGAAAGTCTAGACTATTCAGTTTTAAATATTTATAAATAACTAATATGTTCATTTTTAATTATTACATATTAAAAATAATAATAGCAAGTGGATGTTCCAATTAATGCATAGCGTGCTTTCATTTCCAAAATAGTTTTGTGGATTACATGCTTTTGACTTTTCTGGAACCAAAATCTTATTGATCCTAAATGATTTAAAAATGTATGTAACTACAAAATTAATTCAAATATATTTGTATTTACTTGACTTAAGTTCAATTTTTTCATATAAAGCAAAATCATTGCATTAGTTAGTGCCTTTACATTTTCTTTTGGTAATATAATAATAGATGCACGAGAAGTAATACAACAAGCAGAATAATAAGATTTGAATCCCAATAAGAAATACATATAGGGAGGTTTGGACCATATAAATCCAAATAGAATAATAAGATATGAATCCTAATAGAAGATGCTCTTGCTAGTTGCTACCATATAATTTTTTTTTATTAATTTTGTCGCTCTTTGAATCACAAATTTAATATAATAATGATAGATTTCGTTTTTTTATTTATAAAAATTGTAGTTTAAATTCTGTAAAAAAATATTTAAAAATGAAGAAATGTATGGACGAATAGGAACCGTTATTTAAAAAAAAAACATTTTGTCGCCTTTTTATGGTTTTGCATATGTTTCTATGGGCCTAATGTATTTTGATTTTTGATAGCTTCTTTATTGAAGTATTGGGAAGAAAATAAAAGGACAATATGCAACAATGCATCACTTGTATTTTTTCAAAAAGAAGAAATACAAAATAAATAAATTAAGTGTATGATATTGTGCACATATGATCTCAGTCTCAGCTGCTACAAGTTACAACCATCTTCAGAAAAAAAATTCTGAATCTAAAAAAAATATAGAGTTAAATAAATTAAACAGTTTATTTTAATAACTAAACGCACCAGGGATGACTTACCAGTACTGGTATTGATTGTACCAGATGCAATGCTTTCTGATTGTGCACTGAGAGCAGGTGTGGAAATAAAAGACCAAACTAAAAAGAGAGACACTTTTATATTGTTACTTAGCCTTAAATGCCAATGGCAGTTAAGTACCATTAGTGCCAAACAAATCATGATTATTGCACTTGTTATAATTTAATTAGCCTGTTTGTAAATTGTAATGCAGTGCTGCGCCAAAAGTAGCTAGCCACCTAACTGAAGTAGGATATATTAATTACTTAATTATTAAGTTGTAATTAACCAGGAATCATCCGAAGCGGGTATGATCCTTGATGTAGCGGGTCACTGACTTCTCGTTGGGACAAATAATTCTCCATTTCCGTATATTTTTTTTCTTTCCTTTTGTATGAACTATTACAGTTTACATGGAGTCTGAAAATCGGATGGTACATGCCTGATCCATGCACTGAATCAGGAAATCCAAATGGAAAATGTTATGGAGATGTCATTGTTAATACCGTCATCGATATGAGTATTATTATATACATTAAATGAGTTATTATGTATATTAATGACTTTATTATATACAATATTTTTATTATTTAACTTAAATACCATTAATATACATAATAATAATACTGTATAAAATGAGTTTGCATAATAAAATCATTAATATGCATAATAATTTATTTAAATTACATAATGACAATACTGTACAAAATAATTTTGTATAATAAAATCATTAACATACATAATAACTCAATTAATGTGTATAATTAAATTCATATCGACGACGTTATCAACAATCATATTTGTGTCTCAACTCCCAATCCAAATTCTATATATCTAGAACCATGAATTGATTCCATAGATTATTTATTAGATTCTCTATCAGAGTTTCAATTAAAAGCACAAATTATCCCTAGCTAGTGTACTAGCTTAATCATAAATCAACACTTTAATTAAGCCTGACAGATGCATCCTTTACATAAAGGCACTAAATCTCATTTGCTTTATTTTCACTACATAATTCCACTTGCACTACCAACTACTTAAAAGAGAAAAAAAGGAAAATGCAAACCCCACAAGCATATTTCAAAATCCAATTAAAGAACAACTAATCTCAATTATGTCACATAGATCTAAATAATAGGTCATATTAATCATTTGCTATATATTAACTACATTTTCCTAAAGTAGTGATGAGCAATGATTGCTGAAATGATTAAGGAAATTTGCTACAAGCGTAAGAGAAAAATTAGAAAAATTAGAAAGGTATATATCCATGACTCATCAATCATCAGTTCTATAATAGTACTAAATATATTTCAATTAAATTGGCAAAGTTTATATATATATAGAACCGCCGCATGAAAGATTTTATAGCAATTTTCTAACTTCAAGGGTACAAAAATATGTTTAAATTTAAATATATCCCTGCATCATATAATTACCATAAGTTATGATATAATTATGAATCTCGACGAAGATAAACACAAAGTTTGATATATACGATGCGATTAACTAATTGATTATTTATGTTAAATGAACAACTCAAATTCAAAAACAAGAGGAATTAAAAACTCAAACTTACAAAAGAGAACAATAAGCCGTTATACTTATACACAAAAATGTCACAGATGTAAGACAAAAGAAAAAAACCAGGATCTGATCCTTCATTTTTTTACGCTGACGACGGTCGACTAACCGTTCAATTTCGATCAAACGGCTCTCTATGACTCTGAGCAATCCATTTTACAGGAAATGTTACAACTGCAACTTTTGTTTCTTTTTCCTCTTAAATTCTCAGCTTGACTTAGCTTTGATTTTGCCTGGTCTGAAGCAATAGCACTTGGGTTGTTTCCTGTGGGGAAAAAAAGGAGAGAACAGAATTTTAAGCTGCGTCAACATCACACTATTTACAAGAAATTCATTGCCATTAATTAATTACTTGGTAGATCATAGAAAATAAATAATTGACAACTTGACTTGGTGGTCAAGATAGGTAAATATTTTCAATGAGGCTTAAATTTGAATTTAAGGACCATCAAGGTTGTTAAATTCCTACTTTTTCT
Organism: x Bolboschoenoplectus mariqueter; assembly: GCA_037678475.1. Taxonomy (NCBI): domain Eukaryota; kingdom Viridiplantae; phylum Streptophyta; class Magnoliopsida; order Poales; family Cyperaceae; genus x Bolboschoenoplectus; species x Bolboschoenoplectus mariqueter. Next base: position 2,530,579 of record CM075263.1, on the reverse strand, counting down.
CTGGACCGGAATTTCTAGAATCACCTAAACAGTTCAAAAAGAAATATCCAAGGAAAATTTGGATCTGCCATTGAATTTTAATCAGATAATTATTTCAAAGAAAATCAGATTCTAGATATTATATATAGCTTGTGTACTAAACCCTTTTACTAATTAAGTAATTAAAGAACAATTTTCAGTTTTCCCTACGTATGAAAATCTGGCACAACCTTTCCAATTAATTTCAAGCAACAAAATAAAAAACCATTCAAGAAAAGTGCAATGTTGAGTACTGGTAAACAGAGAGATAGATATTATCTTACATGCTCATATTTCTGTTGAAATGATTGTCGTTGCTACTGCTGCTACCGTTACTGGTACTGCTTCCGACACTACTCGAATTAGTACTCCCTTTTTCGCTGAATTCATTCTTTCTCCACCATTCTTCATCTTTACTTTTCTTTCTTTGCATCACTTTCTTTTTCTCTTCTACCTCTTTCGTCTCGGCCTTTTCACCTTGGTCACGTAAGTTTAAACTCTTCCTCCTCACAACCACCGAAAGCGGTGAAAACATTCTGGCTAGCAACCCCGTATCAATGCTCTTACTCCTCGCTACATTCACATATTTCTTCTTGTTTTTCTTCTTTTTTGTTTCCTTTTCATGACTTGCCATTTCCTTGATCGTTACCGGTTCTACCTCCTTAAAGTCCTTTCTTTTCTCAACTATATCTTGCAGTGTTAGCTCGAAGTCTCCCTCCGGTAATCCTCGCACCATCTCTATCATCTCCTTCCTGTAATCCTCGATCTCTTGTGTTCTTGTAGTTGTAGCAGGATAAGCGTTTTCGTGGTCATGTAACTGGTCAGAAGTTTCATCGGCCATTGATTTCTTCCACAGAATCGGGGAGGCAGTTCGATCTGCATCCGGCTCCTCTCTTTTGGCACGCCAATGAAATTCTTCGTCACGGTCAGATGGCATGGATTTAGAATTGGGGAGAATTCTACTTGACCATGCACCAGGACTCCGGTAGCCGGGTTTCCCAAACTGGCCGTTGCTCGATTTGATCCCTTCGACCCACTTGTCATACTCCGTTATACTGCGTAAAGAAGTGGTTCTTCGAGTTGCTTCATCTCTTCGTATCTGACGTCGGTTGCGAGCAACTTCACGCGGCTGGGGTGGTTTCATTGTTGAGAGAGAGATGGAGAGAAGAAGAAGAAGAGGAGAGGAGAGGAGAGGAAGGGGATGAATTGGTGGGAAACCAAGAGATAATCTGCCACGACTTTGAATGCAAACAGCTAAGTTTTTAAAAGGAACGAATGAGTGTGCGTCGCTTTCACTTGTCACAAAAAGATTTTGGAGAGATCCGTGATAACTAATTGTTTGTTTGTGTGGGGGTGTAAACAAAGTCTACAGCTTCTAGATGCGCTTGCGTACTTGGTGGTGTTTAATTTGCTTCTTTGATTCTTCCTGCACGATTTGCATTGAAAAAAACAACCTCAAAAGTTTGTGTGTTCGATCTGTAACCAAATTTAACTGTTAACATCGATCTATAGCAATCAGTGGGAAGATGCTTTTGTTGAAGACTAAAGAGTATTATTATTATTGTCGACATATGCAGAGCATCAACTTACAAATGACATATATATATATAAGCAATTACCATTGTAATTTCACACATGGAAAATATTTATTAATTTAGCAATTTTTCTAAAATATTATATAAATATTTGAAAGTGGTATGAGGATATTTTCATCCATAAAATTATTTAAGATTATTTTTTTATCAATTAAAAATTGTTATGTCAATGAATTAATAATTATAGGGATGAAAATATTCTGAAATTAATATGTAGAGAATTATCAAATCGATGATGATGATATTACTGTGTGCTATGTTTGGAGTTGTTAGGCAGGATTTATAGAATTAAAATTTAATTCAATTTGAGGAAGTTGTATTTGACATCATTTGTCATGAAAATTAATTAAATAATTAACTTTTTAAGAAAATGAGGAGACAGAAATTAAAAATAGATGCAAGCAAGATTAAAATCCGGATAAGAATAAAACATTAAAGAGGTTAAATTAAAAAAAAGTATAATCCTCACTATGAAAGCAACATTCAACGGGATTAAGATACTAATGATATTTTATAAAAAAAATTAGAAAACTTAATCCAAAATTGTCAAATAAATACTTTTTTATGTAGGGGGATTTCATAGATATCCTTATAATATTCAAGGTTATAAATTTCCCTCTCTAAATTTCAAAATGCCATATTTATGCTTCTAAAATACAAAAAGGTTCACATTTATCCTTCTTAACTATCTAAATAATATGTATTCTCCTTTAAAAAAAATAAAAATATCGTACTTATCTTCCTACAATATAAACACTATAATACTTAAATCTTTTAAAATTTTAAAACTACATATTTATCACATAAAAAACTTACATTTTTTTCTTCTCTCATTCTCTCTCTCTTCTCTCTCTCTTCTCTCTCTCTTCTCTCTCTCCCTCTTCCTCCTTTCTCTTTGTCTTTTTTTTTTTTCTTTTTGAAAGCTTGACAGCAGCTGTCAATTAGCTCCTTTCTCTTTGTCACACACACTTTTTCTTCTCTCATTCTTTCTCCTCTCTTTTCTCCTCTTCTCTCCTTTTCTCTTTTCAGTATGACAAGAGGGAAGCTCATATCAAGTTTTTGTTAGATCAAGTTTGGATTTGAAGATGTAGTTTCAAATTATTTTTGAGTATTAGATCGCTTTGTCAGGAATTATAGAGGTGTCAATGTGCTGGGTTAGGATGATAGTTTCTTTTGAATGTTTTTTTAAAATTATATATTTCCGTTTGAATTTTTTTATATTTTACAGAGGTGAATGTAATTAATTTGTAATTTTCAAAAGGAAATAAGTAAGTTTAATTTCCTAAAATAATAGATGCGAGTATTTTTTTAATTCTAGAAAGGTAAATAAGATACTAGAAATTGTAAATAGAGAGATACTTAATTTGAATTCAGAAAGAGTATCTAAGAAATTTCACCTTAATTGTGTAAGTCCACCTATGTAGATTATTGTATATTGATAATTTTCTCTTTTTTTTTTTTCTGAAATTAAAACCAACTACATGAACTAAGAAGCATATACTCAGAATTCAATCGGAAGTTTAATTTGTTCATTAATCATTATTGAATTATTATCATATCATCATAAATTGTATTAGTGTCATTCATGATATCGTATTATATATTTATTTAAAAAATAATCATGCATGTGCGGTTTTCAACATTAAGGAAGAAAAAAATAAAATTTGTGTTTAAACTAAAATTAAGACCGGAATTAATTATCAATATTTTTAAGATAGAAAAAATATTTTCATATTAATCTAGTCGGATAAATTTTTAAGTCCAGTCAAATAACTTCAAACCTGTGACATATTTTGATAGTCTATTCAGCCGGTGTTTTAAATTTCTGAACAAACTTTCAGAAAACAATAAAACAGATGTATTATGTAAACATAAGATTGTTAGAAGTTATATAATATTCTATTTATTAAAAATAATTAGTTTTACATACCTACAACACATCATCAACACTCTCATCCATCTGATTTTATTTTCTCTCCTTATTTATTATGATCAGATAATTCATATTTTTTTATCTCTCTCCTCATTTAAGATATAATATATATTTGTACATTTCTAAACATTTTCATGCAATTGATCGTGTTATATTTTATTATATAAAATTTTGTAATTTTGAAAAATACTTTCATCTGGCCAAATTTTAATATTTTTTTAATAAAATTATCATTATACTTATTTCAAAATAATAAGTATTTTTTTAGCGAAGTTGGAGGGACACTAGGATAATTAATTTTGTTACATAAAACACTTGAAAAAAAAAAGATATAATTGGAATTACTTTAAACAAATGTTTTTTTAAGGATATATAAAGCACAAAATTAATCTATCCTTTAATTTTTTTATTGGTGTGCTCTTCTATACGCCACGCTCGCTGTTTCACACACACACACGTGTACAAGCGTTGAAACTTGAAAGTTTAATTGCTTGAATTAATTTGATGATGGCTTTCAAGTTTCAACCTATTAATTTCGTTTTTCTTTTCAGTTTAATTTAATCTCTTTTCTAAACTCGCATTTATATTCACAGTGTCTCAGGGATTTCAAAGTCAAGATGTGCATATCTTCTCTCTATTCTATATTCTTTGCATCATGACAACGAACTAATTAATTATAACTAGTACATGCTTCCAAATTTTTTATTATTAGTATCATCTCTATCTAGTTAGTAGACATATCATTCTAGATGCTACTAGAATTAATATGCATTAGATACATACATGGCCAAAACCAAAAAAGGTTGGTTGAATAGTTGTGATTTGAGAAGGCAAATAATATTCTTCTTCCAATCTTCAGAGTTCAGACCTAAATACTGTCCAGTAGTCATTTTATATATATTATTATTGATATCGGTTTTATTAATATTAATATGACAGAACATAAATTTCAACAATACAAAATTAGTCTTAATATCTAATTGAGAAAGTAATAATAGTTACTTGTGGATATATTTTTAAATGATGGGAAATACAATTTTTAATGTTTTTTTTAACATATTCTATAATTTTTTCACCGTCAGCAAACACAAAAAATTAATATTGTTATATATACAAATCATTATATTAGGTTTTAAAAGTCTTAATACTTAATACTAAAGACATATATTTAAACAATACATATATATTATTAATATTTAATTAAGAAAGTAATAATAGTGACTTGTTTATATGATTTAAACAGTGAAAAAAAATGCAATTTTCTATTTTTTTTAGTATGTTACTTGTCCCTTAGTACAAAATATTAATACATGATATATTAAAGTTATTATATTATAAGTAGAAATGCTTAACATTAAAGAAAACAAATTTGAACAAATATAAGATAAGTCATAATACTTGTTGATACAAGTCCTAATACTAGAATATAAAAACATTAATATTTACAAATTAATCACTTGGAAGCAATTTATAGTATGCTATTCAAATATAAAGTATTATTTTTTTGTGAATCGGATCTTAATATCTAATTAAAAAAGTGATAATAATAACTTCTTTATATGCTTTTAGACTGAGAAAATGCAAATTCTTATTTTTTTTTTTAGCATGCTACTGATCCGTCAATACAAAATATTAATGCTCAATATACTAAAATCATTATACCATAAGTCAAAAGACCTAGTACTAAAGAACATAAAATTTGAGCAAATACACAAAGTCACAATATTTATTGACACAAAGTCATTATATTAGAATATGTAAATATTAATATTTACAAAATAAGCACCTACAAACATTAATATATTGTCAAGTTATGGTCTCCAATTTTCAATTTGAAGAGACATGTTTGGGTCGATTAGCAAAAGAAATCCAAAAGAAGCAGAATTAAGTTTCAGGCTGAATTCAAAAATGATCTTGATGTAGTAATTAGAGCTTTTAATGACATGGTTTTATCAGAGGTCCGGAAAAAGAAAAAAAACAAATAACTGAAGGAAAATGTTATGAAGATATCATTATTGATACCGTCGTTGATATGGACTTTATTATATACATTACATGAGTTATTATGCATATTAATGGTTTTATTACGTACAATATTTCTATTATTTAATTTAAATACTATCAATATGTATAATAACTCATTTAAGTTGTATAATGACAATACTATATAAAATGAGTTACATAATAAAGTCACTAATATGTATAATTACTCATTTAAACTATATAATGACAATATTATATAAAATGAGTTGCATAATAAAGTCACTAATATGTATAATAACTCATTTAATATGTATAATTAAGCCTGTATCGACGATGGTATCAATAACTGTATTTGTGTATCAGCTCCCATAACTAAAATGGCAAGTTATTAATGGGTGAGATGGGGCTGATGACGAGGAGACAGCTAGAATACGTCACACGTGCTTTGTGAGTCCCGGGACGAATATGGGGGATTTTATCATTTCTCAAAAATTAATTAATTTAAAATTTAAAACTAGACATATGCTGGATATTTATCTTATCCATAGAGTTGTTAAAAGTCACAAACACATGGTTGGTTTTATAAACAAATTAGTTGTGTATTAATTTTTACGTAAGTTAAAAAATTATTTTATGTTTCGTTAAATATTATTAAATATGAATTATTATAAATTTTATGTCACTTGATGAACACTATACTTGTATAAAATTTTATCATTTTTTATATATAAGATACTTATAAAAAAATATAAATTATATTTATTTATCAGATTCAAAAATATAAATTACTTTATTGTCGTAAAATTAATTAATTGTTAATAAATCATTGCATATCTGCTGTTTCACAAAATTTCTCTAGTAAGATAGGTCATGCAATTATTTGAATAGTTGATCTGTATCAATAATCACAATGACAAAAAAATTCAACTCTATCCTTTTCTTCATTAATTAAAAAAGTAACTTTTCTCAAAATTCAAAAAATCTACTATTCATAATGAATGTAGATCAATTATATTACATTATATTATATTAATTGTATGAGTGGTTGTCATCAATCCTCTTTTTAATCATACACAAATTCCAACTTCCATCTCCTCTCTCTTCTTTGAAAAAAAAGATTTCAAATGCATTAAAGTTTCTTTAAATTTCCACCTCCAAACAAATGTATTAAATTTTCTTTAAATTTCCACCTCCAACTCTTACTTTCACATCAGCAAAGTACTTTATTACGAAGTAATAAAAAATTTCTCTTTAAAATTCTTTTTATGCGAATCTCGACGTTATTCGTTACAATACTACATATATTTTTTTATTTATTTCAGAGAATATGAACTCCTCTTACCTTTAGTTATTTTGAACGAAAGTAGAGATTATGAAGGACTGAATACGAAAATAGTAGTGATCAAATCATATTCGGATTTGATTTAGTTTTTGAAATATAAAAAATGAATAAAAATATTTATACAAATAGACTTAAATACGGAAAGAAATCAGATAATTCGATCTGTTTACACCATACATTAATATATCTGTTTCTATGATCAGATACTCAGGGATGACTTCGCTTGAGACGGAGTGTGTCAAAAGAATCAAACAAGAATCTAACGAATAATTGTGTTACTGATTAATAAGTATAAAGAATAAATTTACACTGCTGATTAATAAGTATAAAGATTAAATTTACGGATTTGATATATCTATCTATCTATATATGTATGTATGTATATATACATACATACATACATACATATATATATATATATATATATATATATATATATATATATATATATACATACATATATATACATACATATATATATATAGATAGATAGATATATCTGAAATCAAATAATCTAAATTTTAATATTCATAACAAAATTTTAATTTAAAATTTAGAATTTTCTATGGGTGCAAACGGGTTGGGTTGGTTGAGTTTCATGTATATTGTCAATCTGATTTATTATAGTCGGATTATAATATTTGCAATCCATAATCAATCAATTAATGACAAAAATCATTCAATTCGGTTTTTATGTTAGGCAGTCGAGTTTCACGGATTCGGCGGGTTTTATTTTTTAAAAATTTATTTAAAAAATACAAGTAAAAATAAATTAAAATCGAAAAATATAACTAAAAAATTATAGAAAAAAATTCAATTTAACAAGATACGTAGTATTTTTATAATGATATTGCTATTTTAGTTTTATAAAAAATAAAAAATTTAAGAAGAATAACGTATAACAGTTGGGTCGGATTTTACTCAACTTTTTTTTTATAAAATCCATATCTTAACTTTAGTGGTTGGGTTATTCAAAATTTAATCTATACCCAACCAATTAAATTCAAAATCAGTAATTTTTCGGATCGGATCGGTCGGGCTAATCAAATTAAGCAAGTTAGATTTACACCCTAGAACTTTCAACTTGCAATTTTTCATATAAAACATTATTTATATTACTTTGTTACTAATCAAACACTCATTCTCAATTTTGATTATATTTTCAAAATACATAACTATTTATCACTTATTTTTTTAATATGAGAAGATGAAAAGTTAAATTATGTGTATTGAGAACCGTAATGGAGATTTTTGAGAAATAGAAAGTTCGCAAACAATGTATATAAATCATTTTTTCTAATTAGCAAATATTATTCGCGAACGCTTCTGTGATGTATATGAAGTAAGTTTATTAAACTGTAGAATAAATTCACGAATAATAGATGCGAACTATAACTGATTCGCAGGTAATAAATACGAACTTTCTAATTTCAAATATATATAATTTCGAAATTCGTTCTTTTCATTTTTTATTTTTACATTATTATTTTAAAAAAATAACTATTTACCACGATTCACATCGACCAAAAAAGATGCCCCATCAGTCAATTCAAATAGTAAGCAAGAACTAGGTGGATTCAAACAATATTGTGAAGTTCTTTGAATAAATAATAAGATTTGATATGATTTGTTTTTAATTTTCTATCCAAGTTATAGGTTACCGAAAACATAGCTCAAATAAATCGTTTCTTGTCCTCAAAAAAAAAAAATAGTTTCGTTATTTAATTTCAGAAACGGACATTTTTTGGAATCTATGAAAGTATATGCCTTAGCTTGAACCGACACATATATTTTGTATTTTGTGGATTTGTTAAAGGGGAGCTGATACACGGATATGCTTATTGATACCGTTATCGATACAGACTTAATTATATACATTAAATGAGTTATATACATGTTAATGATTTTATTATGCAAATTTATTTTGTATGATATTATTATTATGCAACTTAAATGAATTATAATACATATTAATGGTTTCATTATGTAAATTTATTTTGTACAGTATTATCATTATGTAATTTAAATGAATTATTATGAATATTAATGATATTTAAGTTAAATAATAAAAATGCTATACATAATAAAATTATTAACATATATAATAACTCATTTAATATATATAAATAAGTCAGTATCGATCACCGTATCAATAATAATATCTTCATAACATTTTCCTTATTAAAAAACGGTGCATTTAGATAGATCCTTTTGGATAAGAGCTTTGAAGTGGAAACTTACAAATATCACAAAAATTCGATCGCAAAAATACAGACCGCTTCCGAAGTCCTAGAGATGTGAGTCAATTTAATATATTGTTATATTTTATATAAGTATGTGAAAAAGAAATTTATTTGAGCAAAATTTTGAACTCGATATTGCATAAACTGCATCCTTTAGGGAAGAAAAATAAAATTGAACTTTGAAATACATTGATGATGAATTCGTTTGATAATTTTTTGTGTATTCAGTAAAGTAAAAAAAATTGAAGATTAGAGAAACATTTGCATGCACATTATATACATATATTATTCTTTTATTAAATTTTACACGTTTTGAATATTATTTGATTGTGAAAGGTTCTTAAAATATGAATTATCGTAAATTTTAAGTCATTTAATAAATGATAAGATTTGTATCAAATTATTAATTTAATTTGCCTCTAATTTACATGATATATATCACATTCAGATATCAAAATTAAAACTCAAATATTTTTCATAATTATCAAAATCATCAAATTAACCTATTATGGATAGATCCCGCTCTTAATAAAAAAATTAGACTAATTCCACTATAAATTAAAATTTATATTATAAATAAAAAAAATCCGATTATAATTAACGATTATGATTTTGCTGTTATATTCTAGTAGATGTAGTTTTCTGGGATCGTATGTACTGATGATGTTTTCCCCATTTTTTTTGAAAAAAAGATTAATGATTATAATTCATTTAGATATAATAATTATAAAAAAATTTAATCCATATCAAAAACTGCTCAAAATATTATGATTTCAAACACAGAAAAGAAGCATACTATGCTGAAACTGGCCTTATATTAGCCCAAAGTTACACTCTTGTGTTTTGTTGGGCCTCAAATGTGTGACAAGGCTGTGTGTGATAGATATATCAGAGATTAGATGTGATCTGGATCGTCGTTGATCAGAGAGAGAGGGGAGAGGGATGGATTACTCCTTGTTTGTTTGAAACAGAGCAAGTGGATTGACTACAACCATCAGGCGCCACGACAACAATGGAAGTATCCTCCGGGCTCTCTGTTCCATCCCTTTTGGGTAATATTTGAACAAGAACTCTTCTTTTTTTCGTTAAAAATTCAAGAAGGGGAAAAGATTAGAGTGGTGTTTCACGGCCAGTTCATTGTTTAGACTTTGACACTTCAAAGAGTTATTGTTTTGTTGATATAATGGTTAGTTTAGTGGAGGCGAGTTCATGTCTTTCAGCTGTTTGTGGAAATGCCCAGCTGAGAGATTGGCTCATTTTATTTTGTTCTTTTCTGAGGAACCTTGGTTTGCTATTGCATCATTGAATTATTTTGAAACTTTCTTATGTTTTGCAGGGCGCTTGTTGCCTTGTGTTCAAAGGAGTTGGAATTTGTCAAGGAAATATCACCAATTTAACCGGGACATAAAATTTCAATCTTATAGTAAAAGAAAGAAGTCAAATTTCATTGCGGAATGCTCGTCAAATGGCATGGGTAATGACTTGAATTTGGATTTATCAAACAAACTGATACACAATGCAAGTGTCATCTATTGTGTTTCTGCTGCCATGGGTCATAACAAGGTAATTTTGCAAGACTCATGATTGAAACCGTAAAAATTAACAATATGTTCTTGCATGCTGATTGCGTGTAAAGTGGGTCTTTGATTTGTAGGAGTCGCATCCAGAATGCAATAAAAGAGTGCCGGCCATAGTAGATGCTTTGGATAGGTTACAGCTTTCGCCTAAGGTTGATGCTCAAGTAAAACCTTTAACTAAATATTTTAATTTGAATATGTATCATGCTATTATGAATTGTTTCTCTCTTTTGTAGCACCGCAGCTCACAAGTGTATGAAATTCAAAATTTCCAACCAGCCACTTTAGATGATATTGCTAGGGTTCATTCAAGAACTTACATTACTGGCCTCGAGAAGGTATATTTCTCTCTTCTTTACTTATGTGCTCATAGAAATTATGCTTTTACTTCTCTCATCAATTTTGTCACAGGTCTGCGGTTTCTATGAATAACAGTTCAGATGTATTCTTGGATATTCACAAATGCAATTTTAGTATATTACTATGTGTTATGCAATAATGGCAAGAGAGTATTTATAAAATATAATTTTGAAGTTCCTATTTTTCCTCGATTGAATTCTGTACTTTTTCCCTCAAAAAGAGAATATGCTTTATATTTGATAGGTTATGTCTCGTGCTTCTGATGAAGATTTAATATTCATTGAGGGATCTGGCCCCACGTACGCAACTGGGACTGTAAGTTTTTTCCATATTTGTTTTCTTACTGTAGTCAAAGCCTGAATCTGAAGCCTTTTTTGTTTTTCAGACTTTTCAAGAATCACTTCTTGCAGCTGGAGCTGGTATATCTTTGGTTGATGCTGTGGTAAGTTTCATGTTTAGATGCTCAACTAATTGTATAATGATGAGATTACTTGACTTATTTGGGATACTCATTTAGCTTCTTAGAATTAGCTCAATCTCATATCGTTATTTTAGAATTTTCAGGGATAATCTCTCGTCTTTTAGGACAGTTTGATCTATAAGGGCAAAATGGTCAGTTTAGGTGGTATAAGGTCCCTGTCAGTCCATCTTTCCAAATCAACATATCTTTCTTTGCTTGATCCGTAAAAGGCATCATAATAAAAGGAAACAAAGCCTTGTATTATTGGACAACCATGTAAGACTTAGTTTTCTCAAGTTTGCTCCTCTGGTAATATCTAATGCTATGAGCATTTAGGTTTTGAAGAACACTTTTTGAATATTCCGTCACATGACTAAGTTACTGTTTTTAAATCTGAGAACCAAAAGCACAAAGCTTTATCAACCAATTAATTGGTTTTAAGTTCTGGAAACTAATTGAAGAAACAATTTTCCACTATTCTATAATCGGCGTCCTCATGATCTGAGGCAGTGTCTCATGCTGCTATTTGACTTCTAGCTTATGTTTTTTGCATAATTTTAATTAGCAGTAAACCTCTACATGCGTGCACAAACGCAAAAAAGTTGAATTTGTGTCTCCATCCTTATAGGGAGAATTTTGTTCATCTTATTTTCCTTTTTATGGAAGAGAATAGTGTCCAATATGATTCTATTCCACAAATTTACTCAAAAAAATACTCTTACTATTTCTAATTCAAGGATGATGGTTTATTTTACCTTCATTATGCATTCTCTCAAGTTGGTTCTTCTTTGCTGATGCTTACTTACAAACAAGGTATTGTGGTTTTCATAATCTTTCTAGGTTGAAGCATCAAGGTTAAATCAGGACCCACCTGTTGGTTTTGCCTTAATAAGACCGCCAGGCCACCATGCGGTTCCAGAGGGCCCAATGGGCTTCTGTGTATTTGGTAACATTGCAGTCGCGGCTCGGTATGCACAAAACAAATATGGGTTGAAACGAGTGTTGATTATTGATTTCGATGTGCACCATGGCAATGGGACACACGATGCATTCTATGACGACCCTGATATCTTCTTCCTCTCTACACATCAGGTCAAGTACTCAAGGGACTTGGTTCTCTGTCTTTGAGAAGAAATTCATGCCCTTCAAAACCTTAAAATTTAATAAGTTGGCAAATTAAGGGGACAGTTACTAACTTCCTTTTCAAAGGATTCCAATTATACCCTTGTTTCTTTCTCAAACATTTTATTGGAGTGATGGAGGACTTTGCACTTTATGTGGAAGAGTCAGTTGGGGTTTTGGGTGGGGCGGAGGATAGTGGTTGGATATCTTTATATTTCTTTCCGAGCAATTTAATTTGGCTAACATCATATTGAAACATACCAGTGCAACTACCAGGCAGTGGCATATTCATTCGCAAAATATTGTTGTGCAGTTTTTATATGGGACTAATTTGTATATAGGCTGGAAGCTATCCTGGTACGGGTAAGATACAACAGGTTGGTGCAGGAAGCGGTGAAGGTACAACCCTGAATTTACCTCTGCCAGGTGGGGCTGGTGATTACACTATGCGATCAGTTTTTGATGAGGTCATTGTTCCTTCAGCACAACGGTTCAAGCCTGACTTCATTCTTGTTTCTGCTGGGTAAGAATTTAAAATTTCTTTTCAAGTTAGCTGTCAAAGCCACTGTACATGTTTGCAAGTTGCAACTAGTGCAATCTTACAGAGCATCTTATCGCCGACCTCATGCTTGTCAGCACCACTGTTTTGATACTATGTGGTAGATCAAATGTCAATTTCATTGGTAGTTCAACATTTAATTTCTCCAGTGCTTAATACACCAGTTGATGGTAAATTGGATGCAATTGAGGCTGGATGAGTTTAAGTCGAGCCATTAGTACGCAATTGAGGATTAAATGATTCATTACGTGGGTAATGAGCCTTATTAGTTGCAACATTGAACCTTAAGCAAGTCTTAATTGGCTTAATTGCTTTTTGAGATTACAGTGATTATTTTTAACAAATTTGCAATTGTGGGGAAAACCATCATGTGATGTACCAATATAGTTCAGGAAGTGATCCCGCCTCAATTAACCACCAGTACAATATCTAATTAGATTATATTTCATTTTACATTTGCCTTAGATATGATGCTCATGCACTTGATCCCTTGGCGGGTTTGCAATTCACGACTGGTACATACTACATGCTTGCATCAAATATAAAACAACTAGCTAAAGAACTATGCGGTGGCCGGTGCATTTTCTTCTTGGAAGGAGGGTATAATCTCCAGTCTCTCTCCAATTCTGTGGCCGACACATTCCATGCTTTGCTAGGGGAACCCAGTTTGGCTCCCCAATTTGACAATCCTGCAATGTTGTACGAGGAACCATTAAACAAAGTGAAGCAAACAATTGAGAGATCTAAAAGTATACATTCGCTATGAAGAAAGGCAATTCTGTATATATATACAAGCTCCTGCAAAAATTTCCTTGTAAGGAAAAGTAAGATATGAAATTGTGCAACAATTTTAGTTTGTAAATATATATTTAGTCCAGAAAGAGTTGCATTAGTATATATATGTTTTTAATCTTTTTTAGAAATTTCGTACTTATCCTCCAAGTCCTTTTTGATGATGCTTTTAAACAATGAATTTCCCAACTATTTTTGATGAACTTCCTGCAATCATTTTATGATGCTTTTAAACAATGAATATCAAATTTCAGTGTGTATTATGTAATAATTAGTTGTTATTAATGCCATGATTTTCATAACTTGCTTTGGTTAAAAATATTCTTATAAGCTCTCCTTCTTTTCTTTTTTAAAACTTAGTATGATATTTGATATAATATTTATGATTAATTCTGCTATGGATCAAAAGTTATATTATTAATTAAGAGATCAAATTGAGATTAACGATTGTGATTCATTAAAATACAATAACTGTCGAAATATCCATAGAAGAACCCTCTATATTTATTTGTAGAAAAAATTGGCTGATGTAAAATTGTGATAAAAGAACAGGGATAAGTTATTTTTTGCCTCGTTTAGTCTTAGCCATTGTGTTCAAACCAATTAATCAGCAAAATAACATAGTGTTTCAATCGGAGAGAACTTCCATCATTAGATTGCTTCTACTCCCCATCCAAACAAGGCGCAAAGGCTTGCTCCATCTCGGCCTTTCTCAAGGCCCAATCCATCTCTCCTCTTCCTGTCAGAAAAACAGAGAGAACGCTTCGAAATCGAAGCTCCTTTTTGAGATTTTCCACCTCTCCAAGCCTCGCCCTACTTCAGTGAGTTTTCGCCGAGGTGTACTTGAAATTCATGCTTTCATTGTTCTCATCTCTTTGATTCCAATAAGTAGTAATACGTTTTAATCCCGATTCTTCTCTACTTATTCCCTTCAAAATTGTACTACCCCAAGTAAGATTCAATCGCCCATATTAGATCGTTGATAATTTTCTTTGTCAAGTGATCCCTCCTCTTTCCTAACTGATTTCATTAAATCATCTAGTATGTCATCTAAAGAATTGGAAGAGAGCTTGTCAGAGCTCCAAGTTGATGATAAACATGGAGAGAATAAGTCAGTCCAGAACGATTTGTCGGAAGGGGAGGTACAGGTCTCCTCTTTCACAGAGGATTTGCATGATGTCACTCTCCATTTTCAAATCGTGAAGTTTTCAAAGCAGGTAAATGAATGTGCAACAAAGAATTAATGAGTTCCTTTTTCTGCTTTTAACCCAGGAGAAAGAAAGATACAGAACAGTATACTGGTGCCTTACTGTACCAGTATATGGTTCTGTACTAGAATCATGATTTTTGGTATGAGTCAGGTGAGATAATTGATTAACTTTTGGTGAAACAAGGAAAAGATGGAAATAAATAGTACCACGTCGTGCCGTACCAGCTTGATGCTAGACAATTTCAGTGTGGCAGAGGTACTGATTGGAACTGTGAGAGTCTGACTATGATCAATACATGCTCCTAATGAGATAGAAATCAAGATATACTCAATTGGTTTCGAGCTTTCTGATTTCAGCATAATTGCATGGAGTTGCAATTTTGCAAATTAGAAAAGTTCCTGAGCTATTATTTTGTGATGCAGATCTATGCATGGATCGGATGCAACTCTGCAAAACTGGGCCATTTATATGCTGCTGCTACCACTAGGCCTGTAAGCAAAAAGTTCTTAATGCTTCTTTATTCCCGTCCATTATAATTGCAGAATTTCATAGTTCCAATTTCACAATTGAGGTTAACTTGAACTCAATTGTGTGGTTTCCGGTTCATAGAGTTTTAACTGAAAAAAACTTTGCTATTGGTGATTAAGTTCAAAGAATTGACGTGATTGAGATTATCGGTGTTGCTTAATTAGGTTCATTTAAATAAGGAAATACACTGAAGCTGGTCCTGTGATGTGAATTACTTTTTAGTTGTGACTTTGTATGATGCACCTCATTAACCTGACAAAAGTGCAATCTCTAGTTGGCATTAATTGGTAGAAATTACATTTTATTGCAATGCTTTTTTATTATTACTATTTCTTTTTTTAAATTATATCTTTGCAGAATAATGCTGTCAGCGTAACCTCAATATTGGGAGGCACTTCCGACAACACTGGCTCGAGCATTGCTCGCCGCCTAGGTGCTGATTTACACTTGATTTTTTTTATTAATAGCATTGTTATGTTCATATTGCTTTCTATTAGTTTCTATTCTTGTTTTGAGTATCTATGTTTATTTTGTCTTTTCAGTTTTGAAAACTGGGCTCAACATTGTTGTAGCATGCAATATTCCAAAAGATAGTCCGATGCTTGAGGTAATTCCTTTTGCTGAAAGGTCCAAATTCAGTTGGGTCTGGTACTGGTGTGTATCAGATAGTAATAGAACTTGCCATTTTTTTTCCTTTTGGTTCTCTTGGGTTTTTGTTTCCTTTTGATTTGAGATTTATGTAATGGTTTGAGCTTAATTTATAATGGGATCATTTCTTAACATCTTTACATTTATTTAAATCCTTCACTGTACATAATAACTACTGAACCTATGGAAGCCAAATCTTAAGTTTGGCCTCGCAAGTCTCAGCTATTATTTTTGGTCCAATCAATAAAATTTTCTAGGATAGATGGAAAATAGAAAAAGTTAACGCATAGTTTCCATTTAAAATAGAGGCTGGTAAAAGATGATTTTGAGAATTGAATAGACTATAGAGGCATAGGTGTGTACCAAGTTCTACAAGCATCCAAATCTGAAGGATTTTAATCTTAGCATCATGTAACTCTTTATATGCTATGTGTTTCCAGGCAACTGCAGAAAGGAAGCTAACAGAGAGATTGGCAACTCTAGGTTATTTCCGTCCTCAAAGAGATACATAGAAATTAGTTTCATTTGCAAATTTTAAACAATTTATGTGTTTTCTTTCTTGGATGTTTATTGATACTTGGAATTTTGGATATAATTGAATAATTGATCATTGGAAAACACAAGGGAGAAAGAAAGTTATTGGTCTGAGGGCTAATTCTCTTTTAGCAATAGTTTCTTTTTTTTTTAACATATTTTACAATGGTTCTGATATGTACATGCTGTAGTCGATCGATCAACTGTCTGGTATGGCCAGCTCTTGCCTTTTCTTTTCCAACTTGTTTAATTTTTCTAAGGGCTGGGATCCACTGACAGTGGTTAATTGATCTTGATGGAATTCTCAAACCAAATTAAATTAAATGACAAGTTTGTTGTATATGACATTGGCTTTATATATTGGTTGTGCATCCATTTTATACAATTTAAGTGTTATTTGACTCTATTAAAGATGATTAAATTTGAATCGCTGTAACACTGGAGTTATTTGATGAACAATACAACTTGTATTAAATTTCATCATTTTTATGCATATGAACAATACACTTGGGTTAAAGGCCTAATTTTGTGTATATGACTATAAAACATTAAAATTATGTATTTGTCCCTCCTAACTTCATAATATCACATTAAAAGACAGAGTGTGCAAGGTGTTGCAATCACCAAACTTTGTACGATTTCAAAATAGTGATACTTGTCATGCTCTGATTCGGAGCATGACAAGAGTTTAAACGTTGTGAGTTTATTTTTGGGGAAAGTTTTATGAAATTTGATTAATTTTGTGAATTTAAGGATAAGTTGGAATAATTTGTATACTCCCATTCTTAAAGAAAAATAAAAAAATAAAAGGGATAAACAAATAAAAAGCTTTTAATAAAAGATAACAATAAAGCAGCTATAAATATCACTTGCGTACATTACAAGTGCTAGCAAAAACGTTTTTCATTTTTTGATCCTAAAAACTCTCCTCATTCACGAGAATTATATAATGGACGCAAGTGATATTTATATAAACAAAATACAAGCTGTGAATGTAATGTTTTGTGTTAACAAATTTGTACTTAATATAAAATAATAAGGTACTCTCTATTACTTTCAGGAAAAAAGTGTGTTACACGGAACTAAAACAAAATTATAATATAAGAACCATTGGCGTAAAAGGGAGAAAGACTTGCAATTTACTTACTGCATTTGTTAACTAAGACATATAAATTAGTTCATTAATTATTTATTTGTATACACTCATCATTCTTCTACAATGTGTTTTGGTCGTCAAAATGATGGTGTCAAAATAGCGTTATTTGGATTAGTGTGTGATATTAGAGTGGAAAGAATTGTAATCTATATAGTAGAGGAAGAATTTTTGTTTTTTTGAGAAAAAGATGATAGTAGAGGAAGAATGTTAATTTATAGTATTGGAAAGAATACAAATGTTATTTAAATTATAATCTTCAAAATAATGCTAATGTGAAGAACATTATCAGCTATATCTACATAAATATTGGATTAATAAAATAATACCAACCGATACTATTTTGAAAAATTTATCTAAAAAAAAGCAATATTCTCAAAAATATAAAATATATTAACACTTCCCAAATAGAAATATCAACACCTCTCAAACATAATTATGCATCCAAATACACATTTACTCGTCTACAAACCAAAATTACAGAACACCTTGATTCATTCATTGAATCCCTTAATTTAATTAATTAAAGACTAATTGGAGTTTTGAAAGAGTAATATAATTTAATTATAGGATCATCGCGATCGGAGACGCGTGTATTTTGTCTTCCTCGTACGAATTAAGAATAGTAAAAATTTTCTTACCAGTCATAAAAATATAAAAATAAGAACCCTCTTAATTTAATCTAATCCAAATGTAATATCTTTTTGACTCACTGATTTGATTTAGACGGGATATATTGACAGCTCATCGCTCTACTATACATCTCTCGTTCCGTCCCAATTAGTAGCATGCTCTCTTGGAGGATCTTCTGTGCACGTATAGATTGTGACTACCTGTGCAATTTTCCTGACATATGTTAGAAAAAGTACGTTACTTACTTTCTTGACCCGTTGTTAGGGAACTGCTACAGGAAACCGGATCAAGAGTCAGGGGTACAGCCGTACGCTGACAAGAGTCCGACTCTATGGGAACTTCTCAGTTCTCAGTTCTCACACCTCTCAAATAAAAGTTATCATGAGAGGCGATATTTCTCTGTAGAGAATTAACTGTAACTAAACATGTAGCAGTTTAAACTACAGTGGGTAAAAATCACTCGTTTCATAAATACATACAACGATGTGGAAGGTACTGGAAGAGTACTGGAGATATTACTACTGGAGAGTATCAAAACATTTTGTCCGATAACTGTTGAGCTCTTATCAGAGAAGAAGCTGACAGGACGATGAGTAATTCGTCTACTTTTTTGCCATCTCTATCTCTTTATTTTTTCTTCTTCTATTTCCCAAATGTAACTTCTATATGTAGAACTCTAAATTTATCCACACCATAAATAATCCAGCTACTCTACCATCTCTCCCTCTCTCCCTCGTTTTTCCTTCCTCTTTCTCTCCCCTCTCTATGGCGCTGAGACTAGCGAGATCACGATTGCTTACTCATTGTCTCAGAGGGAAGATCGAAGCTTTGACAACCGTTGATGGGGTCCCATTGCCTGTTTTAACCCCAATTCTCGTTCCTTCTCCTCCCGTTGATGGCAATGACATACGTCGAGGTGGTTTTGTAAGTAATACAAGGAATTTCTGCTCGGCACCGCGTGCCGGGACCATCGAAGTCGATGAAATTGTAACCATAGATGATAAGGGGTCGACTTCTCAGGTTCAGATTAAATTATTGATCCAGTTCTAATTTTGTCATCCTTGATTAATTTTCAAAGTAAACTTGGTCCATTTTTTGTAATGTTAAAGGGACATCTTAAGATCAATTCAACAATATGTAAATAATTCCTTAATTTTTGAATTTTGGTGGAAGAAGTATTGTAAAATATACTGAGTATACTTCAATTAGTAATTGAATGGTATTCCTACATCTATTTCTAGAAATAATGTTATAGTTTAAGTAGAGATTCTGTGTATGCACTACAGAATCCAGTTTTGAACATTTCTTGGCAATTGGTGTATATATAGTATCCTAATATATTTTTTTTATCAGTATGATGTTTGACCCAGATACTAATTAATTAGAGTCAGAGAGCTGGTTAGTGAATCTTTTCATGCTTAAAATATGGCTGAATGGGAATGAATAATATTTAAAGCTAGTCTATGCTTGCAAAGATAAACTGTAGCTTGGTGCTGTTTGGATTGCTCTGGGTTTTGGTCTTTTCACAAAAAAATATCTTGTGTAATTATTGGGTGGGATGTCAATACAAGACCTGATTGGTATCTTATATTAATTAATATTAAGCAGTGTTTAGTGCTTATGTGATTGGTATTGGTGACTAAATTGAATTCTAACACATGTTAGTCATGTTATTATTAATAGTATTGTGATTCCTGCTTAGTTTTGAATCATTATATATTACTTTGGTTACCATGTATAATATTTCTACTATGGATTTAATGTATGAACTTGATTAGAATGCTCTAAACAAATTCAGGTATTGGATTTTCCTGGAGGAAAGGTTGCATTTGTTGCAGAAATGAGGTTCTTGGCTGAATCACCAAGTGAAAGAATTAGTTGTTATCGTGTTCTAGATGACAATGGCCAAACCTTTTCTGGCTCTAGGTTTAAAGAGGTACTTCTTTTTCTTACCTAAACTCTGCCTAACACTTAGAAGCACTCTTTTCTCTTTCTTTTCTGTGACATTTTATTTAAACCCCAATTGGAAGACTAATATGTGCCTCAACCTCAATGATGCACAAAAGCAGAACAAGGGAAACCGACACAAGCAAGGCAGGAAGAAAAAAAATTGTCAAATTCCTACTGAAACACTTGTGCTTTTTTCTTCATATTTTAACGAGAACAAAACGAATTCATTCTTTTTTTTTTAATAAAATTTTGATGAGAACTATATCAATTCATTACCATTTTTTCATTAAATGATGAAATTTAGTAGTCCGCATTCACATTGTGCCAATATATAGGAGTTTACTGGTATGAGTTTTGTGTCAGTCCTTTTATTTTTTTAATCATTTTTTAAACATTAATTTTAGGTTGGGAAGGATCTTGCAAGGCAAATGTACAGTGAAATGGTGACACTACAAATTATGGACACTATATTTTATGAAGCACAAAGGCAAGGAAGAATCTCCTTCTATCTCACCTCTTTTGGTGAGGAAGCCATCAATATTGCCTCGGCTGCCGCACTAAGCTTAGATGATATTGTTCTTCCCCAAGTAGGTGAAATCAAAACAAAAATGGTGTCTTTCATTCACAAAAATGTATAACTAATAATTACAAAATATATTAAAAGAGGATTCTTAACCAGAATCCCTTCTTAAAAAAAATTGAAAGAGTCCAAGTCCACATGAGTGCAATTACTTTAGTGAGAATTTTGGTTTGGAAAATTTCCCTGATAATAAGAAATTGGAGACACATTGACTTTTGTAATGAAAAATGTATTCATGAGTGCAATTACTAAATGAATTTTGTTGGAAAATTCAATGCATGGGTCTGTATGTAGTATAGGGAGCCAGGGGTATTACTGTGGCGAGGTTTTACCCTGCAAGAGTTTGCAAATCAATGCTTTGGCAATACGCTAGATTATGGGAAAGGCCGCCAGATGCCGATCCACTATGGGAGTAACCGCCTCAACTACTTCACCGTGTCTTCTCCTATAGCGTATGGTCCACTGCTTCTTCTACCTTTTTTTTCCTTGTTCTTTGGACAGTCTATTGATATTTTGTATACCTCTCCAACAGTGAATCACCTGTATGTGGTTTTTATCTCATAAATATCGGAAAAAAGCCCCAATTTGGACTTGCGAATCCCAAAATTTTTCTACTCTCTCTGAGCATTTTCTCATTTTATAATGAGGGTGAGAGACTCAGATCTATGTAAGAAAGATTTGCTGGGAGTATGTGGGATACTTTTAGGTCTTCCAAGCATATTATAAAAAGAAAAATTCCTAAATATTTCTGTTTGCATATTTTGAAATGGTTACGGGACAAAATTTTGACTTCAAATTTGACAATATCAGTACACAGCTGCCTCATGCAGTAGGAGCTGCATACTCGCTTAAGATGGACAAGAAAAATGCATGCGCGATCACTTACTTTGGCGATGGTGGTACTAGTGAGGTATATGCTTAAGTGAACTTCGGGATACATTAAGAAATCTTGATGCTATTAAAATGCACAACTTCTCAGTTATTTATATGGGTTCATATCAGCTAAGTAATTTCTCTATATTAAAAATTGTAGGGAGACTTTCATGCAGCATTGAATTTTGCTGCTGTGATGGAGGTTCCTGTAATTTTCTTCTGTCGCAACAATGGCTGGGCTATCAGCACTCCTATAACAGATCAATTTAGAAGTACAAATATCACTTCATTACTTATTGATAATAGGTGTACCACTTCAGCATGATTAACTAAACAAAGTTTGTTTATAACAAAACAATAATTTAGGTGATGGTGCGGTTATTCGTGGCCAGGCTTATGGGATCAGAAGCATTCGTGTAGACGGAAATGATGCTCTAGCTGTTTACAGTGCGGTGCATGCTGCACGAGAAATGGCAGTATCAGAAGGCCGGCCTATTTTAGTTGAGGTATGGCAATTGAAGTAAATACACCTGTGATACATTTTGTCAAAAAGAGATTTTTGTGTCCTGTTTCTTCAGAAAAAATTGGGCCCCTTTGAATTCAATCTTACAAAGTTTCGAGCAGTTAATGAGGCTTTAACGATGCAGGCACTGACATATAGAGTGGGCCACCACTCCACATCAGATGACTCAACCAAATACAGGCCAATAGATGAAATTGAGCACTGGAGAACTGCACGGGACCCGGTATCTAGATACAGGAAATGGGTTGAGTGGAATGGCTGGTGGTCTGATGCAGAGGAATCTGAGCTCAGGAGCAATGTCAGAAAGGAGGTACTGTTAGACTAAATCTTACAAAATTAAATTCCAAAACATTTCTGAAATTGATTTATCCTCTTTCTTGATGTATGTTCAACAAGTAACCAAGAGATTCATTTTTTTCCCTCTTATGCAGTTACTTCAAGCAATTCAGGTTGCTGAGAGATTAGACAAACCACCTCTTAGAGAGCTATTCACTGACGTATATGACCAAGTTCCTAATAATCTCCGCGAGCAAGAGAAGTTCCTCCGTCAAACAATAAAGAAGCACCCTGCTGAATATCCTCCTGATGTGCCTCTATAGTTTGAATTCGGTTTATTTGTATAGAGAGACTTGTCTTGAGACAGTATATAAGGTGCCATGAAAGCCATGTATGTATAAGCAATGCAATTAATTGATTCTGATGGTAGTATAAAAAATAAGGACCGTAGAAGAGTGTAACTATTGTGGAATAAAAAGATGGTTGAGAAAATTGTTGTTAACGGTTAAAATCAAATACAATATTAATTTTTTGAGTTTTAAAAATTGTTGTCTTGTTGTCGTCCCAAGATTCGTGCACAGGAAGAGAGAAACGGGGAATATTTGACAAAATCATATCATGTCATGTCATATGAAATACAGAAGGAAAATATAAAACACCTCCCTTGGAATTTTGAAAGGAGAGTATTGTTTTAACCGTTAAGACAAAAAATCCGTTCTCACAGGAGTTTTGTTATTCTCATAGAAATAGTACTGTTATGAAATAGTTTTATTTTTATTTTTATTCGGATGCAATTTAAAATATGTTTCTCTCCAAAATAATATATATTATTTTGATATACGAATAAAAGTCGAAACTATCCGATTTTAAATATTCATAAAAAAATTTCATTCGGATTTTAAACCTGTCTCCTCCCATATAGAGCTCTCCAAAATAATATTGAATTAGCATAATTTTATTAATCCAATATATTTCATCAAAATTACGGATTATCACAATTCTGAATAGCATAAGATTCAGACAATATTTGCTTAGAAATATTTTCACAATATTCTTATAAATTAACATAAATAACATTATTCTTGCATTATTCTGTTGAAAATCCAAACACGTCCTTACAATAGAGAACTCAATTCTTTTGCTATTTAATGTTCTAACTTATGAAACACCAGAATTGGGCTTTCAACCAGTTAAATTTAAAAGGAATAGATAACTGCATTCATTGTACCATTTATCTACACAATTGCACAGCAGAAGTATTTATTTTTAAAAAGTGTTTATATCTGATGACAAGAATAATTTGATCAGAGATCTTTTAAATGATAGGTAGAATAATTTGTATAGTCTAGTACAAAAGTGTATACACCTACTATACAAAAGATATTTGTTTTTCTCATCAGATAAAAACACTTGGATAACGTAGGTGTATATACAATTGAAGTGCAATACAGAGTGCAGAACTGCAGATAAGGAGGTGCAAGAATAATTCCAGAAGCTTTAAAACATATGTACTAAAATTAAAAGGCCTGCCAAATATCTTGGAACTATTTTAACGAACAATGAAAAAGAATGAACAACTTAACATATGAGACATTCATTACAGAAGAAAAATGTAATGGATAACATTATTTGTCCCTATAATACGAAGTAGTATCACAGAAGCGAGGCAGACTGTTGTTGTTCCTTGATCGATTCTTGTACCGCAGCGAGAAGTGAAGGCATCAATTTTGTGTTGGTTGCAATTATTCCTGTATCAAGGTCAAGGTACCTCCCCTTAGAAAAATCCAAATCATCTCCTGCCGCATCAGTGACCACACCACCAGCTTCTGTGGAAAAATGAACCCCACAAAGGTTATCATCTTGTGAAAATCATCTCTCACTTAAAATTCCATAATGCAATTTTGATCATTTGATTTTACTTGACTATTGTTTTTCACATTTTTTTCTTTTCAGTTGTGCGGGGGGGGGGGGGGGGGGGGGGGGGGGTTCAGTGCTTATTAAATAGTTGATGTACCTGTGACCACAATGTAACCAGCAGCATGATCCCAAATTTTCTCTCTATAACCCTTATGAGGGAAGCGCAAATAAATTGCGCCATCTCCTCTGGCTAAGGCACCGTATTTTGCTTGGCTGTCAATCCTTACTGGTGGGGCCTTCACACCGAGTTTCTGTTTGACACAAAAATAAGATGAAGATGATAGAACAGAAGAGGAGTAAAAAAGAACCATTAAACAAAGCTCAATGAGTAATTGTCTCAATTACCTTAGCTATGTTACTCGTCAAATCCTGCATGGAGTGCGCTGCCTCAAAAGACTCAAAAAATGATGCATCAACAGGGTTATCAGTGGTAGTTACTTGAATCTGCACAGATAAGGAAGGAAGTCAATTTGGATTCTGCACGTTATTGCCCTCATCCTAACAAAACTTGAATTTCAAATCAACAAAGAGAATGCACAATACAATTAACCTGGGTTTAAGAAGCAATGGACCATGGTACTTTTGTCATTTTCTTCTTCAGGTTCAACATAGAACATATGAAAGTGCAATAAGGATGACCATAATACTGATAACATAAATGGGAGATGTCAACAGTTGTTTACTAATATAGTTTTTTCAAGGAAACTAAAATAAGTGTTGACCTTTGTAGGTGAAGAGTCCTCTTCAAGAGATTGCACCCATGAACCTTTTCCGTCTATTGCATAAAAGAGGCAACCGGTTTGTTCTACATTCTGACTTGTACTTTGTATTGATGCCAGAGGGAGATTTGGACATCCTAAGACACCTAACACAACTTTTCCTTCCTCAAGCAATGCAAGTGCAATGGCATATTGATCTCCTCTTAGGAACCTGAAGTAATTCAGTTAGGAACCGGAAGTAACTCAACTAAAAGCAAGAAACAGCAATATTCATGTATTATTCTTTTTCGAATACTATAATTATTTTCTAAACAAATACATAGAAGTTTTTTATGCAACTTAAGAGGAAAAAGAGGAAAAGACGAGAATACAAAAAGGGACTGGAAAAAAATAGAGCTCAACTGGTGCGCAAATCTGTATCTGTTCCTTAGCAGTATAGGTAATTTAACCCTTGGAACCCCCATATAATGTGACTAGGTTAAACACAAGAAACATATCACCAAAACTTATGAAAAGATGTCAAAAGCAAAATCTTCTCAGCCCAAACCTGTTATGAGTATAGGCAAACTAACATACCCTTTGGTACCATCAATGGGATCGAGTACCCAATGTCTGCCGGATGGACCCCCTTCGGATTTACCCTTATCAATTGCTGTGAGTACCCCTTCCTCAGACAGGGTTATATTACAAAACAAAGGATCAGTTGAGAGTGCATCATTAACTAGGTCAGTAATTCGTGATAATATCTCTTTTGAGCTGTCTTTTCTTAGGTCTTCTGAATCCTGCATTGGAAAAATATCATTGCAATTCACAGCATTACATCAGCCATTTTTCTATATTTATATACAATACCAACATCTCATAAAAAAATGGAACATGAATCTAATAATTCCTGAAAACAATCTAACAATTGGTGGTACTTGAAAGAGTTCCTCACAGTAATCTGAGAGCTTGATCACATGAATGTAATAGTTTCTCACTTCTCTAATGAAAGAGAATGAAGCAATGAGATATATGGACACAGTTGTCAACAAAATGGAAGATACCATTTCAATCATGGTAGCCTAAGATTTGTAGTGCTGCATGCAAATACCTCGATTATGGGTTACCCATATAGATGCGAGGACAATATTTACAGCATTAGTGATCATAATGTAATAAAATAAGCCACATATGTACTGTACCAGTACAAGACTAATATGTACCGTTAGACAATGTTAATGATGTACTATACCTCCTCAGCAACCAAAGAGAAAGGGCCAGAAGAAAGCTCCATATCCAAGACAAAGCTTACTATAGCTTGTGAACCTGAATAACATAGACATCACTGATAATTCTGAATGAACAAACAAAAATATTGACTAAATCAGATGCAGTGAATGGTAGGTAAAATTACCATAATCGGCCACAGTTACAGGGCTTTTATCTGCTTTTGACTGTACATCCGATTGCAAGATTTCAGCTTGCACCAACTGCTTAGTAGGAGGCAGAGGAAAAAAGCAAACACAAGCGCATTTCTTAGTTCTTAACAACTGACAAATCAGGATTTCTCCGAGGAATTCTTTCAATTAAGAGCTATTAGATCCGTATTTGATTGAAACAAACCTGACAGAGGCTAGCAGCGAGAGAGACGGCCTTCTTAGCGGCGGCGAGCTCCTTATCGTAAGAGGGAATCGGCGATGAATCGGAGGCTGAAGCAGACATTGTAACCTGAGACTGAGAAAAATTCCTTACTAACTGCAGTTGCGAAATCGGAGAGTAAAGCGAAGTGAAGAAATGGCGATGAATCGGATAAGGAGGTGCAGGGAGGAGAGAAGGAAGTCGCACTGCCACTGGCAGAGCTTTCCTTGGGCCCAAAGAGGAGAGAGTAGTAGATAGGCCCAGTCGAGCTGCCATTGTTTAGTGTAGCATTTAACATTTGGTTTGGTTTGGCCCGTTTATTTGGAAGAGGTGGAGGATCATGATCCATGGATGATGGTTTTCTGTGGCTTCGCACCGTATTTCCTACTGTGTAGTTACCTTGGTGGCCTTATTTTGTGCACCGGTGCACGGACACGCGATGCAATCACGACCACATGACTATCACGTGTCAGACACGGGCACGGCTTGTTTCCAGGTGTGTCCCGTGTCCGTTTCCGCTAGACTGGCTCTGGCCAGATCAGGACCGCACAATTCGGATTGAACGGTCGTATTACGGTGTTGTGTTGAATAATTTGTAGAGACATGAAATACTTGTTAGTTGTTACGCCGAAATTTTTTAATAGAAGAAAAAAAATATCAAATTAAAAATATAAAAAAATATCGGGAAATTATAGGATGTGAGCAAAATGGAATTAGAAGATATATTTTCAGAAAAATATATGACCGTGACTATTATAGGAGCTCTCAAAACTGTTACCGCTATTGTTATTCACATTTTCACATTTTTAAATTAATTTTTTCAAGCTATCTGAAATCTAAAAAAATACAAGATTTAAAATAATTCAAATTAAAAAAATATTTGAGAGCTCTATTTTTAATAATATTTTCAGGGGACGTGATTTTTGTCTGCCCACGTCTCACAATTTCCGTATCATTTTTTATATTTTTAATTCGATTTAATTTTTTTCTTATATTAAAAAAAATTGTGTTGTTACTCGGGGGGAAATTAACGAACAGAGAACAACCACACCACACCACACGACGATGATCTCTTTCCAGTGCTGTAGCTGTAGCCTTCCCTCTTCTTCTCCCCATTTCAAGTTCAGGTTCAATTTCAGACCTCCACCATCGCCTGATCTTTCCCATCCCAAATCGCTTTCCTCTTCTCTACCTTTCCCCCTAATAAAGGCAACCAAAAGGAGTTTCCTCTTTCTTCTCCTTTCTCTGCCTTTCTCGGCCCTTCCTGCCACGGCTGAATCGACTAATGGAGACCCGTTCGACCCCGTCACGGACTTGGAGAAACAAGCGAGTGCTGACGTGTCAAGACGGGTTGGCAAGGCAGTGGAATTACTTGACATGGCAAGAAACCTCCAGGCCAAGGGCGACTTCCCTCAGGCTCTCCTTTTCTTCACTCAAGTACACAATTTTATTTATTATTTGTCACGTTTAAGTAGGTACCATTTACCCGTCAAAGTTCTGTATTTGCAATTCTGGTGGGAGGGGCGATTTTCAGTGAGGCATTATCTCGAGCACATCTATTGCATAAGAGAAACTTGTGCTTTGTTGTAACTTGCAAGACTTTGTTGCTTCTCACCTGCTTGAAATTCTGTACTACAATTTCTGCCATCAGGATATTACTGGTAATATGTGGATTTAGTTTATTCACTTAATGCCTTTTCTTTTCTTTTTGGGCCACATAGCTGATTAGGGATTACAAGGATTTTGCATTGTCAGAATACGGAAGAGTTGGTAGAGCACTTGTGTTGTATGAGATCGGAGATCGAGATGAGGCTATTGCTGAGATGGAAGATGTCTCTATTTCACTCAAGGGTTATCCAGGTTTATAGCTCAATTGAAGTTTTAATCTCTTTGTGTTTGACAAAATCTAGTTTAATTTGCAATTAATTAACATACCAAGCTTAACCTCGAGGCAAAGACCAAAAACATTAAACATCTCTATCCTTTCAAATCAAATTCTGTCATATATCTCAGACATATTCAAAATGGCATTTTGGTCACTGAAGTCTTTAGACCTTCAAATCTCTTCATGGTTCTGGAAGCTTAATTATAATTGGGTGGAGATCCCTTAACAACTATTATTTTGATAACCTTGATAACTGATTTTCAAATAATTCCAAAAATAAAAATCTTAAAAATAGAAAAAAGTTTATAAATATATTCTTTAACTTATAGAACAATTATGTTTCGAATTTCATGCAATTTAAATATTATTTGATACTCCATCAAAGACCATAAAAATTACATAACATTTATAACGATCTTTAACGGAATATCAAATGACGATTAAATTATATGAAATTTGAAACACAATTAATCTATAAGTTAAAAAATATGTTTGTCAATTTTTTCCTATTTTTGAGAATTTTTAAAAATTATTTCAAAATTGGCTGTCAAGATTGTCAAAACAATAATTATCAAGGGATTCCTTCCCTAATTGATAAGGCACACTTTGAATTTCTGCCTTATTCTCTGATGCTCAAGTTAGATATGAATCTTTTTTTTTCTTTTTTTTGGTCGTTGATGCAGAGATTCATGCAGCCCTTGCTGCAGCATTGTACGCAGACAAACGCGCACCTCTCCTTGCTGAGAACCAGTTTACAATTGCCACGCTTTTAGATCCTCACTATACGGATATATCCTATGTGAGAGAGACCAAGCATTGGCCTCCTAGTTTGGTTAGTTCCTTGGAACATTTCATCACACTCTCTTAATTAAAGCGGAAGTTCGATTACTTGTTCTGTCATCTTGTAAAATCTTCATCTGGACCCCGCTTCTATACCTCAAACATTGATTTCTCTTCCCTATAAAGGAAAAGGTTATAGCTATTCTTCTGTAAACTGGGTCATCTTAACAAATGCCCAACAGACCAAAATACCCTTAAATTATTCTTAGCTTGTTTCAAAAGTAAAATGGAAGGCGCAAAGACTGAAATAATGTTGTTCATGCACCTTCATTGTTTCTTGTTGGAAGGTTAAGTTTCGTATTTAGGTACTTAGGAGGCACACTGTGCTTTATTTGTATTTAATGTACATATGTACATCTTATATGATAGAACCTGGCAGTAATATCAGTCTGAGATCTCAACCTCTGTTGAGATTAAGTTTTTATTGAGTCTAGATTAAGAAAAGGGTTTACCAAACAAATGCACATGACTTCTGTAAGAATTATTTGTTAACAGATGCTTATATGATAAGAAGACAATATTTTTTTAATTACATACAAGACAAAATAGCTCCTGTTGAATATTCAAGTACCTTCGATTCTTCTGAGAATTCATTTATTCATGATATAATGTGTCGTCTGGTCTGTATTGGCATGCAAAGGCAGGGTTATGTAGGCATCATATGAAACTATGAAAATTTGTGTCCTTCCATAAATGAGTAAAGCTAGCGTGAGCTTAAACTCATTAAGATCATTGGTAAGCTTAACTCAAAAAACTATCGAAACGGCTTCAAACGACAAATCCGAGTTGCTCAATAAATTCTTTATATTAAAATCTTGTAAAATACTAATTTGTTCTATTTTTGGAGTTTTTTTAACTATTTGTTTCATTTTTTTTAAAATGCCCTACTTTTATATGCAAAAATTCATTGTTTTATTTTTTTATTATTATTAGGCATCTTAAAAAAATCCGAAAAATAGTTAGAAATCCCTAAAAATAGAAAATTTCGGTATCCTACGATATTTTGATATTAAGAATTTATTGAGCAACTTAGATTTGTTGTTTAGAGCCGATTCAGTAAGTTTTTGAGTTAAGCTCACGCTAGCTTTACTCTCCATAAATTATCATATAAGTGAGCACAATAATACTTTGCTAGTATACCTCAGCTGAAGGTACTAGATCAAAGATTAAGATAATGCTTATACAGTTCATTTTGCAAGAGAGCTTATAAAATTGATAATCAGGTGTTTAGCACCTAAAAGCATTGGATGACCAATAAACAAAGGTTAAATAACTTTAATTATGAGATTTTGCAACACCTTGGAGCTTTGGTTATTCCACATCTATATTATTTTTGGTAAACTCCTCTTTGATATACCACCTGGGACATGCTTCAATTATCTGAATTTTGCAGTAAGTTGTGATTTTATACTACACTTGAAGTGATTTTGATTAAATCAAATGCAGCCTGTGTATATTTCCATCTCTGAGGTAACTTCTCCAAAAATAATATATTTATTTGTATAAACACAAAAGGATGAGAAAAGAAAAAGAACACGCAAGCTAGACAATTTCCTTGTTGGATACATTCAATTTGTAGGATAGGGCTTGCTAGCATATCTGGATGATCCACCATATCAGGTCTTGGAAGAATTTTTCTTTTGATCTAACTGTTGAGATTTATATAATCTGTAGTTGTGTATCCGTCTTCCCCTGTTTTTAGTTAAGGTAATGCACGATAAGTCGATAACCATGGAAATTAAACTGCAGATGAGAAAAAAGGTACAAAGACAAATAGGACCCTGGTGCAAAATTAAGTTGGCAAAAGCTTTCAACTTTGCCCCTTGAACAGTTTTTAGTAACGAAACCTTTGAGTGGAAATGATTTAAGCTCCACACAAATATGTCTAAAGCTTTAAAATCAATTGAAGTAATTTAAGTTCACAACGTTCATCTCATCGCAACAAATTGATGTGAGACGAAACTAAGACATGTATTTTTTTAATCAATGAAGTATTCTGAAAAAAATGCTAATGAGAAATATAGAATTGCCACTTGTGGAACACAATATTATTAAAATTAGTTATGCTGTTGTAAATTATGACCGCTTCAAGTTAGCTCCTACAGAGATTATGATTTATCATTTACTTATATTCTTTCAAAGGAAAAAAAGAAATTGCCACGAACAATGAATCAAATTAAGAGAACTCAACTTGATTAAAATGTAACAGTTTTAGATGCATATTCACCAGCAAATTATAACAGTATATAATGGTTGAAATTACTCGCTCCTAATACACTGAGCTAAGCAATTCACATTCTTCCTCTGGGTTAGGAGACTCTTGAGCTAAAGTTCAGAAACTTCGTTGACAAATACAAATGATACATGAACAATTTTATCAAGTGGGGATCTAGAAGCCCAAGGAGGTATCTACATTTGGTCTCTTAGCCATTGTAATTTTCTTTTTATTCTACAAAGGAAGAATAAGTGTCGACGTAAGGCAGGTTTATGAAATTGTACACAGGTGACAGTTGCACTTCTTAAAGTGGGCTGCTTCCGAATACTTTTGTGAAGAAAAAGTAATAACCATTCTTTTAAATATCAAAATACACTTTTAATTTCTAATGAATAAGAAATTTATTAAATTGTGATAGAATTTATTTATTATATTATAATCTTTGCTTTGCTACATATTAATGGATGCCTGAATTAACCGAAACTAATACACACAACATCAGATGCTCAAATTTCTGTGAAGTTGTTGCAATCTCCTGGATTGACATATCAAAATCACATTCATTTAGTGCATTGAACTTTGTTATTCCAACATTTGATTAGTACAAATGCTTTGTTACTTTATATTGACTATCTTACTAAATTACATGTCATGCAAGCTTTTATGCTTCCTTATGGGTCACTACTCACCAAACATGTAGAACATGAAAATACACGTATTCTTCTCATGAGGAGGTAATCATCTCCAGTGGACACTGCCGCATCAACTGGCAAATAATCTGCTTGCCGAAAGCCATTGCCAACCTAGAGGTTCTCTCGTCTTACTCTCCCAAAACCTATCCTTACTCATCCAGTTGGATTTGGATTCCGAAATCCAACCATTTGTCCTTGCGTAGCATCTTCCTAGTTGTACACATGATGGAATCAACTGTAACACCGCAAGAAAAACGACTTATGAAAGCCCTGATGTCTATTTTTTTCGCCTCCGACACTGTCAGACAATGTTAGAGACTAATTAAGCTTCACTTATGTCACCTCATCGTTGTACGAATACAGTGCAAACACGAGAGTTACTTTACCATTGTTGAACTTTCTTTATAAGGTCACAGTTTAGAGAGAATTAAAACTTTGTTATGGCTTATAAATGTGCCCTATGTGGTGCGAAATCGATCAAGGACACATCTATCTCATCGTCCAATGTAGATCTATGACAGAGTCTCCGATCAACCTCTAATTGAAGATGTGATTCAGGGGTACCAGCCAACCTAAGTTCTCAACGAGATGATTAATGTCGCCACAATTTGGAACCTCTGAAGGAAGGAAAAGGACATGCATGATTGAAGTTTTACTTGTAAAATGGTGGACTAATTGTCGGATTAATTTGTTATTTGCTTTCTTGTTCGTTTTGTACATTCTAAACCAAATCTTGTATATTTAGATTCTTTTTTTGTTGGTTTAATTAATAAAATCTTGCAGTAGGTTTTGAACTATATACATATCTCACCAAAAAGGAAAAAAAAAACAAAAAATATGACTGTTTTACACACCATCTTAATTGCCCATATAAGAAAAGATGATTTTATGGAGTTTACTTAATATCTGCGTCCTATTTTTTTTTCAGAAATTAGGCATAAACAAAAGGAAAATATTCCCTTTAAAAACTTGAAACTATCTCATTATTTTCAACTATATCAAGGGAAGGAATATTCTAAGCTCTGACCCTTTAAATGAACAAGCAGAAAAAAACGAGAACTTACTGACATCAGATTCTGAGCGGAATACAGTTAGAACTTATATCAACTTTGTTCTTTTTCAAGTGAAATTCTGATGATAAGATAAAACTGATTTAATTTGAACTAAAGGATACATTATTCATATTCAATTGGACAGAACTCAAACTAGTTGAATCTGATATCTACAAGATATTTGTTTGGGGGGAGGGATCATTTGACAATAATTATTTGATCTGATATTCTATTTTAAGATTTTCTTTTTCAAATTCATTTGAAATTTCACTATCAAAATTGTCAAAATAATAATTGTCAAGTGATCACTCTCCTTATATATATACACAACTGCCAAAAAGAGCAGAAGTGAAGGAGAGAGAGAGAGAGAGAGAGGAATAAATAGACTTATTGTTTAGAAATTAGAGATCACAATAACTTCTGCAAAAGTCTTCCCCATCAGGCACAAGTAATTATGGGGAGGGATCAGTACTTGATAATGGTTATTTTGATAATATTGATAATAGGATTTTAAATAAATTTAAATTTTTTTTAAAAATAAAAAGAATTTTATACACATATTCTTGAACTTATAAATTGATTATGTTTCAAATTTTATACAATTTAAGTTACATTTGATATTCATCAAATACCTTTAAATTTGAAACGTTGCATTGCATAAAATTTAATAGTTTTTGATGAACTATCAAATGAAGTTCAAATTATCATAAAATTAAAAACGTAATCAATATATAAATTCAAAAAATATTATGTCTATATATATATATATATATATATATATATATATCTTTTTCTATTTTTAAATTTTTTTCCAATTTATTTGAAAATTCATTATCAAGATTGTCAAAAATAACCGTTGTCAAGTGATCCCTCCCAATTAATTATCCCTTGATTTTGTATCCACCCAACTTGAATTAATGGACGGTCAGATCTCAACCCTACAGATTAGATGTCCATGGTGAAATTAATTAGAAGGTCAGACTATCCATCTAGAACAACAACATGTTGCGAGGGATAGAGACTGCTTTTTGTGAGGGAGATTGCTCATCAGTCAAGGTGTCTGTTGCAACCAAAGCAACCAAACACAGATAGCATGCACAGGCCACACTTGTCACAACAATTATTTCAATACAAACAGAGAGGGAGTGAGTGCAGCCAAGACAAATATGTAGAAGTCAAAAGCCATGAAGAATTGAAGATGAAGGGGAGCAAGTGGTGTTAGAGTTGTTGAATGAATTTGTTCTATAACACCAGGAGACTGGGGGGCATATATGTCAGTGACTCGGTACAACACAAACGGAAAATTCTGGTACTAGGGACGAATTTTATCACATCCCGCTAACAAGGCAATTTAAGGAGACAAACCAAGGCGTTGGATCAAGCAACGATTTCTCTGAGAAATATACTAAGTATAATTTAATTTACATATCTATAAAACATATTGCAATAAATTGTTCTATTACTATTAATTTTTTTACGAAGAAAATATCCCATTATTATTTAGTGTATTTTCCACAAAAAGCAAAAAAAGAAAAATGCATGCATATTGCCGCTATCTTTAATTATTACTAACTATATTAAGATGTGATTTGATGCCATTTTTAATTTTTAAGCTGTCGTCCTATTTGTTTAGTATTTATCTTTTTGTAAATTTCACACTGAATGGAAATATCAAATAAAATAAAGACGTTATTATATATTACAACAAACATGATATATACGTTGAGTTTTAGCATCATGATCATGTACTAAAAGTTGTAAATATTTTTTTATAAATTTTGATGGATATGGCATATATATGAAGAAAATAAAAACTGATAGTTGCGGATTTTTTTCCTGCATTTTCAGATTTAAGTTTGAACATTTCTATAAAGAGGCTTTATACGCATATGCAGATCAGAACAACCTATTAGTTTAAGTTAATAATACGGATAAATAACCTATTTCCTCAGATCATATAGTACTCTGATGCTTATTTATCCGTATTATTAATTTTTGTCTTAATTCAAAATTATAGTGAAAATTAAAAAAAGTTAGAAGAAAGCCCAAGAGATTAAGCCTCAGAGCATTATAGGTCCATATCCTTTCTTCTTTCTTCTTTTGTTTTATGCATATGAGACGTTTATTCTCACAACATAACATATAAAAAGATATTCCAAAAAGTTCAAGAGAGCATTGCTAGGGTTCTTGTCCTCCCAAGTGTCGACAATGCCTCACCTCCGCGATCATCTGGTTCTTTCACGACTTCGATCCTTATTGTAACTTCTACAATTAGAAGAAGGTAAGAGTTATAGAAGTTTTAATAACAATATATTCGAGTATTCCAACAAGACAGAATCTTTCTGTTTTCGTTTTCCTTTTCATTTTCGTAATGCTCTCAGTTTATACAGTTTGAAATTTGAGTTCATTCATCGGAAACCACCATACTTTAGCTATAGCATGACAAGAATTTTTTTTTTTTGGTTATTTGCCAATTAAATATAATTGTCAATTTCATTGGATGTTATAGGTAAGCAAATATATCAATCTATATATATATATAGAGAGAGAGAGAGAGAGAAAGATAGAGATCCAAGAAAAAACATAAAGGTGGTTGGTCCATATATGTTTATTTTGGTGCATAGGAAAACAGCTAATTTTGTCTTAACTACAAAAATGCGTATTTTGGTGTAGGAAAACAATTATATATATATTAAATAGTTAGTGCATGGTCTAGCATGCAAGGTCGGCTCTCATGAAAATGGTTAGTGTATTGATAAAATTAGAGAATGATTTGCAAACACATGACAAACCGAAGAAACGCGTAACAAGTGAATTTAAAGAGAGATATATGTACAAATATGTATCGTCCATGGATTGAATCCATGGGTATATATTTGTGTGTTAGTGCTGAAACAAAGAACATATGTAATAGAATCATCTTCTTTCTAGCTAGTAAGATATATTTTAAAAGTTAATTGGAGATATATTAATTAACAGTTACAAAAGTTAAAAGATAATGATAAAATAAAATGAAATTATATTCAGTTGCAATATATTTAATATCCTACATATTTTGGGATCAACAATATTTATGAAGTCATTTTCTTGTGTTTATATCTGATTAATTCAAGTAATCTTTGAATCAACTTAATCAATCTCATTTGAAAAAATTCTTCGATTTCACTCTTTCTACAACACCCAACACCTGACTTCTGACAAAAACTACCATTGTTGCAAGTTTCGATTTTTGTAAGGTCATTCTATTATTCCAGGAATCTTCAATTGCAATATCTGATGTGAAAAATGTGATGTACAAATTGAATTTAAAACACAAATTAATGATGATGAAATCTTTAATTTGACCAATGTTTAATTATATTGCAAGAAATTAAGGTCAAGCTAGTGGGATTCTCTTAAGAGCAAGATTTTATTAGTGAGGAATCGGTTAATTAATCAAGAGTAACAGTCAAGCAATTTATTTATTTATTTTGTTTACTTTATAGTGGGCTTTTAGTTTCAACTATGCATTTTGGGATGTATATGACTCTATGATTCAAGTCTGAAACTCACACCGGCTATGAATTGATCTTTGCACAGTATTTTTCACAGAAATTTCATCTCTGAATTAATTAATTACCTCACTTGAGTTTAATTTTGGTCAAGGAAAATGGCATGCATTCAGAAACATCCCTCAAAATATCAAATAGGTGCATATATATATGCGATACACTTGATTGTGAAAATTATATGTTTTCCCATATAGATCATGATTCATGAATATATAGTAGACGACCATATGGAATTTGAATGTGTCGTTCCAAATTAAATCCATGCCTTGTAAGTAGTAAAGAATGTTTTTGCGTTCTTGAATTCAAGATATCAGTCCACTATATTAATCTTGAGAGCGCAATATTTTTTGCAAAAAATATACTACCGTGTCTCATATTATGTAGTGTATATATGATCAGATATTCTTGAGATAATCTTGTCCTTATCTATTGCTATCTAAAATTCAAATATTTTTTTATTTATTTTTGTTTTGAATTTGAAGGAAACTTCATTCAAACAACAATAAATTCTTGATAATTATCTCCTTCATTCAGACGTAACCTAAGCATTAACTATTTTCCACTATAACCTGTAAAATTTGTCTGTTGTGCTACTAATTAATTATCTATCCGAAAATGCTCACTGTTCTATTCCAAAAAGATTATTTAACTATCAATATTGTGGAATTGGTTTTCAAAAGGAAAATAAGATCAGGATCAGAGCCTCCAAACTCAAAAGTTTTACAGAAAGAAAAAAAAAACATATAATAGATCAATGAGTATTGAACTGAGAACTGCATAAAATTAAAATTATGACTCCCCTAAAATTTTAGAAATAATAGTAGAAATATGGTTGTAAATTTGTAATCCTATTCTCTAGCTAGAAACTTTCTTCTTCTTGCTAGAATCGCGCACAAAAACTTCTCCTTCATCATCTCACAAAATATTTCTAAAATTTTAGTTGTTTGTGGAATTTGCTTACCTGATTTAATTTCTTCGACCTAAAACCGTGCTGAATGTTTTTTTTTTTTTTTTGCTTTTTCACGTGACTTCCTCAAAAAAAAGAAGACAAAGAAAGAAAAAACGGTGGTGAATGATAAGGTTAAATGCTTCTGCAATACACTTAGTAGATGATAAGGCATTATATATCTTTTTTCAAATGAGAAAAGATTTGCTGCACTGGATAATCTTTTATGGTAAGAAAATTTGGTGCATTTTAACCAATACAGAATTCAAAACCTTTCTTTCTTTCTTTCCTTTTTCTGATGAGGGAAAGAATTAATTGAAACGCCATATCGGTCATTTTTACCCTAAACATTGTATTTAGCGCATACTTTCACAGTAAAAATTAATTCTTACATCCCTTCTTTCTCTTTTCCTTTTTTTTTTTTGGTGGTAAGAATTCAGACCGTATCTTTTAACCCTAAGTCTGTAACAATGTATTTAACGCATACGTCCGTCATAACATTAATTTCCACTGCTGTCGTGCCTATATATGGCGACATCCTCCATCAAGAAACACACCACACACAAAGAGCCTGAAAAGAAAAAAAATGGCAAGAGAAGTGCTGATTGTCGGAGCTGGACCAGCCGGCATTGCCACGGCTGCTTGCCTAAACCTTCACTCAATCCCCAACATTGTGTTGGAGAAAGAGGATTGTCTTGGTTCTCTCTGGAAGAAAAATTCCTATGACCGCCTCAACCTTCATCTAGGCAAACAATTCTGCCAGCTACCTCACTTTCCACATCCCCGAAACACTCCAAATTTCATCCCAAAATCTGATTTTATCAGATACCTAGATGAATATGCTGAGAAGTTCCGGGTTACTCCGAAATACCAAATGTGCGTCAAGTCAGCTTCCTTTGACAAGGAAACCATGACTTGGCGTGTCGTTGCATGCAACACCTCTACTGGTGAAATCGAAGAATTTTCACCAAGGTTTCTGGTGGTGGCCACTGGAGAGAACAGCGAAGGTGTCATACCCGAAATCCCTGGATTGAATACATTTCAGGGAGAAGCTATCCACTCCTTTTTCTACAAGTCGGGTGCAAGGTACAAAGATAAGAGCGTTTTGGTTGTTGGTAGTGGCAATTCAGGCATGGAGATTGCATATGATCTAGCAGTGCATGGTGCCAAGACCTCCGTAGTTGTTCGAAGCCCGGTAAGATTATAGAGTTCATTAATTAATTAATTTATTTCATAAAAAGGAAAGCTATGCTTTTTTTTTCTATTTAATCTACTTTGACTAAAGTATAATTTGGCAAAACTTTTGTCCTTCCTGTATTTTAAGACCATCAATTTTTTTATATGTAAAGAAGGCTTTTGTTATACATGGCTAATAGGTTTTAATTAATATGTGGAATGCAGTTCCATATCACCACCAAAGAACAGATTTTTATGGGGATGAAGTTAGTGCAGTATTTGCCAGTGAAATTTGTCGATAGACTTATTATGACAATGGCAAGTTTCACATTTGGTGATTTGTCGAACTACGGAATCATGAGGCCTAAAGACGGTCCCTTTGTGCTGAAGGCCCGCACGGGCCGATCTTCTGTGATAGATGTCGGCACAGTTCAGAAAATTCGAAACGGCGAAATCAAGGTAAACAAGTGAAATTTTGTTCAGATATAACTTGCATCTATAACTCAATTTTATGTGTTGACTACAATCTAGCTATGTGCGTAATCTTACATGCATGTATCCGTGCATGCATGTGAGTCTGCTTGCGCCCAATGCTATGCGTGCACGCGCATCTGAGTTTTTCTGCGTCCAATCCTATGCGTGCACGTGTCGGTCTGCATGCATACGCTATATGGGTTTTGTTTGTGTCGAATCGTTCACGTGTACATGCTTTCATTTATCAGCTACCATACAAATAAAAGTTCCTTTTCTTTGATTATTATATCAGATTTTATGATAATATCAAAGTTGAGTACTATATGAAATCCTTAAAAACAATAATTTCCTCTGTAACTGATATACTGAAAAGAGTAAGTTTTCCTACATTTCATTTTCCATGAAAGATCAAGGAGCTTACAACTTCATAGTACATAGAAAGTATATCAGTCGGATTTTCCTTTTGACTGGTCACTGTCGTGTCGCAAAATTTGGGCAATTTGCACAAACTTAAAACTTTCTGTTAACCAACTACAGGTGTATGGACCAGTATCTTCGGTTGAAGAAAATATGGTTATATTCATGGATGGCAAGTCTGAGTCCTTCGATGCAATTATTTTTGCTACCGGCTACAAGAGTACCGCAAACAAATGGCTCGAGGTACAAATAACTTAGAATATAAATTAATTCTTTTCTAAAGCTATGAGTTATATATTTTGGATCATTCTGTTTTTTCTGTGTAATCTCTTCACTAATAAATTGGTACTTTATAAATGAATGTATTACAGGATGGTAACAAGACACTGGATGAAAACGGATTTCCTAAGAAGGGCTTTCCATACCAGTGGCAAGGAAGTAATGGATTGTACTGTGCTGGATTTGCAAGGAGAGGCTTGGCTGGTATTTCCATGGATGCTGTCAACATAGCAGACGACATCAGGAAGCAATATTAATAATGATTTAATGTTTTTCATGTCAAAACTGTTAGCAGTTTCTTATAATGTGTGCGCTATAGTGTGGGCTATAAAATAAAGTTCATCTTTGAATCGAAGCTTATTCGGTTTAATTTCCGATAAACTTTGTGAACTTCCTTTATCATACGTTGCTGTGAGTTCTAGTATGTGATCACTATAGTTATTTGTTTGTGATCTATGGACTATATATCAATGTGATATGTGCTCTGCCTTTCAGAAAGTACTTGAAATATCATATTGTTAATGTTGCATGGCATTCGAAATTTGTTTGTAATTAAAATTTTAAGAAAGCATGAGATGTTAAATTACTATATTTGGCACAGTCACACAGGGGAATTTAAAGAATATTACATAGCAAGGTTAAAAATATTGATGGTATGTTGCAACGGGAGAGATATGGGAGGTGAAGGTGCCAGAAAACCGTAGTCTGGAAAGCTTTCTGGACTAATGTTTTCATTCCCCTTACCTTTAGTTTAATTTGGAGCTTTTTAAGTATGCTTTATCTGGTGTTGAAAAAAATTATATGCCAGACATGATTAATATGAAATGATAGAATATTTAATATTGAAATGCCTTGCCAACAATTGCATGATAAATTATTTTTGTGTTCTTATTATTATTATTATTATTTCTCCAGTGGTCTAAGAGACATACCAATTTTTAATATCATATAATGGCATGAGAAAACAGGGTACATAAAAATTCCACCGCTATGCAGCTGATAATGGTTTTATACAAGTTCTTTAAATCAGACTAAAGTGCTAAATTTGAAAAGGCAAAGCCTCAAAGTTAATATTTTAATATAGTGTGTCATATAAAACAACAAAACCTCAAAATCTCTTAGTACAATTCATTTATATTAATATCGATATTAGCAATGCTGAGATGTCGAATACCAGATCGTGAAGCTATCTAACAATGACCCTGTATTTCTCTAGACCAGTCCTGGTCGATCTGTGGTTATTGATGTCGTTACTGACAAAGTAGAATATCAAGAGCGGTGAAATCCAGGCAACCAATCAAACTGTCCTTATGCATATATACATGAACAACTGTATGTATCCGAGAGTGCATGCATACACGCACGTACGTTTGCATGCTGGCATTAAATTATTTGCTTCAGTAGTTCTCTATCCTTTATTAATATATTAGAGTTCACATATATTTCCTCAGTTTTTGTTTGGCTTGACTATGTGTTATGTGAAACCACAAATTCCTCTTTAACTGATAAATATTAAGACTAACTACAATTGTTGGTAATATTCACAATACTATAGGGAATGCAGGCAATATCTTTCTTTGCAACTGTGATGTCCCAAATTTGAAGAATTTGAGCCTATTCAATCTTTTAGGTTGCCAACTATTTTGTGCTGCAACTTAGATTCAGCAATTATTTACAGCAAACAAGTTGCTCAAGGTACTAAAATTGGTGAATCAATATTCTGTTTAACTTCTTTATACTTCAATCTAAACATTCCTCAAAAAAAAAAAAGAGCAAACTGATATATGATGAATAATAAAGATATATTTTAATAGACCAAATGAAACACACCGGATAAATTTCAGTATCTAATTGCTGAAATTATTTTTTCGCATCAAATTATAATTAAGAAAAATGTTCCAGCTATAACCTCCAAAAAGTATATCTCGAAATATGATCATATTTTAGAAGTTTCACGCAGTTTTTCACCTCAAAAAAAAAAGTTGCATGTAATTTGAAATTTGAATGCTTTAAATTAATTAAAAATTTCCCTTTTCTTCATTCCAAACTCCTACATGTTTGTTCTGAATCCTCTTTGAGACTTCAATTACCTGATATGCTCAAACTTTCTATCAAAGAGTCCAGAAAGACTAGAATCACCATACAGAAAAGAATTAAAGGATGTAATTGGCAACGAGGTCCGAAAATGGGTGTTCCAATCGAACATGAATTTTACAAAAGAAGTAATTTGAAATTAATCCATGATATCCCAAAAATTGTTAGAAAAATATTTATTCAAGGGAATTGAAGCATCCCTTAATTTCTTATTTGTATTTCAGGCCAGAATTCCAGATCCATGCAGTGGGATTTTGGCTGGTCCGTACAATCAGTTGTGTTTTTTCCCCCTTTTTGAAGTAGTAGGCAAATGACATACTAATAATCAAGTGGTAGTATTTTAAGAGAGCAAGATGTGCAGAAGCTAACAAAACACAATATCATTTACATATATCCAGAAAATCAAAGCAAAATAGGGAAAAAGAGGAATAAAAATTATTAGAGTGATATACAATTAAGCTCACAGTTATTCTTGAACAAACATGGATTCATTCAACTAGTAAACAATTTCATACATTGAAAACTTTACGAACTTTTCACCATTTCCAGAACACATTGGATCCACATTTGTATTTCTCTTTCCCTTCACACTCAATCTCCAAGTCTTCGGTGATGAACGGCACTCTCTGTAAATGGCAAAAAATGTTTGAAAAGAAGAAATATATATATAAACCAAAATAAGTAAATATCTTCATATACATATTATACAATATATATGGTTTCTGATCATGTGTATCGTAATATGATACTGCAATTTTTGGGTCAAAATAAAATAGCAATATTCTAGATTTGAACCTTTTGTTTAGCCAGATCTTGGCAGCCAGTGAAGTTATAGGGGAACTTGCATGTGCCGAATTCAACGGTATATGCACGCGCAAAGTTCGCACCGCTTGTAGCCAATCTCTTTTTGTCATTCAATTCCTGCACGAGACAATTTTTTCTATTAACATCAAAATGGAAGCACATCCAAAGAATAGAGATTTTGTGATGAATAAAGTATACACAGCAGAGGCTTAATGATGAACAAAATAAAAACCTTGTTAGCCTTGCTCTTCTCGAGATACTCCTCGATAATGTCTGCTTTGGCCGATGGTGTTATTGCAGTTGCGGTAAGTGCAACTGCAGCGAGACCAAGAAGTGCTGCTCTTCTACCCTCAACTTGCTTTTTCTCTGGAACCCGTACCTGCTGCACCTTGACTACCGGCAATTTGGGACTTACAGTAGCAGCAGTTGCGCTTGAGATCGCACTCAGCAGACTCGAGTTCGCAGACGCCATCTTTTTGTGTGAGGTAGTATGGTCAATTGGGAGCTTGATGGTTCTTTTGGTGTGTTTTTAGAGAAAGAACAATTAGAGGTATGATGTGGTATAGAGAGACAATTAGCATGGGGAGGGATTGTGGTGGGGGTGTGGATAAGGTGAGATTGCCTCGTGTCTGATTGGATGCTCTATGTTTGTGTAGGTCCAATTATCCAAAATAGTGGCTGATTTTAAAGGGTTGTGGGACCTCAGGAGCTAGTATTCACAATTTTGTTGCTCTCCTGAGTTTGCAAATTAATTACAGAATTACCAGGATGACTTTCTTGACTGGAACTTGTGGGGCACATCAGCATTGTAAAATGTAACAAATCTGACCTCTTAGTGACTACATATATTACAAGATCGCTTGTCATTGTAAGTAAATATATGTACAAAATTACTCTGTTGATTCTCTTCCAGCTTATTATTCGAGATAGATTTTGCCAAAAATGTTCTTTCTTAGAGATGGCAAGCCAAATTACTAACAGAAGCATATAGAAACATAAATATAAATATAACTATAAAGAACACTTGCTCTATAGTTATCTCAGCATAGTTGACTGAAAATGAAAGCCTCGACAGAAATAATATTTAGAAATAAAAAAAATATAA
Source organism: x Bolboschoenoplectus mariqueter (assembly GCA_037678475.1). NCBI lineage: Eukaryota > Viridiplantae > Streptophyta > Magnoliopsida > Poales > Cyperaceae > x Bolboschoenoplectus > x Bolboschoenoplectus mariqueter. Next base: position 2,485,900 of record CM075263.1, on the reverse strand, counting down.
CCCACACATGCTAATCATATTAGCCAGTTTATTGAAGATTATCACCACCCCAGAAAAGCTCAAGAAAATTAAAATAAGAAAAACCCAAGAAGCTCACATTTCACCTCGAACTTGAGTACCTCTTTTCAAGCTCAAACCAAGACTCCATCCCAATCAATTTATTGAACTCCTCAAAAGTAGCAAGAGAACCCAACAGTTCTCTTGTTGTGCCTTCCTCCTTCAACACACTCAAAACATCAACCAATGCACGAGTGGAGGCATATAGGGTTGTTAGGGGGTACAGCACTATATGAAACCCCATGTCTTTGAGCTCTTGTGGGGTGTGGAGAGGTGTAACCCCACCTTCAAGCATGTTGCAAACGCGGTAACCCTTCGTGCGGCGACCAATTTCACGAAGCTCATCGTCATCTCTCGGTGCCTCCACAAAGCATGCATCTGCGCCAGCCTGTCACAACAGAGAAAAGGGTTAGATAAAAAGATTTCTCGGGACAGGAAAAAACCGTGAAGTAATTTTGATACCAAAAAATTTCAGCAAAGAAATAACAGAGCCTGACGAATGGGCACTAAACCAAAATGGATTTCGAGCTGGTATGGTGGGGAGAATTTAATGAAATGTGTGTTTTGCATATTTGAGAAGAAGCTGCTATATTTTCAATAATTTTGGCAAAAAAAAAATGAAGAAAAGATCCTTTTATATATTAACTAAACTAAGTCTGTGCTATGACATTAGGGCTTCAGCATTTTTACTTCATGATTCCAATATTTGTCAACTGCGGCAATTGATGGTTTCATAAACTAGATCTTTGGAGACAAACTATAACAAAAACAAGTGATCAGGAATCAACTCATGGTGATACATCCAATAAAACTGGTATGTTTCTGTAAATGTGAAAATGAGAGTGCTCTCAGCAACTTTCTAACAAGAATGGTTACTGAAGCAATTTTATCAAAAAATTGTACCTCCATGTAGAGGTTGGCACGTGCAATTGCATCTGACAAGCCGACTCTAGCTGAGGTGGCACGGGCATCAGTACGTGCAACCAGGAAAAAGTCATGATCTCCAATTACATCTCTTGCTGAAGCTATTTTAGCTGCATGCTCTTCAGCTGGTATCACCTAACAAAGAGTAGCAGGCAATGGGCTACATAAATGCAATCTCAATTCCTGTATACAGATTTTACTACATAATTTAAATTGTGAAAGCACTGAAATTGAAAAATTCTTGTAAGGTTCTTGCACAGCCTTAAGATTCATGATAGGAAGAGGTATCTTGTAAGCTTGTATGCTTTTTAACAATACAACTATTGGACAGTACCACTAGTGCTATTACTTTCATCACTTTATTTTAATTTCCTTGTAGATGCTTAAATGCTTCATCTTTATTGGTGGATAGCCAAATTATAAAGAAATTTTGAAAGAGAAAATTAATAATAAAACTTCAGGAGGAATTCTGGTTACCTGTTTACCGCGCATATGTCCTTGCATGTCCAGAAAAGAAAAGAAAAGAAAGCAGTTCAGAAATTCAGATATTTCAATAAGGCATCTAGAAGTTTGAAAAATTAACAAATAAATGAATAAGAAAGATAGAATTATGCCACCATGGAAGGGATTTGTAGTTTCTTACCACATTTCTTTGGCCATGCTTGATCCTATAGTTCATTAAAAAAAAACAGCCATTAGTTCAAAACACAACCAAAATAGAATAGTAATTACTCTGTTTGGGAGGGTGGGGGCTGACAAATATATATAAAAAAGTTGTACCTCAAGAAAACAGCCAGCTGCACCAGCTGCAATAAGATCTTGGACTGTTCTTTGCACATTTAAAGCATTTCCACCTCCCGTATCTGCACAACTTCTTTTAATTAAATTAATCAAGTATGCTTTAAGGTAGGTTCAAGTGTAAAGCATTGGATTCAGGCAACAAGAATCAACTTGGACCTGCACCATACTACCAGCAGTAGTTTACTGGTGCATACCAGTATAGTAGAATAGAGAACAGGAAAAAGAACAAACCAGCATCAGCAATTATTGGGATATGTTGTGCAGCAGCACAAACAAACCTAGCCGTCTCTGCCATCTCTGGTGGCCTGAAATACATAAGAAATAAGTTAGTAGAATAGAGATCTGGGAGAATATGCATCCAAGTCTTTTTTTTTTATCTCAAATGAACCAAGGTGTAATAGAACAGTATATTTTAAGGTGTAAATATCAAATTCAGGTGCTTAGCCTTCGCAATTAACCACCCAATTCATTTCCAAGTAAACGATATAACAAATTATTTAAGCTGAACCATTCATACAAGCTTGGTCATCCTTTTTTTTCTTTTTTTTCTTTTTATTTTAACTAAATTGATCATATCTTCTGAAAGTTATTAAAAAATGATCAGGTCTTTAATTGAAAAGGTCTGAATATTGAAATCACTATGTAAAGAACTGAATTTTGGATGATCAAATGCAAATCCTGAAGCTTTGTATAGCAGTATTCTAGTTTCGCAATAGAAACACAGAACTAGAAACCAAAACAGAGACAGAGAAAAGGGAAAGAAATGCAGAAGGCTCAAACCTATTCAAATTAAACAAATTTTATATGCTTCATGGCACACTGTGCAATAAATTATTAAGTACTTATTTAACCCCATTACGAGTCCAGTCATTAGTGGATTAAATCCAACGATTAGGTGGCTCATTGAAAATTTTGAAAATGCCAGTAATCTACTGAGTCTTAAACCCTGTGCTGCGTTACTGCTCCATTGTAATCAAGACAAATATAAATGCAAAAAGAATGAACTAGAGAAAGGAAGGGGGATGAGAGAGACGTGAGAAGGCCGAAGTCTGGCTTGGCAAGCAGAGAAGCTGAGAGCGCGCAACCAGAGATAAACGCAGCGCTAAACCCGGTCTTTTGTACGATCGCAGCTGAGAGAGCGTCGTAACAGCCTGGCATGAGCACCACACCTTCCTTCTCTATCAACTTGTGTATCCTCGTGCTCCCCTCAGAGTACGCTGCCACCGCCACGGTATGGCGTCGTCGCGCCGGAGAGGATCTGATCGGAGAGTGAGAGAGCGCTGAGGGTTTCAAGGAGAGAGAGATTGAACACATTTTAGTAGGAGGAGGAGGAGGAGAGTGGAAAGTGGGGTTAAACCGGAGGAGGAAGAGGAGGAGGAGAATACAAAAGACTCGGCGGAGAGTACGATGTAGGTGGTTAACGGGTTTGATTTGGCGTCTCCAGTAGTTTTATACTGGACACAACCCGTTCTGAAACTGGGATTAGGATCTATTTTTAGGGGGGGTTTTCGGGTTGTAATATATCAATCATCCGTTAACCCGATTCTAAATCTGCATTAATGATGAGTATGATGATATAATTTTAGTGGTTTATTTACTATCATGAGTTACAAAGATTAAAATTTGAAAAAATTGCATCAATCCACTTTTAAAAAAAAAACAATGATCCATAAATATCAGATGGGTTATATATGTAATTATGTAATACATTCTTGCTGATTTTTGTTTAAGATATTCTGATATTGTACTGTCATGTAAGTTAATTTTACATATTGGTATTATTTCAAGAGATCTTTTTACTTCAAAAAATTGATATCTGGACTAAAGTAATAATTATGTAATAAGAATTCAGAACTTTGAGATGTTACAAGGCCTATAACTGAATTTATATTCACAAGCATCAACTCCAAATTTCTGAATTATGAACCATGTGAGGTATTAATTAGAGAAGTACATCATGTTGCTTCGGTATATTATGTATATTGTGATTTTATGTATAATAATATGTTGATAAATATATATAATGAAGTACATGAGATTTGTTTGTATTAAAAAAAAACTCAAAGGACATAAATACAAAAGATCAATTTGAAAATATTCTCAAGTATTTTTGTAGTAATTTTAGTTTGATTTGTCAATATTCAATATCACTAAACATAGACTATTAACAAGTTCATCCATTTAAATTAAAACATGCATCAAACCTCACCATTTGTTTATAATATCATATACAGGGTGTGTATATATTACATTTAAATCATAATTTGTTGGTTATATTACAAATTTAATGATTTCTATCTCTATTTTCAAATTTTAAAGAAGATTATCAAAGAAGTTATTTCATTATGAAAACATAAGAGAAATAAGCATATTATTTTATCATTTTCTATAAAAAGGAGGTTTAGTATTATAAATTGTTAATGCCTCTCTTAGTTAAAATAAAATATCATCATTTCTAAGTAAATAAAAAAAGACGGATTTATTTTTATTAAATAATTAATTATTATAATTTATTAGTACATAGAACAATATTATAAAATGGAGACAGTTGTGATTTTTACTTTTTTTTTCTAATAAGACAACCATTGCCTTTTTTTTTGTTTCTCATGCTCGTAGGTAGTGTATTAACAAAAGCACGTGACACATGAGCACAATATGGATGATACGTGTTCAAGCACGATCAAAATACGGCACGTGTGTTTAGACGTATCGTATTTGACGTGTCACGTGCTGTGTCCTTACAAGTGTCGTATTAGGCGATAAACTTACTGGACAAGGCATGACACTTTCAAGTGCCTAGCTGGCACATAATACGTCTAGGCACGTCTATAAAATTTTAAAAAATAATTGTTATCATATATTTTTAATAACTATTACACGCACATTTTAAAAAATATATTATTTTAAAAAAATTTCCTCTATTCTATGAAATTTTTCCTATTTTTTTCTGATTTTTTTTATTTTTTTTCCGAATTTTTAAATATTTTTTAACAATTAAAAATAGAAATTTAATTAAAAAGATTAAAATACGTCCAAATACGTATAAAAACGTATAGACACGGCATGTCAAGATGTGTTGTGCTGTTAGAAATGTCGCCCTTAATACTATTATAAAAAAATACGACACGACACAATACATATTAATCTTTATATGTATTTATACGATACGATATGTCCAATTAATATATACATATCTCATACATATAGACATAACACGACACCATGCTCAATCCCATATCGCTTTTATGGAGGGATTGAGTTCTTCACGAAGTGGTGACCTAGAAGTCACGTGATCTTCACGTTTTTTTTTTTTCTGAAAATAATACTTAGCTTTTGTACTACACCGTTGGATTATTGTATAAATTACGTTTTACAATCCAAGCTATGCAAGGATTCTTTTAAATTTGTACAATTAGAGAGGAACTGTAACCCAATTAATTTATTTGGGCCAAGATGACACGGTATTATGGAAGTACTGTAGAGTTACGTTGCTATAATCCATCTGAAATTAATACTACATATATAAATAATGATTTGGATAAAAATAAGTAGAAACATATGAAAATTAATTTGCACAATTACATGGACAAATTTGCAAAACGCCGAGGCACATTAACCTACTTGTATTACCAATTCTTTCTATGGTAAAAAAAAAAAGGGTTTCAATTTTTTTAATTTCCATTCTTGGAAATGTGAAGACATGACAATGTTGACCTTTTCCTTGATAAAATTGGTGATTTTATGTTTTCTTTTTTTTTCTCTTCTGAACATCTTTTATGTTAAAATAAACTAGATAGTTGGGTAATGTGGCATTCTTTTACTTGGAAGAAAATGCATTTTTACTCTAGAAAAATAAATTAGTTAATAAGTTTACATTTAATAAAATTCATTTTATAAGTTAGTGTCATCTTTATCAATGCACACCTATGCAATAAGATTATCTGCTGGAGATCAATAAAAAAAATCATCAGCATCTCTTACAAGAACATAACTTTATTTCATATAAATTTTAATTTATTTTTCTATCAAACAGACGTAAGTTACAGATAAGAAAAAAAAATGATATTTAATTATAATACTATCATTTTTTAAGATAAGTAGTCCAACGACTACCAACTTTTAATAAATTAAAACTAAAATGTATCTGTCAATAAATCTACAACATCAAGATTATTCTTTTTTAATAGAAGCCCCTAAAATTCTGCATTTTTCTTCCTGTTTCGATGAGAGGGATAGAATGGTATTAGTACCACAAATCAATTTCAAAAATTTTGGACAAAGAAAATAGATGGTTGATAAACTCATACATACACAAATCAATTGTTCAATTTGGATACTAATTGAAAGTTCTTTACACATGAATATTCAGATCTAAAAAGAAAAGTATCTCAGAATCAAAGTGTGTTTGAACTTCTTTTGTTCACTGAATATTTAGATCTGCAAAGAAAATTATTCCAGAATCAAAATGTGTTTGAACTTCTCTTTAATTGAACGAATCACAAAAGTGATGCAATGAGATGCCACCACTTTTATGTGAACTTGTATGTGAAATTGAAAAACTAACTAAATTTTTGAAAAATAAAAGTTCGATAACTTGATTTCTTTCTTGTAAGTCCAGGACCAATCTGTTGTTGTTAAAAGTTGAAACATTAATTATTGTTTTTTTTTTCAAAAATAAGAAGCATCTTGATTTTTAAGAACTACAAGGATCAATGTTATTTAAATGAAAATTCAGATATCAAGTTGGTACTTTGACAAATGTATAAAGACCAAAACCATAAATTATTTCTCTTTATGTGAAAATTATGTTATTGGTCAATCTAATAAATGAAATTATTTAACAATTATTTAGTACATATTAGTATGTTTTATCAACCCAATTTGTAAGTATTTATAATAAGTATCCAATAATCAACGACATGTTTGGCAGTTCCATATACCTAATAGTATATAACATAATTTTAAGGCAATGGAACTACCAGAAGCTCCAACAATTGGTGTAAGTTGAGAGCAACTAACATGGAAGTAACATGTGCTCAAATATATTGGAAGAAATTAAAATATTTACTTAAATGAAAAAAAAGGGATAAACTATTTTTGCATCCTGATGTTTGCATCCGTAATTTGCGATTCGAAAATATTTATACTTAATAGACAAATAATTTATATTTAATGTATAAATATTTAATATTTTTTTCTTTTCTGACTGATCCAAAGAAATTATTGTTCCATTTCCTTTTCAAATATACATTAAAAATGTTATTACCAAATGTCGGAGGTATGAAAAAAACATAATTTCATACAAGTAAAGATGTCAACACCATATTATTAAGCGGCAATTTTTGGCAGTTGTGTATATCATCATTTGTGTTTCAAATTTCATATAATTTAAGTATTATTTGATGCTTCATTAAAAGTCATTAAAATTACATAATATTTACAACGGTTCATATTTAACAGTTTTTGATAGAATTTAAAATACAATCAATCTATGAGTTAAAAAATATGTTTGTCAATTTTTTTTTCTATTTTTGAGAATTTCTGAAAAATATTTCAAAATTATTTAAAAATTAATTGTCAAAGTTATTAAAATAATAGTTATTACGAGTGACCTAGTGGGTTTATAACTTGCTCTAATAACTGGTTTTGAACAAGTGAGAGGCCCACTGTAAAACCTATACGAAAAACGAAAACGGGAATTAGTTCCAAATACTTTACTAGACCTGGCCGAAGAACCTAAATATTCAATATCCAAATATTCAAATATAAAACAAAACAAGAAAGTTTTGTCCTCCTAATTGTCTCAAAATTAAGAAAACAAGGCGCTCCTAAATATTCAATATCTAAATATCTAAATCTAATGCAAATATGATTTTGAATTTAAATTATCTGTATGTGTATTTTTCGAAAATATGGATATCCGTTATATACTTTATAATTAAATATATATTTTGAATTTTACTTTTTTATAATATTTATATTTGTGTATAGATAGTAATATTAAAAAATAGATATGTATTCTATAACAAATTTGATGAACTTTTTTATAACTTAAGCAAAATTTACATCCATATTTGAATTAATTTGTATTCGTATTGGTACCTTTTGATGTATGATCATATATCTGATATCTGAAAAAGTAAAAAGATACAGATATGGTTTTATCTCTATCCGATTCGATTTCACCCCTTATCACTCTCGGTCAATCTCGCTGTTGCGATCCCTTTTGCACGGTTGAATTATCCTCTGTAAAGATGATTTCAAAACCCCCAAGAACTGCTTATCATTGATTTGTGGCACATTTGCACAAGTTCTTTTAAACTCTGAGGCTACATACCATCTTCACCTCTTTTACTTCTAAAGTTCTAGTGGATGATAAGAATGATGCAATTAGAAGAAAATAATGCCTGGTTTCTTTTCATTGTGTTCTATTTTCTGAACATGTTGGAGAATTTCTGCCATCTGCATATATATCAATTGGTACGGTCTGCTGGTACGGGTCCAATTTTTTACTTGTAGGATATGAAACAGAATGCTGCCTTAAATTCTGGTAAGAATGTAACCAGCAATTGCGTTTGCACTGGTCACTGGACTTCCATACCCAACCCAACATTATAAAGTCCTCCAATTTTTTTGCACCCAATTTCTCATTTCCCTTTAGAATTGAATTTTTTTGGAACACCCAGCAGGCATGATCTCAAGGGTAGCAGATGCCAGAATGGAGATTATAGATATGCCAATAATTAAAGCTGGTGACAACTTGTAAGGAATGAGAATCAGATTTACCATAGAGGATCAAAAGAGGATTATCTTGACTGGGCAATATACCAGAGAGCATCTGGCATGATATTTCTTCAAGTTTGAGTGAATTTGAAAGGCAATGTAAAGCTGATCCTCCTACAGAGTGGCGGTGGCCTCTCTGGAAGCTGCCAAACTTGTGTTATGAGTTTCAAAATAACAAATAGGGCTTCCTTAGTTACTTATGCTTATATATTTAGCTCAGTTAGCTTTATATCAATAATAGTTGTTTGTACTGTTTCCTAGTTAGGTTGAGTCATGCTGGTTTGGTTTCTGATGACACTGCTTGCTCTGCTCTGCCGCATGCTTAGTCATATTACACTTTTGTATTTGTTTGACATCAGTTAAGATATGTTATTGCTAGATTAATTGTTTCTCCATTTGACTAACTTCCTTATCCTGTTCTGGTATGTACCATTTGATGTTGTACATGTACCAGTCTGGTACAACACGACCGTGCTGTCCATGCATATTGTTTCTGCTAGCAAATTGCATCTGCAATTCCATGGGCCAATAAAACGAAATAAATTCTCACACTTCCTCTGCACAGAACACTAATTTGTATATTCATTGTTACATAATTAATTTGTGATGGAGATGTTAATTACAGAAGCCATATGATTACATAAACATTTTAAAGGATACTGTCCACAATTCAAAGCCCATCCCCTTGCATGGACATGATCATTGTCGAAAGCAAAATATTGGTTAGAGAATTGAGAGCATCGAGTAAAATAAATTAGAAAAATACCCTGTGACACAGAAGAATCAAATACTTATTACTGCTGTCATACATCATGTTTAGTGATGATAACTCCATTTTACTTATTTTCTTTTAAATACTCTGCAATTGAACTTATCCATAACATAATTTCCGGAAACAAAACCACTGCAATAATATCACTTTCAAAATTTTGCTAATGCTTCTTTTTTTCTTGGTCAAAGAAGTTAACTAATTTTCTGTCAAATTGTTCATCCTCGAGAGTGATGTAAACGTAGGGAACCTTTTTGGAAAAATTTGTAAATTACAAGGATTGAGATAACTTATAAGTTTAGAAAATTGATTTAAGAACTCTCTTCAGGTTGGTAGTCTTTTCTTGTTGTATTATTCTACCTTAATTGGTACTAAATTTCCAAGATCAACTAGCTAGGCAATGGTAATATCTGTAAAGCGAAAGCCGCCGCCAGCTTAATTCTGTACAAAATTGGGTCAAAGAAGATAACTAAGTAATATATACAATTCAAATCTGTCAGCAGATGCTAGTAATTATAGAGTAACTAATTAGCTGAGATTAGTTGAAATTTAATTTCATTTATGCCCTTTACTACAGAAAGTAAAATAATGCACTCAAATCAGCGCAGACGCTACCTCCCTTCCATGTAAAGTAATTTGAACAAAATAAGTAAGCAATATACTGCATACATGTACGTATCTAATCCATTCTCAAGATTTTTTTTTTATATAGATCTGTATCATATTTGAAGGGTAATTTGAGGTAAATGCAAGGAAGATGTCATGATTTAGTTATTAAAGTTTCTCTAAGAAGGGAGAGAGAGGCAGGATATATAGACATGCATGCATGAAATTGCTTCTTTTATATGTTGAAGCTACAAAACATAATGGAAGTGCTTTAATTGATAAAAGAATCAATTAGTTAACCTAAACACAGAATGTAGCTTCAATCTTCCAAGGCTCCAGTTTGCTTACCAATTCTTCTCATAATGTGGGAGAAAATTAACCAACAAGCTAGGTTGTTGGAAGTACTATTATTAGTACTTACCACATTTTTTCTTTTGTCTAGCTCATTTCTTCTTTGTTGTTGTTGTTCTTTTTTCTTTTCTGACCAAGTTAGCTAATTTGGTCAATCTGAATTCACATCGTCAAACGAATTTTAATTAGCAATGAAATAAATAACTTGCACGTAGGTGGTTTTACATTGTCAAAAAGAAGTCGCCACGTTATTGCAAGGTTACAAATATATAAATATACCTCTAAAGTAAGTAGTTAACATGGATGAATATTATCATTTGCTTTTGTAAGCTAAAGTACTCCAAGAGTGACGTAACAAACTTGTATTGATATGGAAAAAATATACTTCCCACGTGTTTTAATCAATTGTAAGTATATAAACTTAATTTACGATAAAATTAGCCATCATTATCATGCATCTTGTGTTTTGCCTGCTGCAATGTGTGTATTTTTGTTAGAGATTTTGCATGATATCCTTCATTGCGAGCCTACTTTGACACTTAACTAGTTGTCCCACTTTTTCATTTATCATTGATGGATGTATAAACGTACGGCTCTCCTTTGAGATGGTTTTTATGAAAGGAAATTGGAGCAACCAGAACAAAAGATACTGAAAAAAAATGACCAACATTAAAATTAGCAATTGATCGACTATCATGCACTACAACCTTATTCAATGACACAAATATAATAGCTCTAATTAAACCTTCCTAATTAACAAAATTATCACAACCTTGGTGTGATATTAGATTATGACATAGTACATCGATCAACCCAAATTCTTTATTGAAATGATCGACTAATTAATTCTCCACTCCAACCCCCAAAAAATCTATGAATGGAACATCATTTCTCTTCAATGGCTCATTGCTTGCACTCTCATTGATTATATCATTTCCGTGCTCAAAATTCTCTTTTAATCTCACATTAGAAATAGGCATTACCACTTGCTTGTTAGTAGCATGGCCAGAATTATATCTTTGGGAGTACACATCACCACTTGCACCAAACCCTATTGCTGGTGAGCTAAAATTTGACCTAGAGAAGGCCCAAAATGAACCCCTAGTATTATTGCTCTCATTTGAACCAGAATTTCCGAAGTTGAAATGAAAACGATGAGAATTACTGCTAGACTCTGCACCAAATAGTCTGCTTATGGTGTTATCCGATGTACTTTGTAAAATGTGATCCGAAGAGGGTCTTTTCGTATATAGACGTGATCTTTCACGTTGGCGCCGTGCCATTATAACATGCCAGTGGTTTTTAACTGCATTATCTGTGCGACCCGGAAAGAGTCTGGCAATGAGGGCCCACTTGTTTCCGTGAATCCTGTGAGCAGCTAAAAGGCGCTCCTCTTCTTCTTCAGTGAAGGGTCTTTTGTTGATCCTTGGGTCAAGTTGGTTAAACCACCTTAACCTGCAGCTCTTTCCTACAGTTATAGAAAATAAGATCTATTAATTTTCCAGAAGTTTAAGGAGCTTATTGAAATTTGAAATATAAAATATTTGAATAGAAGATTCAGTTCATTGAATGCTAAAATGTTTAAGTTCATCAAAGAAATTGAGCAAATGATTCATTTTCGTTTATGATAATAAAGATGATTATGTATGTTCCCTAGCTTGGCATGGTGTAGATATACTTCAATCCCCAAAAAAGGGAGAAAACTGACCTATATATCTACAAGGAAACTGTAGAAACGAGAGAAAATTTACATATTATGGATAAGTATATAACATAAAAATTCATTCATAATTCCTTGTTATAACAAAATATATATTCAAAAAGCAAAAAGAAAAAAATTACACAAAGTGATCATAACATATATTAAATCATTATATTATTCACGAAAAAAGTACTCCGGATTTTTGAAAGCAAAACAATATATGTTCCATTTTTCGAAAAATAAAAACGTCCGTTTAAATTTTGAATTACAAATTCCTTCACATCAATAAAACATGCAGCTCTAGAAAGATTGATCTGAACTTCAATTTTGAAAATATTATTGATCCGTAGCAACACTGAACATATGGCTTATAGTAAAAGCTCACACCTGAATTCACAAGGCATGAAATACTTGAAAGTCAAAACCAAAATTGTTTTATATATACATAAAATTTAAGAAATTACTCGATCCGATATCAAATTAAACAAGAAAAGGAAGTGATCTAACTAGAAGGAGTGACCTTCACTTGGTATGTTTTTTTTTTTCATTTTTCTTTTTGAATATTTTTTTATAACTAGGAACTGGGAATTAATTGCTTATGTTATATATACTTGTATATATAGGTAAATTTCCTCTTGTTCTTCAGTTTCCATGCATCGATCTAGCTAGGTCAATTCCTCAAAAAAAAAAATCAAAACAATAGAAACTCATAAACATAACATAACTTAATTGACTTCGAAATTAGCCAACAAATAAGAGCATACACATATATGTAAATAAATGAACTCACCTGATCTCCCTTGTAACTTTTCAGCAATTGAATTCCAGTTTTGTGGGCCATACTGCTCAACTAGTTGCCTCAGTTTCTCATCTTCACCAGGCCTCCAATGGCCTCTGGGGCACACCTTTGTGCCTTCAGATCCATTGCTTGTAGATGAAGAACCCATGCTTAGCTTTCCACTTTGTTGCAGATGCTTCTACAAGTAACTCAAGGTACCAGGAAAAGTTAAGCTATCTAGGTTGAGAGAGGAAGATAAGAGGAGGGTGTAGAGGTGATTATAAGTATATACAACTCAAGGGAAGAGAATTTGTGTTTTGATTTTTAGGGCTTGGATGGCAGCAAGTCCTTTTTCTCAGTTTTACACGAAAAAAAAGAGAGAGGGGCTTTATAGTAGAAATTGCATTCCACATATAGTACCCACTTCTAGTTCATTCTCTTCATTCATATATAGTGAACTGTATACATCCTTTGCTCCAAACAGAAATAAATTTATTGGATAGTTGAGACTAAATCAAGGGCTCTGATGAAGACATCAAAACATACTGAGTCACTGATATTAATTAGGTCAAGGCTGGCTAGCTGCATTACAGTTTAAAATGGAGATAAATGTGTGATCCTATGATAACATCCTTTCATATCAAACTTTTACCAGTCTTAATTTTTTAGCTTAAATTAAGCATCTTACTATATGATTATAACTTATAATATAGAATCTTCAATGCAACGACAATGATTAAAAAACAAGTTGGTAACGGCTTCATGGTTACAAAACCATGCAACTTGCGCAACGATTGTACTGTAGCTGATTTAATTTGTTGGGGCTAATTAATGAAGTATTTTTATTATCAGCATAGGACTTTGCAAACTGAAGGAACACATGGGCATATATATAATGGGAGGGATCACTTGACAAATAGTTATTTTGACAATCTTGACAATAAAATTTCAAATAAATTTGAAAAAAAATAAAAAAACAGAAAAAATCTGTAGCTAAAATCTTGAACTTATAGATTGATTGTATTTCAGGTTTCATAAAATTTGATTGTCATTTGGTATAGTCTATTAAAATTAAGACCATTAAAATTTATACAATTTGCAATAATCTATATTTAATGATTTTTGATATGGACTATCAAATGACACTCAAATTGTAGCTATACATTTTTTTAAGATTATTTTTAATTTATTTGAAATCTCATTGTCAAAATTTTCAAAATAACTATTGTCAAATGATCCCTCCCTATATATAATATTATATATATACCAGTAATTAGTAAGGGTATATATATGATCCTCATATGATATGGTTCATTAAAACTTAATTAGTTCTACAATACATGTCTGGCCTAGATTTATTTTAAGTTTAATTAGCTAAAATGATGAATCCTTACTTTAATACTGAAACATTTGACTTGCATTTATTAATCATACCAGCTCAAGGTAATTAAACATTATAAAAACAAGCACCTAGGTAAGGTTTTGAGGTGGCAAATAGATGGATCGGGTTGGGTCTGGTCAGTTTGACTTCAGACAATTGTCGGTTCATGTGTAGTCCAACTTTTGATCATGTTCGGATTTTGAACGAGTTGGGTTTGGTTCTAGTTGGATGGTTCCTTCAGATTAATTTAAAGAGAAATTACTCTTGAATAATACATTAAATAAATAGTTTATTTATGTTTATATTTATAAGTGTTTATAGTTAGTATAGAAAGTAATTATCATTTTTTTCATTCTTAAATGATATAAAAAATATTTAGTTAAAAACTTTATTTTACAAATAAAAAAATAGTTTATAAAAATTTTAATTCTAGTAACGTGAAATATAAATTTTTTTATCGTTAGATATAATTTTTTTTTGAAAAAAATGTAAATACATCTAAATAAGGAGTGTAGTTATCACTCTAATTTAAAACCTTTATGCACTATTGATATTCAATGTCAAGTTAACTGATTAGAGATATATAAAAATACATAATTAAACACATATACCAAACTCTATTACTGTATGAAAGAGGAGTTTCTGACATATATACACTCTTGCATTGATTTTTTGCAAATATTTAAAAAGGCACTTCCAAAATGGTTAGACCGTTTTATATGATAGTTGGAAGGCACTATGGCAAGCATTAATTAAATTTGGAGCTAGCTCTCTCAAGGAAAGTTAGGTGCAGATATATATATGCATGTCAAAGTCTAATGAACTAGCTAGGTTCTTACTATATAAGAACATGAGATGTCTACGACATTTAAAAGCTCTTAAAGAGGCCACATGGAATAGCTACCCTCAGATTAGCCATGAATCGCATGGCATTTCTATTCTTGTAAGCGTGCAATGAAGTCCAGCTGCTCAATAAGTTGAACTGTTGAACAATGCAAGAATTTGTTGTGGTGTTCATTAATTTTTATTCTCTCTCTCTCTCTCTCTCTCTCTCTCTATCTTACACACACTATCTCCCTCTCTCTCTCTCTCTCTCTCACACACACACACACAGAGACACACACACGAGAAGGTTCCCACATCTGTCAAACTTCCTTAATTTCTCGTATTGCCATCTCTGAACTTTCTAGATATGAAAACTGGATAGGGTTTCAACAAATAAGCTAGCGAGCTTTGCAGAGAACGGAACCCCTATTTTAACAAAAAGAAATTGAAATATTGAAAGCTACAATCAGAAGGGGAGATGGTTTCGTGGCAGCAATTTACAACACCAACCCCAAACCAGAGTTTATTAGTCAAAGTAGTTTCACCAGCTGAAACTTAATATTGCTCTCTTTGCTAGAAACCGACGTCGTCGTCTAACGCTTTCATCGTTTTAGACTCAGGAACAACCTTCTCTCCATTTCTAGAAAAGCCGGAACTGTCCATTCCATATTTATATCTATTTTAATATGTAACATATAATCACAGAACTTAAGGGCTCATAATAGTGGTATATTTTTTTTATCATAGACGTCACAAGATAAAATTTCAGAGGAATTAATTAAGAGATTTTATTTTTTTAATAAATAAAATAAAATCCTAAGAAGCTAATCACTTATTTTTTTAATAAATGATTTTAAAAAAATTGGAATACGATAAGTGAACAAAATTATAAAGTTTATATCAGAGCCTTGCATTGAACAAAATTTTGTATAAAATTATAAAGCCATATGATAAAATTAACAAATATTTTCAGTTCAATAAAAAAGCAAATCATATCAAAGAGGCTACCAATTAATGTTAGTATCTGATTCATCTAAGAATCATCATCAACTCAATATTCCATAAAAAAATCTAATGAAAAAATTAATATGTAGTTAAGTCAATAATCTAATAAAATTATGAAATACCTAGCTAATGTGCAGATCGTTTACAAAGTTTACACACGCAGCTTTTATGGAAAATAAACAACGTTGCTTATCAGTCCGAGCTGAGAAAAAAGTACTATAATGAATTAAAAATTATTTGAAAAAGTACATCCCAAAGAAAAACTAACATGGTTTTTACTTTTCTTTTCTTTTTACGTCCGAATGAACTGGAGAGGAGTTGAACGGTCTTGAGAGGGAGTGTGTGGTGAGATGAAATAGCACTCGCAACGGCCGTTATTATTTAATTACTTCTTGATACCTAATCTCTTAGTTGATTACCTTCATCTAAGACTTGCTGGTCCATGCAACTTTTTCAATTTAGCCTATTATTTTTTTCTTATTTTTTAGTAAATCGTTTTAATTAGGTCTATTATTCCCACTGTTCTCTGTTGTATCAGCGCTAGCTATAACAAAATAGAATTACTTGACAATTATTTTGATACTTTTGACAATCTTAAAAACTAAATGTTAGATTTTATTTCTTCAAAAAAATAAAAACTAAATTTTAAATTTGGAATTCAGTATTATATACATGATCTGTATTCAAATATCATACCTATAATATATGATGATATTAATTTCATCTACTTTTTCATGGTACATCAAATGACACAAAATTTTAACGGTTCAAAATTTAGTCACTGATGTATCACCAAAAAATACTTAAATTGTATAAAATAAAAAAATTATACAAAAAATGTATTCAAATAATTTCTGCAAATCCAATTTCTAGGACATGAAGCGGTGCAAGTTGGGTACCGGTAAAAGTTTTTTTTCCTTCCTTCCCCCCTCTTTCTCTTTGGCTTGCCAAGGGTAAGATTTAGAAAGATTGTTTTTGGAACAATAAACTAGAAATTTAGATTAATTAAAACGATATAGGACCATGTTTTCCAAATTAAGCAGCCTTAAAAATCGTTCAAATCAATGAAGTGTTTTACAAGATTTTACTTTTGCCAAAGCCTTATCCGAACAAAGGATAATTAAGAAAAATAGAGAGCGCTCAGGTCATAGTATTGGTATTGATTTCAGGAAAAAAAAAAAGGGGGATGATTTTCTTCAGATCAGTGATCAATTTGTATAATAAAGATGTTTTTCGCTTCAGTGGCATCGATCCACCGTAATTTACCGCGTTAATACTAATGCGGAATGCTGCAGTTATCAAATTAAATTTATCCTTAAGCAAAACCATGCATGAAAGTAACAAATTAATTTGCTATGACTTATGATTAATGCTCCTTTATTTATTTAGCCAATAAAAACCTGAGCCAAATATGTGGAATGTTTATAACATGACATTTTTTATAACTTGTAAGGGTGGTTGGTATATATTGATCTCAATTTATCTATGGTTACAGTCAGATCGCTACATGCAAAGTCCTTTTTCTTGACCAAGTAATTAAATTCCTTTCATTGCTATAATTACTAGCTAGAACAACCTTCTTTAATTTATTAATAGAAGGCCAGACTTGACCCCCCCCCGCACACACACACAGACACACAAAAATCACCTTCTTAAGCCAAAAAAACCCTTATTTAATTTTAATTTTAATTGGAAGTTTCCTTGGTAGATCATGGAGAGAATTTTATAACGCATGTGTGCTTAGATTGGTCTAATATTAGGATGGATCCAAAAAATTTCAGAAGTTATCCAAAATTGTGCAAATGGTGAAAGAGACCAATGGCCAATGCACTTAAGAGGATGGAATGAGAAGAAAACCGTTTTGAGCCATACATGATATATATCAAAGAAATAGGGAAAGATACAATTAAGCCCCACAGTTACACAAGCTATCTTAATCAAAGGTAACAACCTAAGGTATATAGTAATTAATAAATGCCCAACAACTTCAACTTGCAATTATATAAAATAATCAACAAGGACAGATAGACAGATAGATAGATAGATAGTTAAATGCATGTATGCCATCCATAGATTAACTTCAAAAGCAAATGTCTTGAGATAGGCTTGTTAATTACTTTGGTCAAGATTGGAGCATATATATCCCTGTGACTGTGAGTTCATTAATTGAATAACTAAATCAAGTACAGGATATTTCCTTTAATCAATAGAAGTACAGTGTTTTTACATATTTATTGGCAGGAAAAGGTAGTTATTAGAAACGAAACGTATATTATAAAAAGAAATAAATAAATTATAAAGGACAAATGGACGTCAACAAGGGTGCATATACTCAAGGTTTATGTTATGAATGACAAAAATTGAGTTCTTTCTCAGGTGTTGGTCAAATGTGTCGTCCTGGTACATACAAAAATGAACACGTGTTGTATACCGTATTTTTTTGTAAGGGTGTTAAGAAAGAAACATGTAACGGCATGATATATGTCAGCACACCGTGTCTGGACGTGCATGCTTACACATGTCTGCCTTTTTTTTTAATCATTTTTTAAATATATTCAGATTTTAATGGTTAATAATATTAAGTATTTGCAAGAAAATAAAAAATAGAAAAATTAAGAAAATTTTCATGAAATAAGAAAATATATTCAATAACTAAAATTTTAATATTTAAAGAGAGTTATAATTTTTAATCGAAATATTTTCAAAAAGAAATGAGATATGTCTAATGAAAGATATCTATTTATATATTTACATGTATTTCAACGTGCCTACATATACATACGTGTTAGATACTTAGACATTATATAATGATGTGTTCAATATATCCTCTAAGAACAAAACACATAAACACGTGAGTATCATACTCATGTCATGTCTAAATCATGCTAATTTGGATACATACAAGTTGTGTCGTGCACATAAAGCTTGTGATAATATGTGTAACAAATTTACTTGTTACTTCACCGCCAGCATAACAATCCTCCTCTAACAGTTCTAAAAAACTTTGGCTCATGGTCAATGCTCGTGGCTTGACCAGTCAATGTATACTAAAAGATGCACTAGCTATATATACGTATGATACCTGCAAGAGGTTGTTTTTTTAGAAAAATATATGGAGATATTATTATTAATATTGTTGATATGAATTTTATTTTATATATTAAATGAGTTATTATGTATGTTAACGAGTTCATTTTGTACAGTACTCTATTATTCAACTTAGGTATCATTAATATGCATAACAATTCATTTAAATTGAATAATGATAGTGTTGTACAAAATGACAGTGTTGAACCATTACGGTTGTTGATACCGTTGTCGATACGAATTTTATTATATACATTAAATTAGTTATTATGTATATTAATGATTTTATTATGAAAACTCATTTTATACAATATTGACATTATTCAACTTATATGAGTTATTATGTATATTAGTGGTATTTAAGTTAAATAATAAAAGTATTATACAAAATAAAGTCATTATTAATATACATAATTACTCATTTAAGTGTATAATAAAGTTCATATCAACGACGGTATCAACAACCGTATTTATGTGTCAACTCTCTTTCTTTTAATTCTCAAATTCAATATCATTTAATACTCACGAATGATATCATACATATAATTCAATTTTGTAGCTCAATATAACGTATTTTGTTAATTAATTGCAGCTTACATAAATGAATTAATATTAATTACTGTTAGGCCAGACTGGTAACCAGCGCAAATTCGAATCATTTTGAGGTTGGTTAGAATTCAACTTGAATAGATAAAAATATATATTTTTTTATTCACAATGTACTTAATTTTATTTACATGGATATGTGGCGCTTCTGGAAAGATGACATTTTTATTGTATGAACAGTGAAGATTATTACAAATTTAAAGCACTTAAACTGTAGTGGATTCATGCATACGTGCATGTATTTTTAAGTACTTTAATTAATTTATTTTGCACAAGGATTTGGTGAGATTCAAGCGACTAAGATCCTCTCACCTAATTCTATTGGATTAGTTCCACGATATTCAATTATTTATTTAATAATTGCATACATCTCCCAAGTTTGGCGACAAAAGTCATAGCTACCAGTCACCTAAGTTGGTTAATAATGTAATTTAATACTCAAGATAACATATATGCATTATACCTACAAACATAATGCATGTGTTATTGTTTTTAATCTCTTAATTGCTTCCTTATTTTTTCCTTTCAATGACGACCAACCAATCGCACATATAATGATACCAATTGTTTGTAACAAATCTTTAATAAAAGACATGTATCGTTATACTGGTATGCAACAAAATTGCATAGATAAAAAAAAAAGAATTAGATAGATAACATCTTCAAAGAGAAGTCTCATGTTAGGCTTTGGAATCTTATCTTGACACCACATGCCAAATTAAAGTGCAATTTCAACTTGGTTTCATTGATTCTGACGTTCCATCGCTATTAATTCAGTAATAATTATAGGAGCTAAAGGGGATAAAATAACTTGTAATTCAATTGTTTAATTATTTCTTTAAATATATGAGGTGTTAAATTGGGCTTGTGTTCTAAGCTGCCTGATGACGTAAAATCAGTTAAAAGTTGCCACCTGACAAAATTAATTAATCCCTTCCCTAGCTATGACATCATCATCCATTTTGTCAAATCGAGATGTTGACAAGTATATATTTAAGAGCCCATGGTTTATCAACAAATGGATATCTCCGTTTTAATAAAATGGAGAGGAGTAAACCACCCCCTGATTCACCTTTTTTAATCATGTAGTTATGGGGCGTTAACTTGAGAACCAACTAGAAAATGACACTCAACCAGATTTAATATTCTTTCTTCCTGGTGACAATTTTGAATTTTTCTAAAGGAAAATTTTCATGCGTGCCATAAAAAGAATTGCAAAAAATCAGCTACACGCCATGCACAAATGAACAAAAATATAATATTGCAAGTATTTTTATCTCCAAATTAATTTCTCTAGAAAACAACTAATTAATTCACTAATTGCCTTTTAGAAGGGAACAAAAACAAACACGAGCAGTAATTACTGAAATACAAGTTAGTCTATAAGAATTGCTCAATAGAGCACTAATTTGTTTCCCTGCAAAGACCCCCCCCCCCCCCCCCCAACCAACCCCCCAACACAAAAAAAAAAAATTGTTTCTATTTTACCAGGATAGTGAAAACATACTAAACTCAAATTGGATCCCATCAAACACAGCACCTTCAGTGCCAACAATCAGAATCAATTTACCTGAGAGAATTTCTGTTAAGAATTTAAGATACATGTCAGAATTTTCATTTTGATAATATATCAACATCCTCTAATTGAAAAAAAAAAAAAAAACAAGAACAAATTTCAACATAAAGCTTTTGGTTTCAAAGTGGTTCATCAGCATGTTACAAACAAGTGGTTCAACATGTTTCTCTCCTTCAGTTCAGAACTCCCATAATTTATAGCTGGTTAACATAATTTTTTTTCCCCAAATTTGGGGAAATTTTCAATGCCAACACCAATTAATTATGTTATTACAACATATAGAACAAAACCCTGCATCTATACTTTTAATTAACTTTTCAACTAGGGGACCGAGAGCTTCTATTTAACACAAGGTAAGTGAGAAATAAAACAATTACCCACTCTGCTACAAACAAAACACAAGCTAATAATAATTAAACATAATATAAGTAGTTCAGATAAGCAACATTATCTGTGAAATTAAAAGAAAATAGATGGTAGACTGAACTACAATTAATATCTGTGAAATTAAGTAATTTCAACAAACATAGATATCAGATAATTAATATATTATGTACTTATTACATCCGAAATATTAAAACTGATTCAACTAACTTTGTCCAATATCAGAAATTCAACCAACTGACCTATTGTACTGCGAAATTACATACACCAGCTGCTAACCATTCATCTAACACATCTAACTAAATCAACAAAAAGTTTAACTAATTATAAGATCAATCATAGATATGTATATATTTGTACAAATTGTAACTAACCACACATAACTACCTAATGGATGCAACGTAATCGAACAATTGGAAAATAATCTGCCTATTCTGAGCTACATGAGGATGTAACAAGCTCAAACCCATGGCCAATTCTAACAAGGAAATAGACCTGTATTAACGAAACAAATCAATGTTAATTCTACAAGATTAACATAATTACCTCATGTACGATGCAAGGGGAGGAGAGGAGAGGGGATCGGAACTGGTGTACTGGCTAAATTTTAAACTATTACAGGGGTTTAAGAGATTTGGATAGAATTTGAATAGGAGATCGAGGAAGGAAATTAATGGTCTGGAGCTTAGTCTGCGAGTAGAGAGAGAGAGAGAGAGAGAAGACGGAATGAGGGATTAGAGCTACACTGTTTGTTTCGGCAGCGGTGGTGGGAGGCAATGCACGCTAAAAGCTGAGATTGTCGGATTTTACATTTCTTTTCTTTCTTTCTGTTTTCTTTCTCCCTCGTAACTTCTTTTGGATTTTTTTTTTCTTTTGAATTGGTCATGTGTCCATCGAAACTTTTACAAATAACTACAATTCTCAGTAAAATATAAAAATAGTTTATTTTTTTATCATAATAATACATTCTTTCTTGTATTCTCTTTGTTTATTTTATTTATGATAAATTTTTATAATGAATAGAATTGATCAGCATATCCTTATTACTCATTTAATTTTTAGCCCGTATATAAAATCAATTTTTTTCATAAACTTAAAATAAATTAAAATGAAAATATAGAATTCAGTTGCTAATGGCACTCATCCATATCAAAAAGAAACAAGTTAAATTAAAATAATCAAATAATAATATCAAATATAATATTACAAATAGATAACTGTATAGAGTATCTAAATCATATAATGTCAAGATGGATAGAAAGGATAATTTGATCAATTTATGATAGAATGTTTATAATAGATAAAATGAGAAAAAGAGGATGAAAGAAAGAATATATTAATTTGATGTTGAAATAAGCAATTTTAATATTTTTGATGGTGATATTGATTATTTTAAAAATTTTAATGGGTTCATGAAAATTAATCCTTTTTTGTGTGTTACACAAAGTAGAATTCTAAATTTTTTTTTTAAATGGTGACTCTAAGTAATCAGAGTTAATGAAATTGTAAGATATCTTATACAGTTATTGAAATGGCAATATTATATGTAGGAAATATTTTTCTATAGTTGAAATTAAATAGTTTTTACAAGTCTTTTAATCAATTTGATCTCATTTTTTATTGAAATGTAATCAGAATTCACACATAAGCAATTAAATATATGTGTTTTGGGAGCTAAATTTGTTAGCTATTATCTATATTTTACCTCAAATTGCACCAAAATGCATTTAAAATGTTTTTGAATATGTCCATAGATTTTTTTTTAATCAATTTGACTTCATTTCTAATTATAATATCATCAAAATTAACACATACACTGTTAAATATCTTTATTTAGTGTATATATGTATTATTAGAGTTAAATTCATTAGTCAAATTAAAATGCATTTAAAACGCTTTTCAACGTGTTTGTACAAGTTTATAATTAATTTGACACATTTCTGAATGAATTATCACCAAAATTCACACATAAATTACTAGATATATTTGTTTCATATTTATATGTGTTTTCCAAACTAAATTGATTATATATGGCCTATAATTCACCTCAAATAGCATTAAAATGAATTTAAAACGATTTTGAATTAATTATGTCACACAACTAATTATATGGCCTATAATTAATCAATTTGGCTTTATTACCGAGTGAAATTTCATCAAAACTCACACAACTACCTGGTGGATTAGTTATATCCCATATTTCACATGAAACTGCATTCAAATGCATTTCAAACGATTTTGAACATGTTTATACATGTTTTTAATCGATTTGGCCTCATTTCTGCTCAAAATATCATCAAAATTCACACAAAAAGCTGTGGGATTTATTTATTTCTTGTTTATATTTGTCTTTGGAGCTAAAATGATTAGTTAGGAACGATAATTCACCTCAAATTGCATTAAAATGTATTTAAAACAGTTTTGAACATTTATATATACATTTTTAATCTATTTAGCCTCATTTTTCATTGAAATAATCAAAATTCACATATAATGCTGGACTTATTTATAATCAAAATTCACCTCAAATTACATTAAAATGCATTTAAAACTGTTTTGAACATATTTATACTCATTTTTAATCAATTTGGCCTCATTTCTGATCGAAATATCATCAAAATTCACCCAAAAAGCTGCTGGATATGTTTATTTCTTGTTTATATTTGTTTTTGGAGCCATGTTGATTAGTTATGTCCAATAATTCACCTCAAATTGCATTAAAATATGTTTAAAACGGTTTTGAACATGTTTATACACATTTTTAATTAATTTGGCCTCATTTCTGATTAAAATATCATCAAAATTCATACAAAAGTTGCTGAATATGTTTCTTTATTGGTTATATATGTTTTTGAAGCAATATTGATTAGTTATGGCCTATAATTCACCTCAAATAGCATTTAAAATGCATTTAAAATGATTTTGAACATAATGAAATTTCATCAAAATTCACACTACTACCCGGTGGATTAGTTATCCCATATTTCACATGAAACAGCATTTCAAATGATCTTGAACATATATACATGTTTTTAATTGATTTGGCCTCATTTCTGCTCGAAATATCATCCAAATTCACACAAAAAGCTGTTGGATTTGTTTATTTCTTGTTTATATTTGTCTTTGGAGCTAAAATGATTAGTTCCCACCAATAATTTACCTCAAATTGCATTAAAAATGCATTTAAAACGGTTTTGAACATGTTTATACACGTTTTTAATCCATTTGGCCGCATTTCATCAAAATTCACACAAAAACCTGCTGGGTATGTTTATTTCCTGTTTATATGTGTTTTTTGAGCTAAATTGATTAGTTATGACCTATATTTCACCTCAAATTGCATTAAAATGCATTTAAAACGGTTTTGAATATTTATATATACACGTTTTTAATCTATTTGGTCTCATTTCTGATTGAAATATCCTAAAAATTCACATATAAGCTGATGAACTTGTTTATTTCTTGTTGATATGTGTTTTTTGAGCAACATTGATTAGTTATGACCTAAATTTCACCTCAAATTGCATTAAAATGCATTTAAAACGGTTTTTACCAAGTTTATACTCATTTTTAATCAATTTGGCCTCATTTCTGATCGAAATATCATCAAAATTCACACAAAAAGCTGCTGGATATGTTTATTTCTTGTTTATATTGGTTTTTGGAGCAATGTCGATTAGTTATGTCCTATAATTCACCTCAAATTGCAATAAAATGCGTTTAAAACGGTTTGGACATGTTTATACACGTTTTTAATTAATTTGGCCTCATTTCTGATTAAATATCATCAAAATTCACACAAAAAGCTACTGAATATGTTTATTTCGTGTTTATGTGTGCTTTTCAAGTAATATTGATTAGTTATGTCGTATAATTCACCTCAAATTGCCTTAAAATGCATTTAAAACGGTATTGAACATGTTTATACGCGTCTTTAATCAATTTGGCTTCATTTCTGATTGAAATATCATCAAATTTCAATTAAAAGTTGCTGGATATACTTATTTCTTGTTTCTCTTCGTTTTTGGAGCCAAACTGAATAGTTATGAACTATATTTCATCTCAAATTGCATTAAAATGCATTTTAAACGGGTATGAACATGTATATACGCGTTTTAAATCAACTTGACCTCATTTCAGATTCATCAAAATTCAAATATAATGTTTATTTCTTGTTTATATGTGTTTTTGGAGTAAAATGGATTAGTTCTGACCTATATTACAACTCAAATTGCATTAAAATGCCTTTAAAACGGTTTTGAACATGTATGTGTGTTTATACATGTTTTTAATTAATTTGGCCTCATTTCTGAAGGAAATATCATCAAACTTCGCACAAAAAATTGCTGGATATGTTTATTTCTTGTTTATCTGCGTTTTTGGAGCTAAATTGACTAGTTATGACCTACATTTCACCTCAAATTGCATTAAAATATATTTAAAACGGTTTTGAACATGCGTATACATGTTTTTAATCAATTTGGACTCATTTCAGATTGAAATATAATCAAAATTCACACAAAAAGCTGTTGGTATGTTTATTTCTTGTTTATATGTGTTTTTGTTGCTAAATTGATTAGTTATGATCTATATTTCACCTCTAATTGCATTGAAATGCATTTAAAACGTTTTTTAACATGTTTGTACATATTTCTAATTAATTTGGCACATTTCTGAATTAATTGTCATCAAAATTCACACATAAACAGCTAGATGTATTTATTTGTTATTAATATATTTTTTTGGAGCTAAATCGATTAGTTATGACTTGTATTTCCCCTTGAATAGTATTAAAATGCATTTATAACGATTTTGAATATGTACATACATGTGTTAATCAATTTGGCCTCATTACTGAGTTAAAATTTCATCAAAATTCACGTGTTGGATATATTTATTTCTTGTTTATATGAGTTTTTGAAACTAAACTGATTAGTTATGACCTATATTTCACATGAAAATGCATTAAAATGCATTTAAAATGGTTTTGAACATGTTTATACACATTTTTCATCCATAGCCTCATTTCTGATCGAAATGTCATCAAAATGCACACAAAAAACTGCTGGATATGTTTATTTCTTATTTATATTTATCTTTGGAGCTAAAATGATTAGTTGTGACTTCAAATTGTATTAAGATGTATTTAAAACGGTTTTGAACATATTTACACACGTTTTTAATCAATTTGGCCTCATTTCTGATTGAGATATCATTGAAATTGACAAAAAAAATTGCTGGACATGTTTATTTCTTGTTTATATTTATTTTTGAAGCAATATTGATTAGTTATGACCTATAATTCACCTCAAATTGCATTAAAATGCATTTAAAACTGGTTTGAACATGTTTATACACGTTTTTAATCAATTTGGTCTCATTTCTGATTGAAATATCATCAATATTCACCAAAAAAATTCCTAAATATGTTCATTTCTTGTTTATATTTGTTTTTGGAGCAATATTGATTAGTTATAATCTATAATTCACTTCAAATAGCAATAGAATGGATTTAGAGCGGTTTTGAACAAGTTTATACATGTTTTTTATAAATTTGGCCTCATTTATGATGGAAATATCATCAAATTCGCACCAAAAATTGCTGGATATATTGATTTCTTATTTATATGTGTTTTCAGAGTAATACTGATAGTTATGACATTCACCTCAATTTGTAATGGAATGCATTTTAAACGGTTTTCAACATGTTTATGCACAATTTTAATCAATTTGGTCTCATTTCTGGTTGAAATATCATCAAAATTCCTACAAAAAGCTGTTAGACATCTTATTTATATGTGTTTTTGGAGCAAAGTTGATTAGTTATGACCATTCACCTCAAATTACATTAAAATGCATTTGAAACGGTTTTGAACATAATTATACATGTTTTTTATCGATTTGGCCTTATTTCTGATCGAAATATATCCAAAATTCACACAAAAAGCTCCTGGATATGCTTCTTGTTTATATTTATTTTTGGAGCAATATTGATTAGTTATGATCTATTATTCACCTCAAATTGCAATAGAATCCATTTTAAACGGTTTTGAATATGTTCATTCACGTTTTAATTAATTTGACATCATTTCTGATTGCAATATCATCAAAATTCACACAAAAAGATGTTAGATATGCTTATTTCTTATTTATATGTGTTATTTGAGCAAAGTTGATTAGTTATGACCTATATTTCCCCTTAAATTGTATTAATGCATTTAAGACGGTTTTGAACTTCTGAATGCATATTTTTAATCACTTTGACCTCATTTCTGATCGAAATATCATTAACATTCACACAAAAAACTACTGCAAAAGTTTATTTCTTATTTATATTTGTTTTGTGATTAGATTGATTAGTTATGGCCAACATTTCACCTCAAATAGCTTTAAAACGCATGCAGGATTGTTCTGAAATTGTGTATGCACTGTTTTACTCGATTTAGCCTCGTTTCAGCTCGAAATATCATCAAAATTCACACAAAAAGCTGTTGGATATTGTTATTTCTTATTTATATTTGTCTTTGGAGCTAAAATGATTGGTTATGATTCACCTCAAATTGTATTAAAGTGCATCTAAAACAGTTTTGAACAAGTTTATACACGTTTTTAATCAATTTGATCTCATTTTGGATGGAAATATCATCATAAATCACCCAAAAAGCTGCTAGATCTGTTTATTTATTTTTTTATTTTTGTTTTTGTTCCTAAATTGATTAGTTATGGTTTATATTTCACTTCAAATGGCATTAAAATGCATTTAAGACTGTTTTGAACATGGGTTTTCACGTTTTTAATCAATTTGGCCTCATTTCTGCTTGAAATATCATCAAAATTCACATTAAATTAGATATGATGTATATTTCACCTCAAATGCATTAAAATGCATTTTAAATGGATTTGAACATGTTTATACACATTTTTAATCAATTTGACCTCATTGCTGATTGTAATATCTGCAATATTCATGCAAAAAGTTTCTAGATATTTTCATTTCTTGTTTATATTTGTTTTTGGAGCAATATTATTAGTTTTTACCTATAATTCACATCAAATTGCAATAGAATGCATTTAAAACGGTTTTGAACAAGTTTCTACACGTTTTTCATCTGTTTGGCCTCATTTATGATGTGTTTGGAGCAAAATTGATTAGTTATGACCATTCACACAAACAGTTGCTGTATATATTTATTTCTTGTTTATATGTGTTTGGAGCAAGATTGATTAGTTATGCATCAAATTGCATTAGAATGCATTTTAAACATATACGCTTCTAATCAATTTGGACTCATTTTTTATTGAAATATCATCAAAATTCACACAAAAATTGCTGGATATGTTTATTTCTTGTTTATATTTGTTTTTGGGGCAATATTGATTGGTTATGACCTATAATTCATCTTGAATTGCAATAGAATGCACGTTTTTAATCAATTTGGTTGCATTTCTGACTGAAATATCATCAAAATTCACACCAAAAGCTGTTGGATATTCTTATTTCTTGTTTATATTTGTTTTTGGAGCAAATTGATTAATTATGACCTATAATTCACCTCAAATTGCATTAAAATGCATTTAAAACAGTTTTGAATTTATCTATACATATTTTTAATCGATTTGGCCTAATTTCTGATGGAAATAACTTCAAAATTCGCACAAAAAGCTCCTGGATATGTTTATTTATTGTTTATATTTGTCTTTGGAGCTAAATTGATTAGTTATGATCTATATTTTACCTCAAATTACATAAAAATACATGTAAGACGGTTTTGTATATGTTTATACACATATTTAATCAATTTGGCTTCATTTCTGATCAAAATACCATCAAAATTCACACAAAAAGCTGTTAGATATCTTTATTTCTTGTTTATATATGTTTCTGGAGCAAAATTGATTAGTTATGACCTATATTTTTACCTTAAATTACATTAAAATGCATTTAAAACGGTTTTGAGCATGTGTATACACACGTTTTTAATCAATTTGACCTCATTTCTGATTGAAATATCTTCAAAATTCACACAAAAAGCAGCTTAATTCATTTATTTATTATTTATATGTATTTTTGGATCTAAATTGATTTGTTATGACCTATATTTCATCTCATATTGCATTAAAATTAATTTAAAAGGATTTTGAACATATTTAAACATGTTTTTAATCAATTTGGCCTCATTTATAATTGAAATATCATCAAAATTTACACATAAGGTGCGGGATATGTTTATTTATTATTTATATATTTTTTGCAGCTAAATTGATTAGTTATGTCCTAAATTTCGTCTCAAATTAGATTAAAATGCATTCTGAACATGTTTATACTCATTTTTAATCAATTTGACCTCATTTCTGATTGAAATATCATCAAAATTCATAAGCTGTTAGATTTGTTTATTATATTGTTTACATCTATTTTAGGAGCTAAATTGAAGAAATATGGCCTATATATTGCCAAATATTATATTATAATGTGTTTGAAACGCTTTTGAACATGTCTATATACGTTTTTTTATTAATTTGACATAATTTCTAATTGAAATATCATTAAAATTCACACATAAGTTATTACATATATTTATTTAATATTTGTATATATTTTTGAAGCTAAACTATGGATGAACGATCTATATTTTTCTTCAAATTATATTAGAATATATTTAAAACGCTTTTAAATATTTTTATACACGTTTTTATTCAATTTGATCTAATATTTTATTGAAATATCATAATTATTCGTACATAAACTATTAGATATTTTATTTAATATGTACATATATTCTTGAAATTAAATTAAAGATATACTATATATATTGTCTCAAATTTTATTAGATTGTATTTAGAACGATTTTGAACATATTTATATACAATTTTAATTAATTTGATCTCATTTTTAATTTAAATATCATCAAAATTCTCAATAAACTGATGACCTTGATTGCAACGACGGTTCAAAATCTGAACAGCGCCTGGATTGCAATGAGCCGTACGTTTTTGGCGTGAGCAAGGAATTGATATTCTCAATTTACACGTAAAGCCCCAAATTTGAATCAATGAATTAGGCAGGGCACGTCCACGAGCAGTTCAAAGTATTTGTTTGGCAAATTCTGTTTAAGTCTATTAAAATTTCTATCGACTTTTTACTATCTTAATTTTTTTTTTATAAATAAATTTATCCTACTTTAGTCGCCTTAGCGTCTGAACTCTAATTATGACACAGTCTTCCTTGAGAAACCTGTAGTTCTGTCTGCTGATTACCTCATTAGAGATCATCTATTTTTATGAGAAAGAGAAGATAAATAACATGTATTTCAAAAAATAATAATAATAATAAAAAAGATAGCTCAGCTGGTTGTTTCATTAACTGAAACTAATTAAGGTACAAAAATAGACCCTAATACAGTTGGAATTAATATCTAATCCCTTTGAAAAACATGAAGCCCCCAGTATTCAGCAACTCAACTCCGCACCACAAACAATTATGGAGTTATCACAAACAATTATGCATCATAAAAATTTCTCTTGTGCTTACAACAGCTATATAGAGTATAATGTGCTCTTAGAAGAATCAAATTCATCGGTGCTTCTAACTCAAAGTCTGTCAAATCGGCTTCAAATGAAGATTCCATGAGCTTGGAAGGCAATTCCACTCTCAAGTTGCTCAATGAATTTTTTATATTAAAATTTTGTAGGATACTAATTTTTCTATTTTTAAAATTTTTTAACTATTTATTTCATATTTTTGAAAATGACCTATTTTTATATGCAAAAATTCATTATTTGTTATTATTATTATAATTATCTTAAAAAATCTGAAAAAAATAATTAGAAAATACTAAAAATAGAAAATTTCTATATTGTACAAGATTTTGATATAAAGAATTTATTGAGTAATTTAGATTTTACGTTTGAAGTCGAATTGATGGGTTTTTAAATTAAGAACACCAAAAAACTTCACTCTCAGGAGCACCCCATAAAGAATGTAGCAAAATTCCTTTTATAACAGAAAACATAATAATAGTTTTTTAGTGCCAAATATAGTGAATTAATGCCATGGTTATTCACTTCTTTTTGGGTGATTCTCAATTTAGTCAGTTTATTCTAGAGACCCTTTGCTCATATATACAGCAACCTGAAACTCAAAGAACATTGTAGAAATATTTTTGGGTTATAAGTTTGTATTTAGCATTGTTGCTCCTAATGGAATCTTGGTCTGATCTCCCAGAGCATATTGTAGAAATATTCATTGAAAAAATCGATAGTCATAGAGACTTTGTTATTTCCGGAGCTGTTTGCAAGTTGTGGCACTCCGTCGTGACGAATAATTCGAACCGACTCCCGCACAAGCTTCCTCTGGCACTCTGCTTGCCTTATGGGCATCCTATCCCTTTGCTATTTCAACCTTCTGGTGCAACGGCTAAAAACAGCTGCTTCTATTCTCTGACTGAGAAGGTCTTCTATGGTCCTGCCATACCAGAAATCGAGAACAAGTGGATAGCAGGATCATCTCGAGGTTGGCTAGTGACGATCGAGGCAGATGGAACGTTGATGCACCTCTTAAATCCACTCACACGGACACAAATACCCCTTCCAAGTCTCAGCTCCTTTCCAGAAGAAGAGCTGAAGATATTTGAAAACTGGAAGTTATATTGTTGCATCTCAAAGGTAATTATAACATCAGATCCTTTGAGTCGTAAGGATGATTGCTTAGTAATAGTAATTGCTGGCGTTCAGTCGTGCCTGTACTATTGCCGTATAAGAGATGTGTGCTGGAATAGCATTCAAGGTTTCTCACCAACTTTTCTTCGGGACGTAATAGCCTCCAATGGCCTCATATACACAGTTGATGAATATGGATCCCTTTATTGTCTTGAGATAAGCAACACTGTGAAGGTCAATGTTGTCACACTCCCAGCAATATGGCTCGATAATTTCGAAATTTCCCTCGTGGAATCTTTGGGTGAACTTCTCATGTGCATTACAAGAAGAAGGTACGGCAGCACAACTAACACCGTACATTTCCAGGTCTTCAAAATGGTGGAGATAGAATCTCCTTCCTCAGTTTCAATCCAGCACTCATATGATGACAGAACCCACCATTCAAAACTTGTCAGACATAAATGGAAACGTGTCAATAGCATTGGAAACATGGCCATCTTTTTAGATTGTAGAAGTTCCAAATGTCTTGAATCATCAATACACTCAGACATCAAGGGGAACTGTATCTACTTTCTAAAATATAGTTTGTGTGATGATTCGTCACCAGTTGACAGCAGTAACAAATGTTCACATAAATTTGGTGTTTTCCATTTGGAAGACGGAACTGTTGAAAACATTACATACCTGACTAGCGATAATTCGCTTCAATTTCCGACAATTTGGCTGGAACCAAACCCAAAGTAAAAATGTAATAATGCTCTATCAAAAAATTAATGTACTACACAATCCTACATTTGAAAATTCCAATTTTAGCTTTGCTTTTCTTCAGCTAATCTTACAATCTATTGAAGCATCTTAAGAGAAGGTTCAAAAATCTTTTTCTTTCCCCCTCTTTTTTCTGTTTTTGAGCATGAGATGAGGGACAATTTTTTTTTTATCTCACCTCCAGTGGGGAGGGTAGATACTAGCTAATACACAATTGTTAGATCCTGATAAACCAAACCAATTGAATCAGATCAGATTCGTATCAGCTGGAGAAAGAAGCAGAAAATCAGAACTGTATCAGTTCCGTGTCAGCAGAACAGCACGCCTAAGACAGAAAATTGACCTGTACCGATAACAGTAGAAATTGACATGTACCAGTAACAGCAGAAATTGACCTGTACCAGTACTGATACAAGCCCCGTATCAGTCCCACTTCAACCCGCTAAATAGCACGAGTTTGATTAATAAGAGAGATAAATATCAAACACCATGTGTTCGCAGCCAAAGCAACCAAGAGAATATAAACAAAAATCATATATATATAAAGAACAAAATTACATGAAATTTGATACACAATTGACCCATAAAAACAACAATGATTCTATGAATTTTTTTTTTTTTTTTTGAAGAAGAAGAAGAAGATTTAGAAAAACGAATATGTTGCAATGAAGATAATTGTTGTCAAGAAATATCATCCCATGAATCATAAATTCAAGGGATTCCATCCCATAAATAATAAGTTCAAGAATAATTCATTTTTTTCAATAATACAAGCAATATAAAAAAATTAAACAATGATTATTAATGCCATTCCATATTCTCTTTAGTTGAAGAGCTAAATTAATTTATTGGCTTTATTGTTATAATTTAATAAATCTTCTCTAATCAAGTATTTCACTTGGTGAAGAAATGCTTACATGATTTATTACAAAAGCAGATAACTGGGGTAGAAAACAAATATTGTTCGTGTCATTTTTTCTAGAAATAATTTGTGTATAAATTTAATAATTCATAATAGCTAAGTTATACGTTTCTTCCTTCACTAAGTCACTAAAATTAGATAAAGGGTTGGCAGCTGAAAAATGTGAAAATGCCTATCTACAAAGTTGAACAATGTAGTCCCATTTAGTCATTCACAATGCTAAAATTTAACGATGCTTACTGGGCCGAGAACAAAACCGGGAGTGGTTTCATCGAAGTTAATCGGAATAAAGCCCAAAATTCATTCGCAAGAATTTTATATTTTTCTCTTTTGTACTATGATAATGATGTTTTCATTGTTGCTATTAAGGTATTACTATTACGGCATGAAAAAATTGCTATTAATAGTACTTGATGCGGTTCTATTTACTCACAGAACACTGATTACACAATGCTAAAAAGAATCAGAGCAATTTAAGTGGATAGAGAACAACAAAGAAATCTTTCTTTTCTCACTGTTCATGTAACTATGTGCCAATTTTGCCCCTGATTCGACAATGCTAATATCCATTTTTATAAGCAAGAAAATTTAAATAACTTGTATTTCAAAACTAACAAAAAGAATAACTAGCTCAGCTATTTGTTTCATTAACTAAAAACAAAGATACAAAGCAGGACCTACTACAACTGAAATCAATATATAATCCCCTTGAGAACATGAAGCCAACAGTATTAAGGAACTCAATACTGCATTACAAACAATTATGCAGGATTTAACGCAAACAATTATGCATAATAAGCAATTTGTCTGCATGTAACCCTACTTTTTTATAAAAAACAAAGTGGTCTTCCCGTTATAACTAGCTAAATCAACAGAAAACAATATATTTTTTCTAGTGCCAAATGTAGCGAATAATGCCATGGTTATTTACCTATTTTTGAGAGATTCTCAATTAATCAGTTTCTTTTAGAGATCCTTTGCTGATCATATACACAGCAACTGAAACTTGTAGAATGTTTAGCTTGTATTTACCAATTACCATCAATGCTCTTAATGTAGTCTTGGTCTGATCTCCCAGAACATATTGTAGAAATATTCATTGAAAAAGATAACATTAATCTATGATGCGCATTTGCATATACCAAAATTTGAAGGTTGTATTCAAATTTTGGTTCATGGAAATCTAATGAACAATTCCAGAAACTTAACAAAAATGTAAACCAACAAATTCTTTGATTTAATAATAAGTTAGCTTAAACAAGAGGGAGGGACATTGGGTACAACAGGGGCAAATCAGATCGAAGTACCATTAATGTTTAACACATGCAAAGCACAATGCCACCTCCGCTTGAGCTTGAAGCTCCTCTAAGGCTTTTACTATACTTTCCCTTTCAATCTCCATCGATATCTCATTATTTAGCATCTTCCGCAATCTGTTTCAAAAAATAAGAATATATAATAAGGCAATATAACTCTCAGAATATATCACCATCCGCTGCATTATGCAAAAAATTTCATCATACCTCTGAACTAATGGGGTATCTCCATGGCCAGTAGCAATGATAAGCATCGAATTAACCGGCAATGAATTGTACAATTTTGCGATCTTGGAGTCGATTTCTGACAGCACATTCTTCAATTCAGGACACACATCTTTTGTCTTTTTTCGGGTTGATTTCTTGTCACATGTGCTCAATGAGAGCACCTCAGCAATTCGACATTTCAACTTCTCTGAATCTTCCGAGCAGCAGCGCAAGTAAGACATCAACCCCGAAAATCGTGCCCAGATAAAATGAACCTTCTTATTCTTCGCCTAAAAGTGAGGATAATCCAGCACATGAATTTAAAAGAGAAAAGGCACAAGATAAAAGAAAATGGAATGTAAAATCTGGAGTTCAGACAAAATTATTAAGTACCTCCTTGATAGCCCGAGAAAGTGCCTCCTCATCTGTAGAAACTGAGATAACATTAGATGATTCATCTGAGTATCTCTTCAGAATAAAAGCATCATCAATTAGAGAGCTTGTTCTCCCACTTTCTTTCAGAACCGAGACGAACTTACGATGTACGTTTTTAGGAAGTACACCAAAATCCGGTCCTAATGCAATTTATAAAAACATCAGGGTCAAGCAGAATTAATGCAAGATCATGTGAAAGAAATGCCTTACCATATTTAATCTTTCTGAGTGCTAGCTCCAAGGCAGTACAAGCATCTTCCACACTATCATGACCCTGCTTTGACTTTTGAATTTCCCACTGAAGAAACATGCGGGCCAGGACCCGCAATGCCATCTTGTAAACCCCGCCACGATGGTCCCGTCGACTGTACAGCACCGCTGTGTCAATCACAAGATCATGTGAAACCTTGAGGGCAGAAAGATCATTCTCCAGTGAGTGACCCACCACCACAGTTTCTCTATGTACAAGTCGGGTAAATTCTTCCTGAGTGTTTGTTAGGCAAGTCAGAGATGGTTTGGCTCAACAGTTCCATATGACAGAGATTACAATTATTCATCTAATATGGAAGGGTATTAGCATACTAAAGTGTGTGATTGAGAAATGTTTCAATCATGTTTTGGGTCCTCGAATTTGTAATCTCCCATGCCTCTTTGTCAAAATCATTGATTGTGGATTTGTACGGTTTTCTTGGGTAATAAATGGAGTTTATGATGGATTTATTAAGACTGGATCACTTATTTTATAATCATGTAGGGTGGGGAAGGTGTGAAGGAAGTCTGTTTTATTCAAGGAAGTTCGCTGCGACTATGGCATACATGCTTTTATGCTTTTGTTCTTTAGGTGTTTCTATTTTTTTTTTGTACATATTCAGGTTGTAAAACATTGGATTTTGTTGTTTATGGTATTTCAATAAAATGAACAGGTGGTACTTTGTACTGCTTTTTTATTTTGAAAAACAAACTAAATTCAAAGAAGAAAAGAAACAAATATTACCTGGATATCAGAAAGGGTAGTAGTGACATCATTTAGCATATCTGGAGTGATCCCACTATACCTGAAACATAGGAAAAAGAAAAAAAAACTAAACATTTGGGATGAAATCACTAAAAAATGATAAAAAGAATGATCAATTACACATAGGTACCTTGTGTTGTAGTCAATTATTGGATTGGTAGGTTTTACAAACTTATCTATCAAAACCTGCATTAAATTTCAAATTACGCATTACACAATGATCCAAACAGTTAGTTACAGTAAAAATTCCAAACAAAAATAAATTTTTCATAATTCAATCCTACAGAAAAATTGTACCTCTCCCTCAACATCAATTAGTGTGATTCTTGTAAGTTCGAAACCTTCCTTGGTTATACACTGGTCAAGTCATAAACTGGTAGAGTTAAAAATCATCGTTATTCCATCACCAATAATGAGAAAAACTGAAATAGAAGTGATCATAGAAGTAAAATAACTCTTTGCATTGCATACATACCATTTCACAATCAAGTGCAACAATTTCATGTAATAAAGTACTTGAAGCAGGAATTGTGGACACCATTCCTGTAGGATTGTCAAAAGAACAAATTTAAACTCTGATTAATTTTCCCCCCCTAGACTACTAATTCATACAAAAAGAAAGTAAAATCCTCACTTCTCATTTTTTTCCTTCTTGTTTCAAATCAATCCCAAATTGACCTCGAGTGGCCCTCAGGCCTCGATTGTGCACATAGAGTCTCAGTTCTTACTTCTAAGTCAATTTTCTCCTCAAAGTTTAGAGAGAGAAAGAGACAAACCTGGTATGTCAAAACAATAGCCGTTGTCCTTGAGCTGCTTCCTGGACAGGGTGTAATGTATTATAGGATATGGCAATTCTTTCACATCCTTTAAGCTAGTCAGCTTCCCTAATATCATTCATAATTGCAATTTCTATCAGCAGTAGCATTAGATGCATGCAGATTGCAGAAAGAGGAACACAAAAGATAACTGAAGTAGAATGGAATATCAAAGGGGAACTATAAGTCTCAATATAACTAGAACTAACAATCTTTTACAGATCAAATCATGTGTCCTGCAGTTCTTTGTAACATTCTTGCTAAGATTACTAGTGAAAGCCACTTTTTTGGAGATAATTGGTAACAAACTAAATAAGTAAAATAAAAATAAAATAAAATAAAACTAATGAAAGCCAGATAGATGCACCTTGTTCAGTAGGCTGAGGTTTTATTTGATTGGAATTGGATTCAGAATCACGCTTTCTCTTTTTGCTTGTAAGAAGAGCATCAATAGTTTGCATCTCATCTGATACACAACTGAAAATTATACCCAAAAAAGTACTTCAAGAAATGATACATTTAAACAATGTAACAAAATTAAAGGATAGATCTCAAAACCTCAATGCTAAAACGGGCTTAGGATTTCCGCAACACTCTCTTAGAGAAGAAAGAAGGTGAAGGTGCGACATGTACAGGGCTGCATCCAATCCCGGGAGGTATAGGAGTATCACCTTTTGAATAAGGGGCTTATTCTGCATGTATCAATATTTTGTGGAAGTAAATTGTGTATTGGATAATATCATTTTCATATCTCATTTTAATACAAACTAAATATGTCTAACAGACCTGAATTTCAATTATAGATATTGGCATTGTGCTGATCATGAACAGTACAAGTACTATATTCATATTTTCTTTTTTTCTCATTTATATTTATCATTCAACATTAACCACTAGGAATGAATAAGCCCGTCAGAAAATTAGAATTGGAAGCCATACAATGCCGATCAGGTCCAGTACCAGTTGTCTTAGTAAGTAAGATGAGAATTGATATATTTTCTTACTTTAATGAAAGCCCATGATGGAAAGTGTCCTTCACCGATTACCCAGGTAACAAGTTCTTTAATATCCTGCCATCAATTAAAACAAGATAATAAGAAATTAATAAATAAAACAGAATTCTTTGTCCTGACATAACACTACTGACAATATTGATATACATGCATAGTTAAAAAGTACAAATATTGCATATGGGATAATCGGCACAAAAAGCCAGAGGTAAATGATTATACGCTTTCAGAGACAAAAGTTTCAAATCATATCCACGCACTTTCATGCATTCGAATAGTAAGTAAATAGTACTGAATAAGTGATATATAATTGTTTATATTCAAAATTATATGTAAAAGTTTTCTGAAACCTATGAAAACATACATGCAAATTTAATGCCGAATCAAATATGCCTGATGTTGCGGGGGCTTCCTTAAATATAACTTCAGCCTTCGCCTGAAAAAAATAAAAAGGGACAAAAGCACATGACACATTACCCAAGTTCTGAAAGTTTGTACAATTACATATAAGCTTAATTGGGAAAAACTTAATGATGTAACAAAAGATAGAAAAATGTGTTGACTCCTAAGTACAAACTTGCAGCTACTGATGCTCTCTGCAAGTTTCAGGTAATTTTAAAATAGAGAAATGATACTTTCGTCTCGTTATTCATTCAAAGGAAACCTTTTTAGAAACAGCCATTCTATCAACTTTTAACCATAAAACGCATAAACACGCAGGTAAACTTAGTATTCATGAAAAAATCCCACAAATTCCTCAAGAAATAAGTAAATAATACAGCGAAGCGAAAAGCAAGAACATACATCGGGGCCGTAGATGTCGTAGTAGGGGAGAGCATCATCCTTGCCATCGTTCTTCTCCTCATCGCTCTTCTCCTCGCTAGGGTTTAGGGTTTCCGCTTGAGAAGACGACCCCATCGGAGGAGAGTGTCGGAAATGGAGCGAGCTTTTTGGTTTCTCTCCTCGTATTTCGGCGCGCAATAGAAAAGGAGGTTGGAAAGGCCCATGGGCCATAATAGTCCTAAAATAGTAGTATAGCTTCATTCAATGTAAGCTTTCATTTCTACTGATCTTTTTTTCTTTTTTTTTAAAGGAAAATATTTGGAAGATACAATAATCGATACTGATTTTATTATATTATTTATATAAAATAAGTCATTATTCATATTAATAATTTTATTATGTAACTTATTCTTTACAGTAATTTTATTATTGAATTCAAATACTACTAATATGAGTAACAAAAATACTGTATAAATAAATTGCATAATAAAATTATTAATATGAATAAGTTATTATTTAATCTGAATAGAAAAATCAGTATTGATATCAATACTGATATTTGTATATCAACTTCCTTTTTGAAAAGGTTAACCCCACTGACAAGTGCACCTGTTTCTTCCAAAACACCAGCCCTTTTTTAGTATATGCACATCTGCTGAAACTGCTCACACTTTGAGCAACCACAAGAAACAAAAACAAAAATCATAGATCAACATGAACCAAACACCCTGGACCAAGGTAACACTGGTAACTTTTCCTTTTTTTTTTTTGAGAGAGAGAGAGATAAAATGAGGTGAAAAGCCATTTAAATTTAAATAATTATAATATTTATTCGAATTTCGTATATACTACCTTAATATTATTTTTATCAACGACTGGTAACGTCATCTTATTTATCCAATCTTTATTTTGTTTTTTCCTACATTATCTGTTTGATCCAAAGTAATCATCTATCCATGCTCAAAACTTGATATCTACGGAACGAAAAACAACAGTCATTTTATTACATATTCCAAAGACACCCCAAAAATCAGAATTTGCGTTTCCAGTCCCTGCTTAGAATGCTCCTGAGCCTCCTCCTAAGCCATCGCCTCCACCATGACAAAGTTGACAACCAAATCTCTGAGCCCTGTCTTCTACCCATCTCCTAATTTTATCAACTTCTTTACCCTCGCTTTCAAATAATAACTCATGATAATATATTAGTTTTCAACACTATTTCGTCTAATTAAAGTGATTTAACTTCCGCTTTGCCTCTACTTATAATTATATATATATAAAAGAGAGAATAATTGTATTAGATCCAATTTAGCTGAAATCAAAAGTATATTTACGGTTCTATATATAACTCCCATTTAATTATATCCAAATGGACTGGATCTGACAATAATAATAAATAAAAAGCCAGAAAATGAACTGAGTTTTAAAAGGAAAAGGACAAATATCCATGTGGCCCTCCAGGAAAGGTAAACATTTTAATCTATTCAAAACCAAGCATATTTGTGTGTTTTCTTTTGAATCAAACAATCATGAATGAAAAACACACACACCAAAGTTCACAGAACAATTAAAATGATGTTCCTGTAACCAAGTTGTATCTAATGTACGAAGGTATATACTTACTACAAGGGATATACAAAACATGAACCTATTTGACTATGACTATCAGGGAAAAGAACAAGAAATCCTGTCTATACCCTAAATCATCATCCTCTGATCTGTGAGACCATTTCCCTGTACACATTTCCGAAGTACTACCAAAATTATTTTAAAAAAAAGACCACCTTCACTAATAAGGTGTCTCGAGGAACACCTTGTCCTATCCATATTTACACCAAGATAATAACAGATTATGTATATGTAACAAAAGTCACCCCATGATTTAGAGAACTACATAAGGTGTTACCCATAAGGTTGATGAGGAGTCGGTATTTTCACACTAGCACTTGATCTTTCTATAATTTTCTAGAACTCAAATGCGTTCTTGGTCGACAAGGAGTCGGTATTTTCACACCAGCACCCGATCTTTCTATGGTTTTCTAGGAGAACTTAAATATGTTCTCGCTCTTATATGGGTTGGATCTAAAAATGGATCGATTAAACCAGCATTTGGTCTTGGTGGATAAAGGGAGGTGTTGATGGGGCTATAATTTAGTGCACCAGCCGAAAATGAAGGGTGAGGCGGGGACGGCATGCAGCTCCTGTTGGTTTGTATATGTCTCAGAGGACTTGAGCAGGGTGAAACCGGTAATGAAAAATTTGCTCTCCCGTCAAATATATCACTGGAAAAGAAACACAGTGATAATTTTAGTCACTGTTACAAGTTAAATATAGATTTTTTTAACTGTGTATACACAGAAATTTTAAAGATCATCAAAACTAGAAATTCGCTAGTTTCATCAAAGAGATTGAAGTTTGAGGGTCATAAAAACAAAAGTAACTTTTTGGTAAAACAGTGAAATAAACTTTTACAAGGTTGTAAAGCAAGAAACAGTCGTACTTGGAGGTTCTAAAAGGAGGAAACACAGCTGAGGTTCGCACTCGGAGTTCTCTATCACGCAAAGGAGAAATGCTTCTATTGGAAAACTCCATTGCAGTCTGAAATGGAGATGAAGATGAAGGGGCATTGTCCCTGTTCAGCTTAATAGACCTACTCCCTCCCACCTGGTCCCGCACAAATGGGTGCTCCAGTAACTGGGTTGCAGTGGGCCTGGCAGCCGGGTCCCGTTGTAGGCAGAGGTTCAGAAAATGCTTTCCCTCTGCAGAAAAGTGCTCAGGTATCTCTGGTATTTCCTTGCTATTCCCAATTTTAAATATTGCTGCCACCTGTAATTATCAAAGTCACAAAGTAATGTTATCATTGGTTATATCAGGATTTATACATCAGATGTGAAATAATATGAAAGATGAAATTACCCCTTCGTACTGGCTCCAAGGAGGTTTTGATGTAGCCATCTCCAGAATTGTGCAACCAAGACTCCATATGTCTACCGAAAGGTTATACCCATTTGCATTCATTATTATCTGCCAAAAGAAAAAAAAAGTTACTTATATTGATGTAAAACAGGATTGAAGAGCAGCATGAAGTATAATTTCTGGTTCTAGAATAAATAAATTAAAATATAATACCTCAGGAGCCATCCAGTACGGGCTTCCTTTAAAAGAACGTACTGAAGTGTACGACGATATCTGTGCATGAGGAAACAAACAGAATTAGTACAAATTTTATACTTTTTATTGTAACTGATTGATATAACTATGACAGTTGAGATTTGGTAATTGACTTACATGCTTAGCCATGCCAAAATCAGCTAGCTTGATATCACCACAAGGGTCGACCAGTATGTTTGCCCCCTTTATATCCCTAAAGAAGATTAAAAACAGATAAAGAAATCTGGAAATAGAAAATTTTCTTTCAATAAGAGCTAAAAATGCCATTTCCTTCAGTGAAATTACCTGTGAACGGTATTTCTACTGTGCAAATAAGCAAGCCCAGAAAGAATTTGGGCAGTGTAATTTCGAATTACAGGCTCCTTGAAAGGCCCATATTCTTGTAACAACTTATGAATCGAACCCCCAGAGACATACTCCAGATAAACAGAGAGTGCATCATCGACCTAAGTATTCATCAAAATGTTAGTTTCAGATTTTGAACAAAATTTTGAAAGATATAAACAATTGCAACATTAATTACCAGTTCACTTCCATAATATTGCACAATATTTGGATGCGAGAGACT
The DNA here is from genome assembly GCA_037678475.1 of x Bolboschoenoplectus mariqueter. NCBI lineage: Eukaryota > Viridiplantae > Streptophyta > Magnoliopsida > Poales > Cyperaceae > x Bolboschoenoplectus > x Bolboschoenoplectus mariqueter. The sequence continues at coordinate 2,442,599 of CM075263.1, read as the reverse complement.
ACTCAGCAAAGTTATCTCCTGTCAGAAGGCAAACAAATGCTTCATTAACAAAACCAACTTAAGCTCGGTATGTCTAGCTGCATGAAATTATTAATAGAAGTTTTACCTGGTTGAGTTGCCTTAGACATTCTCTTGAATTTGAATCGTCAGATACCACATTCACCTCCTTAATTGCACACATCTGCCCGTTATCACTGAAAACATACCAACAGGTCTTAGAACCAACACTATATACATTGACACACACTTTTACAGAGATTATCAGGTGATTACTGGTAACAATTTCAGCTTTAAATACAACCATGCTGGTACAGCAATGGAAACATCACGCATGTTAGAATAGTATATTACCTATTAAAGCCAAGATAAACATGGCCGAAAGTACCCCTGCCTAACAGCTTCCCCTTTTTCCACTGAGACTGGAGAGGTGCTCTTAACATATTACCAGGCGGTAAAGGTAATGGCAATGGGTGTGCAGAGCTTTTGGTTCCTGGATCCTCTTGCTTTATGGGGCATGCTTTTGGGTGAACAGGAGAGGTGGATAGACCTAGCCTATGACCAAACACCGCTTCCATGGACTTTCTTCCACTAGTTGCAACTCCAGTTGCAGCTGGTTCGAACATGTGCCGGTGGGACTCCTTTCGTGGTGATACTGATAGATGTCTGTGTTGGGTATGTGCATGTTGCATGGATATCGGCATGGCTCTTTCTCTTGCCATATGAGATTGATCTGGAAACCTAGTAATTTAAAAAGGGAAAGGAAGAAATTGTTACACTACAATAAGTCAATGGTGTTGAGCTTTTTTAATACTATAACGATAATTCTGTGTAATTTATTAAAAAATTATTAATAGCAATTGAGAATTAATGCTTATTTTCAAAAAAAAAAAAAAGAATGATCATTTGAGAATTTAATGCAGAAGAGGTCAGGCCTTGAAGAAGCACTTAAATGTGATAAGATAAATTGTAGATATTTAAGAATAGAATTTTATAGAAACAAGGTAGAATCTGCGCAAAAATGTAGGTGGTGAGACAAAGTCCCCTTATATAATTTGAAAGTTAAAAAATGAAAAAACAATAACTTAAGCAAAAAGAAATAAGAAGTAATGACACCAATAACTCAACCAAACTAAAAATAGATTGGATAACCACAAACATATATTTAAAAAAAAAAGATAATTGTCTTCATACGAGAAGAGCAAATTGAAATCACTTTAAAGCAAGTCGAATTAACTAAAATTTAATACCTAAGCCTAAATATCTCTAGCTCTAATGAGATCCCAACATATAATCCCACAAATATGCAAAGTTACAAAACCCACAAACTTAATTACGCTCTATAAAGCTGATTTACAACAAAAGGTAAAGAAGTTCATAACCCAAACAATTAACTTGTATCAGGCAACCAACTAATAATCGATCAAAATCCGCTCGATACTAACCATGAATTGAATCAATGGCAACCTTCAAATCTCAAACCCCATAAACAAGACTTGAATCAATAATAATCCACTCACCTATACGACGCGAGATCAGGCGCCTCATCAGATCCATACGAGCTAATACTAGACACCGACGTTGACGCTGACGTGGCGGCGGCTGCCACTTGCTCCGGAGAAATTCTCGGTAGAGGCGAAGAGGCTGGTCTGGGGAGAGGGTGAGCGAGAGGGGAGGTAGGACCTCCTCTGCATGGTGAACCTGGTCCACCGTGCACCGGTGCTCTGTCTAGGCTCTTCCCTTTACCTAAATTGAGCGCCGCGTCAAAGATGTTGCCTTTCTCCTTGTTGTTATTATTATTTCCATGAGCACTGGAACCAGAAGCAGACTTTGATTTAGATTTTCCTTTCCACCAAGCAGGCATCTTTTTCAGAGAGAGCGTGTTGATACGGAGAAAGAGGATAGAAGCAGAGTGAATGATTAGTAGCAGAGGCAATGAGGAAGAGAGATCGGAACTGAATTAACCTTTTGGATTAATCAAGTAGGAGAAACTAGAGAAGAGTTATCTGAGAAGAGGAGAAGATGAGAGATGGTGTGTGGCCGCCTTTTGCCTTGGGGATTATTACCCAAACAACTGCTTTTCTTATTCATTAACACAGCCACGAGCAGGAGAGCGACATAGGGAAGGAGGAGGGAGAGAGAGAGATGGAGAGAGAGAGAGAGACGGAGAGAGGTGAAATAAAGCACAGGCTCCGAAGAGGGAGAGGGGGGGTGTGATGTGGCTGGGGAGCTACAATGGTGGGGCCCATCAGGACAGGAGAAACGCAAGGTGCCTTAAAAAGGAGATGAGGTCAGGTGAAGTCCATAGGTTTGGTGTTTAGACCGGAGGGTCTATTTTACAAGAGAAGTCAACTATTAGTAAAATACTTTAAAGAAACCCTAATAAACTGTGTGACGCTTAATGTATTAACCTTAATGCAATTGTGTTGTACATTATATATTTTTTTTTCTTTAGTTATCTATTAGTGAATTATTTTGGATTTTTTTTGGGCAACTTATTGTATGATACTAAATTTATTATTTATATTAAATGAGTTATTATTCAAATTAACAATATTAAAGTTTAATAATAAAATACTATATAAAATAAGTTACATAATAAAGTGGTTAACATGAATACTAACTCATTTTACATAAAAAATAAAATTGATATTGATGATGGTGTCAACGATGGTATCTTTCAAATATTTTTCTTTTTTGAATTGTGTAAGTTTATAATAAGTATTACCAATAAATAAAAGGGTTGTTTATATTTATGTCCATCTTTATGTTATAATTTTCAAATAAAGGAAATGTATATTTTATCTTCAAGAGCGTTTCATACTATATAACATAGCTGCATAGACAATTAAAATTCAATGACAAATAGGGCATGTGTTTTTAGAATAAACAATGTGTAAACGTGTTATTTTTTATTTTTATTTTTTTTGAAATGGTAGCATCTTAATATCATTTATTCCGTTTAAATAAACAATAAAAAGCTTTTATTAAACGTGTAAAATGTATTACTTGCTTTACAGTTTGACTTAGTATATAAACCATCGTGCGTATTATAACAATGCAGATATGCTAAAAATGTGGACGTTACCGATAACAATTAAATAATATTGAAGTAATTTTTTTGTTTAATAACTAAGTCAACTTTAAATATATATTTACATATGTGCATAAATAAATGTTGAACACTTCCATAAAAAATAACTAATATTTGTTGTAGGACACAATTACTAATTCATTACACCTCAAGAAATTTTTTTCTGAAATAAAAACTTATGTTAATCTCAATATTTATTTTATTTTTAAATACTTTTTGTGAAATTTAAATTTACATTTTTCTATAAAAAAAAAAAAGAGATCTACACAATGGTATTGGACATACAGTTTAAAAAATCTTAAGGAAATTGAAATACAAGTTAAAGAGAGGAAAACGAGGAGTTGACCGGAGTATACATTAAATGCAAGAGCTTGGTCTAAACAGAAGACTAGTAGACTTGAAATGGATGACAGATGAGCATACGGAGGCAAGTGCAGTAACCAATACAATGTTAGGAGAAATTGAGGGGATAATTAGCAACACAAGCTGCAACGACGACGTGACGAGACGACTCCTGTAAAGGTCCCTGCGCTGGACCCCTGTCTCCGGCTAAGACCCACCTGTGGGACCCACTCTACTAGAGTATAGTTATCTTGGTTTCCGATACTGGTGCTGCTATGGCGCTCCAAGAATGCACCCAGAATATTTGCTCTTTAGAAATAATTATTTTCTCAATTTGGAGGATTTTAAATAGAAATCTGTTATAAATTGGGGGATTGTGTTGTGTGACATTTATGAAAATGTAATTTATTGTGCTTTTGAAACTATAAGGGAGCATATTAATGAAGTTTTCGGATAATATATGTATTTGTTATTATCAATATCTATTTGAAAAAAGTAGATAAATTAATTAGATTATTATATTATTGGTGAATATTACTACAAAACAATACCGTTATTGTTGGCAATATAAGCTACTTATAAAATATTGGCATTTTGATATGTTATATTTGTTGTAAAATAGATTTGTTTTAAGTTGTATCCAAATATCTCATCAAGTTATTTTTCAAATTTCAACATTATTACTATGACAAGGACAGGCAATTTGAGGTAAAGTACATTATTAGCAAAGAATACTTTAAATTAAATTAAATTCATAACATAAGCACAATGTGATTCCTATTATTATTACATAGAATCTCATCTCATCATGTTTTGAAGGAAAAAAAATCATAAATTTAATTGTAAAGGTGCATTTGTTGGTACATGTTGGAGCGGAATACCTAAGTCTGACAACTGTACGAAAATGTGAGCGATATTGAGCTACATGTACAAATATATATATATATATATATATATATATATGACAATATGAGCATGTTGAGGCAGAGCAAAAAATCATAATTTAGTGGCATGGGTGTTGTTGTTGATGCATGTTGGAGCAATGCAACGGAGGAAAACTTCTATTTAACAACTATACAAAAACGGTAGCAACAATAGTGAGGCAGTTTTCTTTTTCTGTTTTCAAACAATAGAAGCATGTTTACTTGTGGGTGGATGGTAATCATGAACCAGAGATGACAGAGCCGTTTTGATTTGGAGGAGTGGGTTGATGACGTGGATGGTTCACAGAATGTTATTCCTCTCATACCGAAATTTTTTAATATAAAAATTTTAATAAATCAAATTAAAAGTACAGAAATATGTGAAGAAAATTGGGGAATATAGACAAAATGAATTTGGGAGGTTCGTGTTCAGAAAAATAGAATTGTATTTATCAAGTTTGTTCTCACTTTGGAATCGGATTCACTAATCACAGTCTCAGAGATATATTTTGATCACATTTTGAATCTGTTTTGATCGGTTCTAGAACTGCCCCTCCCAAACCCGCTCTCAGACTTTAGGAGCGAACTTTCCACCCTCGTCCCCAAACCCAGTTAAACCCTCATCCTCTCTCTTGTTCCTTCTACACTCTCATTTCCAATTTCTTCTAAAAATCGTCAATATCGGATCTAAAAGTATTTTTGGTCAATGGATCTAAATCTTTCAGGCCATATTTACTTAAATTTAAAGTAAGGTTTTTTAATAATTTTATGAAAATATTGTTATTAAATTGCAGAGAAATTTATTTTAGAAAAGTAATATTTTATGTAAAAAATATAGTCATTGAATTAAGACAAATATATTGAAAAAATATTATGTTGTGATAAAATATATGTTAAGAATTTTTTTTAGTGGTGTACTAAATTAAAAATAATACTGGAGAAAAAATCATGATTATTTTAATTTTTATTTTGTAGTTTGGTGATAATGATTCCGACGAGTGTTTACTTCGGTGGTGAGACAACTCATAATGTACGTATGAGTATAGAATATATAATGGGTCCACGACTTACACTATCAGCGAGTGAGAATGTGACCTTGAAAGAAATGAAGAGTATGATATATTGAGGATTACAGGATGTTGAGTCTCAATACTCAATGAAAATTCAATGTCGAGTTAATATTGGACATATGGGTTATTTTTTCTTTACTGTGATGTCAATATATGACGAGAGCTCGTGGATGATAGCTTATGAGATGGCATATTCGAAAATATATATTAATGTTATGTTTCTTTTTTTTGCTTTGCAGGGATAAGTTAGTCGATCTCTTCTTGAAGTCGCTCAATAGAGTTTTAAGTCAACAAGGATGAACGCCATATGATTTTACTTAACGGAGTTTATCTTAAGCTATTTTAAGACGTTGTTTTAATTATATAGTGTGTTGTTTAAGATATATTGTGATTTTATTTTAAGATATTGCTTTATTTATATGTTGTGCTATTATTTGATTTTTTTTTAATTAGGTGAATATTCAGTTAATCCGAGACAATTCGAGCTCATACCATCCTGTACCAATCCCATACCTGTTTCAACGCATACAAGAAATATGAACCCTTGATTATTCCCATCTGATCCCCATTCATCCCATAAAAAAAACCTAAATAAATATATACGAAATAATAATCAAATTTCATACAACATAATAACAAATCCATAAAAGATGATAAATCCGTACAAAACAATAAAAGTATCATAACGATAATAAAACACAAATAAAGCTACACTAACAATAATCACTCGAAGTAAAAAACTTTTTTTTATTCTATGACGGTGTCCTCAGCCTGTGAGAGTCGCTTCATTTTCCTCCGGAAAAAAAATTCATTTCGGAAAAAAGTCATGCCTTGATTGTTGATTCAATCACATAAATCAAATGAATATATTTATAACATTATAACTAATTTTACAAAATATTATTAAGTTATTTACAATTTTTAACTAAACATATCACAAATAAATTAAAATCAATTACTAACAAAATTTCTAACATACTTTCTTCACTTAAACTACAACTTCTAATCTAATATTAATAATTTTTTCCTAACAACCGACCATTTCGGGAAAAAATTACCTTTTGGGGACTCTCGGACTGGGATTGGCACCCGCGTCACCACAGCGTGGTCCCTCTCCGCTCGGTTGTAAGATGGGGTGCGAGGTTGTCTGGTAGAGAAGAGGCGACAGTGGGGGCGGTCGGGGCGGACTTACACTTTTTTTTTTGCCAGCGGCTGTAGAGGGAAGGATGGATTCGGGGGATGGGTCTGGGAACGGGGGTGGCAAGTCCGCTCCCAGAGCTAGGAGCGGGTTTGGGAGGGACGGTTTCAGAACTGGTGTATTCAAAATGCGGTCAAAATGCATCTTTGGGACCGTGATTGACAAGTCCAGTCCCAGACTCTGGGACCGCACTTGTTAAGTCCGGTTTCAGGCTAGGAACGGGGTTGACAAGCATGTATCTATTTTTCTGGGAACGAACCTTCCATGTCCGTTTTATCTATATCCTGTAATTTTTCCTCACATTTTTTTACATTTTTAATTTGATTTATTAATTTTCTTATATTAAAAAATTTCGGCATCTGTTATCCACTAACAATTATCTATCAACCAAAATATTTAGAAACTAATATGTTAATTATTATTTATTAATTATAAGATATATGAGCAGTTAAACCTTACAAACTAATTAAACAGTTTATAAATTAAAATATCTAACTTCCATTGATGTTATGATCCAACAACCATCATTATAAATTTCCTCAAAAATAATTATATATAATATATTAATTAATTAATGATATTTAGTCACAACACTTTATAATAAATAATAATATCATTGGGTGACCAGCAATAAAATAAAATAACAAAAAACAGGTGTCGTTCCACTTTATCTTTAATCATAGCTCCAAGTTCCAACAGCAAGTGTATGCGTACCATCAAGTCCTGCTGAGGTGGAAATGGAGAGAGGTGAGAAGAGATGGGCGGTGGAATCTTCTTTTCTCTTTTTGTCGGTATCTGTGGAGGGGACGGAGAGCCGGAGAAGCAACGGGAGAAAGGAAGAAACCAGGAACGCCGTATCTGTTGTTTCTCTGCTAACAATCTCCAAATTCTCCCCCGTTAGGAGCGATAAATAGAAAAGATACATTACCTGCACTAAAATTTAAGGTTAATATTTATTTAATTTCTTAGTAACATAAAACTAATAGTTATTTAATTTGATTTTATACAAGAAAAAAAATCAAGCGTAGTTAATCGATACATTACCAAGCACATCTGATGTAAATAGAAGCAACAATTAGTTAAATTGCTTTGATGTAACTTATATATTGATGTTTTGTCGAAACCATATGAAAGATTTTTATCCAACAACACCGTCCTTTATCATATTTACACCGATTGTTAGCATATATCTAATTTTTATAGTACATTTATTTAATTTTTAAAAAATATTACTCAAACTAAAAAATGTAAATTTATAGATATATTATCTATCATTTAGGTAGTGATCAAAACTAAATTTTAAAATCTTTAAATTTTTTAATAAAATTCTAAATAATTTTTAGTTTGGCTCAAATTTATCTCCCCTTACTTACATTCACTAGTTCATTATTAAAAAAAACATGTATAATTTTCTTTTTTAAAAATTTTAATAACATGTTTTAAAATATCAGATAGGTATATTAATACACATACTCCAACTACCACATTTACATTACATCATCAATTAATACAAATGAGATAAATAATAGGATATGCAAAACAGCACCCACTTGAAGCTTCTAAAGAGAAACATGGTAGTTTTGAGTTGGGTAACTCTGGTCGGATGGAGGGGCCCAAGGCGGTGGATAAGGAGCCGTTGGATCTCATTTCCCACGTGATTTTTTAATTCTTTGTCTTTTTTCCTCTTTTTAGCTACTCACATTATTGTGCCACATAGCACACGTTAGTAAGGACATGGAAAATGCATTTTGCATTTGCAAGAAGTTTCCAGAGTCATAATATAATTTTTTTATTTTTTTTTCCTTTAGTAAAATAGAAATTTCCTAGAACCTTGATGGATTTTTCATTTTTACTTGTGTTTCATATTTCAACTATTTTGTTTTTTTGAGAGATGACTTTCTTCAAGTTCAATTGTTCTCATTCAACTGCTATATATTTATGACTTAATTAAATATAGTTTATTTTTTTTGTAAATTGTGACCGTGCAATAAAATGTAAACACGTCATCATCTTCTTAATTGCTTTTTGTATTTATAAGTCGGTACGGAATGTATATAATTCTTCTCAATCTCTAACAACTTATTGAACCCATTTAGTGTGACAAAGTTTCTTAATTATTGTCATGAAAGCAAAGAAGCAGACGAGTGGCAGGCAGCAGCACAACATTTGGTAAAAAAACCTAAAATGTTACTTTCCAAACAAATTCCTGCCTTTATATGTTAATACGCATTTGACCTATTCCTGCCTTTATATGTTAATACGCATTTGACCTGTCACCAAGTCAGTAAAAAAAGAAAGGGCAAAACGGTAACTTCACTTGCTAAATTGTTGGAAAAAAAACAATAGTCTATGAGAGAACAATTTTTTGCCTGGTATGAAACAGACCGGATGTAGCTTTTAATTTTACACGCTTAGCTAGAGCTACATTCGTTTAACCTATTTATTATTCTATGATGAAAGCAATGAACTCACCTCCACCTCAGCTCCATCTCCTCTCCTCTCACTTTCAAGTGTCAACCATTGGGGAATTTTATTTTTGGTATTTTGTAAATTACACCCTCTTTTTATAGTGTATCTACAAAATTAATAAGGTGATGGGGAGCTTTAATTAATGCATTTCAGGACAATTTTCTTCTTTTTTTTTTTCTTAAGCGTTTGACAATTATTTGGTATTTGGATGAGAGCGATTTATACGCTGGCCCAACTTTGAAAATTATTTCAATGACTTTAAAATGGTTGTATAAGGAATAAATAAACAATTGTTGAGTATTCTCTGGTTAATAATAAAAAAAGGAGATAATATCACGTATATTTTAACTTTTTTTTAATATTTATTTGTCAATTGTTCAATATATCATGTATATCCTTCTTTTTTTTAAATCCTTCAAAAGATAAGATACGATATATAAATATTAAAAAAAAGTTAGAAAACATTAGTTCGCTGTGGATAAAAAACAATAATTGTGCTTATTATCTTTAAAACGTACATAAATTATAAGTTTAACTTCATGGAAAGTTATAAAAGGATTTAAAAAGCCAAAAAAATATACAAAAGAGAAATTATTTTTGCACCGCTTATTTACACAAAAAATATTTTTATCTAAATTTGTAAGTGTTTATAATTAATATAGAAAATATTTATTATTTTTTCCTAAATAATTATAAAAAAAATTCAAGTTAAAAATTTTATTGCACAAATAAAAATATAATTTGTATAACTTTTAATTCTATTAATACAAGGTAGATACACTTTTATTATTAAACTATAAATATTTTATGAAATAAATATAAATATATATGAGATGCAGTTAAGAGATGTACTTATCACTTCTCATATAATATGATATATCTTCCCGTATTGATATGGATATTATCATGATCTATATTTATGTCATGTAAAATATAATGAGATTTCATGTATATTCTATCGTGTATCAAATTATTTTAAATTTTAACAATAGAAATTGATGACTATTAATGCATCATCCAACGAAATACTATAATCCAAATTTGACTCGTCTCTTAAAGAAATTTATTGTCAACATTGTAAGAATAACAATTGTTAAGTGAACTCTCCTCTCGATTAAATTAGTCGAATGCTTATTGCTCAATCGGATCCATAAGTTCTCATGATTCAAATACAAGCCCCAATCTTCAATCAAAAAATACTAAAATATTGTGAAATTGTATCGGCGGTGATTTAACATTAACATCAGCACCTAATTTAAAAAAAAATGTCATATCAATGCAACAGATGTTCACGTCATCAACACAATTAGTTCAATCAATTGCAAAAGTTTAGGAGATCAATTGAATAAAAAAAGAAAATAATTAACATCTCGACTAATTAAATCAATTGATCCTCCGATTATAATTGAGCCTGACGCTTGCATGATAGCGAGTTGATAAAGCCGCCTTGATCCATGATGAAGCACCCAAATTCCTTATGGTTGCATTTTTGTTGTTGTTGACATTATTAAATTTCTAAACAGTTTGCGTAACAATCACTTACACCACACAATAAGTGTGTGTTATCTGCGCCGCAAAGAATCCGAAATCCCTACTAGCTCGCGGGTCACAATCGGACGGTTCTAGATCTACTACCGGTTCTCTCCAGTCAGTCAAACTGGAGAGGATGGTAAGAGGTTACGTTAGGTCTGGCGTCATGTCATACGTCACACCTAACCCACAACAGATTAAACCTTTTTCTTCAGCTGTTTAAAGATTAGCCCAAAAGTTTTAAATTTATGATTGTGGAAGAGGATTGCAATTTGCAAATCTATACTACTTGCACCTGATCTTCTGCGGCCTAGATTGTACCTGTTACCATGTCCTGTTACATATTTATAATCGGGGGTGTCAATGAATCGGATTCCGATGTAATACGAGTGTAAATTCATTAAAATTTTATGAAATTTACATGCGTATTTATAAATAATAAAAATTTGACGATTGAAATGCTAGTTTGTATTTCTTATTTGAGCGGATTTTGGATTGATCCGGATCATATCGGATGTAATGGCTAAAATAGTTTAAATTGCAAAATACATGTATAATAAGAGTGAATACAATCATATTATGTGATACATATATTAATTAAGAATAATGAATTAAACTAATTTATAGAATTAATTTTGATTTAATTTCTATAAAATTATGTGACATATATATATTCAAAAGAACTCAAAATATATTTAATATATGAAAATAATATTACTTATCAAATTTTTAATTATTACGCACTCGTACTGTACAATATTCATATGCAAACCCAATAATTAAATTGGATCATTCTTCAAAATCCATACATTTGAATTAACATATCATCCAATATATTTTTAATCAACACAAGAGTTCACATTCCATTAGTATGAATTCAGATCATATTTTCAAATTATAAATTTCCATCGAACATTTCTAGTGAAAACGTGCCTGCCCAAAAGTCCAAAGCCACATGTTGTACTTGTAATTTGCTTTGAACCGGTGCCAAGCACAGTACCAGTTGCAAACAAAACCATATATATACATAAATATATATATATGGTATATTTCTGTAATAAATTCGATGTACCTGCGAGAGGTACGCAATGCCGTACGGCTGGTAAGTGGAAAAAGAACAGATTTTGAAACTTCTTAAAAACAAACAAACAAAATAAATTAATGAACCGAGTTGATTTCTTTCAGCAAGATAATGTTTTTATATTCCTTGAGAAGATGTGCTTGAGAAGAAAATGTAAACCATGGTAAAAGTAAAAAAATATAAATTAAATATATTTACTGGAGTAGCCAACAAACCGTGTAGAGAGGCATCACATTCACATCACTTTCCAAACGATTGCAAGTGGATTTGCACCGCAGCGGAGTTGCATTTTTTTTAATTGCAACTTGATTTGTGATATCTGTGCTGTCTGGTTATAATCTAATCTACTAATTCTCTTTTTTTCTGAAAGGAATATACAACGACATGCACCAGTACCACCATGATCCTTCTGAGTATCTTTTTTCATGGTAAATTAAATTTGTTTTAGAAAAGGAATTGTACCATGTCATTTCTAAATGCTTGATTAAAATCCACATGTCTAACAGTAACAACCCACCACGTGCCTTAGTGCGAGTTGGGGCACGAATCTTGAAGCAATCTAACTGATGAGATTTGTTGTGTAGATATCAGGTGGTTGAGATTATGTTAATGTTTGTTTTTGGTTATTTTTTGGAGATTAATGTTCAAGTTTGCAACATGACAACTGGCAAGATGTATGCTCTAGATGAGGATTATTATACATGATTCATTGGATTAATTAATTAATTAGATGATTTTGATCGGCGTTTAACTAATTTATGGTGGCTTATAGTCTTGTTGGTTCGATTTAGACCGTCAGATTTAATTAATTAGAGGTGTTTTGGACAACATGTATGTAAATAGATCGGGTTGGATAGATTTCGTGTAGGTCAACCTAATTTATTATAATCGGACTATGATATTTTTAATTTGTAACTAACTAATCAATGATAAAATATATTTAATTCAAAAATTCATGTTAGGCGGTCGGATTTTGCGAATTTGACGAATCTTATTTTAAAAAATATTATAAAATACATAAGTAAAAAATACGTTATAATAAAAAAATAAAATACTTTACCTAACAATAACATAAAGAAAATTATAATTAAAAAATTAAAATTTAATAAGATATCATATTATTTTTATAATGATATTGTTCTAATAATTATACAAAATAATTTTTTTAAGAAAAAAAATAACATACAAGGCCTGATATAATTTTACTCTACCTTTTTTTCTATAAAATTGGTATTCATTCAAAATATAATTGTCGAGTTCTTCAAAATCAATCTATATCTAAACAATTAAATTTTAAATCCATCATTTTACTAATTAGTTAAGCGAATTAAACTTACATCCTATTGCCGTCTCTTCTCATTTTCTCTCTTATTTCTTCTTCTAATTTTTTTTTTTTGGATAGGGGGTGGTGTCATTTTATTTTCCTCACACTTAAAACTCTCAAACTAATTAAGTACTTATCATCTTAAGTCAACCCCACTGAACTTAAGAAAATGCATGTAGGTAGACTTTTTTTTTTTTTTACTTTTGATTTGTTGTATTGACCGGATTCAAGAGAATATATAACATATTATTATTTTTTTAAATAACTACATATGTCACTTATTTACATTTTTTTTAAAGGAAATACATGACACAATGTAACATATTTTTCCAATGTAACTGATTTTGTATACATACGAACACTTTATAAAATTATGCTTCAGCATATAATCGTTAGTGTAAAAGTATAATCGAATTAACTGAATTTTTTTTAGTAAATTTAGTATTAGTATTATATAATTTTTTTTTAGCATAAGATGAGAGGGACACTCTCAAATCACTTTCTATCTCTTGTAAATGATCATGATTTCTTAACAGTTTATACTGTTAATTAATGCATTTAAATTGTAATTGAAACCTTCAGCATTGATGAAAATGCCAAAAATTTTCCAATTAGTTTTTATGAATAGTTGAATTCGGATAATTGGTTTTTTTCCCAACACGAGTTTTTTTAAATTAAGACGTATGGAAAAGTAGCATGATCATATCCATACACTAACGGAATAAAGGTTAATACTTGATATGAAATGCCAACTTATTAAATTTTGTGGGCCAATTTCAGAAAGTGATCCCAAATTTTAACATGTTTTTTTTTATTATGCTTGTACAATAATTAAAGGTAGAAGATGGTGAAGTTAGTGTTTCAGTTTTGATTTTAATGGTTATAAATTAAAGCTACATTAAGATATGACGTATTGCTGGTTGTATGTTGATAGTTCATGTTAATTTTTTTTTATTATAGTTTTTAAGTTTCATGTAGCTTGTACGTTAAATTCTCCTTAGATCTTGAGCTTTGTTTGCATATATATACAACCACTGGCAGAGTCAAGAATTTTAATCAGTGATGTTCTCAATTAAGAATTTTAATTAGTGATGTCAATTAAGAGAATTTTAAAATTAAAATAATTGAAATTGACATAATTATAAGATTTTTTGTGAAAATTTAATGGAATCAAGATCCCACTAATTTCTATCGAACGGTAACTTTAGGCTGTCTGGCAGCTCACGTATCTACTAATTAAGATTAAGTTATATAAAAATATAAACATTAATTATTAAATTTTTAATCAATTTATTTTGATCATATCGAGTCGACCTGTGATCTGTTCGGGTCAGGTGCGGATCAATGAATTTCAGCTCAAGTCAGATGGAATTAGGACAAAAAAATAATAAAATAATAGTAGCCCGATCCAATTTTAGTATAAAAGGTAAATAGTTAAGTATGACATGGAAGACACACACACATATGTATGTATGTACAGAGTGAAGTTAGCGTAAGCTTAATTTCACCAATATTCTGAATGACCTTAACTCAAAAACCTATCGAATCAACTTAAATTTTCAAATCCAAGTTGCTCAATAAATTCTTTATATCAAAATCTTATAGAATACAACAATTTTCTATTTTTAGACATTTTTAAGTATTTGTTCAGATTTTTTTTTTCAAAATGATCAATTCTAATATATAAACATTTATTATTTTATTATTATTTTGTAACCATCTTAAAAAATCAGAAAAAAATAATTAAAAAACTCCAAAAATAGAAAATTTCAGTGTCCTATAAAATTTTAATATGAATAACTTATGAAGTTATTTGAATTTATCGTTTGAAATCATTTCAGTAATTTATTGAGTTAAACTCATCAATCTCCTTAGCTACTTTAACCTCGCGCTAGTTTTACTCATATATATATATATATATATATATGTATATATAGATAGATAGATAGATAGATATATTAAATGTTGTAACTAATTAATGAATATATCTAAGAGGCGAAATCTAATGGACATTTAATGTGGACTCAAACCAATTTCCCAAAAACCTTATCCAAGTTTTTCGGCTTTGCTTATCTGTCATAGATACTTAGTTTCTCAAAATTTCTTCCAAGGAACCATGGAATAATATATATATATATATATATATATATATATATATATATATATATATATATATATATATAAGGATAGAACCTGATGCTGCTTTGGATGCCTCAAGTCCAACACGTGATAGAAAAATGTGTTATAATATAATATTCTATCTAATATATATCTAACAAAAATGTATACATATTTTGGCTCATAGACGCCAACTTGGATGGACAGCTCGCTTGTTAGTATGAAGATAAATTACGACACGTCTCGCCATGTGATAATATATTTATGGAGATAATATACTCATGTCATAATCGATATTAATTTTATTATTTAGATTAAATAAGTCAGTATTTATATTAATAATTTTATTACATAATTTATTTTTATAGTATTTTTTATTATCTAATTTAAGTGAATTATTATTTATATTATAGTGGTATTTAAGTTGAATAATAAAAATACTGTTAAAAATAAGTTGTATAATAAAATCATTGATATGAATAATAATTCATTTTATACGAATAATAAAGTCAGTATTGATTACGATATCAATTATGGCATCTCCCAAATATTTTCTAATATTTATCTAAAATTGTATTTGACTAGTCGAATTATTAATTTAGTTACTCAAACTAAACACTTATATCAAAATTGACATTCAAGTAAAATAACTCAGCAGTACATCATTTATTTATATAAATTTACATGTAAGTTGTCACTAATAGATGGTCAATGAATAATATTTTGATGGCGTAACCACTAGCACAACTCAAAAAAATATAAGGTTCCACGTAATCATTTTCGAAAATTTCGCCTAAATATCAGCATGTAAATTATTGTCTGATGTCACTTAATTTTGATTAGAGCAGATTTTTGTTATTCCGTAGTATGAAAATGCAAAAAAAAAACAAAAAACTGAATCAGAAACCGGAAGGTTTTCAGAACAAGAAACTAAAGATTGTAATAATTATCTGCTATTATTTTTAAACAATCTCTTCTATCCAAAAAACTGAAAAATGAAAAATTTTGTCCATTTTCATCTTCTCTAATGTATCATGTTTATATGTTTCATTGACATTTTACCACTACAACGTTAAATGGACCTGCGATTGGGAGATTATCATGGAAAGGCGCTTGTTACATAAATAAAATTTGTATGGCTTCTGAAATGCTGAACTCCGTATGGATTTTGAAAAGCTGAAATTTGTATGATGTTTGAAAAGCTGAAATCTCTCGAAATTTGTCTAGCTTTTAAAATGCTGAAATCTAATCGGCTTTTGAAATGCTGAAATCTATCTTATTTTTGAAATGACGAAATTTGTCTGACTTTTAAAATATCGAAATCTATATGATTTTTGAATGCTGAAATATATATGGTTTTTGAAATGTCGAAATATGTCTGACTTTTAAAAAACCGAACTCCGTATGGCTTTTAAAATACCGAAATCTCTCGGGCTTTTAAAATTTCAAAATCTATCTGATTTTTAAAATGTTAAAAATTAGTCGGCTTTTGAAATACTATTTATTTATCTATGTTTTGAAATACCAAAATTTATATAATTTTTAAAATGCCATAATATTTCTGACTTTTAAAATCTGAAAGTATATATGACTTTTGAAATCCGAAAATATATCCGAATTCAGATACATACTTTTTGTGTGTACAAACAATCTGTCTAATCCGATCAATCCATCAAACCCCACCAACCCCTCCAGCAAACAATGGATTTAAAATTTTATTTAGATAGATATAGATTGAATTTTAATTAATCCATGATGTATATGTATATGTTGATTATGGATTTTAAAAAGATGTGGATCCATTAAAAATTGTTAATTTGATAATTTTGAGAACGATTTTTTCAAATAAATAAAAAATTATAAATATATCTTTGAACTTATAGATTGATTGTGTTTTGAATTTCATGTAATTTAAATGACATTTGATATTCCACAAAACAACAATCAAAATATATAAAATTTATGAAAATTTACAACGATTAAAATTTAATAAATGGCTATGAAATATCAAATAATAGCAAAATCCGACCATTTAAGAAAATACAATTTAACAAATTTTAAATTATGATGGTTAATTATGAATTGAAAATATCATAATCTAACTGATAAGAGTCAGAATAAAAAAATGTGATCAAAATGCAACCAACTTAAATAGGTTATCTGTTAATGTTTAAATTTGTTAACCCAAGGATTAGAGAAGGAGAAGGCATGAGTGTATAAACATCAACTATCTCACGGTTTAATTACTTTTTAAGCATAAGATAAACATCAAAATTTCTAGAATTATCTTGTGTGACAAACATTAAGTTTTGGAATCTCATGACACACGGCGTATAATGTGTCATGATTGTTGTATATAATTATATTATTATTATATCATTATTCCCACGCCGATTGTGCTAATTAGAATCAACCTTTCTGAAGATATGATTGCGTGTAAGTTGTTGTTTATATCTATATATCGAACAGTTATTTAATGTACAGCTAAAATTCCCCTGGAATCTATTCGAGTAGAAGATAAAATACACCTTTTTTTTTTCTGTGCTGAATTAATTATTATACCATCATCACCTCGCACAGTGATGAAATTATCTTACGCTGCATATATATATATATATATATATATATATATATATATATATATATATATATATATATATATATATATATATATATATATATATATATATATATATATATTCTAGTTTTTATCAATGGAAACATTGTAATAAGTTGTTATAGGCAACTAAATTATTGCAATTTTTGTTATGACACCTAATTTATTTATTTTTATTAATTTATGAAAGATTAAGATCTAAATCACTTAATTTTAAATGTTTATAAAAAATCCTCAATCAAATTTCGAACTTACAACCTCTCATATATAAAACACTATTTTTTATCATTAGACGAAATGCTAGTTCTTAACACCTAATTTTGTTTATCATCAAGGAAAAAATAATTTATGCAACTCTCTTCTTGTAAGTGTGTCATGAACTGATCATGTTTCTTCAGCAAATAATACATGTCAGGTAGCTGAAGATTGACACAATTTTAATTTGGTTCTTTAATTGTAGAGAAAATCCAGAGCACATAAAACCAGGTACAAAACTTGTGGGACTATACAATTTAATGAGAAAATATTATGTTTCTGGTCCTTCTGGATTAAGCTTATCATCTACTAACTGCCCATTTAATTAGTCTTAATCAATCATTGGTGCTTTCTGATTAAGTATAGGATAATTAAGTGCAATCTCTTTAGGTGCATGCTTATATTCCAAGAAATTTAATAAAGTTTCTTTAACTAATCATGAGGTATTATACTATTATTGCTAGCTAAGTCATGCTAACTTATTCAATATTAATTTCAAACATACATGGATTTAATTCTTAAAAAAGAAAAGAAAAAGAAAACTCTGTATAAATAAATGAATAAATTAATTAATTGTTGGCCCATAATAAATTTATTTCCAGAAGGCCCAAATATGGGCTCCAAAAAAGAATTACAAAATTTGGAATTTTTCTTGTGGGGTCCAAGCCAGACTAATTTTCTATCAAAGCACTTGTACTTTATAAAATATCAATCATGAAGATTCTTTCATTCCATCAAGATCATAGTGGGCCCAATTAAAAGAGTGGCATATGGAACAATTATTAGTTCTTTTTCTTTTTTTTTTTTCCCTAACAACCAATATGAAGTTGTTATTAATACCTTTTTTAGTTAATATTTCCTTTTCTTCAAACATAACAAGCTTAAATTTTTGTCATTTTTATTAGAATTTCTCTAGTCATTTTGACTTTAGATGCAATAATGCAAACAATTTGGCATGCAATTATAGTGTGATTTAATGAGTTTGACTAATATGCTTCTATAAATATTTCGGCCCCAAACACTTACGGGTCAAAATTTAAAATCTTATGCCCAAAAGATCGATCCAATTAGCTTAATAAGTTATTCATATTAAAATCTTATAGAATACTAAATTTATCATTTTTAGAATTTTTTTACTATTTTTTAATGATTTTTGAAATACGACTCTAAAAATAAAAGAAAATTGCAAATATTTGAAAGTAAAAAAGGATCATCTTTCAAAAAATTATTAAAAATAGTAAATGAAATCTAAAAATGGTAAATTTTAGTATTCTATAAGATTTTAATATGAAGAATTAATTGAGCTACTTAGATCACTGTTTCAGATGTGAGATTTTGAAATTTGACCCATAAGCATTTTGTCAAAATACTTGTAGAAGTACCGTAGACGGATATGTGATTTTTGGAACACGATGGCTTTAAATTATTTAAATTGAAATTAGCAAATGTTGATTAAAATTTCCTTAATCCGTATGTGGTGTTTCACATATCTTGGCATATATATTATCCCTCATAAATGTCAAACATTTACTTTATATTTTGTTGGTGGAATGGTTTGGTTATTTTATTTTGGGAGTTTTAACTTCATTTATATCTTTTTTAAAAGCTCAAATAAGCATACAATCAGATCTATTTTTATAAAAACATTTTTTTTTGAAAGAACCACAAAAAAAAATTGAATAAAATATGGACCTCTTTTTTTTTTCTTTTTAAGAAGCTGATATACAGATATTATTATTGATACTGATTTTATTATTTACATTAAATGGATTATTATTTATATTATTCAACTTAAGTGAATTATTATTCATATTAATGATATTTAAGTTGAATAATAAATTCATTATATAAAATAAATTATATAATAAAATCATTAATATAAATAGCAAAATCGATATAGATAACGATGATATCTCCCTACCATTCCCTTTTTTTATTCTGATTTTTCTCTTTTTAAAATTTTGTGGCGGCTTTGTGAGAAATTTTCCTCCTTTTGCAAGTGAAAAATGCAATTATTATTTGTATGGTATAGAAGAAAAACCTTTCTTGTCAGTTGTCATGCACACTGGAGATTCTTGTCATCTCACGACAAGTTGGTGACTGATACAATATTTAAAGAAGTTTCAGTTAAAGCAATGCAAGAAAAAACAAAATAAGAGAAGAAAAAAAATGCAAAATAAGACTATATATAACATGTTTAAACAGTTTAAAAAAAAAAACCCATGTTTTTCATAATGAGATTAGAGTTAGTCTCTAAACTCAATTCCAATGTTAAGTACTTAGTTTCAAACATGTGAGCGCGTCATAGAAAGACAATGTTTTTAGATATGGTTATTATATCTAAATTGTAAAATAAAATTAATGAAATATTGTTTAACACGTATAATTGAAAACAATGTTAATTTAAGAAGAGATCAATTCGCTATTTTTGGAATATATTGAATTAGCAGAATTAAGTCTATATAATACTTTTTTTTTTGTTGGGGGGGGGGGGGGGGGGGTAATATTGGAACATTAGAAATACAACTGAAAGAGAAAAATAAATAGATCCATATGTCTCTAAATTTTTTTATCCATCTTGGATCAATTTTAGTATGAATATGACTTAAACTGATCCGACCTGTTCAATTGTAATCTTTTAGATTAATTTTGCAATTCAACACTAATTAATATTTTTTTTCATATATAACTAAGAAAAAAAATAAACAAGTAATCAAATTTTTTTTTACAGAGGATATTAAAAAATAAGGTCATAAAAGAACAGCTATATATTTTGTTCTTAAATAAAGTTTGGCAATCTTTATTCATGCCTAATCCAATCATGGATTAAAAGAAATGTCCTTTTCTGTGGATATATGGCGCCGTTTTTGGCCATTAATTTGCTTCCTTTGTGCAGGAAATTACGCATAATTGTTGAGTTCAATTGAATTAATTCTTATTTTATTACATTAAATTAATGATGATTTATAAATATTTTGTATTAATGGCTTTCTCCATCAACGCTGGTATAATACAGGTAGCTCTTCTCAACTTTTTCAAAGCTGACAAATGCTCTTGAGGGAAATTCATAAAATGCATGGTAATTTGATAATTAGACATAATTTTTTTTATATTTTTGTGTACTCTCAAAATGCACTTTTTTAATATGATAATTCAAAAATAAAAAAATTTGAAAAAAATCCTAAATTATAAATTTTAAAACTAAAAAGTTCACATATATTATGTGCGAACCAAATACAGTTTAAATTCATTGTATGCAAATCATTTTTATAAATTTAAATATTCCCTACTTATATTATTGTGCAGTTATGTTCACAGACAAAGTTCGTGAATAAAAAAAGTGATTCGCAGACAAAGTACGCTGAGAAAAGAAAGGAGAGTGATATAGTCTCCGGAAATTGGATGAAGTGAGGAAATAAAGGAGAGCAATATCCTCGTAACTTTGCTTTCTCTAACTTACTGGTTTTACAAATTATTGATTTCAATTCTCAATGTGATTACTTTTTATTTTCATGTTCTTATTTTAATAAAAAAAGTGCTCAAAATGAATTCTTATTTTAACTTTTGTTTGTATTTTCGTTTCTGCTGAATTGAAGTAAAAAAAATGAAAAATTATTTTCATCTGCTCATCTGATCAGAGGTATTAGGTACATATATGTTTCATGAAATTAAATTGAACAATATTCATGAGTGGTTGGTAGCTAGTTCTTTGTTTTCTAGGTTGGTAATTACTTGAAGAATAATAATCTGTTGGCGAGAGGTCTATAATCTATATACAATAATAAATACATTAAGTCTAAACTGTTTAAAGTCAACATGTCATAAAATGACAAATGCTTTCCAAAATCAATTACTACAAAAATTGCATAAGCTGTGTGTGTCTGTCAAGGATAGATACCTAACAAAAATTCACAAGGAGATATTTCCAAACGAGTGCAATTAAAGGACAAATATAAAACTAATACCAAATAATTAATTTACAGTTGTGCAAGGGATAGATGCCTAACAACTGCCCTGGTTTTAGAATATTAAAAAAGTTGGCTTCTTTTGTGTCACGCCAACAAATTGTATGGGCTCATGACAAGTCGATTGATATTAAAATTATTTTCAGCTAGGAATTAATATAAATACAAAGGTACTATAGAACAGAATCCTAAAACTTACAAATTGGCAAATTGTCATTTTAAATGACACAGCTTGAATAGACATGATGGAACTGCCATTGGGACAAGACCGATAGTTATGATTTCTTTCATTATAAATTCAAATTTTAGAAAAATGATTTTTATAGTTATTTAAAATTAGATGATTTCATTTTCATTTTTATTTAAAAAATAGAGAGAATTCATCTTTTGATCTTTGAATTTTTTAAAAAAAATTAAGTTGTCCTTAAACTTTCATATGTACTAAGTTGATTCTTAAATTTTTAAGAAAAAACAAATCAGTCCTTTAACTTTTTTTGAAAATATTAAGTCGATCCTTAAACTTTAAATTACACCAAATAAATCCTTGAATTTTTCGAAAGAATAGAAGTTTTGATCCTTGAATTTAAAAAAAAAATCGATCATGAACTTTCATTTACACTTAGAGATATCGGTTCTTAGTTTGACCTAATGAGTCAACCTTATCCAACTTAATCTGATCAGATATGATTTCTTTAAACTGAATCAGATACAAATATAAAAAAATTTATTTGTCTCAGGTTGGTCAAGTCATGTTGAATTAGACATGATTTGATATGAATTGAACTCGACCCATTTAACAAATAATAAAATAATACTAGCCCGACTTGACCCGATCCATTTATACCCTTATTATTTGCACTATTTTTTTATTATTGTTATAAAAATAATTACCTGAAGGTCGGATTGGTTTAAATAAGGTAGACCCATCGGGTCGGATCAATAACTGACATCTCTAGATGCATATAAAAGTTGAGGGACCAATTTAATTTTTTTGAAAAAAATTTGAAACTAAAACTTGCATTCTTTCAAAAGTTCAAGGACTTATTTATTATAATTTAAAATTTAAGGATCAATTTAATTTTTCTGAAAAAGTTCAAAGACTAACTTGATTTTTTTTTAAAAAAAGTTCAAGGATTAATTTGGTGTGAATGAAAATTTATGGACCAATTTAATTTTTTTAAGAAAGTTAAAGAATCAAAAGATGAATTTTTTCCAAAGAAAAAAGACCAAATTAATAAACGTACCAAATTTGTAAATAAATTCTCACGAGAAAGTAATTATAATGTCAGTAGCAGTTTGGAAACATGTTCAACAAATTATACACGCTCTACGTATTCAAACTAAATACATACATTTGTAGTCCAATTTTCCTCAAAAAAATATTTTGGGACGTGTATAATTTTGTAAACTATAAATGTATGTATTCAGTTTGCTACAATTTCTACAATGGCTACTCATTTTTTCTATAATGGCTCAAATGGATAGTCAGAACTTTCTTCCCTATTCAAATTTGGAGGCAAGACCAGAAGATCTCTATCTTTTTCTCAAAAAAAAAAAACAATTTTCTTCCCTATTCAAATTTTCAAGATGGATAGTTGCCATTGTAGCAAAAAATTTGCTCATAATCCAAAAAAAAAAAAATTCCTAAGATCTGAATGTAGAAAATCTCAGCCCAGATTAGGTCATTCACTTTGGGCTTTAATTATAAACTGCCACTAGACTATGAAAAATTGTATGACCCAATTGGCACTTTATCTCTTCTTATCCAAAACAGATATTAGTATGCTAGTGTACAAAAAAAAACCAAAATAAAAATCCAAAAGAAAATTCACCTCATCCACACACCACCAGCCCAGACTTGCACCTTACATTTCTTTGAACATATCCCAATGTTAAAATCAGAGGGTATACAAATCCACTGGCTACCCCAAATTTATCCTCTCCATTTTGCAAAAAAATGGATTTAAAGAGTTTTTTGAGTAATCATTATTCTAGCGTAATTGGAATTCAAGATTTGAATTGAATATTTGAGTCTAAGTATACCTCAAGAAATAAATTTTGGTGTGGTAAAAAAAATGAGCACATAATATATGTTGGTAAATTCCCAGTTTTGATACAAAATTATCATTTAATTCTTGTTTCCTTCTTAAGAATTTTCAAATAGGAGCATCAATTTTTAGTCTAGTGATAAAAATAATATTCTCCGTATGAGATGTTATAAGTTTGAAATTTTGATGAAAGATTTTTTATTTAAATTTAAATGACTTTAACTCTCATTTTTATCTAAAAAAAAATTTTCAAATAGAAGTTGGCACCAATGTAGCGTTCTGTACTGGATATCTCCATTTCGTATCACTGGAGAGGAAGTTAACCCTAGGAATCTCACCTCAGCCACTAACCCTCCAATCCTTCCTTGCCTCATTTCAATAACAAATCAAATCTAATCCCACCAAAAACTAAAGAAAACCAAGCAAGCAAGTCAGAGAGAGAGAGAGAGAGAGAGGGAATTGCAATTTGGAAATGGCTCTAGAGACTTGCTTTCAAGTGAGCACCATTGTTGCATCAACTAACAACAGGGCTAGAGTATGTGCCCATTTGTATAACAAGGAGAAAGTGAACTTGTTACCACCTAACGGATCAAAGAAAATCTCGGTCCCGTCACTCTCTCTGCCGAGCCGACGCAGACGGCTTTCTCACTTTGTATGTCAGGCCAAGAACGCTGTTGATCAAGGTATAATTCTGGTACCACCATTTCATTAATGTATAGTATATATCCTTCATCTGTTATGGAAATTTTGTTATGTTGAAACCGAAAACATCCGATTTTCAGCGAACTATAATTTCTTTTACATAATCATTTTAGATATTTCAAAATTTCAGCACAATTTTCCATTCCTATTTAATTCTTCACATTCTACAAATCTCAACTTTGTATCCTAATCCAACCATTGTTGTACAAAATATTCAAATATGCCCTTTTGTCTTGACACCTCTAACATAACCAGAGAGATTTGGTAAACATTTAACTATCTGATATGGCAAAATATGCATCTTTCTAGTGTCAAATATTACAGTAGATGAGAAGAATAGCTTATATTTATGATTGAAGTAAAACTTTGCACAATTCAATTGGCAGATGGAACTGGTAAGATAATCAGTAGTCAATTAGGACTGTTTTCTTGTTAAATAGATTAAAAAATATTAAAAGGCGAGATGAATAAATTAGCTCACCTATGCTAGCACTAGTGCATTATACATGATATGGAGATGGCAGATTTATGTCTAAGATAGTTCATATTGGATAAAATGAAAATTAACTTTTGTATTTACAATAGTTGTGGCAGACACAGGCCCAAAAATACACCTTGCAATGATATTTCTCTTTATTTTAATCCTTGTGAAATTAGAGAAACTGTTAATACTAATTCCCTTACACTGCATGCTCTAAAATTTACAGTTTTGGTGGTAAATGATGCCAACTGGAACAACCTCGTGATTGGTTGTGAGGCACCAGTACTGGTTGAGTTCTGGGCCCCATGGTGCGGCCCTTGCAGAATGATTGCACCAATAATCGACGAACTAGCAAAAGATTACGCTGGCAAAATTGTCTGTGGCAAGGTAAACACAGATGAATGCCCTAACATCGCGTCAACTTACGGGATCAGGAGCATTCCGACTGTCCTGATTTTCAAAAATGGCGAAAAAAAGGAGAGCATAATTGGTGCTGTGCCGAAGTCCGCTTTGAGTGCGACTATAGATAAATATTTGGAAGGCTGATTGTAAGGCAGTAATTGTTGGATGTATTACTTTATTGCAGATGTATATTATTGAGATGTTCATGATTAGTATGGTCGATTTTATTGAAAAAAAAATTCCTATATTAATTTCTATATGTTTCAACCTTGTGCTGAGAAGATTTTATTTGATGATTCCATTTAGGATGTAATGTCAGCTGTTTGTTTTCTTGATATGAGGAGAGCTCTGCTGTATCAGGTTACTGAAAAAAACAATCAGTAAACCAAAAAGTTACTGCTTTTTTTGGCTGAATTTCATGTAGACCCATATAATCTTTCAGGGAGCTAATATGCAGATGCTATCATTGACACCATCGTTGATATTGATATTGTTGTTTAAATTAAATGAATTATTATTTATGTTAGTAATTTTACTATATATACAATATTTTTATTATTCGATTTAAGTGAGTTATTATTCAAATTAACAGTATT
This sequence comes from x Bolboschoenoplectus mariqueter, assembly GCA_037678475.1. Classification (NCBI taxonomy): domain Eukaryota; kingdom Viridiplantae; phylum Streptophyta; class Magnoliopsida; order Poales; family Cyperaceae; genus x Bolboschoenoplectus; species x Bolboschoenoplectus mariqueter. The sequence continues at coordinate 2,416,387 of CM075263.1, read as the reverse complement.
TGAATTGAATAATAAAATATTGTACAAAATAAATTGTATAATAAAGTCGCTAAAATGAATAATAACTCATTTTATATGAATAATAAAGTTCGTATCTATAATGACATCAATAATAGTATCTCCCAAACATTTTCCAATCTTTAATATCACACAAGTTTTTCCCCCAAAACAAGAAATATCATGTTTATCCTTTTAAAATTAGAAAAAGCCTCAATCTTGTCCGTCTATGAACTATTCAGTCAAAATCAATACTCCAATAATGAAATTAATCTTCAACATTTAAATAACCAATTGTACTCCTACCACTCTATTCTCTCTCTCTAACCATTAGCTTCACCTAATGGGGCTAGCTCCTCTCCAATCATACGAAATTTACGAACCTCAAATAGATCTGGCCCATCTAGTTCAGATTAGACTTTTGTAGATAGAATTTAATTTGAGAAATTATTTGAGAATTCTCAAATTGTAACCCAAAAAGTGAACGCTTGCAAATTTCACAATTTTCCAACTTTAATGAGGTAACTGTTAGATTCTTAAATTTTGTATGGACAACTCATCTTTCTCTAATGACCACTTAAAATAAAATTTTATAATAAACTTAGCATTACATAGGCTCAAAAGTGATTAGAAACGTCAAGATTTACTGTACAAAAAGGTGAAAATGGTAGATGTAATTATGCATGTATTATTAGACTTTTTTTTGTCCTAGAGAGAGATTCATTGCATCTGGCAAGAACCATGCAGCGTACAATGATTGAGACATTCTGTCCCTTGCAGAGATCAACAGTGAATGTGTGATATACAGTTATCAACTCAACTCCAGTTGCTAATGTCAACCGATTATGCTACACATAATTCTAGCTAAAGTACAAACCCAGAAAGGAATCACTAAGTCCAAAAGTTCCGGCTTGAGCGAAACAATCTAAACAAAACTACAGAGGATATAGATTACAACTTTGAAGAGGGTCAGATACAAGTCATTTAACAAAGTTCATGAAGAAAAAAGGGAAAAAGAAAAAAAGAAGGAAAAAAAAAGAAAAATTATACTATTATTACTCTCGCATCGGGTACGTAACCACACGAAGAGCTACAACACTGGCACCTAACCTTTTTAACTCTATTCCCTCCCTATCATAACTTGACTCAATAAAATGCCAGTGCTCCATAACACATTAAAAATAAAATAAAGAGATAAGACACTTAAATATCACACACAACATGCTCACACACCATACCGTTACAACATATCATTTACCATCTGCAACATGTCAGAACCCAGGCCCTACAACACTTCTGATTTTTCTATTGATTTGGTTTCCAATCATAAAGGTTATTAAAACTGTTAACAGATCTAAGCCCGCCCATCATCTGACCACCCATTTCTTGTTGGTGATTATTACCGTGTGTCATTACATTTGGATCATGACTCTGATTCATTCCGACCCGTCCATTCATGACCATAGCACCACCACTCATGCTAGCTCTCATGCCAGAGGAGCCAGGACCAGGACTCGGCCCACCCATCATGTTTGACCCATACCCATTAAGCCCAGACATGACTCCATTGACTCTTGGTTTCATCTCAGTGTTCCCCATTGTACCAACCCCGTTCAACTGAGATGCGTTTAAATGAGGTGACATCATCATTTCTTGTAAGATGCGCTGCACTGAGCTCTGAGAATCATCTGCATCTGAGACCCGAGCTTGACCAGGAGCAGTCGGTGGCATCATGCTATTATTGTTATTTGATGTGGATGGGAGTGGGGATGCCATTTGGTTTGGATTATTGTTTGGGATTTGGACCTGATTTGGGATTGGATTTTGGTTCTGGTTCGGGTTTGGATTCTGGATTTCTTGTTTGACTGGTACCAGAGGATATGGTGAAGGTGCTGATCCAGCACCAGTTGGAAGTGTGGGATTTACAGGGGCACTAGCGGAAATCTGATCAGATTGATTAGGATTTGTTATTTGATTGGGTGTCATGTGAGCTGAATTTGGGCCATTCGCGACGCTGGGATTTTGACTTGCGGGACTTTGCTGCTGGTCAGATTGCTGCTGCTGTGCTTGTGATGAACTGGCCAACCCTGAAGAATTCCTTCTTGGGAAGTTGTTCAAACTTTCTGTATTAACAAACAACAAAGGACAGGATCTTAACTTCTCTTTTTGGAAGCAGAATTATATCCAGTAGTAATCTCCTAGACTAACAGATTGCCGGAGAAAAGACGAGAGAGAACAAAACTAATTCGAAACCACAATATTACATACTTTAAAGAGGATAACTAGATGAACTCTGTTCAAAGGAATAACTGTAGTAATCAGAGATATGCAAGTATCAATATTTAATTAATGTAAAGATTTGGTAAAGAACCATTTAAATGAGGGAAGGAAAAAAAAAAAGAAAGCATACCCATAGGACCAGTGCCTGTTTGTCTGCTGTAGTCTATCAAATCTTTCATGCAATTCACCACCTCTGCTATCTGCCATTTTTCAATTTTCAATGGTTAAAATAATGTCACTGGAATAGAATAAAATTATTCAATTCTCCATAAATATACCTGGAGGCACCTCACATATCTTTTTGTATACCCCAAGTCATTAACCAACGGTACTTCCAATGCTTTAGCCAATTGCCGTGCTGATGCAACAAACCTATTTAAATAACAAAACACATTTAGGTATGTAATATGAAATGTGTTATACAAACTGTAGTGTTCAATGAGTCGACTGAATTTTGGTAAAAGCCACTTAAAATCAATATCCATCAGCGATGATATAACTCAAGAATATGACCCAAAAAAACCACAAAGTGTTAGGCACTCCGGCAGGGATGCAACATGGCATAAGCCAAGAAAAGTAAGGTGAGCAATCAAAAAAAATAACAAATCTGCATTGTTAAAAGAAAAATGTGAAGAAAAAAATAGAATGACATCCAACTTACGAGTTACACGTGTTTTGCAAATCCTGTGTAGAAAGAGTGGCAGAATTCTGCGCAGCCGTCTGGTACTTCTGTACCACTGCACCGAGTTGACTTACCTACATTTAAAGCATAGGAAGTGCATCAACAAATCTATTTAGCAAGTGATTTTGTTGAGAAAATGATGGTGAAGATTAAATTGACTAATGTCAAATTAACCCTGATAAATGCAGAAGTATAATGTACTCCTGCAAAATGAGAAATATCATTTAGGACTGATCAAAACAGAGAAATTCATTTTTTTATCCAGTCAGTTAGATGAGATACTCTCGTTTGGCAGGGTATATGATGCTTCAAAGATTTACAGGTGTACCCACCAAATGTGCCAAATAACATCTTTATCATTGTCATCATTATTAATTCAGTGAAAACTACTACCTGAGGTATAATAGATCTTCGCGGTATTAGCTCCTCGTGCCGTCTGGCACAGAACTCCCATGAAGCAATCTATCACAAACAGAAAAACAAAGCATTAGTCAAAATCTTGATAAGGTACAACAAGTTTGAAAAAAAAAGTTAGTAGCTTATGTTTGGAGCAAAATGAATGTCAAAGGTGCTTAAGAGTATACCTTGAGATCAGTATTGAAAACAATTCTGAGTTGACCTTCCCGTACAACTCGAAGTTGTTCAAACACACTCTCTTGGATAGCTTTCGCATAATCAAGTACAATCTGACCAGACCCGTTATGGTACTCCCTAGGCATGTCCACATAGAGCAATTCTTCTACTGTACCACTTGCATACTTAATCTGGCAGAGCCTAGGTAAAACTTCCACTGTGGTTTCTAAATTTTTGCAAAAATAAACAAATCAGATCTTGCGTTTAGGTCCTCAACGAATGTGCATTACAAAACAGCTAAAACATTTTTGGCATACTATTGTTTTGGTCCACTATGTATATGCATGCATATGCACAATTAACAACTACCACCACAGAAAAAACAATATATAATTTTGCAATAGTAAAGGTGGGAGGACAACAATGCTAAATGCATACATAAGGGCCATTAGTAAGGTTTGAAGTGGTCTACCCTAAAAGTTTATTTTTTGATTAAGATGGAACGAAAAAAGCTGCAAGTGACATTAAACAATTCTACATTTGCATCCACCTGACACGGTTTAATACTTAGATTGAGAAGAAAAAAGAAGAAGCATTTGTTCCTTGAACAAAAATATTACTTGTAGAAAGTTCAGTTAAGGACCGAAATGTGATGAAGAATAAAAGCCATAGTGCAGAAATGAAGTTCCATAAAAAGTATGAGATGCGCTCTATCTTAAACAGGTTTAATTCAGAAAGAAATGAATGAAATCAGCACATTCTGTAAATCTGAATACACAATTATTATACAAGAGTCCTATAGGCCGCAAATGTGTGCTTGAAAGACCTAGATAGCATGCACGAGAAAATGGCGTGGATCAAAAAGTAAGAATTTACTTTGCACGAAAACATGAAGCATTGAGTTAAAAAAATTTAAGATTGCATGTGCTTTGACAAGGTTTAACTCAGAAAGGGAAACAGGGAAAAAAAAAACATTTCAAATAACACCGCACAAAGCATGATAACAGAAAGCAGAAGCAACACTGTGATAGTAAAAGGTTACATACCAAAACCTCGACCCGGTTTGCGATTGCATATTTCACAGTGCCATACATCCTGTAATAAGTGCACAGAATGAGCATGAGATCTAAAATTGCCATATTATCAGAGTTTTATGTTTGCTATTGCATTTATTAGTGTGAAATAAAAGAAGATAGATTAATTTACCTGAGGGAAAACACCAGTGGTCTGTCGGCCACTTCCGTAAAGGGATACACACCACCTCTTCTTTGCATTCGGTGCATAGTACTCTGCCACAAAACTTCTCCAAAACTCTATATTATTATCCTACGTATGGTATAAAAAAAAGAAATAAGCAAACAATATTTAAACTTTGTATAAATATTTACAATCAACTATAACCATTGCACACCCAAAACAATATGGGAATAAAATCAGCTTTTCCAACCAAAAATTGGAACTGAGCATTTTATATTATTGAGGTAGAGGATTTACTCCAATGCTCCTGCAGACAAAAAAGTAACATCCACCCGGACTAGAATAACAGAGAATAAGGCTTATCCCATGACTATTCCAACTGTATTCCATGAAAAACTAACCGTTGACCAAACAGAGCATACAAAGTATCCAAAACCTTCTATACACATCAATAATTAGGAATGGTGTCATTTAGAGGCACTGACGAGGGATATTAAATCTCCTTACTTTTTTTTTACACAACATAGCACAAGGACCTTTGGACAGCTTATCAGGGACATAGTTGAGCAACTCATAGCAATTCTAGTTACGCCGGGCCTTATGCCAACAGAATTCCATAACAAAATGAAACAAATAAACAACAAACCTGAGGTCTCTTTTGTTGGTGGTACATATAAAGTGTAAGCCTCTTGGCACATGTTCCAGGCTCGTAATGTGTCTTGCCTCTCTGTTGTTGTTGCTGCTGCTGCTGCTGCTGCTGTGCGATCATCTGTGGCGGATGTGGCAGCGGCCCTCTCTGCTGCTTCGCCATCTGCTGCTGTTGCTGCTGCTGCAGCTGCATGAATCGCTGCTGCTGCTGCAACAGCGTCAGCTGCGCAGCCGCTGCCGCAGCCTGTGAGTTATGTCTCATCTGCTGCTGCATCATCATATCATTATGCTGCGGCTCCATCTTAACGGGTCCCATACTAGGTCCAATATTCCTCATCGGATTTAGCTGTTGCTGGTGCTCGAGTTTCACTGTACTCGGGTTGCGTAGCAGCTGCGGGGGCCCGGATCCAGACCCATTAGCATCACCAAGCTCCATCTTCACCCCATTTGGTAAATGCTGTGATGGGTCTTGAGATTGTTCGAGCTGGTTACCTTGCTGGTGGTCTGAAAGGTTCTGGGAGGTGCTTTGTCCAAGTGGGTTTCCGCTCAAAGAGGGGAAAGATAACGGGTCAGACATGGAAGAACTGGGTCCCGGTAAGTCTCCTGGTCCTGATCCGGGTCCGGGTCCAAGACCGTTCATCGTTGGCCGGTTGAGGAGAGCCGATACATTGGAGATGTTGCCTAAGAGATTGGTATTGGTGAACTGGGTGCGGGGAGATACAAGTGAAGAGAAAGGGCTCTGGCCGGGTATGCCAGAATTGGGCGGATGGGACCCACCAATCAGATTGGAGTTAGTCCGAAGTAGAGAAGGATTCACTGAAGGAGTCCCGCCAAGCTGGTTGGAGGGACCTGATGGCACCATTATTGAAGCAAAAATTGGCGTGCAAAATTGAAATTGACCCAAGATTGCCCTCTAATTGGGAGCGTTTATTCCACAGAGAAGAGCCTTTTGTCCTGTTCCAGCAGCAAGAAGCTACAATTCAACCTCTTCCGTCCATTTTAGCTGAGAGAACTAAACACAGATCTTAGAATCCATATTTAGGCAAGTAGTCACGCCCAGACTCTTGCTATTCGTGTCACTTACTACCTTCAATACCTCTCAATTTTTGTCTTTGCTCTTTGAGAGAGAACCGGAGAACAAAATTTAGGAATAGTACCAGCTATAGAAGCTTGTAAACAATACTAAAATAGAGAGGTAGAAAACAAAAGAGAAGGGGTGGGAGGGATCTTTGCGCCTCTATTCTCAAAGAAGCCCTCAAAAAAAGTTGAAAATCTTTCAGCCACTTACCACAGTAACTATCTTCGATCTCTCCATTTCCTGCCAACCCGAAAGGGAAACCTCAGTAAGCTTCACTTTAGACGGAGCACGATAGGTGTTCCGAGTAGAATCTCTCAATTTCTCTCTCTAACCGGGTCTCTCTTTCTCTCTCTAAATATATGTAAATCGGAGGAGAGCTTGGATTCTAGGGTTAGGGTTTCTTGATACTAATCCGGGTTTTTTTCCTTCGCTTTTCTCTGTTTCCTTTTTTTTTTTCTTTTATAGATATAGAAGGGTTTGTATAATTAATAGATTTTCTCTCTTTTTTTTGCTTTCTTCTTCACCAGGAGAAAGGAAGAGAGAGAGCTGATTAGCTTGGGGTTTTTTTGCTCTCTTTCTCTCTCTAAATTCTGTCCTTGCGGACGTCAAAATTCCATTGGATTTGGTTAAATTCTTTCTGCTCTCTCTCTCTCTTAACTCGACGCTCTTTCTTTCAACTGTAGTCTGCTCTCTCTCTCTCTCTCTCTCTCTCTCTCTAAGAAGTCAAAAGGATCTGGTGTACGGAGAGTAGGTGAACCGAGTCCATAGGCATGCGCCATGTGACTCATGTTCCCAAGCCCATACAACCTTCCTGCAACACCATACATCCATCCCATCACACATTATAATAACATAGTCAGTTCAAAGAATCACATAACATCGTAATAATCACTAAATTACATATATATGACCTTCAATTCACGTCTTATCTTTTTCTGGGACTCTTTCACATCCCATGACTGATGTGATCATTAACATGTTCTAACTTCTATGATTAGTGTTGGAGTCCTATGGAACAAATATAATATTATTATTATTATTATTATACCTTCGAACTTATTATTCATATTATTTCAGCATTTTCACTCTTCATGTCTTTTTGGTTCTTTCAGCAAGGAAACCACGTTGTGTCTATTAATTTAAATATGCCAATATATATAATTTAAATCCTTAACATGAGGATCAATTTAATTAAAGTCTACGTTATATGCAATCAACACATACTATATAATACAGGTTAAGAGCAGTAACGATGAGTTAATGTAACAAATTTAACTATATTTATAGAGGGGAGATTACATTATGATTATTTATTTAGACAATTTAGACAATTTAAAGAAATAAAGCTTAAATTTAAAATTCAATATTATATGCATGATTTATATTATACATGTCTATTTAATGTGATAAGATTTAGAATATGTTTCACCGTATATTAAGTAATTTTAAATTTAAACAATATAAACTAATGGTTCTTGTTGCCAAATAATTAAGTTACATGAAATGTAATTGTTATGTTTATATATACATCTAATACAGTTCGTACAAATTTATCTTTCAATTTTTAGTTTGATTTAATTTTTTGAATATCCAATAATGTCTAAATTTAATTGCAAGTTATGGATGATAATATTTTTTAGAAGTATTTGTAAGAATTGCTGGATGGAAATGAAAGATTGAATACGACAAATATTAGCCTGCTAGAGTTGCACTATGATGATTTGTCAAACATAAATAGGATGAATAATCCATGTTATTTTTAAAGCCATGTACATATTAAAATTTTATTGAGAACCAAATTTTATATATTTTTTATACTTATATAATACGTTGATTTAAAAGATTTTAAACTTACTGATAACAATGGTTCTTTCCATCCATCTAAAAGTATAAAAAATTTCTAAAGTGTTTAAAATTTTGTTTCTAACGATATCTCATTATCTAAATAATATTGAAGCTTTTGAATCCATATCAAAAATTGAAATAAATATATAAAACATTATCCGATTAATGATTTTCAAACACCACGGTACCTCAATATACATCCATATTTACCATAGTTTCGCAAAGGATGAATTTACAAATAAAGATTCATTATTAGCGTCATTAATTTTTACCTTTTTAGTGCCCAAGTACAACAATTTTAGAAAATTTCCATGATCATGTTAAAATTTTTAAAATTAATATACTACTATTAAGAATTTAGCACTTAGTACAAGGACAAAACCTCAAAATTTTTTGAACAAACTTAATTTATAAAAAATACCGGGTGCTTTGAGCAAGTAAGGTACCTTCAGGAGTCACATGCAAGAAACCCAATATCCTATTTTAAATTATAACTAAGAAATAACGGCACATGAAACCGTTCCGACTCCTCTAGAATCGCTTTTCCAATAGCTAGTGAAGCTAAGAAGTGAGAATTGTAGTGAAATAATTCCAGAGGAGTCACACCAATAAAAGAAGAATCCCAGTTCTCTGCGCCAGATAACAGATAAACCTATCCGTGTGGTCTGTACATCATAATCTAACACATGCTAATAAACCGTAGTCGATGTCTCGTGAAAAATGTACTGGGCCCGGTGTCAGAAATTTACAACTGGTGTTGGATATTCGAATCGGCCACAGAGGGTTAAATTCCTGGAAGAACATTCGGGTTTTACGCGAAGGTGTTTAAACTTTTCCTGCCTAGACTCGGCGTTTGGCGTACCGTCGAATGCACCCGAAATGGAGGTCGGGACAAAAGCGAGCGGTGTAATGGACCCCATAAATTATTTTGTATTTTTTTATTGTGAATAATCCTTTCGACCGAGTAGACGCTAGGCTTGCTATGAGTAGAGGTTCGTAAATTTTGCGTAGTTTGTATTTCGTTAGGATTCGGTTTTTATATAATTTGAGTTCGATTAATTTAATTACATTTTTTAATTATTAAGTTGCCTGTTTAATTAGATTTTGTTGAAGTTTAATTTTAAATTACTAATTATATTATTTAATTCGGTGTATCTAGCATTTTTATTATTGATATAATGGCAGGGATCCATTGACAATTGTTAACGTTACGAACTTGATAATCATTTTTTTCAAATAAGTTCGAAATAATTTTAAAAAAATTTTAAAATAAAAAAAGTGGACATATTTTTGAACTTATAGATTGATCGGGCTTTAAATTTCATACAATTTAAGTTTAATTTGTTTTTGCATCGAAGATTATTAAATTTGAACCGTTGTAAATTTCATACAATGTTATATATTTTTGATGCGATATCAAATGACATTTAAATTACACAAAACTTGAAATACAATTAATATATAAATTTCAAGAACACATCTATAAATTTTTCTCTATTTTTTTAAAAAAATTAAATTTATTTGGAAACATCATTGTCAAAATTTGTGAAGTTAAATGTTGTCAATGACATCGCCACTCTTAATAGAATATCGGATGCTCACATTTTTAGATATATATAAAAAAAATTTCACTATACTACATTTTACACGAATATTTTTTTTAAGATAATATGCAAATAAATTGAAACAAAATTATTGATTGAACTCATATAGAACTTTAAATTGATTCGAACTCGAATTAGTCAAGACTCCATAGTCCATAAAAAAAAGATTTGAAAATAATAATATTTTTTTAAGATAAAAATGAAAATCAAATCATCCGGCGGCTTCAATGTCTATGAAAATCTCTCATCCGAATTTCATACGTATAACATTTCATACAGAAAATATTACTTTCTAAATGACTGCATTTAAGATTGATTCTCAATGATACAATTTTAAATTTACAACTTTAGTCACAAATAATCATTTACATAAAGTCATCGAGTGTTTCATGCAGATACCCAGTGGAGTTACGAAGCATTTCCAAAACAAAAAAGCTAGGATTAAAAATAGCCTAAATAGACTAATCTCTCGCTTTCAATTTTTCAATTAGTAATTTAAAAATGTTAAGAAGTACAATATGAGAACCCACCTTTGTGTTGGAATTTGTTAATTTCATGACCTTGTGGAGGTAATTAATTCACTAGTAATCAGTCTAAAATCAGAATTAAAAAAAAATCTCATACCCAAGAACTCATAAATTATCAAAAGATTTAAGACCCATAAAATTAAATTTGCACTGCTTTGGTTTCTTCCACTACAAGCCAAATGGACGGTTGTGATTGACCGAGGTTGCAAAATATGAAAAAGAAATGAATAATTATTTAATTAAATCCGAGTCAAAAGAGTCGCAAGCAAGGGTTGTTGAAGCATTTCTAGGTAGGCAGCTCTATTTTTTCATGTCATTTATTTTAAGCACCAATGAGTAATACTGTTTCTTAGTATCCAATTAATTGCGATTAGGTACAACATATATTAAAAAATAATAATAAGTTTAATATTGTATTTTTTTTGGCTGAAAATTTAAGATAAATAAACATAATTTGCAGTACTTTCAATTGAAATAAATAATTTATACTTTCAATTTGAAATAAATAAATATATTTGGTTTACCGGCTGGTCATGATTTTCTATTTAATAAAATAGTCCATCAATTTTGCAAAGCATATTAGTTAAAAATTATTTTTTCAACTGGTAACCATAAAGCCATATATCAACACTGGTCTTATCTGGCATTTTTTTTTTAAAAAATTCCCAAAAGTGCATATTTTCACTATTAAAAAAAAACAAATGGTCTACTGTTCAAAAATTTAATTCAAACAGATTACACCTTCTGACCATGTAATCTGTCCAGAATTCTGGCAAATTTTGACCAGGTCTGGATTCTAAATTTTTAACAAATTTGCATATTTTGACTCTTGACAAAATGTTCTCTTTTCAAAAAGTTGAAACCAATTGGTGAATGTTGATTTGGTATAAATTGATGCTATTATTCTACAATAAGTCAAACAATGTTACCTCTAGCTTTTTACTGCGCTCTAAAATGAAGAGGAGAGAAGGGGGAAAAGGGAAAGGGAGATAAAAATTAAAATTTTACTTGGTCTATGATTTGGAAGGAAAATTTTCACCACCTCTACCTTTTAAATGAATTTTTTTTTCTGATTTAAAATTAATTTTTTTCATTTATCATGAATTTTTTTAAATGTATTTAAATCGTATATATCCAAATATGTTAGAAGTATTTATTTAATAACTATTTTTTCTACCATTTTCTGCTAAGTTTTTATTATAATTCCTTATCAGGGCTATTTTTGGTTTAGGCATAAAATTACAACGTAATAATAAAAAGCTAACCGAAAATTCATGGTAAATAAAGCGGTTCTTTTAAAGGTTACTTGCTATTTTTACCAAATTTTAGGCTTATTTTTGTACATTTTCCCCATAGTCTCCTTATTTCGGTTGATGCAGAAAAACGAATGAACACATAACATATTATTCACAAATTATGATATCATTCTGAAATATTGGCTACATTATACAACTGACCTAAAATTTCAAGAATTTACAAAACACTATACTGTTTGTTTATTTAATTACGAATTTGGTTTTTAGAAAACAATTAATTGAAAAATATTTACAGGCTGAAAAGTTGGTGAAAAATAATCGCTAACACTAAAATACATAAATACTTATTTTTTTTTAGTGACAAATAAGATTTATCATGCCATTACACTTTTTAATACTAAAAAACATACAATTTTCCAGCAAGAAATTAATAGTTTAATACGCTGGGTACAAACTGGGGATCAGAATCCACCCTAGCTTATAGAGTTATGGACCATTGCTTTTTCCTTTTTCATATTAAAAATTAAAAATATATATATATATATCATGAACTTGCCACAGGCTTGACAGTTGACACAGACTTGGCATGAGACAGGGTTGTCAAGAATTGCCAAAGGCTATGTTCTGTTATTGGCTCAAATTAACAAGACATGCTGTCAAAACTTGAGCTGGGAAATACAATTAAGAGAGACAGTTTATAAGTGGATGATTTGCATATAGAAAAGGATAATCAAGCTTACAACCAATTTTTTTTTTATAATATATTTTATTTTTATGGTATATATTTTTTTAAAATATTATTTAAATTAAAAAAATTAAAATTGTAAATGTATTTCTCACTATTTAGATAATATATATATATATAATTTGTGATGAATAACTAATTAAATTTTAAATTGACTATCTATTTAAATAATTAGAAATATATCTATAATTTTAATTTTTTAATTTGAATGATAATTCTCAAAAAGATATACCGTAATAATTGAATACACCACGAAAGTTGGATGTACGTTAGAATTATCCTTAAAAATATTATGTTGAACAATTCATCATAATATTTGCTGAATAATTTATTTTCAAAGAACTACTTACCTATGTTGCACGGGTGCGGTGATACGACAATTTAAAAAAAAAATCTAAGATACGGTGTGGCTGTATATAATATACTTTTTATACTGTATAGGAAATGAAATATTATTTTAGACAAATATTTAGAACTAGTTTAGTACTATGAGATTGTATAAAACAAAACCTTAAGGTAAGCAAACAATAGTATAGTGGAATGTAACTTCGATGGGAGCGCTCCTTACGCGGGTTCGAATCGCGCCTCTTACTCCAATTTTCGGAGAATTCAACAGGGCTGATTTCAGGATCAGCTGTGGGCTGGGATAGGAAGTGTGGCAGCGCGTGTTGTTTCAAAACCGAATCCGGACACGTAGTACTGTGGAGCCGTATTGAAACTTATCAGTGACGGAATCGGTCAGGTTAAACTTATTAAAATAATAATCCGATACGCCACGTGGAGTATCAGATACACACCGCACACGAATCGGAAACGAATCCGTATCGGATACGCGCGTTCGGGAGTATGTATATCCGAAGTATCCGAGTAGCAAGCAAATAGCTACTTACAAATCAATGCACTCCAAAACTCAACGGTTGTTTATCTAAATCTCCGTGGTCTTTTCAGACTTTAATTTATCTATATAGCTATGCATTAATTTTGAGTATACAGTGATATTAATTTAAATTGAATTAGCAATTCAGCATGCACGTAATAACTTGGAAAACTATACGCGGAGATGTGGCTAGGCTTGGGCTAGCTATCAGTAAAAGAGTTTATAACCACCTACATATATAATTCGATGGTATCGACTTGGCGAAATCTGATCGATGGTCAAGTTCGTTTCTGAGTATGACGTTGCAACCGATTCCCATAAGGCCATAACAAACATTTTTGTCCTTTTAGAATGCCCATTTTTTTTTATTTAAGAATTATTATATTTATAGATAAAAAAATTGATGGAAAATTATAAAAATAGAAGGGATAGATTTTAAAAATCCGTAATTTTTATTAGGCTATTTTTTAAAGCTCAATATGCGATTTTAACAATTTTTATAAAAAATAATATTTTATTAGAGGACGGATTTTCAAAATCCGTTCCTCAAACCGAGGTTTTCAAAATCTATTTCATGTGGGACGGGATTTCAAAATCCGTTCCTCAATAACAAAATATTTTATATTTTTTATTAGGAGACGATTTTTTTATAAAGAAAAGTTAAAAGTACGTTTGGGGACGGATTTTGAAAATCCGCCCCTTCTATATTTGTGATTTTTTATCCGATTTTCTTATTTATTTATTTTAATTTTAAATTTTCTAAATAAAAAAAAATCGGTTTAGAATGCATGAGGTGAACTTTCTTTCTAACTTTAGTAATATAGATGGATCACTTAATTAATTAACAATAGTATAGCATAGGTGGAATGTAACAGCCACGTCACTAATTATATATCACCCCTTCAAGTTTTTGGCTATTATATTATGATTTTATATCTTACACTCTCTCTTGCGTTCAGACTATATATTATGTTATATTATGATTAATTTATAGATCAAAATTTATATTATAAATAAAAAATTGAATTATAATTAATGGTCATAATTCATTAACCAGTAAATTTTTTTTGTCTATAACAGAATGAAGTTTTCTTTCTCTTTTCTTCATAATGCATCTGATATATTTTCTCAAAAAAAAAAATACATATGATTTTTTGTATGAGAAGCTAGAAGTTCAAAATCTAATTAAAAAATATCTTGTGTAAGTTAATATATAAAGTTGAAAGGCTTAATCACATTTTTATCTCAATTAAAAGCACATATGAAATAACATTTAATACAGCGCATACACCGTTTATGCAATTTGCAAATGCTTTTGAAGTGAAAATTTGCATGCATGAGAGCATACTAAATACATAATTTATTTTTTCAAAATTTTTATCTAGTCATACAAAATTAAGAATATAGCTCTAGCATTTAATAAAAGGTGGAGATCAATTGACTACTATTTATTTGACAACTTTGACAATAGATTTTCAAACAATTTTAAATAAAATTTTAAAAATAAAAAAAGTTTATAGACATATTTTTGAACTTATAGATTAATTGTGTTTCAAATTTCATACAATTTAAATGATACTCCATCAAGGGCTATCAAAATTGGATGAAGTTTTCAACGGTCCATATTTAATGATTTTTAATGAAATATCAATTGACACTTAAATTACGTGAAATTTAAAACATAATCAATCTATAACTTCAAGAACATATTTATAAATATTCTTCTATTTTTAAAAAAAATTAACGAATTATTTGAAATTATTTAAAAATTCATCGTCAAGGTTATCAAAAGATCCCCACCCTTTAATATTCTCATCAATATATATATATATATATATATATATACGGATGCACTATTTACATATTTTATTGCTTACACAACTACTATTAACAGCATGCATATTAAAAAACACGATTTAAACATCGATACAACTTATTCCGTCTCATAATATTTAAAATGAAAACATTTTGTTGCATTTTTTCCAGCAAACAACAAATTTGAAATTTCCATGATCTAATAATAATTATCTCGTCAATAAGAACATAAAGGACTATTTAAAAAAAAAACAATAAAGCACTTTGGCCCTTGAAACATAAAGAATTAAATAATTGTCCTGTACTTGCTTTAATTTTAAATTGTATCTTGTATTTTCGATAAAGCGAATGTTGAGTACCGCGTACCATTCCCTTTCATAAAAATATCCATGTCATGATTACATCTCTTATAAAGTTTCTTTAATGTATCAGATCCACTGTGCAAAATGTTTGGAAACTCCCATGTTTTCCTCAGAAATTTCTTTTTTGGTGATAAAAAATGGTAACATAGTTTTGTAACCAATCTAACTGGGCTGATTTTTGTGTTGGAAATTTTTTTTCGGAATTATAAAAGCTGAAATGAAATAGTCAAAATTACAAAGCAAGAAAAATCGTTTTCTGAAAATCTGATTAAAGGGAAGCTGGATTTTCATAATTCAGCTAACAGGTCAGCACAGTAATTTTTCAGTTAGATAATTTAAAAAAAAATCAAAATTAAATTAAAAAATTATCAATAGTGAAGCTAAAACTACAAATTTTAATGATATCTATATATATGTATACATTATTAATTATTATTATCCTTTATTAAAATATTTATTTTTAAAATTTAATAATTTTAATAATTTCTGCATGCTTTATACTTATAGTAAAAGTTTTTGTCAAAAATTTTATGGAATACCCTTCTTTTTCAAAAATTCAATCAAAATATCCCCTTCTAAAATTTTTGTGAAATTATCCTTGTTGGGTCCAATATTAATCTATTCTTACCTCTCTTTCTTTTTCCTCCAATTTACTTCCTCTAATCATAAAAATGAAAATAACATCAAGTTACTCTTCTTTTGGACAATAATTCATCCATTATGCTAGTTTTGTAATAAAATATTATATTATTTCTAACGCATTATATTTTCTTCATAACAAAATATTAGTGGAATGTCATTTTCATTTTTAAAAATAGTAAAAAAAAATAAGGATTACTATTTTGTAAATATCAATATTTTTATAAAAACAAAATATTAGTGGCATTCAATTTTAATATTGTTCGGTTATGCATCAAGTATTGTTAATTTCGGATCATTGAAATTTCTGATCACTTGATGTAAGATGAAACATACAAAATCTCATCATACTTTTATAAACATGCTATATGGATAATATAGATAATATCTATAATATTGAACTTTAGGTTTGAACTTACTTTTTAGTGTTGTCAAAAGAAATAAAGTGATCCTCACTCTTTAATGTATTAATCTATAAAATTTGGTAAGATGTCAATTAATTTAATATATGTTAATTAAGTACATATGCTAGCTTAATTAAGTCAATGCTAATTTAAGTAATTCGAGTCAACTTAGTGTGTACTCAGTAACGTTGTATTAAATACTAGGGTTAACGGGAACTCTTATATATATAAAAAAAAACTATTTACTGAATTGTGTTTTTCTATAACCAATTATGTTTTAGTTAAGTAGAACTATTCAACTTATTGAATATATAAGTTTATTGGATTATCGCTGCTAAGCAACGATAACAGAATAAAAATAATCAATCCTTATAATTTTCCAAAACTAGCCATGAATCTTATATTTTATATTTTTAGTCATAATCGAAGACAATCTCTTGAAAAAATTAATTTTCAATTCTTCCTTTTAATTGGGTTTACCAAACTCCCTGAAAGAATAAAAAATATATACATATATTTTAATTGGGTCTTCAAAAACATACATCAAATTACTGCTGCCAAAGATGATGTATTAATTATGAAATTCCATCAGAAGTTGACTATGGTCAGGTAAATATATACAATTGCAAAATAATTGAAGTTTATAAACTTGGGGAAAATGGAAAAAGGATAGCAACAGCCAGTGATTGATCCAAATAAAAATAAAAAAAAGAGAAGACAGATCTGATGTGTAGACAATGCCACAGGATGGATCCAGGTACACATGAAAAATAATTAGAATCTTAGCTTCTATAATCATTCTTGTTTAGTGCTTTACATCATGCATGTCATATTCTCATTGATCGTTTCATTAATTAACAAATGAATACCTCATTGCACCAGATCTCAACTTTTCAACTGTTTTTTTTTATTTTTTTAAGTAATTTTCAATTTTTCTTTCATTTTTTAGATAAAGACGAAGATGAAAGGTATTCAATTTTAAATGTTCATAAATAATTGTTTATTCAGTTCGATCAATTACTTCAATTGAAATATTATTTGCATCATAATGCAACTAACTATTTTTTGAATTTATACAAATATTATATCCAAATAATGAATTTAAGACTTTCTCAATTTATTTCCAAAATCATGAGTAATGAACTCTTTATGTAGTACAAATGGTGATGAATTTTATCTTTATACAAAAAGAGACATATTTAGTTCTCACAGAAAAAATTAAAAAGAAATTACTGTTAGAATTAAAAATTAAAGAGAGTCTTTACTTAAAAAAAAAGAATCCTTTCAATTCAATATAAATTTGAATAAGTGAATTTAAAGCAAGTCCAAATCATAAGCTGTCTTTGTTTGACCTAAACCAAATAAATATATAGAATAAATCAGCTTGGTATGAAATATTTCAAGAGTCAATGGCCAAGATGACTTGACCATATTAAATGAAATTAGATGTTTGCAATTACCAAATGTCTAAATAGCTTTCTGATATACTTGGATACTGTGCTGTGCTATATAAATCTTTTTTCCTTTGTTTTTTCTTGTCATGTTTGGAGTAGAAATTGTAACATAATATGGAAAGGAACAGTGCTTTATGTTTCATTGTAAAAGTTTATTAAGATGGTGAATATTATATTTTATAGATTTAATTGTTGGAAAATATTTGAGATATATCATCATTGATACTGTCATCGATATCAATTTCATTATTCATATAAAATGAGTTACTATTTATGTTGACGACTTTTTATGCAACTTATTTTGTATAATATTTTTATTATTCAACTCAAATATCACTAATTTGAATAATAACTCACTTAAGTTCAATAATAAAAGTATTATATAAAATTAGTTACATAATAAAACCGTTAACATGAAAAATAACTCATTTAATCTAAATAATAAATTCAGTATCGATGACAGTAACAATGATGATATCTATATAGAGAGAAAAGATGACTCAGCAGGTATTAGAGCGTCTTCCAATTTGAGTTAGATAAGTAGATAACAATGATTCAGTACATCATATTTTAAGAAAGAAAATTCAGTAATTTATTTTGATTATTAGATCAAACAGAAATATATATATATATTTTTGCTTATAAGACTACCATTTAAATTATATACAGTCGATGGAAATATAATTTTCTTTGGAGAAAAAATATACAGGCAATGCAAACAAAGAACTGAGACTCAAATAATTGGTGATAGGAATATTTCTCCTTTGAGAGAAGCTTTTAAATTTGAAACTAATCATATAATTTTAAATGGATATGGAAAATGGTAATATCTGTTCATTAAAAAAAAGAATTAATGCTAACAAATGCACATGTAAAACTAAAACGAAGCATAGATTAAATCACGTGAAACTTATGATTTTGATAATTGTGAAATAGATTGAGTATTGTCAACCAAAAATTCTAAATATGTAGCTTGAATATTTCACAGCGAATTTAGAACTCATAATCACTTTTGGAGATTAAACAAGTGTTAGGTTGACTATGACAGATTAATTAAAGTGAGAGTAAGGATTAGTTGGCTTATGCATGACAAAATAAATTAGCAATCATATATGAAATTTTTTTAAGTTTTTTTTTCTTTTTGAAATGAAAATGGGATCAAGTTTTCTAATTTTAAATATTGATGAAATTTTTTCCATCGATTTATATCCGTGAAAAATGCCTCCAAAATTTAAATTATTTTGTCTTGAAAACATTTTACATTCTACACCTTTCTTTTTAGAAAGGCTTGTGTATTACTAGTAGCCTGACAATTTTTTTGTTATAATCTGATTCAATATTCGTTGTTGTCAAATATAATGATATATTTGTATTACTATGTTTTCGATGCCTTTATAACTACAAATAATTTATTTTTCAATTAACAAATGTTTCTTCGTTCATTAATTCTCTTCAAATGAAACCTTCATTAATTTTCATCTCCTAAGTACTTCAGTCAATCATTTATGTGAGTGCTAATTTTTTGCTGTGTAGCATTGCGCTGTACAACGTACGAACGGATGAATTATAAGGATTCTTTTTGTGAGATTTGTTTTGTGCGAATCTTAATACGATCGGACATATAACATGCTATGTTGGATATGAATTACATCCATGTAATTCAAGTTATTTTACTCACAACTCAGAAAATTTCTAATCTCCATTTCCTTTCATCATTGCATTTTCATTTTTCACAAATTTGTGTGTACAATGCCCCCAAATTTATTTAACTATGTGACTTGAAAATGCAATCGATTCATTAGATGACAATATGATGTGGATTTATAAGAAATTCAACAAAAAATGAAATATGAGATAGGAGTAGGGGACTAAGGATTGTAATAGGTCAACTATGTTCAAACCGAATTAAATATATATAAATTTTATTTTGTTTGTTAATTTACCAACTAAATCATGCTTATTAAAATATTAACCGAATAAAAAAATAAAAAATAAATTGAAATTTTGTCCGATTTATTCAGTTAAACCGAATTCACACAGGTTAAAAAGTGACAAAAAAATATCGATAGCTAATTTAAAAAAATAATGATAAAAAAGATAAATGATCTAAAGAACAAAATAAACAAACAAATAAAATTTATAAAAAATAAAAATATAATGATAAATCGACTCATTTGCACACCCTTTAACTAACATTCATGTCTAAGGTAGGGTTTTTTTGAAGGTCTCCAAATTACACTATATGACAAAACTAAGCAGTGGCCACTTAAATAATTCGCTTGACTTCAGAAAAAGAAAAAGAATGAATAGAAAAGAAAAGAAAAGAACAGAGAATTCTCTCCGTCTCCTTTGTTTTTTTGTCTAATACAAAAGAGGCAAAACAGAGTACATACTTTCTCGTTTTCTCGCTCCTCGTTTCTCCATTGCTCCCCACATCTCTCATGCATGCTTTTGGACCAACAACGATTTTAAGTACGAACCAAAGTCAATGAGAAGAGAGAAGGTATGCTCCATGGAGAAAAGGTAATGATCATATGAGATGATGAAGCTACCATCTTCTTGTTTTTTTTTTTCTTTTCTGTACTTGATCACTAAGCTCCAAAAATACGCTAATACTATAATAAAAATGAAGTAATTAAAATGAATAAGTATTAAATTATTTTAAAATATTGATGTTTGACGGTACTGACAGTAAAAGATATTAAAAAATATGAAATTTGATGGTTTAACTTTACTCCATCTTCATAGATACTTTAATTTACTTCACCTTAAATTATCTATATTTAGTGCATTAAATTATTTAAAAATATTTAAATCACTTTTACTCTACTTATCAAATAGAGGGTAAGAAAACATAAGTATATTTATTAACATAATAATATAGCACATGACATTTTTTTTATTTGATAACACTTGATATGTATTACATAAAATTAGATCAATATTCATGAAAAGAAAACACATAAAAATTGAGTTTAAATTTAAATCAAAATATTTTATGATTCTATTCGTGGTTTAATGCGTAGAAAACCAATTCAATATTATAAATCTAAGTTCAATCTTTGTGTTTTCTGAACACCTTCTTCCTCCCTTTATCATCTCACTTCAATTTGTGTTGTGGTACTATTAATTAATAATTTAGGTACCATTAAAGAGTTCCATATAGTACGTAAAGGTACGTACCATATACAGGTCCATTACTCGGTACAGTCTTAATTGAGGCCTCTCACCAATATGAACTGCTCATTGCTATTCAAATATAATGCTCAAGTACAAAGCAAAAAAGAAAAAGGAAGGCAATACAGACAAATTAAGTAAAATAGTAAGGGTTAGCTCGCCATCTCAAAAACTTCCAAATAACAATTTACCCACCAAACACTAAATAGCAATTGAAAATGGGAGCTGATACACACCTACGATTATTAATATTATCATCAATACGAATTTAATTATATATATTAAATAAATTATTATACAGATTAGTGATTTTATTATGCATATTTATTTTATATAATATTATCATTATATAACTTAAATGAATTATTATGTATATTAATAACTTTATTATGTAAATTTATTTTGTACGGTACTGTCATTATACAACTTAAATGAATTATTATACATATTAATAATACTTAAATTAAATAATAAAATATTATACATAATAAACCCATTAATATACATAATAATTTATTTAATGTATATACTAAAATCTGTATCAACGACGATATCAATAATGATATCTCAATAATATTTTCCATTGAAAATAGTTATCAATCCGAGTTAATGCTATTTCTCATCCCATCCAAACACCCGGCAGTACAGGTACTGGTAAGCACATGCCTGATGGCTGTTTCAGCTCTCTAAAGTAAAAAGCCTTGCTAAAAAGAACCAGCAAAAAAATATTACATGCTGTAATAAGAACATCTGACAACAAATAGAATCTGAGGCATGCAACCTTCTCAGTGTGGCCAATGGGACAAACCAATTTGAAAACCAGGAACTATATGATTTGTTCTTGTACCAAAATTATTTGTTCCATTTGTTTACGCAACGACAGCTTAAAACTTGAAGCGGATGCACATGGACTATAACTCAAAACACAGCTATCTAAATGTAAGAAAAAACACCGAACCACAATCATTCATTGCTTCTGTACAATAAACCTAAGATGAGTTTACAATCATCACAATACAAACAAAGGCCAATAACAATCTCGCATCTCTAGACACTAGGTTGGATAGAAATAAGACTTTTTGGGGTGAAATGGGCTGATCGTTACCATGGCCATTTAAATCAAAATAATTCAAATAAGAAATTAAACTCTCAGAAACAGACAAAAAGATAAAAAAAAGCACACTAAATTTTTAAATCTAGAACCGAACCTAGCTCTGCCCGACAGATCTAACAAATGACCTACGCCACCACACCTGAAAAGCCCGTGTCAAATTGGGGCACTCTCTCCCCCGCTGGCTAAAAACCCTAAACCACTCCATGAAAAACCTCTGTTGTTGTTGTATTGCCAAAGTCAATAGTGCCTGACCCATGCTTTCTTCTAACAGCCTCATGTCAAGGCCTTTCGGGCACCGCCTCAACCATCCAAAATCCACTAACATAGGCCCAAACCAAGAATTAAAGAACTCAAATCTCTTCTCTCCATTTATCTGAATTTTTCCTCTCCCCAGAGAAATAAATATAGTGGCAGAGACCCGGCTCAGCTCATATCTGACCATAGGAGAGGCTATTTCATGCATGCTGATCAACTCACCTTGATTTATCCACAAGTCAACAAATTCTTCTCCAATTTGTCTTTCTATGAGAATTTCGGACAACCAATTTAGGTTCTCAAGTTGTTGTGAAATTCTCTCTGCAGAAGGTTGTTCCTCTTTAAATAACACCAACAGAGAATCTAAAATAGAGCAGCATAGGTCATAAATCCCCTGTTTATTTGGAACTGCAGTGTCTTTTTGGTACATGGAGCTAGAAGATAGGATACCGTTCATTACAGAATGCAGATCTTTCCGGGATTTGGAGTTGGGACCATTTGTGACAGATCGAATAAGGTGCACTGTTAGATTGTCAGAAGAGGTGAGAGTGGCTGGATAAAGCCGAGATACAATATCCTGTGTCAGAGTTTTGTTAAATGAATAGGTTTTAAGTAGGATTTTGAGCTTTTCTTCTTCATTTTCGGTCCATGGAACAGCCTCTAGATATTTAAGACACGCAGTAACTCCTCTTTCAAACCTAATGGAGGAGGACACCTGAGAAAACGAGCAAAAAGCTTTAGGAGTATATAGAAAAAAATTGAACTGTCCAGACTCAGGAAAACCAATTTGTTACTATCTAATTGCTCTTCCTTAAAACAGAAAAGCAAGCATCACTGAAGTTTTATACTTCCCATTTATATTCAAATAATGTTTTTATTTTTTTATCTTTTATTCCACAAAATTGGGCAAAAAATTCAAAATTTCAAGAACTAGTTACTAGGCCTTAATTTTTTATTGTCTGTACACTCCATGCTGTTTATGTCGCAATTATGCTTCCTAACTGGTAGATAACACTTTCAATGATAAATCTACAATGATATTACTATAAGTTACAGGAACTTAAAGGAGGTAGCATAAATCCAAAACTGTAATGCACTTGTTTCTACATACCTTTCCTAATTTGTTTTGCACCCACCGGCTTCTACTGCATCTTTATCTTTCCTAATTTGTTTACACCCATTGGCTTCTACTACATCTTATTTTTGATAAGCGTGATACCTAGTGTCATTGGTTGACATGTCATTTGGAGCTTGACAAGCTCCATAAATCACCTTTGAGGAACAGTTTTATCTAAGTTAAACTTAATTTTTTGTACACAATAATCTCGAAACAAATTTTGTGCACTTTTCCAAAAGCACTTTCAATAATTCCAGTGGTTTTATTATGTGATGATTTCCACACAATAGCAAACTACATTTGAATACTCAAAAGGTCTTCATCGCAAATATATCTTGTGTTGTTTGGTGTCAACATTAATTAGTTGTTTCCCTCCTGTCTATCGTATCAACAAAGAGGATTGGTCCTGTTCCTACCTTCTTCCTCTACCCAGTGAATGCAAAGCCGTGACAATCCTCATCTCTCTCTTTTTATTTGTTTGGAGAAGGCTTGAACCTTACCTGCTTTCTCTTGGCTAGAAGACTCCACCACCCCCCCCACCCCGAAAAAAAAAAACTTCCTTCCCACCCCACTCTTCCCATCCTTTGCTCTTTGATCTGATGAACAAGCACCATGATTTTGTAGAGGTCCATCTTGAACTCACCAGCTTTTGGGGTGGTCAAATTGAGATGCAAATGGTGTGTTGAGGCAATACAAGGTCAATGATGGTTGTAGTTGAACCAACGATGATTCCAACCAAGCAACGCAACAGTTTAGAAACTAAACAACCGGAGGCATTGCATGTGCAGATCTGGTGACTAATGGTCATTCCCAGATGAACAAGATAAGGAATGTCAGACCAAGCAACGCATTACAATCGGCATGGGATGCTTTGCAAGTGACAGAAGCAACAAAATTATTGAGCTTGAATCCTAATCAGAAATCCAACTGTGAACATTTCCCTCTTTCTTATTTGATTGGGACAATTACACTTGTTGCAAACCATTAGGTATAGTAGGCAATTGAGTTGCTGTTTGTAAAATTTGGCCAAGACCATCAAGTAGGCAATTGCTTTGATTTGCATTGCTAAAGTGAACTCAAATAGTCAAAATCATTTATTGACTATCACAAGTACTAATCAAATAACGGGTGCTTGTCTGACTAGATCTTTGTTGGAAAATATCTTTTGTGCAAAAGGAACTCCATTGGACTATCAGGTTTACCTCAAATCATGCGATGATATGAACTTGGTGATCATCTCAAGGTTTTTTTAAGAATGCACAAAACACACTTCAACAGAAAGAAGTGCTTTCAGATGGACAAGAAAAAATTCAGCACATTGCCATAAATTTATTTTTGAGGTAGCATCAGCATTAATTAATAAATTAACCACAAGTTATTTTGCAAAAACTCATCTTATTTACTCTCTTTTTTGTTTAGTGTCCCCAGAAGTTTGTTAAGCTTAAAAAATGATTATGTCAATATGTATGCCTTACACGAAGAAATTATTAGCCTTGGAATGCTTATTATTATTTGGTATTATAGGTTGTAGTAATTCATCAATGTTTATTATCTTATTCCTTTCTTTGTTCTTTCATTCTTCTGGTTGGCTTTCTAGGAATCTTGAACTAAGACAGAATATGGACTAAAAGATTAAATACTAATTTAAACCACTCTATGTAAATTTCAGGTACTAGTGCTTTCTTGGGGCCATTTTGGTAATTGTGCAATCATACTGAATTACTAATTAACCTTAGTACATTAGTATGAAATCTACAAGCTCCTGTTTCAGTACGTATAACATGTAATTTACTAATCTAAGCCTTGAAATAAAATTAGCTTCAGTTTCTCACCTCAAGTATCTCAAGTGCACCGGAAACACCGATTTTAGCAAGCCACCGCATCTCATTCTGAACTGTTTCTTGCATCAATCCAATTGTAGCTTTAAACCCCTCTAATCCCTCCACTCCATCCAATTCAATCTCAAAGCCCCTGTTCAAGTCCATACCACCAATCAAGCTTCTAAAAACCTCACTATTATCACAGATCATCTCTTTTTCCTTCTCACTTAAGATCACCACCTCTCCCTCTCTTCCCTTCAGCCTAACCCTAGAACCTCTGAAAGAGCCTCCATCTCTCGATTCCTCCACAGACGAGAGCCTCTTCTCCTGCAGATCTTGGATCGGATCCGGATCAATTGGGTCAGAATCAATTGGAGAGACCCGACCTGGGGAGAGGATACGACGCGAGGTGAGTGAAGGAGGCTTGGAGATAGGCGAGTAAGGTTTTGACTGGGGCGTCTGAGGATCGAGAGAGAAGGAGCAGCACCAAGTCGGGCGTATCGCCGGACGGCGCGCGGCAGCTCGCCGGAGTCCCACGGAGGTGGTCGACATTGTGTGGAGACGAAGTGAATTCGAGATTCGAGCTAGGATTCGTGCTAGGTTTTCTTCTTCCTTCTTCGCATTTGGTTTTGTAGGTGGAGTAGGAGAGGTTCGGAGCTTTCTCTCTCTTCTCTCTCTCTCACGCTTTCGGCTTGGTTCTGATTTTTTATTCTCTCTAGCTGACTGCAAATACAAGTGAGAGAAAAAAAATCAGGATAAAAGGATGGGCTTAGTGGATTCGTTCTTCTGTGTCAGGTATAAAGTATCTTAATATGTGTTACTTCTCTGACAACTGGGGCCCGGATGCATTAATTCATGTCATATGGTTTGTACTTTTATGGGAGCAACTTGTCGGTGGAACACGACACGATATTGTGTTGTCAATCATTCGCAGCGAATCTAGATCATGAACAGTGGAGTCAATAAATAAGTCACAGAGAAAGCGGGAAAGAGGGGAAGGTGGTTGCAAACATGTAATCGTCTCTCGTCTTTTGATGGATCAAAAGACGCATTTAATTGCAATTTAATCCTGGATAAACTTATTAAATGCAACTTCTCATTAATGTGGTCTTGTACGTGATTCATTTCCTCTTCAATTAGCAGGCTCTAAAATTTGATATTGCGCGAGTAATTTGTCATTTTGACAGTTGTGTTTAAAGTTCGTTTTGTCTCATTCTTCGTAATAACACTTATATTTAGAATAATTTTAACATGCATTTAATTTTTATGATATATCAAACTTTTATGATTATATTTCTTTAAAAATACTATTCAAACTATAAATTTAAAATTATAAATATATTCATAACTATTTAGTTAAAATATGTATCAATTTTGAGTCAATTTAGAATTTAATTAATTATTTATTACAAAGTCATTAAAATACCGTCTTTAAAATTTAAAATTATTTGATGAATGACAAAATCTCTTTCAATTTGATTAAATTTGATATATGGTCTTTTAATAATAAAAAGTACATCTATAATTTTAGTTATTTTAATTTAAGCAATATTTTTCAAAAAAATATATACCGTGAGAGTTGGATGTACATTAAAATTATTATTATATTTATATTTAAAGTTTGTTTTAACTTATTCGTCTTCGTTGTGATAAAGATGTCTCTTAAGTACCTGAGGGGAATGTGATTTATTGAAGTTCATTTAAGGGTGTTGTTTTAATGAATGAAATTGATCCTTTTTTATTTTGACTAAAAGTTTATATCAAATTATCAACACAAAAACTGCTTCATGAAAGAATAGAAAAGTTTATAGGGGCATTTAAGCAACACTTCAATTAATTCTTGACTGGTATGGCTTTATATGCTATGATTCTGATGGAAAGACAAACCATTCGAATTTCATGTTTTTTTTCCTTTTTTCCTCCATTAATTTGTTCCTTTAATTTCTCCTTTGATTTCCATGAACTCTATAATTAATTGGTACCTCACAAATTAATACGAGTAGTCCCTTCATAGTTTGGAAACATACAATACATTAATAATTTCTTTATGCTTCAATCATGTTATGGTTTAAAAACTAATCAATGTTAGCTACACCTTACACAATAGGAAAAAAAATAAAAAATTATAGGATTTAATTAATTAGCTCGTGCTTCTATGGTGGATTGAGAATTAATATAACTAACCAACAACTCTTTTTAGTTTAAGCATCGTACTCAAAGAATAAAAGAATTAATCATTTTGTTAACCTCCACCATCAACAATATGTTAATTAATTAGTAAGCATCTTTTAACAATGTTTTGCACTTGATACTAAAGAAAACAAAAAAAATTTGGATCTTAAACTTAAATAAAAAATAAACTTTATTTCGGAGGAGATAACAAACAAAAGCTCTTAATTAGGAATAATTAAATACGGATCATGTATAGTTGGCAAATTAATAATTAAGTGTAAACCGATGTATGTGACTATGATTTCAATATTCTAGTTCTTAATTTAAAGAATAAATTATATATTTGAACAGCAAATAACAATTAATCAAGATTCTTGTATAAAATCACGGATTCATGTAGACTTTAATTTCATAGAACAAGTAGAGTTAGTTAGTCTATAATCATCACCAACCGTCATTTAATAATCTAATCATTAATTAATTAAAAAAAGGTTGTTAATAATTATTATTATTTTTAAATCAAAGGAGAATTAATTTCTACCCAGATAATCAATGCACTCAAATATGTTTAAATAATTTTGTGCAAAATACAAAAAATATAAAACATACACTATGCACTTAATCCTTCAGTACTTGTTCACCAGGAGGCTTAATCCTTAGTTGTCAAACAAGTGTTGAAAGTTTCATTTTATGTCATATAATCACCAAAATATAGAGATACACTTTTTTCATGTACCGGTGTATTTGGATCGGGGTGAAAATAGTGCTAATTCGGACTAACAATTATTTTAAATTGTTATTTCATGTTTGAATAGGTAGATATCTATTTCAAATTATTAGATTAATAGGTCAATTTTTCTATTCTACTATTTCAATAAAAAAATTGAGCTAGCTACTATTCCGAATCATTAAATTAGTCACTAATCTCAGTGACTCATTCTTTCATCCAAATACAGTGGAGCAATAATTGTTATTTTTTGGGGCTCAAGTATAAATTACTTTTACAAAATATATCAATATAATAATAAAAATACATGCAAATATATTCGATAAAAAGAAATATATGAATTGATACCGAACCCCGTTATTTCTGCGTCGATCCCCCCTTCATAGTATTAGTATTTGTATGTGCAGAAATATTTCACTCTAAAGAAAAAAATATACAATAAATATTACACGCACAAATGTGCTTTAATCTATTTACCTCACATTGTGTTTGTTTTATTAATATATTTTTATCAACAGATGCTTATTTTTAAGTTATCAGGTATTTGCTACTGAATTAGTTTGCACTAGATTAGAAAGATACAATGAGAGCGTTGATTCTCGATTTCTCGGATTGAAACTGATTTCGACATATGCTATCTAATTATTTTCTTAAACTCCTTACTGCATATCCCATTAGGCTTATACCGCAAACTCGAAACTGGTACCGTACAGGTGCGTACCATTTATTATTAGCATGTTCATTATAGAGATTTAAAGTAATCCGGTTTCGCTAAATTGCTTACAAAGCTTTTCTCAAGACTCACTGACTGAATCATGCACTAAAGAAACATTTTGGCTTGAATTTCATGTCGAGTGCAATGGTTTAATGGAGAACTTTGCAAACTTTTCTGTTAAATCTAAGATTTCGGCAACTGTGGGTCTTTAAGTCAAATTTTTAGAAAAGATTTTCTTGAAGTTTAATCAGTTATTTATCAGGCAAACAGAGATTTCTGCTTAAAGATATATTCTTGGTTAATACTTAACAGTCTGCTCTCTAACTCCCACCGAGTCCTCATCTAAAAATTTGTTGAATTCAAAACTTAAAAGGATATTTCACTATTTTGGATGATTTCTGAATCGGTAGGCGGGAAAAGCAGTGTGCATGCGTGATCCCTGTTTCTAAAGGAAGCGGGGGAGTTTCAACTCTCATTAGATTAAATTTGGATCCGATAGGCAAAATAACCACTTGATGATATTAGAATTCGCACAAAAATTTCACTCTCATTCTTCAATAGTCATGCGAAATATCAAATTTGATGATCCAACGGTTATTTCGTCCATCGGGTTGAAATTTGGCCCATGGAACCAACCCCCCCCCCCCCCCCCCCTGTTCTGTTTGTAAACCCCTTTGAGCCTCTCTGACACTAGTCACTAGTACTGATCTGTACCAGCGCTTCTTTCTCTTACTGGTACGATACCAGTTACATTGTATGTCCATTTCAAAACATCAGTAAAAATCCGAGGACTATCTTGTAAACCTCTCTTATATCTACTTGTTAATGGATCCCAATTTGGAAAAAAAAAAAGGGGGCTCTTAGGCCTTTTCGGGTTCTGTGAATTCGAAAAAAATGGGCTGAATCTTAAAAAAGTTATGAATCTATGATGTATATTCCCTTCTGAATCCGAAACAGTATAGTATGTCTCATTTCGCGAAACACACATAATATCGGATTAATTCTGCGTATTTTGTGAGATTTTCGACCACTCGCCTTGATTCTCTCCTGTCACTATACTTGGAGAATTATTGAACCACAAACCGACGAGGCTTAACGTTGAGCAAGTAATAATCAACTCTATATTTATTTGCGTGTGCGCACAAGCAAAATCCAATAGATGTGGTAGGAGATAAAAGTGCCCCATACTGATTAGTTATTAGCGATCCAAATTGCTGGACGAAGATGCAAATGTTTTTTTTCGCTGAAGCCCCTCTATTATAGCTAATTTGTTTTACCTGTCCGTAAAACTAAATTAAACAGTTTTATTATGGATTGAAATTTTTAGTGGCTAACGGATTATAACTTTTAGTTGCAATTTGATATACAGTATAAATTTTGATTTGTAGCAGAATTAGCCAACTAAATTTATATCGATCTTATAGTATCTCTTTAAAATTTCTTTAAATTCTATTCAGTTAATTGTTTGTTGAAACCACTTAAAAATTTAAAAGAAAAAAACCTGATGTATTGATTGAACATCCAAGTTATACGTATTAATTATTAAGTAATTTTGCCCAACTTGCCAACTATTGAGAACATGGTATTATATTATCAAGTTTTAATTTTGCCTTGATTTTGTACATGATAATCATTGAGAGAAAGCAACTATGGAAGTTGCTAATATGAATTTCGTTGAATTTGTATGTATTTGAATGTCGACACTTACATATGACTTGCGTGCATTTATTGACACATGAATTCAGAAAAAAATGTTAGATCAAATGTCAGAGCATCTTTATTCTGTAATTATAGAAAATTAAATTTATTTATATTATTATTAATTTAGTATTTTTTTTAATTTTTATGTATATTAATTGTAGAACTTTTCCATCGTTAATTCGTTAATGTGATAGTTTTAAATTAGTCAAGAAAATAATTTTTTGTAGTTACAAAGATAAAAATGTTCAAATCAATTGTAAATGTTAACGTGATATTTAAGAAAAATTCATTAATTTAGTAAGATTACTAAATTAACAAATATTCTACATATATAATTATAAGTGTCACATCAAAATTAAAAAAAAATTTATAACTGAAATGGAGATGCCTTTAGCAATTAGTATGCCTCCTTTTAAATTTAACTAAGTTACTTCTGCAAGAAAACTCTGAAAAAAATATATTAACATATATATAATTCACATTCTTCTAAAAAAAATAAGAAACTTTTTTTTTGAAGAAAGAAAAAAATAAGAAATGTTAATAAATAATTACTAATATAACGTCTAATAATTGTAAGACTAATATTCCTAAAGGTATTAAAATTATTATATTTGTCATTCTGAATGTTTCAATGCACATGTACTAAAACATAATTATGCCTCCGTTTCTATATGAATCTGACCAAAAAATATTCAAACCACACAACCAAATTATAAATCATCCAATATAAACAAAACACGAGTCAGAAAAATTAATTAAGAGCATGAGTCGACATTAAATATGTCTCTCGTAAATGTACAAGGACAGATGTTGATCTCATCTCTGCATAATCTTTTTCGTTTGTGTGGTAATTAATCAATCCCACTTAATTCAATAATTAATAGTTTAATGCAATTTCTCTCATTAAATCC
Organism: x Bolboschoenoplectus mariqueter; assembly: GCA_037678475.1. Classification (NCBI taxonomy): domain Eukaryota; kingdom Viridiplantae; phylum Streptophyta; class Magnoliopsida; order Poales; family Cyperaceae; genus x Bolboschoenoplectus; species x Bolboschoenoplectus mariqueter. The sequence continues at coordinate 2,384,695 of CM075263.1, read as the reverse complement.
CATCCACACAATCACGCATCATTGCAAGTACATGACGTGGCAGACCTGACATGGACTGGACATCAGCCGTACCAAAATTGCTACGGCTACTAACTGTGTTTTTAAAAAAAATGGAGGTGTCCAGTTTGTTTTCATTGGATTATTATCATGCTATTTGAATATTGACATGTGATGATATGAAAACAGAAATTAGAGATCTATAAGTATCATGTGTGAGATGGTGAGGTTGTATGGTGAAAATTTTAATGTGAGTAAAAGTAAAAATAAAGTTAAATAATGTGGACATGAAAAGATGTCAAGAATTTGTATCTTTTATGACAAAGTTTAAAATAGGAAAATGTTTAATTACAATTCAACAATTTTGAATTTAAAATGTTTTAAAATTTTTGATATTCATAAAATATTTTATTTATTTCTTATTTCTCGAAAATTCTGAAGTAAAATTATATCAACAGCTAAACAAAACCAAAAAAATATACTTCCTCGTGTTTAATTAAATCTTGTTATACAAAAATAACATTCAAGTTAACATTATATTTACATCTGAAAAGTAAAAAAAAGAGGAAAAACGATACAATACTTTGCTCATTGAATTTGTAAATTTGTTTTTCATGTCATAATCAAATACTAATTTTTTTTATTATGCAAAACATTATTTCCTTTAGGCGGAGTTTAAAAGAAAAGAAAAATAAAAGATTAATTTCCCCACTGCCAAATCCAACAAATATTTAAATATTCAATCTTTATTTGTGAACACGCAATTTATTTAACTTGTACATAACCGTCTAATATTGACAACCTGACAGTGACAGGATGTCTCCTGTTCACAAAAATCTTGGAGAGAAGACCAACCAACCAACACATACAAATACAAATAAAATAAAATACAATACAATAAAGAAAGAAAGAATGTTTAGCGAAAAGAGAAGAAAAAATCTGGTAATGACAACTAAGTAGTAAAAGTAAATTTGGCATTTACCACGATCGCACCGAGAGACAGAGAGAAGAAAACATCTCTGTCGGTTTTCGGAAACGTCAAAGCTACGTGTCTGCATCCCAGTCCTGAGTGGACACGCGTACGATATCTGGCCCATGTGATCTCGCCACGTGTTTCATCTCGCTCTGATCGAGTCCGTATATAAAGACTATGAGGCGTCTCTTTCTTTCCATCATTAATTCCATTGCTTCGGCGCTTCTCATTCTTTCTAATTCTAAAGAGAGCGAGAAGAAAGAGAAGAAAGAAAGCAAGAAGCTTTCTTTGCTAGAAGAGAATTTGGAGAGGGAGGGAGTGCGAGAGAGAGAGAGAGATTAATTAATGGCAAGTTCTTTGCTAACAGCAAAGAGGCAAGAATCCATTGAGCTTGAACCAAGAACTCTCACACTAGAGGAAATTAATTGCGCAAGGGTAGGTAGCTATAATTAGCTTATAAGCTCAATAAGCTCAATCGCAATATATCTCAAATTTGGTATCTTTTTTTGAAATTATTGGTGCCATTTATGCATCATCATTGCATTATAAATTCTCTATTTCGTTAAGTTTGTTGATGATTTTCTCCATCATGTCAGGAGGCAGCATTATTTGTTCTAAGCACAACAACACCAGAGAAAGCCATCAGTATATTCACAGAGGTAGGTTATTAGTTTTCTTCAAAATCAAATAATCTTTTCATAATTCACCTTTCTAATACGAAATTTAGAAGCATCAATCTGATTGTTCTTGTTCTTCTTCTTTTTGAAAAAAATTTACAAAAAACAGGGTCTAAAGCCAGTGATAAATATACAGAGAGGTGATGATGCATCAGGTTATGAAGAAGAGAAATTGGATTGCGATTGTTGCATAAAATGTCATCATGCACATGCCTTGCAATCGCGAGAAACTGCCACGGCTCCATTCTAGTGATCTTTGCTTTTTTTTTTCTTCTTTTTGCTTTTTCTTTCTTTTTTTATTTGGACTTTGCTTGCCTTTATAATTTTGCCATCGTGTGTAAATTACGAATAGTACATGTGGAATATTTGGACTTTGCTTGCCTTTATATATATTTGATTCTATGTCATTTTGACGATGTGGTAAAACGTGGGGGCATTTATTAGAGCCTTTCCTGGACTCTCTTTTTGGGTATGTATGTATGTATGTATGTATGTATGTATGTATGTATGTATGTATGTATGTATAGAGGATGTTTTATAAATATTATGATTTGAAATATTTATAGATAAATTCAATAAATTTTTTATATTAAAATTTTGTAGAATATTAAAAAAAATTAGAATTTTTAATTATTTTTAATGATTTTTTTTAAAAATTATCATTTTCTGTCATTCAAATATTAATAATTTTTTATTATTTTTATAATCATCTTTTAAAATTCATTAAAAATAGTTTAAAAATCCTAAAAATAATAAATTTTGATATTTTATAAAAAATTTATATGAAGAATTTATTATGTTATTTAGATCAATGTTTTGGACATGGAATTTTGAAATGAAATTTTGAAATTTAATTCGTAAGAAATGTTTATGGAAGCATCTTAATTTTACTATATTACTATATATATGTATATGTATATGTATATATATATATATATATATATATTTTCTTTTTGAGAAAGGTCTTTTGGGTATCAATAAATTTTTGTAAATATTTTAATTATGTAAATTGGGTACGAATATGGATGTTTCGGCATGCAATTTTCGTAACAGTCCGGATATTAATTTTTAATTTTTTTTTACCTTAATTTAATAACATGCTGGTTAAATTATCAAGATATTTATTGTTAATAAATCTTAGAGATACTATTTCTGTACTTTGTATTTTACACATAAAAAATATTATTCATTCTAGATGAATAATTTGTTATATCTATGTTTATAGTTAATATAAATAATATTTATTATTTTTGAATTTTTGAATTATATAAAAATTTTAAAAATCCTGTTATACAACTAAACAATGTGTAAAAATTTTAATTTTAATAGTATAAAATGTAATATTTTTTAAAAAATATAAATAAATTTAAAATGCAGATAAGGGATAATGATGTAGTAGTAAAATTATCATTTTAGATCTTAATCCTTATTTTCATAGATATATAACAATTTAATTATTACTAGAAAAAAAATCCATTGGTGTTATATTTACATTTAGTTATTTGATATATCCATCCACCCACCCATCTGGCAGCTTCTGCCTATTTTCTATTCTATTAAGTCTATGATAAGTGGAAGATTCATGTTTCATTAAAAATAGGACATTAATATATATCTTTTGTTATTCTAAAGTGTAAGCTTATAAAGGAAATTAATAATACGCATTTCATTTCACCTGAAATATAGAATGTTGGACATCAGAGATAGAAAATATTATTAATTATAATTTTTGGAAAAAATATGAGATCAAAACTGATTAAAGCATAATCTTCATTTGCACACAAGTTTTTCCTACTTTTATTTTTTAGTTTAAGAAAGCCTAACTATTTTCCTTTCTGCTTTTCTGTGGTGTTTAATTTTATTTAAGAATTAAAGATATTCAAAATTTTAAAAATTATAAATTAAAAATCCTTTAAGAAAAACATACAAGAATAATTTTGAACGAGGTATGATTTATTGATTTAAGGTAACAATATTTCATGTCAAAAATAAAATAGAATACTTTTTACAATGAAATATTATTAATTTAGTTTTTACAAAATTTATTCACCACAATAATTTCATTCAATTGAATATGCTAAAATCTGAGTACAATTGTTTTCCACACCTAGAAATGTTGCATGAAGGAATAATGTTCTGCGCAAATATAATTACAATTACAATTACAATTACAATTTAATATAATCTTCCTTATGTTTGGAGTTTAAATCAAAGTATATATGTTCAAAGAAATTATGAAGACGATCATGAAATACATTCAATATTCACAAGATAAGATATAACATCTAAATATTACAACCACACTTTATAGAATATTTCTTTTTAAAATTCTAAAGATAGCTATTTGGAAGTCTAGATGCAAAGCCCAGTTTCCACACACTATAAAATTTTCTAAAATTGTAAATAAAATGCCACAGAAAATCCGAAGCAGCCAAAGGCCCAACCGCCCAAAGCACGTGCATTGATGTCTGACAGGGGAATCCATATGCTCTCATTGGGGAGAATATAATATATGCTCTCATTGGGGAGAATATAATATATGCTCTCATTGGGGAGAATATAATATATGCTCTCATTGGGGAGAATATAATATATGCTCTCATTGGGGAGAATATAATATATGCTCTCATTGGGGAGAATATAATATATGCTCTCATTGGGGAGAATATAATATATGCTCTCATTGGGGAGAATATAATATATGCTCTCATTGGGGAGAATATAATATATGCTCTCATTGGGGAGAATATAATATATGCTCTCATTGGGGAGAATATAATATATGCTCTCATTGGGGAGAATATAATATATGCTCTCATTGGGGAGAATATAATATATGCTCTCATTGGGGAGAATATAATAGACAGAAATTACATAATATTTAACGGACAGTATCGGAATTCGTAGGAAATATTCCTACGATACGTAAAGTAGGATGTGCTCGGATTCATCCCATCTCTGTAGGATTCCTGCGATTCTGGGTTCACTTAGGAAGTTTTTCCAACGCCCGTTTGGTGGTCCTTTTGTTTGAAATAGATATGGGTTTTATATCCTATATCCTATATTCTTTCCCACTTCTTCAGGAAATCTCGGGAAAAAAATAAGTTGATCGGAGCTAATGATTTTTTTTATTGCTGCTTGTTTTCTTTAAAAAAATTACTTGGTAATAATGTTATGCTTTAAAGTGAATAGTGACGTGTCCATATACAAAAGAGACTAAAGATCAATTATTTTAAATTTTTAATTGAATATGCCACACAATAAAATTTTTGGATCAGATATTAATGAATAAAAGAAAAGATTGTGCTATTATAGATTTTTGAAAAACCAACATAAATGATTTAAATTTGAATGGTTATATATGTTCATGAACTTATATACAATAATAAATTTACGAAAACGTAAATAAATAAATAATTGGCTGTCAAACATGATAAAAAAAATTTCTGTGTTTGTGCGTATTGCATTTAACAACAACCTTATCTATTTTTTTTTATGATTTAGCTATACCTAATGCAAATATTTTCATTTTATTTTTTTAAACATCAATATAAATATGTCCGTCAAACATGACAATTAGAAATTGAAAAATGAAATAACGAGTTTGCACAAAAATGAAAACAATACATTTTGTACAACCGAACACACATTTTGTACATTTCCATAATTATTCCAATTTATTTCCAAGAACATGAGTTCTCATGAAGTGATTGGTGGAATCTCATGTCTATGAAATCCCATCTAACTTAGATGGGATACAACCGAACGGAATGTGAATTCCTGATTAGGGTCAGTTGTAGTTTTAGTTTGTTTCTTTGCTTTGCAAGGATTTCATTTCATTAATCCGAGGCAAAACAAAACAAAATTTAACTCATCCTTTCTCGGTTTTCAAACTCCAAATACAGTGAATGATCCGAATGACAACCGTAGAACATAGAGTCCGGCCCCTCTGCTCTGTCTAACCAATCTGAACCGTTAAATATTATTTATGGGACAAATTTAATAGACTATAGAGGATTTTGCCCACTACACCTATATTACTATATAGGGGATGTGACGACAAAACGTTATCGGAACTCGGAAGGTTAGATTTATTTTAAAGCAAATCTCAAATTGGTTCTTTGATTGACCAACTCAGGGGATCCAACATGCTAAAAAAGCCATAAAAAAAGCCATACATATATAATTAATTCAATTTTTTTAATTAAATTTACACATAATATAAATTTAGACTATAATTTTATTGGTTTAAAAAAATTACTATACTAATAACTGTTTTTGAAATATAAACTAGATCCTACTGGCTTTTGAAGCCCCCTAAAGGGGAAAAAAATATTATCCATACAATGTTTAAGTCATCAAACATTCAAACCCTTATAGACATTGTGTTGAAAACCTATTCATCATTACAAAATATAAGCTGATCGAATTAAATAATAATTATTTCATGAATTCATTCCCAAGTATCTCTAATATAATCTTTTACGCACCATAAAATGCACATTTTCAAACTTCTGAGTATACACTTCGCTATAGTCGTTGATGATTGTCTTAAATTTTCAGACTTCCAAATATACCACTACATTGTTATAGAATGCAAACTTTGTTATTGTGAAATGTACACTTATTGCTTTTGACTTTCACTTTAATTGTTCAAATTACTCCAAAAGAACACACTTATTATTGCATTATATAATTTTGGATATTAAAGAAGAATGTACAACAAAATTGATACGGGCTCAATCTACACTCTCTCTAGGCCCCTTGACATTGTGGGCTCCATGATCTACCAACAAAGAAACATTTTCCTAGAAATAAATACAAAAGATGGGGGGGGGGGGGGGCAAATCAGAATTTGTACAACTTACTATACGCAAAAATGTCTCTAATCCCACCTTTCAGAAATAGAAGCTGATTCATGCATAGTGGCATTGATATTATCATCTGATTTTATTATTTATATTAAATAATTATATTATATAACTTATTATATATAATATTATTATATTTAGTTCAAATAAATTATTATTATATTAATGATATTTAAATTGAATAATGAAAATACTGTATAAAATAAATTGCATATAAAGTAATTAATATAAATAAGAACTTATTTAAATAAATAACAACATTGGTATCGATAATGATATCAATGATAATATCTCTTTAACATTTACATTTCCCTTCAGGAATAGTGAAATAATCGGTAAGCCCCTGTTTGGCAACAAGATAAATGAGAGGACAACTTTATCTCGAGATAATTTTTATCCCACTTTATCTCCAAATTTTGAAAGTATGTTTGATAATATGTAGAGAGATAGATCTTGAGATAGTTTTCAATTAAATAAATTACTTCTTCAAAAAAGTCAAAATGCCCCAAGCAAATAGTAATTTAAAAAGTTGGAAGTTCAAAAATTTTGGCTACCAAATGAGATAAAACCCAGAAATAACCTTATCACCTATAAAATGAGGTGATGAATTCTGAAAATAAATTTGGAGAGAAAGTTCTTATCCCACCTTAACTCTGCATTTTTATCATTCATTTGGTAGAAATAATAAGGATAAACACTCTTATCTCTAGCTTATCTAGCTGCCAAACACAGCATAACTTTGTTAGAATTAATGAAATAGAAAGGTTAGACTATTTTGAACAACTGTTCATCTATCCAAATATGAAAAAAATATTCGAAATAAATCGCTAACCTAAATTAATGCTATCCCTCAACTATCCAAACATATTCTCAATAGTGTTAGGGACTTGCTGACACGTATGAGACTGCTCAAATCCTTTCAATTGATAAACCGATTTTTAGTTAACTAAGATCTAATACATGAACTTTTCCTTACTGAAAAACCTGGCAGCTGGTTTGGTTGGAACCGTACCTCTCAGTAGCCTGAAACTCGGTACCACAGTATCAGTAACAGAGTAAAGATTGAAATCAAATCATCAATTGAACGCAAACAAACTTTAATTTATTATTACAAGATCCTTTCACAGACCCCACATTACATTCCAATAAATCTGCACATAATGCAAGTAACAGTACCTGCATACCACGACAACAAAGCATAAAACTAAGCATCAAAGCAAACACAAACAATCACCGGGACGGCAACTTGACTGAAGCAAGTTTGTTACTATGACATTTAATTAAGCAAACATTGCTAACGACCGAACCCATAACCGGAACCTTCACTGAAGAACAAGGCAACCTTCCTGAAAGTGCGGCGTGACCATAGGCTCTACGACCTTTCCTTCAAACTTCTCTTCTTTCCCTTCCTTTTCGTCGACTTTTGTTGCTTCATCTTTGGTTTCAACCAGACCAGTTGCTTCGAAGATATACGTCTTCACTTCTTCAAATCTCTCCTCAGAGAGAGACACCTCAGCCAAGAGACGCCAAGCTGAGGCATCTGATGCCTCGTCATAGTCCTTTCTTCGCTTGAGCACAATGTGGCCACTGATTTCCCATACAGCTGGGTTCACTTGTGTGTCGAGAAGTTCTTGACTTACCTCTCCTAACGCTTGCTTCTCAGCATAGCACTAGAAAGGGGAATAAAATGGGTTATTAAGGGACAATCAATTATGAAATATTTGCAGATAGATCCCACATTTCAAAGTATTTGAAAGAATCTCCTTTCTTTCCTACCAGTTAGAAGCTGAAAATTCTGGTCTAAGACTACAACCATAATGAGCTAGTGCTTGACATTCGACATCAAAGAGATGAAGAAAGGCATTTCGTCAAAATACCACTGCTACTAAATGACAAACCTATAGGAAATAGTAGGGACTCATGATCATCCACAATAAGCAATGTAGAAACAAATGTTTGCTAATTTTTTTTTTCAAAAAAGAAGGCCTGTTCAATATATCTGTAAAGGCATATATAAACCACAAATCTGATACCTGGGGAAAGAGGTAAATCCGACGGCCACGATCAGATATAAGCACATTGAAGGGAATATTGTTCTCTTGGAGACAGATGCAGGCATTTGACACCAGTTCAGCAAGGTCTTTCATGGTTTTCCCTTCTGTGAAAACAAGGCCTCTGACAGGGTAGTCCACCAACTTAGAGACCTTCACACCTTTCTCTGACACACCAGCAGGCCCAGTGACACTTATCATCTCAGTCGGGGCCTTCTCCACAGGGAATTGTACATTCAAGTAATAAGCCTGCCAAAAATAATCAGCACAACTTTTCAATATTAATTCAAAGAAAACCACAACATTTAAAGGTAGCAAATTATGTTCTTTGGTTCAAAAAAATTTGAACCAAATGACAAAGTGTTTATAAATCACACTAAAAGATTCTGATTGGGGACGGACCATGCTTCCCAGTATCTTCTCATTTGGAAATGATGCTGATTATTACAAGTGGAAACTAAGGCCAAACAACAAATGACTGATCAACTTGTGAACTTGACAAAAAAGAATCACATCATAAATAGTCAAATAGGCTTGAACAACATGGGCAAAATGCTGCATGGCGCTATCATTTTGGAAGACTGGAATTGCAGGTATATTCTTTATAACTTAGATGGGTCATGTGCCATATTTGGTGCAATTTCAGAATAATTTGGTTACCAATCAAGTCCCATTAAAAACCAAACAGTTAATTTCAAATAGCTTGATGGATGATCAATAAGTTCTTGAAGCTGATACATGGACTATTTAGACCACAGACAACATGGCTACCAACTCAGCTTTTCTGTTTAATTTTGATGAGTGTTTTGTTGGTTGTAACTATCCTAAATATTTTTTTTTTGTAATATAAACTATCCCATGAATAGCTATGTGGAAATTCACTAAGTTAGGCATGAGCTCCCAAGCCCCTCTCCATTGTGGCTACCAAGAAAGGGACTTGCTAAAAGTATGAGAAGATGTCAGTTTTTTTCGGAGAATATACCTTTCTATCCACTGGATCTATCTAAGTTATTTCCCAATATTTCAAAAATATTACTTTTGGGTATTGTTTGGTACTAGTTAATTATGATAAGATAGTGTCAGTTATTTGCGAAGAATGTGCTTATAATGTACAAATAGAGAGGAAGGATGTATCACCTGGAAGTGGAGGTGATTGATGGTGGCAAATGCACCGAGACTGTTGTAGCCTAGACGAAAGTAAGGCTCTGAAGCCTCAGCCGCCATGTAGAGCGCCAGTAGAAGGCTCTCTTGGTCAATCCGCTGTGGGTAACAGTCCAGCACATGCGGTATCAGCAGCACATGTCCGTACTCAATTGGGCTCACCTACATATGATCCCAAAACAGACCAAAGCAAGTTTAATTTACATAATGAACAGGGTTACCAACATTTCTTCACAGAAACAAATGTTAAAAAAATTAAAAATTGGCAACATATCTCCTTTTATGAAAAAAAAACCCCAAAATCAATGCTAAAATGAAACATGATGCATGCAACTATTTTGTTGCTTAAATGAAAGAGCGAAAGAGACTCTTCCATCCCACATATTTTGCAAAGGTATGTAACCGTCTTTTAATAAATTATCCCCCACAAGAGGCATGCTAATTTAAATAGCTAACTATATAATTGTACCTATCAAAGGCAACTTGCAAGTGTTAGAAAAAAGAAAAAAGTGCATCCAACATAAACAATAGTTTCACTAATGAAACCACGGATTAAAATCAAGAGATTCATACGTTAATTGCGACAACATTAGGAGCCTTGGTAGGGTCCACAGAAGCTGTCTCCAGGAAATATGAGTTGTCTACTGCATCTCCGTTTTCAAACTGGAAAAGCACCTCCTCCTGGCCGACCTTGGTGAAGTTGAATTTGGCTGGGTCAAATGGTTGCAGCACCCGGTCCACACGAAACTCAGTGGGACGCTTCTTCAGGTGTCGGCCTTCATTCAACTGAGCTATGAAGCCTTGTGGGCCCGGAATCACCTTTGTCTCACAAGCTGTCACATCATAGCGAAACAGGCCTCGCTCCATCCTCTCCTCCCACTATAGAAATTTTAAAATAAAATGAACAATCATTGTTTGTTGACCTGATTAGCATCAAATAGATAGTGAGTTTCTTATGGCAAAAAAATAAAATGCGAATCTTTCTGATTCTCAATACCCTTATCACGCACTATTCAGGGTACATTACACCTTTCTATGTATTTCACATAATTCTTATTTCTCAGCATACTCTTTCATATTGGTATCAACTTTTCAACCTAGTATCTACTGGTATAGTAATAATATTTTTGAGTACAGCATGTACCTCATTGGAAATTATTATAATCCCATTTTTACAATTCGGTATAGCTTCCAATTGAATTATTTAACGTGATTGTTAGTGGTGCTCAAAATGAGGTAATAATTGATGTTGATAAGTAGACTATTGTTCAATAATTAGTCAATTACCATTAAATTACCTGTGCAAGGAGAATTTGGGAAAGGAAAACATCAGATTTAGGTGAATTCGTGTCGGAACTGAAGACATAGAGCGGGAGCTTAGCGACTGCATATGACAATCATTTCAAGAAAAAAAATAAATTATCAGAATTAATAAGTATAATCTACAAAAGGAATAAATTATTAATTGGGTAAGAGAATAATAAAACTTGATAGACAATGATTTGCACCAGGAACTTGAGCTCTAAAATAAACAAATTATTCTATCCAGATTCTAGAAGCTCAAAATTTTAAAAAATTAAAAAATCAAGTTGGATAAAAACCAAACACTAAACCAAGCCTTATATACAATAACTAAATATTCCAATTAACCATGATCTTAAGCCTTAACCTCTCACATACAAATTTTAATAAACCAACTACAATTGACTAGAATTACAAAAACAAAAAAAAGTAGAAATCTTTACCATGCAAACAACATTTGCCGAGGCAATTGCGGCCGCACCCAATTGGTTCGTCCGACCCCTCCTGATAATTCGACACCACGGTCGGCACTCTCTTGATTGTAAGCATCTTCTTTTTTTAATAATATCTCAAAATTTAAAACTTTACTATAGAAAATAGGGTTGTAGGACTAGGAATTGAAGAAAAGGACTGGAAACTATAAGTAGTATTTAGGAGGAAGGGATGAGGAGGAAGAGGAGACCGCCGCCGGCGAGAAAGAGGAGGTCGGAGGGGCTTCCACCAGCCGAAGGGAGAGCGCCTCGACCACCGTGCGGAGCTGGGCTGCGGTTCTTCTCCAGTAAGAGATTACGACCGGAGATCTCCACTTGGGTGGTGGTGTGAGAGCTGGAAGAGAGGAGGTGGTGGGGTCCCCACCCGTCGGACGCAAGATGAGCCGTGATTACCCAACTTGAACGATCCTTTTTTACTATTGGTTGAGCGCCTTTCTGAGGAGCTCTGTTCTCTCTCTCTCTCTCTCTCTTTCTTTCTCTCTTTAGCGATAATGGCTCTCTATGTTCCCTTGTGTGGTGTTGAGAGAACAGGAAAAGCGCGACGGGAGGGTAATTATAGGAAGCGGAGCAGGAGGTGGTTGGTTGTTTCCGTGCAATTCTTCTGTTCAAATTTTTATTTACATTTTCTAAACGGAGATGATCTGGTATTCCTACCCGTTGGATTGAAATCTGACGGTTCATATATCACTGGATGTGTCCATTTATTTGGACAAGGAGATCTTCTTCTCTTATAAGAGGTGGAAGAAGCACAGCCGCCGAGAAATTGACCCGTTTTAGGTCAAACTTAGAGGGACCCACGTGCAGTAACTGTCGTTGCAATGGACCATGTCTATTTAAAAAAGATATTATGAGAAGTTGGGATGTGGGAAACGAGTGAAGGGCTGAGAATTTGAGAGAACCGAAATCCTTTGGACTTTATTGCGTGAAAACACCTCTCTGATTGCATATATCTCTATACATAGATAGATTTCCAAAAAGAACAATAATAAATAACTCTCCCTTGAATTATTATTATTATCTAATGCAAATCGTAATTTTTTTATTTCAAATCGAGTCAGTCCCCAGTTTAGATATTATTTTTAATAGTGGATTATTATGATCTAATTATCTAATAGTTCGAGTCCAAATAGATAGATACTTGTAACTTGTTTGTCAGTTGGATTCAAGTTTGGATACGAGTTCGGATTAAAAGTACTTTATGAATCGATGATTTTTTTCTTTTTTTTTGAATGAAGATAATTTCTTTTTCTTAAAAATTATGATTTTTATTTTCTTTTTCTTAAATTCAGCACTAAATATTTTATTATAGTATAAATTACAAAATCGTCCTAAATCAAAGTATAATTTTTTTTTATCATAATACTATGACGCAACACAATAACAAAATTAAAGTAACAATTCTAAATTAAGATGTAATAAGATGTTTTTTTAATCAAGTCATAAAACATATTGTCACCTTGATTTATTTTCCTACATATATTATACCATTCTTTATACATTAATAATCAATTCATAAGGACTTGTATTAGAATTATCTCGGATATTTATATGAAGAATATGCTTTTTCAAAGAAACCGTTTCTTCTGAAAATACAAATTGAATTGATCCACAAATATCCTATAAAAAGGTTTCTCATTTTAAATTTAGTCCGTTCATTGAACAGTCCAAAACAAAAAAAAAACGGAGCTTTCTAAGCAAAAATAACAGTGCAAAGAAAATTTGAAGGGAATCTCTTTTTTTTATCAATTTTTTTTTGTTAAAAGTACCCAACTAGGAAATTTGAAGAGAATCTAATGTATGTATTTTATTTGATTTCCGTAATTCTAGGATCAGAGTTGTAATTAAGAATTTTGTGGGGACCTGAGGAAGAAGACTCTTTGGGCCTTTTAATTTTACATAAATATGTGGTCTAGGTTTAAAGTGACACCTAATTAATTTAATGACTTTAATGATTTGGGATAATGCCTAGCAAACCTCCTAAATTTTGCACTTGTGATATATGCCCACTCCAACTTTTATTTATGACAATCACCCCCTAAACTTGCTAATTTAAGACATTTAGACCCCTATATGTTAATCTTAGTCATAGTTGACAAATTTGGATGAAAATAAACCAAACTACCCTTGAATTTTATAGTATGATTATTTTTTATTAATATTTATGTAATTTGAAAATAAAATATTTCTTCAATAACTGAAAAATATTCAAAATATTGTGCACATAGATTATATAGATATTGATATGTAATTAATTAAAAAATATTAATATATAACTAATTCATGCAGAAATCCTATATCATAATCTTACTTAAGATTATTAATTTTAAGAATAAAATAGCTATAATGTCCTCTAGTAATCTTCTTTTTATTAGAGTTTTTGCATGAATTTTATTATTGTATTTTTTTCAATAAAAATTTCAAATGAGAATACATATTTATTTAATATTATTTTCTGTTATTATTTATAAAATAAAAAATTGTACCTAAATTTTATTTGTTCATGAAATAATTTTTTTTATGAAATAAATTCAAGCATACCAATTTGAAATATAAAATGTAAAAGTACAACCAAATATTTTGAATTAGTTATATATTAATATTTAAATAGTCTACTTGCACGATATTTTTTTATCATTGAATAAATACTTCATTTTTTGAATTAGATAATTATTAAATTTTAAATTATCACACTGTAAAGTTCAAGGATAGTTTGATCATTTTTCACCCAAAATTGACAATTATTAGAGAGATTAATATTTAGGAGGCTAATTGTCTTGAATTGCTAAGTTTGAGAGGCTGATTGTCACAAATAAAAATTTGGGGAGCTATTTATCACAAGTGAAAAGTTTAGGGGCCATTGGAGACATTATCCCATTTCCATAATAACTAAAATTTGATTCTAAAACTCAGCACTTTGGATTTGAGTTATATGAATATCATAAAAAAAATTACGCATTGAATTTAAATAACTGAACACTTTAGCAATATGAATTTAGCTACTCTGGATGTATTAAATTAATATTGATTGAAATCTGCTAAATAGATAATTTAAATGTCATGAGACGTCATTAATTTAAAACAGATTTTGAAGGATTTTAAATTGATCTGAAAAATATTGTAAAAATTGACAAATAATTCCCTATATGAATGAATGGAGTCCAAAATAAAATTAGAATGGTTTTCTATGAATAATGAATGGGCAAATTCTAACTTTAACATAAAAAACAGTTTTAATAATTTTAGGCTTGGCAAATTTGCTTTTTTTTTAATAATTAAGGAACCTCAACACAGATTTTCAACACAAACTTTTAAAGAAGTTTTCAAGTTTCTTTTAAATTGATTTTAGAAGTAGACAAGTTGTTAGATCATTTCATACTATTCTTGAAAAATATATATTTTTGTTAGATAGATTATGAAAATCATTGTTTATAGTTATCTAATCGTACTTAGGAACAAAAAGAAGTATTAAAAAATGCAAACTTTACAAATACATCCATACTTATATGTACTTTTAAACATCATGCATGTAAGTTCTTTAATTTTCTGTTGGTTATTTTTGTTACTATTGGATTTGTTTTGTTTTTGTTAATGAAAATAAGAAGGGTTTCAATGCTATAAGTTTTTAGTATCACAAATTCACTTTTTAATTTATATTTTAAAATTTGATACTCAAATGATGAATCTAAACCGTTGATTTTATTAATTTTTGATGGAAGATGTATACATGTAAAATTTTATGATTTTTAGAGTTCATTTTATATTAGATTAAATGGTCACAAAATGAATACATTAAAATTAATTAATCACAGTTAACTAGATTCATCCATTTTTATGATTGATTGATCTAATATAAAATTAACTCTAAAAATTATAAATTTTTGCATGCATATTCTACCATGAAAATGAACAAGATCAACGGTTTGAATTTAAAATTTGAGTATCAAATTTTGAAATATAAATTAAAAAATGAATTTGTGATATTTTGTGGCACAAAAAAATTATGACATTAAAACCCTCATCATCGAACATATGGCATTATTGTTTTTGAAAAAAATAAATAAAAGAGAGGTGACATTTTTGTTTTTTTTTAAAATTCTTTAACTTGCTTGCTTCAAAAAAAATCATGGAAGACCAAAAAAAAAAAATGGGGTTGATTAAACCAGATACATGGAATCATAATTGGACCACGCGAAGTTCCAATTCTTTTGTGGAATTTGTGGCTACACAGTTTGTCTACCTAATTTAAAAAATATATATTCCAAATAAAAAAAATAGTATATCTCACCAATGTGTGGTTTAGGGGATTAGTTTGAGTCGTTTTTATTTCATTTTCGTTTGAAATTAAGAAGACAATATAGTTCAATTTATTGATTTCTATAGTCCACGGTGTCGGCTAATTTGGACCGCAATCTACATAAAACAAGAAAGAAAATAAAGTTGGATTGCTGGTTAATTATTTTAATAAAATATGTGGGTCATCATATTTAGGAGGATTGATTAGGAAATTTTTATTTTTTATTTTACTTTGTTAGAGGGGCGATATCACTCTTCCTTTTTTTTTTTTTTGAAAAAAAGATGGACATTAGCCTTTTAATTCCATGACATTTTTATAAATTTTGAAGATTACATATCTTTTAAGAAAAAAAAAATATATAGCTTCTAAATTTCAGTTTCTTAACCCCTCAATTAAACATGTTTGATATGTGAGAAAATGAAGAAAAATAATGGAGAGGATGAAAAAGCGAGCAAACAGATAGATAGTAATGGTGTGATTTTCTTTTTTTATCTATTTATTGACGGAAATATTAACAGAAAGACTAAATCTGAACTAATAAATTAAAATTCAGTGATTAAAAATGAAATAAATTTTGATGAAAATTTAATGACCTCAACATAAATTCATCCTTATTTTTATTCCATACGTTCTCTTCCAACTTTTTGCTAAAACTTCTACACAACAAAACATGAATATATACCAAAAAGAATATCCTCTTGAATTCCTTGTTTTTTCTCAAACATCAAATCAAATGGGTCCCTTAATTACATGACTACTACTCCGTCACACTAAAAAATAAGTAAATAAATTGAAGAAAGAGTAAGAGAGAGAGAGAGAGACGTAAGAAAGAGTAGAATATTCCCAATAAAAAAGTATATTGAAGAAGCTATACATGTGGAAGGAAGCAATCCAATTAAAAAATGAGCGCTCGGAAAAGAGGAAACGTGGTGTATTCCTCCCCTCTCACACTCGTAGCTTTGGAAAATTTCATTCCAAGGTTTTTGGCAACCATATATTATATACACACATACAGTTTCTCTATCATCTTCTATCCTCGCCTTGCTATATTATTGCCAATCAGCTGCTCTTTTTTCAACCATGTAATAGTGCTCCTACTTCCTGTCAATTTAATAATCTACATCCCTGTCATACATAGTATCTCTCATTCATGGCCCCACTTCCTAGCATATACAATAATAATATTTGGAATATGTACATTTCTCTTGTTTGGATTTGTATGTGTTGTGTGGATGTGGATGATGAAGTGGTGGGGTTACATGCACTCTTTGCTGATTGCTAGCTATAGTCTCTATAGCTTATCATCATTCAATTGATTCATTTATTTAATATTTGTGTGGAGGTTGATGATGGTTTGAGGGAAAAGCAGCCATGTAATGTAATTAAGAAACGCACTTTTCAATTTCTATTTCAATTGTACTCCGTCAACATATGATAATAATACGGATGTGTATAGTGGGTAGTTGGAATCTTACACTTGTGTAGTTGGAATCTTACACTTGTGTAGTGTGACCTAAAAAGGATTTGTAGATTGTGTAGAAATAATACAGAATTGTAGAGGGATGGGGATACATAATAATTATTAATTTGATAATTTTGATAATGATTTTTTAAAATAATTAAAAAAAATTAAAAATAGAAAAAAATTATAAATGTATTCTCGACTTAAGAAGGGTTCAAATGTCTTTTTTTTTTTGGGGTCTCCATTATGCCTCTATTTTTTAATTTGCTAATAACCAAAATTTTAAAACTAAAATGTCAAAATAAAATCGTTAGATGTAATCTATGTTATTTTTTTATGTACATAAAAAAATATTGATATTTTGATTTTGATTTTATATGAATTAATAAGTTGAAAAATTAACGTCCATAAATCATTCATATTAGTGTATTTTTGTTGGCTTTTGATGTCAAATAAAATAATATTGAAATATTATAATTTTTATATGTACATGGACTAATGATTTTATTTTGATATTTTTTAATTTTAAAATTAGAGTTAAAATCAGAGTTATTAGAAAATTAAAAAATGGAGGCATGATGGAGGTACAAAAAATAGAAGTATTTGAACACTCTTCTCTAAACTTATAGATTAATTGTATTTCAAATTTTATATAATTTAAATATCATTTAATATTTCATAAAAAAATCATTACATGAAATTTATAATTATCTAAATTAAATGGACTTCCATAGAATAACAAATGACTTTTAAATTGCATGAAAATCGAAACACAATGGATCTATAAGTTAGAAAATATGTCTACGTTTTTTATTTTTAAGAATTTTTAAAAATTTATTATCAAGATTGACAAGTTAATAGTTGTTAAGAGATTTCCACCCTTTGTAGAGTTGTAGAAAATATAAGTTGAAATATATTTGTGAGTTTTCTGATAATATCATTACAAATGAGGTCTAAATTTATTAAAAACATAAACAAACTACTTCAAATGCACTATACCAAATTCGTATTAGAAAATTAGAAACATAACATAAACCATTAAGCTAATTTTTGACAGTATTAAATCCATTTACACCTCTACTTCTCCTTCCCTCCTCTTCACCTCAAATTATTTTCTCTAACCAAATTTAATTAAGAAAGTAAAACATGTTATAGTAACAAGAAGTAAATTTTGTTTTCTTATTATTTAATATTCGCTCTTATCATGTAATCAATTATGACATATAGCAATGAGATAACAAAAAAAATTAACTATTAATTACTGATAAATAACTTGACTACTTCTATTGCCATCTATATACAAAATGTGTCCTTTCACTCAAAAGTAAAAGGAGAGCAAAAATAATTCCTTTTCATGGCATTTGTTTAGTTCTTATAAAATAAAAACACCTTGCAAAATATAATAATACATAACGCCACTTGTGAAATTTCTTACTTGGTGATTGGCCAATGTATTAGTAAACTTATCAAAACAAAGGCATGTATCGTGATTGCATGGGGAGATGGGGAGGAACATTTTTTTTGATCTTTTGCTGCGTAATATTATATTATATAATGTATAAATAAATAGATTATAAAAATTTTATTTTGAAATTTAAATTGTATGAGGTAGCTTAGCATAGAATACGAATCAAATTATGTTATAAAAAAATAAGTTAAAAAAAATACTTGCTCGTGTCCGAATTCTGATCGATGAGATCTGATGGCACGTTGGGTTACTTGGTTTGGAAATACGTCAGCTCATACGTAATCGCTAATAATCAGACGATGTTCTTTTCTTTTTTCTGTTTTGGGTTTCATGGCAAATTAAGATTATGTACGGTTTTTTTTTTCTTACAGTCTGTTCATTTTCTTAATATTTAAATTATGTGAATTTTAAAATACGATTAATTTATAAATTAAAAATATTTTTTTATTTTTAAAATTATTTCGAATTTATTTGAAAATTATTGTTAAGATTGTTAGGTTAATTATTATTAATGATCCCCACAAATTTTCTATTCCTTTAGTTGTTGTCAGTCACTATGTGCCATCTGGAGAATTCAGTATTAATCAATAACTTTTGTTTACTAAAACTATAAACAATTCAGGAAAATTAAGAAGTACGACAAGTAAAGTATAACAAAAAAGAAGATAGAAACATTGTCATTTTCAGAGAAGGTTATAGTACAACATAGATTTATTTTTGGATCCTCAAATAATAAGGATAGATATAATTAAATAAGGAACTTGTTATTAGCATTGGTAGTAAATGCAAACATTTTCTATAATTATCTTCCTCTATTTTTTTCTCTATGGACATAAACACTTTTTTCTTTATTTAATGAAATTATTTGCAAGTAATTTTCCTGCTTTTTCAAGAAAAGCACATACAACAAAAAATATATGCCAGCCCAATAGAGATTATTGGGTACATTTTTTTATTGAATTTTTCAACCTAAAAGATTGCCAAACAACAATAATTGATATCTAAACATAAGCTGCATGAATAATGTGGCATCAAGACTAGTGCCTAATTGTAATAAATTAAAGCTGCATGAATGTGGCATCAAGGTTGGTGCTAAATTGTAATAATTTTCATGATTAAAATTATAGTTTATTTTGTTAGTATGAGATGAGAGTCAAAGTTCATAAATCATCCCTATCACGTACATTGTTTTCGAACCAACAATCTTCCACACGAAAGATGATGTCTTCCCCGCTAAGTTAAATGTAATTTTCAAGACTATAATCTTAATTAAATTCAATTGATAGTAACACTAATTGTGTATTAAAAGGGTGGTTGATAAAATAATAAAAGTTAATAATATAAAAAAAATAAAATTATAGATATATATATATATATATATATATGTTATCAGTTAGATATATCATAGACTAAATTTTTGTAATTTAAATTAATTGATCATTGACCGAGCCATCAATAAATGAATGATTCAATTTTATCGACATTTGATTTATAACCAAGTAATTCTCAAATTACACTAATTTTAATGGGGTGAATTGCCCTTATACCTATTAAAACTTTTCTTATTTACAATTTTCCATCAGAATTTCAATATATCTTATTTTTCATCTAAATTTAAAATTCTTTCATATATCCCCTCTTCTTAATTAATCAAGAAAATATTATCCATGTAATAAATCACTAACTTTTAAAATGACTTCTTTACCCTTTTATAAACCGGTCACTTTCCTTTCTTCTAATTTCCAAATAAAAGTAGGAAGGGAAAAATGCAATATTCAGAATTCGTCTCTTTCAAGCACATTTTTTTTTGGAAAATGTTTAGGAGATCAAAATTGATATCATAATTAACACTGACTTTATTACTCATATTTACTACTTTATTATATAGCTTATTTTTATCATTCAACTCAAATTCCACTAATATGAATAATAACTCACTTAACTTGAATAATAAAAGTAATGTGAAAATAAGTTGTATAATAAAATCATTAATATGAATAATAACTCATTTAATCTGAATAATAACTCATTTAATCTGAATAATAAAGTCAGTATCGATTATGATATTTGTATATCAGCTCCCTTTTTTTTTTATATCATATTGAAACTTCTCAATTAATTACTTGATACTGGGTGCTTAAAAGCTAAATCACAGTTTTAAGCTTGCAATAGATTATCGTTTGAACTCAACTAATCTTATTGTAAGAATAAGAGTGGGATAATATAAAAAAAATTCTAAATTTTTTCTTCAGATATTAATACCCACAATTAATCGGTGCTTTGGAATATCAAGACAAGATACATTAGATTAATTAGTCTCATACAAGTACAATAGAGAACTAGAACTAATATAGGAAGAAATAAAGCAAAAGAAAACGCCAAAAGTTAATTAATCTTATCCAAAAATGGTGTTTGTTTTATGTCTTTTTCTTTTTCTTTTTTGCTTAGTCCATTCGTTTTAAGGATTTTATATTGATTTCAATTGTAGGAGTGAGGTTAGGTCCCTCATCAATGGAGGAAGTCAAAAGCAGAGAGGGGAAGAAATAATTGCACTGCTGGTTCTAGAAAGGTGGAAAATTAATGAAAGAGAAGGAATGTGCCACGTTGAGAAGGGTAGAGATTATTTTAATTAAGAAAGGGGATATATGAAATAATTTGAAGTTTAGATTGAAATAAGATATATTGAAATTATGATGGGAAAATAAAAATAAATAAAAAATAAATAAATGTCAGAATTAATGGATTTTTATTTCAAAAAAAATAAATAAAAAATGTTTTGATGGGTATAGGATTAATTCACTTCTTAATATATGATTTATATAAATGATATATATCACAAATAAAAATCTCAGTTCTATTTATCTAATTAGACAGATTATGACGTTTTTGTTATCAATGTTTGAAAATTTTAGCTTCTCACTATGTAACTTCATATGTTGAATATGCAGAAATCTGCTACACAATGGTTCGCTACACGAATTGCTATACTAAAAAAATTGCAGAGGATCAAAATTCCCTCATGGGAAGCCTACAGGTGCATGATCTAATTGCTATTTTATAATGTACTAGCAAATAAATACGCTTTATCATACTTTGAACTGTTTTTACTATTATGATATTGTTTTTTTAAGGATTAGATGTATATATAATATATATTTTAAAATATTATTTGCATGATAGAAAAAATTAACTATATTTACAAGCAGCGTAATTAATTAAAATGTTATTGGTAGCACAAATGTTTGAAAATTATAAATAATTACATAAAATGAAAATATGATACATTATTTCTAATTTACATTTCAAAAGATGAACCGAAATACATAATTTATCATAACAAAAGAGCATAGATGAGATATTTAGACGTGATATTATAAATATTCATAATTAATTACATATGAAGGATTTGTCATTAATTTCTTATCACATACGAAATATGATCATTAACTAATTGCATATAAATGCGAACAGTTTCTTTGGGATGAACAATAATACAAACAGTAATCATGAGTACTAATTTTATTGGAATATTATTCCTCATACCGTGGATGAACAGTAATATTTCTAAGGATTTATGTAGTGTGAACGGCAATCATAGATAGTATCTTTTCGGAACAATAACCGTGAACAATATCTTCTTGAATTATTGTTCCTCGTTACTATAGATAAACAATAATTTTTGTTGAGAATTTATATAATTATAAATATCATATTAAGCACATCTGTAAATGAAGGGCTATTTTTATAAACATGGAATTAAAAATCCTATATATATGTCCTACATGATTTTAGTTGACCTTGATGTATTGGTTTATTTTTCTAAGTAGTATGATATCTATAATTATAATTATATGAATCTTTTTTACTGTAGATGAACGGTAGTGAGGAACGGTCCCCCCAGAAGATACCGTCCACCGTAATTTGATTACTGTTCCGAAAATACTGTTTATGATATTATTCATATTATGTAAATTGTCAGAAAGATTTCTATAGTAGGGAGAAATAGTATTCCGATAAGATTACTGTTGACTATTTATATTGCTATTCATCCTGCATAAAAAATTGTTAGCATTTATATGTAATTAGTTAATGACCCTATTTTCTATGCGATAAAAAAATAATGACAAATTCTTCCCAACGTAGTGGAACACGCTCTATTTCTATTGTATATGAATCTGTAGTCGATCCATATATAATTAACTATGAATATCTATAATATCATATCTGAACATCTCACATATACTCTTTTGTTGTAATATAAATTATGTATTTTAATTCATCTTTTGAAATATAAATTAGAAACAATGTATCATTTTTCATTGTATGCAATTATTTATAATTCTCAAATATTTGTATTGTTAATAATATTTTAATTAATTGCACTGCTTCTAAAAATAGTTCATATTTCCTATCATACAAATAAAATTTTATAATATGCACTACATATATATCTAATACCTAAAAAATAATATATTAATATTAAAAACAGTCCAAAACGCAGCGGAGCGCGTTTATTTGCCAGTTTTCGTAAAGACAGAGAAAGAAGACCAGTGGATCACTAATGACAACATGTTGTCAAATATCATTAGTGAGGGGTGTTCAAATATCTTCACTTTTGATTTCTCCATCGTATCATTATTCTTTAATTTGCTAATAACAAAAATTTTGAAATGAAAATATCAAAATAAAACCATTAGATATGATTTATCTTATATTTTCTTCATACACATAAAAAATGATTGATATTTTGATTTTGATTTTATATGAATCAGTAAGTTTAAAAAATCAACATTTAAAAATTATTTACATTAATGCATTTTTTGTAAGTTTTTGATGTCAAATAAAATAATATTGAATTATCATAATTTTTTATATATACATGAAGAAAGTAATATAGATCATATCTAACGATTTTATTTTAATATTTTAATTTTAAAATTAAAGTTATTAGAAAATTAAAAAATAAAAGTACGATGGATACAAAGAAAATAAAAGCATTTGAATACTCCTCATCATTAGTAATCAACGCTATACCTGGAAAGGTAATTGGGATGATAAGAGAGAGAGTTGTACGTTGTGTTTCATTAAACATACATGGCACTATATATGTATGACAGGCCATTGTAATCTTCATCAAGGAAAAGTGATATAAGCATTGAGACGATTTGAAGGCCCAAAACATTCTCATTAAAAATGATGATACAATAATTACGATTTCTCAGTTGGCTTAAAATTAACTGTCAATCTCTAGGTGCCACAACAATAATATTTCATAATGGATTGACAAAATATTTATTTCTCAGTGGTCTTAAAATTACTTATGGAAAATGTTTGGGAGATACCATAATCAATACAAACTTTGTTATTTAGATTAAATGAATTATTATTCATATTAACTATTTTATTATGCAACTTAGATATCATTTTTATTATTCAACTCAAATACCACTAATATGAATAATAACTCACTTAAGTTGAATAATAAAAATATTGTACAAATAAATAATATAATAAAATTATTAATATGAATAAAAATCGGTATCGATTATAATATCAATTATAATATCTATATATATGAGCTCCCATTACTCATATCACATATTCATCCCCCAAACCGTCTTTATCATTTAGAGTAACAAACAGTGATTTCTTTGATTCCATAAACGAAAAAGGCGGATCATTTTTCATTTGTTAAGGAAATTTTTAGAGAGATTGTAGTTTTGATACTATTAGGCCATCCCCAATAAATTATAAAGAAAGGGCAATGTAGTTTTTTTGCAAGAATAAAGATATCCGATTTCTTAAAAGTCCAAAAGTAATTGTACAGAGTAAAAGTATAAAATTCACACAGATGATGCCTGAAGGCTAGCTTTAATTGTAGGAATCAACAAATCACTATATCAACAGAATACCAAATTAAGAAAATACACAAAACACACCTCATCACATTACATCAAATAATAGTGGCCGTTGCTAGACAATGTACATTTCATGACCAAAACCAAACATCGACCTAGAACAAAAAAAGGAGATGGCAGAGGTTATATTGTCCATTTGACAGTTTCATGCTTTTTTACTGTCTTACCTCTCAATTTTCAAGTTATCACGGATTCAATAACCCTAAAATAGAATTTACAAACACGATTTCTCCTGTAATATGCAAGTCTCAGATAGATAGCCTATCTACCACTTTTTGAACCCTTAACCACTCACAAACCCTTAAAACCTGTACCCAAAATTACTTTCTTCTGTACAGACATAAAGAAACCTAAACTAGACTGTGCTTAAGCACACCAATCTGGGTCCCATGTAGTTGAACCAACCTACCAACTTCACCAACGGGACGTTCTAACCCTAATGAGGCCGCCTGATAAGATTTAGCAAAATCAACAGTCGGTTGGCCTAAGAAGCACTTTCTTCCTTTCAAGTAGAGCAAATTGGGATAACAACCCTAGTGTTTCACAAAATGCCATTAAGAACCCTTTGGTAGTAATCATACTGTCTAGTGCGCCAGGCATCCAAGCTGCTGCTTATGAGGGAGAGAACCAAAGAGACACATTGCTGTATGAAATCATCAAAAAAGAATCAAATTTATAGTAACATGAGACAAAATGGTAAAATATTGGTAAAATCATGCAACAGAAGTGCCTTGAATTTTGCCTTCCGACAGACAACAGCATGGTTCATTGACTGAAAGTACAAAAACAATTCAATAAAAATAAGAAAGAAGTTATTGGCTGAAAACTCCTTTTGATGGTAGCAAGAAATAATGGCTTAAATTTAAAAGGAACTTATAGAAACTCATCGAAACACATTAAATACCAGATCAGCTCTGCATGTGGCATTCTTAATCACAGTAACATGGTTAATGGATGAGCTTCCAGAAAGTAACAATTTCAGGGACCAAAACAAAAATGTAATGAAGAACTAACCTCTTCAGTGAGACTGAGATGGAACCTCTTTCTCAAGTTCTGTATAGTGCGGGGCCCACCTTTGAAGCAAGGGAAACCAGAATCCTAATAAAACAGAAAAGTCATTGGGAAATGCACTAAAAACTATTATTTGCTGAAATTTGTTCAGAATTTCAGATAAACAAGAAAAAAATTTAGAAGTTATTGAACTAAGAATGATCTACTCTTATTTTCATCTCGTGATATATATTGTATGGAGCTTATGCTACCTGTAGCATTTCCACTAGAAGAATGACACGCTCGGCATGCTTTCGGCAAGTAAGAAAGCCTTGGATGCACAACACCTCCGAAAACAAAACCAAATGGAAAAAAAAATCAAATTTTGAACAACAGACGTTAAATAGTCAAAACAATGTCTAAGAAGCATAAACTATATACCTTAAAGTAATCAAAGAATTCACTGGGAGTTCCTTCTGCATCAGAATCCATCACCTAGCAAGAAAACCAACAGGAACAGTTTATGAACACAAAATTGTAAAGCAAACAAGTTTCTTAGCTGTACTCATTTCTAAAATATACAAGTTTCTAACCTCAAGGAGTTCACGAGTGAGTTTAAAAGGTGCACTCTCAAAATTGACCCCACCAGGCGAATTGGAGAGCATGAAACCAAAATCAATGTGAATAATGTGGCCTTCTTCATCAATCAAAAGATTTCCATTGTGCCGATCCTTTACCTGAAATGACAAAAATTGTCATAGATTTAGCAAAGGTAAAAAAAAAAAAAAAAATACCTGCATTGAGATATTACAGCGAGATATACAGAGTTCATAAAGGATGGATAAGAAAAGATCCATATGTAAATAGAGTAAAAGAACTGAGTAAACTTAAATATACCTGTAGTAGGTAGCACAGAATAGAATATCCAGCCATGCTTTCAACAAAATTTCTCTGCTTAAGAGCACCAGAAGTTAAACAAAATGGCCAGAAGCACAAAAACAGAGAGGAAGAAAAAGAAAAAAGAGAAAAGACTAAACAAATATAAATAAACTCCTAATTGTAACATAAGACAACTGAAAGAAGCATTTTAGTTTCCAGTATTTATAAGGAATCTGTCTGACACTAGTTAATAAATATAAAATTGACAATCATCTCTGATGTCACAAAATTACATTTAGGTGTTAATAAAAAGCATGGCTACTGTACTAAAATTAGTACCAGGTACTGAGTTTTGACCACCAACAGACCAAATATTGTACTCTGTAGTCTGTATGAGTGATTCAAGGTATTCATTTTGTCGGTAGACATACAAACTAGTAAAATAAAACAACAATTTTCAAAATGTCTTCTCTCATCAATCCAATGAGAAAAAGTAGTCATTTAACAGCATGTCATAGACTCTTTAATTAGCTTACAGTGAAAGAGTCATGTTTAATGAGAAATCTCCTCTTTAAGGTTTTGATGTTTAGATTCAAAGCCATGTTTGTTAATTAATATGATTACAAAATGATCTAATAGCAACTAATTTCTTAAAAAAAGATCCAAATAAAGCTAGTATATAACATTTTTTTTTTCAATTTCAGCTATGGTAAATACAATCATTTCTTTTTTTGTCAGTTAAGATCACATTGAACAAACCTGTGCAAGTTTGAAGTTTTGGGAATTTTCTCCATATTTGGCTATGTAGTAGTCACGCAAGCTTGATACATTAGGAAACCTACTCTTGATGGAATGGATAGATGCCTACAACACAAGATCCAATAAGAAAGCACAGGTGACATATTGTTTATAAGATTTCAAACTAGACAAAGAACATGAGAAAGTCCAGATACGTCCATATAACCACTCACAGTGTCAGGGATAGTTTCGATAAGAGCTGTGTAAGAAGATGTCACAAGAACCTCATAGGGGCGCAACCAAAGTGGCAGCCCGGCTTCTTGATAAATATCTGGCGTCAGTATCAAGTATTAGAAAATCATATTTGAAAAGCAAGTATTTAAAAGGAGAATATAATATAAAGAGCTAAAAAAAAAAATAAGAAGAGCTACCATAAAAATGAGAAACAAGCTGGACAGCTAGATGCTCTTGCCGGCAATCATCACCACTCTTTACAATTACCTATAGGATTAAGCATCAAAATGTATATGGTCATCCAACTAAAACTGCTCCATCCAATTTAACATAAGTTGGGGATCCTTACAGAGCGGAGGTCCCAGCCAGGTAATTTGCCGTGAACAGAAAACCGCCTTATTCTATCTTTTTTGACCTCCCAGAGCTCACCTGACAAGGCATCAGTTGGCTTTGGGATGCCACCATTGCTGGGCTGAGTATGGAACAAACGAAATTAGTGAATGCTGCACAACAACTAATTACATACAGCTTTAGGAGAGAAGTTTCATGATTCAGTACCTTTTGCAAATCCTGCGAATCCTGGCCAGCTCCTTTTAGAGGAAGTCCAGGTGGCGCCTGTCCCTTAGCTGCAGCAGCCTGACATTTGATAGAAGTAAAGAAAGCAAGAATGAGACTTAGCAGTTCACAATGAGCAATATGACACTTAAAAGCAAATTAAGCTCTCATGATAGTTGGATAGGGTTCAATAGTCCATGCATTCTTGTTCAAGTCTACTTCAAGCAAATGTCAAAGACAGACGAATACTAAAACATTGTTTAAAATAATCTATGGCTATTTGTGTTGGTACCAGGCAGTGCCTGCTGACACAAAGCCATATTGGTTCAACAGAAATCATGGTCTAAGCCCCACTCCAAGTACCAAAACACACAGAGACACACCCACCTTTACTTCCTCAATGGCTATAGTGCTTGGAATTCGACGGTGTTCCTTCTTCCTAACGGGCTCCTGATCAACTCCCACATCTTCCATGCTCACCCCAGGGACAGCTGTCAGATTAACTTTCACCCACTCCATAGTTTCTCCTGCATTCATACCTTCCTCTGACTCCCTCTTACTCCTTGATCGACCCAGTTTCTCAATAGAGAACCCGACTGTCACAAACTTGACCTTTGCCTCCCACAGGTGGGCCATGGCCTGGTCAATGGCTTGAGAGGTTGATTTTAACATTTGGTTTGAGTCGTAGTTGGTTGGTTCATGCCGGCTCCAGAGAGGGTAAGCCCAGGGGGGCGGTTTTGGTAACTGAACATCCCCATTAGCCAAAGGGATACCTCCTTTGGACAGCTTTTGAATGTCAGATGAGGCTTTTTTGTTACTATAAGAAAAATAAACACCATAAAAACAACTAACCAAACAAAATGAGGGAAACGGTGATCACCTGGGAGAGATCAAAAGCCGGATTAAGTATACCTTTTAAAGTGGTTGTTCCACTAATAAGGCGGACAGCTGACATAATTTGTAAAGTTTATCTGTTTTAAGGACTACAATGCAAACAAAAAACTACACCTCATTACACAAGCATGATGAGTATGTCAACTAGAAGGATTTCTTGTTTACAATTAGGATTTTACAGAGCTTCAAGTTTGAGGAACATGTCGATTATTATTTGAAAAGACTCAAATTCACATATACTATGAGAAAAGAAAAAGACTCAATTTAGACTCAAATTCACATATACATGTCCATTTTTTGGTTTCTTGAGCCAGAATATACAATGGAAAGCTCAATTTAGTTTCAACTAAACCCAGTAATGCACCAGAACAACTACCGTGCAATCTGTGCCCCAATTCAAAACAATGCACTCAGTACTGCCAGAATCGGTACCATAGTGCTACCTATCAGGATAACAGGGAAATTGCAAAGAACAAACCTTGGAACCTCAGCTTTCAATACTTCCACACAGATAAGATAAGGTGCCTTTTCCCTTGAATTAAGAAGAACAGCCTCATCTTCTGGTATATGCACCACTCTGTACATCCCCCTCCCCATAGGAAAGCACACTCCTGCTCACCATTTCATCAAGCACTTTATGCATAGAACTAGTGAATGTTAAACTTTAAATTCACAGTGAAGATAAAGAAGTGATAAATAAGATTAGAGAACATACCACCACTTTTCTGAGAATCAGCAAGATGTGTATTGATCTCTATAAGAGACTAGAACAAGCAACAAGAAAACAAGCTACTTCAGCTTCATGACTTATAAATGAGAGGAATAATAAATCAAAAGGCAGCACAAATGAAGTAAAATAAATTCTTTCATTTCCAAAATGAATTGTAGGCCTAGCATAGACGATGATGGGCCTCACCTCTCTATGGAGAGACGCATGTTCAATTTCAACAAGAGGCATTTAAAAAGAAATGAATGACGGGTTAACAGGAGCCCTTATTTCAAAAGAACAAAAGAAACTTTGCCATATTTATGGTACAAAGCCCTGAACCTCTCTCTAAACTAAATAAATAAAATTATTAGCAAGAGCAAAGTCACATCATTATTTCTGTTCAAGAGTCAGCTGTAGTTTATATTTGTTAGGTTATATGGACAAATATATAGGAAATGCTGAAAAGGAATAATGCGGCTAGACTTTTACCTCACGTAGAGCTATTTTACGATCTTCAATAGGGAAAATGTCGACCAGACCATACGAAGTATCGCATAATGTTTGCACAAACTCTAAAGAGGCATGATATGATCCTTTCCGGAGCTCTGATATTAAATTATTTGGTAAAGGTGGCTTGCCGTTTTGCTTGTCACTTTGCCTTGGTGAACCAGGGCGTTTCTGTCATTCCAAAAAAAATAAAGACAGAAAGAATGATATTAACATCACAATTCTTAACAGTATTACAGAAAATACTCAGAACAGGAGTCTATAGACAAGATGCTAATTATGAAAAGGGTTAGTAATCCGTCTATCTGTAATGTTACTGGGTGGGTTGTCCATTTCTACCTGGTATTATACCATCCTACAGATACTTATTTTCAAAAACTCGTGTTGAAGAGAATCAAAAAAATAAACCAATAAGCATATTACGAGGAATTTCCTATAATTGCTCCATCAAGCGCATCTTCTACCATGCCATGAATCATAGGCTTCTCTTTAAGACCATCTTTCAGTTATTAATTTGCAAACTCAATTCATATGATATTTCACACATTTTATATTATCGTAATCTATATTCTGAATCCACTCTCTCCATATTAAATGGCCATTCTTGTTTTTGTAAATTCGAAGTCATTCCATGTGCATTGCATTTAGACACAATGGATATATTTTTTTTTTTTTGAAAGGTGGCCTTTTGAATTGCCAGCAACCTCATAGATGCCATTACGTAGGGCACAATGGGTACTATTTTTACAGAAACTAAAATTGACGACAAGGCAAAACACATCACCTCCTTCATACTCTTTGAGCCAAACAGTTCTGAATCTTCAACAGAGCGATCTCTGTCACGAAACAACCTCTTAAAAAAACTCTCAGTACCAGGACTGCTCTCCAGACTAGCAGTACTGCACTCAATACCACTGGTACTGGCACCACTCTTGGCCTCCTCAGGACGAACTCTAAACAACTTGCGAAATGACAGAAACTCAGAGTTCTCTTCCTCTTCAATTCCTGTCATACTCACTTTCATATCAGTGTCGTCTTCATGCTTGTCTTTAAATAACCTCTTGAAAAAATTCTCCTTCTCTCCTTCATCCAGTCCAGCATTGCCATTTCCATTAATGATGCCATTGCTGCTCTCCTCTTCATTGAATTTCTTCTCTTCTCTTCTTTCTTCATTTTTGTCTTTGAAAAGTCGCTTGAAGAAGTTGTCTTCTTCCTCTGTTCTCTCTTCATTCTTGTCCTTGAAGAGCCTTTTGAAGAAGCCATCTCTCTCTTCCTCCTCTAAATTCCCATTCATCTTTTCTCTCTCTTCACCTCCTTCAATCTTATCTTTAAAGAGTCTTTTGAAAAAACTACCTTCTCTCTCCTCTTCGTCAATGCTCTTATTAGCAAAACTCTCTTCATCTCTTTCTTCTTTCTTTTCCTCTCCTTTATCTTTAAACAAAATTCTCTTTAGAAACCCCTCTCTCTCCTCCTCATCCCCAGTTCTCTCTCTTTCCTTCTCTTCCTTGCTATCTTTCAGCAGCCTCTTAAAGAACCCGTCTTTATCTTCTCCCTCCTCCTCTTTATCTCTACTATCTCTAAGCAACCTTTTAAAGAATCCATCCTTATCTTTATCTCTATCTTTTCCATCTATTTGCAGCTCCTCTTCCTCCTTTTCCATCGACTTCTTAGAAAACAGAGCATCTCTGACCTTCTGAGGCCCAAAACTCAGTCTCCTGAGCAATTTATTATCTTCTGAGGAGACCTTTTCGACCGACAAATTCCTACCGCCACTATCACTTACTGCATTTTTATTTCCCTCTTCACCGGGAGAAGCCAGGGATAGAAGCTTCTGCTTTGAAGAACGTATCCTGTCCATGACTGGATTGCTTTTTGGGCTAGCAGGTGAAGGTGAAGGAGGTGGAGGTTTGACGAGTGGGGGCCACTCGGCACTTAGAGTAGCTGCAATCTGGCATTGCTCTTGTAACCTCACAACACCGTCGACATCTCCATCCCCTTCTTCGTCCTCTAACTCAGCCATTAATATCCAATGTACCTTCAAAGCTATTCTGAGAGATTTTGAGCACGCATCAATCACAAATTTGTCTAGAGACGGAGACGGCTTGTGCACCAGCATATAGCAGATTTGCAACATGTATGACTCGAGACCTATCAGAGGGAGTGCATACATTCGGTTACACAGGTAGTCACGCACACCGGCATGTTCGTGCTTGTAGAGGTAGCTCACAGCAATCCATTCACAGAAGAAGGCAGAGTCGAAGAATCGAATCAGCCAACCACTGCTACCCACTTCGCTGGACCCAACCGGACCCGACCGGGTTATCTCCCTAGGCGGCTCGTCGAGCCCAAAACGGGCCAGGCTCAGGAGCCGCACCATTAAGAAGTGGCTAGTGGTGTGTGTTTCTCACCAGCATTGATAAGATGCGGAATTCGATCTGAAATTAAATGGAGAGCTGACTAGAGCGCCACTTGGGGCGGAATTAAATTTATTATTCTAAACCCTAGATAAACAAGTGAGATTGATCTTCGTTACCCGAATTATGCCCAAATTGCGCTGAGCTGGATCAAGGATTCCGAAATGGAAGATGCAGGAAGAACTGATCAGATCGAGCTGGGAAGAACCAGGGAAGCTCGAAACGAATTATGAAATTCACAGTGGCGGTTGCGCAATCTGGCGTGTTGATTGGGAAAAAAGGAGATCGTCGACAGAGTAAACCCTAGCTGGGATTGGGACAGAGCTGGGGAAGAAGAAGAGGAGAATTCAAATCTTTCGAGGGACTTAGGTGTACAATTTGGTGGGGGAGAGAAAGAAAGAGGGACGGTGTGTTTCAATTGGCGTGTATTGACCAGAATTTCTCCGACTTTTTTTCAAATATTTTGATCTTCTCCGCCAGCGTCGTCGTCGGTCGGGAAGAGAAGAAGGAAGAGGGAAAAGGAAACGCTGCCGGGGTCGGGTTTGGTCGGATTTTCTGTAACATTTTACAGTTTTTGATATCGTATTGTATTGTATGATAACAAAACTACTACTCGCAGGAGCGGCACAGGAGCACAGCTATGTTTTATGTTTTATTAAACGGCGGGGTTATTAACAATGTTAACTTTATAATTTTTAAATAAATTTGAAATTTTCAAAACTAAAAAAGTTTATAAATATAATTTTAAATTTATAAGTTAGTTATGTCTTAAATTTTATATAATTTAAAAATTATTTAATATTTTATTAAAAGTTATTAAAATTATATGAAAGTAACGACAATCCAAATTTAATATTTTTTATAAAATAACAAATGATATTTACATTACATAAAGTCCGAAACACAATCGATCTCAAATTCAAACATATATTCTTAAACTTTTTTTATTAATTTTTTAAAGTTTATCTAAAAATATTACCAAATTATCAAATTAACCTAAATAATTTCCAAACTTAATTAAATAACTCAAAAGAAATGACTCGGAATATGTGTATGGACAGTGTAATTGAAAATTTTGTATTGCGGCGTATTATAAGCTACGAGAGCCCACAAAGAACCGGACCTTCGACCAAACCAATGAATGTGTTTTCTTTTCCTCTTTTTCCGGGCTTTTAAAATTTTGAATGTCTATATTTATACAAGTTATATTGGACTAGAGTTTAAAAAGTAGAAAAAAACATTGCTGAAAGAAATTGAGATACAGAGTGAAGTAGCAGATTGAAATTTGAAAGTACCCTTTTTTCGGCATATGCATTCAATTTACTCAACTATCATGTACTTCGGAATTTGTCTAGCTTTTCCTGAAGTTGTCTGAATACATAAATTTAATCAAAATCAAAGAAAACATGTTCAGAAACTAGACATGATTAATTTTGTCAAAACGATTGAAAATTAAAATTCTGATGCCATCCGTTTCAAAATGCAAGATAAACAAATTCTATGAGTAATTGGGTGTAAACTCAAAGTCTGCATCTTTGTATACTCAACATAGTTTCTAACTTTAATTTTGTTTGTACTTGATATTTGATGTAAATAAGGAGTGCAAAACTTAAAATGCAATAATAATTTCTCAGATTCATATATATATATATATATATATATATTAAAGTTTCCACATCATAACATTTTTTTATAATCTCTTGATGGTACTTCAAATAAAGTCAAATATCCTAAAAATTTCACTTGTGTTTGGGCGAACCTAGATATAGGCAATTTACGCTTGTGCCTAGCCTTCATTGTTAGAATTTGTTTGGAGTGTAATTGCTCTTTTTTGAATCTGAAAAGGCATCTGAATTTTTTTGTGCTTAGACTTTTTGAGATGTGAGCATAAATGCATAAAGTAAAATTGTATAGAAAATTTATTTTTCTACTTTTCAGTTGGCTAAAGCCTATTATGAATAGTTTGAAGATAGAGCATAAACTTTATTCTACACAAAAGTCCTCGAATTTCAATTGAAAAAGTTGAAAATGTTAGTTTTTTACTTCTTTTGACAGTTAAGTCTATCAAACGTTCTTTTTAAAACAGTTGCTATTTACAAGTTCATGTGAGAGATGAAGTACATATTCCGTATAATTTGAAATATTAATTAAATTACATATTTATTAAAAGAAGCAAGGGAGTAAGAAGAAGGAAAATTCATTTATGAGATAAATTTTATTAAAATTGATTAAATAAAATAGGGATGCTAAAAATTTTTGGAGCACTTCTTCTTTTAGCGGTCTATTTTTTTGCTTCTATTTTTTTTAAAATTATATAAACTGTAATTTGTAAAAGGAGAAAAGATATATAGATACATACAAATTTTTTTATGCTTCACAGTGATATCTCAATTACAAAATATTCATATTATTATTATTGTTAATATTATTATATTATTATTATTAATAATAAATTGTGTCCAGACCCGACTAAGTTTTGAATCCGCCGCTGCTTATGTATATAGAAGTTGACATAAATCGGGTCTGTTTTATTTTGATATATGAATTTTTATGTAAATTTTGAATTATTACTTTTTTCTTAATCTTAAGAAAACAAAGGCATTTTGAAACAGTACGCCGTCTCCGTTTCTCTTCTCATGGAGCAAACTCGCAGCGCTCATGTCCGGTTCGGTTCGAATCACACCAAATCAGCTTCATAGCAAAAACTCGAAGAAATCCTCGAGCAAAACCTCTCTTTCGCTTAAACAATGGCGGGAAGCTGGAGGGATCGGAGATTCCACGCCAGAAGTCCATCATCCTCTTTCCGATTTCGTTCCTCCTCCTCCTCGTTGTTTTATCCCATTCTAGTTCTCCTCGCGATCTTCGCTGTCGCGCTCTTCCTCTCCCAGCGCCAGATACCAGCCGTCGATCGAGATCCCTTTTCAGGCGCCGAGCATCTTCAGGTAACCGTTTTTTCTTTTGGTATTTTGACTAGTTTGTCTTGATTTTTAGAACATTTCACACCAGTCATTTACAGTGACCGGGGAATTTATGATTTTCGTATTGGTTATTTGATCATATACGCTTATTGAATGTCAATTTTAGGCGTCAGAAGAGCAGCTGTGGGGTTCTTCCTTGGGCTATGGTTATCATCCCTGTGTGAAACCAACCTCTAAATATTCAGGTTTTAATTTTTCTAGTTTGTTTCCCTGTAATCGACATTTTAATATCCGTGCCAAATGCACCAGCTGTGATGTTCAAGCAATGCCAAATTATTATTTGCATTTCGGATAATAATTAATATGGCGTGTATTTATCACAAACAGGAACATTTACTGAACTGGGTGACACCGTACCAGCATCAAATGGCCAATGGCAGTTCTGGACAAGCCATCTGGAAACCTTTTTCATACTATTAGTGTAATAAATAAATAAAATTCAATTTGCTGATTTGTATATTTCTTTAATTCGCAGTCCCAGAAGATTGGGGTCGGTATATAACAGTCAGAAGTAATGGAGGTCTCAACCAGATGCGCACTGGTGTAAGTTTATGTAGAAATGTCAATATCAAAGACATTCATATTTGCATACTTCATCTGTATGACATGTCTCATGGTAAATAATTTACTTATCCAGATATCTGACATGGTTGCTGTGGCTCGTTTGATGAATGCAACATTAGTCATCCCCCAGTTGGATAAGCGCTCCTTTTGGCAAGATTCCAGGTTTCATTTCTAAATGTTTCTTTATTACTAGAAAAATATAAGTTGTAGCCTAAGACTATTCAAATGGGCCATTAGTAATGTTGCATGATGGAGTGTGCTTTGTGTTATATGGAAATAAGCTTAGTGTTGTTGTTGTTGTTTTTTAAGCTTTTTAGTTTAACG
Source organism: x Bolboschoenoplectus mariqueter (assembly GCA_037678475.1). Classification (NCBI taxonomy): domain Eukaryota; kingdom Viridiplantae; phylum Streptophyta; class Magnoliopsida; order Poales; family Cyperaceae; genus x Bolboschoenoplectus; species x Bolboschoenoplectus mariqueter. The sequence continues at coordinate 2,348,244 of CM075263.1, read as the reverse complement.
ACACAAATGTTTCTTTAGAATAGGTATTATCCAGTTATGATCCCTCTAGGTCCAAATTCCTATTTAGTCCCCTTAAACATTCAATTTTGAGCCATTTAAGTGGAAAGTTGGAGGATCATTTTGGTGAATGCTGAGGTTCAGTAGTTACTTTTGATTGAAAGATTTCTGATTAGAAAATTTGAATGTCAGCTTACAGTATGAATTTTCATACATGTTTGTTTGAAATATCGTTAAAGACCATGATCTTAAAATGTGGTTTTAACAACTCAAATAGCAACTTTGAGTGACTCCTGGACAAAAGTGGCAATGTGTGATGCTGTACTGCCCTTTGTATAATTTACTCATTCACTTTTTGTGATTCTTCTATTTGAGAATGATTGACTGAACTTCTGTGCAGTGCATTTGAGGACATTTTCGATGAGGCATATTTCATAGAATTGCTAAAAGGAGATATTCAAGTGGTCAGGGAATTGCCAAAGGAAATGGAGTCTGTCCCACGGGCCCGCAAGCACTTCACTTCATGGTCTGGTGCTGGTTACTATGAAGAAGTGGCCCGACTTTTTAAGGATTATAAGGTATTCAATTTTTGTGAGTTTTTTCTGAACCCCCTTAAAGAATGGAAACACAGTTTATCTCAATAAACATGACAATTAACATATATGATTTGCTAGAGCTTGACCATGTTTTCGTATTATATATGAATTTTCTCATGTGTGCAAAGCGGCCTATAAAGTACAAACCAATCCAAGAAAGGAGATTCATATCTAAAATGTTCATAAGATAGGCAATCTTGAATCATAGTTAAATGTTCATAAGATAAGTGACCTATAGGTCATGGCTTACAAGGAAGATGCTCGAACTACTATTGACAATTTCTATGATTAATTTCGTCTGCATTGGAAATGACCATATATTGGATATAACACTACAATTAGAGCATGATTAGACATCTTACAGACCTATTTGATTGAAAAAGATGCCTAACTCACTCTCTCTCTCTCTATAGACAGTCCCAGGAAAGACAGATAACTAGGATAAAATGTAAACAAGTTTGGATGAATGTACTTTGGAAGATTTGTTGCTTTTAAGAGTGTAAATAATGCTTTGGTATTTTGTTAGGGCACAAGAGTAAACATTCATAACATTTTAAGTGTAGCTTTTAGAATACGTTTTCATTTTTGTTTTCTATTGTTCCAGGTTATTCATGTACCAAAATCTGATTCAAGATTGGCTAATAATGACCTCCCATTAGATATCCAGAGGCTGAGGTGTCGTACCCTCTATCAGGCACTCCGATTTGCCACTCCAATTGAGACCCTTGGAAAGGTTTCCATCTTTTAGCTATTTACTCCTTTAGTCTTTTTATGGTTATATATACTAGAGGCTCCCTGCTCATCTTAAGTGGCTACTTTGTCCCCGGAGTTCAGTTTACTTTGATAATTAGAACGCTTTTTCCATAAACTGAATGGAAAAAATGATATACATATGAACGGACAAGAAAAACAATTAGAAAAGGGACCACACAAAACAACGCACAGCACAAAAATATTCACTAGACTTGTTTAAGTTGAGAAGAAGTTAGGGTCAAATCTCGGTTCTGAGCCGAATGAAATCGCTGACAGGACAGAAGCTAGTGGCACGGTTGCGATCAAAGGGGAGATATATAGCACTCCATCTTCGCTATGAGAAAGATATGCTCTCTTTTACTGGTTGCACCTATGGCTTGTCTAATCAAGAAGCTGAAGAGCTTAAATTTATGAGGTATTAACTAAAAGCCTTTCCTTTTCGGTTAAATCAAGGATTCCTTTCAAATGTAAAACTGCTCACCTCTGGTGGATCCATGATGTCCTGTAATTGGTTGGATCTCATTGCTGTCTTTGTACAGTTTTCCTTTTGGCTTATTGTCTACTTAATCGACCTTAACTAAGACATAATTTTAAGTCGTACTCAATTAGTCGGTTTAGCATAATTTAACAATTTAGGAGGAGAAGTATGCAAATCTTTTTCTGTCAACTGGTTTGGCTGATTTTATTTTTACTTCCAGAGAAAACACAAACCATTGGAAGATGAAAGACATAAATTCGACAGAACAACGATATAGTGGTCTTTGCCCATTGACCCCTAAGGAAGTTGGTATTTTCTTAAAGGCTCTTGGTTATCCCAAATCCACATGGATCTACCTTGCGGCTGGTGAAATTTATGGCGGTGATACTTATATTGCTGATTTAAGGTCTCATTTTCCAAACTTGGTCACCAAGGTGTGTTCCTTTAGATGCTTTTTCATAGATTTTGTATTTTACATCCTGCTGTTGACCACACACAGAGTTTCTGTTGTTTAAAGTTAAAATCAAATATCTTTTGGTACTGTGCAAATAGCATGTAATAATTGGATAAGAACTCCATGTATTTCTTTGTACCTTTTATGTGAACTTAGTATCTGAAGCATAATTCTGTTTGGTGTTATTTAAGTTGGTCTCAGCTTAGGAATAAAGGTCCATTAATTTCATGCTCCAGATTGTTTATATCCAACAGAACTTGCTTTAATCGTAAGGTCAATGCGGGTATCTGCAGTTGTTTAAAACAAAATTGGGTGTTAATTACTAGAACGAAGGATGCTGGGTGTTTAGTAGCTGAAGAGCACTTATTTAATGTTGCCATTTTTGTGTAGGAGATGCTGGTTCAAAAGAAAGAGCTTGAGAAATTCATGAAGCATGCCACTCAGGCCGCAGCACTTGACTACATAATATCAGTCGAGAGTGACGTTTTTGTCCCTTCTTATACAGGTAATATGGCAAGGGCTGTTGAGGGGCATAGGCGATTTTTGGGACACCGCAAGACCATCAACCCTGATAGGTTTGCTTTGTACCTTCTATTTCAATCCTTGGGTAGCTATGAAAGTTGCAACACATTAGCATTCTTTATTTGTGAAAATGCTCATGCATTATCACTGACTTGCAAAATGTAGCCAATGCCTTGAGTCGATTCTTGCAATGGTGGTACTGCAATTTAGTGCTAGTGAAATAAAAGAAGTTCCCGTAAAAAAGTGACAAACTGTTTTTAATTGTTTCTTTGCACATTTACTCACTGTCTTCCCAAGAAAGCAGAGTTCCATATTTATTTGGTGAAGCTAGTGATAATTATTCTTTTAACAACTTCTTTTATTATTTATCAAATTTATATGCTTTATACATAAATTTTGTAGGAAAGGATTGGTAGAGCTCTTTGATTTGATAGAAAAAGGGGAGATGAAAGAGGGAGCACAATTATCTTCTTTGGTCCGTCAAATGCACAAATACAGGTAGTAAAATTTTGCATTTGTGCACAATTCTGTACAAAAATTGATTAGTACTTTAGTTGTTTAAAAAATGGTGTCACCGAGGAAGGGTGGGCATTACTTCCTTTTTTTTTTTTTCTTTTTGCATCTGGTATGTCTTCACATTCCCTAAGGTAACCCACTGAAATGGGTAGCTCGCAGACCATTAGTTGCCACCCACCTATAAATCTATCCGTGCGTCTATTGAGCAGTCCAGATCATGTGGCTGACCATTTTACCCCGTGGGGGTGCCCAGATATTACAGACTGGGGGGTACAGAAAATTACATGGTACCCACCAACTACTTGCCATATTCCATATATATCTGACACCAAGAAAAGTTTAGCAGATACAAGTATTGTTTTTGGATAATAGATACTAGCATTTAATTGGATGATTATTATCATTCAAAAACTTAGTCTAAACCTAATTAATACATAATACAATAACCAAAAGTTATATCACGTTGGGCAGTACACATATGTACTTGTGATATGAATTATCCTATTGCTAAATGGTTTAAAATAACCCGTACCCACATCTATACCAATAGAGCTACTCGAAGAACCTTTACCTGCACTTATTATTTTTTTTTTCTTTTTTGGTGAGTTCACCCATAGTCCAGACTCCAGACCCATACATGGGTGGAGTCAGGATCTCGTACTTTTAGGAGTCAATCAGGCAATATAGAATTGTGTCTGCTTTGTATCTTATCGGATGTAAAAAGAAAATGACAGAAGTTGAAAGGCTGAAGAAAATTTTGAAGAACTGCTTTTTGAAAAAAAATGACCCTATTTCTTATTAAGCCAAGGCGAAAAACCTTGATTAAACCTACCTTATTCTGTTTGGTTGTTAGACAGGATGCCCTGGTCTTTGGTGCTATTACACCTGTAAATCTCTATTTTTGTTGTTTTTATAGGCAAGGCACACCTAGGAAAAGATATGGATCTTTACCTGGCAGCAAAGGCCGAGCCCGACTCAGAACAGAAGAATCCTTCTATGAGAATCCTCTGCCTGAGTGTATATGTTTCACTAAGAAGCATTAGTTCATTTTTGTATATAGGAATAGAGGATAATGTTGCCTCTAACATTCTTTGTTATTTTTTTGCTAAGTTCTGTAATTTCGTAGCCTGGAATGATAGATGGGCCTGGAGTTGAGTTAACCCTCCATTAGTCTTGTAATGAAAAGTGACCAACAACAGTTGCTGGTAGATTCATATCATTGTTACATAAAGCAAACATGACAATCCCCTTTACTTTACTTGAAATGCTGCTCCAGTTTATTGTAGTTCTCACTTTTACATGTGTCAACTAACAGTTGATGCTCATTATCAACAAGGGAAAAAGAAAATGCATGTTATAGCAAGTGCAATGTTGTGTTCCATTTTGATTCTCCTTCGAAAAATATAATACAAGTTTGTCTGGCTTAAACAACCCGGAATGATTTTGCAATCTCCTTCAAATTTTTGTAGTGCTTCTTCCACTGAAGACCTACAAACAAAAGAAGATCAAAGATGCTCAAATTTTGAGTTATACAACAAAAGCTGGCAACTAAAACATTTTCCGAAATGCTAAAATATCAGAATGTAGTATGTTCCCAGTCGAGCACTGTAACTGAAAAACTGGAAAATATTTTTTTTGTGCTGAATTGACATGGGTTTGTAGCAAAATCAATATTGAAACCTGAAACTTCTTTTGTAGTTTGATATAATAATCACCTGAGCCTGTAACGTTGAATAGGTAAAGTCTGTTGCCGGCAGCTGCAGCAGTGATCAGTGCATGAGGCGATTCAAGTTCAAACTGGTAGTATGTCCTGCCAGAGTACTCCGCTGTTTCCATGGCTAAAACCTTGCCTTCAACATTTTCTCCCACCACTTCCGGCCCAAACGCATCTATCACTCTCTCTGGCGGTCCAATTTGCTGAATTGTTGCTTCTCCATCAATATCTATTATCACAAAATTATCCTCATAAAGCTTAATTATTTCCTTTTCAAAAAGTTACCTGTATTGCCTATTCTAAAATTTCTGATAAATTCTGATATTTCAGATAACTCTCAATTCATAGATAGTCGGAAAACAGGAAAGGAGCCTTTGGTTCATGGATTCTAATTGTTTGCTGTAATTTCAGGGTACTGGTTCCGGTGCAATTTGTACTAGAATTTAGTCTTTATGTAATATTGTTCCTTATTTATGTAATTTCACTGTCTGGTATGTACTGGTAGATGTGAGCTATGATGTTGACCCTTGTGTGCTTAACTGAAGCAACAATCTAAGTCTAACAGTCAATAGTTAATAGAGACTGTTTTTTCATCAAATGTAATCTTTTAATATACAAAAAGGTCCTTACCAGCAAACCTACGCACGGGAGCTACAATAACAAACAAGCGGCCTTCTTGAGGGCTTGCGAATCTCAAGTCAATCTCGGTTCCACCAAGGTCTGCTATTGACACAGGAACCTAATACAAAGCAGTGTCACAATTTTATTGTATTGATATGGATAAACACTATTTTCTTTTTTTTTTCCCTCTTTTATCCTTCAAAAGAGCAAGAACATTTCCTTAACTATCTTTGTTCCCATTGATGAAACAAAAAAAGTAGAAATTACCTCTTGCCAGCCGTTGGGAACTTTGAAATAGTAAGGGATGATCGGACTCCAGCCGACCCCATGACCGCCAGATTTGTCATCAGGCCGACGATACGTACGAAAACCTGTCTGAAACATTCTTTTTCTTATTTATCATTTGTCATAAATAGAGAAACCCCTTCAAAAAGAAATTAAATATGACTGGAGAACAAATATGAAATCAACCTTTTTCATCAGGGTCAGATAAGCCGGGGATTCTCCCAGCTAAAAGACCTTGCTTCACCGCCATCGCTTCTGCCGTGTAATCAAGTGCAAGCCATGAAGACACCATAGAAAATCCAGAAATTATCGCATTTCTCCGTCCCATTCTCTTCTCTTCTTCTTCTACTTCTACAATTTTAGATCCACTGTTCCTCTTTTCTGCTCTAGCATATACTTCAGCTCTCCTGAAACCTCTTATAACTTGCTCTAATCTCTTTGATTCTCTTTCTCCAAAACAGAAGCAAGGACTTGAAGCAAGAGCAGTGTTCATCTTCTTATCTTATCTTTTCTTTTTTTCTCCTAACTTCTTTTGAAGTATTTATTGCAATTTGGGTTTTGTACTGAAGGCTCTTTAATTTACTGAGCAACTTTCATGGAGGTGAACTGAAGTGGTGTTGAGAGAATCTGTGTATGTCAGCTTTTGTGTTGATTCTTTCTTTTTCTCTTGGTTTCTATTGTTTCCGTATTCTGTTAAATTTTCTTTTGTGTTGGGAATAACAGGAACCACATGTTATGGATGGTTAGCATACAGCCAGGGAATATGATCAGCTCTCAAGTAAAGAAAGACTACTTTCGCTTCCAGATATCTATGAAGGATTGAAGGAGAGCAAATGATATTTGCCAAAAGAGAAATTTTGGGCTCAGTCCAGGGCTTCTTAAAAAAACTGTTGTGTGGCGACTCAGGGAAATTTTCATCCCATGGTACCCAATTCTACTAAGTCCAAACAGCCTCTTTCCCATTAATTCTTTTATGAAAAATATTTAGGAGATATTATTGTTAATACGGTTACTGATATCGATTTTATTATTTATATAAAATTAGTTATTATTTATATTAATAATTTTATTATGCAATTTATTTTGTATAATAATTTATTATTTAACTCAAAATACCACTAATTTGAATAATAACTCACTTAAATTGAATAATAAAAGTACTGTATAAATAAGTTGTATAATAAAGTCGCAAACATGAATAATAACTCATTTAATATGAATAACAAAGTTGGTATCAATAACGATATCAATGATGGTATTTATATATCCTCTTTTTCTTATAAATTAGGGATTGATGAAAGATTGATAGTCACAATTTGGGGGATATTTGGACATTCCAATTTTGATTACAATATATAATTTTGAGATATCGATGGAAAACATACCTTTCAATTTTCATTATGTGCAAAAAAATATATTCCAATCAAGCTTCAAATTTATGACCTTTTCAAATAAAAGACATTGCCTTGATAATTAACATACCTCTCACATGCAAAACAAATCATATTTGGATCCGTTATATCCTTGTCATGACACAAGAGTCAAGACTATTTATTTGCAATGAAAGCCACAGAAGTCAATTCATGTAAATTCTTATGAAATTTCAGATACCTAATTGGTTGCTGATATTGGGATTAGTTCCTTATTCAAAAGAAACAAAATAGATGAGCTCAAATGAAATGAAAAGTGGTTTACCTCCTACAAAAAGGAAAGAAAAAATTGAACAAAGAAAATGAAAAACATTGTGTTATCTGTCCAAAATTCAAGCACAATAATAATATGCTAATTATTGATGAAATTAAATCTTTTTGGGAGAACCAAGGTACTAAAATCTGTTTGATTTGAATTGAGAGTAGCCCACAGTTCTCTTCGGACCATCTAATGTAGCCTAAACTGCATACCATTACTCTTTTTCTTTTGTCTTTTGAAAAAATATATTTTATTCCCAACATTCTGTCCTACTTATGCTCCAATTATTGTGGATCTCGCGCACAGTGACAATAAAAAAAGTGGAGGGATGTCTTAGCATGGAGCACTTTACAACTACTTTTTTTTTCAAAGAGGCAAAAAAAAATTAGTAACAGTATCCTTTTTAGGCTACATTAAATAACTAAATGAAAAGGAGTAACAATATTCATTTTCTTTTGTCTCTTACAAAATGAAATTAAATAACTAATCAAAGAAAATAATAAAACGAATTAATTAAGCGCGCTCTTCTTCCAATATTTCCAAAAAAACTTGACATCTAATCAAAATAAGTCAGTGTACATGTCATTCTCATATGAGCTAAATTCTGAAAAGGATCAGGCTGGGATCAATGTCGTCTGGTACACCACAGCTTGCGGAGCTGTCGGGCAGCGACATGGCAATTCTTGTCGCGCGCTCTAAATAGTTGTCGAACCTCTCATGTGTTTTGTCCTTTTGTTTGTTTTTACTTTCCATGTGGAGGCCATGCATTGTTATCAGATCATGGTTCTCCTTCAAGAGGTGGTACTTGAAAGCGTGTTTACGGAAAGTCCAGTTGCCGGTAACCCAGTCAAAGCTGTACAGACATAGGAATCGGTGTCCGTATGTTGCGACGAACTCAATTGAAGAGAGAATGAAGGTGAACTCTTCTTCTGGCATATAGTAAGGGAAGCTGATCCGCGTCCATCCCGGCTTTATCCCGTTATATCCCTGTAACATGAAATATAAAATCGATAATTCGTGGATATGGAAGCTGTAAAAATTATAATAATTGAAACAAATTTTATGAAATATCTTATTTTGCAGTTCATTATATATTGTTTTAAAGATATAAAAAAGATACAAGAATGAGTCCCAAGTTCTAGAAAATAAAAATTGCTTGAAAATGGTCAAAAAGTAGAGCTGGCAACTTTAATAACACAATCTCGGACCCTTGGCTTCATATGAAATAAAAAAAAAAATACAAATGCAAAGATTTCAAAATACCTGCATAATGGCCGATCTAATGCAAAGCGACAGCTCTTTGTTGACCTCAAGCAAGTGGTGTCCATACGGGCCAGCACAGGCGCAACCGCCTCTTGCCTGAATGCCGAACAAATCAGACAGCAACTTGGCGACAAACCGGCCATGTAGCGGCTTGATTTTGTTAGAATTCGCCTCGTACATGACATCATCATTGGAATAACCACAATCGAGATTTGAAGCTGAGGCCGGATACACTAAGAACGAGAAGATTGGGAGCCGTTCGACCTGAGTGTTGCCCAAGATGACAATGTTCGGGTGTCTTGAGAGTCGTTTCATTGCTTCTTTAGCGAAAGATTGTTCGTGAATTTTGATCAGGTCACAGCCTATGTATTCCTTCACCCAGAATGCCAGTGCCGCGCGGACCTTCTGTATGATCGGCGGGGTCCCGAAATCCTCTCTCTCTTCGATGTCATCGTAATATAATGTGTCCTATTAAATAAAACTTTTTGCCTTATTCACTGCTTCTAGTTGCATGTAATATATGATGAAAATTTTTGCTGTAATATGTGCATGTTTTTTTTGCATGTTTGAACTTCACATTTGATTTCACATAACTTATACTTAGAAAAATATTTGTTAAATTTATTTCAACTGCAAATTAAATACGAACTGTAATCAACCAGTTATACCTTTTCATCAAAGTTATTGACATAGGCCACGGTGCCTCCACCACAGGAGGAAGGCGCGGAAGATCCGAGCAGGTACAGAGATTTGTTCATGAGTAAAATTCCGGGAGTTCCCGGGCCTCCGACAAATTTATGCGGACTAAGAAATACTGCATCATATCCCTCTATATCCCCTGACCTCATGTCTATCTCCACATAGGGCCCACTGTGTCATGTTTATAGGAAAGAAAAAAAATTAGAAGGGTTATGAGAAAAGAATATGTAAAATTAATTATATCTTCTATTGTTTTTTCTAGACAAGTAAGTAGGTAGTTTTGTATGATAGTATAACCGTGTGGTTTGTTGTGTACCAGTGGTATGGTACAAACTACAAACGAACTGGTGGATATCCTCCACTTTTATATAAAAAAAAATTATGAGAAAAGAATATTCCTGATAATAGAAGGCTATCTATATATTTTTCCCAATTTATTTCTTAGAAAAGAACAAATCTTAAATTAATACTTCTGTCAAGAAAACTAATATCATTTTTCAGATGTAGAAAATGACAAAATTTTTTTGGAATGAAGTGATGAGATCATACCTCCTGTTTTGATCCATCATGAATATCTTAAATATCAGAAATACTTGGGGTTCACATAAAAAAAGAAGAGAAAGTGAGATATGATGGATTTCATTACCATTATTTAAATAAACAAAAACTAATTATATGATGAAAGAGATGTGAAGGATTTGGTTTAATGAAATTTTCTTTGAAGAAGTAAACTGTGTTTTTCAATTAAAACAAATTAAGTCAAACTCTCTCGCTTTCAAAGATGTAGAAGATGACTTTTTCTGCTATAAAATTTCTTCATTGTAGAATATAATTAATTAAGAATAGATAATTGGATTGAAATAAATAAATGTTTTAGTACAGTGAGGTTCCTTCCTGTTTACGAATGGCGGTGTGTTTTCTTATTTGATGTATTGACAACTACAACTATACATTCATATAATATATGTATACTTAGGTCAGATCTGAGAAATTAGTTCAGTAGATAGTGACATTTTGAACATATTGATATATTTTAGCTAATCAGGAGACCATTTCATGAATGAACTCCTTTCTAATTACATCATGACAGATCGTTTCGTGTTAACCGAAAGGATTTAATTGACCCACCTATATATACACATATTTCATTTGTACTATTTTTTTTTTTTTGCTGATAACTATTTTTGCCTTGATTTTGAGAGGTAAGGAACAATAACAAAACTTGGAGCATGTAAAAATACTTTTTTTTTTATTTTGACAGTCAGCTTATTTGTTCTTTCATTTCAATTTTCAAGTATGAAAAAAATCATGATTGGGAAATTAATATGAGATGTTTTGAACTGCCTTAGTTCTAATTAACTACTAAGGTAAGCTCATTAATTTCTTTACTTAATGATCGAATCAACACTTAGCCGGTGTTAATGGGTACAATTATTTAGACTAACATTTTGATTATTTCTTCTAACATAGACTACTTCCGAATGCTCCAATATGATATATAATTTCTACGAATAGTGCAATCTGGTGCGCCTTATTTGGAAATTTTATTTTGACCAGGATTGAGTGTCAAACACAACTATGACATGTTATTCCTCAATTATTTGATTAATTTTCCTTCTGTTCTGCCTACTCCATACTATAGAAAAAGATAGTTCACTCAAAAAAATAATAAAATGTGCCGTGATACTTTGTTAATTACTTGTAGAAAGTTATATTAATTAAAAGTCTTGTCAAGAATTGGAATTGATATTGTAGATGCCATCAAGTCATAATCAACAAGCTGAAGAAATTAACTATAAACCGGTACAATACACTGGTATCCATTGTAATAAATAACAATATAGAATTGTAGATTATAGATGCTGCTTCTTCTTCCGGGGTTTACCAGAGAAAAGGAAATATACACATTACCTGGCAGCGAAGTCGAAGCATACAAAGGCGCCGTGCTCATGGAGAAGCCGTGCGATGGCTCGTGTATCCACAACGATCCCTGTGACATTACTACAAGCTGAGAATGAACCTAACATCGGTCGGTTCGCGTACTTTGTACTCATCAACTGGTACCTCAACTCTTCCAAATTGACCAGGCCGTCTTTATCCAATCCAATCTCGACAACCTCAACAGTGCTATTTCGCCACGAAAGAAGATTCGAGTGGTGCTCGTATGGTCCCGTGAAGACAACCCATCTCTCTTGCTCTGTCAGCATTTGCACTACTCGGTCTCGAAGGACGGAAGGTACGGCTATGCCCATCACTTCTTGGAGGCGTTTAATGGCACCCGATGAGCCGGACCCACAGAAGAGGAGCACATCATCTGACCCGGCTCCCATACACCGCTTTATGTAGGAAGACGCCTTTTGCACCATGCATGTCGTCTTGCCACCCACGTAACTGTCATCAGTGTGAGTGTTACCTACACAGGGAGAGAGATATATATGAACTTGTGATCAGTTAATCATGTGAAATTTGGTGTCATAGGCTAATAATATTGAAAATGTCCTTCAACTACATTCAATTAATGATACCTTATCTCAAATGGTAACAATGCACTTTTACATTAATTAAATCGACTTAATGTGCAAGCGACAGTACCACTTTAGTCACAGATTGTAGTTCTCAGTTTGAAGGGATAAGGCGTGATGAAGCATTACATATTGTTTAGCAATTGCATGAAAATAAAACATTTGACCCTGTAAAAAGGGTTGCACCAATATTATCTTGCATGAAGAAATAGCCAATGTATTGCACTTTTAGCATGGCAAAACTATTGAATAGAACCTTGACAACTACATTTTTGACTTTGTCTACTAATTAACTGGAAATAAACTCGCTTCAACCTAACCAAGATAATTAAGTGCATGTGGAAAATAATCTAGGCTCAAGAAAACATATTCATACCATAGAAAGGAAGAACTTCATGGATTATGTAGTTCTCGATGTACTTCAAGCACTGGCCTGAAGCCGTATGATCGGCATAAGTGAGACGGCGCTTTCCAAACGGTGTCTCGAAGTCTAGGCTTTTGCCAATCAGTTGAGACCGAAGCCACACAATCCTATCTTCCATGTTCTTGTATCTCGCTGGTACATCGTGGTGGAGCGAAGAAAACGCATCCGGGTCACACAATTCCTTGTGGGTCTTGATCAGCGCCGAAGAGGTTTGATCAACACCTATGATTCCCTTGAAAGAAGGCATCTCTCTCTTTTCTCTTTGTTTCGTATGGAGCTTCGTTAATTGTATCTGGTGTTGCTTGTTTCTTCTATCTTTTATATAGGTCAAGAGGAGAAGTATACGAGGGACTAATTTATAGGTACAGGTACTAAAATTGGGTCAGTTGATTTAGATGGTTATGTGTATCTTTCTTTTTATCATCATATTTAACATGTAGGATATTATATATAAGAAAGATTTATTTATGTCAGTTTATCTTTTTAAGAATTTTATTTTGTTATAATTAAATCATTGATATTTTATATAATTAAAAATCAATTATTTTTTATAAAATTTGTGGGTTCATACTGCAACTGGACTAGTGGGTTTAGATGACTCTTATCTTATCATCATATTTATTATGTGTTACTTTCATCTCATCATCATATTTATTATGTAAAATATTTTAGGAAGGATTTATTTATGTCAATTTATTTTTTAAATTTTATTTTGTTATAATAAATCATTGATATTTTATATAATTAAAAAAATAAAACTAGGATGCTTTCATAAGCACTTTAGTCCGAAATGTTTATAGGTCAAATTTCAAAATTTCATATCCAAAATGTCGATGTAAGTAGCTCATTAAATTCTTTATATCAAAATTTTATAGAATACAAAAATTTATCATTTTTGAAATTTTTGAACAATTTTTAATGATTTTTTAAAAACGAACATTTTTTGACATTCAAATATTAATAATTTCTGTTATATTTAGGGTCATTTTTAAAAAATCATTAAAAATAGTTCAAAAATTCTAAAAATGATAAATTTTGACATTCTATAAGATATGAATAATTTAATGATCTACTTAAATCGACATGCCGGACACGAGATTTTAAAATTTAATCCGTAAGATTTTCAGACTAAAATGCTTATGAAAATATATTAGTCTAACTCATTAAAAAAACAGCCAACTTTTTTTTTTTAATAAAATTTGTGGGTTCATGCTGCAACTGGACTAGTTGGTTTAGATGATGTTAATGTGACATTCATCTTATCATCATATTTATTATGTAAGATATAGTAGGAAGATTTTATTTATGCCAATTTATTTTTTAAAATTGTTACTTTGTTATACTAAATCATTGATATTTTATATAATTAAAAAAAAACTCCTATTTCTCTCTCCAATTTTGCCTAACAGATGGTGCATTCTTGCGTATAAAATGTGATTTCACCAAAACTGTTATTTCACAACAACGTGTCTACTAATCACAATGCTTGACAAGTTGCGAAGTTGCAACAGGAAAGCATGTTGAAAACCAGCTACCCCCAGAGAGAGAATAGGAAATTCCAGAATAATCACAAATAAATCAATAAATCAATAAAGAATGAAATGAGTAGGTGAAGCATGTTAGGCCAATTTCTCTTGCGCCTTCGGTTGCAATTACTTGTAACACTACTAGAATTTTTAATATTCGGATGAATATACAATATTAATAGTGTGGGTAGTTCAATACGCACGCAAATAACTTTAATTTTGAACTATATTTACGTGCGTATACTAGACAATAGTGTGAAAAATATTTACGTGTGTAATTATGCACACAAATATTTTTCACGCTAATGTCTGATTATATAGGTATACGTACGTAAATATAGTTTAAAATTAAGATTATTTGCGTGTGTATTGAACTACCCACACAATTAATATTGTATACCCACGCTAATATTGAAAATTCTAGTAGTGTAAGTTGTAAACTAAAGAACAATTTAAATAATATATTTCATTTTTTCTACGAAAATATATAGATTTAAATTTCATAAAAAATATTAAAAAAATAAATATTGAAATTAACGAGATTTTTTATTTAAAAAAATAAAAACTGAAAAGAAATTTCATGTCATCACCATCGTCAAGTTTATATCTCTCTCTAAATGTGAAGCATGAAAATATATATTTTTTTTGTTATCTGATGTTCGATCTTTCCACGTACATACACCAGCAGCCATATTCCAATCTCTTAGGTCTCTTAGATCATATAAAAATATGAAATGGAGGATTCAGATCCAACCCGACCCGACCCGATCCATGCATCGAATTAATTAGTCACCAACTATATTATTGACGGGTATTAATTGTCTCAACCTACACGACTTCTAAAAAGAAAAAAATAATATCGAACATACGATTTCTCATACAAATAGTAATGTATAAGTAAATATATACTATAATGCATGATTCTTGAAATATGAAAAAACTATTTTTTTTTTCAAATATAAATGATTTAAGTGCAGTTAATATTTGCATTTTAGAACTTAAGATATAAATTAAAAAGTGATGCTATGTATTTCGTGGTATAAAAAATATATGAGCGGGTCTTCCGTACACCATTTTTTTTTTGGAGAGAAAAATTAAATTAATTTGGACCGTATGATGAAGCAAGGGTATATTGAAAAAGACAAAATATACCTTTGTTTGGTAAAAATCTGTGATTTGAAATTAGATAATTTGGACCGTGTGATTTAGTAAACATCGGAATTCTTTTGTATTTGATTTTGATTATGTACTTAAATTAATCCATTGATCTCGCCAAATATTTTAATACCATTTAATAGGAAATCACCGAGGACAATTTATTTCCTCCATT
The DNA here is from genome assembly GCA_037678475.1 of x Bolboschoenoplectus mariqueter. Taxonomy (NCBI): domain Eukaryota; kingdom Viridiplantae; phylum Streptophyta; class Magnoliopsida; order Poales; family Cyperaceae; genus x Bolboschoenoplectus; species x Bolboschoenoplectus mariqueter. The sequence continues at coordinate 2,332,855 of CM075263.1, read as the reverse complement.
ATTTCTGATTTTTCCAAAACTTCTCTTGTAAGATTACGCTAATTCCCTTGTCAAACTTCAAAATTAAGCTTTTTAATTAAATCTCTGTCGTTTGATTAAATTGATTCAAGCCGTTGAATTTTTTTCAATTCTCAGAAAATATATATGTGGCATTAAAAAGACCTTTTTCATTTGACAAAATAGTTTAGAATAATAAATGAATGATCTTTGCAAAAAAAAAATAATATTATAGATACAATTTGTGTAAATAACAAAAAAAATTTGAAACAGTACCAATCTTTCAAATATGTGATTTAGATAGGCACCATTCAAATAGCGTACAATTAAATTTTATGGTACATTCAAAACTATAATATATATATTTAAAAAATATTATTTAAATTAAAAAGTCAAAATTATAGATGTGTACGTATTAATTTATAATCACTTCCAACATCAAATTTGAGTGAATTTGAAAAATACTTAGTTTTTCATCTAACAATTAAATTTGAAAAATATTTATCCAACTAAAAAAATTTAAAAACTAACTTGTCACAAACAAACAAAATTGAGAATTTCATAATATTATCCCTTTTAGTCAAAACTGGATGCCAACTATTTTAGTGCTAAGTATTTAATAATGTGATTTGTCAGAATTTGAACATTTAAAAGATGTCAACTACTTCCTTTTTTATAGCATTGGAATAAAAATTAAGAAATTTGTGAAGGCTGCTACAGTGCTATAAAATAGTCTCATTCGGTGTATTAAAGGTATGTCTTCTACATCTCGGATCTTATGTGGCGAGGATTTTGTTGGCTTTGCTCGGTTATATTTCTCTAAATTCAAATTTTAATGTGAGGATGTTTAAATGTCTTCGTTTTTTATGACTCCATTATACTTTTGTTTTTTTAATTTTTTAATAATAAAATTTTTAAAAATAAAATCGTTAGATGTGATGTTTATTTATATTATTTTTTCTCGATGTACATAGGCAATTATTGACTTTTTTGTTTTTATTTTATATGAATTGATAAGCTAGAAAATCAATGTTTAGAAATTATTTATATCATCAGATCATTTCTTGTAAGTTCTTAATATTAGTCAAATTAATATTGAATTGTTATAATTTTTTTATCTGTGCATAATAAAAGTGATATAAACCACATCTAACGGTTTTATTTTTAACATTTTAATTTTAAAATTTTAAAAGTGGAGATATAATACACACCAAAAATGGAGGAACCTCCTCTTTTAATATAATCAAATTAATTATGAAATTATTTCCATGTTTAGTTTTTCATCAGAATTAAATTTGAAAAGTATTCGTCCAAACAAAAAATTTAACTTATCACAAATAAAAAATGTGAGGATTTCATGATATCTCTTTTAGTCAACACGGATGCAAACGATTAAAGTGCTAAGAATTTAATAATGTGATTTGTCGGATATGTACAGTTGTCATAAATTTATATGAGGATTCATATTCAATTAAAATTTATGAATTTAAATGCGAATTTATATCTAATAGATTTCGGATTGAATTCAGATTATATTTCGAATCTTTTATAACAATATTCAAAAAATATAATAATCTTTTAATAAAATTATTTTAAATATAGCAATCAACCATAACCAATCATAAATAATTATTTTTACAAAACATATGATAAGTATCAAATAATACAACAACAAAATCTACTCTAATATAGTAATTATTATTCAGCTTAATCAATCAATACAAAATGAGCATCAACTTGAAAATCGAAATTCACTACTGAAATAATGGGGATTGATATGATAGCTAATTCAAAGGCGCCAATTACCTCATTTAAGATTTATTATTTTTGTGAAAGGTGAATTAATCTTGCTCTTTAATTTAACCCAAGTTGGAGATGTCCATTTTATTATTTATCAAAGGTGAAATTTATTTTTTATTATATTCATTTTATTTATCGGATTCGGATCATATAAAGATCCACACGTGAATCCATCATATTAGACGGATCATTTTTTAGAATTCGTATGTAAATCCAATAAATCATCGAATATATTTTTAAGATTTACATATAAATTCATTCATACGAATTCAAATTGAATTTTGCGACTATGAATATCATTGACAGCTCTAAAAAAGAAATGCGCGAAGGTGCTACAGTGCTATAAAATAGTCTCATTCCATGTATTTAAAGATGAGGATCTAAACTATTCACGACTCACGGGTCCTCTACGTCTCGGATCTTATGTGGGCTTTGCATGGTTACATTTCTCTAAATCAATTTTTTTATTCGTGCATGAAGAAAGTGATACAGATCATATTTTACGATTTCATTTTGACACTTTAATTTTAAAATTTGAGTTATTAAAATTTTAAAAATGAAAGCATAATAGATACACTGAAGTGGAGGACCCTCCTGTTTTAGTGTAATATATAATCAGATTAATTATTAAATTGTTTTCATATATGTATTGTGTTCGTAATATTTATGAATATAAAAAATCATAATTACCAACAACCCTTATGGAGAATTTTCATATATCAAATCTTGACTGGGGAAAAAATATAGAAAATATAATTTTAATAAATTAATATATTGAGTGGATAATGGAACCACATTGGATCTCAATCTTGACAATTTTTACATCACATGTTTTATTTATTTATATCTCAGCTATCATTTTAATAATTGATCGATCACATGTTTGCACTTATTCAATTAAATTCAAATAATAGCATCAAAATAAAAGAATATGTGGCAAGACTTTTCTCTAAAATGATATGCTACCTAAATATGTTTACAACGTGTTGCTTATAAGAGATAAAAATTATCACAATCTCTCATAAGGATAATTTTATTTTCTAGTAATCTTTATTTTATCTTTCTTCAAAATAATGTCAAGAGGTGCAAAATTTGAAGTGCAGAACTTAAATTTTGAAATAAATATTTTTGAAAAATATTTATATCTATATTTAATATTGAGTGTAAATAAAGAATATAAAATTTAAGGTATAAGAATAATTTCACTAAAATAAATACTAAAAGAGACGCCGGTCCGTTGTCAACTCGGTTTGGTCAAATCTCTATCTAACGAATCTGAATTAATGTATATATTGAAATTAATGCATAGGTGACTTTTGAGTTTGATTTCTACATGCCAATTAATCCATGCGCGCTTCTTTATTTATCTTTTGAATACACCTATTCCAAAATAAATGTGGTAAATTGTGCTTGTCACATTATACATGAATTGATTTTTGTGAGTTCCTGGTATTGAATAGTGAATACCAATCACTTTCTTAATCCCATCAATTTGGCTGGTTTAGTTCTTTTCTCCAAACATACCGTGCTTAATTTCTAGAGATTCTACTACCATTAGTTCTAGCCAGTCAAATTTGAAAATTGCTTATGTGATACACAAAAGCACGAAATTAAATTCAAATCTCAGTTGCGTTTGAGAATATTCCAAAAGAAAAGACCCACATGTATGTACAGTACCTATGACCTGTACATCATATTCAGTCACCATACGTCGACTGTTATAGTTTTTAAACGGTCAAATCTAATTAAAACAGTCTAAATTTAATTATAAAAACATTTTTTTATTTATTTATAATTTATCAGATTTCACTTATCAATCACTCAAATTTTCTATGGCACAAACCTGTCATGGAAAAAGTATAGCAGCGGATGTAAATTCGTATATGCAGGCAGGCGTATTTCAGAAAATATCTGAAAATAGAGGGTCTCTCTTCCAAAAACAGCACGCATGCAACTGGACGAAGCTCTGAATATTACGTAATTGATGTTGGGAAACTTTAGAATGAATAGAAATGCATTATCCTGTTTCTCAGTTGTTATGTTTAGGTTTTTAATATGAAAAACACTGTTTTTCTATAGGTACCAAAGGTTTGGTACTATTTTTGTAAGACTATATTTTATTTCAATGAAATAGATGGGTTTGCCTCATTTTTATCAAAAAAAAAAAGGGAAAAGATATAATCCACCAAGCTCTCAATCCTTCAGTCCTATCTTCCAGCCTGATCGAAGCTCAAATTTTCTAACTAATTTTTGACATGTCATTCGGTCATGCTTGACATTACGTTGAGGGGTAATTGTTGTTGTTGCCTTTATTTTTTGAAAATTTTAAATCTACTTTTTCCTTGCTCGTGTTTTTCTTGTCTGAATGATTGATTTTAACACTTCTAAATGATTAATATGAACACTCCTATATTGTTCATATATTAACACTCCCAAAATTTTGATATTAATACTTCTAAATGGTTGGTATTGACGCTCCTAAATTTTTGGTATTGAAACTTCTTAATATTTGATATTAAAACTCTTAGATTTTGGTATTAACACTTCTAATTTCACATTTTAGAAAAAGAATCTTGGAATAATGTTGAGTTCAAATGGATGAAATATCCAAAGCAATATTGTTCAAAGGATTGTGCAATTTTTTTGGTGCTTTATCTCTATATTATGGACATTTAATCAGGTTTGTTTTTATTTTTGTTCATTTTATTCAATATATAATATATCATTTTTTTTATTTTTGCCTAAGTATTCATTTTGTTTTGCACTATTGCAGAATAATATAAAGAATGAGCGCCTTGTTCTGGCTTACAAATTCTTAATGAATGAAAATAACGAGTATAACAACATAGACCCAACAACATAGACATAGAATTCTGTTTTCATGTGATCTACTTGTATAAAATGTCAATGTGTTGTTTTTCTGTCATTAATACTTCTATGAAACTAGTATTAAATGATCAGTTAATAATTATGCATAAAATGTTCATGTGGTTTTTTTTTCTGTGATTTGTTTAAGTAATATTAAGAACAACACCACAATGTATTCATAGACTGTATTGATATTAAGTAAGTATTAATATTCCTATCCGTCAGTGTTAATACTTATTATAACAAGTAATAAGGTATTTGATTGTATAAAAAAAACAAATTTATGAATCTTTTTTAATACTATCTGCACTAAAAGTATTAAGACTTCATATCTGTTGTGTATATACTGCATATACGAAGCATTAATAATTAGATTGAAAGTATTAAGATGTCAGCATTGGAAAGTAACAATATGTCTTTTACATAAGTGTATATATTGACTGTACAAAGTATTAATAGTTAAAGTATAAGCGTTATTAAGCATTATTAAGTGTTAAGATGTCTTATTATGAGTGTTAATAATGATTGTCACTAATATTATTAGTTAGAGAATCAGCGTTAGAATGCTGAAGCATTCCAAAGAATGGTCACATTAAAAATTAATAATATGTCTTTACATAAGTGTATATATTTCTTAGGAAGTGTTATTAGTTAGAGTATGAGCATAATTAAATTTTCCGAAAAATTTGAACACTAAAACGTTCTTGACAATGAGAGCCTCAATCAATCGATGAAATTTGGGGATTTGATTGGAGGATTTGAGTCGGCGGACAGCATTCAAAAAAAAAAAATGAATAGAAATGCTTGATCTTGGGCGAAGAAAATTAATGGCAATATCAATTACAATTTAATTTTGACAATGTTAAATAAATTAAATTCAAATTGAAAATGCGACATTTTTAATGATGTGTATGATGAACATTTTATATTTGTAAAAAAGAATATGAGATTTGGTTGATTTGAAGTTTTAACGGTTTAAAATTAATGATGTATTATCAAATAATATTCAAGCCATAAGAAATTCTATTGTTAGGCTATCTACATATCCAAAAAAAAATCTAAAAATTTAATTTTTATTTATTTTAATTTATTTGAAGCATGTTGTTGTCTAATGAGGCGCAAATTCTTAGTAATATCCTTTGTGAAACATGTTTTTCTAATGGAGGATATAGTATGATGAGTATTGATTTGACAGGATAAACAACACATAAATTTGGACTGTAAACACTTATAGATGATATAGATATAGTTAAGATTTTGTATTTAACAAATCATTTTTAGTTTTAATTGGTAATATTTTGCCCTGCACTATATATTCCGTATATTAATTTTGTACCTACATTACCTAATTATCTAAAAATGTCCATATGACTAACATATGGTCTCCATTTAATGTTGTAAGTAAATAATTAAATATCCAATTCTAGATGCACAACTTTAAATAATAAAGAGGATATTTCTAATGTACATCATATTTTCATGGTATATATTTTTTTTAGAAATATGACTTAAATTAAGAAAATAAAATTGTAGCCGTGTTCTTAATTATTTGAATATGACATATATCAAATTTGAGTCAATTTAAAAAAAAAACGTTTAGCCTTCCATCAAACAATTAAAAATTTTTAACGATAGAGTTTTATTGATTTTTTTATGAATGACCAATTAAATTCTAAATTTACTCAAATTTCATACACACTCTATTTTAAATAATTAGAAACACATTCATAATTTTAATTTTTTTTCAATTTGAATAATATTTTTTAAATATTTGTATCATAAAAATTAGATGTACGCTAGAAACATCGAATAAAAAAATGTGACAATTTTCCATTATAAATATGGAACGAATGAGAAGATAAATATTGTGATAATTCACAAAACATTTATTTAAGTGCCATGTTGGGTATGGAATGAGCTTCTCCATTGAACACAGTACCCATACTCATTTTCAAGATAATTTTTATAAACAAATCCTGTATTGACATAAAATATGTTGTAAGCGGACATCCTAATTCGTATCAATACTATACTTTTAATTACTAAAATTGGGAACAGGGAGATCAGATAGCTACTAAGCTTAGATACTGTCAAATATTTTAATTGCCAGTCCAAGGATAGGAATGGCTAATTAGCTTTTGTTAGTGCACCGCATGAAGTCATTTCTGAAATGCTTTAAAGCAAATATTCTCTTTGCAACTTGAACTGCACTCTTATGAAATATTGGGATCTGTTTTAGTAACCCAACAAGAAATCTGCCAGAATTGGAAAGGATCCATCTTTAGCGTTGTAGATATTATACTTAAGGAAATGATTGTGCTCTCATTTTTTCTGCCACATGTACTATTGAAACTATATGCTTTGATGGTAGTAGCATATGTCTCTTAATTATCATGAATATCTATGATTAAAGTTCAGCACAAGTTGATCAATATAAAGTTTTAATTTGAACAAACTAATCTTTGATTTAGTGGCAAAGATCATTCGTGTAAGAGATCATATGTTTGAAATTCGAATAATTTTTTTTATAAACATAGTTCTAATTTGGGAAGTATGTATGTATTTGTGGACTTAGATATTTATTTCTGCCACACAACCTTCATAATTTGAGTATGTTTATTCACAATCAATTGCCTAATGAATATGAACCATTACTTACATCAATATATGTATTTCTATAAATCTTCACATAGACGAACTAATCAATTTTATAAAAGTAGACATAAGAACTATCATATATAAACGACACTGCAAGTCTGCAATTTAGTTTTCTTGTTTTCTGTAAAAAAAAATAAAATAAAAATCTTTACTTGTAATTAAAATAAGAATAGTATTACGCCTAATTAATTCTTAGACGTGTCATTCGGTTTTAAGTTTATTGATTCTGTTATGTATGAATTGTACTAACTTTATATATACTATGACTGTTTTCCAAGCTTCACCCCGGGAGAAAAGATATTTGTTGAAAAATCTAAAATTTTAAAAGATAATAATTCTGTAAAATGAATTTTATATTTAATAAATAATTTTTTAAAACATTATAATTAATCACACTGTACTTTCATACAGAAAAATACAAAAAAAATGATTTTATCTAAAAAGCTAAATTGCATCTTAGATATATATGTCAAATACATTCATTTTTAATGAGGTATATATATGTAAAACACTTGAATCATCCGATCAATACAAATGAAAATAAAAAAAAAATGAATCAAACCAATTATAAAAATAATGATGTGGTATGTCTGAAAAAACTTTGAAGCTCAACCCTCTATTTATGTATTATGATTGAGAATATCACAGACAAATTTCATCAGTGGTTTATCTTTCATTTTTCTGTACTGTAAACCCTGCAATAAACATGCGATATTTGTATGCGAGCATTAGCAGCCTTCCATTAACCCTTTTTGGTTACGTAGCTCTGCACTTCCATTATTAAATAAAATAAAACTAATTAATGGGAGACATAGATTAAAGAGGTGTACTTTTCTAAACTGGGGAAACTAACGGCTGGTATTAAAGCCCCTTGTGCTGTACTGATCCTGTGTAGCAGGAATGGAACATACCTCTCAATTAATGATGTGATCACAGCTAGTTTATAGATATTTATATTTTAATTTGCCCAGAACTTTTGCTAGCTCTTGGGAGGATGCCTTTTAAGCATAAACTGCTAAGCCACACTTATATGTTTAATTTAATTTTTAATTTTGTTTTCAATTTGCAAACTATGTTAATGCCGACGTGGTTTATTTTGTAGTTTTTGCTACTAACATTATGTTCTTTAATTTATTGGATCAATACGATACTATAACATATGCATGCTCGAAATTAATGTCACAGAATTTTCTTGACAAAGATATATATCTTCAAAAAATTTGACCATACACCATACACCAGATATACATATATATATACAGGTATATGATCTGTTTTTATAATTTAGAAAATAATATTTTCTCTTTACTATGATGATCCAACACAAATTTTTTTAACATTTATAGCGACTAGTGAATTTTGTGATAATAATAGTGTATATAATTCTCATAATATTGCGGACTTGGCCGTCCTTCTTAAATATATTACACTTCATTCATAAAATCTATGAGTATTGTTGTTTTTAACATACATGTTATTTTATCCTAGAAGATATTGTTCAAGATCTACTTACATATATAATAGCCTAATTCTGGTTACAACATAAATAGTTGCAGATATATCCGTTTCAGAAAACCCATCTCATAAAATGCTTAACTTCCTCATGGCTCTGGAGCAACTCAGTGGCTGTTAGTCTCTTTCTCTCTTCTATAAAAGAAGGCAATGCACACAAAGGCCCACTGAAGTCTTGAAACTTGACTGTTTTGCAACATACAAAAAGCTCAAACATATATGGCATCCATTTCGAAGAATCACGCCACGGTTTGTGCGTCGGTAGCATTAGCGGTTCTTCTCCTGATGCAATCCGTGTGTCCATGTATTAATGCGAGAAGGCTAGTCGAAACCAAGGAGGTTGTAGCATCCGATTGTAGCTCTTTCGGTGTGTGTCGGCATTCTAGCAATGCCGGAGATCAAGCCAAGATTTTGAATGTTAAAAATGGGATAGACTCTTATCAGCCGACAATCCCGGGGCATAGCCCCAGCATTGGCCACAGCACCCCTCCAACCTAAGATTGTTTAAATTTTCGGTTGTGTTTTGTGTGATGCTTGAAATAATTATTGTAATTAATTAGCTTGCTTAATTTATTTAGTGTTGTACTTATTTTGCCTAGCGTTCATGTTACTTGTTTAGTGTGTATTTCTCTGGTTTTGGTTTTTTTTTTTACCTTGTAATACTTGTTAGTGTAAGATTTTACATCCGAGTTTGTTTTAATTTAAAATAAGGTTAATTAACATGATCAGTACTACTTGCATTGTACGCCTATTTGGAATGATTGGGTACTGTGTTTGAATATATAATATGCAGGACCAGACTATTAAACTTCATCTTTTGACTAAGATAATTATTTGGTTGAGAATGGATCTTAGTAGTTAAAGTTAACACTTCTTGACGCTATCTTTATCTAAAAAAAATTAAAATTTTGATTGCACATGACAACAAACCTTGTCAAGTGACATAATATAAGACAAACTCATATATTTGTCTATTGATTGTATACGCGTCTTGTCCTATAAGTTTAACCTCCTTTTTATTTTATTGACCGTTTCTCATTTTTTTTCTCTATTTTTCAAAGTCACAATATTTTTTTCCCTGTAAATAAAAAATGACTCAACCCTTCTGACGACTTTTATTCGGTAGAATTTTGAACTTGCATCTTTTAGTGAAAGTTTGATATTTGTGTCTTACTTTTTTAGAGAGATAAGTTTGAATTTCGTAAAAGAACATTATAAACTGATGCGGATTTATTTGTTTATTTAACCTTATTCTTTTTAGATAAAAATTGGTTGGGGGGGGGGGGGGGGGGGGGGTTAAGTAGACTTTGTCTTACCTTGATGCAAAATATTAGCATCTGAAAAATAGGCACAGGAAAAAAATATTTTCTTTTGTTTGTCATGTAAAAATTAAAGTAGATTTTGTCTTATTTCAACCAAGAAAGACTAAGATTATGTTTTCCAACCTCAGACCTCAATACTCATAAAAAATCATCTTCTTTTTTTTTTTTTTGATAAAAGCACCCAAAAAAAGACACAAGCTTTCATTCATTTTCTAAAGCAAATAGTAAAAATCAGAGAAGGTATAGGAAATTTATATCTCAACTGAGAAAGTAACAGAGCAAAGAAAAATTAACAGCTATTACAGTATATCAAACTACTTACCCGATCCCCATTCTCCCAAAAATATAATAACATCAGATCTAAATAAGTGTTACAAAAAATCTCTACAATGAGACTTACGTTTAAGTCTCATAAAAGATATTTAAAAACGAATAAATACTGAGCTTAATAAAAGTTTTTACATCAAAATAATAATAATAATAAATAAATAAATAAATACGTGTTATAAAAAATCTTCTCATTGAATCTCAAATATGTAACCTTTTGTCCAAAAATCGATTCTCAATGCGACTTCTAACGGGCCTATTTCCAAAAAGTGAAAATAATATGAAGTGTTTCTAGCTAGAGCTGTCCATTTTCAATGCATTGAGTGCTGATTTGGAATTTATACTCTTGGCCCATAATCAGCATCAATTTCCTACTTGGATGGTACGGCCCATTCGTGACAAGCCCAAAGCTCATACATGGTAACATAAATAATAAAATAATTCGAAACGAAACACACGCAAAAGCAAATTAAAGCTCGTTTTAATCGTACTGACAAGGTTTTCATATTTGTTCCTGAATTGCTGCTGCGACAAGTTCTTCCTTTCACTCAAGTTTTTCGTTCCTTGTTCCGTCGTGAATTCAGTTCATGTTTGTTCTCCGAATCGTCTTTTTTATAGTTACTTTGAAAGAAAGAACTCGGTAGTCGGTACCCGTTTGTCAGTTCGATAGATTGAGATTGTTTTCCTTTTATGGTGACCAATTGTATTAGTTCCTTAATTATCAAACTAATATCATTCGAATTCATAATTGTTCAAAGAGAAATGAAGAATGCTGTCTGAGTGCCAGCAGCAAGTATATATGCTTGCATCAACGACAACAATCTCTTTCTTTGTATCACTAATTCCAACGAATATTCGCTTAATTAAAGTTGAAGAAAACTGGTTTCCCCCTTCGCTCAACCATAGATGATGACAGACTTGATTTAACTACCAGCCCGATCCATACAAATTATTTCCAGTCCAGAATATAGAGAGAGAGAGAGAGGAAGCCCACACAAGTGTTTGCATTAATTCCTCAAATGTACATTTTTCATATTAGTACCTGTCAATATCAATATTTTTTTCCAATTCCTTAAAAGTTTATATCACTTCATTTTGGTTCTCCATTAACGGAAGTATATATCATTTCCGGGGAATAACAAAAAGAGTAATTAATTCTAGTGTACATCTAGCTTTTTAACGTATATCTAACTCTTACCGTATATATTTTTAAGAAATATTATTCAAATAAAAAAATTAATATCGTAGATATGATTCTAACAATTTAGATAGAGTATGTATCAAATTTGAATCAATTTGAAAGAGATTTTATCTTTTATCAAGTAATTTTAAAATTTTAACAGTGGAGCTTTAATGATTTTGTGATGAATGACCAACTAAATTCTAAATTGACTCCAAATTGATACATGTTCTATTTAAGTAATAAAGAACACAACTATAATTTTATTTTTTTAATTTCAATACTATTTTTTAAAAAAATGTACTTTAAGAATTGAATATATACTAAAAATTGGATGTATGTTAGAATTACTCTAAGAAAAAAAGAAAACGAAAAATTAGTATTCAGATGTTTGCTATGAAGTTGAAGTTTTGAGTACAATTTTATTTAAAAAGCTTGTATTTGTATATGGTTTTTATATGTTTGATGTTAAATAGAGATGATAAATACACAAGAAAGAAAAAAAGAAACAAGCTAATAAAGGAGAAAATAAATGTACATTGTCCATTAACTCAAAGTCACTATTTATGAATGTCACAATTAAGGTTGTACTTGTACAGTTTAATTTGATCTAAACCTTTCATATTATAAACATGCACTAACTTGTGTGCAATAATATTATACACATGCTTCCATGACGTATGCACTAATTCACACCACTAATTAACCTCCACACCATAAACATGAATCACCCAACATTGTACAATAAGCAGAACAAATTAACCAGGCTTTAATTAGTTGAAAGCCGAACAAACCCGCCTAATCTCACCGTCCGACCCGGTTTGAACACCGATTGATCCCATCCTGACCATTGATTCAGCAAAATCTTCCTCAAATGAGGGCCCGAAAAGCGAGCTGAACAAACCGAAGTATGAATCGACTACTGCCCTTGTGGAGTCATCCTGGTACAATGCTGCATCGGACTCGATCACCGCAAAACCGGATCTTATGTTGCGCAAGATCTGTATGTCAAACGTGTTGCCACTTCCACGGTCAAGTGGGATCCGCACGTTCACGTTTCCGTTCATCGGGCATTGTCCTTGGAGCTCAGGAAGGAAACTAGGGTTTATGGATGGATCGGATTGACTATTTGTCGAGAAGCTGTAAAGCCGGTTTTCGAGGAAGAAACATGCAGTTGTCCCAATAGTATGTGCCGCTACATTTTACAATTTCCGAGTTTTTAGTCAAAAAAAATATATATATATATATATGTATGTATGTATCTATGGGAAGTTTATAATTGTACTAAAACTACTGATTTTTTTTTTTTGCACATAAGAACAATAAATGGATTGTTATAACTATCGTTTTCTTTTCCCACTCAGTTTAGCATGTAGAATAAATGGTTGGTTCATTAGGAATAGTAAGGTTTTGAGTACAAAACCAACAACATTAACTATATGAAGTTTTCTGAAATTATATTTGTTAAGGTTAAACAAAATCAAATATAATTTTTTTCAAAGAAACTATTATATAATGTTATAAGAAAATTGGGGAAGTAATTAATTAATTACCAGTTAGGAGAACCAGATCCTTGTCTGAAAGTCCCTTAGCTGCAAATTTCAACTTTAGCACATTGATCGGGTCGTTAACCTGAGGCATATTGTTCGCATCCGCGATATTCGACACCCGACCGTCTCTCCTGCCGGTCGGCACGTCATATTGTGGACCTTGTGTCTGCATCGAATGCTCTCTTTCTTTTCAAAAATTTCAAAATTGAGCACTAAATTTGTAAATGGTACCATGAGGTTTCTATACCATTTAAGCAAATGGCTGAGTTCAATATGTAATGGCATATTTTGAGTATATTTGTTATCTTGGAATTTAAATTTGACCAAAATTAGGTTTCTTTTATCCCCAAAATAAGCTTAATTTTGCACTATAAGATATATAATTTCACTGAAAGAAGTAAAATGACATACCATAGTAATTGAGTCCCGAGCAGCAAGAGCTACGATATCGGCACAAGAAACTGTGCCAGGGCACTGCGACTCGAGTTGAGCCTTGGCACTGTCGATCACTTCCATACCTCTCAGACCGGCATGATTTGGTGAATCCTTTTCCAGGTTTCCAGTTGCCGGGCTCCGAATCAAGATTGATCCTTCACAACCCTATAAGCCAAAAACACTAATAATAAGTCCTAATAATAACAATCATAACAATAACAATAACAACAACAATAATAATAATAAAATATAATCATAATAGTAATAATAATAACAACAACAACAACAAAATGAAAGAAGAAGAAGAAGAAAAATAGATAAATGTGCACGCCAAATCAGAAGCTTGCTGATTTTGATACAGTTGATAGTTTTAACAGAGAGGTTCACGAGCTCCCAATGCTAGTGAAGAATACCATTATTACAAAAAAAAAATAAAAAGAAGGAAACATAAATTAGGCAAGGACTAGAGAGAGAGAGAGAGACTTGAACAATGCAATCATGGAAATGAAGCCTGAGCAGAGCAGCAGGGATGGTTGGGTTTGATAAAGTAGCTTGTCTAACAACCGAGGTCACAATAGACTCAGCATTTGGGCATGAATTCTGATAGAACCCTACTTGAAGCTGAGCAGCTGTGATTGAATTGAGCGAAAGGAAGAGACCCAAAACCAATCCAATTGCCCAAGACATGGTTTCTGGTCTCTGGTGTCAGGATTCAAATTGGGAAAGAAAGAAAGAAAGAAAGAAAAAGCTCATGGAAGCATTGAAATTGCCAGTGCCAAATATATATAAAAGGCTCTGTTTCGGTGAAAGAGAGCAGCTTTGCGACAGGTCACAGTCTTGACAGAGAGGTAAACCTTGCACTTGTCAATTTGTTGGGCTGCAGTTGCAGTTACATGCGGTTCCACTTCACGATTTTGAACAATCAAGATATATATTAGAAGCATGGATTTCAGCAAGACAGCAATGAAGGTAGTTACAGAATTAAAGCGGCTAGTGCAATATTATAGAAAGAGAGGTAGCATGGTCCCAATTTCAAAGAACCCAAAATGTATACAAGGTAAGAATTGAGTAATAAATTGGAGGAAGAGATGCCTGCAGTATTGGAAAATTCTCCTTATCTCATTATAGGATTGTGGAGGCATTTTGTATGTGGCAGTTGAATAGAATTTTGGGAATTAATTGATAGGTTCCGGATCGTATATATTCATTTTTTAAAATGTTAGCATATATTCAACTTTTATATAGTAGATTTTTTTTGATAAATAATGTATAAACTAAAAAAATAAAATTATAGATGTATTTCTGATTACATGCGTAACATAGATCATATATCAAATCACTTTTGAGTTAATTTAGAATTTAATTGATCATTCACTATAAAATCATCAAATCTCTACCATTAAAAATATAAAATTGTTTGATTGAAGGCAAAATTTCTTTCAAATTGATCCAAATTTGATATATATTCTATTTAAATAATTAAAAATACATCTACAATTTTATTTTTTCAATTTGAACAATATTTCTCAAATATACATTAGAATTATCCATTATTTTTTTTAAAACCTGTTTTGATCTGAAAATTTCTGATGTTCAAATTTCAATGCAACATTTTCTATACATAGTCTGAACTTGAATTAACGTGTTATTAATTAAGTCTTAAATTTCAACTAAAGCGAACTGATGAACTCAATACAAACTTTAGGCAAACTGACGAAATCATGAAATACATGACAAGTTCCTAAAGTTCATTAATTTTAGAAATTAAATTAAACCAAAACGATCCAAATATTGAATCAAACTTAAAATCAGATCTATATGATCTAGTAACTACATAATCATATTTCATATAGAAGATTACATATTCGAAACTCAATATTTATATTTCAATTTTCAAATGAATTATTAAAAGTTGACTTTCATCTCATATGTATTCTCAAAGAAAGAATATTGAACTTGAGTCAAATAGAAACTGAACTTTCAAAGATCCCAAATAGACAAAAACCCAAAGCAACCCCAAATTTGACATGAATTCCAAATACCCCAATCAAAATTAAGCAATTAGACCCAGTAATTAATACTATTTACTCAAATCCAGGTACACCAGAGTTGTGTTAAAAAATGTATCTTTAATTACAAACGCATTACACTATCCTTTTCTCAAATTTCAGACCCCAAGTAATTAAATTTGTTGAAATCTCAATAATGATTTTTGATTTGAGAGACGCATGTTACTATTATTAGTTCGTTGATTGGATGTCAAATTGGCAATAACGCCAAAATTTAAAAAAAGTTAGATGGTTCAATTCATGAGAAAAGCAAAAAAGGTTTTTATTGCTATCTTTAAACGCCAACTTTAATTAGCTCTAAATGGCTTAATGTTATTGTGACACGCTACCTGCTTATAATAATTAATTACTATTATAGTATAATATGATATATCTAGGTTAATTAAAAAAATGATAAGATATATAAATTAAGTAAACTTTTTTTTATTTCATCAAAGAACTAGAAAAGAGAAGTTACAAAAAGTAGTGCATTTTTTTCTACATTCTTGGATTACAAATCAGAATGCAAAAATAGCCCTTTTTTATATAGAAAATGACCACTAATTGAAATAGCAATTAATGGCCTTTAAAGCTCCCATAGACAACTAAAACTACCAAATCAAACTAAACAGTTTATTAGTATTTTTTGAAGAAAGTAAAAAAAGAAAATAATGCTGTTGACTACAGAAACTTGAAATGGTGTGATAAGTTTAAAATGTAATATACAATTTGTCGGCGGTTCCTTCAGTTCAATTACAATTTGATCTATGAATAGTTTCACTGTTTTGAATTTTTAATTTATGATTGGGAATTAATGTACATGTGTCTTAGGAGTTGTACATCATTTTCTGAATTATGCCAGACATTAAGTACTCTAATAATATATCCTAGTTTTATGGCTTTATATCTTAATTTTATATAGTGTTTTTGTGTGGTGTTTGTTCAAGATAGTTTGATAGATTATAATACGAGTAATTTTAGTGTACATTTTATTAACATACATTTACGGATAATTTTGTCGAATAAATTAAATTGAGAATTTAAAATTATAAATATATTATCTATCATTTGATTGGTTATGTGTGAAATTTGACAAATTTAGATACTTAGTCATTCATCATCAAACGGTTAAAAAAAATATAATAGTTAGATACATTTTTTGAATCGTCGAAATTTTCTAATCATTTGATGAACAGTTAATTGATTTTTAAAATATACGAAAATAATGCATAATAAATTTGAATGATAGAGAATATATATGTACAACTTAAATTTCTATTAAGTAACTTCAACCAAAAAAAGTCATTAGTTCTAATCATCTATCAATATTGAATATATACATGATGTATATCGTAGTTCATATGATGTATAGCATGGCAGCAACATATTAAAAACCCATATTTATCTTATTTAATCTATTAAAATGTAAAATTTATATAAGAACGTTAGATTATATATTCGAAATTTGACTAAATTTTTTTTTATAAATATTTAAAGTTAAATGAGAATGTGATAGCTCACCTGATACTGAGCTGGGAAATTATGATCCTAAAACCTTTTTCAAGTCCAATTTCTGTGGATGGAATTATTATCATATTATGTGGCGGGTCATTCGGAATTTTTGGGCTTTTTTTTGGTGCTTTTGTTATTGTTATTTTTATGACCGTATAAAAAGGTTCTACAATTCAATTTTTGGATCGTCCGATATTATCAGAAGAAGATCTAACCGATGATATAGTTTATCAACGAGGAAACTTAGTAACGATTGGGCATGTGCTGACCCGCCACATTGAAAGATATCAATTGCACTTGCCATTATTTTGTTTTGTTCCGAGTCAAAGGTGTATCATCTCATGCATATTTAAGGAGCACAGCAACTTCATTAATTGGAGACCACGTTGGTTGTCTATATTTTGCGTCTCCAAAGATATTACCTAATGCTGCTATGTCGCTCCCGAAATTTCTACACCCAAGACCGCTGATGAGTCAAGTAGCACCATATAACTACACAACAAATGTTATATATATATATATATATATATATATGTGCGTGTGAGTGTGTTCAAAATACTAAATATTAATTGTTTTCAAAGAAATAAGGATTGAATCGGGGACATCAAATATTAATTCTAGGTCAAAAAATATAATTATTTCTGAAATATCAAATGTTAATTTTGGATTAACTAAAAAAATAAAAATTAAGTGCATAATTAAAATGTCAGTGAGAGTCAATGAAAATAAGAATTGAGAAGGAAACATCACATGTCAGCAAAGGGTCAACAAAAAAACAAAAAGTGAATCCGAAATACCAAATATTATTGACGGGTCAAAAAAAATAATGGAATCCGAATCATTTAGTGGAGGGTTTCCTACTATAAATCTCCAGTTATTACACCCCCAAAGAGCTTCAAGGTTTTGCACTTTGTTTTGAATTAAAAGAAAACTATTAATTATTACGGGCTTACAAATCATTATTTGAAACTTATATATAATTACGGAAGGGGATGACATCATTTATCTTGAGAATCTTAATAATCGTTATTGTAAACATCATCTATATATTGCATATGATATATTTACAAAAAATGAAAATATATATGGTTTATAATTCATCACGAGACTACTTTTTTGGGTATTGAATCCATTTACGTAGTACAAAAATAATTGTACAACTGTGTTAGGATAGCTGGATAGGCATCATATTGGAGTTTGATGGAATTATAAAACATTAAATTGAAATAAAATATTGTTGTTAATTCTATTCCTTTCTATTTCACATTTATCTCTATTTTGTCTTTATTAGCTGTTGAACAAGATCAAATAGTTCAAATACAGACTTATACTAAACCAATGATGTCCAATGACCCCCCCCCAAAAAAAAAAAATGATGATGATGATGATGATGATGATGATGATGATGATAATTCCCGTCAAGTAATTTTTGCATTTACGTTTCTTATCATATAACCAATTTCTGTAAGAAATCTATATTTAATCCACATAAAAATATAAGTATAGTTATATTGACACCCATAATTAAATTTATTCTTTTGATATAATCATTACATTAATAATTTCACATCAATATTCGATGTGAATAAAATTGATTATATAACTTTTTTTTCCATCAAACTCCTTTGGAAAATTTCCAGGATCCAATATTTGATATGATAAAATTAAATTTCATCCTTCTATATATTCTACTTGTCACCGAACAGGCACTTGATAATAAATGATAAACTTACAAAATCTCTAATTTACTCGCCAGTAGCCACCGAGTTGACTCTCCTCTCATACACAACTTCCAATACGGATTGAATTGGATAAATTCTCTCACATTAAAACTCGTGCCATAAAAAATTCTTTGCAAATTGGATGGATGGATGGATGGACTGTTCTGTACGGCGCACTCGTCAATTTTGTTATGTTATATTATGTTGTATTATGTTATGTAGCAGGTAATATAAAACTGTTTTTATAAATGGTGGACACCAGAAAACATGAAGATAATGGAGCATTTATGACGGGCAATTACTATGTGTTTAATTTCATCCCAACTGCTTTAGATTTTAGAAGATGGAAATGATTTATTATTGGATTATTATCAGTATACGTACCTGTCATCTATATCTCATCTAAGTAGCATCAAGACATGAAATTATTATAAGCACGCTCAACCCAACGCCCAAATTGTCATGCATTGGCTTGATTCTTTTGTATTGTTTTATTTAAAGCTTTTTTTTTCTTTTAGAGAGGTAACACTTGACAAAGATGTCATAATGTTGTTTTGTTGTTGTTGTAAATTCAACTACGTAGTAGTTATTTATGTAAATTCAAATACACATCCTTTATACTTGTTTTTGTTTTGCCCCCCCCCCCCCCCCCCCCCCCCCCTTTTTTTTTTTGAACAATATTATTTTTTAGAAGGGAGGGATTACATGGCAATCTTGATGATATTTTTCATATCAGTTTAATTAAATAAAGCTTGAAACAATTTATTAGTATTTTGTTGGATGAATTAGTCCACCGATGCAATTTCATTCAATTTGAATATTATTTGATGATGAATTAAAGCAAATATGTATCATGTCTTATCATTTTCTATAAGAGATAAACCCTTGTGATATGTTCTCATTTCATTTCATTTCATTTGTTTTTTAAAATGAGATTCTCTTTTATGAATTGTGAGAAAGAATTTTTTATCTTTACTACAGCAATTCTTTACTTTACGCTGCAGCATGCAAATCAATTTGTGCTTATCTTTTTTTCTTTTCTCGAGGATGATGTTTATGTTCTTGGTTTCTGCGGTGCATGTTTACGCTGTTTGTTTTGTGCTGTATGTTTTTGTTCTTTGTTTGCAAATTGTGGTCTGTGTATATGTAGCATGTAATTACTTTTACTTTTTTTTTATATTAAGCATTGTTAGTTTCAACATTATTTTTCTAAATATTTTTTTATAAAATTTAAATTTGTGTCTTTTTATAAAAAAAAATAAAATAAAATATATCACTATGTAAACTTATGGTTTTGTAGCATTTAATTATTTGTGTGCAGAATGAGGTGTGCAGAGATGAGAGATCAAAACTCTGACAAAAGGAATATGCATGGATGGACCAACCAATGATTCGTAGGTGAATTGGCAGCATTTTTAACGAGATAAATTTAACCCAGCATCTCATGGTTAGCATTTGTATATGCAAAAGTGACATAAAATTTAGGATGTGCTAGAATGGAACGAAATGGTTTCCATTATATGGATTTTCTTAGCTAGATCTGGGCTCAGCAAATTTTGCATCTTATTAAGCTGAACAATATATGTAATTTTCGATCCAATAAAGAAATAGGCCTTTGATTGGGCCCTTTTTATCAAATTTAAAAAAAGAAGTTGTAGAGAGAAAACTTTGTTAATGACAAGGACCTTGAGATTTTCTAGAGTTCAAAAAATGCAGATGATAAATTGAATAAAAGGAACAGAACCATGTTCTTGTGAAATTATGGATGGAATTTTGTTCTTTTATTAGGAGAACAATCATATCCCAAATAGTCCCCTAACTTCTCTGGTACAACCTTCATAAAGAGAGAATAACCAAATGCAGTGAAGCCAATAAATTATGATTAATAAAAAGAGAATCACCTACTAAAAAAAAACCGGGGGGGGGGGGGGGGGGGATTAGTTACACGTTGCAAAATTTCCCTGTTTTACCTACAAAAGAGAAGATTTCAGGAAAAAGAAGTGTGCAACACAACAAAAGACATTCCAGTCAATTAGAATAAAAATTAATAGAACAAGGAACAGTGTTCTTCTTTTTTTCCCCTTTTTTAAGATTCAGGTGCAGCAAATAATGGGTATAATTAGCTTTTTTTTTTTGGATAAAGATCTTTCAATAATTTTAAGAAGGGCCGGCCCAAGAGACACATTTGTTGAAAATGTCAAATAAATGTTTGTAATTACTTTGTAAATGACACGAGCATCTTCATTCTTAAAAAATATTCTCTTTATTCATAAGGAAAATTATTTTTTCACGTCAGCAAAATTAAAATTTCAAAAATGAAAATTTTCTGAAATTGATATGAAATGATGAGAAAAACTAAAATGCAATATGTTACATAAATGGATTCATACAATGACTTCAAATCTTATATTTAGAGCAAAAAATAACCGATTCGAGTTGCTCAATATAATCTTCATATTAAAATCTTGTAGAATATCAAATTTTATATTGTTTAGAATTTTTTGCTATTTTTCCGAACATGTTATATTTTAGTCTTCTTTATGAAATAATAATAATAAATTATTGATGTAGTGAAAAAAATATATTTTTATAATTATAAAAATAAAAATGCTTTTAGGTACAAACTCATTGTCCGGTCTCTACACAAAATAAAGTTGACAGTGATAAACATACTTTTCCAGAAACAAAACAAAATAAATTAAAGTAGTCATGAATCATGATAAAGGTTATTACATTTTCTCTGGGATCATACCAGAAACAAATAACTCATCTCTTTTATACAAGAAAGGAAAAGAGAAATAGCAAAATTGTATCTACATTCCTCCGACCTGTTTAATTAGTATCCGTTCATGAAAACCACCTGATCTCAATTACTAAACAACTCCCAATTAATTAATTAACAAAAGTCTCAAATCCTCCAACACAGCTCAATAACAAAACGAAGAAAAGATCACAGGAGACCAAGCCGAGATTGAACCGGAAAGTGATACACCACCAACGGTGCACTCTCTTTCCTCTTCGTCTTCTCCGTTCTACTTCTACCACCTCCTTTCTTCAATACTTCATCACTAACCTTCTCACATCCTCTGTTTGTTGTTTCAGATTTCATAGGACTAACTTCAGTACTATCAAGCCCAGCGAAACATGAGAAACTCAGGCCCATCTCTTTTCTTCTTCTTTTTCTTTTAATTTCCTCTGTTTTCTTGATATATACTTGTGTGCGTTTGTTAATTGATGGTTGTATTTGTATATATAGCGTGAGTGGTTTCAGTTAGATTGATTTTTATAGGAGATGAGACTTGAGAGGTAAAGAGTGGCTTGCTACGAAAGGACAAGAAGCGAAGACAAATTTGACTAAAAAGTGGACTTAGCAAGAAAGAGACCATGGTTGCTTGGCAGCGAAGTTCCTTGTAGATATTAAATTTTCTATTTCTATAAAGTATTTTTTTCCGAGTACAATTTCAATTCCCACGTGGTCGTTGCTTCGTCAACTAACAATTTCAAATAGAGGGGGCTAACTGCTAAGTCTTACATCAGCTTGATGTTAATAATAATAGTAACAACAAAAAAATGAAATTCAAGAAACCTATAAATTCTATAAAGGATGGGGTAAAGATTAAGAGAGCCTGGCGAATGGCCTATAAAAAAGGATGGCTAGATACATTGCTTAAAAAACTACTTATTTCCATCTCAGCCCAAATTGAAATTTGGGCTGAAACCTACTGCTTGGACATTCTTTTTTATAGTTTATTTGTTTGATTCATATATATACTGATTTAGAGCTATAACTGGCAAATGGCAATGTCACACAATCAGGTCATGTAACACCCCAACCATGGATGGAAATTAGAAAATTTAAAAGGCAACCTTGTTTAAAAGAATGAAAACACAAAATTAATACTCCAAATTATGTACTGTTCACACCGGGTTATCAGACCAGCTGGTCCGATCCGAAAATCTCAGACTCAAAGGCGATTTTCGGATTGGTTCAGTGAAAGGACCGGATGTTGTTCGGCCTTACAACAAATAGTATCTTTTTTAACGATCGAGTTTTAATTAATTTTTTATGGATGATCAATCGAACTTTAAATTGATTTAATTTTAATATACATCACATCTCGATAAATAACATATCAACAATTTCAATTTTCATGTAAACAATAAATTTAAGATATCAAACGAATGTATTATAAAATATCAATATATGGTAGAATTATTTTTTTTATTAAAAAAACAAAAAAGATCAGATTTTTAGTGAAATGTCATTTTCAAGTCATTGAAGATGGAGATATGTCACCAATATTAGATGAGTTTGTATCTGTTATTATTTTAAATGGAAAATTATGATCCTACTATTTAAATCTTGACTATTGGATCAAAGCGGACGAATCAGATAAGTTCTATTTGAAATTTAGGAGGGTCTTTTTTAAGTAAATCTCATCTGTTCTTTTTAATTCAACAGTCCAGATGGGAATAATAGAATCTTACTCTTCTATTTGGAATAATAGGTGATTTTATTCCAATACTAGCTAGATATTATATAGTCGGTGTAGGAGCTCATATATGCTGTTAAAGTTTTCATGTTTCAATAGTGAATGAAATTTAATAAATTATAAATAAAAAAATATTCTTTATAATTAAATTTAAACCGTTCAAATCAAATCGGATAATTTAGAATCGATAATAGCCAATATACCATAAAAATACCAATGGATTTTTATAGAAAAAATAAAAAAAATAAGACTTGGTCAGGATTGAGAATCCGAACCGGAGTCCTGTTTTTGGTAATCCTAGTCTAGTGCAATTGAGAATTTAAAACATGTGATTGCTGACGAAATAGAAAACTAATAACGAAGTTAGAAGTACGAATGTCAAATTTAAAAGTGGTTTTATCCTCTGATGTGTGCTGAAAATTTCAATAGACAAGGATCCGAATTTGGCTTTCGGCAACCTGAAACCAGCTCTGGTTTTGCATGCTCCTAGTTCTTCTCGCTGGTTTTATGTGGCAAGTGCAAACTTTGCTACTGTGTGATTTTCCATTCTGGTAATATGGTAAGTGATTTCACAGTAACAAATTAAAAGTTTGGGAATGATTCGATGAGGCCTAAGATTCGTAATTCGGGTGTAATATGAGTATAATTCATCAATAATTCGGTTAGATCTAAAATTCAAATTTATATATTATATATCAAGATAACAATACAAATAATGTACAAAGATAATAATACTCACAGAGAAAAATATAATTCGTCATATTTTCATTTTATTAGAATATCTAAAAGTGTCTAAATTAATACATTTAAGTAATAATTTGAATGAAAAGAAAATTGTTAGAAACAAACTATTCAGATAAGCTATGATGAATTTCAAGTTTCATTTCTTTTAAACACCTTAATAGGCTGAACAAAATTGGAAAAAAAAAAGGTCAAACGCCTACCAGCTAAGTGGCAAGTCACATTATCATTTTGTATGCTATAGCTTTGTACAAATATACATTTTTTAATGCAATGAGGTACAAATAATTGTGACCAACTATACTAATTTTTTTTTAATACGTATTATCTCTGCAAAAAACTAAATAAGGGAGAGAAAAAAATGTAAATTTCTAGACAAAGTTACTTGTTCTCCTCACGGGACAAAGGATCAAAGAATATACTGTTGGAAAAATAACACGAACAAAACGCATTTTATACGTAAAATTCGTTAAATCCGTAAATAATCCACGAATCAACAAATGAAACGTCTATTTGTTCGTCAGGGGCCAAAATTTGAATTATTCGTAAACCTTGTCACTATGATCGATTTTCCTAAACATGATTTTGTGCAAAAGATACAACATATAATTGCATTTTCTTATTGTAATTTTCGGTCATGATTAAATATTCTGGAAGCAAAATAGTATTTAATTTGTTATATATCAAGATGAAAGTATCTAATACAAAAGGTGATACAGCTATAAACTATTAAACTAAATTATTTTGAGACGATTATGAGCATTTGAGTGATATCACAGCATGAAAAGCTACACAAACTTTGTTCACAAAAGAACAGAAGCATCCTATGTACTGAATCATGTTTTTAGGTTGACTAATGTTTAGAACGCTATGTCGGCTGTTATTAATTTGTCAATTTGTTATATGGTCAAATGTGTAATATTAAAAGCCCCAATTTACAGGGTACCAGTACCAAACTAGAAAAGGAATATTTCATGAAAACCATTTCCAAACCCACTGAATTTAATTTTGCTCTGTCTCATCTCATCTCATCTCATCCATGTTTGTCGTCTTTTAACTAAGCATGCGTATCTAGCCCGGAGTGTAGTGAACTATTTTTAATTAAAAAAATGCAGATTAAGACAAGAAAATAAGAAATGTAGGCACTGGAACTACACATTTGAAATATTTTATTTTTCATTTTGTTGTTTTATTTCAATTTCTAAAGAAAAAGATATAATTTTATAAACAATTAAAATTGGTAAAACTATTTAATCTATTCATTAAAATTATCAAAAAAATGATGTAAAAATTATTATTAACTTATAGTTTATATTGAAATTTTCAGTATTAAATTTCATAAAATACTTTAAACAAATAAATTAATCAAGGGTATTATAGTTATTTCATGTCAACAAATTAATGTAATATTTTTTTACTAATTAGTATAGTGGTAATTAATCACAAATTACATAGTTCAGAAGAAGGAAGAAAGATGATTGTTAAAATAAAATAAAAAAAAATAGAGGCCAAATTGTACAAATTAAAAATTTGAAACGCTCGTCGTTTTACCCTTTGGAACTCGTGCAAATGTTTTAACTAAGAATAATGTTTAGACTTTTAGTTATGCGGACGCCAAATTCATTGCACGTTAATTATAAGTAAAGGTACTGAAACTGGTTTTGCACAAACCATGGCAACACACAGAAAGTTATTTACTTGTATAATTGAAGAAAACAAATGATACATAACAATTCGCATTACTCTCAAAAGGATTTACTTGTATAATTGAACAAAACAATGAAGAAATCACAACTCAAAAAGTCAAAATACATCACACATATATATCAAATCCAAAGAACTGAGAGCAAATATAAAACAAGTCAAGCAAATCCAGAGAATTATTTAGCACCACATACATAGCAGGATTTCTATACTGACATGATTATCATTTCCATATATATATATAAGTGCAATCTTCACACAGAAGTATGTAGTTTGCCTTGATGACTGGTCAACCATCCATGCGAATTATACAACGAAGACCCTGTCCTGCGAGCATGAGATCAAATGCCTTGTTTATTTCTGAGAAAGACACGCTGTGTGTGATGAACTTCTCCAATTCCAGCTCCTAATTAAAAGCAAAAATCATAATTCATACATGTAACTTAGGAAGTCAAACAAAAAGAAAGTGAAACAAGAAGATCTTGTTTAATTAAGAAATGAAAATATAAATTATATATATGTACCCCTTTAAGGTATTGTTCGACAACAACAGGGATGTCGGTGCGGGGCTTGTAGTGGCCGTAGAAGGTTCCCTTGAGTGTCTTCTCGCTGAGGAATTGTATTGGGTGAGTCTTGAACTCGGCATCTTTGTGCGGCACACCGACGAGCACTGCCACACCCCATCCCTATAATGTTTGATGGATGTAAGAAATAAGGATACAAATATCATGCATGGAAAGTATTGATGTATTATAGATGGTGAGAAATTTTGGTAGCTGTACATCATGAACAGATTCCAGAGCTTGAATCATAGCATTGATGTTTCCGGTGCACTCGACGGCACGGTCAACACCGCCATTAGTCATCTCAGCAAGGACCTAGAATCAGAAACCAAAATCAGATTTAACATTTTGAATATAAATATTTTTCATTATACTTTGATATGAAAATTATTGTTCCAGGTTCTAACCTCTTGAACCGGCTTTGTGTGTTCAAGCGGATTGACGAACTCCGTGCAGCCGAACTTTTTGGCTGAAAGAATCAGAAGTTATGCGATTCAGTAATTAAAAATATGTTAACAGAAAATGCATAATTAAATTATGTCAAATGAAAATATTTGGTACCTGTTTCAAATCTGTTGGGGTTCAAATCAACACCAATAATTCTGGAAGCTCCTGCAACCCTGGCTCCTTCAGCAGCCTACTCACATAATTGGAGAAATTAAAATTAAATGCGAAATTTCAAAAATTATTCAATCCGTTAAAATAATAAACCAAAGAATGAAATGACTTACAGAAAGTCCGACAGCTCCTAAGCCAAAGATTGCCACTGTCGAACCCTTCTTTGGCTTAGCAACATTAACAGTGGCACCGAAACCTTGACAAATGGCAAATAGAAACTTAGAAAGCAAACTTTTGAAATTATTTTGATTATTCAAAAAGAACCAAATTAAAAAAAGAGGTTGAAATCAATCAATCAGCCGCGATACTAACCAGTGCAAAAGCCACAGCTGAGAACACAGACTTTGTCGAGTGGGGCCTGCGGGTTAATCTTTGCGACACAGCCGGAATGTACGACAGTGTACTCACTGAAGGTGGAGGTGCCAAGAAAATGGTAGATAGGCTGGCCGTTGACGGAGAACCGGGCCTGACCGTCACTGATCATGACCTTGCGGTCGGGATTGATGCGAAGGAGTTCACACATGTTGCTCTCCTCCGACTTGCAGTGCGCACAATCCTTGCATTCTCCTGTGAACACCGGAAGCACATGATCCCCTGGTGCCAGCTCTGTTACCCCCTCGCCGACACTCTCCACAATCCTGTCAGTATAATAGTCACCATAATTTAGAGAGATGTGTCAAGAAAATCGGCAATTTTGTGTACTAGTTATTTTGTTATTGTTGAAATCATAAAAAAATTAGAAGAAAAAAGTTATTGTTGTAAGTATAATTGAAATTCTATTGAACTAGCTTGATTTTAGAATTAATTTAAAATAGGAGGAGGTGCTCAAAGATAATAAATTAGCATTTAGTGCAAATCCGAGCTAATCTGGATACCAATTTTCAGCTTTTTAAAAAATTTACTGGATTTTAGCTAGGTTATTATTCTTCACATACATTTTTTAAGAAAAAGTAAAATAATTAAGTTTAAATTCTACAAAAACCAGACAAAAATTGGAGGAAAGTGCATATATACCCGGCAGCCTCATGACCGAGGATCCGAGGAAACACAGGTGTTTGTCCCTGAAATAATAACAGAACCGCTTGAATCAGCTATGAATCATTTCCATACATTAACAAAAGGGTACAAATTGGTAATGAATGGAGAAAAAAGAAAAACGGAAGTAAATAGTAATAACTACTAACCTTGGCTTCCCAAAAGTAGACATCAGTGTGACAAAGTGAGGTGTACAGAATCTTGATGCGCACCTCCATGGTCTGTGGTGGGGCCACCTCTACCTCTTGTACTACCAGTGGCTTCCCTGCCTCCCATGCCACGGCAGCTGTTTTACGTACGCACGCAAAATTAAATTTCGACAATTTGTTAATCAGCTCAATCAACAAATTTGTACTTCTCCTAATTGTTTAAAGTTTGTTTGAGAATGTACGTATGATACTGCTACAAAATTGCTACACATTTTGCACGATGTGCATGAAGATCAGTATCCCCAGACAGAGCCAGGACATAGCCGTAAATTAATACCTTACAAGGTCTAATCCGTAAACTACATTATAACAGATCATGTGCAGCCAGCATGACTGCACGAGCCAACTCAATACAATATTAATAGGTTGTAATTCATCAAATCTCTCTCCACATATTTGTACAAGTTTAATTAGATTATTAACCCGAGTATAAAGTTTTGAAATCATCAGTTTATCCGATTGGTAACACAAACCTCTGCATTTGATGACCTTTCCAGCAGTGCTTGCCATCTCGAAATCGAGCTAGTTGATTTCTCTCCTCTCCTCACTAAACAAACTTAATCTCGCAGCTTTACTCAAATAAAATCAACTGATCGCTGATGGAGAGGAGAAGATCAGAACCACCGAGTATTTATAGCGAGATAACATAAAGAGAGAGGAGAAGGGGTGGTGTGAGTGGGTTTGACTTGGAAAATATCCTGTGGATTTGTCGGCTTGCATGCATGCATGATGCATTGATGCATCATCCATCTTTCTCTCTCTGGCTAACAAAACTGTTAGCACGTCGCAGAAATAAAAGCACATCCATCGGTTTGATTGATTTCCAACGGAGGAATTAAAAAACAGAGTATATGTATCTATATCGGCTTAGCTTGGAATTTGGAAATTTCATGGGACGCGTTGACCACCACGTTTGTATAGGACAAAAATGAATAAAAAAACATTAATTAGTTGGTATAGGAGAAAGGAACCATGCTCATTGCTCATGCATCTTGTTCTGTCGTTTAGTGATTAAGGAAAGGAAAACAATTAATTAACGTAGCTTCCAATAGTATAAGAGGCGTAAGTACCAAGGATCTTGATAACAATGGGCGAATTAATTAATTGTCAAAATTGACTTTTTATTAATTAGTAGCTCAGTTTTGGAGGAACAGTGGTTTGGTTTGGTTGCCTTGCCTATAGTCTTGTAAATAAATAAATAAATATACAAAAAGATAAAACAACGGGTGTTTTCATTTTGTGGATTAATTTTTTTGTTTGTTTTGAAAGGTTAACTAGCTGGCCAAAAAAATACTAAATTTTCTTTTTCCAAAGTTTAAAATAAGATGAGAATCAACCTTTAATCTAATGACAAAAATAATATTATCCGTATCAAAGATTATAGATTCGAAATTCAAATAAAAAAATTTATAAATATTTAAAATTAATTATTTTTTATCTAAACCCTAAACCCATATTATTATCCAAAAAAAATTTAAACAAGATAAGTGAAAATTTTTTGTTTAGGTAGTTTATATAGTTAAAGAAATCACAAAAAAACATGTGCCCACCAGAACTCCAATCACATCCTCTGTGTCATGTCCATTATTATGAAATTTTTGTACTTCTTTTCTTCAATAGCACCTAACGACCTGTAACCCAAACTTTTTTTTTTATTATATGAACAATAGACAGTAGTATTGGCCGTGAATTACTTTTTCTTTTAATATGAAAATTCTTTTTTTTTTTTTGATACAAGGATGGAGTTAAAACCTTCTAATTTTGAAGTATTCACAATGGATTCACTAATTGAATTTTGAAGATTTTTACTATACGGAAAAATTGCCTGGTTACTATATCAAAATCTGTTTTTCAAAAATTCAATTAATTAATAATTTTAAAGGTCACAATCATGTGAAATAATGTAAGATTTGTTCTATTACAATTAATAACCATATCTAGTCCAATAAACTATATCAGATATCAAAGATGATTTGTCTCGTCAATAGTAAAATTATTTAGGGTGTCAAATGCACCACATGTACTAATTTTGTTTTTTTTTCAGAAAAATATGAATCATATTAAAAGAAATCATATAGTGTCAAACTATTCTTACAAATCTATACGCATAATGGCATATTATTATTGGTGGAGAGCCTAAAGAAATGTTATCTTAGACAATCGTTAGTAGACTTTTATAAGATATTAATGTTTGTTTAGGAAATTGCATATTTCAAATCTCGTAATCACAAGCCGTGACAGTTATTTTATGCTAAAAAAAATAAAAAAGATTTACTCTATCATAAGATTTCATACAAATAAAAAAAATTATAAAATTGAAAACAACAATTAAAAAACCATTGATAACTCTTCAAGTCTCAACAGAATTATGTGCTAAAAAATAAAAAATAAAGACTTATTCTATCATAAGATTTTACTATATCATTTTTATAAATGAATTATATGCAATTACATAAATTATTTTTGTTGGATCAAATAAGAATTTTTCCCCGACCAAAGCATCATCTCAAGTCTCTCAACTCTCAACAGAATATCCAATCCAAAACAAGAAACACAACTACTGCTGCCACAGAAGATCCGAAATAGGAAACCTGGTCTTGCAAAACCGCAGGAAACCTGGTTTAGTACCCCCTGGTCCTGGTCCTGGAAAGCTTAACGCCGTGGCGGGTCAAAACAAAACCCAAACTTCACATCACGCCTCTTATTTTCAAGCTATAAATACTTGTGCTTCCAACCATTGTCTCTCCATGTTCAATCACTTGGAAAGAAATTTGATACAAGCTTCATACATTTTCTCTGAGCGTTCTTTGAAATAATTAATTAGCTTGAATGGCAAACACTACTGCTGGAAAGGTTATCAAGTGCAGAGGTTAGTACTACAAATCTTAGTAGTCCTGTTTTGAAGTTACTTAATTAAATATATATGATTTTTGTTGGAAAAAGAAATTGTTAATATGATTATTCTAACAAAAGAAAAATGGTAATCTTAATTTCTACATAATTTGTAATTTTTAAAAATCAACAATAACAGTGCTATTTGACAAATATGTCCGATATGGTTGGTTGTTGATGCTGTTGTCAATTTCAATTGCTTTGATTTTAAGGGGGGTATAAAGTTACAGGATAAGATTTAATTATTCTGGGAATAAATTTGTTCCATTCTAGAATGATTTGTCTATAGTCTATCCAAGATTTTGTTTTAGTCATTTTAACAGCTTTGGATTATGATTTTTTTTTCTTTGTAAAGAATTAAATTAGCACTAGATCATAGAGTCCAGGGTTTTTTTTTTTCCATATTCCCCTGCTTGAAATATCCAACAAATCTTTTCTGATTATCTGAGTCCATCTTTATATTGGGCTGTAGGGATGTGCATCAGTTATCTTTTATATTTTTTTCCCATAATTATATTAGAAATTGTGTTTCAGATTTGGTTTCGCTGGTCATACGGGACAGTACTATCTTAGTATGAATCAGAATATAGAACAAAGTACTTTACAGATTAAGCCTCCAAGGATTTCAGTTTACATTCAAATTAGTTCCAATTTCTGAGAAAAGAGTATGTAGTTCCAATTGTGCTGGTTTCTTCAGCCAAGTACAAAGCGCAGCTAGCAACTTATTTATTTTGTGCTATTTCTTCATGCAAAATTGTTTTCCACATTGCAAATTAATCAAATAATTTGTCAACATTTTGCATACGTACAGCTGCTGTGGCATGGGAGGCAGGGAAGCCACTGGTAGTACAAGAGGTAGAGGTGGCCCCGCCACAGGCGATGGAGGTGCGCATCAAGATTCTGTACACCTCGCTTTGTCACACCGATGTCTACTTTTGGGAAGCCAAGGTTAGTATTACTTGTAATTTTAATAGTTTCTATGGAATTTTGATCTGCTTAGACAAATATATATCGAAATAATTTGTAATTAAGTTGTAACTGATTTAAGAGATTCTGTTATTATTCCAGGGACAAACTCCTGTGTTTCCTAGGATCTTAGGTCATGAGGCTGCTGGGTACGTATATGCATTTTCTTTTTGATCTGACGTACTTTTGCTGATCTTGAAAAAATATAATACTTAGAAAAGCTGCACAGAATCCAGCAACAATTTATTAAATGCTCTAAATTGATTCCCATATTAGCTCATCTTTTCACTGAGAAGTCAAAATCAAAATACTAATTATTGTACTTTCAGCACCTTAATTATATTAAATTAATCCTCTGGTCATGCCAGTTCAATAAAAATTCAATCTTACGTAAAGCGGTGACCTTTCATATTCTCATATTTTAACAAGTTGTTTCAATTATAAGAAAATAGCTCTCACACACAAATGTCCAGATTTCTCAACATCTCTATCTAAATTATGGTATGACTAATACAATGACAGGATTGTGGAGAGTGTTGGGGAAGGGGTAACAGAGCTGGCACCAGGCGATCATGTGCTTCCGGTGTTCACAGGAGAGTGCAAGGATTGTGCGCACTGCAAATCGGAGGAGAGCAACATGTGTGAACTCCTACGCATCAACCCCGACCGCAAGGTCATGATCAGTGATGAACAGGCCCGCTTTTCCATCAATGGGCAGCCAATTTACCATTTTCTTGGCACCTCCACCTTCAGTGAGTACACTGTCGTACATTCTGGTTGCGTCGCAAAAATTAACCCACAGGCCCCGCTCGACAAAGTCTGTGTTCTCAGTTGTGGCTTTTGCACTGGTTAGTATCTTTATTGGATTCAACCTTTTCTTTTTTACTTTCTTTTTGAAGAATCAAAACAATTTCAAAAGTATGCTTTCTCTTTCCATTTGTTAAGGTTTTGGTGCCACTGTTAATGTTGCAAAGCCAAAGAAGGGTTCGACAGTGGCAATCTTCGGCTTAGGAGCTGTCGGACTTTCTGTAAGTCATTTCATTCTTTGGTTTATTATTTTAATAGATTCGATAGTTTTGGAATTTTGTATTTATTGGTGTTTTCTGTATTTATGTGAGTAGGCTGCTGAAGGAGCCAGGGTTGCAGGAGCTTCCCGGATCATTGGTGTTGATTTGAATCCCAACAGATTTGAAACCGGTATGAAATGTTTTCATTTGACATGATATTATTATGCATTTTCTGTTAACTTATTCTTAATTACCGAATCGCATAACTTCTGATTCTTCAGCTAAAAAGTTTGGCTGCACGGAGTTCGTCAATCCGCTTGAACACAAAAAGCCTGTTCAAGAGGTTAGCACTTAATTAGCACAGTAATTTTCATATCATAGCATAATAAAATTTATTTATATTCCAAATTCTACTTCAATTCAAAATCTCACTTTTGATTTCTGACTCTAGGTCCTTGCTGAGATGACCAATGGTGGCGTTGACCGTGCTGTCGAGTGTACTGGAAACATCAATGCTATGATTCAAGCTTTGGAATCTGTTCATGATGTATACAATCTCACCATCTATATTACAGTACTACTTCCAATTAAAATATTTGTATCCTTATTTCTAACATCGATCTTATCCTGTAGGGATGGGGTGTGGCAGTGCTCGTCGGTGTGCCACACAAAGATGCCGAGTTCAAGACTCACCCAATACAATTCCTTAATGAGAAAACACTCAAGGGAACCTTCTACGGCAACTACAAGCCCCGGACTGACCTCCCTGTAGTTGTCGAGCAATACCTTAAAGGGGTATATAATTCTTTTTTTTCTGTTTCAATTTCTTCTTTTTTTTATTCCCTAATTTACATGTTTGAATTGTGTTTTTTTCTTTTAGGAGCTGGAATTGGAGAAGTTCATCACACACAGTGTGCCTTTCTCAGAAATAAACAAGGCATTTGATCTCATGCTTGCTGGACAGGGCCTTCGTTGCATAATTCACATGGATGGTTGAGCCTTGAGCGAACCTAGTTTTGCACAAAACATAAGCAATGAAAACTGAGAAACATATCTGGTGTTAAATAATTATGGTTTCATTTTGTTCAGTGTCTGTGCTTTGGAGTTCTTTTCTTTTATTTGCAGTTTTTATTTTGGTCCATCGTGCTTATGTTGTACTTTGGTTTCTGTTAATTTGCTTCTCGGCTTTTTTTTATAATGCTACATATATCTTCCTAATTGATGAAAAACATCCTGTGTCATATGCTGGTACTGCATGGTACTTGATTATAGTCATTGAGCTGGTATGACTCTTTTAGTTTAGACTGTCTGGAACCTGATTTCAGGAACCATTTATCAGTATGTTTTAATGATATGTTCTAGACTTATCGAGCTGATAAATTTGAATTTCAGTAGAGGTAATCACTCAATTGATTTGCGCACGACCATGGGATACTTGATTTGACTTTGTCAATTAGGCTATCAGCACGTAAATTTAGTGTATGAAAACTGTTGTTCCAAAAATTAGAATTGGTATCAAGATTGCCACCTAGCTTACTGGGTCCAGATCAGAAAGTCAGATCCAATGCCTCGGACTCAGATTTTCTATTGTACATGAATGCATACAAAATTCAAAAATTATAAAAGATATATAGTTGAAAGTAAAATTAAAATGAAAGGATTTAAGTTCTCTTATGTACTGATATTCTTAAAAATACAATAATAATTTGAACGCTTTACGGAACTAATCAAATTTATGAACATATATGTACTTATGCTGCTAAACTTATGTTTTTAAATTTTTTTATCTTTGGTTGAAATAACTGGTTGATAACAGAAAATTTAAAAATAGATTATACCATTTCTTAATATCACATCCTTATGTTCACACAAACAGACATGACGTCACTGAACCATTTAATGGCTGAATTTTGGATTTATATTAGGTAATTTTTCACATATTACCTGTTTTTAGAGCAATATTACCTGTTTTTTCTCAACTGTGCATTTATACTTATGAATCAAATTCAGAAGTATTCTTATTATTATCACCTGTTGAGCTGGTTTTTGTGGTTTCAGTGGGCCAAAATTATGCAAAATCTGGTACAGGCTGCCAGGCTGCTGCGCAGGCTAAGAAAAGGGACCTAATGGTGGTTACTGGTATAAGTTTGCAGAAAATACGTTTTCTCTGCAAATTTTTAGAAGGTATTATAAACAGAGAAATTGCAGAGAGCAAAGCAATTCCGTACTTGGAAAGTCAAGTATGCCCCCCAGATGGGGTTGTGAGTTTGAATTGTTAAGTGGGTCTTCATTTTGAAGAAAGCATCCAAAATTCTTTAATCAAATTAATTTGTAACTGAAGAAAGGTATATATAACTGGAACCAAGTTAACATGGCGCATTGTTGTGTGTGCTTGTTTATCATTTCTCTTTTGTTCAAAGTGGGTTATCAAAATAAAAAATAAATAAAGTTTTATTTATGTAATTTATTGTTTAGATAGTTTGTGTACCAACTTCAATGCAATTTGGAAATTATTTGGTCGAAACTAAGAGCTGATAAAACCTATTAAATTTGCTTTTTTTTTAAATGCTTCAATAAGTGACTACTCATTTCTCAAATTGCATCAGATTTAATGCAAACCATATCTAATCTGTAGTACAGATATTTGTAATACTATTTTTTTCATTTCCATAACCATTTGATTGTTCATTGCCGTTATCAGATAAAGTACTGTCAATATGACCTATTCCATGGTTAGACCATGCTTAAAGATTAAAATTGTGACAAGGACAAGCACAAGAGGCAAGACAAGAAAAAAATCTCTGTGAACAGCACAAGAGGCAAAACCATTTCGATTGCATCTAAATTTTCTTTTTCTTTTGCAGACCACAAGAAAATTATGAACTAATAAAACTCAAGATACATCAGATACTAACACAGCTAGAACGTAAATTCAAAACAAAACTTGATCAGTCAACCAAATTCAAGCCATTTATTCAGAACCGCACAACATCTGAATTTATGCGGATAAATTCTTTCCAGAAG
Source organism: x Bolboschoenoplectus mariqueter (assembly GCA_037678475.1). NCBI lineage: Eukaryota > Viridiplantae > Streptophyta > Magnoliopsida > Poales > Cyperaceae > x Bolboschoenoplectus > x Bolboschoenoplectus mariqueter. The sequence continues at coordinate 2,296,673 of CM075263.1, read as the reverse complement.
TCACAAGTTCCATGAAGAATTGTAGTTTATATTCTGTTTTAACCATCCATGTGAATTATACAACGAATACCCTCACCCTTGAGCATGAGATCGAATGCAGTGTTTATCTCAGAGAAAGTCACACTATGTGTGATAAACTTCTCCACCTCCAATTCCTGAAAAGAATAACGAACCCCAGATGTAAATTAAAAGTCAAACTGGTAAAACTTGTTTAAGAAAATAAAGATATAAATTACATACCCCAGCCATGTATTGCTCAACAACAGCAGGAATATCTGTACGGGGCTTGTAATTGCCATAGAAAGTTCCCTTGAGTGTTTTCTCATTAAGGAAATGAATCGGGTGGGTCTTGAACACAGCCTCTTTATGTGGTACACCAACCAACACCGCCACACCCCAACCCTAAATATATATCATGTCAGTTAGAAACTCAAATATGAGCTTTTGCTTTTTTTAAAAAAAATTATGATTTAGCACAAGTAATAGAGGTGGAATAGTACATCGTGAACGCATTCCAGAGCTTGAATCATGGCATTGATGTTTCCAGTGCACTCTACAGCCCGATCAACACCACCATTAGTCATCTCAGCAAGAACCTAGAAGCAAAATCAAATTATAAATTTAAGTTTAGTTTGTAATATAGCTTGATTAATCGATTTACTTTTTGGTATGAAAGTTATTGTCCTAGTTGCTAACCTCTTGCACAGGCTTTTTGTGGTCAAGTGGATTGACGAACTCAGTACAACCAAACTTCTTAGCTGAAAAATCAAAATTTGTGTGGTTCAGCAATTTAGAATGATTTAATTACAAATTCTAAGATTATGTCCAATTTAAAAAATTATACCTGTTTCAAATCTATCCGGGTTCAAATCAATGCCAATAATCCTGGAAGCTCCTGCAACTCTGGCGCCTTCAGCAGCCTAATCAAATAATCATGGAAATTTCCGATTAAATATGAAATTACAAAATTATCCAATCTATTATAAAATAAATTAAAGGAACAGATGGACTTACGGCGAGTCCAACAGCTCCCAAGCCGAAGACTGCCACTGTCGAACCCTTCTTTGGCTTCGCAACATTAACAGTAGCACCAAAGCCTTAACAAATGGAAAAGAAGAAAAATGTATTATAGAAATTGTTTTGATAGGCCAAAAAGGAAAAGCATCAAAAACTTGAAACTCAAAACTAATTAAGACCCTGACCTGTGCAAAAGCCACAACTGAGAACACAGACTTTGTCAAGGGGGGCCTGTGGGTTAATTTTTGCAACACAACCGACATGTACAACAGTATATTCACTGAAGGTGGAGGTGCCAAGAAAATGATAGATGGGTTGGCCGTTGACAGAGAACCGGGACTGGCCATCACTGATCATGACCTTGCGATCGGGGTTGATGCGGAGGAGTTCACACATGTTGCTTTCCTCGGATTTGCAATGAATACACTCCTTGCACTCTCCTGTAAACACTGGGAGAACATGATCTCCCGGTGCCAATTCCGTCACCCCCTCACCCACGCTCTCCACAATCCTGTCATCAAAACAGGCATTGTAGTTTAGATAGAGATGTCCAGAAAATCATGAACATTGAGTACTAATTATTTTCTTATTGAAGAACAAGTTACAAAATTTGCAATCAGACAAGGTTTATATTGGGTTGAAAGATTATTTTGACTGCAATTCCAAGATAATCTCAAATCAATTTTCAGCTTGTAGAACATACCGGGGGTATCAAGCTGTTATCCTAAATATTGTCTTAAGAAATTTGCACAGATGGTAATGGCAAGAGGTTATCCTAAATGTATTAATTTTGAACTAAAAAACCAAATAAAAGTTGAAGGAAAGTGTAAACATACCCAGAAGCCTCATGACCTAGGATCCGAGGAAATACAGGTGTTTGTCCCTGGAAAAATTACGAAACATTTTGAATCAGCTACGAATCGATTTCCTTACATTTGAACAAAAAGAAACAATCTTGCCATCAAAGAAGTAAAAAGAAATTACAAGTAATATATACTAACCTTGGCTTCCCAAAAGTAGACATCGGTGTGACAAAGCGAGCTGTAGAGAATCTTAATGCGAACCTCCATGGCTTGCGGCGGAGCCACCTCTACCTCTTGTACTACCAGTGGCTTCCCTGCCTCCCATGCCACAGCAGCTGTACTCCAAAGATTCACATTTTATTGGATCAATTTGCAACATACAACATAAATTTATGTCTCTACTAATGACTCATAATTGTCCTCAAAAGATATAAAGAATACACAAACCATCAATTGAATGAATAAATTTTGTTCAGAAAAAGAAGTAAATAACTTGAAATGCTCTACTGAGATTTGAAGCACAAACCTCTGCATTTGATAACTTGCCCAACGGTGCTTGCCATTTCGCTTGCTGGCTAGTTTCTCTCTCGCACAAACAAAAAGATCTCAGAAAAGATTTAAGTCTTTTTTTTTCTTTAATTCTACGAGTAACGAATGATTTTAGATGGAGCTGAGCTGAGTAAGAGATACTGACTATATATAGAATAGAGAGAGGTATGGGTTTCGGGTGTTTTGGCTTTTCCGAATCCGATAACGACTGGGACCCGCAAGGCTAAACCTGAGCACCGACCCAGCTAATACGAAATCAAACCAGCTCTGGTTTTGGCAAAGCTGCTTGCTTGGTTCCTATTCCTGTTTTCTTTCTTTTTTCTTGGGTATGAGGAGGTGGGAACTGTTTCTTTTTCGCTCTTTGTTTTTATTTGTTTTGCGAGTAATTAAATTACTTGTGATGGAGGTTAGCCGGTTTAGGTATGGCCCCCCATTCCCCAAATTCCATCTAGCGAGTAATGACTAATGATGTTTGTTTTGCATTTTAAGCTTTATTTTATACTCGCCTTTTTACGGAGAAAAACAGATTTAAGTCCCACAAAAAATATTTAAAAAAAATAAATATTGAAGTTAACAAAAACGTTTATATAAAAAAAAGCTTTATTTTATACTAAATTTATTATGGCATTTATGTCTATTATTTTAGATGTTGTGCATGTAAAGACCATCTCTATAATTTATTTTGAGATCAATGACTCAAAAAATATACTCAATCTTATCATAAAAATATATATTTATTCATTATAAGTAATTAATTATGATTTCTTTCGCAATTTGGACGCTTGTAATCTTGATAATATAAAACATCACAATAATACATAATAAGAAATCTCTGAACAAATTTTAATGAAAACATTTATAGTATTCTTTCAAACTACGCTCTAAAAAACGCTATTTTTTTGTATTTTGTCAAATAACTTCTAAGTAATTATTTATTATTTTATTTTACAAACCTCTAACTGATAAATTTGTTCTTTTTGCCTCAAAATTAAATCTCTACATTAATCCAATTATTTAGTAAATACCACAAAACTATACAATACATAAACAATGTTTCTCAAATAAAATTCATATCCCTCTCAGGTCTCAACAATTGCTCATAACACACCAACGGCCACATATATCCCTTTCACTAAAAATCAGCATCCCATTTTCCTTTCTTTTCCTTTTTTTCTCCCTTCAACACGTGAAATCCAATCCCTTTCCTCCCTTTCCTTCCTCTCTGTCAGGTGACATGCATCCAACCCCAAACCAAGTTATCATCGTTCTCTTATTTTTAATTAAACCCAGTAGAACTCTCCGACCCTGTTTGGTTGGCGGCTCGGCGCTATTAGAAAGCTGCTGCTTAGGTGGTGGTCACTGAAACCGGATCCCACGGAATCGGGTTCGTGGGGAATAATAAACTCCGCGTGGAAGATATTTCCAGCAACTCGCATCGCCGCTCGTTTTGTGGCATGGGAATATGGGATTACAGAGGCGCTGGAGTTAGACCGTCAAAACCACGGGCAAGTAGTAGTAGGTCAGATCCAAATTTGCTGCCCGTTTTAATTTGCTCGTTTTCTCTCTGTCTCTCTCTGTCAAAGTGTCAATATCTCTGGGGCGGGCCCCTTTTCGTTATGATTGCAAATTGCAAAAACATAAAATATAATCTATGCTCATGGAATAAATATTAAGAAAGTGAAGCCGAATGGATTCCCAAGTGGCGTTGGTATATTCAGGCCCAGCTTCTTAGTGTATTAATAAAAATATAAAAATATATAGTACATGAATATGATACGGATGACGCATATTTAAATACGGTTAAAATACGATATATATGTTTAGACATACTGTATTTAATGTATCACATATCGTGTTCTTATAAATATCATATTAGGCGATAAGTATACTAAATGCGGCATAGCACGTAACATGTCTAAATATATCTATAAAATTTTAAAAAATAGTCGTTATAATTTATTTTTAATAGTTATTACAAACACATTTTAAAAAAAATTATTATAAAAAAATTTCCTCCATTTTTCCTTTTTTCTGATTTTTTTATTTTTTTTCCGAACTTTTAAATATTTTATAACAATTAAAAATAGAAATTTAATTGAAAAAATTAAAACACCTCCAAACATATATAAACACGGCATGTCAAGACATATCATACCGTTAAAAATACTGTTCATAATATTAATATAAAAAAACATATATTAACATTTATAACACGTATAAATACCAGACGATATTTTTATAATTCCTTCACTGCTGGTATATATTTATAGGATTCGCCGGGTTGGTCACATCACATCTATGTGTGTACAGTGCAGCTGGTACATTACGGGGTTTGTGAAATTCTCCGTGTATGAATTAATGAAATTTGATCCCCAAAAGTACAAATTCAATTTGACTTTAAAAAAGAGAGAAGAGTTTCAATATAAGAACTTTTTGATGTCATAGAATATGACGAGTTCATTTTATATTTGGTTTTTTTTAATTTGAAATTCAAAGATCATATTCAAATTATTTATTTATTAATTCAAAGATTTATTTAAGTATCATTTAATGAAAAGGAAGAAAAAGACAAAAATTTGAAATATAATTGTAAGAATTAATAAGAAGAGGACGACAAAAAATATATATATTGGAAACACATTTACTTTTATTTTTTAAGATTTTTTTTCATTTAAGTTTTGAAATATAATCCATGTATCCATGCACAGAAACAAACGACAAAAGCTTTGGAATATAAAAATATAATGAACCAATGAGAGTGCTAAAGGATAAAAAACTTAGCAAGAAATTAATAATGATGTTCCTTTTAAGAAGAGTTTAAAAGAGGAGGCGGTCTCATAGAGAGAAAATAATGGTATTCAAAAGGAGAGAATCTAAAACAAAACGACAAAGATGGTGAGGGAGCATATGATATAAAAAGGGTATTTTTGTCCTTTTTTTAAGTAAAATGTAATTCATACATTCGCTAAAGCCTAAAGCTTAACTAGAATGAATCCAATTATGATAATTCCATGGGTAAATAAGAAAGAATTAAAAGATTTGAAAGGTAAATAAGATATGTTGAATACTTATAAGAAATTAATCATAAAATTAATTCATTATAATTAACTAGATCTATTTTTTTTAACAATTTGATCTAACATAAATGAATTTTAAAAATTATAAATTTTTATGTGTACGTATTTCTCATAAAAATAAATAAAATTGACGGTATGAATTTGATATTAAAATTTTATATTTTAAAATATCAATAAAAAGATAAATTTCTAATATTTTATGACATCAAAAATTTATACATATTGACATTAAAACTCTCCTTTAAAAAAATACTTAGTAGATGCAATTAGTTTAACAATTTGGTCAAACTTACGACTTAAAAATGTTAAAGTTATATTGTGAACAAGAGCATTATTTTTTAAAGACTTGGGAGATGATTTTGAAATATCATTTTGTGAGAAAGAAAATAATTTTCAAATTTACTAACTGGTTTTGACATATTTTGGAAAGTATATGAAAGTAGTCTTGTGCATGCGCAAGCAAACTAGGAGAGTCAACATAAATAATTGCACATTGGCAAACATGAATTAAAATTTGAAATTGATTTGTCTTCCGTCTAGAAGGAAAAGGATAAGCACAATGACTATCTAGGTGGTGGTCCCCACCTTTTCTTCATCACTTTAAATAGAAAGCTCTTCTTAAATAATTTTATCTTATTGACAGCATGTTTAATTTATGTATCTCGAATTAAGCCGTGCACTAATATAAGATAAGAGTTGTTTCTTGTGTGTTGTGGTGTAGCTTGGGTATCGTATGAGCTGCTTCTTTTTTAAAGAAAATAATAACTAAAACAAAGTTGCCTGATTTCATTCTACTTTCGAAAGCCCAAAGGTATACGAGCTGTTTGTTAATATTTTCGATTTAGTTAGAGGTGTACTTGGGGCTTCGTTGTCAGTGACAGCCCACTAACACAAACGAAATCGTTCATAAATACCCAATACACATCCAAAATATTACGAGAGAACTCAACCCCCCCCCCCCCCCCCCCCCCCACCCCATGTCATGTCCCAAGAGCCCACAAGATCTCCAGACAAACAAAAGGAAGAAGGGAATGTGGGGTCTGCTATAGTTTACACAGTATAGGTACTGGCACGTCTAGAACCCCCAATTTTGTGATCGGATTACTCAAAACTCAAAAGACTCGAGAGCACTTTTGTAATCTTTCATTGTTTGATCCTTTGGCCACCTATCCTTTTCGAATTGATTACAAATCAAGTAGCATCACGATGTAGGTGCTTTATCGACCATTGCATCAGTTGCTTCCGCTGTTCCTCTCAGACCACAGACTCCCTCCGCAAGAAAAGAACTATTAGCTCAGACAACTCTTATTACCAGTAAAAAGAACCATGAAGGTTGAAAATCAATGCAGGCAGCTCTTAGCCGAGAACATTCCGAGCTACCCACAGGCAAATCACCAAAAGAGAAGAACTGAAGAAGGCATTTTGAGCGGACCAATCACAATTAGAAAATTCAGACTCCTATTCCCCTAGTTTTTAGTTATTTCGCTCCAATGGGACGGTGAAACAATCACTCAATCGATGTAAAATAGCTCCAAACCCCCCCGTCTTATCAAAACGATATCGGAGTTGTGCACGAAACGGATTCATATTGTTACTGGAGTAATCACCTCATGCCAAAGAAAGGAGAAATCGTGTTTAAAATTCTAGTTCAGGCACACTTAAACATAGCCAGGTGAATATTCGTTGCCTAGAGACGACGAAACTAACTGTGCCGTATTATTCGAAAGAATGATAAAATCATAACCACGCAACAACATAATACTCATTATATAGAACTTAAAACAAAACTGCAATTTAACCAGTCTAAAGCGGCAGGAGACCACCACCAGAAACCAAAAGACAGTAAGACCAAATAGAAGCAAACAAAACCAGCCAAGCATATCCAGCCCATTTTTATTTAAACACGGCAGAGCAGGATATCTCAAGTGACGTGGACTAATCCAAACACTCAAGTGGCCCCATCTTTACTTAAATTACTCATCCATGCAAATGATACAACGAAGGCTCTCCCCATTGAGCATGAGGTCAAATGCCGTGTTTATCTCCGAGAACGGCACACTGTGCGTGATGAACTTCTCCACTTCCAGCTCCTACATAAGATTTTACCATATCAAGATGTAAATTGTGAACATTTTTATGATAGGAGATGCAAGCTGCTGACCCAAACTGTTAACTCCTGAGAGAGAAATCTTTGTCTTACTAAATGAGGAGCTTACCCCACTCATGTACTTCTCAACAACAGAAGGAAGATCGGTGCGAGGCTTGTAGTTGCCAAAGAAGGTTCCCCTCAGTGTTCTCTCATTTAGGAAGTTCATTGGGTGAGTCTTAAACTCGGCATCCTTGTCTGGCACACCAACCAAAACTGCCACACCCCATCCCTAAAATACAAAAATGTTGTCAGAAAACTAGGTAAATCAGTTTTTTCTCAAATCATCAGAGTAGTGAATTCGCATATTACATCGTGAACACATTCAAAAGCTTGAATCATGGCATTGATGTTTCCGGTACACTCGACAGACCGATCAACACCACCATTAGTCATCTCAGCAAGAACCTGGAAAATGGAAAAAAGTAGCAGCACTAAAATTTTATCTTGACAAAATATAATAAAAATTCAAAAGTTATATGGGAATAAATAACCTGTTGCACTGGCTTGGTATGGTCCTTCGGGTTCAAGAACTCCGTGCAACCAAATTTTCTAGCTGCAAAAGGGAATATTGTGCAAATCAAGAATTAAGACAGGTGAACCGAATATCTTATATTGGATTCCAGAGAAAAAAAAACAAAACAAAATTGTTTTGTTACCTAGTTCGAATCTGTTTGGATTCAAGTCAATACCAATGATGCGTGAAGCTCCTGACATCCTGGCTCCCTCGGCAGCCTAATTACCAAATAAATCACTTCATACAGCTGCTCTTAAATTTAACAACTCATGAGGAAAAAAAAGTTGGAGAATGGACATACCGCCAGGCCAACAGCTCCCAGACCAAAAATTGCCACAGTAGAACCCTTTGGTGGTTTTGCGACATTAAGAGTAGCACCAAGACCTACAAAATGAGAAAACACAATAAAATAATCTTAATTAATCTTAATCTACAATACCGCAAAGAAATAATAACACCTTGTTACTATCTATTCATATCCCATTAACCATCAATAATGGAAATCAAAGAAGTTCAGGGCTAAATCAGATGCTTACCAGTTGAAATGCCGCAGCTGAGAATACAGACTTTGTTGAGCGGGGCTTCAGGGTTGATCTTGGCGACACAGCCGACATGGATGACGGTGTACTCGCTGAATGTGGAGGTGCCAACAAAATGGTAGATGGGCTTGCCTTTGATGGAGAAGCGAGCCTGGCCATCACCAATCATGACGCCACGGTCGGTGTTGATGCGCAGGAGGTCGCACATGTTGCTCTCCTCTGACTTGCAGTGCGGGCACTCCTTGCACTCCCCAGTGAATACCGGAAGTACATGATCCCCTGGCGCCAGCTCTGTCACCCCCTCACCCACACTCTCAACAATCCTACCATTAAGCAATTGGATTAAAAAAGAAGAAGAAAGAATAGTTTAGAAAGGTCTACTGACTGAAACTGAAAGGAGAACCAGCAAAAAACCATAAAATAACTACCAAACCCTCTATGATCTGGTCTGTTGCGCAACTTGCATCCCAAGTCAAATATTTTTATATTGGAAAGGAATTAGATTTATTAATTTAAAAGGCATGCTCGATCTATTAGCAACAGTACTTAGCAAATAAGATAGCTTGTTTTTGGGACAAAATGTCCTTTATTCTTTCAATTTCAAACAATAATAGTGTAGTGTTGACCTGCCTCAGTACTCAGTAGTCAAATGTTTGAGTCTGCAAACTTAATGTTTATTTTCAATGAAAACCATATGATAAAAAATACTTTCTTAAGATAAAGCATACAGTGGAAAAGTAAGAGAAAGGAGATCAAAGAAATTTCAACATACCCTCCAGCTTCATGCCCAAAGATTCTAGGAAAGACAGGATTCTGGCCCTGAAATAATTATTGACATCTTAAATCAGTCAAAAATCACACCCATGCATACAAACAAAAAAGAACAACAGATATGAACAAAAACAAAAGGATAAATAGATTGATAGTGATAACAACCTTAGCTTCCCAGAAGTAGACATCAGTGTGGCACAGTGATGTGTAGAGAATCTTGATGCGCACCTCCATGGATTGTGGAGGAGCAACTTCTACCTCCTCTATGGTTAGAGGCTTCCCTGCCTCCCATGCCACAGCAGCTGTAACTCAAAATTCCAAAATTGTGGGATCAATTTGCAAAATCAGGAGAGCGATTTCAGTTCGTAACATGTTAATTTCGGGTCCGTTTGGCAACCCTTTTTCAACGAGAAATGGCACAATAGCGCGTTATTTCGGTGCGAGGAAGTTACTAAATACAAAAAAAACTAATCAAAAGATTATTCTGCTATTCGACCATATAATTTGAATAACGAAATAACATTTTTTCTTGACACACAAAATAACAAAAAATCTTTATTTTTTTTATTAAATAATATTTTTACTATTTCGAATAACTTGAAAATAATATACTTCTATTTATTATTTTAAATATCACTATCTTATTACTATTTCACTGCTATTCCTTAATTTGCCAAACGAACCTTCGTATATAAGTTGGAGATGCCCCAAAATTTTGACACTTAAAAGAGATTTCCAAAGTATATAAAAGAAGAATCCCTTGGATACATTTTTAAACCTTCTTCCCAAAACACAAACCCCCCTTCAGATTCGCGCCGATTCAAATTCCCTAACAGATCGAATCAACTGAATTCGTAAGTAAGCTAAATCAAAAATTGATTTGAAAAAACAAACCTCTGCATTTGATAACCTTCCCAGCAGTACTTGCCATCTCTATTTAAGCTAGCGTCTCTCTCACACTAAAACAATTTCTCAGATATAATCTGTTACCAGCTTTACTACAGTCGCTCTCAAATGAGTGTAAGATAAGAGGAGGCGCATCAACAGCACCGCATATATATATATATATATATATATATGTAGCTAGCTAGAGAAGTAGAAAGATCGAGAAAGAGATAACAAATGATGATAGTGAGATCTTAAAAAATTGAAAAGAAAAAACAAAAGAAAAAGAAAGGTGGAGCGAAACAAGCGACGTGTTGCGAAACCAGCAATGGTTTTGGGTCTAGGTTCTGACACGTGTGGAATCGTAAATACGCGCCGGTCCAAGTAAACCCAAAACCCCTGGCCCCAGTTTTGCTAGCGGTCTAGCGTCTGGTTCATCGCTGTGGTCTTCTGTGGCTGTTGTGATGTTTGTCACCGTGTTCAGATATACTGATATTCACAGTTTAAAAGCTTGCATTGTGAATGAAAGACAGTGTATATGATAATCACCACGGTGTACAAGAAAGAAATGGTGCAATGTTTGGTCAACAATGTCAAAAGTTTCTTGCATTTGAAGTCTAAAATTGCAAGTATATTTTTCATAATTTAGGTTTGTAATATATTAATTTTGGTGTAATTGTATAATTATTTGACAACCAATCAAATGTATGATCGATATTTTTTTAATGCTATTAAACGTAAGACACAATATATTTTTAATATATATAAGTGTTAGCGATTTATTTTGTTAACTACTGATCTTTTGTTATATTAATCAAGTACTATTCTTGACAGTATAATTTATTAAAGTATGTATTATCTATATTTTTATATTAATCAAGTAATATTCATGACAATGTAATATATTTAAAGTATGTATCATCTAACATTTTATGGTGTTTTTCAGATATTTGTGCGACTCAAAAGATAAAAACCTTTTTGTAAATATATAACTGTCTTATGTCCCTTTAATGCTCGCTAGAGTACTAGTTATACAAGTGGCCACATGAATCTATATGCAGACAATCAACATCCTAGAACAGATGCAGAGATCAAATTTTGGTTCTAGATTTTGCATATCATGTCAAATTGACTTGCTACATGAATTATGCTGTATTAACTAAACATGGGGTGCTGTTTATCACTTCGCTCCTGGTTTTTACAATTTTGTGCGTAATTATTGGTCAAAGTTGTCAATCATATTTCTTTTGTGTGAATAAATTAATAAAAATAACACTTGATAAATTAAAATTAAAAAATAAGCGGAATTATCAATTTAAACTGGAATGTTTTACAACTAACATGCATGTTGATAGTTTATTAGATTAGGGACTTTTTGTTTTGTAACTGTTCTCTCTCAAATTTATAGTACTCTTCGGATTGAATTAAAAAAATTTTGAAAGATTACTGTTCATGAATGGCAGGAAGGAACATTAATTTGAAAAGATTAATGTTTTGAGAAGATACTGTACATATTATAAAAATTCTTAGAATTACTATTTATCTACAGTAGTGAGAAATCATGTTTCAACAAGATTATTGCTCATGATACTATTAATTCCAAAAAAATTGTTAACATTCATATGCAATTAAATAATAATCTTACTTCATATGTGATAACAAATCAGTGACAAATTTTCCACGACGCAGCAGAGTGTGCTCTATTTTCTATTATATATAAATCTGTAGTCGATCTATATATAATTAACTATGAATATTTATAATATCATATATGAACATCTCACCTATGCTCTTTTATTATAATATAAATTATATATTTTGATTTATCTTTTGGAATGTAAATTAAGAATAATATACCATTTTTCGTTATATGTAATTATTTATAATTCTCAAACATTTGTGCTACCAATAGCATTTTAATTAATTACACTGCTTCTAAAAATAGTTAATATTTTCTATCATGCAAATAAGATTTTATAATATGCACTGCATGTACATCTAATATTTGAAAAAACTATGTACTAATATTAAAAACAGTCTAAAACGTGGCAGAGTGCGTTTATTTGCTAGTTTCGTAGAATTTTAGTGTGATTTTATATTTTGTTAAGACTTAGATTTGATTGTTTGCAACATGAGAGCCGATATTAAAAAAAATTCAAGGAAAAAAAGTTTTCTCAACCTCCCTTTTGCATTTTTTGGCGTTGTGAATATCAACTTACTTGATAAAATGATAAAACTTTTATATCAAATTTCATTAACTTTATGTATACAATATAAGTATAATATACATCGCGTTCAAAAACTATTATTAAAATTGTTTGTTATTTTAATGATTGTCGAAATCACTATTAAAATTAGATATTATTTTAATGATCGTTGAAATTGTTAAATTAATTCATTGTTTCCACTCTAGTTTTGAATATAGGTGAACTTATTTCAATTCACTAAAAAAATTTATAAATTCGTTTTACATAATATAACGGAGCTCTTATCACAAACAATGATGCAAAATAAAACAGTTGTTCTCAAATAATAACTCAAACTTTCTAGTTCTCAAGTTATTACATATAATATATTGTTTTAAGATAAATATAAAAGTTAACTAATTCAAATTTAATTTTTCTTAAAAAGACTCTCTATTCAAATTTCGAACTTACAAATCTCCGATACTATCATATATATTATTAATATATTTTTTCTAACTTTCTACTTTAACATTATCGGCTAAAAAATTGCCGTTACCTAAAACGAGCATGGAGTTAATTGGGAAAATCCAAAAAATAATCATGATTCTAATGCAAAAATAAAGGCTTGTTGTGCAAGAACAAGGCTAATCATTAATCAAGCAAAAAACCAGACTTCTTGTGCAAGAAAAATGCATTATTAACTACTAATTCAGTGCCGCTGCGCCAGCAATAATTGCAGCGAATCATGTAATTGTAGCATGTATTGATGAAACTGTTGTTAACATTTGTAGCATGCTTCATTTTCCAAAAAGAAAAGAGAGATTGTGGTTGACAATTGGGACTTATATTATTACTCTGGCACTTGCCTTGCTGAACTGGCATTAACTTAAAATTTTCACTGAATAAACGTAAATATTTTTTTCTCAATAGAGTAGAGCGTAGAAGAGGTTGCTTCAATATGTTATTCTTTTATTCCATAAAGTTCAATAAATTATAAATGATGATATGAGTCATGTTAATGTATTAAGGGGTTAAATTTTAAATTTTTATATTCGAAATGTTGATGTAAGTAACTTATTAAAATTTTCAGATCACAATATTAAATAATACTAAATTTATCATTTTTAGAAATTTTTATTTTTTTTTAGATTTTTCAAAAGTGACCTTATTTGGCTAAAAAAATAGTAAAATAAAAATATTTTTAATATCAAATAAGGCTATCTTTGAAAATTTTTAAAAATAATTTAAAACCTCTGAAAATAGTACATTTTTATATTCTAAAATATTTTGAAATGAAAAATTTATTAAAATTATTTATATGGATATTTTAAATATGTAAGCTTAAAATTTGACATATTAGCACATTGATGAATGCTAATTAATACATTAGCAAAACTCATACTAATATATATTCAACCATAAAAAAATATGATGTTTATCGTCTTTTTACATGCATATAGAAAATTGTGACATTTTTTATTAACAGACATATAAAGTTCATTAAAAATATGACGTTGCTAATTATCTTCTTAATTTCCTAACTTACGTGTCTCTGGTTTAATCGCATTTTCGGCCTGATTCTCACTGATTTAGAAAGCTAAAAAGGCCCAACACTTCTCACTCGTGAATATTAAAATGGATTAGAACATAAATTTTGAAAATAGTATAGGGATCAATGACATTTATTTTCCTATTATTTTTTCGATTAAAATATTTTTTTGCCCGATTCTAATATGTATGAATTAAAACATATAATTTTTCGATCATCCCTAAATGAGGACTTTATCCAAATAGATTAAATTATGAGGCATTGAAATAAAGCAAGGTCCTTTTATCAGAAACTTCAAAAAAATTTGGGCATAATTTGTTCATTTTAGTATCGATAAAGAAAATCCCAAGGCCCTAAATAGAAAAAGACTATTGAGGTCGATTTTTTTTTATTTAAGAAAATTAATATTTAAAATTAAATAAGTAAGAAAATAAGATGAGAAATCATAAATATAGAAAGATTGGATTTTGAAAATCCGTTTACAAATATATTTTTACTTTTTCTTTACAAAAAATAATATTTTAATGTGGAACGGGTTTTAAAATTCGTCCTCCAATATAAAATATTTTTTATTGAGAGGCAAATTTTATAAAAATTGCTAAAATCATGTATTCAGCTTCAAACAGAGATAATTTTTGATAAGAAAATCTGTAAAAAACATTTAATATCAATTCAGATATATTAATAAACGTTTTCTACGAACTTTCCTATTGATAAAAAAATATGTAGAAAACGTTTAATACCAATTTGAATATATTGTTTTACAAACTTTTCAAATTAGTAATAAAACATTTTCTACGAACTTTTTTATCAAAAATTATGTATATTTAAAACTCAATACACAATTTTAATATTTTTATAAAAAAAACATTAAAATTTTAATAAAATATATTTTTTATAAAAAATCATTAAAAATATAGTTAGAGAGGGATTTCGTCTCCACTATTTTTATAATTTTCCATCCAATTTTCTTATTTATTTAATTTTTAATATTATAATTCTTAAATTAAAAAAAAATCGGCAATAGAGGCCTCTTTCGTAGTAACCCTAACGACAACCTTAAATAAAAATTACAAATTAAACCAAAAAAAGTTTAGAATTTGGTTTTGGGGGGGGGGTTGGGATCAGATCGGTAAAGAGGAGAGCGCCCAATATTGTCGTAACAGGCTTTAGGCGGTCGCCCCTCTCGCATTGAAGCGAGATTTTTACCACTCATCATATCCCGTTTACTGCCTGAAGGATCATGCCTTACTCGGTGCTCTCTGTCGCCTACTTATAGCACCGCTCTGTCGCTGGTTTTTTATCCGTGGTTGTTGTGGGACTAAGCAAGCGCACTTGCGCAGCTGCGCTTCTAGAAAACCGGATACGAACTATTTAAGTATTTATCAGTTTTCTCTTTGAATTGAGAAAACCCTAGCCGTCGAAATTTGCAAAACCCAAAAAGGCTTTTTACACTTTGCTGACTTGCTGCCAATTTCGAGAAAATCCCATGAGTGTTTTTCACCTATTTTGATTTTTGGATTGAAGATAATAATATCATATTTTCGAAAATTTAATGTTTATGTTTATTAAAAAAACTATTCATTCCACAATTATTCATCGATCCTCTTGTTAGTTGAGTTTGAAAAGTACAAACTTTTAAACGCATGTTATAGAAACAAGCTGAAAGATTTAGTTTTGATTCTCATGAACTCATCGAAATAAAACTTAGCTCAATCCTTGATAAAAAATGAATTGGGTTTGATTGATTTTGACGTAAGTTCTTTCATACAGCCCCAGCAACGGAGGTCGAGGAAAGGGTCTTCTAACAGTCCGAATTTTGAATTGAGGTCTTATTAATTAATGGATCCGCTTTGATGAAGCTCGATAATTTACGCCATAATCGAACAGCCATGGCAAGGATATCAGGATATGTTTTGCACATAGGTCTAGTTTAAAGAGGTAAGGTTTTAGATACCATAGCCATAGGCCATAGTGGCGAAAAATTGTTGGCAGCCTTGTCTTCTTCATTCTACTGTCCAAGACCAATAATGCAAAGATTCTTTTTTTTTTTTTGCAAATATATTTTTTATTCTTTTGTGAGTGCGTGTGGATATTATTTTTGCAAATAAGTTTGGAAAGGATACAAACTTATTTATATATATTAAATGAATTATTATGTATGTTAATTATTTTATTACGTATAATATTTTTATTTAATTTAAATATCATTAATATGCATAATAACTCATAATAATAGTACTGTACAAAATAAATTTACATAATAAATTCATTAAAATTCATTATAATTCATTTAAGTTGCATAACAATAATATTTTATAAAATTAGTTTGCATAATAAAATATAATGAATAATAAATGTGTCTGTGTATATATAATTAAACTCATATCGATGACGATATCAATAAACATGTCTGTGTATCAACTCCCAAAATGAAAACAACCGGATATGAAATCTATCTTTTTGTCTTTTTTTTTTGTTTGGCTGATCAATCATGCATACAAATCTGGTAGTTGTAATTTTGCTAATGGTCTAAAAAAAGTGATGCAGTAATTTGCACTTGGATGCACAACATGTCAACATCTAAAATTTATTAAAATAAAAGAATGTTGTATATTGCTGGCATTATTCATTTTCTCAAGCGATCTAACAGCATTACAATTTGCTGGGCATGCACTAGTGTGATAGAAATGGAATAAGGGAAGATGAGAAAATTGAGTGAGCTTCCAAAAAATAGTCCCTTGTTTGTTGCATTAAAGAAAGCATACAGAAGATTTATTTTTTATTTTTTATTTTTCTTGCCCCCTCCTCGTCTCCCCATTCTGCTTTTACTATTAGTTGAGTAAAACTTAATTTCTCCAAATGAATAATGAGAACAAAAGAGAAATGATATATGACAGTTTGGTACTATTTTAGCAATGTTAACCTATGACCATGAGAGTTTGGTACTGTTTTGGCAATGTTAATCTTTGAACAAGGACTGTTATTTAATACGAGGAATGATTTTGCTCGTTGAAAAGGAATCACCCAATTTCATATAATACATGATTCATCATTTGAAGAGTTAATCCTACATGAATTTCAAAATTGAAAAAAGATAAATCTTATGCAGCACAATAAATTCACGAAAATTTCTGGACAATAATTAACTCTCCAGTCTCCTCTTTTAATAACTAATTGCCATTGGAGGGAGAGCTAGCTTTATTCGTTAACAATTCAGCATTTTTTTTGTTATTGTTCTTGCTGTTTGCACAGAAAGAGTTCATCAATATTAAAGATGCTTTTGAGTAAAACAGGTAGCAGTTGTGATTTACATCTTGAAAATTTAAGATGCTATTCATTTCGACAAAGCCCATTGCAGATGAAAGTCTATTTTTTTTTTTTATAGTTCAATATTTTTTTTATTTTTGTTGAAGGCCAAGTCCTCCAACATCTTAAGTTATTTCAATTTCAACTGATTGGTTGTGTTGTCTACTGCATACATATTCTTAGACAGGCATTTAACGACCGAAAACCATTTTCTAACCAATCATCTAACCTGCTCCATTTTTTTCTTCGTGACACTTTATGCCGTGATCTTTTCATTTCAAGAAGAAGAGAACATCATGGTTGACATGAGAACCGGAAAGGAAACTATTTATTATCAGTTATCTTTCCTTTCTTTTTCTATTTTTTTTTCAAATTCCTTTCTCTTCCTAAATGCAAAAAAACAAAAAGAACAATTGACAACCTCAGTCCATGGAAAGGTGTGTTGTATTTGGTAGTCTTTTGCCATTGACAAAGGAGCGAAAGAGACGAAGGGATCTGTCAGGCTGGGCAAATGGTACCATGTGAGCAGCGCCTCGCACGGTTGCAAATGTCAGTATATCACCATACTCAGTATACCAGCCACCAACCTTTCAGCAAAATTAAAAAAAAATGACAATGTCAATATCTTTTTTATACATAAACCTGAATAAAACAATGTCTAGTACCAGGTGATTTATATATATATGAGGGATGCAGGGCTGGTTCTTTTCACTGAATTTGTACAATTTAGATTTCTAGTATCTTCGAAATAACCTATTGTATAGTTACCAACACTGCAATGTTGATCAATTGCACAAACTGCTATGCATTCTAGAAAAAAAAATTCACTCAAGGCATTAATGATCTGGCAAAGTTGAAAAAAAGATATGTACCTGGTCTTTGTTAAACCATGCTCCATAAGGCACCGTTACTCTTAGTTTCATGTCATGTGCAAGTTCTCTCACTAGTGTTCTAGAGCCCAACAAGGGCACTACAGAATCTTGGTCTCCGCTGTATTTAGGAAAAATGATATAAAAACACCATATAAATGGGGGAAAAATGAACAAGAATGGCATCGAATGGATGCAAAATATTTACCTGAAAATCAACACTGGAATTTTATTGTTGATAATTCTCCCTAGTGTAGGCAAGATGTTAATGTTGCCATCTGTATTACTGTAATTCAAAACCCTAAAAAGAAATTTATAGAACAGATAGTTTCAAATTAATGAAATTAATGTGAACAATGCCACAACTTGTTCAAGCTTTTACGAGGTGGAGGCAATAACTGGACAACAGAAGGCATGACTAGTACTGACTGGTACCACCAGGACAGAGTGATACTGACTGGTACTGCAATACATAACTGGCTGCTCCAAAGTTCAACGTTTGGAGTATATTTCCAGCAATTATGTCCACATAACTGGTGCCAAACTCCATGGCGCACCTTATTTATGTTTGTTGAATAGGGGACGGGGACAAAGAAGGGGTCGGTTGTGGGTTATGGATTTTTGGAACATGTATCGATGCTTGATGCTATCAAATAACAAATCCCAAATGGCATCTCCAAAAATTAGAATTAATTAAGCTTATGAAAATGAAGAGACCTGAAACTGCAACCAAACCATGCATAACAGTACCAATACATGTTACAAGGCAAAAGTTACCAATACTAACCTTCTTTGGTTTGGACTTGGGATACACAAAAACAAAAGAAACATAGTGAAAGGAACATTTGAGGTGGTGTTGAAACAAAATGCTTACTGACTGCACATGCTCCAGCTATATGGTAATTTTGTCCTGTTTGCATGAAGTGCACGTTGAACTTCTGGAAGGTTAAAGTAGAAACGTCTTTCATATGTCATGCACACATCTACTCCAACACTGATTTTTGTGGCCTAATCAAATTAAAATGAGAAAAAAGGATAATTTGTAAGTTACGTCAAGCTCATTGATCATGGCATATGAGTACGACTTATATGCCCAAGAGATACAACAAGTTTATCCTTATATATTTTAAGTTAAAATAGTATTCATACTTGAACATCAAAATCAATGCCACAACAATTTCATGAACCATAGTGGATAATAAATGATACGGCGGCTCTCATATAGTTATAATGCAATGACTGTATCATTGAAAATGCTCCATTGTGATAAAATCAGGAATAAGTTCATGCTTAAACATCATATGTGGAAATAAAGCCAAAAGAATAGAGAGGACATGTGATACATTTGACAATTTGACTAAAGTTTATGATGATTCATGTTTGCATGAACTCTATCATATCTCAAACTTAACCCAAGTCATGTTTGCATGAACTCTCTATCATATCTCAAACTTAACCCAAGTCTTAATAAAGCATTTCAATCACACTCAAATTTTAGCATCCTTCCTTGCAAGGTTATATTGATATGCTTACCCCCAATATAGCATGCATGAAAAAGCTAACACAAAACATATAGGCTGCAGTTAAGAATTAATCAAAACTTCAAATAATAGCAAGAATCAATGGAAACTCCCATGAAAAATACTTATATTTGAAAAATGAAAATCAACAGAAGTATTTAAGATAGTGAGAGCCAAGCAGAGTACTAGCCCATAAAAAGATGATGGATTTACTTACATATTTCTTTAGTCTCAGCTCCTGCTCTACAATTGATGGATAGCACACATCTAAAATGACATCATAATTGTTCACATAGTCCCCAACCACAAGGTTGGCCTCTGCAATGGCATCACTGCAGCTTCCAGAAACATTGTGTGGGGCATTATAGACGTAGTCTTCAAAATCACAATCGCCCATAATGGCGAGGCCGATCTCATCAGAAATCATGCCATGTGACCAGAAATACTCATATGTTGCCGGTATGTCACGATCCAACTTCAATAGTGGATTTCCAATCTGTTTAAATATTAGTAAATGATTTAGTCAAAAGGAAGATATACAGGTGGAGAGGTGCTTTTCTGCTGAGAAAGAAATCATCCACAAAATGCTACAAGGATGACATTTTTTTGACACATTTTTGGACACCTCTAAACCACCGTAACAACTTTTCTCTTAGTTGAATGGTGTTCTAAGAACTAGTTCATGCCATCAGTACAAGCCTCATTTGAGAAGTCCCTTTAGAACTTTTTTTTGTTTTGTTAAGGCTTTTCAGGTCAAAGAAAAATTTAAAATGAGAGGCAAGAATGGGTGTTCTTACAGCAATTCCTTTTATATTGAACTTAAAATCTTTTGAGTTCTTGTTATGAGTGAGAAGAACATCAGCTAGCTGGGGGATGTAGTGCCCTATAATAGAAAGTTTCCATTTAGCAAGTTAGCCAAGGAAAATATCAACTTACTTCTAAAAAAAGGTACAATTTATCTTTATTTCTTAACCTGCATAGCTTTCTCCTGTTAAGAAAAAGTCTCTTGTTTTAAGCTCTGGAAACTTCTCAAACCATCTCAGGAGGAAAACATGCAAGTCGTTAGCTTCAATCCATAAACAACAGAAAAGAGGGCATAAAGTCAGCACAAAAATACTTAAAAAACATGAGTACAATAACCTTTTTGAATAATAATAGGAAAGGAGTGTTTCGCAAAATGACTTCAACGTTATCAAGAATGATTGTAACGTATCTGTTATATGTCACATGGACTTTCTACAGAAGACTGCAAAGTGTTGTAAAATACAAAGTAGCCTGTTCTTTTTCATCAAGGCCAGTCAAAATTCTAGACTAATAGTGGACCTATTTTAGTATTTGTAAAACATCATGGAGTTTTTTTAACAAATACAGAAAAAGTTGGGGTCTTGTTCCTCTGCCCTTCATTCGACCCTTTTTCTTTCTTTCAGGAATTTCTTAAAGTACAGTTCTAAACAGACTCCTGCGAAACATAGAGAACTCCTGAAATGTACCTGTAGCAATGTCGCCACTGTTGTAGTCTTCAGTATTGTTTGAATAAGACCAACCAACGCCAGCAGGAGATTCAACAAAAAGAAGGTTTGATGCTAGAAGAGGATACGGCAAAACTAATTTAGGCAAGTGAAAAGAACAGCAAGAAAATTCCAACTACTTTGGAGTCCAACAAGGACTATTTTACCTTTGTTCCATGACTTCTTGTTTAGCCTAAGACCTCTTCCATCTCCTCTTGGGTAAAATGGACCCAACTCTGTGAAAGCACCTCCGCCGATTGAGGAGCAACCAGGTCCTAATCATTGATCAAATTGCACAACCTATGTTAATTTGAACTATATAGCCTCATTACTAGGTTGTTCTAATGAAGGAAAAATAGACACTTCTGAATAGCTGAATTTGATCTATCTATTGTCATTTATACCATGTAAACATAAAGAAGCTTTTGACATAAAAGTAGTATCACCTCACAATATGGAATCCTGATACCGGCTTCTTTTTTTCTTTTCAAATTGTATGTCACTAATTAGGATATGCATTACATTCCGCAACATTAATAATTTTCTATTCTATAGTTGTAAAAGACCAAGTTGATTTACATAAAAGCAATCTACTAAGAAGACTTCTATCCAATAATGGGGTAAACCCAAAATAAATTAAAAAAAAATATTTCTTCTACCAATAATGACAAAGATAATTCTGGTCACAGTCACAGAATATCAAATTCCACACTAGCTTTCTCTTCTTTTCAAATTGTACATGTCAATAATTAGGACCAGGTTGTCTCACATAGAAGCAAGCTACAAAGCAGCTTCCTCTAATAAAGGGGGTAACCCAAAATATTAATTTTTCGGCCAAAATGACAAAGATAATTCTGCTTGTCTATTCCCTACACGATACCCAATTAAAGCTTCTTTTCCAAGAAAAAAAGACAAGTAATATGTGATAGAACATGGTACACTGTACTGGTAAAGCCAAGAAACTGTCAATTCATCTTAACTTTATTTGTTTGGCCATTCTACAAAAAGACCTCTTCTCAAATTAACATTGCTCTTTTATCTATAGACTTGAGGAGACAATGAAACTTTGTCTGAGCCTTTTTAACTCAGAGATCAATGTGAAACATGCAATTAGAAAAAATAAAAATAAAAAAGCAAACAAAAATGTTGAGGTGGGTCTTGTAAACATTCCTTTTCTAATGATAGAAAATACTCCTGTTGCAGCCGTTATGAGGTTGGTAATAGTTAATTATAAAGACTAGTGAACAGTATAAGTTTTGTGCTAATATTACACTATCAATATTATTATCATAATTTTTGCAACAAACCTGACCCACATTAGCTATATCAAGGCTGTCAAGTCTAACCAAACAAGTTTCACAACTCACAAGAAAAAACAAAGATGTAGACAACCTGCGCACTGCAACAAGTAAAGCCTACCCAATAATTAATCTTTGATGATTACAAGCAATACATAAAAACTTTCACAAACCCAAAACATTAAATATTCATGCATATATAAATATAATTATAATTTTATGTAAGATGCAAACCGGTTCATATTTCTCATGTTTCTTACTAATAAGTAAATTCAACAATACGCAAAATGATGCTGATAATTAGAAAAATCTAGAAAAAGGAGGATGAATAAACAGAGCTCAGTTGCCCAATTTCCCTCTGTACAAGATTAGAGAACAGAGACTCAAAACCCCATAATTCTGATATAAACCAACACATTACTTGCATCTTCAATATAGCAGTAAAGCACAGAAAGGCATTTTAGGCCAAGAGAATAGGAAGAACCTGCAAAATTAAAGAGGGAATTAAAAAGAGCAAAATTATACCTCCATTGAGCCATAGAGTGAGAGGCTTCTTCTCAGGTTCTCCATCAGCCTCAACGAAATAGTAAAAGAGACTCCTCCCAGATTTCACATCCACATCCACATACCCAGCGAACTGCCTGAACTTGGTCTTTGGTTGACCCGGTAGACCAACCACCAGATCCTCTTCAGGGAAACCCTCTACATTGCCTCTCTCTCTTAAAATCATCATCGCTACACATATCAGTAACACACTCCATTTCAACGCACACATATCTTATGTTCGTAGAAGCAAGTATCCTCTCTTGCTTTTACGATTTCAATGGTGAAACTGGGAAGAATAGAGAGTTTAGAGCAAAAGCTGTTTTAGTTAGAGAATGGCATGCGATGCGTCATGTAAGCTGGACCCGGTTCGACGATAACATTCGGTTGATAAATTTGGAAGGAAACGATTCGCGATCTTTTCAATTTGGATTCGGAAAGGAAAGATATCGCTTGGTGTGCGTGAAGGTGAGTTTAAAAGGAGAAAGGAAAGGTTCCTATAAAAGGGGCAGGCTATGATGATGATACTCGGTTACTAGATTTGGGAAGAAATCGATTCAAAAATTGTTTTAATTTTGATTTCTCACTGGTGCGCAGTTGGGTGGGCTGGCGTGCTTGGTCGCGACTCGCGAATTAAATGGAGAAAGAAATGGCAGTAAAAAGGGGAAGAGGATACGAAAGAGCCGTTGTCGTTGGAAGTATGAATAACACCAGAGATGGGGTTATGGTTGTTTGCCACGTGGCAAAGATCAGGATCTGGGGGAGGCAAGGCGCAAGTAGATGAAATCTATCAGATCTATTGTGGCTGAACTTATGAATGATTATATGTCTTCAGTGGATGTATATCCTACTAATACTATCAGGCACAATATTTTTTCCACATAAGATCTACCATAGAATTGGGGGTGGCTCTATGTGCGTGGGGACCGTTCTTAGCTTCGCAATAATGATGAACTGCAAAGGCTAATGGTAGGACCGGATCCTCTCCTTTGTACGAACATTTAAAAGCAGATTTTCACTATTGATAACGTCTGATCATTTCGTCAAGATTCGTGTCATTAGAGATCAACGGCTGGAGATTCCCTAAAACCTTGCCTTACCGCCAGTGGATACTGTTAAACCCAGCTTGGAATACGCTGTGCTCTACCCTCATGCGTGCGTTCATTTAATATATTTCTTATCATATAATTTGCAATTTGCGGTGCCTTTTGGGCCCCCCTTGGACTTGGTCGGGACCGCTTGGTCGCTTTCTACGTCAGGTCACTATTTATTTGGACTCGCGTGGTGAAAGGAAAAGGATTCCGGATTCGGATGCTGTGCTTATAGATTCTCTCTGTCATGCATCCGTTTAAAAGTATCTAATCTGATTACAAAAAATTGTAACCTTTCCAAGACACTATTTTAAAATTTTGTACCGAACCAAAAAAATTTATCATCAGTAGTCCTCCAAGTATGGGCTGTTTTGTTTAAGACTAAATGAGAATTTTAATTTAGAGGAGTATTGTAAAAAAGGAAAAAAAATTACTACGGATAAGTTCGTAGTATCTTTGTATTGGAGTATTGAACGAGGTACACTGTGGCATGCATGTCTGCATTTAATGCTAATGTAAATGCAAAGCTGTAGGCTGTAGCGTGGAGGCGCGTATTACTTCGAAATTTGAAACGTAGCCCCCGGCCCCTCGTTTAATTAACACGCAAGCTACATGACAACTCTCCCGAAATTGAAACATTTAATGGGCTGGCCTTTTTGCCTAAATTGGGTAAAAAGAGTAGTAAATTTCAGCTTAGCCGATTTCTATTAATTTTCTTTCCTGTAATCAGGCTCTAGAGATCAAAAGCCTAATTAATATCAAGGTGCGGATCCATCAACGACTAATTTGATAACTTCCATAATGATTTTTAAATAAATTTCAAATAATTTTTAAAAGAATTGAAATATACAAAAATTTATAAATATATTTTCGAATTTATAAATTGAATTGTGTTTCAAATTTAATATAATTTATGTATCACTTGATATTTTTAAATTCAAATCGATTGTATTTAATGAAATATTAAATGACAATTAAGTTCGAAAAATCTAAAACACAAACAATATATAAAAAGCGAAATTTGGTGTATACCCATCAATTCTTTGCTATTTAGATATTTTTCCATTAAAACATTGAAATTATATATATATCCATAGAATTTTGTAATTTTTTAATATTTACCCGTAAAAGACTCAATCTTTATTAAAATAATGTTTAATTCTCAAGCCCATATTCATTCCCTTCTATCTCCATATATGTGTCATTATGAATTTCTTATGAGTTATGGTACAATGATATTGCACGCTGTTTGATAAGAGCTTCACTTGATATGATGCTACCAGAGATGAATCGATCATGTTAAAGTTTTTCATTTATTTGTTTTGTATTTCTGATAGCTTTCTTTAGGAAGTTTGGTCTTTTAAAAAACTTCACGTTGTTAGATTTAGAATAAGCTACTTATTGTAAAAGAAGGGAATGAATGTATTTCAACATCATTATTGAGATTTTGGATCCTATATTCAGCTTAACAATATCCACAGTTGAGCATCAATCAAACCGAAAGAATATACTCATATAACACTATTGCAATTACATTTTTATTATCAAAACTTCAACGTATTTGGAATTTCCTAAATAATTCAAATTCACTAATTTAGTTGTGCTCAATTTAGATGTGCAATATACTAATTTTTGTTCATTAATAAACAAAATCATGCATCCATGTTCACGTATAAATACTCGAAGAAACAAACATGTATCGAAGAGTGAAGAGAGTAATTTTTTTGAAGAAGTAAAATAAGTATTTAGAAGTTGAGACATCTCTATCTTGAAAAGAGACTTGTCGGAGAGTATTCAGGAGCAAGGAGGTTTAGACTTTGATTAGAAGAAACAAGAAGGACAATTTTATCATTTATAATTTTAATGATGATTAAAGTTTATTTTAATCGAAGTTGAATGTTTTATGGATAAATATCAAAGACTTTGATTTTTCTATGAATAAATATTTAATTAATGTTTTGACGGAGAAATATCCAAATGGAAAATGTTATGGAGATACCATTATTGATACCGTCACCATACATGTTTATTTATATATATTAAATGAGTTATTATGCATGTTAATAACTTTATTATATATACTATTTTTATTATTTAACTTAAATATCATTAATATGCATAATAACTCATTTAATATATATAATTAAATATG
This sequence comes from x Bolboschoenoplectus mariqueter, assembly GCA_037678475.1. Lineage (NCBI taxonomy): Eukaryota > Viridiplantae > Streptophyta > Magnoliopsida > Poales > Cyperaceae > x Bolboschoenoplectus > x Bolboschoenoplectus mariqueter. The sequence goes on along the minus strand of CM075263.1, from coordinate 2,270,344 downwards.
TATCGATGATGATATTAATAAACGTATCTGTATATCAGCTACCTATCTAAATATCAAAGAATTGATGGGTATACATCTAATTTTGCCTTTATAAAAAAGGTCCACATCCTCCCTAATACTGTGACTTTTTCAATTGCCTGTTTGCTCTAATGATGGGCTTTTTAATTCTATTTGTATTCTGAGAAAGTTGAAGTCTTCAATGAAAGCAAAGCTTCTTTGAAGAATCCCAAATTCCCAACCAATTGTTTTTGCATGGAAATTTCGTGCTTATAGTGATATTTGTACAGAGAAGCGAGGATCCCTCAAAGGTAGTAGAGATCAGAGATGTCGTTGAACTTCGCACAAGTGTTATGGTCACATTTTTTTAATTAAGATGTTTTTTATTATATCTAGTGAACAACATAATATTTTGTTGATTTTGTTGTATTATAAAGTGATGTATTGTACTTTTATCACGATTCGCAGAGGAGTATTCCCTTGAGATTAGTTTATAAAAGAGTTTATAAAAGTGGGAGAAGGTTGCAATTTTCCACATGTAATTGAATCCATAATTATCAAGCACACTACATTAATCTTTTTTTCTACACTTTTAACTTTTTTCATATTTTTATTTCATCCTTAACCCCAAAAACGTATTACATTCACAACTTAACTTTTCAAATTCTTACTTATTTCTTCATAAACAATATTAAAGAAAATGAGATAACTGTAATTAATACTACTCGAATCATCCAATATATGATTTTATGATTAAGACAATATTATTCGTATAAAAACTTATTTGAAAAATCTCTAGTCGATATTAAAAATTAGAAGGGCTTGAATCCTCCTCTCTATCTCAAAAAAAAAAAAACCAGTTCTTGATTTGTGATTGGTATAAAAACAGTTTAGCGTAATGTCCTTTTAGGAAATAAAGCACATTGCTTATCCTATTCTATTATAGTGTAGCCTATTTGACTCTTCTTCTTTCTCCCTCTTCCGTTTCAATGCTTCCAAGCACAAGGATCAAATTAAAGAAGCCTATCTCCCAAACTCCTTAAAAAATCGAAATTAAATGTTGGTCTTATAGAAGGATGTTACAATCAGACTACAATAATAAATCTTGGAAGAAAAAAAACTTAGAAAGAAAGAGGAAAAAAAAACAAATTTCTAATGTCAAAATGGAGGAGTAATGTATATACAAAAAAATTAAGTATATTTTTTAACATGTGAGATCACTCCTAATGTTAATATACTCAAATTGTCAAATGTCCAGCCGTCAAAGTGGGCCGGAGTAGTTGTTTTTCCCATTCAAATGGTGTGAATTGTATCGCTAATAGTCTCACTACACGTGGCACTGGATAATTAATTTCTTACAATAAGATAACTTATCTTATCCCAAAATACACTGCTTATATTATATAAGAGGATTGATCAAGTGTTAGTTCCATCCAGAATTGACAAAGAAAGGTAACTATGGGTGAAGAGGTACAAGGAGACAAGTACAGGGATCACATTTACGGAGAAGGGGAGGCAAACACTGTATGGAAGTATGGTGCTCCTCCTAACTATGATGTTGTCAACAAGCTCTTTGAGGAAGAAAGAACGCATGTGAGTTTACAAAACACTTGTAAAACATTTCATACAATGATTGATGAATGATACATTTCTCATTTCTGAAATTTGAGCTTCATTCATATGGAATGGGAAGCATTGTCTCGTACAAAACTTAAATTTGAGATGATTTGATAATGAATTGGTTCGTGTTAGAGATGTAGGTATGGGAGAAAGGATCATTGGAGGAGCGAGTGCAACGCTTGTTGAAGACATTCGAGATGGAGATCTTTCACAAAGTTCGGATTCAGGACTACAAGACTATCGACCCGGACGGTTTCACTTTCAACCTCAATGGTACTTCTTAGCACCTCTTTGTGCAAAACATATGTATCGGTACGAAATAGCGGGTCTATGAAACTTAATTTTGCATAATTTGTGGATCAAAGACTAATTCTCCGGTGTAGTGCTAGTTGAACATAATAGTACTTTCAGTGTGAATTTCTGGCCATATATAGGCTTGTGAAGTATGATTTTGATTTTGATTATATGGCACCAAATTTATTCATTTATAGTACTGGTTAGTGGCTACTCGTTTTTTTTTTGTTATCCACAATTCTTGATGTTTTTATTTTGGCTCAAGAGTTCCTCAAATTGAAAATATGAAAATTGGTCAAAGGAGAATCATCTTGTATTTCAATTGCATATTGAAGCAAGCAAAAGTGGGGCATGTTCAAGCCTAGCTTATGTAGAGCAACAGAACTAGTTGAGCATGCATGTACTTTTTCTTTTCTTTTACTAGATCTGTTTTTTTCCAAAGTAGATGCATCCAGTTGAGTTTATTGCAAAAGAGTAAATATGAAATTTTCGTCATGGCTCTCACTGGTACCAAGCAAAAATTACCAATCAATATGACTACTTAAACAAGCATTTTACCATCTGACTGAATCTAACTCTTTCCACTACTTATCTACTACTATCAGCAACCCAACATTACCAGTACCAAATTTGGTATGTATTTTTTGCTCATCTGGCATGCTTGATTACATAGGGAGAGCACCTTTAAACTTCAAACAAGTAGGTGAGATAGGTGGTGGCTACAACTTCTTCCTACAGACATCACTGCCAGATGAACTCAAAATTTATGACCCGAAGAAAGAGACTGAGCAATCATCACATGAGACCTTCACCACTACCTTTCCACGTGGTTTTGCAATAGAAATTCTCCATGTGTATAGTGGCCCCCCAAATATAGTGTACAAGTTTAGGCATTGGGCTTACATGGAGGGGCCTTTCCATGGCCATGCCCCAACCGGAAAGAAAGTTGAGTTCTATGGCATGGCAGACTTTGAGGTAAAAGTACAATAATCAATAATTTTGTTTGTTTCTTTATAATATTTGTTGCTGTCATTTGTAACATATCCAATCAGTATCAGGTTACTAATTTGTATATACTAATATGTGAAGGAACTGCGGCATTAAGGGGAAAAAACAGGAAGCTAGTAAATAAAAATAATAACAAAGGACAAAACAGAACTAGGGTACAAGTAATACCTAAGTTTCTCCTCCCCTTGGTATAATTTTCTTTTGCATCATTAATATGATAGGTCAATGACGCATGGAAACTAAAGAAAGTAGAATTCTTCTTCGACCGTGGCGAATTGCTCTCTAGGCTTGTCGAGGGCCCACTGTTAGAGGGATCGAAGACAGAAACCAGCTTCTCTTCTGTGGGTTGCCCTATGATGAAGTAAATATAGTTAGTGAAAGCATCATTATATACCAAAAAACAAAGATGTAATGCTTCTTAGCTTGTGGATGCCCATGGTGTTGTGTCAGAATAATTAAACAAACTATATTGTTGAATAATTAAGCTTTAAGCATTGATATGCACGTTAATTCCAAATAAAAGTTATGAATTACCTTATTATGGGGTCATTGGATGCTGCAAGGGAAGTCATGTGTTTAAGTTTGCACAGTGGTCATGCACTTTTTTAAGAAAACCTAATAAATGATTCAAGCAACTATATTTCACATATGGTCAAATATTTTTATCCTATAGTCCTTCAGGACTGATATACAATATTATTCAAACAATGCCTTTCTGTGCGTGCTTGTTGAATGAAAAAGAGATCATATAAAAATTGCTCAACCTACCTTTATGAGATTTGAACAACTTGCCTTTTCCCCCTTCCAATGCTTGAACATGCAAATTTCACTGTTGTCAAAGTTTTCCTCAAGCCATAAAATTCAGCTTCAATCCATTAGTACAGATATAATGATTCCACGTAGTTCTGCATTGTCTATTTTAGATCAGAATATCTACATTGGGGAAAATCATTAAATCAAGCAGAATAAGCATGTAGAGAACAGTAACATCATAATATTATGTCTGCACCATGAAATCTAAAAATTAAGCAGCTGAAATCTGCAGGAACCATCTAATGAACTCTGTATGATTTCTATGATACAGAAAGTATGTTGATGATCAAAGTTTTTATGATGTTAGCAGGCAAGATACCAACGACCTAATTATATAAGATCTCGATGAATGGGAAAAACCAGTGGAAACCATCTAATTGGAAGGAAAATGAGAAACCAGATTGGTGTCCTTAGCTCTAATTCTCACCCATAATTATACCAAGGGATTTCCAAGATCAATGCTAGAACTTAGAAATATGCAAGATTGTTGGATATAAACTGAGGCATGGTAACCTCTCAACCTACACAATAGCTATTTAGGGAACAAGTTATAGGCAAGTAATGATGCCCCCATCAAAAAGAAAGAAAAGCTCGAAAATATTAGTGTGTACATAATTCATTTTAACAACAAGCACAAAAGAAGTTATTCTCAGTCTATTTCTATGATATTGCTGCCAGTATGAATCTGGCACTCTACAGGACTGGGACTAGAATATTTTGCCATGTCCACTTCTTGCAACTCTGCTTCTGACTTTTTCTTGCTCCTAGAGAGAGAGGGAGAGAGAGAGTCAATGCTAAATTATTGAATACAAGCAAAAAATAGATAACAATTAGTTGAGAAGGAAGTTGCCACTAACATTGAAAATGACTTAATTTCCTTGCTGAAGTTGTCAAAGTCATCCTGAGTAAACCACTCTTTTGTAAGCTGGATGAATATTGAAAACAAACAAAACATAAAATAATTATAATGTAGTTCCAGTGGCCACATCTGAGTTTGAAGACTGCAATATGCCCAAACAATTCCAAATCTCAGTAGATTAGTCGGGCTAGTATCAGAATGCTAACCTGTCTGCAGTGATAAAGTTATTCCAATAACCTAATTATGTCAATCTAGTAGCCAGGTTTCAGTTAGTACCAGTTAGGCTAGTATGAAAGTACTTCATATCCTTTCTTTCAGAAAAGTTTTGTTCAAAAACCAATTTATACAACTGATGTTTTATTCAATATTTAAAAAGAAGAGAACAGCCTAAATATTAATTTATAATGGCAGAGCGAATTTTTAAATTATAACACTAGTCTGAATAATAAAATCTATCAAGAGTAATAGTCATATCATCAGGTTAGCATAAGATCATACTTACAAAGTAGGGGTATCCTTGTTGGGTGAAATTATCAGGTGCAGTTTCTACAAAACGGTAAATGAAATAAAGAACATATGAACCACATTCATCCCCATTTCTTTGCTGCGGCACCTAACAAAAGTCATATATATATCAATACTGGTTTCATTTGTTTCTAAATTTAAAATGTAAGTTGAAAAAGAAAAGCAGATTCAAAATAGATACCTTTGGAATTAGAAGTGGGATATCCGATATGCAGTTTCTGCTCTCTGTCCTCCCTTCAGATTCAAAAATATCAAATACAAACCTGATTTTAACAATGATGGCAACATACTTCAGTTTTTTCACAAAGTTGAACCAAATAAATGAACAGGAAAAATGAAAAGACAATAACAAACCTCCGAATGTCGGGCTCCAATCTTTTTGGTTCAGTATCTAAAAGCGAATCAAGCAATAACATGCACGGCCTTCTTGTTCTTAACTGATTCATCTCTCCAAAGTGGCACAGTATAAGCAAACTCCAGTGACTCCTATTAGCACATAATACCAATGTTAGAAATTAACAAACAACACATCATTTTATAGTCCTTTAAATAAGTCTGAGATAAGCTATATTACAAACATCTGTATTTTCATGTATGGACAACATTTCCAAGTTGCTCAAGTCTGATAGGATACCAAGTCTTACTATTTTCATTTTTATTTTTTTACTATTTTTTCTGACTTTTAAAAAGTTGACCCTATTCGATATGCAAATATATGTATTTTTTTTTTAACTATTTTAGGGGCTTCTTTCAAAAGTCCGAAAAAATAGTAAAGAGATCTTAAAAATAATAATATTGGTAGTTTACAAGATTTTGACATGTAGATCAGATTGAGCAACTTGGATCGGCCGTTCAGAAATGAACTAGTATAATTTGGACAATTTATGCTTGACTGCAATACAAACTTTTTTATAAAAAAACATATCTCTATTTAGATACAAGTAGATTGATAATGAATAAAAAACAAAGAAAATTGTACACAAATTGAGCATAATTGTTACAAACAGGTTTAAGACTTACCAACAAACTATAGGAACAAAAATGTAATTCCTTGAGAAAACCTCTTTGTTCTTTATCCATTGAAGAACCTTTGCTTTTGTATGCTCATCTTTGTAAAGGGAGAACCACAATGAGTCGAAATATACACATGACTTCCTCTTTTCTTCTGAAATCTTCTGCCAAAGATCCCTACTTGCAAAAATAAAAATAAAAAACTAAATAACCCTAGCACAATGGTGATAGGTCTCGCCTCTCTACAAGGAGACACAAGTTCAAATCCTGCAAAAGGCATTTGAAGACGAATAAATGGCAGGGCTAACGGGAGCCCTTATTTCAAAAAAGAAAAACTAAATGATATATGGGTTTAGAGGGTTGAACAAAAAATTCACCCCTCTGGATTGAACTTAATCGAAGAAATTTATGACTCACGAGAGGACCAAACAGAAAAAATTCAGTCCTCTCTAGCTCATGGCCAAAAAAAATTGAGAAAACTCAAGTGGTTTATTGAGACCCTATTAAGGATGCAAGCTTCCTTTTAGACCATAAGCCCCATGTTCTTGGCTGCAAGAGTGCTTCTTTAAATTCAAATCTAACCATCCAAAACTCTAGATCAGATTGTCCCCAAAAGAAGATGATGTGTCTTTCTCATACAGTAGGTTTTTTTAAGAGCTTTTTGTTTACTTTATAGATTGCGAAAATAATGGACAGAACTGGTACCAAATATTATAAAAATACAAATAGCTTTAAAGAAGCATAATTTAAGGAACTCACTCTAAGAATGACTCGAAGACGTCAGTGTCTAGCTTCTTGTCGTCCTTGGATCTTCTTGCATTTCTAAGCTGCCTTGTGCGTTTAATCTGGGGAAGTAAGTCAAACTCAGCACTATCAGTCTCAGAAGGTGAAGAAGCATCTTCGGAATCTTCACTGCTCCTATTTTTGCATCTTTTAGTGGATACTGTAACAAAGAAATTAAACAGGTCAGTTATAATCAAGTTTAACACCATTACACAGAAGTCAAAACTGACATGAACATACATATTTTCCACTGTTAAGAATGGAAGTTCTGCATTGAATTTTCCCCGAAACAGGATATCAGCCTTCATCATTTTATTAAAAATAGATTCTTTTGGAGACTCTTGAAATGAAATTCCTCCATTTATGTAAGGAACAATTAAGGATTCAGAAATCAAGGAAAAAAACAGGAAAAAGAATAAAAATTACAAAAGTTGCTGAAGTTAGATCTAAACCCACACTCTAACCAAAGTACACAACAATGATTCAAGTGTAGCAGATAAGATCATTGAAAGAGACTATATGTCTCTTATGAGTTGTGGCAGATAAGCATTCGAGTTTTCTTAAATCACATCCAGAATTTGATGTTGGCTCAGCTCAATAAAGTCTTTAAACCTCTAACATAAAAACATAAACTCTATTCCAAAAGATCAGAAACAGAAAACCATACACTTGGCACTGGGTAGCAATATATATTCAAATTAAATTAGTCACATAGTTAAATTTACAAAAACCAAAATGAGAAGATTCTTGCAAATTAGGCCTACTATCGCTACACTAGCAAGTAATATGCCACAAATTATACTTCACTTGAGACCCTACCATTAATATAGAAATGGTAAAATCAAACTGCAGAAAACTGACTGCCCCAACCCAGAAGATCAATTAATCCATTGACTGATAAGAATAACTCAAAACCAGATTAAACTTAACTGATTCAAGAATTGACATCCTAAAACCAATCAAACCAGAAGTACTACCCAAACATGACCCAATCAGCTGACAGACAGAAACTCGACTGATATGAAAACTAGATATGACATGACCTGAAACCCATATTTGACCAGATAAATATCTAAAATAATGCATTATTAAACAAGAGAACTTTTCTTAACCTCCCCCCCCCCCCCCTTGTCAGAAAATGAAATAATACTCTCTGTCCGAAAGATAATTCGATTCACATGCAACTATCTCAAACTGTGAAGGCGACATTTTCAAATATAAGAAATATCAGGTGTTATATACACTTAAAACAGCACAACATTTGGGTATTTTTCATAGATAAGAAAAAAAAAGGTGGAAAATACCATGTCCTGCAGATTTCATCAATTTCTTCTTTTCAAATGCTTCAAGATGCTCCCTTATGACCCTCTTCTCCTCCTCGGTTGAATTCGGGCACGGAGTGACGTCACCTTTGACATGTGCAATGTGCTTCTTGAAACGGCTGATGCCTCCGGTGGTTTTCTTCCCACAGAGGCGGCAAACAACGGTACTCGGTCCTTTCCTATACCCATACTTCCATCCTGGGTCTGTTGAGTTGGGATTAACCATCAATTCCTCTGACATGGCAACCGACTGGGAGGTTCACATACTATCTCTAACAACAAAAAGAAGGAAGAAGCTTGTAATGTTTATCTCACATTAGTTAGGATGAACCAATCTACTACTTGTGGAGGAGTGTCTGATATCAAATCAAGTAAAAATCTAAATCTCTCTCTCTCTCTCTCAACAAATTCTTTCAGTTCTCCCCTTTCCCTTCACAAATCAATGACTGTTCTCTTCTTTACACTTTCAAACCTCCAAAACCCCTCCCATTTATCCCCAGTACTATTCACGGCTCCTGTATTACTCCAAGAAGTTCTAAAGAAGTCGCAAATCAATCTGATTCGTCATTAAATAAAGAGAAAGATCTGATTTTTGGGAGATCTCAAGAGTAAAGACTATAACAAGAAGCAACGAGTAACAAGAGTAGGAAAAAGAAAGGAAACCTTGTTCTTACCTTCGTTCAGTTCGGATTTGTAACCGAATGAAGTAAGATGCAAAGGCGGGGTGACGAGCGAGTCAGCGTCTGAACTCTGAAGCGACTCGCTACACGCTGCCACACTGGATCAGCGATTCGAGGCGGGCTGAGTGTCTCCTAACACTGACGGCATAACCCGACAAATCAGTTTTCTATTCAGGCAGTTATAGGGTGCGCAAATGTTCGGTTTATCTGAATTTTATTTGGTTGAAAATTTTAATTTATTTGATTATTTTGTATTCAGTTTATGTTGTTTTTAAATTGAATAAATCGAACAGATCGAAATTTATTAAATAAATTCATTTTACTTGATATAAATAAAGATTAATCCTAATATTTTTTTTTATTTTTTACGAGTTTTATTTATTCATTGTTTTGTTTTTTTGAATTATTTATTTTTTGTATCAATAATTTGGAATTACCAACATTTTTCGTCACCTTTTAACTAATACGAATTTGATTTAACCGAATAAATTTTTGATTTATTTGGATATTAATTTATATAATTGGTATTTTATAAATTTAATTCGGTAAATAATTCAACAAATCGAATAAAACTTTAATTTTTAATTATATATATTCAGTTCGATATAAAACCGAACGGATTACACGACACGCACGATATCACATGCTGATCAAGATTTCGAGAGGCAGTGACTCGCTACATGGTTTCTGTTAGCGCTTCGGGAGTATTTGATCCGGGACTTGGTTTTCTTTCTTATGTTAATGATTCACTGAGGTATAAATATATGTGATTCGTGTATAATTCGGACAATTTTCTTTTTTAATAGTATAATATATTAGAATAATAAAATATTGAGTAGTACAAGAAAAATAAATTTGTAAATTTCATGAATGATATGAATATAAATTGTGTATTATTATAAAATGTAAATAATACGAGTATTTGATGATTTTTTTTACACGAGTGTCTTTTAATTAATCCATTCATTTAGAAAATATACATAAAACAAATAAAACAAATGTGATACATAAATTATTTAAAAAAAGAATCCATTTTATTTGTTTACTCTATTTGTTTCGTATTTGATAAGATAGGTACGGATAATATTTTTTTCGTTAAATTAGCCCGTCTGTCCAATAAGTAGACTAAGTGAAAATCGGAATCTCATATTTGGTTGAGGTATAAAGTTATAGAGACATAATTTCTTATGTAAAGTTATGTCATCGTAAATTATTTTATTTGGTTGAGTAATTAAAAAAATAAAAAGAAAATAACACCTGTATTATTATTATCATATTAAAATATATAAATAATAATAACAATATTCATAATAAAATTAATTCAACAATAATAAAAATAACATTATCATCATCATCATTATTATTATTATCATTATTAAAACTAGCATGCAATTAAGAGCACGAAGCCTTTCAGTGTTTTTAACTCAAAAATCTATCAAATTGATTTCAAACGAAAAATTCAAGTTGATCAATAAATTTTTCATATTAAAATCTCGTAGTATACTAAAATTTTTATTTTTCAGATTTTCTAACTATTTTTTCAGATTTTTTAAGATGACTCTAGTAATAATAATAAAATAATGAATTTTTGTATATAAAATAATGATTTTTTGTATATAAAAATAGGCCATTTTCAAAAATATGAAACAAATAGTTAAAAAAATCTAAAAATACAAAACTTTAGTATTATACGAGATTTTAATAATTTATTGAACAATTTTAATTTATTGTTTGAAACCGATTCAAAGCATTTTGAATTAGAAGCATCAAGAAATCCGATGCTCTTAGAAATATACTAGCTTTGAAATAACAATCACAAAATAATATTAACAATAGCAATGAACTATAAACAAAAAATGACAGTACAATATTATTACAATCATATTAAAAGTATAAAATAATAAAAATAATCATAATGATAATAAGATAATTATTAATAGTAATCATGAAATATTTATAACTAAATAATTATAATTAACTGATTATCATTAAATAATTATAACTAAAAATAATAGTAAACTAATAATAATATATTAATAACCGAAATCATGATTGTGCAAGTGAATATGGTAATGAAAAATTACAACAATATAATTATAATATATTAATAATAATAATAATAATAATAATAATAATAATATAATAATAATATAATAATAATAATAATAATAATAATAATAATAATAATAATAATAATAATCACCATCATCACTATAAATTATGAGTCCCATCCAAATATAACTTGAGAAATAATTTAAAAAGCCTCCTCGTTTGGTACTCCCATCTTCTTCCGAAGTAAGGTGGAAGAAGATATCTTCTAGAAGAACACTTCTTTCACTCATACCCGTTATCTATTGGATAAATAGAATACAAAATTATATATGATAATTTTTAATCATCTATTTAGCTATATAATAAATCATTATCACTATCATTATTATGATTGTTGTTATTGTGAGATTGATTTATATATAATATTTCATATAGTGTAATTTAATTAGTAATTTATAAAGTGATAGATTTCTACAACATTTTTTAATTTATAATAGAACCATAATTTTTATATTTTATTTTATTACGCGCATGATGTTTTCGAAGCAATATAGTCATTTATTTACAATATTTATTTGTTAAATTTATTTTTTTTTACTTTTTGGTTGAACTACAATAATATATTTATTTGTCTTTTATGAAAATAATTCTTTGATTAAATTATATAAATTACCAATTCTTTGTTAATTTAAATTATATAAATTACCATAGGAATTACCTTTATTTTTGAAAAAAAAAACGACCTTCTACGTAAAGAACAACAACTCAAATTTTCTGAAATCTAGAAAATTTATTATATCAATAATTATGATCCATCATAGATTCATAGTTGGGATAGATCTCATTTTAAACACACGGTAGGTAAAGGTTGAATGATGATTTGGGTGTTGTTGTAGGTCACCTAATTAAAAAACTAATAATAGAAACGAGCCAGCTAATTTGCCTATTTTTTTTTATGTAAGACAAATAATATTTAAAATTAAATAAATAAGAAAATCGAATGAAAAAATCACAAATATAGGAGGGACGGATTTTCAAAATCCGTCCCCAAATGTACTTTTAATTTTTCTTTATAAAAAATAATATTTTAATGTGGGACGGGGTTTGAAAGCCCGTCCATCAATAAAAAATATTTTTTTATTGATGGACGGGGTTTGAAAATCCGTCCATCAATAAAAAAAATATTTTTTATTGATGGACGGGGTTTGAAATCCCATCCATCAAAAAAAATATATTTTTTTTATTGATGGACGGACTTTCAAATCCCGTCCATCAATAAAAAAATATTAAAATCGCGTATTGAGTTTCAAACAGACATAATTTTTCATAGGAAAGTCCGTAGAAAACGTTTAATATCAATTCAGATAGATTATTTTACGAGCTTTTCGAATTGATATTAAACGTTTTCTACGGACTTTGCTATCAAAAGTTATGTATGTTTGAAACTCGATACGTGATTTTAACATTTTTTTATAAAAAATAATATTTTATTTTTTGAAAATTCGTCCATAAAAAAATATTTTTTTATTGATGGACAGAGTTTGAAAGCTCGTCCATCAATAAAAAAATATTTTTTTTATAGATGGGTTTTCAAATCCCGTCAATCAATAAAAAAATATTTTTTTATTAATGGACGGGTTTTCAAATCCCGTCCCACATTAAAATATTATTTTTTATAAAGAAAGATTAAAAGTATATTTGGGGACGGATTTTGAAAATCCGTCCCTCGTATATTTGTGATTTCTTATCTTATTTTCTTATTTATTTAATTTTAAATATTATTTATCTTACATAAAAAAAATCGGGCTAATTTGAGCTCCTAGCCTTTTAGCCCATTAAGGTCTTAATGTTGTCTCTGGCGAAAATTTTCTTCTTCAAATCAAATCACAACGAACAGATCATCTAATAACCTTGTAACAAAGACTCAATTGAATTTGTACATACGTGTTACCTTCACCTAACGAATTGGAAAGGATGCAAGATGCACGGTTGGTTCGGATCATCTGTGGCGCAATCCCTGCACTTCTCGTGTGGCGAGTTTTGAAATGTGGGGGAACAGAACATGTTTCAGCCTGGGACCAACCAACATCAAGTAACCCGCTACTCAATCAACCCAACAATAATCTGCATTTTTTCTCTGGGACCTCAAATAATGTGTATTATGTTACTTGAGAAACTGGTGCCACATCGCTTTCAGTCCGCTACTCCACCAAAGCATGTTATTCCTTTATTAACAAGCACCTTGATCCCAATTCCAAATAGTAGGTGGTGGTAGACAGAGGAGGATAAAAAATAGCCCTCACACAATGTACATTCGGTCTATGAGAGGATGTACCAACTAAAGCAAACTCACTCATTTCATTGGTTATCCATTCCTGGCCCATTTCCACTTTTTCAAAAGGGGTTTCACCTACTAGCTTACAAGACACTCTTTGATTGGCATCCACACTTTCCCCCCCAAAAATACAAATATAATGAGAGTCTGTACTCCAAACTAGCAACTTAAATACCCAAAATCTGCATTTTGGGTACATCCTTTACAACTTTTTCCTCTCCAATGGCTCCCCCCTTTCTCCACCTCTTGCTTCTTTCATTAGCATCCACAACTCTACTCAAAATCAATGCTGCTGATTCAACATCTAACACGACGCATCTACATTTCTATATGCACGACACGGTAAGCGGCTCGAACCCGACAGCGATCCAAGTAACCACAGGCCCAGCAAAATTAAAAGGCACAAGTACTTTCGGTTTCGGATCCATGTTTATGATAGATGATCCGTTGACGGAAGGTCCGGATGTCACTTCCAGTACCATTGGCCGGGCACAAGGATTCTATGCTTATGCAGGTCTATCGGGCACCGAATTGCTGCTCAGTGCCAATATTGTGTTGACAGGAGGTGATTATAATGGAAGTACGATCACGGTGTTTGGAAGGGATAATACTGTGGACTCGGTGAGAGAGTTGCCGGTGATTGGAGGTAGCGGGAAGTTTAGGATGGTGCGTGGGTACATGCTAATTAAGACCAATACTTTTAAATCCACAGGCGATGCAGTTTTAGACGTCGATCTTTACGTGTCCAATGGCGATGCGGTTATTGACGAAAGTGTTCCTTCTAGCAGTGGTTCGACTTCTGGTGGCGGTACAACCTCTACTGGTGGTGTGAGCTCCAAGACTACTGGTGCCACTTCTAGTGCCAGTATTTTGTGGTGCACTACAAATTATGTTGCTACTTTAGTTATGTCATGTTTTCTGGCAAAGCATTTGATTTTCGGCATCTGAATTGTTTGAATATTTGTAAATCATGCCAGGGTGTTCTTGTTGCCTCATCATTTTATTGTTTTTTTTTCAAGCTTTAAATCTTGGTGTTAACGGATTAATATAATATATAGAGGGACAGAGAGCTATGTAATTAAAGTAAATTTATCTTCTCAGTAAATAGTAAAATTTCCACCTTCACAACCCCCAATTTGGAGTCTTTAATTTCAATTTTAGATCTTGAAAGTAAAAGAGGAACGCGGGCAACATTTTATAATCTCAGTAGAAAAAGAAAAGAAAGATTAATTAACACTATTAGCTCCACAAAATTGAACAGCATACACTTTGCACTTTTTCATTTTGCTTTTGGAAAAACGCAATCACGCGGATGCGTTTCTACAGGATACTCCAATTGAGGAGAAAAGGGGCTTTTATTTTCTCCACAATTCCTTCAAAAATTCAGGACTGAAATGCAAAATCACGTCTTCTTGGCTGGGTGTTATCTGTGGCTGAAAAGTAAAGACATTCACCAGAAAAAAAGAGGAGGAGAAAAAGACTGCTTGTTCAACTTGTCAAAAAAGAAAAGAACAAAAAGAAAAGGAATTTGGCAAAAGAACAAAAGAAAGAGAAAATGGGCTAATTAAATATCTGAAACAAAGTTCCATGTTTGAGCCGTTTAAGTAAATTGGGCCTTAAAGTAGTAACTATCTGGGCCTTTTAAGTAAACTGCTGGTGGTGCTGGTGCAACCTCTAATGCAGTATTTATGAAAATTAAACCATGTATATGCAGTATACTATTACCAGCTCATGAAAAAACTTTACAGAGTTTTTGTCATAGAAAATCTTATCTACTAAAAACATTTTTGTGTATATACTTTATATATTATTTCTTTCAAGATACTATATGTAGAAAACCATAGCCCATAGACCGCCATTTCCTTTGTTCCTGATTCGGCTTTGGTGTTATGGTGTAATGTACCTTTCATTGCTCAATAAGTTTACCAAAACAAATATTTTTGGTGAAAACATTAATTTTTTCAATTGATGATGTGCTTCGATCTTTTGAGGATTGTGGAAGGAAAGAAATAACCGCATTTTCTAATTGAAAGAGATGCATTTGCAGTTCGCTAATATATAGCAGTACCAACAGATGCAAAATAATTAATCCTTTATATAATTAATTTCTTATTGTCTTCCAAGTTCATATCTAAGTAATCTTATTAGCATTTCTTTATTTATAATTAGAGGAAAGACAGTTATTTCTTGGCCCAAGCGTGGAAGAAACGATTTTCAAAAGACAGAAGTTGTACCTAATTACACAGTAGAAACCGACACTCTTCTCTATAGATTAGTTACTTCCACACATGCACCATCCCTGCTTTAATTAAAACACTCACATTAGTATCCGCATATATTAGCACCATCCTTCCTTTAAAACCCTCAAGATTAGTATCATTTCTAAATTAACCTTAATTAACCTTGCATTTCATGTCTCCATTCCTAATTATCTTTCTATTCCTCTCAGTAGCATCCGCATCAGCGCTCCATGCCGATAATGTATCCCGCGACTCTTCATCTAATACAACTCATCTTCACGTTTACCTACATGACATATTGAGCGGTCCGAATCCGACGGCTATCCCAGTTGCCCAAGGTCCTACAAGATACAAGGGGCCCACGGCCTTTGGTTTCGGAGCGATAATAGTCATAGATGATGTCTTGACAGAAGGCCCAAATCTCACGACCAATGCCATCGGTCGAGCGCAAGGCTTTTACGCCATGGCGGGTCTATCTAGCACTGAGTTGTTATTTTCCGTGAATATTTTGCTCACCGGAGGCAAGTTCAAAGGGAGCACTGTCACGGTATTTGGACGGGACAACATTTTGGAGTCGGTAAGGGAGTTGCCAGTGATCGGAGGTAGCGGGAAGTTTAGAATGGCAAGTGGGTACTCTCTGATCAAAACATATTCTGCTAATGGCAGTACCAGTGATGCGATATTGGAAATCGATCTTTATGTCTCTGATTCAAGTCCGGATATCGATGAACTCGTTCCTTCTAGTGATGGTGATGCAACTTCTGATGGAGATGCTTCTTCTAGCAGCAGCAGTGCTGCCAGTACCTCTGATGGTAGTTGCCACATGCGTTTGAATGCGGTCGTGATGCTCGTCGTCTCTTGCTTCCTTTCGAAATATTTACCGGGCGACATTTGAATCTTTTGATATTATGCGAGTATATATTTGTATGATTAAGCTGCGGATCAGTGGTTTAATATTGCTATTATTTATTGAACGAATCAGTAACTTTGGATTTGTTAGAATAGCTAGCACTGATTTCGGAATGAGATACTCAGAACATATGACTTGTCATTATTCAATATGCATAACAAATATAATTTTAGTATTCTAAAATTTAAATTTTATTAGCAAATGACCCAGTACCTTCTAGAATCATGGATTCAAACCTCCATAGACACACACAAAAAAAAAGCCCGAGTCTTATTTTCACTCAAAAAAATTTGCTGGCAAATTAGGGGCAGATCTACACTTTAGAAAGTTCGGATTTTTTCTATTTAGAAGAAATCAGATAATACGATTTTAAGTCAATATAGAAACTAAAAATTTATGTACTTCAATTTTGAAACTTCTTATAAAATGTTTATTCTGACCAAAAGTAAGACGGACCAAACTTACAAACAGCGGCCTTCTTTAATTTTGAAATTTATATTTTATTTTTGTAGTGATTTAATTATGATATTTAGTATTCCTAAATAAAAAAAATCAGGCAGAGAGACCCATTAACCGTATCATAAGCAATAATCCATTTAAGTATCAAATGCCTCCATTTCTTTTAATCAATTGATAGGAATTGAGGGAACTCTTTAGGATTGGGAAAGAATACTTTAATCATATTATAATTTAATGAATTTTTAGCTACCATTCATTTAGGATTTAACTCGTTATGGACAAATATTCTAGAGGTTAATAATTTTATAGGTAAGGATAACGAAATTGTAAGTTTTGATGAGTAAATATCTAAATAGTAAAAGTAGAATTTTTATCAATTTACATCTGATTTTGCCAATAATTTTTGTTAGTATAACAGCTGGTTAAACTGGAAAACTTTAATTTATTCTAGGGCTATTTTTGAGCATTGCTCCAAAAATAAAAATATATACTGACAAAAGATATCAAATTTTAAATTGTATGATACCATCAGATTGAATACAATAAAACTTCGATAGACAATCGCATAACATAATCATTCAATTCATACAGTAAATTAGATAAGTCCATACACAATAATAACAATCCATGAAAATATTAATTGCATTAAATTTTGTAATGTAACAAAAAAAAGCCGAACCATTAAATTGTATAAATTATGAGAGAATTAAACAGACAAAAAAAATACATGTGATATGATATAATTAAGGAAATAAAAGTACCAATACAAATCGTAGATTATGAATTAATGTATTTTTTTACATTGTATAACAATAACAAAATTAGAAGCCTTTGCTGTCTGTAGACCTAAAGAATATTCTTTCATTCAATTCAATACTTGGAATTAAAATTCAACCCCATCCTCAAGCAAAAAACAATAAAAAACAATAATTGTAAACAAGCGTAAGCAAATTGAATAATTAGACTTTGAATTCCTTTTCATTTTGAATGTCATGGGGAAATGTATTTTCTTGTTGTTCTTTGCAAAGTCAATGTTTTTCTTTTCTTTCTAGAAGAACATAAATTTAGTGAGTTTACTAATATTTAGAGAAATTATTATATAAACAATCGTGATTGCACTCATCGAGACATAATTATGAAAAAAAATATACTAATTTAAGTTATAAGTTATAATATTCTATTTTATAAAAGAGGAGAGATTCATTTAAAAGATTATTTTCAACACGTTATGACAACATCTTTTTTTTTTACTTTAATAATTTAATTTTATGATTCTAAATGGTAAGAGTGAACCGTTGATCTTGTTCAATATTATAAATAAAATATATGCGAAAAAATTATTGCATTTATAATTTATTCTATTAAAGATCAAGACATTGAAAAATTAACGGCTAGTGATTTTATTATGTGCCATAAAATTGTTTGATCTTTCTCATCTTATTTAATACAATCACACATTTATTCAAAGTTATTTTTTTTCTTTTCCTTCGTGCTAGTGATCATAAACTTGTCAAGATTTTTTTTAGATAAAAATAAGAATTTAAACTATCTAATTTTAAATATTCATAAAAAATCTCCAATCCAGATTTGAAATCTATGACCTAACTTATCTCAAGATTGTCTTTCACAGTCAATTAATTTAAGAGTATCTTCATTCTACTTTCGAAAAATTACAAATATTAATGGGACAATTACAATTTTAATTGTAAGATGTAAAGCAACTACAAATTTAACAATATTACTAAATTATTAATCTAAAAGTGTCACATTAAATTTTGAAGTACTAATATTAGAAATGCAATGTTAGAAAATACAAAATTATCAGTTTATAAATATGAAAATATTTTAAAATTAATGCTAAAATATCGTTAAATTACTGAAGGTGACAACTAATTTAGTTTTGTGACTTTTGTTAATTATGAAAATGAAAATGCGCTAAATAAACAAATCAGAAAGATGTCGACCGCAACTCTTCCCTTCTTTTTTTTATTTGGGATGGCGTGAATAAAAGTGCTTGGAAAGAATTATAAAAAATCCTTTGCTTAGAAAACCGCAAGGCGAAAAGAAAAGATAAAACCAAATAAACCAAAATCTTCCCCTGATTTGGCCCCCAGTTCTGATTATTATTATAACATAATTTTCATTGTTGTTAATTATATTTTAAGAGCTCAACAGACCGGACGGTTTATTGTCTCCCCGTCCCTTGAGTTGACCAGTAAATCCCAAACCCCGGCGTTGTTGCACCAATCTCACTGACAAGTGGGCCAAGGCACTCGGGTTTCCCGACTATGCTTTATGTTTCTTCTTGCATTTTTGTTAAACAGACAAGTTTCTGGTGGACCTACTCCGTGCTTATGGGAAAGTAGGAGACTGCCATTGGGTCCCACGGCCGGTCCATTTTTAGTTTCCCTATTTAAACAGATGGCTCGCTAGGATTGGTCCATTTGTACCCACTGTCACTGTCAGTGGGGTTTATTATAGTTAAGTGGGACCCAACATGAATGCAGGAATAGAATAGGATTCCAAATATTCTTTCCTCGGTCCCTCCAATTCCATTTTCTTCTTCAACCTCTTAAATTCTTCGTTCCTTCTTCTCCAAGCCTCATTGCTTATATTCCCCTCCTTTGTTTCTCTCTTTGAAAGGAAAGTTTCGATCTTTGAAGATGCAGAGCGGTCACATGCTTATCGAGGAGCCTGTACGGCTTGCCTCCGTGCTCGCCCCAACCAAAGCCGTACGATCTCTCTTGAGCTTTCCTTTTTTAACTTTTAGTAATGGTGTTCTCGGATTCTAGCTTCTTATGTAGCTTTGTGTTTGTTATTGTAACGACGATTCATCTGATGTAAGTTCAATGTACTGAAGCTTAGCCCAATTCCAATTCAATTGTTGACGGGATCGCAACTATTTGCTCTGAATTAGACATATTATGGAAAGTTGAACCATAAATTATTTTCCTGTTAATTCATTTATTTCTTGGATCTGAACAAACTTAAAAGCATAGTGTTGTCAAGGTAAGCAGCTAGGAACTACTAATTTTGAAACATTCTTGCATATTTCTTCGAAAAAAGAAAAAAAAAGAAAGGTTCCTGGATAATGACCCTTTTTTAACAAAATTTAGCTGTGGATCCATAAACATGTTCTCACCACAGTTATCGATCCATCTACAAGACATATTCTTTCTAAAGACATATATATATAAACACACACACACACACACACACACACACACACACACATATATTTATCCGTAATCCTCTAACAAATGTTCTTTAATCTATTGATTTTTAGAAATTTTTTCCCTCGCTTACAAAGATTGTAGCTACACTAGGGCCAAAGTCACGGTCTGTTGATACACTTGAGAAATGTCTAAAAGCTGGAATGTCAGGTTTGATCATATTTCCTTTATTTACATGTTAATTTACATTCTCTTTTGTGTTTTGAAGCTTTCAATATTTAATTCAACGTTTGTAATTGAAGACCTTTTCTGCTTTGGTAGTTGCAAGGTTTGACTTTTCGTCTATGGATGCCGCATACCATCAGGAGACTCTTGACAATTTGAGAAAAGCCATTGATAATGTCAAGGAACTTTGCGCTGTAAGTTAAACTTGCATATGTATTGGGCCAGTACGAGCTTAGAACTAAAAAGGGAACTTTCTACACATCTTACTACTACTGCTTATAACTGACCAAAGTTTTGCATTTTGAAACATCTTGAAATAAGAATTTTACATCCCATCGAAGCCAGTTCAGTTTAGTCTGGGGAAATTTTACAACTGTCGCTTGGTCCTTGAAAACATTTAAGATGTTACAAAAG
Source organism: x Bolboschoenoplectus mariqueter (assembly GCA_037678475.1). Taxonomy (NCBI): domain Eukaryota; kingdom Viridiplantae; phylum Streptophyta; class Magnoliopsida; order Poales; family Cyperaceae; genus x Bolboschoenoplectus; species x Bolboschoenoplectus mariqueter. The sequence goes on along the minus strand of CM075263.1, from coordinate 2,249,624 downwards.
AGCCCTTGCAAGTGTCTTAAGTTGCCGCCATGCAGACAACCAGATTTTACTGAAATGACAGAATCAGATTCCATTTTTCTTATTATTTTCAGTTAGCTTCAGTATAAAGTCGCACTTTAGTCCAGCAAGAAATTAGTTTCAATTTGGCCCTTGAAAAAGGTTATAAAACAGCCCTTGCAAAGATTTTCTTTACACCTTTTATTTAATGAATAATTCTATTTCAGGTCATGCTCGACACAGTGGGGCCTGAGCTTCAGGTCAAGAATCCAACTGGAGAGCCAATTGTGTTGGAGGATGGAAACCGTGTGACAATTACACCTGATTGTTCTAAAGCTATTTCAGCCGATATCTTTCCTCTTAACTTTGATGGTCTTGCCAAGGTCTAAATCAAACACACCATCAGCTTTTTCTGCATATTTGTGAACTTGTACTGAAAATTTATTCATTTTCGTGTATGGACAGGTTGTCAAGGCAGGGGACACTATTTTCATGGGCCAATATCTTTTCACTGGAAGTGAAACTACATCTGTGTGGCTTGAGGTGCATATTTTCAATTTTTTACTACATTTACTCGGTCTTGTTTTCTCTGGAACTTTCTTAGAGATTTTGAGTGCTTATAACTGCTTCTCTGTATTTCTTTTTTTATATTTCTAGGTTTTGGAGACTTCAGGGAATGACGTGATATGTGAGATAAAAAACACAGCCACACTAGCCGGTTCTATATTTACCCTTCATGCTGCGCAAGTGCGAATTGACCTTCCTACCCTCAGTGAAACCGACAAGCAGGTAACATACTGAGCAGTTCATGAACATTGATTTCAGTAAGGGGTATTACTTTCAAATGGATTGATATCTCAAAAGTGCTGAGGTACTAGGATGACTTTCAAGGGTCATGGATTTAGACCCTCGTTGGCAAAACCATGATGCTGGACTAAAGAGCCTTCCCTCTTTGTACAAGAGGTGACGGGAAAGGGAGGTGAAGAGTAGAAGGGGATGGAAAAGAAAAATAGAGGTTACCATATTTTGTGTTCTCTTATTTTGTGGGTCTTGTTTCCTTCTGTTACAACCCAACTTTGGGGTTCTGTAATCCAACCAAACAAGAAGAATTTATTTTCTATTCTTCCCTTTCCTTCCCTCCTCTACCCTCCATCTGTATTTTCGGATTGAATATTCTTGTTACTTTACAATCATAATTTGACTATTGGTGTGAAAATTGGTAGCTATATCGTATATCCTTGAAAAGATGGGAAAAATCTCATTTATAGATATGAATTTATAAGCCTTTGCTTTGTTACCTCCTTCAGCATTTATCTGAAGTTTCCCAAGATACACTACTATGATGGCTGTTCTTCTCTCCCCACTAAAAGAGAAAAAAAAAAATGGTGGGGGGCTATTTTGGATATTTTTAGAGGACGTCAAGACATGAGTTTTCATGTCTGAAGTGTCATTTCAGATATTTTCTCATGTTGTTGGGGAACTTGGGGTAGTGAATGAATGTTGATGTTTTGCAGAATTCAAATAAATCCAATCTGAAAGAACTCCCTTTATTATATTAATTTTGGTTTGAAAAATTTGCTATAACTGGATAGATAATATCAACTTGGGGAGTGCACAACAAGGTCGACATAATATCTCTTTCATTTACCCGCCATGCTGAGGACGTAAGAGAGGTGAGTTCATGTGTAGAATTTCCACCATTTTGCGTGTCCCTTCATTTAAGTTCCTTGATAAAGAGACTAATTTATTGTAATTTTGTCTTATTTTTTTCAGCTTAGAGCCTTCTTAAAATCACACAACCTGGAAGATACTAGGATCTTTGCTAAAGTTGAAGACTTTGAGGTTCAGAAATTTCCAACCATTTCTACAAACAAAAGGCCCTTTTACTTAATACATCCTTAGGAAGTGTTTCATAATTTGATTAGTGTAAATAATTTGGATTTCTAGGGTTTGGAGCATTTTGATGAAATCCTTCAAGAGGCTGATGGCATCATCCTTTCACGAGGGGATCTGGGGATTGACCTTCCTCCTGAAGATGTAATGTTAAAACATATAATTACATAGATGCCCCTTCAGTCCATAGTATTATAAGAAGTCTTTTTAGTTCTTTGCGAAATGCCCATAATTTTTAGAATGCCCTCTTTTAATTTCTCAGGTTTTCATGTTCCAAAAATCTGCAATGAGGAGGTGCAACAATGCAGGAAAACCAGCTATTATCACTCGAGTGGTAGACAGTATGGTGAACAACCTACGCCCCACCCGTGCTGAAGCTACTGATGTGGCTAACGCTGTCCTTGATGGTATTTTGGACCCCCCCCCCGTAATAGATTTTTTCACGGATCTCAGTCCCTGGTACCAACTCATAGCAGTCAAGCATTTGCTGTTATTAGCTGATTTCAGAAAGCTTATATCCTTTCTTTTTCTGTTTCTGATTTTTGTACTGGCTGATAGTTGATATCATTCCACTTGGTTCTGATCAGGTTTATCTTAGCTGGTATGTATTATGTACAATTTCGGAATACTGAATTTAATAATTAACTAAGTTTCGGTTAATTAAAATAATACAAACCTGATCAGAGACCAACTTGACCTAACATCAGATCCTGATAAGTTCACATGAAAGAGGATTAGATTATGAGACCATTATGCCTTTTGGATTTTTAGATTTATAAAGCAGATGCCCAATTTGTTGATAAAATGCGGGATATAAATATTTACAGGTACAGATGGTATTTTGCTTGGGGCAGAGACACTCAGAGGTCCCTATGCAGTTGAAGCAATAAAGACTGTCAGCAGGATTTGTGGTGAAGTATGATTTTTCCTTTTATTTATTTAATGCATCTTGAACCATCTGGATTTGTTTCTAATGTTGTTTAGTACTTCAAGAAATTTTATTATTTTGTTGTTCTTTTATTCTGTAGGCTGAGATTGTGTACAACCAGCCACAGGAGTTTAAGAGAATTCTCAGAAGTGTCACGGAGCCAATGGAGAATTTGGAGTCAGTTGCATCTACAGCGGTAATTAACATATTTTTTTGAGTGCTTGTTAGTCCTCTACTGTTATTTACATTTTATATAATCGAGTACTGGATTAGTCTGTAATTGTACCTGCAATCCTATTAATTTTTTGGTTTATTCTTTGTTATGGGAGCAAAGCCAATATTCTGACCCCGTGTACTATGGTTATGTATTGAATTTTGATTTTTTTTTTCTTCTGAATTTTTGGATAACCACTCAACCCTGGTCTTTTCTCATTTTTTAATTGAATCCAGGTTCGTGCTGCCATCAAAGTAAAGGCTGCTGCTATAATTACTTACTCCACTTCAGGCCGGGCTGTTAGGTACTTGAAACTCATAATGATATACTATAAATTGGCTTGTCTTCTCTGAACTGGTACCAGGTGGTATCTTCCGTTGATACCAGGTCGAAAGAATTGCCTCCACTGGTGTTTATTCTACTCTCTGTGCAGAGTTCCCGTTGATTTATTCTACTAAAGAATTTTATTTCGGGGCTTTAAAATATTTGATGTTTATAAATTGTACAGGTTGATTGCAAAGTACAGGCCAACAATGCCTGTGCTGGCAGTTGTTTTTCCTCGAAATGAAAGTGAATCATCAACCTGGAGCATAAATGGAATTGCAAAGGTACTTTTGCTTGTTTCTTTACAATTAATATATGATAGAACTTCCGCAAAGGGAAGTAAAAGATAATTGTATTTCCTTACAAAAATCTGATTGAACTTCTGCAAAAGGAAGTAAAAGATAATTGTATTTAATATATTTTATTCATATCTCATGTAGGCAAGGCAGTGTCTTTCTTTGAGGGCTGTTTATCCTGTGCCAACAAATCCCAATGAAGTAAGCTATTTACATTGAAAACCTAAATTAGGATAGTTTTCATTCATTGTTTAGTGCTGCGATTTTACTTATTAATTTTCCGTTTGATAGGTCGGAGCAACTTCTGAGGCATCCCTGAAACTTGCATTAGACTATGGGAAATCCATCAACATATTAAAGGACTGTGACCGAGTTGTTGTTTTCCAAAAGATCGGGGATTCATCTGTTGTCGAAATCGTGGATATTGGAGATGTCATCTAAATGTTTTAATTTATTATCGATGGAGTGGGTGATTGATTGATTGCTTTCTTTTTTATACACGATATTTAATTTTGGAATCACCTTTTGGGGGGTTGATTTTCACAAGGAAACGTGTTTTCCTCGAAATATATTTGTTTTGTTTTGCTAGCTTTAATAACAATATTGACATTGGTAGATGAAAGAAGCACGCGCTATGATGTATGAGCAAATTCAAATGTTTTAGTTATCAAAGGAAATACCACATTGTGATACATTTTTTTTCTTTTCTGTTTTATCTAGTGTCTTTTAGTTTAAATTTGAATTAACAACCTTTGAGCTTAATCTCCGTAGGACTTGTTTTTTTATAAAATTTTATGATTGTTTTTCCAATAGATAGATTTGTGGTTGCTCCAAAGTTTCATATAAGAACATGAGTGAATGCTGTGCAAGTACCCCAAACAAAAATTTGGGACTCTTATGTAACTTTCTGACCACCTAGTTCAACTATCATTAAGCTCTTTTCCTTGTCACAACATGATAACATCTAAATTTTTGCTGTGCTCATCAGGAACTCAGTATCTCTTAAGAGAACCTAATAAATATTTTCCTAAACAAGAAATCAGAAACCCACGATCAAATAACATGATAACATCTAAATTTTTGCATGTTTATAGCGTACACATCTCCTTTTATATGCTGACTTCTTTCATGGTGAACTGGGTTTTTCACCAATTCAATAGCCGACTTGCTGTCAACTCGGATTTCCCTCCCCTTGAGCAAAACTCATTTCGCCTGGCAATCTTCTTATCCAAATTGCGTGGCATAACATGAATATGAGCCATGTCAAATAACAGATAAATATTTTCTTGAGAATCTTTTCAGATGTCAAACTTAGCCAAAATCCAGATTTGGTCGCAGAACTTTTTCGAGTTATTTCTCCAGAGTCACTATTAACTTATCTATACTTTGTGCCTCTTCACTATTCCCATCGATACATATTTGGAGGCTGACATAGGCCCTTTTTTTTTCCCTGTCAGTCCATCTGTGTATTGGACAGAAATGGTGAGAAGAGTGACAAATCTGGATAAAGATACATGAAACTTTCATGCCTGATTTCTGAGCTTCGTACCATGTAACATGAAACTTCTAGAAAAAAGTAACTAATAAATATCAGCTATGAATCTTGATAACACTACTATGCATCTTTCTTTGCTTTTAAATTCATAACTACCTTCTAATAAGGTTCTTTGAAGAAAACCACATAGATGAGAACAAAAATACAGAAGATGATTATCCCAATATCAATTGTCAGAGCCGTCATTGCCTGGTCACTTAGCTTCATATTCTTCCCACCGAGCCGATCAACCATGTCCGGAACAGGCTGGTAATTCATAATATCTTGCTCGTAAGGATCTTCCAATTTTGCCCTCATCTGCTGTAATCGCCTGCTCTCAGCCTCCTGTGCTAAAGTCCAGTCGTAAAATCGCCGGCTTTCTTCATTGCTTAGTACCTTATATACCTCTCTCAATTGAATGAACTTTTCAGATGCTGATTTGAGAGGTAGTGTGGTTGTATCGGGGTGGTACTCTTTCGATAGACGGCGATATGCCGCTTTGATTTCCTCCATGTCTGCTTCAACAGACACTCCTAAGAACCTATTTGTAAAGATTGCCGGGGAAAGAGTTAAGTATGAAGAACAAATTAGAATAGATTACATTATTACTTCATCAAGACTTCAACAGAATGCTTTGTTCAAAATATTAAAAAATAAAAGAAAAACCGTTTCCTCTTTTTATACGTGCAAGCCAAAGTGAATTTAATGATGATTTAGACAATTATCAAATAAGCGTGCTATTAGTATAGCATATCCCATGCTATAAAACTTCACTCTTTACATCAACCAAAAGTGCCCAGTTCTTCAACTCATTTCATGACAGTCCATAAAATTTTCATTTTGATGAAACCAGTATTGTGGTTTGCCAAGCAAATACTTCATAACATTACTCAATAGTCGAATTGAGCATGTAAATTTCTTAGGTAAAAAGCCTGCTATAGCTGTCATACATTATTTAAAAGAAAAATTCAAAGTGCCATAACCTAGGATGAAAAATTAATAACAGAAGACAATAAAAGATCTTAACTCGTAATGAGACTCAGAGGCTTGACTGAGGAGATCCGCGAATTTACTACCCAAGAACTCCTCTTTATTCTCGCTCTTACCATCACCGTTTCCTCCCTCGGTTTCTTTCTTCGTTTTACCACCAATCCAGCCTTCATCCATGTTGCTCCAGTGTATCCTCGTATCCACCCTCCGTTTCCTCTTCTCCGTTGTCGCAGTGGGCTCATCGGACGGCTCAGATGCTGCGAAGACTCTCACCTCACGCCTGACGGAATGGAATCGTGACTTCCTGTTTGTGTGGAGGAGCGGGGAGAGGAAAGAGGAAGAGGCCGTTGAAGCCATGTAAAGAGGTAAAGGAATGAGAGAAGTGAAGTATTGAGGGATATTGGAGCCTTAGATTTGATTTTCTTCATTCAAAGGAAAAATGTGGTTGGGAGGAAGTCTTGTGGGGCCCAGGAATTGAATAACCAGTGCCAGGTTCGTTGGTGAATGGTGAAAGACGGTTTCTCTTGTAAAAAGAAAACTTGTAATTAAAACTCGAGGAATTTGAATTTCCTTCCTACCACATGTTTTCTCTTGGTTCTGCAGAGATGATTGGGAGGAAAAAAACAATTAAAAGGAAAAATTGGAGATGCGGGGGATCGAACCCCGTGCCTCTCGCATGCAAAGCGAGCGCTCTACCATTTGAGCTACATCCCCATTTGATAATTTGCTACAACGTTTAACATTTTATTTAATTTAATAGAAAATTTTTCTTTTCTTTTAGAATCTTCAAACTAAAAAAAATAATAGAAAATTTTATTTTTCACGGCATAAAATCTACTTAACCGCAAGTAGCCTTTTTTGGTTTTCCTATTTCAGAGTCCATTTCTTACAAAAGAAAAAAGAAAACTTTTTTTAAGACTATAGAGAACAACATCCGAATGTCAATTGGTTCGAACTGCAAAGAGCGCCTCTCGAGTGCACACGTGAAAAATGATTGGTGAAATGTAGAAGAAATAATAATCATTTTTTTATCTACGTTATAATCACTTCGTTATATATATATATATATATATATATATATATATATATATATATATATATATATATATATATATATATTCACTTATAAAAAAATTTGAATTGTTGACACAACTTTTTAGATGGAATTGAATTTAATTGTAACTGCATTTGGAACAATGACTATAGATTTCCATTTTAAATTGTGTTTAATTGTAATACTTTCTTAATAAAAATTTAAAATAAGATAATGAGACAGTATCTATACCTAATTATCATCGGGATCCATCATAGAAACAGAATGCAACAGAACTGCGATGCATTGACACTCAGATTACAGATTACTTTCTTCGAGCAATCAATTAGCTATTGGTCCAGTTAGGTACCATTTTACCATGCACGAGTTGGAAGTTCGTCTCAATTTCTCAGGCAACGTCAATGTACAATATCGTTTTGTCCTGCTTTAGTTTGTGTGCACAATTTTCATAACTTGCGTTGCACATACCATTCGGAACTTCTAATCTTTGACAACCTAACAGTTCTTAAAAAAAAAATGACAATAATTGAGCCCACTAATGGATCGAAGATACAAGTACACCAAAATTGAAGCATGAAAAATGATTTCTATTATTAAAATGTTCATTTTTAAAATCTTGTTGATGTACAATTCACATGTAAAATGTCATTAGGATCTTATATAAAGTTCACCAACTAAATGGAAGTTACAAAATCTGTTTCATATTTACCTCCACACTATACATGCTTAACTAATGTGTACAAAAATTGCCTATGTTACTGTGTTATATTAGCCCTAAAAGTTATCTGCGATCAGATAGTATAGATTCGCTCCATGAAAGCATAAAATCTCTAGTAACTGAAGGTAGATCTGCATTGCAATAATAAAATCAATGCATTAAAATTTTAAGACTATAAAAAATACAAAGAATATTGAAAGGCATTCAACTTACCTTGCAGGACCTCAAAAGCAACTGATGGCACGTCTATTTGATCTTCGACCAATCTATATACATCTAGCAGCTGCAAAAGTTGAAAATTACATAAATGCTAAATCAATTGTAATCAGGCCTCCATTCCAATCTTTAAACATCAAATTTACCAGTGGACTCAAATGTTAGTATCATAGCACCCATAATACCAACAATTGGCAACTCAATCAGTCCAATTATTAATGTTAAAAGCTAAAATCCCCAACCTCCCAAAGAAAGGCATATAGATTATAATTCAATAAATTGATTTTCAATTGTTACACACCTCTTCAATATGAAGCTTGGAATCTTCTGTTAAGGCCATGATAAGCTGTCTTCTGATACCTGCATCAATCAAAAACATGCGAGCCCCATCCTTTATTGTCTCTGTCAAGTCTAGTTTCTTCTCAAATTGCCGGCTTCTATCAGTTCGCCTGTTTTCACATAGAAACAATTATAAGCATTTGCAGGGCATTTATTAATTTATTATAGCTCTCTTAGCCTAATATTCCCGTAACAGTCTATAATCTCAAGTGGACAACACCAGCAGCTATCTACAGAAATCTTGTTGAGGATCAATTACTTGGTGTTCTATGGCTGTACCGAGACTTAATAGGAGCTCATGTGTGTCCTAGGATAAGAAAAAACAAACTACCAGTATATGATCACTGTTGAATCCAAACTAGGATGAAGGGTTTTATTTTGAAATAAAGATCAAAGATTTGGTAGATATGTGTTGGATGGGACAATCAGGTTAGGTCCAATTGGGTCCAGTCATATCTGGGCATTTCAGGTCCCATGCCATTCAATTCAGGCCATCATGAAATTATGGTTTCACATTCAGTTTTTTGGTCTATCACTTTCAGCTCTAGTTCATGTTGATCTTTTGGGTTGGTAGTTCCACCTTCAGCCCCTTTCATGTACTTTTTACAAAGTCGCAGCAAAGTTCATTTTTAGGGTTTCATTGGATTATATTGTTGGTTCAGGCATGTTTCAGTTTCCTGCTTAGGACGGGTTTGTTTTTGGTCAGATCAGATCCTTTAAGGTCAGTAAGTTCTTATTGGTTACTGGGATCGCAGGTTGATCTAAGTCCAGATGAGGTCAGGTTGAGATCATTGGCTTTCCATTAAAAATTTGGGTTGAATCAGGCAGCATTAATTGGATAAAGTTACCATTTGGCAGCTACTACGTTTTGATTCCTTTATACAGTGATTATTGGATAAATACAATTAGTAACAATATGAATAAAACGGTTGGGATCTTACGTGCTTTTTACTTGCAATGCAGGATTCTGGCTCATTTTAGTAACATTTTCCTTCGCAAGAACAATTAGGTTCTCAAGCCTCTTCCACTGGAACATGCCATCTTTGAAGAGCACCTACTCAACAAGAAACTATTAGTGTTACTGAGTGTTTTCACCTTATTATGCTGGTGTACTTAAAATCAGAGACCATTTAACCATGGTCCCACCCTGTTTTGTGAGTATAGTTTATGAACAAGCTCCATGACATCTCTACAAAAGTACCTGAATTAAGCGTTCACGCAGGGCAGGATTTGGGTCTGTCAAAAGCCGCTTCGCTATATAAGGATAAGCAACCTGAAAAAGTAACAAAAAGCAGATATTGGAGAAAACTCAGAAAATATTACAGATTAATATAACAAAAGCAAAATCGAGAAAGGCTGCAACTAGCAACTTTCGAATTTAGTCAAACCTCAAGAAACTTGAAGTCTGGCTCGAGTGTAAAGCAAATTCCTTCTTGAGTCAATAAAGACCGAATGACAAGGGAGAACCTTTCAGGGATGCGAATCGGGTAGTTGTACACAAGCTGGTTGAACTTCCCTGTTATATGATACCAACAAGGCAAATTATGGTGTTAAAAGGATAAGTACGGTCACAAATGAAAAATGTTTCAGTAGGCTTCAACTGGGCAACATGCATTATGAGTAAGGCATATAATTTTCCTGCTTAAGCCTCAAGAATTACATGTATCTTCCAATGCATTGTTAGATTCTGTCAGAAAACTGATAATTAACCCAGAAACAAAATAAGAAATACCACAAGCTGATCAGGCATAATTTGCGCAATTGGCTGCAGTTAAGATTCCAATTTGCAAGTAAATTCCCGATTGCATTACTAAACAAATATCCCTAAATTGTGCAAATATTACCTCAATTTATCTCCAGGTGTGCAATTGAGAGCATCAAATAAATTACTCAATTTATCTCCAGGTGTGTAATTAAGCACAAATTGAGAGCATCAAATAAATTACAATTAAACAGCATATTTTGAAATGGACACAAGGCACAACGAACACAATACAAATAATTAGTAATGCAATCAAGCAAGACTGACCAGTAACACTGCGGAAATTGAAGTCTGACAATCCTTTTCCAACTGAATTCTGCCAAATGGCTTCTAAAGCAGGAATTATAGGAGCAACGTCAGTGCCACTTGCTAGAAAGCCAAGTCTAGTAAAGTCATTTGCCATCTCAACATAATCTTCATTTACGGCATGGACCACAGCATCAATCAAGATCTGCTTATTTTGCTGAAATTTCCAAAAGGGAAATTCATCAAAAGCAGTAAATTCAGCATTAGAACCATTTATAAAGACAAGTAGTCAGCAATATGATCAGAGTAATAAAATTCAAACCTGTACTAGACCAAAGAGCAACTAGGTTCAAATTTAAAAAAGGAAGGTGTGACTCAGTTCTGGTATAAACTATTTAACTCAAACAGGTCATTTTAAAGAAGACAGATTCTTATTAGTTATGCTGGAGGATTCGGTAACATAATGTACGTTGTACATTGAACTTGAAATGGTTAAGTTACACATTGAGCATAATTTTTTATTTAATTTTCAACAAACGAAGTTAAAAGATAAGCTGGCAATAGCCTGACATCATAATCTGAACAAATCCATATATTCCTATTTGGAGATACAATTCATTAGAGTATTAAGCAAATATGACAGATTACGGAGAGATGAATGAAAAATTCCAGAACAACGTACCTGGCTTAGAACAGCTACATTTCCAAAGTCAACATAAGCAATACGGCCATCACGCATGGCAAAAATATTTCCAGGATGTGGGTCCCCATGAAATAACCCAAATTCAAGCAGTTGTCGTAAGGCAGCACTTACACCAACCGTCAGAAAACCATTTACATCAATTCCAGCATCTCTTATGGCCTGCCTAAGAAATCTATCAATCAAGATCTATACAATAAATGGCAGGTTCTGTTTTGCAGAATTTTTTTTCCCCTTTTTACTTTTGCTTACATTCTTTTAGCTTGATTTCCACTACTCTTGGGTCATATGAAGTATAATTTATTATAATCTTATACAGGTATACTACTTAGAGGAGCTCAACATAAAATTGCTAACCTGAGGATCAGTGCACCTGATTCCATCAATCCATTCCATAACAAGAACCCGTGAACCCGATAATTTCTTGTAAACTCTTGGGATTTTCACAGTTGGATCATCCTTAAAGTTTTCCAAGAAGTCCTCAATATTCCGAGCTTCCTGCAAGTTTTTTCATATGTTAACTAAAATGGAGTAAACAGGAAGTTAAAGTTCTTCTGGTGAGCTTGAATGTTGAGTAAGAATATGTCTCAATTTCTATGACTGATACTTTAGCTTCCATAGACCAGTAAGTTAGATAACTATTTTGTCTTTATTATTTAATTATGAATGATCTCGATATAACTCCAGAAGTTCTGAAGTTAATAATTTAAGCTAGGAAGGCTTTTAGCAGTTGAAAAGAATCCAATGGTAAGCTACATCTACCAAAATGTCATGTGAGTAACTGTAAAAATTTCAGGGTATATCACAAATTTCCATTTGAGATAAGGTTTACATACACCTTTTCGGGTCTCCAGAATTAAGTAAATAAAAGGAAAGATGTAAAAGGCTTACAAGAGTGTAATCCAGCTCTTCCAAGAGCTTCTCACCAAATTCGTCAACAATAAGTTCAGCATTGCATCCCAATTTTTGTAAGCTGATTCCATTTAGAAATGAAGCCAAGGTGCGAAAAAGGAATAGATCTCGGTATATTATTGGTTCTATTCCTGGTCTTAGTACCTGCATAAGCCAGAATTTATCGAGTATAAAAAAGGCATAATTAAATCATATTTGCTAGTCAGAACAATAATTTGCTAGTTATTTTTTAAGTTCTCAAGAAAAGTAAAAAATATAACAAAAAATAAGTTTATCTTTAGAAAATCAATTTGGGAGACTGTTCATGATTGTTTATGCCATAAGCACTAGCAACTTGGATATCTCAAACTTCATATTACTGAACTTCATGAAAATTTAATTCATGATCACAAAACTCAATTAGCTGGCTACAAATTGAGCAACCAGAACTCAATATCATCGAAACTAGTTGGAAAATGAACATACCTTTATGGCAACATCCTCGCCAGTGTCCCTCAAAGTGGCACGGTACACCTGGCCCAGGCTAGCAGCAGCTATTGTTTGCGATGAAATTCTACTAAATACCTCCTCCAGAGGTTTCCCAAGTTCCTCTTCTATTATTGCAAACGCCACCTAAAAGACAAAGCAGGTCAAGTAAGCAAGACACTCAGTACATACAAAATTTTTGCAACAAACCTTTTTGAAGGAAGATATTTTTGTGATTAGTTAGTAGATTATCAGTACGCACCTTATTTGGAAAAGAAGGAACGTCATCTTGAAGAATACATAACTCATTCATGTAGTCTTCCCTGATTATATCAGGTCTATTGGCTAAAACCTAAGGGAAAAAAGTACAATAAGTTCCTTCAGAAAATGAAATATGACTATTCCCTTTCCACTTTTGAATTTATAAATTCTGAAAGTGGCATCAGAAAATAAAGAAATTTTGCACCAGTATGTTACAATAAAGTGGCAATTCCAGGTATACCTCTGCAAACTGTCAGAATATGATGTATATCCTCGGAAAAAAAGAAATATGATAAATACTAAGACAAAAGAATATCACAATGACCCAACAATCATGATAAGATATCCCCTGCTCTATGGCCTGTATTCATAGCTCCTCATTTACTATAGAAGACGCCCAATTCACCCCCTCCATTACTACTTATAACTACTCATAATGAGAAGGCAAGTTTGGCATTTAGAGAAATTAGGACATGCATTTTGCAATAGTATGAATGATATTACTCTCCTCTAGATATGTATATCAAATTTGTCATAGATAAAAAGCAGTGCTGAGTATTAGCTGCTAACCTGACCAGCCTTTATAAAGGATGGTCCCAGATCGCACAAAAGGTTTCTGAGCTGGCGGGCTCGAAAAGGTACCACCTCTGCATCTCTTCCGACCAAACAATCGTACATAAGAGCTGACCAGTAAAGTCCCAAATTCCAAATAATCTCCACTCCTCGACCCATAAGGCCCAGTATTGACCCTCTTGACTCCAGCACTTTGTCCCTCACCTAATCATAATCATAATTAAAATAAATAAGTACGATTCGATTACTTCTGGAACATAATATAACAAAAAGTGTCATAACCACTTGTAACATGTACACTAAACATTGGATAAAGAAATCTTCAACTGTTAAAATTTTGGATTTGGATTATGTACTCACCGAATTGGCATTTGGCTGGATAAAAAACAACTGTCTGATAATTAGGACAATATCATTTTACTCAACATCTCTTAACAATGTAAGAGATTATCCTAAACATGACTGATATTCTCCTTAAAAAAAGTGAAATATTACCATCTGGGGTGTATACTTCCGAAACGGTATACAAACACCTCGCTCAATATCGAGCTGTTCCAGTGCACTACTGGAAGAACCATTTAATGCACTTTTGCCTCTCTTTTCCAGTGGAATCAGTTTTTTAGGGGAAACAGAAACGGCTCCAGAAGCTGCATTCAGAACTCGAAACAATCTCGACTGTTTACTTCTTGATACAAGTGAAGATTGATGATCCCTTTTAGGTATCACAAGGCGTGATGAATCTTGAGTGGCTGGTCGAAAGGTTGTGTACAGCTCCATATTTCTCTTTAAAACGCAGTACTTCCCAAATGATTTGTCGAGAGGTTGTGGGAGGAGGAGAGATGGAACTTAGAAATTCGACTCTGGCTACGCTATCATCCCAAATCGATGGGGAAGAAGAAGGCGCTACAGTGAGAAATCGAAACTAAACTGATGCCAATTGGGAGATTCAGAGCACCTGATATGAAGTAAGGTAGGGACAGCGCGCGCGCGAGAGAGAGAGAGAGGATCGGAGACTCCAGTTTGATTGGGAATTCACTTCCTCTGGTTTTAAAAGCAAACACCAGTGTTGAAATAGGGGACACGTCACTGACTTTTTGAGTATTTGGAGGAAAGTAATGCAGACCACGCAATAGCTTCCATTTTCGTCGTCTTTATCTTGGCCTCGTGCAATAACTAAATTTAAAATACAATAAATATTCTGAATTTTGGTTGGCTGGGATCAGCCTCGGGAACAAGTTGTACGGAATATACTCCTCTTCTCAAGTGAAAAGGGATCACCACACAAAACCATCGTTCGTGTTATCTCTGGACTCTGGGCACCTTTGTTACGGAACTGCCTGATATAAAGATCAACATATCCCCACGTATTTTAATCAACAAAAGAGAGGGATCAATATAACAATAAAAACAGCCGGAAAAAAAGGACGATGCTTTAAACGGGCGGTAAAATGGAAGTTCATATAAGAATATAATCATCGACCTCGACTTTATTTTTTAAATTAAATACATTATTATTCAAACTAATAACTTTATATTTAACTTATCATACACAATAATTTTACTATTCATGCTATGTACTTTAATATTTATAATAAATGAGTATTATTCAAATTAATGGTGTTCAAGCAAAAAAAATGAAATATTATACAAAATAAGCTCAATAATAGAACAATTAATCTCAATAATAGTCAACATAATAGCAATATCAATAATGATATCTTTATAACACTCCCATTTAAAATACATCAAACTAATACATTAACAACTATGCCTGGGTGGATCTTTTTATCATAATTGGATTGACACTTCTGTAACTAAAAAACAAAGGAAATATTTTCCTGGATGAAATACAACGAACATGACTTGGAAAAGAAGAGTCCTCGATTATGCATTTCTCTTTTGCACTTGGAACGGGAGAACCACCAGCCCTGAACTTCAACCATTTATTCGTATAAAATACAAATAAACAAGAAAGGATACATAACAAAACAAATCGATATAACCTCCGAAAAGCAAAATATAAATCAATCCGCCTTACCCACCAAAAGAAAAATAACACGTCATGCCGGAACCACATCTCCACTCACACTAGAGAAACACGTCTCCAAAACCGACCTAAGTTTCCTAGCTTCTCCCTCCACATTCTCTCTATCAAACAAGGCTGAGACCACCGCCACCCCTTTCAAGTTCTTGACACCAATCTCCATTACCAAATTGGCATTCCCAGTCCCAATCCCACCAATAGCAACAACTGGCAATTTTGAAGCCAAACAAACCTCTTTCAAACCTTCCAATCCAACTGTGATATTATTCTTTTTTGTGTTAGTCGGAAAAACACCGCCACAGCCAATGTAGTCTGCACCATCCATCCAGGCTTGTTCAGCCTGGGCTACAGTTTTACATGATACGCCAATTATTTTACTAGGGCCTAAGAGGGCTCTAACAGTATGGGCCGGCATGTCAGACTGGCCCACGTGCACACCATCAGCATTGCATGCCAGGGCTACATCAACTCTGTCATTGATGAGCAATGGGATCTTATGTGCCCGACATATCTCCATGCAGGTTTTGGCTGTTTGTATAAATTCACGTGTTCCCATCTCCTTCTCTCTGTATGCAACCAAAAAAAAAAAACTGAAATGTTAACATGCTATGTGGATCCATCAGCAAATTTCTTCATCTCCTAGTGGGTTTACTTTGTGGCTAAATATATAAACTCTGAGATGAGGTTAAGAGAAAACTTTCAGTCTAAAAAATGAAAGGAGATTATGATGTGATATATGCATTGTATTGTCATACTGTACCCAGCAAGGTCAGTTACTGGCACAAACTAGGTGATAATGTAAGGGGTCTACCCCACCACAAAGGAGCTCAATGGCAATGTATTGAGACAGCATGTGACTTTAAAAAGGGCCGTGCGGAAATAACAAAAAATATCATAGAAAGATTCAAGGAGAACACATAAGACCTCAATTGAATAATGGTTGCACCTCCTTTGATAGCAGCCTCGATGGCATCAGTCATGTACCTGCCCCATTTTTTATTCATTCCCGAGTCTGTGACGGCATACAGGAATAATTCATCAGGGTTAAATTTCAGGCCAGGCTCCACATTATAAGTTGTGCTCTTTAGCTTGAAAAGGTGGTCAAACGGGCCTTGAGGTCCGCTTCCCATTGTTATGTCTCTACTGTAATGAAGCGCGCTCTCTACGAAGGCTTTGGCAGCCTATGAATTAGATTATCTCTTAGTTAACAATCCACCTAAATCTCTTCTAAGCAGCTGAAGTAAAAGTCTATAATTGGCCCCTGAATATTTCAAACTTTGATTAACATAGCCTGTTGACCTTTTCCTCTATCAGACATCTCATAATAATAACTATTACAAGTGCCAGGACACTGACATTGATCCCACAAGAAGAATAAAATCAAAATTTAGAAAATCCAGTGTACTTTTTGTTTCCAATTTCGGTCTAACATGTTCAACATGACCGTCTTAGCTCTTTATCCACTAAATAACTACTGTGAGGCTTAATTGAGCAAAAGTCCAGGACATATCTTGAATAAAAGACGGAAGTCCAAGGGCTTGTATTAGACTTTTCTCTGGTTTCAAGTAAAAGAAAGAGAGAGGGAAAAACCTTAACAGCCTGCAGCATGGGATGACCTTTAGCTAGTTCTGCCGCTATGCAGGAAGCGAGTGTGCAACCGGTCCCATGAGTGTTTTGTGTCTGTACACGTGACCCACGTAACTCATAGCATGTCTCACCTATTAGACAACAAATAATTTTCTTAGTTACCGAAGGCTGCAAGCATCTGCCTGGTACCAATATTTTCTTAGTTATTTGTTCAGGATGACAAGGACAAGATTATACCGTCAAAAAATATATCGACAGCCTCTGAAGATCCTGAGAGGTCACCGCCTTTCACGAGGACATTTCTGCATAAAGGATTCAAAAGTCAGGTATATTTGGCAGAAAAGTTAAATTCAAATAGGATTGAAACTTGAAAGAGGACATACTTTGGGCCAAATTTATGTATTGATTTGGCTGCAAGAGCCATGTCAGAAACAGCCTGCAATTGCATCCCCCCAAGAAGGGCTGATGCTTCTTTCAAATTCGGGGTTACTATATCAGCCATGCCAAAAAGCTCATCCCTAACACATAAAGTCATTCAAAGATACAGAAAGCAAAACTAATAATATAAAGACGTTATAATAAAATAAACCCTAACCTATATCCAGATAGAGTAGCAGGAGCTGAAAGAGTATCTCCGCTAGTAGAAACCATGACAGGATCAACCACTAGTGCTGACTTCGCATTAACAAATGCATATGAGTGAGCTAATGGAAGTACAGAATGTTTAATAACATTACGACTGTATTCATTCAATTTTTACCTTTTACAGGGAATCTTTTCAGACTCTCACATAAAACTTTAATCACTCCGAGAGATGGAAGCATCCCTGTTTTTACCTACTAAAATCAACCGTTAGAACAAAGAATATGTCTTCAAAGCAGCAAAACTGTCATTGCTTGCTCCAGTGCACCCTATTTAACTCGTTATTGGACGGCACGTCTTCCCAAATCTAGTATACCTTTTTAACAAGAGTATGAACCATTTTTCAAATAACCTTTGCGTAATACTGGCATCATCTCATTGCAGGATTATTAAAAAAGGGGCAATTAAAGAAATGGGATATAAGTCATGTAAACTTACCACATCAACTTCCATATCAGATAACACTGATTCCAGTTGTTCTTGAATGAACTTCTCTGGAACAGGATGAACTCCCTAAAAAACATGAAATTTGTGTTGCTCAGCCCCTCATTTAAAAAGAAACTTAAAATTTTAACATCCTCAATTGGAACCGCAAGAGCAAATGATGTCTATATTTCCCAGACAAAGTCCGCTTAAACAACAAAAGAAACAAGAAGAAGAAGTTTGTAAATTCTGGATTGAATTATCAGCAGCATGCTGAGAATTTAATGCAGAGACCACCAATTTCAAAGTTTTCTGGAACTTGCACAAGAGTTTTAGACAAATGCTTCTACAAAATTTCCTCCCAAAATCGCATACTATTCGTCACGAAATATGTTGCAGCTTTATTAAAATAAATAAAATTTACCTATATAAAGTCCAGTTAACAATCCACAATGGCTTAGTTAATGCGCAAATCGTCAGACATGATGACCGAATAAACTAACGAACCTGTACTCCGACAGTGTTCTGAGCAGTAACAGCGGTGATGACAGAGGAGCAGTAGACACCCATGGCTCCACAGGCCTTGATGTCAGCCTGAATACCAGCGCCGCCGCCGGAGTCAGAACCAGCCACCGTCAGCACGTGTGGGAGCTTCGTCCCCGCCGCCAGAGCGGGTCTCTCGGCCATGGCGGTGGTCGAGAGAGAAACTGATCGGCGGCGCGGAGAGAGGCGCGCGCGAAGGGTCGAGAACGAGACGAGTGGAGTCGGACAAGGGAGAACGAACGGTTGAATAAACAGCGGTGATGCCATGGTAACTAACTATTGAGTCGACGACTGGGTTTTATTGCGACTCCAGTCGAAGCGAAGATAACGGACGACGTCATCTGTGAGGATTGGTGAGGTATGCTGTCATTGTTTTCTTATTTCAATGTTTCTTATTTCAATGATATAATTACTGTTATTGAATTTAAATTGTATAATTTAATTTAAACAATTCAGATTTAATAATAGAAAATATTTTTTATTTATATTTTAATGAGCTTTATATGTTATACACTCACAAAAATTATAGAAAAAAATATGACAACGATATGAATTATGAGAAATCGGAGTGGGAGACTGCATGTGGGCCTGGTTTTAGTAAATAAATATGAATATTAGAAATAAACTGATATCTGCAAATCATATGTTTTATCATGATAGTGAATTAACATAATTATTTTCAGAATAAATTTGTTATATACAACATTTGTATCTTACCAATAGATGTCCAGATTTTTCAAAACTATATTTGAATTTGTTTCCAAAACTAAAATTATACTGATATTTGTATTCACAAATTATTCATATTTGTAAAAATTCAGGTAAAAGTAGATAATATATTATTCTTTTTTTCACCCACCTCGATTTATGCCCCTGCCTAAAAAATGATTTGATTTTAAAACTTCTTAGTGACATATCCTATTCATATCTAATACTGACTTTAATATGTCTTTTAATTTATTTTGATCAAAGGATTTATGTATCTTTGCTTCTATCTCTTTATTTTCAGGGAGAATTGCTGGTGTACCCATTTAAACTTTTAAAATTGCCAATATCCCCATCAATCTATTAAAATATCTAATTTCCCCATCAAAACTTAACATTATTTATTTTTTCCCCTTACTTCATTTAAGCTACTGTAAACTTTGTATTAAATATTAAATTGACTATTTTCCCTCTCCTCAAAATAGAGATATTTATTTTTTTCTGACAGTACAGAAACTGAGCACACTAATGAGTTATTTTGAGCAAATTAATGAGTGTAAGTGAGAATGTGTTCATATCAAAATGTAATGCTAATTCTTCACTTAAAAAAAAACCATGAGTTTATGAACATATAGCACCTTGCTCGGATAAAGGAACAAATGTGTTGTAATTAATGAGGTAATGGTAGTAGTATAATCTAACGAAATCTGAAATCTGTATAGCTTTCTTGTGCTTTAATGTGATTATATGAAGGTCTTGTATTAATATGCAATATACAGCATTTTTAAGTGTACTTGTACTAGAACTTTAGATAGGGAATTGAATCTTACTTTATATATCGCATCCAGTTTCCACAAGCCATAATAATATTTCTTGTGCCTAGTTATGCTTGGGACCAGTGTACTGAAACCACAGCTGAAACTGTTAGGATTGAGGAACTAAATGTTGGAGCGTTCCTCCTCGTCTAATCTATCTAATGGAAAGAGTATATTTGTCAATTTAATTTTAATAATGAGTTGTTAATCGGTTAAATGAAGAATTGGGGAAAAAAGAAATGAAATTACAATTTAATGGGGAAATAAGATATTTTGAAGTTTTGATGGGAATATTGACTATTTTAAAAAATTTAGTGGATATACTAGAAATTAACCCTTAGTTTTTAAATTTGTCGCGTGTAAAAGTTTCGAATAAAAATTGTCTTATTTTATAATTTATTTTTTTCTTCGATAAATATTTATTTTCATGACCAAATTCGACAAAAACCCCAATAACCAATAACACCGTCTAATATATTCCGACATTTTAGATTTCAAAGGCGAAACTCCTTCCAAACTGTATTTGATGCGATGCAGAACAGAAAATTTTTGGTCTATTAACTCGAGAAACTTTTGCTGCAAAAAGATTAAACCCTCTTTTACTCGATCTGCGAGCAACTTTTATCATGTAAAATAAAAACAAAAGACATGAACACCAACAACCTTTCCTATGAATATAAACTATAATAATTAGCCTAACAGCCAGATGAAAATGTTATCACAAGATACAAGTATGCAAATTTGCAAAATAATAATCAATTACCACAATATTGGGATTCTATAGAAGTCAATAAATTAGGATAGATGATATACTGTAATCAGAAAAGAGCAACCATCCATTTATTTAATCAGCTCTGTCAGTCTAGAAAAGGAAAAAAGGGAGAGAGAGAAGGTTAAAATTTTAAACATGGTGTTCAGAAGGTTACTCTTAACAAAGAAAAACTTTCTTTACAAATCAGGGCACCCAGGTTTACAAGTACAAGAACAAAAAATGTAACCACACTAGTGACAGGATATTATACTTCCATTCTTCCTCTTAAATCAAAGCTCCAAGATATTTTATTTTTCTTTATTGCCTCTCTCCTGAAAGTAAAAAGGTCAACCAAAAGAACATTTATTACATTTAAAAACTTATAGTAACAAAAAGTTCATGCAGAATACAAGCTGTACTGATTTACCTGAAACTGGCATACAGCAGCCAGAATGTACCAACATCAGCAATTATATATTGCCGCGAGTGAAAAATAAAGGGTAAAAAGTTAGAATGTGTACCTTCCAGGGGTCCTGGTGCACTTGTGTGGGTCCCCCATGCGCATCACCAGCAGGATTTATGCCATGAACAGGAGGCTCTTGAGAGAGATTTCTCTGTTCTCGAGGGCTAAAGTTACCTCTTTGTCCCTGGTCGAAATCCCTTTGGTAACCACCATCTGTTACTCCATGTGGTGGGCCGTAGCTCTGTCTGGGTCCCTGGTGGTAGTTTCCAAAATTTCCTGGTTGCTGGGGATAGTTTTGGAAATTACCTTGTGGCTGAGAATAGTTTTGAAAATTTCCTGGCTGTGGCCTCTGTTGCTGGGGATAGCTTTGGAAATTCCCTGGTTGTTGCCCCTGTTGATTGTAGTTTGGGAAATTCCTGGGCTGCTGCCCCTGTGGTTGAGGGTAGTTTTGAAAGTTTCCAGCCTGTTGTGGGGGGTAGTTTTGGAAATTTCCCGTCTGTTGTGGGGGATAGTTTTGGAAATTACCCTGTTGTTGCTGGGTAACAGGGTTGCTGTAAGGACGGTTTCGCTCAAATCTGACTGTATTTCTACGTCTGTTTTGGGTCCCGAATTGTATTGGAGGTGGCCTTGGCGTGATCACACCGTTATCATACTTATCCCCTGTGTGGTTTGAGAAAAAATAAATCATTCGACTATGGCAGCGGATTAGTCAAGGTGCATTTATTTCAGAACTGCAAGTCTTTTGAAGACAGCAAAATCTCTCAGCTTTCGCATACATTTCATAATTAGCAAATACATATCAATTATTTGACCATACAAAAGGTTGCCATACAAATTCCACGCCTGTAGGATCTCATACCACTGAGAATCAATTACTTTCCTTCTCTGGATCTTCTTGCATTTTGTTTGTACAATTTCACAGCAAGGGTTAACTTAATAGGTCCGGAATAGGTACATACACATGAATGTGTATATTAAGTTTCTCTTCCAAGTCCTTTTCTACAATAAAATGCAAGTAGATGCACTTACTCTATTCTATTCGAGGTTTTAAACAAGAGTAACGAAGTTAGATTAGAAGATGATGTTAAAGTAAAACATACCTCCATACTCCTTCGTTTCAGGGTATAGGTATGAATCTGGCAAAATGAACACAACTCCGGGCAAGCCTGTTTTGAAATAAAAGGCCATAAAGAAAAGACACATACACTTTACTTCCAAGTCATGTGTGTAAAGAAAAATGAAAAAGAAAAAAGCAAAGCCTAGGGTGTCACCTCTGAACTTTTCAGACATTTCTTCAGTCATTTCAACTTGGAAACCAGTATATGTAGTCGTGCTACATGCATATATCCTCTTCTTTGCCTCCTCCACGCTAGAAAATAAAGCAATTATTATTTATACACCAATTACTTTGCTTTAAGATTGCCAATATGAAAATAGACTAAAGATAAAAACTATTGCAAGCTTATGAAGAGATTGAATTTTACAGGAAACAACTACAGCTAGAATTGGAGTCCTGGTATTAGACTATGGGGTGTTGCTTTGCGCAGCGTTTGGTTTTCTCCAGACACCACTCCAGATTATTAAAGACGAATTTACCCCTATTGCAAATTGTGTATGAAATTTGACTTTAGTCCCTTATTTAACTTTTTTACATTGCACAAAACATTTGAGGTTTTCTTAGTTACTTCATTATATTGCTTAATCTGTAAGTTTTGTTGGAAATATATATATATTATTCTTTTTGTTAATTCTATTGAGTAGATGTTTATATTTTCATTCATTGTTTTGTTTATACTTAGCACATGGGTGGTTAAATTAAATAGAAATTTTTTAATTTGAAGGTTTTAGTTTTCATGCTAATAGAATAGATTCACCAGAGTATTTGATTGTAAGTTTGATAGTCTTAACAATCATATAATAAAATCAAATAATATCTAATGAGTATAAGGCTAATTTCGTCATTTAAATTTTAAAAGAGTGTTCGGAGAGAAAATAACACTGCCCAAAGCAGCAGCCTAGACTATGGCTCAGTCCAAATGACTTTTACAATAATAAACAACACGACAGTACCAGTATCAGTACCACTGCACTACAATCAGTCTAACACTCGAAGTGTCCATACTGAGACAACAAATGAGCATATAAGTATACCTTCCCAAGACCTTAGCACAGGTCTGTACATAGGCCTCTACCATCTCTTCTGGCGTAGGCTTGGGGTCAGGAAAATCCATCGTGATCAACCAGTGGTTATAATCACATCCCTCGAACAGAATCTCCTCTGGAGATATCTTGCTTTCTTCGCCTTTAAAGTCAGATCGGTAATTGAACAGATGGGGCGAGGATCTAAACCCTAGGGTCTGGAGAAGTGAATTTAGGGGACGGATGGGGCGAGAAGGCGCGGGGAGAGCGTGAGGGAGAGGTTTTAGTATAGAGAAGGAGAGAGGAATGGCGCGACGGAGGTGGCGAGAGAGAGCAAGCGCCATGGTTGGGTAAGCAGGAGAGAGAATGACTAGGGTTTAAGCCGGATGGTCGGATCGCAACAACGCCTAGGGTTTTAGCTGAATGATCACTGGTAAATGGTAGGCTGATTTTTTTATATACCCCTCAACTCTTATTCAATTTCTTATTTCTCCCTCTATTCTTTAATATCTCTTATTTATCCCTTAAGTGTTAACAATTTATTTCTAATTTATCCACAATATTAATACTATTAGATTAATTATTATCATTATCCAACAATTCTATAATTCTTTTTTGAAAAGACAAAAATACCCTCCTCTAACTCTCTCTTCCTATCTTCTACTTTTTTTTTCCGTTCCTGATCTCCAAAACTTGGACCTTTTGACCTGCTTCACTTCTATGCAAACAACTACATATTAAAGCCAAAAAAGAAAGAAAAAGAAGGAATTGTTTTTCATGCTGAAAATTTTAAGTTATTTCTCTTACCATTATTGTACTTCTTATACAAGTTAATTTGGACTTTAATTTATCTCAGTATGAGTTGTATTGTTTTTGTTGTGGCCTGCGTTTAGTATTGCTTAGGTGTGAGCCTCGCAAGTAATTGTTTATTTCCCAGTTCAAGTGAAAGTGCATATTGAAAATAACATACATTAGACTATATTAGAAGTAAACTAGAAATGACACTTCTTTAATACAATGCAATTAGGTGGGGATCAAAGAATATATCTTCGCCCAGTTAGTTTATTGATGTTCTGCATGTGGAGGTTAGTTTTACTACTAGATGTTACTCAATTTCAAATTTAAGCCCAAATCAAATATTAGTTACCCTCCTTTTGCAATTGCTTCCAATACATGACATGAAGTAAATGGAAAATCTACAGTTAGAACCAGCGGAGACAAGTCAATTAGTACAAAATCAGTATCACGTAATCCCCGATTCTCCATACTAACACGAACAGGATCGTCTCCCACTGAATCAGATTTTATTTAAATTATTGAATCGTGTAATACTGTCTTTTTCTGATATTGTGATTTTCGTCGCGTTAGTAGAGATGTCTTCCATTGGAGAATACATCAAATGTCAGATGATGGCGAGAAAAAGAATTATGACAAAAGAGAAAAAAGAATGTGGAGGGCATTTTTGACTTTTTATACTTATATTTAGAATTAACATTGAATTTTTTACAAGATAATCATGATTAATCTCATGTGGTTAATCCAACGGATAAATAAGAAAAAAAACTGTAGCACTTGAAGGATAAATAAGAAATATTAAATAGTGGAAGGAGAAATAAGAAATTGAGTAATAGTTTAGAGGTATATAGAAAAGGAAAATGTTATGGAGATATCATTATTGATACCGTCATCGATACGAACTTATTTATATACATTAAATAAGTTATTATGTATATTAATGATTTTATTATGTATAATATTTTTATTATTTAACTTAAATAGCATTAATATGTGTAATAACACATTTAAGTTACATAATGACAATATTGTACGAAATGAATTTACATAATAAAGTCATTGATATGCATTATAATTAATTTAAGTTACATAATAATAATATTATATAAAATAAGTTTGTATAATAAAGTCATTAATATACATAATAACTCATTTAATGTATATAATTAAATCCGTATTATCAATAAATGCACTGTGTATCAGCTTCCGATAGAAAATTAAGCCTATTATTAAATTTTCTGAGTGTTTTTACTAAACCGCTATCCTATCCAACAATTAGTGCGAGCTCCAGGCTTCGCTTCGCGGATCAGGTTTGGGCTTTTGGATTTCTTCACTCATGGAGTTGACCCTGTCTAAGATTAGCATTCTTTACTAAATGAAAATCTACCCTCACATGAAAATCAAAATATAGTTGATGTAAATATTATTTTAATTTGTTTATGGGGGAGCTGATATATAGATATGATTGTTAATATCATTATCGATATAAGTTTTATTATATATGTTAGTGATTTTATTATACAAACTCATCTTATACAGTACTGACATTATTCAATTTAAATGAATTATTATGTATATTAGTGGTATTTAAGTTGAATAATAAAAATATTGTACAAAATAAAATTGTTAACATGCATAATAACTCATTTAACGTGTATAATAAAGCTCTAAACAATAATTATATCAACAATGATATCTTCATAATATTTTCCTTATTTTATAATGATAGAAACATCAATGTTCATATTAATTGTCATATATATATATATAGAGAGAGAGAGAGAGAGTAAAACTATGGTGCTTCTAGGAGCACGGGGTTTCTTGATGCTTCTAATTCAAAAACCTATTAAATTGACTTCAAACGACAAATTCAAATTACTCAATAAATTCTTCATATTAAAATCTTGTAGAATACTATTTTTTCTATTTTTGGAGTTTTTTTTAACTATTTGTTTCATATTTTTTTTAAAATGGCATACTTTTATATGCAAAATTTATTATTTTATTATTATTATTATTAGAGTCATTTTAAAAAAATCTGAAATAAATAGTTAGAAAATCATAAAAATAGAAAATTTCGGTATCTTATAATATTTTGATATGAAGAATTTTTCGAGCGACTTGGATTTTTCGTTTAAAGTTGATTTGATAGATTTTTTAGTTAGGAGTATCGAGAGTTCATATGCTCCTAGGAGCACCATAGTTTTACTTTATAAAGTTGATTTGTAAAGCTAACGTGAGCTTAAGCTTACCAAGACTTTTGGAGAGCTTAACTCAAAAACCCATCGAAATGGCTCCAAACGATAAATTCAAGTTACTCAATAAATTCTTCATATTAAAATATCAGATGATACCAAAATTTTTTATTTTTAGAGTTTTCTAACTATTTTTTTGGATTTTTTTTGAAAATGACCTATTCTCATATTAAAAACATTCATATTTTATTATTATTTTAGAACCATCTTAGAAAATCGCAAAAAATAGTTAGAAAACTCCAAAAATAGAAAAATTCGGTATCCTATGAGATTTTAATATGAAGAATTTATTGAGCAACTCAGATTTGTTGTTTGGAGCCGTTTCGATGAGTTTTTAAGTTAAATTCATCAAAGAATTTGGTGAGTTTAAACTCACACTTATATATATATATATATATGAGGAATGCTAAAATACAACGTGTTGTATGGATGGACCCATACAACGCGTCAAAATCTCAAATTTCAAGTTAAAAATGACCGATCCAAACCGTCAAATATAATCTCCATATCAAAATCTTATGGAATAAGAAAATTTACCTTTTTTTAGATTTTTTTTGATATATTTTTGGATGGGGAGAAAATCGTTCTTATTGGATGCTCCAAAACCTTTAGATCAATTGATTTTTTTCTCTTCCAAAAAAATAGCAAAAAAATTCTAAAAAAATATAAAATTTGGTATTTTACAAGATTTTAATATAGAGATTATATCGAACGGTTCAAATAGATCATTTTTATTTTCAAATTAGAGATATTAAGTCACTGTATAAGTCTATTCATACAATATGTTGTATTTTAGACTTCCTTTATATATATATTAATAATTATGTCTATATTAATTTTAATTATTATTTTTTATGAATATTAAATATAAGATCAATTTAATATAAATTAGAAAATTCGAAGACTAAGATGGTGTATTTGATATTTCAATGACCGAAATGATAATTAAATAATATTTAAACATCAAATTAATATTTTTCAATCTTTAAAAATTAAAATAATAAAAAAAAATAATATTTTAGAAATAATTCATATAGTTTACTTTTATGAATTTAAAAACAGCACATCTGCTAACTAATTGTGATATGTGATTAGCACTTAGAAAATAACGTCATCATCACGCGACTCCCCGACACTGACTAAAGTTCCCCCCATGAAACAAAATTTCACGTGAGCTGTCACGTGTTAGATACGTCGTATTATATGTCGTGCGCAGAAGACGTACGGTCTAATACATTTCAGCTGAAATTAATATATCTAAATAAAATATAAGTACCGCTTCAAAACACGCTTCGATAAAAGCATACGATACGTGTAATTAAATATGACGTGTAAATTAAACATGTCTAACAGGCACTAGCTCAGTGGTTTAATAGTGCTCCGATCTGCATATTGAGATTTTGTGTTCTGTGCTCGGTATTTGTTTTTTGTTTTTTTTTTCTCTTGTGAATTCTCAATAAAATTTGCTTCATTTAGTAGCCAAAATATAGAAATCAAATTTCAGGCTTCAAAATTGACAATTGAGTAAGGCATTATTAAATTTGGTATCTCACGAGACAAGAGTTAACTAAATTAAGGTGATGAATTTATAAATGAATTTGTAAACTTATCTTTGAAGGCAGTTGAATATATATTTTTTATGTTAGTTTGATCTAGCATGAACAAATTTAATATGCATGTAATAAAGACTTAATTTAGATACTTTTTTATACAATTTGATAATTATAGATATAGATATGATCGAAATTAACTTAAAATGTGAACATACAAGCATCTTTCAATCCAATCATGATTGTCAACAAATTCGATTCAAATAAAATAATACTATAATACAATGTAAAATCTATTAAAATTTCACAAAATCCACATCCAAATTTATAATAAAAATTTGAGAATTCAAATATGAATACATATCCATTTATTGGAGCGGATTTTGAATAATATTCAGATCATATTAGATGTTTCAATTAAAATGTTTAAAACATTAAATTACATGCATAACGCGCGTAGATCTAATTATTTTACATTATAAATGTACAACTTAAAAACAGTAATTTTACTTAAACAAATATGTATGACCCAGTGAATGTACATAATGTATATAACTTTAAAATAACTCAAATTATATTCAACATTAAACTAACATTACTTATTGATTTTGTGACAAATTTAGAATTCAGATAGTAAAAAAAAAAATCTACATCTAAATTCAATAAACAAGATGTATTATTGTCATACGTAGATTCACTGAACTACCGAACACATTTTCAAAATTGATACACAGATCTATTTACAGAAAAATACATATGGAATCGTGGAATTAGAAGCATACATTAACAGTCTTAATCGTGCAATGCACAAGGAAACGACTGGCATCATTCAAGAATATATTCTCATAACATTAACTGACTGCATGGCCCCACTAAAAAGACTTATTATTATTATTATTACCTGTCTGTTGCTCACCAAAAGGCGACACAGCATCAGTATGAAAAATCGGAAATGAAGAATGCCGATGAAGAACACGACGGAACTCGTGCTTCCCGTGACTCATCCAGTTAGGCAGCATTGTTTTATTCTCTCGTTGATTCTTTGTGCCTGTCTTGCTTGCAGTTATCATTCCTGTCCTGCTTGCTTGATACGGTGATGAACGTGATAAGATTTTACGTTCGGCGTTATTTCTCACTTATAAAAATTGAATAAATATATAGGAGAGACATATATGCGCAATTCCAGAAGCATAATATGTTAATTAGAAGTTGGTTTTTATGTACCGAAATTTTTTAAAATGGATGACTAAATTTTTCACCATAAAAGTTTGAAAGCATCGTGGTTAATGTTATTAATATATTTCTGCATACAAACTTAACTTTATTAATTAATATAATTATTAGACTTGTTTTTTTTTTCCATTTTCATAAGCATTGTTTCATATAAAATGCTCTCGGGATGTATAAGTACACACTCCAAACCGTACTGAAATAAAAATTATATTAAAAATAGAAAATTTTCAAATGTCATATGTCGTATAAATATATATTATTTTCAAATGATATCCTCTAATATATCCAAAAATAACGCGTTATATGATAAATTTAGTCACTCAATTCAGTCATATCGTTTTTCTTCTCTTTAGATTTTGGAAAAATTAAGGATCAATTGATAGGCTTTGGATATTATACTATTTGCGGTTGTTTTTGTTTCCTTCTTTTTTTAATTTTTAATTTGTATTTATATATCATTCTTGTTGAAATATACTGTTTATTAAACATAATGATGTGATGAAAATTAATCATAGGTGAGTATGCACTAGTATCAGTTTGACTAGAATCATTAATTTTCAGAAAAGAAATGGAATTTTCAAAACAAAAGGCAGAAAAACAGAATTTTATTTTTATTTTATGCAAAAAACAGAAAACGAAAACCGGAAACGGTACCAAACCAAACAGCCATGCCACAATGGATCCAGGATCCTGATCAACAGCCTGCTGCCGGCGGCACATGTATTATTTTTTTTATGAGAGCTGATACACAAATATATTTATTAATATCGTCGATACGGACTTAATTATACACATTAAATGAATTATTATATATATTATAATTTTATTATGCAAACTCATTTTATATAATACTATTATTATACAACTTAAATAAATTATAATGTATATTAATGACTTTATTATACAAATTAATTTTGTATAATATTGTCATTGTACAATTTAAATGAATTATTATATATATAAATGATATTTAAATTAAATAAAATATTATACATAATAAAATTATTAATATATATAGTAATTTATTTAATGTATATAAATAAGTTGTGCTGATATTAATAATGATATTTCATGATATTTTTCTCTTTTTATTTCCCCCTCGTCTTTTCCTGTATTATTTTATCTTATCGTCTCCTAAAATCCAGCATTCCAGCAATCATTCTCTGACCAAAACCCAAAGCAAAGGCATGGTTCATCCAATCAATCCCCAAATATTGAATTCAATTTAAATACCACACAATTTACACTCCACTCAACTAACTCTTACGCTCCTCTCTTACTACCTCGTCTAGCGCGAGCGATATTTTCTTTCCCTTTCTACCAAACCCTTAATTAATCATGGGAGAATCGAACGATGCGCCAGGAGCTCTCCGAGCAATTTGCTACGAGCGTGGTTCTCTCCGCCTCCTCGATCAGGTAACGATTGAATTCTTTCACATACCTTTTTGTTCGATCCTTACAAGCAGATGTCGAACTGTTTCTTTTGACTAAATATTGTATTTTTTTTTTAATAACAGAGAAAACTGCCTCTGGAGAGTGTTTACCTTGATATCAAGGATTCCAAGGACGGATGGTTTGTTTATTGTTCCCTGCCAACTTTCCCTAAAGCTGATTATTGATTAGAATTTTTAATTTTTTAACATGCATGTTAGACTGATTGTCATAGGTACATAACCATTAGGGAAAATTTTACTGTTGCTAACTTAAGTGGTACAAAGCTATGTCTGTTGAATAATCTTTGCATCTAATTTAACATACTGGTTTAGTTTGTGGCATATGATCTAATATTAACATGTCATTTTTTAACCTTGAAATCAATTAGGAACAGCTTATTTTGGCTCCATCTGTCAGGTCTAATAAGTTTTCTTAACAAGCAAATTTCTGTACATCAGTTCATAATTTCTAGATTACTCTGAATGGGACGCATAATTGAATTGTAAATCGTTACCTCTCAGCAACCTTCATTTCTCACTTTTGTACCTCGCTTGTATTTCATTTTGTTAAGGTCATTTTGTTAGTAGGTGTGTTGCTTACTACGTCAATAAAAAAAATAAGTTTTTTATAACCAAAGCTAGTCATTAATTTGGGTTTGTCTAGATTAATACCTTGATTAATAAATCCTTATTTTTTTAATCCAACATGTGATTTCAGAAATTACTCTTTATTATATACAATGCATCGATGTCAGAAATTACTCTTTATGTTAAAATTTATAACTGATAATTTTCTTTTGGCAGAATAACAATAGAGAAACTAAGCAGTAATATTGTATATATGCCTTCTCTATCTTTGTATAAAGGTTGTAGCATGTTATATGGGTGCTCTGGTTCTGAAATGTTAATCTGGATTTAATTAGATCGCACTTAGAGGCCCTTATTACACCTTTCTTTTCCATTGACCAAACAAAATCTATATTAATTTAAGTGGCTAATCTCGCTATCAAATCCATTTTCCCATCATTAGGAGCTAATTTATATGCATACTATTTCATGCTTCTGATACACAACCAAGGAATGCAATAAGAGATATGGTGGTTAGAGGTGCTCCAGCAATTGCAATAGCTGCTGCTCTTTCTTTAGCCGTTGAAATTCACAATCTCGAATTCAAAGGAGCTCCTTCTGAGGCAGCTGATCTTATTGTGAAGAAACTAGAATTCTTAGTTTCAAGGTAAATTTATATATGAGACCTGCAAACGAAACTAAATTTGCAGAAGTTAGCTATCTGTTTCTGTTCTGCTGTGTATCACTACAATACTTATATGTGATGCTTTGCTTTACCAATGTGAATTTGGCCAAATGTTTATCAACTTGCACAAAATAACATGCAGCCCATTTCATTTTGGTTCCTGGTCAGCTCATACCAGCTGCAGTTTAACCTTCAAGTCCCCTTGTAAATTCTATAGAAGAATTACCTTGTCGTGAACATTTCCAGACCTGACACCAACTCAGAATGAAAGATCTAGTTTGAGTTCGACCTGGCTTAACCTGGCTTATAGATTATTGTCTATCTCCTCGTTTACATAAAGGAATTTGAAATGAACAAACGTGAACCAAAACAAGCAAATTGAAGTTCAAGTAACCACACTCACAGTTCCCCCACTTCCCATGCATTACTGGATGAAGCAGTACTAGATTCTTATATGTACTAAATTAATCCTAAATTCTACTAAAATATGACAATTTGGCAGCTGTGCCCATTTTACTTGTTTCACATTTTAGTTGACCTTTAATGCTTATGTGGCAGCCGGCCAACAGCTGTGAATCTCTCTGATGCGGCAACAAAACTTGGTGATCTAGTTCGAAAGACTGCTGAAACTACAACAGAGGTCGAGAGCGTATTTAAGGTAACAACTGACAAAATATATTATTTTTATGTTCCAGTATCTACTCACAGTTATTATATTCAACTGGTACAGAACAAAATTTCTTGAGGCGCTTTCATTTTTCCAAGATGGTTAACATTGTCCGCATATACCGTCAAGAGACGCAATGTTTTTGTACCAAGTCGGCTCAAGTTCTGTCGAACCAGCCTATCTTGTAAAGTTTTTTTTGAGATAAAGATGTGGGTTAAGACTCCTAACTTTAAATATCCATAAATGATCCCTCATCTTGGTTTAGAAATTGCAACCTTGGAGAGAATTGCTTTCGTCACTAGACCAAAGGCTGGTTCTCATTAATCTTGTAAAAGTTGGATCACTATAATGTAAATATAACATTTTAGGCACTAAAGACTCGTAATTTCTGTACTGACTTGTAAGGTATTTTCTTTGTTAAATTTTCACAGATAGTTTTTTATTAATTTAATCAGGCTTATGTCGAGGCAGCTGAAGTGATGCTTGAAAATGACGTTTCAGACAACAAGGCAATTGGGTCTCATGGCGCCATCTTTCTTCGAGAAAAATCTGAGGGCTTAGAAAAATTGCGCGTTCTGACACATTGCAACACTGGCAGGTGGGTCCCACATAAGTACATTCAGAAAGTAACATTCATTGGATAAGAGTTCTTAATCTAACCCTGATTTGGTGATAGTCTGGCAACAGCTGGATATGGAACTGCACTTGGTGTAATTCGTGCTCTTCATGCAGGAGGTTATTTAGATAAGGCCTTTTGCACTGAGACCCGACCATTTAACCAGGCAAAATTCCAATTTACTCGGTTATTTTGTCTTTGAGGTATATATTTGGATTTTCAAAGACTATGCTTACATCTAATGCATCATTTGCAGGGGTCAAGGCTTACGGCTTATGAGTTGGTTCATGATAAAATACCTGCAACTCTAGTTGCTGATTCTGCAGTTGCAGCACTTATGAAATTAGGAAGTGTCAATGCTGTTGTAGTTGGTGCTGATCGAATTGCTGCAAATGGTAGTTATAGAGAATTTATTTTTTAGTTCATTCAAATGGAAGCAAATTATGTCCAAAAAACATGACCGAAAGAAAGATAAGAAAAAGGGAGACATGGTACAAAACATGGTTGCTAGTGCCATAACTATACCAGGCCTGACAGTTATTCTCCAGATACCATATAATCACTAGGTATTAGTTTATCATTTCTTCGTAATGATCTTTGCTCGCATGTTCTTTTATAATAAAGGTGATACTGCTAATAAAATTGGGACCTATAGCCTTGCACTTTGTGCAAAGCATCATGGTGTGCAATTTTACGTCGCAGCGCCTTTAACTTCTATCGACCTGTCACTATCATCCGGGCAGCAGATAGTCATAGAGGAGAGATCACCTAAGGAATTGCTCAATTCTGAAGGAGGTCTTGGAAAACAAGTCGCAGCAAGTGGAATTGCAGTATGGAATCCTGCATTTGATGTTACTCCAGCCAGCCTGATAACTGCCATCATAACTGAAAAGGTCTCTCTTCTTTGTGAATTGTTGATAATTTATGATGACTATCATGAAATATTCACAAAAAAAATAAGCCAAGTAAAGACATTAATTCTCAACTCAGCAGCATAGAATTTAAAAGGCTTTTATTTGCTGTTGCTAGTTCCTTAACATTCTTTTTACTAGATAATTTAGAAATGAAAATCGATAAAAGCAAAAGTTTCCAGATCTGGATCTCTGGTTTGTTTGTTTTTCCTTGTTTGTTAGATTTTGAAATTGTTACCTGTATGTCGGGTTGTCCTCATCCTTTTGCATTCTCTCTCTTTCCTGCTCTGCATTAGTTGTATTGAGTCTTCTCTTTTTTTGTTGAAGAAGTCGCATCCAAGCTCCATTAATCCATTGAAATCATTAAATGTTACATAAACAAACTCTATTGAGTTAATATTTCGTATTTGCAGGGTGTCATCACAAAGAGTACTGAGGATGCTTTTGAAATAAAGAGCTTTGTAGAAAGCATGAGGTAAGAAGCCGATGTTAGAGTGATATAAACAGTTATTGAATTTCCTTTTTCCCCAGAGTATTTGTAGTGTAGTTCATGTATGTTTTTGCTAAATAAAATCCAGGCTGTAATTTGGGCACCTCTTTAGAAAATAAAGCCCAACTAAGTCTTAGCATATTGTTGGAAATTGTAAGCTCGGCAAGTATTAAGCAGAGAATATAGATGAGGATGTTATTGGTTTACCAAGTTTTCCTATCTGTACTATAATTAGGGGAAAAAGGTATATGGTGTATGCGTACTTCTCTTACCTATTTAGTACTCAATAACAATTCATATTGATTTATTTAGTACCTCATATCATAACATAATGATAATACACATCAATTGTATTAATGAAATTTGCCAACTTATACGTCATTTCTTCTAATGACGTCTAATTAGAAAACAAGGGAATGCATAGCTTGTGTGTTCTTTGAATTGAATATCATGTTCATGGCGCTCTATACATTGCCAATAATCTTGAAGGGTAAATACGTATAAAGAATTGGCGTAGTGTACAAATGAAAATTTTCTCATCTCATCTATTCATTTAAAAAATTACAGTACTTAGTGCTGAAGGTACCCACTGAGAAAGAATTATTATTATCTGAAGCAAGTTAATGATAAATAAAATTATGTTATTCTTATTATTTATAGATAAAAGAAATGAAAAGAAAAACATTTATGGCTCAGGTTGGTTTGGATAAAAAAAAAAACCCCTCTGTAACGTTAAGAAGCTGATCTGGATTTTGGCACTTTCTTTTTTTATGTGGCAATCGAGAACCCCGAAGTCGCGAGAAGGAACAAAGAAATGGGATGATTTGGGATTGAAAAGATAGCAGATTTTGTTTGCAAAGATGTGTTTTCATGGTCTCCAATTCTTTGTCTTCGCTCCCAGTCTCTGATACACAATGATAGGTTTTTATTTGCGAAATCAAAGGAAACTTCGCGTACGATGTTTGTGATCCTTCTAGTTCTGAAAAGTATGATAACGAATTCTGTAATTATTATTTTTCTGATTGTACACAAAAAAAGGTCGCCTTACTTTGAAGTTTGGGCTATAAAATTTGATTGGAAGAGCCCCTTCTGCTATGTCATTTCTAGGCCACCGTTTGACGGGAACCCTGGGTTGTTTGAATGCCTCTAGATAAAATGACTGCGTCTTTGACGCCGTTATTCGATGAAAAGTTAAGTTTATATTTAGGCAGAATTTCACATATATATCCTTAGAAAATATCAAAATTCATAATATCATATTTTTCCTTTCAAATTATTAAAACTTTCATATTTATCCAATATGTTATCTTTTCTATTAAAACTAACTCTATATTTAAAAATTTATCATTTATCCTTATTAAAAATAATAGATATTTTTTTAAAATTGAATTCTCAGTAAATATACTACAGATGCAGTTACGGAGCATGAATACTAATCATTGAAGATTTCAAATTTTTTGAAATTGAAATGAATTCTCAATAAATAAAAAGATAGGAGGTAAAATATATTTTGATATTTGGAGACTTGTTATTGGAACAACATGAATGAGAGAAACTAAAGATATAATAATCATGAAATATATATTAAGATTTTAGATTGAGTTTTAAAATATTTAATGAGATTATTTGGACTTTTTGAATATATTTGATATACCATGAAATTTTGTTGGATAAATATAAGAGTTTTTTTAGTTTGGGAGGATAAATATGATATTATGAATTGTAGAGGGGGGAATACATAATTTCGAACTTCTAGAGTGGTATACATGAATTCTGCCTTATATTTATTATTTTGTAAGAATGCTTTCTAAATTTTTTGATTTATTTCTAATTATTTGTAAGAACGCGTTTGGTTTCTGTCTAATTATTTGAGAAAAATTAATATCGATTACTTTTACTTAGATTTTAGAGAAGTGATAATTGCACCCCTTAACTGCACCTCTTATATACACACCAAATGTGTTTATATTTTTTTAAAAATATTTATATTTGATGATAAAAATATTTATATTTTGCATTGCTGAGATTAAAAGTTATGCAAACTATATTTTATTTGTGCAATAAAGTTTTTAACTTTAATTTTCTATAATCATTTAAGAGTGAAAAATAATAAACATCTTCTATAGTAACTATAAATACTTACAACTTCATGTATAAACAAATTATTTATTTTGTATAAATATTTTTTTGATGTGCAAATGAAGAGTCGGTGCAAAACGTACAGTGTAAAAATAATTTCTCTAAATTTTATATGACAATTCATCATGGGGACTTCTTATCTTTTCGTCTAAATTTCAACAAGCATCTCAATGAATAAATATATTTACCTGAAAATGATCTTAGACAACTCACTGATTATGAACATCAAACGCGGCAGTACTCAATTGACTATAAAAAGATTTCAAAAAATACTCCATAATTATAAAAAATAGTAATATATTTTTATATGAGTAAAGTTAGTGTGATCTTAAGTTTAACAATATTTTTGGTGAACTTAATTAAAAAAATCTATCGAAACGGCTCTAATGATAAATTCAAGTTGTTTAATAAATTCTTTATATCAAAATCTTATATGATACTGAAATTTTTTATGTTTAAAGTTAGAGACTATTTTTTCAGATTTTTTAATACGATAATAAAATAATGAATATTTAAATATTAGAATAGATTATTTTAAAAAAATATAAAACAAACACTTAAAAAACTCTAAAAAATAAAAAAAAAAATCATATCCTAAGATTTTGATGTAAAAAATTTATTAAGTAAATTGAATTTATCGTTCGAAGATTACACTTACTTTATTCTTTTTGTATTATAAAAAAACTTTTCCTTCTAAAAAAAATATTATAAAAAAGCTTTTCCTTCTCAAAAAAATATTATAAAAAAGCAAACTATTCCGAACTTGTCATATCCAAAACGAACTATATCATAAAACAAAATACTCCAAACTATATTCTATCTGAATCAGAGTTTTAGTCCTTGTCAATTTATTCTTGTATATCGAACTTATCACTAATGACATTCTATAGCCACTAAACCAGTATAATTTTTTTTTTTAACGATTCTATGGACCATTGACGCAACAAATCGTGAAAATGTACATTTCATACAATTAAATGGAGTTCTCGAAGCAACTAAATAAGCCAAAAATGGAACTACAAAGGAAGAAAAACAATACTCAAAAACATGAAGACAAACTACGCTAGCTAGGGCTGATTTTTATGTCGGGAAAAAAGTTATCAGAATTACAAAAGTTGAAATGAAATTATCGAAATTATAAAATAAGAAAAATTATTTTCTAAAAATTCGGCCAGAGGGAGGCCGGATTCTCAGATACCGGTCATGCTAACATGTAGGCCAAATTCTTAGGAACCGGTTAGAGAAGGCTGGGTTCTCAAAATCCGACCAGCAAGTCAATACAATAATTTTTCAGTTAGATAATTTTTTTTTAAAATTCAAAATTAAATTAAAAAAAAATGATCAATAAAAAAGTTAAAACAACAAATTTTAATGATATCTATATATATGTATACGCTATTAATTATTATTCAAAATTAAAAAAAATATTTTTTGTATTTTAATATTTTTTAATATATACTGGTGTTATAAATGATAGTGAAAACTAGAAATAAAAACATAATTTCAGATGATATAGAAAAAACTGCTGAATATTCAGAAAATTATAAATGAAATATTGAGCTTCAATCATGCATAATTTTTGATAGGAATGTCCGTAGAAAATATTTAATACCAATTTGAAAAGCTTGTAAAACGATCTACATTTGTTGTCGAGGAAAATCCCACAACCGCCATTTTCAGGCCCAAAAATGTCGTATGAGCCCTCTAAACTTAAGATTTAATTTTCTGAAATTTCGGGAGTTTTTTTATATGTCGTTTGAAATTATTTTTTTATTTTCAATTTTCACCGTCTTTTATAAAAGCATGCATAATTATTAAAATTATTAAAATATAAGAAATATTTTTTTAATTTTGAATAATAATTAATAACGTATATGTATATATAGTTATCATTAAAATTTATTCTTTTAACTTTTCTCTATTGATCATTTTTTTCAAATTCAATTTTGACTTTTTTAAAAAAAATTATCTAACTGAAAAATTACTGTGCTGACTTGTTGACCGGTTTTTCAAAATCCAATCTTCTCTAGCTGGTTTTTCAGAATCCGGCCAGCATATCAGCCTGACTGATGTCTGAAAATCCGGCCTCCCTCTAATCAGATTTTCAGAGAATAATTTTTTTTATTTTATAATTTCAACTATTTATCAGATTTTCAGAAAATAATTTTTTTATTTTATAATTTCGACTATTTTCGTTGGAGCTTTTGTAATTCCGAATTTTTTTTTTCCATATAAAAATTAACGGCTAGCTAATGATAGAATGGGTCTAAGGTAAAAACAGGCCAGAACCGTCCGGTTCACACTCTCTACAACGGTTATGTTTTCCCTTTCACATAAAAAAAAAGGAATTTAAAACGTGCGAACCGGTTTTGAAGCAAACGATGTCTGTATTAATTGAGTGTCTCGTCCAAAGAAAAGAAAATAAAATTAATCGAAGTCTGACATTCGACAGTAGGTATCCAATGGTTCTTTCTTTGGAGTCGACCACACATTGACACGTCAGCTCCGTGGGGCCCACTGCCAGTATCAGACTCGAAGGGGAATTTTTCACCTGTTAATTAAGGTGGGCCCACATCCTCCACAGCTTTTTATTACTGTTCAAACACAGATTGCATAAATTCTCAAATATATATATATATATATATATATATATATCTCTTCATTTCACTTGTTCATACATGAATTATATTCTCAATAAGAATTGTTTCTCCATTTCACTTGTTCAGTTCTAATAATGAATTTTGTATGGATGGAAGATACTCTAGTTTTATGATTATGTCATGTCATATTATATATATTATACATATTTTTAAAATGTTTTGTATATATTTTATAGATATTTATGTAATTTAAAAAATATATAAAATATAATTAAAAACTAAAATTTTAATTGACTTGTTATTTATTCACTAACATTATTTTCAACAAATATGAATAATATAATTTATTTTGAGTAGTAATGTGCAAAAGTGGAAAAGATATATAGGACAAATCTTTTCATTTTTTAAGGTCGTGTGAATAGAATGAGATAAAACCAACTTAAATTTGAAAAGTAAAACCACTATTTCAAAATTAAACCTCACCAAAGTCGGCCAGTTGCCAATTTGCCATCCCAGTCCAAATCCCCTGCAATTTATTTTTCATTCATAATAAATAATTTTGTTCTCTCCGCTCATCACGCACTGAATTCTCTAATAAGAGACGAATAGAGAATTTAATTTACGAATTTTCAGTACTTGGACTTGTGAAATTCCATTAGCGACCTTATCTATTCTCATAATTGTTTTGAGAAATGTATATAATTAGCTGTGACTGTGAACAATAGTTGTACAATAATATGAATGAAAAATTATGATTATTTTCATATTCATTCGTAAAAATAAAAGCATAAGTTACATGATGACTCTTAATATATCATCCTCTTCTCATTTTAATACTTGAAATTTTCGGTTTAATTATATCAAACTGATCTTACATTTAGCCTCCTTCGAAAAATAATATTTTTTCATCTATCGCCACATAATTTTTCAGAATTGCAACTAACATGGATGCAGTCATATAGATAATACAAATAACGTTGAAGATAAAATAATTATTTATAGCATCACTTATCAGCTATATTGATGCTAATTACTAGCATTGATAAATTAGAATACATAATAAGATAAAATAATTGCTCTTTGAAAAAGAAAAGGTATGATTTATACAGTTATACTATACAATCGACATAATGCATGATCAACTTTCTGTTAAATAGCCAAAAATTTAAAGTCTTGTATGCAAATTTCATAACAAAAATAAGAAAATTTAAATCACTCTGCACATTCAAAAAGAGTTTGTGCGCCACCTTATAACGTCTAGACTTGTCTCTATTATCCGATTTTTTTTCTTAAATAAGCTCAAAAATTACGAAGAGCTGATACACAGATACGGTTATTGATCCGTCGTCAATACAAGATTTATTAATATATATATATATATATATTAAATGAGTTATTATACTATTAATAATTTTATTATGTAAATTCATTTTGTACAATACTATAATTATTCAACTTAAATGAGTTATTATGTATATTAGTGGTATTTAAGTTAAATCATAGAAATATTATACAATATAAAATCGTTAACATACATATAAATCATTTAATATATATAATAAAATCCGTATCAACGACATATCGATAATAATATCTCCATAATATTTTCCATTAAATAAATAAACTAGTGGTTGGGGTTTTTCAAAACCTAAACTTTCCGCTAACATTAATTGTTAGTTGTTCATAGGATGGAGAGCCTCCAACAAATGTTAGAGTTTTCTAACACAATTATTTTCATTAGCATCAAATAACTTGAACAAAATATAAACATGAGAATTAGTTTAAGCAATTTACCTGATTAATTAATTATTACGATCCTGAGTAGAAAGCTTAGATTGGTGATCAATTCATCGATCTTTTACAATTTTTTGGACATAGATTTTTTGAATTTATGGAAAAAAAACTGTTAGTATTATTCTTCTAACAATATTACTTGCTACGAATTTTTTGAACAAAAATTACTGAAAAAATTAAGCGAAGAAAATATATTAAAATATTTACAGATAGGTCCCTGCTTTTCTGAAACTTTTGTTATGGGGGGGGGGGGGGCAGCTCCTTGTTCGTACAACATAATGGAGAAATCACGTGAGACCATTAACAACATTTTTTTATTTACTTCAAATTTTTAAAAAGCTGGTAGCATTATTATAACAGCTAAATTACAAAAAACATTCTCTTTTTTTCTTTTTCCTAAAAAGACGCATAAATTAAAAAAAATATTAATCACGAATTTATATGCGATAAACTTAAAAATAAATAAATATTTTTGTTTGAAAAATGATATTATGTACGGTTAAAAACAATCCAATTAGTTACATAAAAAATAAAAGAGTTGTATTATTTTGAAATGTTGTATGATATCTTAGCTCCAACAAACAACTTTTTTTAAATGAAGAGAGAGAATGATATATGAATTATTCGATCAAAATAAAAAAAATAAATTGAGGGATCAATATTAAAAGTGAGGTGGTAGGGTTAAAAAAACCTTAAAACTTAATTATTTTTGTAGATTGTAGAGTATAAATTTTATAATTTTACATTCTTTTAACATTATTGCGCGGAACAAACCTATAGAAATAATATAGAAATAATATTGAAGATAAGCACTAGAAAATACCTTTATATGAAGAAATGTCTTTTTTTATTTTAAATATTCAAACTATAAATTAAAAATAAATTCCTGACTTAATATATGCCTTAATGAGTTAATTGACATAGAAACAAAATTGAAGATAAGCAAGAAAAATTATATTTTTTTGGGTTGTATTATATTTTCTTTTATGAAATCTAAGCAAATGCCACTCAATAGCCATCTTGGTAGAAATTGTCCTTTGTCATAAATATCCAAACTATATAGAAATATTTTTTTTTTCTGACTTCATTTAATATCTTGCCTCCTTATGTCTTATGATATGGATTTGTCGTTTTCTATCCAACGCATTGGTAAAAATATTATTTCTCCCTCTAACTAGGTCTAGAGATGGCTGTGATATTAATTTTACCATGTTTAATGTACGGTAATTATCAGGCAGTAAATAAAAACAAATTTTAATTAAGAGAAAAGATATTTGTCCCCAATCACAAATCCCCCAAATAATCCCCCAACACAACCGTTCTCTCTTCTTTTAGACTATACACAGTTTTTTTTTCCTTCTCATTTTAACATAAATTGATAAACTCCTATTTCACCTCTTCTCCTCTCCGATGTTGAAGTTTTCATCTCTCCTTCCATTCCTCTCCAATACATCCTTTTCTCTCATCTGAATAGAAATTGTATGTTTCATTTCAATTTGATCTCTTCTCTTCACTATCTTCACATCTATGCCAGCGATACAGTCATGATGACTACAAATTCAGTTATCCGTTCGATAGAATTTATGCATTCGATTCTTCAGAATTTTTCTTTACCTTTTCAGGTGCATCTCTTTTCACAAAAAAAAAAAGAAATTGTTAAAATTTGCTTCTGAACTTTCTGATTATACCTCATTATAACCGATTTCTCTTTTGAATCAGATGCTTGCTTCATAATATCTTCTATGTTCGCTATGTGTTTGTTATCAATGAATCTCATTTTTCAGGCGATCTACAAAAATTAGAATAATGCTTTCATCTTATGAGATGACATGGCCTTATATGTCTATCTAGTGTTCGACCAAATGCCTTAACAAAACTTGACTTTGTTTATATATTTTTCTAGTCTAAAAATATATAAATAAGT
Source organism: x Bolboschoenoplectus mariqueter (assembly GCA_037678475.1). Classification (NCBI taxonomy): domain Eukaryota; kingdom Viridiplantae; phylum Streptophyta; class Magnoliopsida; order Poales; family Cyperaceae; genus x Bolboschoenoplectus; species x Bolboschoenoplectus mariqueter. Next base: position 2,206,431 of record CM075263.1, on the reverse strand, counting down.
CACCATTATTATTAGTATATAGATTTGTCTAATGAGGTATTAAGATTTATTATATTTATTAACCGGTAAAGTTGAAAATATGCATTTTGCACTGTTTAAAAAATATATAGTGAAATAAATATTTGACATTTGTCCATTAAGTATTAAAATTTTCTGTTTATAATATTGATCGATGATTTTATACATGGAGTACTAATATTTTGGATAGTTAATATATAGACTTGTTATTTTTATTAATTAGCAAATTTGAAAATGTGCATTTTGTACTATTTAAAAGCACACAATGAAATAAATATTTGACCTTTGTTCATTAAATTTTAAGATTTTATATTTGTAATATTGATCAATGATCTTGTACATGACGTATTAATATTTTGAATAGTTAGTATATAAACTTATCTAATGAGATATTAAGATTTTGTGATGGTGAAAATAACAAACTGCAGAATAAGTATTGAGACTTCAAGGTTCTTAAAAATCTTGAAATCTTAATACTTACGGTCAAATTGGGAGATTTGACTGGAAAATTTTATTTGAACGACAATTATCAGGTTCCTTTAATTAATTTGAAAACAATATTTTCATATAGTTGATAAGGAGTAATATTAAAAAATTAATGATTTTGATCGTCAAAAAAATTTGTTTAGATTATGGTCAGTATAGGATTAATCCTTTTTTTTCATATAGAAAAGATAATTGCCGTACGATTTTTAAAATAAAAAAACATTAATTTTATACTAAGCAAAATCTGAACAGAATTTTTGGACGATGGTTAGCAACTCTAATATTAATAATGATCATCTAAACAAAATTACCTTAATCTGCACCGATTTAAAATTAATTTTCTAGAATTAAGCTAATTATTTGGCATACTACAAAAACTAATTTTAATCACACTTAACTAATTATGTTTTTTTTGAGAAAAATATCCTGAGAAGGAGAACCGGATTTCCTTACATTTTAAAGCAAAAATACATAAAGTAATAAGCAAATATAAGCAAATATAGTAAAACTATACATGAAAACCAAAGAAAAACAAACAACCATAACCATCCCCAAACTAACCAATACCCCTGCAATTATAAATTTTCTTAGTAATAAGAAACATTCGAAGTTACATACATTTGCATTGCTTTTCAGAAAATCAAGCACAGAACACAAGTACAAAATTCCCCCTACAAAGAAAAGGATGCATATATATACTTGTGTTTAATAAATGACAACTTGTTTGTGGCATCCTGAAGGTGACACTTGATAATAATTGAGACAGTATTTTTCTATTGAATGGAAGCCTTCTCTTCTCTTCTCTTCTCTTATCGTTTTTCAATCATTAAATTTTTGTGTGTGTTTCGATCGATCATGACTGCGACTACTTCAGAAATGAAGACCAAGAAAAACAAATCCGATCTGAACTGTGTCTGTGCCATTTAAAACACTTGGCTTTTATTTTATCTGACAGGTTACTTCATCAACTCGCAACCTTTTTTTGGGTTTTTTTTTTTGAGGAAAAAATGGAGTGGTGATCTTGACGTCGCTTGAAAAATCTTAGCAAAAATACAACTGATTTTTGTAGTTTGTATTTTTATATGTTTGTGTTTTATTTTTTGTTTTTTTTTTATCTTTTTTTGCTATGGATTATAATTTTTAGTGGTTATTATATTTATATGAATTATGACTGTTAATTTTAGTATGAATTTTTTTTATAATATAAATTGTGATCTATAGCAAAATTAAAAAATTTTCACCTATTTTGTTGATCCTCTGCTAAAACACGGTATGACACGAGTGAAACCTTATAGAGATTTGAAGTATTATACTGTATTTATTCATAAAATTATCATTTCAATTTTGATTTTGGGTTCAATTAGGATGATTTCAACTGAAACTGTGATCGGTGTTCCTTTGACCTCCTTTTTTTTTATTTTACGGGATTGCAAATTTGCAAACAAGTGGTGAAATATATATATTTTTTTAACATACTTTTACATGAATCATGAATGAAAGATTGTAAACCCAAACTTAGCAAATTGCCTTTATTATTTTGGTTTACTCGTCGTGTCATTCTTTTTTGGGCATATTTTACTAATTTATTTACTTTTAGGCTTTTAGCAATTAGCATACATATACCTTTCTTTTTGTTATCGTGCGTGCATGATTGACCTATGTACCTTTATTGATTCTATTTAGTTATATTTATATAGCATTGAAATGATATTTATATGCTCCCCATCCATTGGTCACATTGGTAATAATTTGTCTTTGCCTTGCTGGAATTCAACAAATATTTCCTTGCAAGAATTTTGTGATTGGGAATTAATGATCGCTGTATATTATCGCACATTATTTTTATTACCATATAGTCCATTTATTTATTTATTTTATTATTGTTGGTGTTGTTGTTGTATTATTTATGATTTAGAATACAGGAACAGGTTCACTTGAAAATATGGAATTAATTGATTCTTGTTTTTATTTCAAATAGCAGTAATTATGATTGACCTTTGTACTATTTATTAAATGTCTTCACTATTGATCCTTATATATGAAAAAAAAAACAAATTTGAACTGTGACAAATGTCTATAATTCAAATTCTTACAAATATGAGGATTATTTACATCGCTACTATTATGTAATTTTGTTTTTATTTATATCGCTACTATTATGTAAATGTATTGAAATCCTTACAAATATGAGGAAATTTTGGATGTTACTTGTTTTGTGTCGTAGAATGCCATAATCTTCATTTTTATTTATGTTTTAAATTTAAATCCCAAACCAAATCTCAATTGTTGGTATATTAATTTTCCACGAATTTTGAGTTATTTTATACTAAATAAAAGTGTCAAAAAATATAAACGTATATTAAAATTTACTTATCATAACTAATTAGATTCATTCGTTTTTTGACTAAGTCCGATCAAATCAATATGAAATGAATAGAAAAAAATCACAAAATATTACAAATAGATATTTTTCATGAAAATAAATACAATTAATAATTTCAGCTCGATATCTATATTCCAAATTTCAAATTTATGACATTTTATGACATAAATATTTATGTATTAGAATCCTCCTAATAAGTTGGGAAAGTGCATTTCTCAGTTGCCAAATTTGCAGTGTGAAGCAAAGGTCTCTTTCTTTATTGATCTGGTCCCCTATTTGTCTATGCTTGAAAAATTGAAAAGGAAAATGTTTGTGACATACCATCATTAATATTATCATTAATATCATTTTTATTATTCATATAAAATGAGATATTATTCATATTAATAACTTTATTATATAATTAATTTTATACAATATTTTTATTATTCATATCAAATATCACTCATCTGAATAATAAAAAAAATGCATTTCTCCATTGCCAAATTTTCAGTGTGAAGCAAAGGTCTTTTTCTTTTATTGGTCTGGTCCCCTACTTGTCTATGCTTCAAAATGCACTGTTTGAAACAATATTGTCACATATTTATGTGTCTGTTTCGGCCATGGTTTGAAACCAAACCAGCAGTAAATTTTGGTCGACGATATAGTCAAAAGCAGGTCAATTTTCTTTTTTTTTTTGTTTTATTTCTTTTTTTGTGTGTTTTTTAATCGCAATTTTTAAGTACTAGGATCTAAGTAAGTGAAAAGAGGAAGAAAATATTGATATCAGAAAAACCATCACAGTTCGATAGAATTTTTAATTTTTTTTGCTTTGTTTAGTCAAGTATTGGGACTATTTATTGTTCATGCTTTAATCGAGCTCTTAAAATTTTCTTTATTTAATATATTCTTTATTTTTCTAATAAATTACTACGATTATTGCAATTTTTATTCATGTTCTTAGGTATAAGCTTAATATTATAATTGATGATAATGATTTATCCAATACGCTTATCCATTTCAAATTTTGCCTCCTCGTGATTTATCACAAAGCAACTAAAACATGTCTCTGGATTTCATCCGCATCCTAATTTTTTTTAATTAAATTCACAAAGAGAAATTCTAATAATCTCTCTGACATAAAAAAAAATGAAGAAGAAGAAGAGATTAACCGAGACAGCAACATTGGTTGGCACAATGTGGAATATAGTGGGGATCCGTGGCTGTAACCAAAGACGTCATGATTCATGAACCGCTATTTGTTGTCTGTTTGAGAAAGAAAACTCATTAAGACAGCACAAAACATGCTCTAAAAAAAAGAAAAAAAGAAAGAAAAAACAGTGTGTGAGATAGACTAGATAAAAAAAGGGGGAGGAGGCATAGGAGATGTAATGTAGGCATATAGCAGCTGTGCTCAGTACCCAATTACCAAATCCCAACTCCCTTATTAGCTGTCTCCTTGTTGTCATTTCCCCGTTTCCCCCACACACCCCACCCACCTTCATCTTTTTCCACATTAATATCTCCACTTTTTCACATCTAACCCTATACTGTTGAAAAATTGTAAACAACTTGTGGTTTGGTCCTCAACTTTTTTGTTTACTTTGTTTTGTTTGTACATTAATGTTTTTTGCCCCTGCCATGTGGCAATTTGTTAATGGTTTGTTGTTTTATTAAACTTATTTGATGGCACGTGATTGTCTGCCTTCAGGAAAATTACACTGGTATTTCAATGTTTATTCATACAATTTTAAATTGGTTAAATTGCTTCATAAAATTTGAGATGCTAGTGAATAGATATATGACAACATCTATTTTTTTTTTTACTTCCATTAATGAGTTAACTAAAAAAATAAAATAGAGAAGCTAATGGATATATGACCGGATGCAAAAAAAAAGAAGAAATAATCAGGAACAAAACGTACCTTTGTTTGCTGTTTTCCACAAGAGAACAAAATACATGTAAAAAAAATCTATAACAATAAAGAGCCTACTCGTTTGTTTAATTTTCTTTTTAATGGGGGGCTTATTAGAAACTATGAGAGGAAAATTATTCGTTTACCGTTAAGTGGGCTTGTTATGACAACAAAAGAAATAACAAAAATCGTAGTGTTATAACCCCGGTTCTTTCTTTGACGAGTCCACCTATCCTCCTCTTGGCCGCTCCTCTCACTTTCTCTCTCTCCTCTCTGTCCTGTTCCCTCTTCCTCTCTTCCCCATCCTTTTATTCTGCGGGGAAAGAAAGATCACAACTATATATTTTCTGAGGTTTAATTTTTTCTAGTTCGATTCAGATTCTCCAGGGGTGGGAAATCGTGAGTGATTCCTTTTCTCTTTGAACTTTTCGTTTCTTTTTATTATTATTATTGATTGTTTTGGTCTGTGTTGTTTGAGGAATTACAAGCTCTTATTTTATCCGATCCATACTTATTGAATTGATTGTTATGACCGTGTTCCTGTTTTCTAAGCTTTGATGCTTGAAATTTTTTATAATTGTTATTGATCTTATCATCTATTGACGCATACTGGTAAATTGAGATGCATAAAGCCCTCATTTTGAGATTTGATTCTTCTCCAGTTGATACAGACTATAGATGTATAGGAGCTCTGTGTTTTTCTGTTTTGATTGGAGCTGAGCTGAACTCGCAGCTAAAATAGCTGATCTGTTGTGTTTTTCTTGTTGTGGATCTCTTCCCTGAGGCAATAATAGTTCTAAATTGGAACCGCGAGCATTGACATTGGATTTATTGGATAGGTTATAATCATACTTTCTTTACAGTTTGAGTGTTTGCAAACCACAAAAAGGCAAAAGTTTGCATGTGATCAGTGTTTTATGGTCACTGATTCAGAGAACCTTCTTCTCTTTTAGTTGTAATTTGATTTTGATAACTCATTACTTGCTAGTATAAAAACTTGTGTCGAATCAGGTCTCTCAAGTCACTAGAAATGCATTGATTTACTATATATTTGTGTTTACAGGTCGAACTATGGCCAGCATAAAAGGGATCAATTCGCGAAACAACAGTTCTTCTTCAACAAAGCAAGCCTTCCTGCCCCCAAGAAGCCCCTTCCCATCCCCAGTTGCTCAAAATTACATTGACCCTGGTACAATTGGCTCCAAACTGAATACTAACCCTAAGTTGGCTCAGCGCCACCCGTTTCACAACCGAAATGCATCTGAGAGTTTTCTAGAAGAGCAGCCTTCCTGGCTCGATGACTTGCTGAATGAGCCAGAGACACCTGTCAGGCGTGGCGGGCACAGAAGGTCATCTAGTGACTCTTTTACATTCTTTGATGGGGCAAGTATTTACAGTTCAGACCTTACTGGGTCGACATGGGGAGGAACGATTGAATCCAATAATTTGAGGTACCCAGATCTGAATTTGGCTGGCCGGACCCAAGGCCGGGTCTGGGAGAGCCCTGTGGCATCAACCGGGTTCCACCGACAGAATAGTGGCAAGGAGAAGGCAGTCCCACGGGATGCCGACGTGGTTGTACCTGATCCTTTGGTTAAAAAGGAGAAAGAGGAGTTAGGTCAGGAGCAGAGAGTAAACGGTTCTGCTGAGAGAAAGGAAAATCCACATGGGAAGCACATGCAGTCAGAGGCTGATACCAAGCGGGCTAAACAGTAAGAATTTCTTATATATTTTTCATGTGTAAGCCACCTCAAGATTAATGTAATGGACTAAGATGGAACCCCATAAGAAATGTCAAAAACTAAAATCATGGTAGATATCTTTGTGCCTGCCCCTGACCCATTTAATTAAAAAAGCATGGAACTACAATTCTTTTGCCATGGTTTGTCGCTTTACAAAAGTAGAGGGATGATTTTTTTTACTTTGTCTCGAGGGGCATGCCTTCTTTTTCTGAGTTTTCCAGTTGTAGATGATATTTATGTTTTGTGGGGCAAGACATGAAATCCTTCATCAATGAACACCTCATTGTATAGAAATTTAGCATTTCTGTACCCAAATAGCTCATAACATATTAGAACTTAATAAATTCAATCAGAATGTGAAGTTTATTTCCTAGGAACCAATAATACAAGTGTAATAATTTAGATATGGTTTTATTTTATGATGGTATAGGCAATATGCCCAGCGGTCCCGTGTGAGGAAGCTCCAGTACATCGCCGAGCTGGAGAGAAAGGTTCAAGCCCTTCAGGTAAGATCATTTAAAGAACATGTATTTTACAGTTCGAAAGCAAGCTTCTATTTTTCCACTTGATGTGTTATGCAAAAACAATTATTCTGTAGTCAGAAGGAATGGAGGTGTCAGCAGAGATGGAGTTTCTGAGCCAACAAAACATAATGTTGGATTTGGAGAATAAGGCGCTTAAACAGCGGCTCGAAAGCTTGAATCAGGAGCAACTCATCAAAAGATGTATGCTATTTCTTTCTTTTTCTTTTTTCTTGACCTTCTCTTGGGAAGTCAAGTTGATTGAATGGATACCTAATTGCAAAATTGTCTTAATTGAGCCACCTAACAAGATGTGCTGGTCTAATAGCAATTCGTTACCAGCTGTATGTCTGTACCTATCAAAATTTGGGACATCAGCTGAACTTGCACTTTTTGCTCGATAAATTGTATCTAGCGGAAAACTATTGTTCTCACTATGGAATTTGTAGATCTATTATTTATTCAGTTGTACTTTGATTTACATATAACTAATTTCATTGTTATTTCCTTTTTGGAACATGCAGTCCAACAAGAGATGTTTGAGAGAGAAGTCGCACGACTGAGAAACATATACCAACAGCAACAACAGCAGCAGCAGATGCAACAACAGCAGCAACAAACCACTGGCATGCACAGCCGAAGTAGCAGTAGAGACCTTGATTCCCAGTTTGCGAGCCTCTCCCTCAAGCACAAAGAACCCACTACTAACTCCGGGCGTGAACCCGTTAGCGGCCCACTTCGCATCTAGAATAATCCCCTTGCGGGCCTGGCTTCTTGTGTTGCGGTGCTGAAAAATCTGATTTAGAGAGAAGTGAGAGCTGTATTTACCATTGGAAATTCTCACCTGATGGTGAAATTAACACCACAGAAAGGTGATTGATTAGTTAATAAATCAACAACTTTGGGGAGTGTTCTGATTTTTTTGGGTTTTATAATTTTTCTGCACCTGACTGTCATGCTGAGCTCACCGTATATTTGTTGATGCTCGACCAGTCTGAGGTGTCTTTAGGGATTTCTTTACCTTAGCATGATGCTTCTCTTCGCATCTCCCTGTCTTGCCATGGATTATTTTTTTTTTCCCTTTTTCTTTTTTTTCCATTATTTCTATTTTTTTTCTTCTTGTAACATTTGTACTAGAGATGGTTAGTGTATGATGGATCTGGGCATGGTCCATAAGTGGGAAATGAGTTGTATTTTGTTCCAGGAAATGTTGCTATGAAAAAGGGACAGAAAAAGGAACTCCATTGACCATGATCCATGGAGTGGATCTGCGTGCGTTTGTATTGGCACTTTTGGTAAAGAGCAACTGTGGGACTCGACTTGTTGTGCCATTATCTAATCTTTTATTTTTCGTGTTGTTTGGTCCGGCAGTTAATTTCTTGCTTCATACTTTCGTCATAGGTTAGTACTGTTAGTTAGAAAAGATGCATCTAGCAAGAAAACAAGTTTCTGCTTAGCAGTTCTTTTCAAACTAACTAGTGTATCTTTAATGTGTGCATTTATTATTCAATCCAAGTTAGCTGGCAGGAATCTGTTGATTTGTTGAGTTAACAAAATTTTGATAATTTGTTGTAGGTTTTAGTGGATTGATGCACAAAACAATCAAACTATTTGATGGGATAATGAAAGACCTAATTGCCTAAAGATTAAACTGATAATAATAATGTGCCAGCTGTGCCCATATCAGGCAAAATAAATATTTCAAAAGTTTCATCGGCTTAAAAATATTTTCTTAAAAGTTAATTTATATAGAAACAACTAAGTATAACGAATTACCATAACTAGTTTTGCCCTACTTCATAGAAAGTAATATCACTGATGACTATAAAAACAGCTATAAACCTATAACTCAGAACAAAAAAAAAAAAGGAGAAAACCAAAAACATGCAACCTACTCCAACTCTCATTTATAACTGGAGAAAAACGCGGTATTCTGAAGCACATAGCCACTTAACTTCTGACTAATATTATATTTTTAATCATTCATCCAGCTAACTTCTGGCAAATGACAAGTGCATTATTCTAGCCTAATCTTTGAGAGGGATGTGACCCATCAGTCTCAAAGTAACAAGGAATTTTATCCGCGGTGTTTAAAAAAATAGAAGTAAAATATTTGGACCAAAGGGAAAAAGGTAAACTAATTATGTTTTGTCCAGATTTTAGAAATGGAATACTTGAGAGCAACCAAATTAACATACAAATTGAACATGAAGGTCAAACTTGTAAAAAAAAAATGTAATAGCGAAAGAGTTCTACTCATCTTAAATCACATAGAAATACATGTATTTGTGGACAAGAAAGATTACTGCAAAGGCTAAATAATTGCTGGCAAATACAAGTTTATACATCTTAAACAGAAAATAAATGAATATAAAAAAAGTAACTACTCATCTACTTGCATTTCTTTGGTTGAGTGTGTTGCCTTGAAATCTGTAACATCCTTTGCCAAGTCACCTATCCATCCAATAATTGTACAGATGAGACCCAGTATTATTCAATGATTATAGAAGGAACAAAAAGAAAACAAACAGACATAAATCCAAAATTTACAATAAATAAATGTGAGTTTTGCTCTTTCAAGTCAGTACAAGGAGATTTAAGGTGGTATGATGGAAAAATGTGTTCCGACATTACTTATACTCCTGGTGATCCTAATTAATCAGCTACTAATTAAGCTATTAATATGTTTAATCAGATATTAATTAAGCTAATTAAGGGTTGAGTTGTACTTAGAACATCAAATACAACCAGAAATCACTAGGTACTGTACCAAAAGCATATGACTTCCGAAACACGAAATAGTGACTCTATGGACCCATGCAAATTGAAGAAACTGCACCCATAAATACTATGGAATTCTACAGCTAATAAGTAGTCAAACAAATTATGCAGGCATGTAAAGATAAAAAAGACTACCTGTAGTCTGAAGTCTAACATTGAAAAATATCAAAGGGATTGAATAGCAAGCCGAGCTGCAACCATTTTGATGCATTGTCTGATAAACTCTATTGCCCGTTCGACTCTTTCCAAACTCTCTCTTATATCCATTGCCTTCAATTTCTCCCTTTGCAAGGCCAAAAGTTCTGAGTCTGACATCCCTGCATCTCAAAGTTGCGGTTAATTACAACAGCTGATATGTATAATAGGAGAAGTGTTTCTTACATACTGAACTTTGATTTTCATTTGAAACAGAATAGGCAGGAAATGTTTCTTATACTATAAACACAGCCAAGTAAAAAAATTTACTCTGACACGCATGACATAAGATATAAATTAGTAGTAGCATGTATGAAATGATAGTGCTATTATGCTACCTCAATACCCCATATAGCCTCTTGCACCCATATCTGATATGGATTCACACACGATACACGTGCAGTATGTATTGGACACTCCACTTGGCATTTCAGAATATTTTATTGTTGACAAGCGTATTTGGTCAGCGATAAGCATATCATGACTATTGCACTATGCAATGCTGCACAAAGACAGCCTCACGTGATTTCCATTGGTGTAAATTCTCCTTGGTAGACACCTTACTTTTAAAAAAGCCTGAGAGCGCTTCTGGTTGTGTTTCTGTCCCTTGTGGGACTAACCTTGCACAAAACGAAAACCAGAAATATGCGCCTTTTCTGTGAGTTCAGTGGTCCGTGCTCCATTTATTGAATATGCACCTTCTGCTTTTGCTCTTAATTGTCACAAAATTTTACGAACTGTACAATTTTGCCCCTATAACATAATCCTTTTTATTTAAATCCTGAAAAGGATCCTTCTTCCCTCCCCAATATTTTTTAAAGAAAGAATTATCATTTATATTTACCGAGTTTTATATTTTATTTTCTTCAAAACTAAACCATTATATTCAAATAATATCAAGTATTATGCATAAAAATAATAAAAAACATACATATATATAAGCATATCATATCCTTAAATTATGAAAAATTATGTATCTCCATATCCATATCTTATCTGTCTCATATCCGTACCCATGTAGCATAGTAGTGCTAAGATGGCAAGGAATCTCTGACATTGTAAATTTGCAACAGAAAGCAAAAGAAGTTTCTTCACCTGAGACTGGTTGGAATGCTGAGAAGGAGATCCGTTCAGCTAGCATTGGGACAAAATCTTGAAGCAAGAAATTATAGATTTCTTTTTCAGCCCACAATAAAGAGCTTTTAGTCTGAGTTTGTAAGCGCTCTCCTTTTGGTACCTACATGGAAAATCATATCAGGAGAGGAATGAGATGCAATGGTATGTAAAACATTAAGATATGGCTCACATATTTTCTTAGTGATACCTTGATTCCTTTAACTACAGTTTACCAAAGAATGGTAACATATATCCCTAGATATTTTACCTTGAGTTTAATTTGCAAGGCTTGCAAACTTGAAATACAATCCCTAAGCTCCAAGATTTTTGAGTCTAATTTGATTGCTTCATTGGATACATGATCTAGCACCGGCACAACAACTCCTCGCAAGTAGGGTTCCATCTGAGATCAATGAAGAGTATCACCACTCTAAAAATGAAATGAAAAACCAATACAAAAATTAATAAGAAATTTACTTGGGTTATTTAAGCCAGATAGATGAATGCTGCCATTACATCGAAAATATAGTAACTTCTCATTAACCTTCAGTCACAGCTCACAGACTTGAGAATAAAAAATACAAGACAATGCATAACATAAAAGAGTAATGGATGTTGTACAAGAAGCTGGTATATACCTGTACAAGTTCAACAACATTTACACGACTTATGCCTCTTATAGATACCAGTGCTCCTATAGGCAGCCTCTCAATCTGAAAAAGAAAATAATAATAAGAAGAAACTAAATATTAAAAAGTTCAATGAAGAACTTAATAGGGTTTGGTTTGGCTGGAAGTTTGCCACAACAACTTATTGTAAATAGAGGCTCACTTTTTCTATATGGATCAAGCAGCAGTAGCTTGAAAAGGACGATCGGCTACTTGAAACTGGATCCAGAACAAAGTGAACAAAAGTTTTGTTTCTTTTGGACACTGCCTGGAATAGAAAAATATTAAAGGGTTAAACTATTAGATGGTTCTTATATCAGCATCAATTGAGTAATCATGCGATTAAAACAACAATGCATTAGCCTTTGTGTTCTCTAGTTGAACTGATAACACAAGTTCATTGGAAGAAAAGGGAATGTCGAAAAATAAACGATTACCTCTTCTAACAAAGCTAGAAATCTCGCTTCATACAAATGCAATGTCTTGGCCTCAGATGGAATTAGTACCTGGATTAATACACAGCGAGCAAAAAAGTGGTTTTTTCATACAAGAACAGATGATAGCATAATCGAAGAACCAGCACAGTCATTATTAATGCAAGTTTTTTTTTACTATTTTTCACAAATTCATCCAAAATTACGCGTAATTGATCATTGCGCCAAAGTGAAATTACCTCGTTCAGTCCAAAGGGTAAGAGAGGAAGCTCCAAAGAAGGAGCCTGGTTTGTGGTACAGTGGCTCCTGAATCGGTGGTGAGCTGGGATGAAATTGGGGAAGCGGAGAGAAGCGCCTCCATTTCGGAGAGAGTATCTCGGTCTAGGATTCAGTGAGAGGGAAGGATGATTGGAGAAGGAAGAGCGAGCCAGAGATGGTGCTCCTATGGCTCCGTGTCTCATTGAAGAAGAACACCTCAATTCACGATCAAAATTTTGTGGAGAAAGGGAAAGAGAAGAAGAGGTGGTAGAGGTTGGTGGCTAAAAATGGCTCTGAAAAAGGCGGGAGATAAGATGGGAATTATGGAGCAATGATTTCGCTATATGGTTACTTGCGCCTGATACGGTTACAGTAATAAACTACTTGGAAATAATTTGATAAGCAAGTGTAACAAACTAGTTCAAAACTGATGTGATAAGATATTCCAAAATGTGATGAACTGTCTAAAATTTTGACAACAATTTTTTTTTTCAATAAATTCAAAAAAATTAAGTAAAAAAGTTTGTGGACTTATTTATAAACTTATAAATTAATTATGTTACGAATTTTATATAATTTAAGTTATTATTTGATATTTCAATAAAATTATTAAAATTATATAAAATTTGTACCGATCAGAATTTAATAAAATATTGAATAATACTTAATTGTACAAATTTGAAACACAATCAATCTATAAGTTTAATTATATGTCCATAATTTTTTTTCTTTTTTAAAGGTATTTTGAATTTATTTAAAAAAATATTATCAAGTTGATCGTTGTCAATAAAACACAAATAAATAACAATACGTGGCCGTTTAAGACGTATGAAATGTCAAAACTCAAAAGCGGCCTAGCATATTGTGTTTTTCTAAGCTGAAAAATCTGATTTAAAGAGAAACGAGAGCTCTGTTTCCATTTGGAATTTTACACCGGAATTAACAGCAGAGAAAGGGGTTTGATTAATCAAATAATCAATAACTTTTCTGATATTTTGGGTTCCATAATTTTTTCTGCTCCTGACTGTCATGCTGAGCTCGGCGTATATTTATTTGTTGATGCATTTCTTCTCATCTCCCTGTACTCGGTATTCTCATGGACTTATTGTTTTTCTTACGTTCTTTTTTTCCATTACTTCCTTCGTTTTTCATCTTCTAATAACATTCATACTAGAGCTTTTGTTTACTGTATGATGGATCTGAGCATGGTCTTTGTAATTAATTTCTTGCTTCATCTTAGGTTATAACTGTTAGAAAATATACATGTAGCAAGATATATGATAGCTGGCACGAATCTGTTGATTTGTCAAGTTTAAACTTTGATATTTTGCTGTAGGTATTAGTGGATTGATGCAAAAACAATCGAACTATTTTGTCAGGACAATGACAGGCCTATTTGCCTAAAGATCAATACACCTAGATAATAATTTGCATTTTACCATTTGTGTCCATATCAGGCGAAATAAATCTTTCAAAATATCGGGCAAAAAAGTATCTGGCAGAAGTTTCTTTGCCTTGACAAGCAGCTCTTCATAATAGAGAAGATTTTTCTTTTTTTCTATTCTGATTTTTTGACTAACAATAAAAATTTTTATTTTAAATATTTGACAACTATTTGTTTGTTTTTTTGAATGCGTGCGTTCACAAGAAGATCTAAATACATGCTTTCTTATTTTGTTGCACATCGAATATTCAAATATCAAGTTCTAAACTGAACATGAACTCGAAGTTTGAACTTGCAGGAACAAAAATTTTAATTTTTGTTTTCATACATTATATGTGAAACAAGCATACCAAGCGTACCAAAACGTCCAGTTTTGAGCTTAAAGCAAAAACTAAAGATATTTGATGGACCAAAAATCTTAAACAAATGTGTTGTAATTGCCATACAAACTAAACACGCCTGCCAAACTATGTCAGAAATGTGATAGCAAAAAAGTTGTACTCATCTTAAATGACATAGAAATACATGTATTTGCTGACAGGAAAGATGAGTTCAAAGGTTAAATAATTGCTGGCAAGTACATATATTTTAAACGGAAAATAAATATATATTAAACAAGCGACTATTCATCGACTTGCATTCCTTCGGTTGCCTGTGTTGCCTTATGATCAGCAACAGCCTTGTCAAATGTAGATCGGACATGCTGGCACATTCCCACTAGGTCATGAAGTGCATCCTTTAGGACATCCTTTGCCGAGTCACCTATCCATCCACATCGTACATATTAGATGCAGCATTATTCAATAATAATTATGGAAGGAATGAAACAAAAAGACAAATAGAAAAGATTTCAAAAACTACATTAGACAATTATGAAATTTGCATTTCAGTACATTACAAGAAAGAGCTTTTAGGCATAGTAAAATGGTAAAATTTCAGCAAACACTAGTTGTACTCCTGCTAATCCCGATTAATCGATTTTTTTTATTTAGGTACTAATTCAGCAAGTTAAGGGATGAGTTATACTTAAAAATGTAACACAACCAGAAACCACTTCCACACCAGACAAACTCCATGGCAGTGGCATGGTACAGTACCAAATGCAGTTTCTCATATAACTTCATAAAATAGCAAATCTATGGATGCAGTAATATTGAAGAAATTGCAGTTGTAATATGTAAATACTTTAGAAATCTGAAGCTAATAAGTAGTAAAATTATTAGAGTAAATTATACAAATGGTCCTTAAAGTATCACTATTTTATCATTTTGATCCTTAAAGTTTCAAAAATATCAATTTGATCCTTTAAGTATCACTTAGTTACCATTTTGATCCTTAAAGTTTTAAAGATACCAGTTTAGTCCTTTAAATTTTTAATTTGTACCAGATTACCTAAATTTATATTTATGAAAAAAATATATAAATTTAGTTTCAATTAATTTATGATGGCACAAACATGAAGTAAATATTAATTTAATTGATATTTGATGTCGTGAATGATTATATTTCTTTTCATATTATTTGTATTGTTTGATAATTATGTCTAAATCAGTCCTAATACTAAAAAAAGGCATTATGATAGGTATAATTATCATTTTTTCAATGTATATTAAATGTAGGACCAATTTGGTACAAATTAAAAACTTGAAGGACTAAATTGGTATCTTTAAAACTTTAAGGACCAAGATGGTAACTAAGTGATACTTTAAGGACCAAATTGATAATTTTCAAACTTTAAGGACCCAAATAATAAAAGAGTGATACTTTGAAGCCATTCGTGTGATTTACTCAAATTATTAAATAAGCATGTAAAGATAAAATAAAAAAAGAGTACCTGTAGTCTGAACTCTAATGTTGACATTGTTATCTGAAGGATGCGGTATGCTATATCCACAAAAGGACACTCTTGGACTGTTAAGTGGTACAGAGAAATAGGAAAAATTGACCTTCAATAGGAGTTAATTGATAAGCATAATCATAAATTGATAAAACAATTGCTCAACCAGAACAAAGACAAGCGAATAAATAACTTAATCAAACCAGAATTTAGGTGACAATGATATATGATTTATGCTGATAACCTCATTCTGTGCAATACACAATTTATGTTCCAGCTGTATTGTGGAAGCGGTTTCAAATTAGAGAGAACCAGTTCATATCTAAATAGGAGGAAACAGAGAGAACTACTTAATGATTCTTGTTTTTGGTGGTTTTATAAGGGAGATATACAAAGAATTAAGAAGTAATGATAAAAATTTACTCACTCTTGATTAAGCACAAATCTGACGGAATTCGCTAAAGTGTGATCCTCGTCTATTATAGAAAAAGTTGACGAGCTCAGATCTGTCAATGAACCGTGCTCCATTTTCTAAGCACACCGCAAAAGAAAATCATCAACAAACAACAGTTGCGTTATCGGGAAAAGGGACAAGTTTATGAGTTTTTCTCGACACGGATGATGCGAGAAATTAACCAAAAGTTTTGACTTACATGAAAATTCTTCTATTAGAGAGACAGATAGAGAGAGAGAGAGGTGGAAGAGATGGCAATGGGCCGGGCAGGGCCGGGTCTGACCTGTCCTCCAAAACTTCATACCCGTCCGTCCGTCCTGCCTGACCCATGCCACCAGACTTAAAATTAGTTACCGTACTGTCCGGGCAGCATTTTGTCCTGGCCCGTGCCTGCCCTACCCGGCCCTCCCAAATACATTTTCTGTTTTATTACCTCGAAAAGTTACTGCGGCGAGGCAAGGACCGGCGGCGACCGGCGAGGCAAGGTGCGAGGCTGCGAAGCGATGAGGTGCGACTTACTGGCGGAGAGGCGATGGCTCAGATGGTGCGGTGAGGGCGTGACGCGGCGAGGGAGAGGCGGCGATGGCGGCCAGATCAGCAGACCGCTCTTCTCTCTCTCTTTTCTCTCGTTTGCTGATCGAATAAAGAGAGGCTGGGGCAATGGTAGGGTTGGAGAGAGAATGCCTATAGCCATTGAATGGTTGAGATTAATTGGAGTTTAAATTAAGGGCTATGATGATATGAAGTATATTTTTCAATTTCTTTTATATTGTTCTTATTTCTCATATTAATCTAATATTGATTTAAATTGTAAACGGCTTGTTGGTACTTATAAATTGTTCATAAATTTGATAATAAGTTTAATTTTATAAATTAATATTATAATATAGTTGTCATAATTAATTAATTAATTAATTATTGTTTGATCATTTTTTATTGATTTATTTTGTTCATTATGCACTTATGGCGTTATGTCAACCTAAACTAAAAACATATAAACGAAGTATAAATAAAAATTTCATGTATTTTGAGATTAAGATCTAATTATAATATATTTGAATTTTGCATAAATTTGGACGTAATTTCAATTTTACAAATTAACTTTAGAATTTAATTGTTACAATTAGCTATTAATTGTTTGATCAATTCTTACTATTACTATCTATAAGTATCTATTTATATTTGTATAATCAATTGCAACTTTGAGCAAAATATTTTGTCTCTTTTTTATATTTAAAAATGATTATTGTATTTTGATTAATAACATTATTATTTTAAGTTAATTTGATGAGTTGGTTATATGTGAATAGAAGGAATAAATATAACTGAAGAATTCGTTCAAGTCCATAAATTATTACATCGTTCCAATCTAATTAACTATATTACAAATTAACATTAGAATTTGATTGCTATGACTAATTATTGTTGTCATTTCAATTTTATAAATTAAATTTTGCCATCGTTTCAAAATTTGAAAATTAACATTATTATTTGATTGCCATGACTATTGATTTATTGTTCGATCACCTCTAAACATATAATGAGTATCTATTTATATTGTATGATCAATTCTTGCTTTGAGCAAAATATTTTCTTTTTTTATATATTTAAATGATAGTTATTGTATTCTAATTACTAACAATAAAAAGAGAATCATAACAAACTAAGTTTATTGATAAATAAATTTTTTTAATATGAACTAAACAATAAAAAATGTTAGACTGAAATTATGGTTTACGTTTATGAATATATGATTCAATCCTTCAGAAACTTCCAATAAAAACGTTAGTGCTTCAATTAAATATTTCATATATCCATTTATCTATTTATAGCATAATTAAATACTATATATGATTTAAGTGACGTTAATGAAATTTGAGGCTATACATAATGAATAATAACTCAAGATTCAATCACATTATACATATTATACACAATATACATAATAGTATATTAATATATACATATTATCGATATTCTGAGCTGGGCGGGCGGGCCTAAGCCTCATACCCGCACATGTCCCGGCCCGGAGGATGGCCTTGCCTGGGTGTTGCCCGTTTCAGGCGGGTCCGACGGGTTTGCTGGGACATGGGCCATATTGCCAAAGAGAGGGGTTTAGGGTTTTCGACCCGGTTCGGAGATAAGTATAGAGGAATTCACAATTCCCCATGGAAGGTAGGTTAAACATTCACCGTTCATCAATCATCACATTGGAATGGTTAGGATTAATGATGATATACAATAATAGCTCTCGCCACTGCTGTGGAGTTGACATAATATTGTAATAGTAATTATATCAATAAAATACTAATGATGATATACAAATAATAGCAACAAAATTATTGTTAAGAATATTATAATACTATTAGCAACTGGTCAAATTGATTGCGTTTTAAATTTCATGCAATTTGCATGTCAACGGATATTCCATCAAACACCGTTACAAATGTTATCTAATTTTGATGATCTTTGATGAAATATCATATGATATTTAAGTTATATGAAATGTAAAACACAATTCATTTATAAGTTTAAGAATATGTTTATAATTTTTTTTATATTTAAATTTTTTTTAATATTATTTAAAAATTCATTATCAAGATTGTCAAATTAATAATTATCAACTGATCCCGTCCTTTCATTAATTGACAAACTAAGTATGTGCATAATTCTAAGTAATGAATGAATGTTAATTAATCCACTAGACATAATTCATCACGCCTTTTGTACCTTAAAAGATCTGATTAAAATGTAGAAAGAAAAAAACTGTCAGTTAGTTTACTCATATTAATTCAGAGTTTCCTTTAAAAAATATTATGGTTTTGTATTTTTTTTAATCATGGTTTTTATTGACATTCCTCAACTCATGGTTTTCAAGCAATAAAACCATGGCTTATAGCAATAACAGTTCGTGAAAAATCATATATTTATATAGGAATGCATTCCATGGCCAAAAATCAGCAGAGCGCAAGAGCCAGACTTTGTTAGAGGGATTTAACCAATCTCAACCACAGGAAAAAGGATAAACAAATGAAGCGCTTTGTACATCTACTCTACAAAATTTACATATTACATATACAACCTACTAAACTTTTCCATCAAGACATATATCCACTCACAAAATGCTCAATTGCAATACGTTATACTGGAAACAAGACCAAGAATCTAATTATTATTATTATCTCAGTACAAGCTAGCTATTTTGGGGCTGCAAAACACTTGCACTTCAACAAGAGCAGCTCTACTATCATCCCCAAAAAGAGACTCCTTTCCATCATGTCTTTTGGCATATGACAACCCCAATCTCGATTTGGCTTGCCGTAAGTCCCCGATACCTGTACTTGCATCAGGACCTGTGAATACACCCATCACCGGGGTGAGTGGGGGTCCGATAAGTAGCCCGTCTGCCCCAAATTGGGGGCCGCCACGTGCATAGTCAAATAATGCGGCACCACTTCCGCCTACCTTAGGTAGAACCACAGGATCTTCATCGTTCTCTGCACCTCCTGCTTAAAAAAAGTTGTGTTAACAAAAAAATGAAAGTTTTTTACAGGAGAAGTTCTGTTAACATCTGGCATTATAAGCTTATAACCGTTGCTGGAACGGTTTATCAGTAGAATGATGTAAGTTTCATGGAGAAAGTATATGAAGGATTCTGTTAGATAAAAGAGGATACATCGAATAAAATAGAAAAAAGAGGATTTTATATTGTTACTGCTTAATGTTTGCAGATAAAATTATTTTGGTTTTATGAAAGGATTCAATCAAAGGGTAGCATTTATTCCACAATACTGGACTAGAGATAGATCCTACCAATGTTGGGCTCTTTCCAGTAAAACAGGAATGCATTGAAGGTGTCATAATAGTCGTCGGTACTCCTATACCCCTCGGGATTAAATGCCCCGAATTTGAAGTTGTTTTCGGTATATCCTATGATAACACATGGTCCCTTGAAGTCACTACAACGGTGAAAATCATTCGCGCCGAAACCATCTATGGAGGCTCTGTAGCAACATTTTAACTCTCTCCCTGCCAATTGACACACTAAGATAAATTAGCTCTTTTGTTAGTGTGCAAAATTAAAGAGGTCTGATTACTGAGGCGATAAAATAGAAGTTATTGAAGTTGAGTATAGAATGGATTGCCTCTCAAGTGTGTATCAGAAACTAGGGAAAGAGAGAATGGAAGCTTAATTTCATGGTATTTGAATTGCTTTTTCTCTTCTACTCTTCTATCGTCTTTTCCCCAGTTGAAGAGATTAAGTGGTCTCATCTTCTTCCATCTTGCCATGGCTGAGGCTGAGCTAGTCACAGTAGCCATGAAAGGATTTTTCCTTTTTTTCCCTGTTAGCGAGACAAAAATTAAACCAAAGCTGAGTTTTCTCTTGTAGAGAAACGAATTGTTAGCTAGAGAAATGAGAATATTACAGTAACCAGGATATTTTTTCTTATCTTTTCGCTTGTGCCCATCTCTGCTAATAATACATTGTTTCATTGGCTGGAGCTGACTGGGCCCAGAGCGGAGAAGTGACAAGTGTACTTGTTCTCTGAAGTCCGTAAACTCTTGACTACCCACTACCTAATTGTGATTTTGAGCAGCGTGCAATTTGGGACCGTTGGATTTTATATACTGAATAGGTCCGTTACGTCCGTTTGATGTTATTTGATCCATAACAGTAGTTCCCCTCAAGCAATCAAGTAAATCAACTACGGACCACAACAACGAAATATCGGATTCGGGTCTATATCCTTGTTCCTTGATTCGCCCGTTTCTTCATCCTCCACCGAGCCATAAACCCTAAACCCTCTATTGCCTCGCACCGTCCAGCTACCTCCTCCTCTGTCTCTTGCGGAGCGTCTCCGGCGTAGAGATGCCCCCAAAAGGGAAGAAAAGCCAAAAGTCCTCCTCTTCTTATTCTCCCTCCCCTTCTCCTCGAACCCCTTCGACGCCGCTTTCCGCCGCCGCCTCCGCCTGCGACGACTCTATCCACCGCCGTCGCCTCCTCTCTGCCTTATCCTCTGCTCACCCTTACCTTCTCCCCAGCGCCTCCTCTGCCTTCTCCGGCACCATCGTTGAGAGTGAGGCATCTCTATCTAAAGGCAGCCGCGCGATTGTTTATCTATCCGAGGCTGCTATTGTCTCCTCCGCCTTCCACCCCGGCTCCCTTGTCTCTGTACTTCTTTTACTGTTCTCTCTATCTTTTGTTGTTTGTTCAGTAATGTTTGAAGTTGTAATTTTGCTCCTGTGCTTCATGGTTAAGTGAGAGACCGAGAGGGGTTGAAAATGGAGAGGAAAGGAAGGAAGAAATGGTGAAATTTCTTGTAAACCTGGCTCCATTGTTCTATTCGATTCCGGGGTTCTTATTTAATAAGATGAATTGATGTTAATGAAGAGAAAATATTGTGAATCATTAACTACATTCCTTCAAGAGTAACTCACCCTCATTTTGGGTGTACCCATTTTAATAGTCATGCAAACAGAGTGTTATTTTGATATTGGAAATTGTTTTTTTGTACCATTCCTCTAATAAAGCGGTATGACCCTGCTCCAAAATTTTAAGGTAAAGGGTCAGGTAACTCTGGGCCACTGTTCCTAAACAACTCGGAATGGAGACTTTTCTTTGTACTGTGATTAATTGTTCAGGAATGATAAACATCTGATCTCGTTGTTGACCACTTCAACGGATAGAAAGTTGACCTCTTGTTTTGAGTTTTTAAAATTTCATATAAGGTTGTATATTAATGCAACTTTCACTAATGATAACATTATTATGGAGCACACAAAAATTCTTATTGGAAGCTTTTTCCTACTCCATATTAGGTATCTCTTGTTCCATTGGATAACCAGCTGGATTGCAGTGATGTTTGGACGGTCGATGCTGATGCAGGAAGACAGTTTTCTGTAGCAACTGTCTTTCCTTCTCGTAAGGTAGCTATTTGTTATTTAGTCAAATTGGTTTTTGCAGTAACACCAGCTATTTTGGTGTCTTTTAAAGAGGATAGTTACCCATTCCTCTCCACCTCCACCCCCTTGTGTTCAAAATAGAACAATTAAGAGAAGCAATAATGGTGCCGCAATGTTGGGTTGGCTTTTTATTTGTTTTCATTGATTTGAGGATTGGTAAATTTGTCATGATTTTTTTTAGATACTTTTGCTTTCCCTGCAGAAAACTGGGTGTTAATTTAAGATGTGTGGTGAATGTTGTTATCATTTGCAAGCAAGTTGAAACAAAATGATGCAATTTATGAAACTTTTTAATTAATGTTAGGTTTCCTTTACAGGATTGAAATTTGAGCAAAATTGTGACCATGATCTGCATCTTTAGGTTATAAAAGATGGAGTGCGGTTGTCTTGGGGCCTTTCTTGTACAATGGGTTTCCCTACTATCGGCCAGGGCATATTTATCTCTCCTCTCTCCACAACTTTGCACATAGACAAGTGTGAATTGCTTCACCTAAGCTTAATTAATGAGGCTCCTAATACCTCCTCAGCTGCTGAGCTGGTGTTCGGAGATGAAAAAGTCAAGGAACTTGTATGTATTCTTGCCTCTCGGTGGCTATATGACCGGCATTTACTAAAGGGTAATGTTGTAGGTATCCCTGTTTGTGGAAATATTTGCATGTTTCGTGTAAGAGATTCTGGTTCGGAAGGTGATGTCTTCTCAGTGCATAGTACAACCAGAGTTGAGCTGTTATCAGGTGATGGGGTATTGGATGGTAATGGTGATGAACCCAGTAAAGATGGGGCTTTGCCAGAGCATCAGGAAGGGGATGAATGGGATTCAGATTTGCCGAGATTAGGTGGTTTGTCTAAGGAGTTTGGGGATTTAAAGGAGATTATTTCCTTTTCATTGGCTAAAGATGAAACATTGCCAAGGTTTTAACATTTATTTCACTTCTTGATTTTAGCTTTTATTTTCATTGATTTACTTTTGATCTAGTATAGCACTAGTATGGGTCTATCACTAAAAGAGTACTAGTTGGTGATAGCTGAATCTCAAGCTGCCTTTTTCGATGTTGTTTCCTTTTATATTAGGGCGGGGATCCATTGACAGCATATTAGTTTGGCAATTTTGACAACCATATAAAAAATAAATTATAAGTTTAAAATCTGACAAGCAAAATGTATCTATACTTTATTCACATCAGATACATGAAAAATGATGAAATCTTATGCAAGTTTCACTGTTCATCAAATAATATGAAATTTTCTCTAGTCCATATTAACAGTATTTGATGGAACCTCATATGATGTTGAAATTGCTTGAAAATTGATATACAATCTATAAGGAAAACAACATGTTTATAATTTTTTTTTTCTATTTTTAAATTCTTTTGGCATGATTTGAGAAAGTGTCATCGAGGCTGTGAAGATAAGTGGTTGACAATGAATCCCAACCCTTTATATTATTGTTAGTGTGGGATCATGAACTGAGGCTGACACATGTAAAGTAAGGTACCAAAAAAAAGGGAAAAAAAAATATGGGAATGAGTTCAAACTACTTGGTTAGCTTACTGGTTGGTTGGCACAGTGATTTTTTATTACAATGTTTATTTGTTTCATATCTTGCCTATTTTAGCAGGTTAGTTTGTCAGTTTATAATATTCTTCGCTCACATTACTAGGTATAAAGGTGTGCTTCTTTATGGCCCGCCTGGCACGGGAAAGACATCTCTTGCTTGTACGTGTGCCAAAATTGTTGATGCACAACTCTTTACTATTAATGGGCCTGAGATAATTAGCCAATACTATGGTGAGAGCGAACAAGCACTGCACGATGTGTTCACCTCGGCCAAGAAAGCCGCTCCGTCTGTGGTAAAACCCATTTTGTTAGTGTTGTTATTCTTTTTTGTCTTCTTTTCTCTTTTTTGCTATTCTTATTTCTTCTAATTGCTCTTATGATTTACTTTGTTAATATGCCATATACACCTTGTTTCTTGCTATTCTTGTCATTTACTTCTGTGGTAAAACCCAAGAAAGCCGCATTTACTTTTTTTTTTGGGATTGCCATTCTTAAAGTCCATCCTTGTTAGGTTTTACGTATGTTATAATAAGTTATGGAAGAAAGGGTCCATTGGTATTGTTTACTATTTCAAAAAGCTCACTGTAGAGAAGCTTATGTAAAACCCATCACAAGTTGAGTTATTGGCTGTTCTTTAAATTTTAAATTGCAAATCAAGCTGAAGTTCTGATGATTATTGAGACCCAATTCATATCCAAAGTAGCAACCAACATTTCCTGAATTATTTGCAGACAGCATCTTTGCCAAAATGACCAAATTGCTCTTATATTAACTCAACTAAATCCCTTTGTATTACTATTATTAGACAGTAAAGAACTGACTATTTTTTGCAATATGACCTTATGTAACTGTAAAAGACTTCTTTGTATCATTAAAGGTGTTTATTGATGAACTGGATGCAATTGCACCAGCAAGGAAGGATGGGACAGAGGACTTGTCTCTCAGGATGGTTGCAACCTTATTAAAACTGATGGATGAGATTGGCCAAACTGATCGTGTTATTGTGATAGCTGCCACCAACCGCCCTGACAGTATTGACCCTGCCTTGCGACGGCCTGGGAGACTTGACCGAGAAATCGAGATAGGTACAAGGAAATTTCTTTTAGCTTCGTCAGTATTATTGTTAAGCTTAAAAGAGTATTTTATTGTGATTTTTTCAGCATTATTGTCAAGCTTAAAAGAGTATTTTATTGTGATTTTTGAGGATATTAAGAACATTCATGGTGATCTGAAAGCTTCAAGGAAACAATTATTGTTTATGAGTGATTTCTTTTCTTTTTTTGCAAAAGATCTCTTGGTTAAGTTTGGGCATCATTAAAGAGTATTTGGTGTTTGGAACTCATGGTGATAGCTTATATGGCCTTTGAAGTTGTTGTGCAATCAGCTTTATAAAGATTAAGTGTCTTGACTGCAGGGGTACCATCACCAGAACAAAGGCTGGATATACTTACTGCCATTCTAAGCTACATGGATCATTCTCTCTCCCAAGCTGAGCTACACCTGTTGGCTTCTGAGACTCATGGCTTTGTAGGTGCTGACCTAGCAGCACTCTGTAATGAGGCTGCACTAAATGTGCTTCGGCATCACATAAAGCTAAAAGGAGAAAAGACTGCTGATGTCCTGGGCTCCTTGTTAGATTCTCTGTCTAAGCTTACTGTTTCATCAGATGTAATGGGAATGAGTGGAGACAAAGACCTTGTGGTGACATATGAAGATTTTGAAAAGGCCAAACTAAAAGTTCGCCCCAGTGCGATGCGTGAGGTAATGTACATTGTGTAAAAGAAAAAAAATATTGTTCAATTAATTTTGAATGTATTTAAGGATAATTGAAAAGTAGTTTCCTTTAATTATTATCAACTTTTAATTAGGTAATGTTGGAACTGCCCAAAGTACGATGGGAAGATGTGGGCGGTCAATCCAAGATAAAGGAACAACTAATCGAGGCTGTCCAGTGGCCCCAAATATGTCCAGAGGCATTTGATCGGATTGGGATCAGGCCTCCACGGGGCCTGCTCATGATAGGCCCACCTGGCTGTAGCAAAACCCTTATGGCTCGTGCAGTAGCATCAGAGGCAAAACTGAATTTTTTAGCGGTCAAGGGGCCTGAGCTGTTCAGCAAATGGGTTGGTGAGTCAGAGAAGGCCGTTAAGGCACTGTTTGCCAAGGCCAGAGCCAATAAGCCTGCAATTATATTCTTTGATGAGATTGATGGGCTTGCCATAACACGAGGCGGTGAGAATGATGGTGTTTCTGTGGCAGACCGGGTCCTGAGTCAGCTCCTTGTTGAAATGGATGGTGAGTCCTAACTCAAGGAATCTTTTTTTATTCTCTGTCATCAGGTGGGTGATTCAATTTTACTAGAAATTATGGTCAGAGGTGACCTGGACTGACATGGGTTGAACATGGATTAAGAAATTATAATTCTTGTCCAACCTGTTTAGCTGATAAAATGACAGTTTCATGTGATTATTTGGGAAGAGAATATAGTATGTGTTTGGTTTGTACCAGTTTCATTTCCTCTTTATGTGCTAACTTTCTGTGTTGTATGGTAAAGGATAGTGACACAAATTTGATTCTTATATTCTGATTTTTACTACTTATCACGTCATAACTTACTATTGGGTACTATGATTAAATCAGGTCTGGATTTAAGGACTGGCGTGACAGTTATTGCTGCTACAAACCGGCCTGACAAGATTGATCCTGCCCTTCTGAGACCAGGTTGGAAGTTGGAACTTTGAAGTTCTAAACTATACTATGTTATAATATTATTTGTACAATTTTGTTTTTGCCTCCGAAATTCAAATGTCATGCATTGATTTTATTAAACCCTAAAAAAAAACTAGGAAATAACACAATTTCTCTTACAAAAAGAAAGCTTTACTTAAATGAGGAAAAAGCTGGTAATTGGTATATTACAAATGAAATGAGGGGATCAAGCTACATTTCTGCTGAATTATATTAGAGGGGTTGATACTTCTTGTTATGTAGCATGCATGAATATTGCTGCTTTTCTATAGGGCCAGTGGGATGAGGTCAGGAAACCTTCCCCAAACTAGTTTCTGTGCATTTTGTTAAAAAATTTTGTTTGAGACATACTTGCGGGTGATTTGGTCATATAGTACTATCGGAGGAGCTTCTTTAAGTTATGGGCCAGGTAGCATATGTGAGTAGAGTTCATTATTTGGGCACACCACAAGGATTAAGAATTGGATCGTCTGTAAGTTTGTTTAGAAATTGAATTAACTCTAAAGGTGCCTTCTTTGTTTAGGCCGTTTTGACAGACTCCTGGATGTTCAACCTCCGGACGAAGCAGATCGTGAAGAAATTTTCCAAATCCACACAAAAAAGATGCCATGTGGGCCTGATGTAAGACTGAGGGAGCTTGCTGTTCTTACTGAAGGTTATACTGGGGCTGACATAAAGTTAGTTTGTAGAGAAGCTGCCATTTCAGCACTTGAGGTGATAGTTGATTATTGTTTTAATGTTGTTCACCATTCATGCTGTGCTCATGTATGTCTGTGGATAATGATTTCTGTTTTTAGTTACCGACCTACCCAATTGTTGTGTTCCAAATATCCTTTTTCTCTTCCTACTTATTGCTGTCTTGCTTCTAGTATTCTAATAGACTAAAATTTGGTACAGTATAAAGTACTGCAGTCCTGGTCGGACTGCTAGATTGTTTTGGGGATTCCTTTTGCTTTATATTTTCCCTTTGAAAAATTATGCTTACACTTTATGTTTTGCATTCCTTATCTGCATCTAATGTTAAGTATAAACACTTTTCAAAAATATATATTTCAAAATTTAAGTTCTGTACCCTAAGTTTTGCATCCTTTAGCTTTAAATACTTGAGGTGCAAATAAGGGATGTGGATAAGGGGTGTAGTTATCACTCTTCTTTCCCTTTTACTTTGGAATAAACACAAAAACACATTCTTGAGCAGGAGAGCTTTGATATAGATGAAGTGTCAATGCGCCATTTCAAGAAAGCTGTCAGTAACATTAAGCCATCAGATCTCAGGTTCTACCAAAACCTTGCAACACAGTTCAGGAGGCTCGTGGATGCTGTTTCTGTCAGAGAGATGAAAAATATTTGAAAAGATTCTTCTGGTCATGGAGACATCATTGGTTTTCTCCCAGTTATCTTTTTTGTTGCCATTGTCCCAATTTTGGTCTAAAATTATTCTCTTCTACTGGCTAAAGTACCTCAGTAAAAGCAGAAAAGACGGTTTTACATTTTTCGTGTAGAAAGAACAAATGTTTCTTATTTGTAGGTACTGCTTATTTGTTAGTGTATATTATGTTTATTTATCAGGGTTTGATGGAATACACTGGTTGCCGTGAAGTTGTATGATACAAAAAATAGTATGAATGCATCTTCTTTTTTTACAATTTCCAATGTTATTTTTGAACGTTTTGGAATTAGGCATACTTGGATAGATGAAAATTTGAGGGATTGTTAACAATTGTCAGGAGAAAATCGTCCGGTATATTGCACAAAAATTGATGTACATTTTGTATGAGATTGTGTGCATATTTCCCGAATTGCACACTTTTAAGTAGGGTGTTAACTATTGCTCGGTAAATTTTATGCAAATTTCGTCCGGTGTAGTGTGTTTTTTTTTTCCGAGTGAAAAAACGATCAACTCTACACTGGACAATATTCTGACTAATGCAATCAAACTATACAGTTATTTGAATACTAAATTTCAAAAGTTCAACACTTAAAATAATATGTTTGGATTATGTGTAAAAGGTATTTTTTTATTTTCATTCGGATACAATTTAAATGCATCTTCTTTTCTTTCCAAATAATATTATCGTTAAGACTACTTCCTTAAATGTAATATTTTATAAAAACACTATATTATTGCTCTTCAACATGAAAAAATCTCAAATTATTTACAAAAAATGACGTACCATTTTTAATTACAAACAATACAAAATCAACACAATGATGCTCCGCACTTGAGATGATCCGAACACAAACAAGAGATTTATATAGCATATTCATCTCTATAATTTAAAAAAAAAACAAATTTATTTATCACATCAATAATTTAATAATTTTTATATATTGATTTATAATGTTTTTATTTATGTAATTTCTAATTTGTTAACATTATAATTTATAATTTGTAAAGGGATAATTTAATTTAATAAGATTGCTAAATCATTTGTGATTTGACAAATGGGATGAAGATGAATTTGGCAAGCAGAGTAAAAGTATTTAAAATACTTTAATGTATTAAACGAAAATAATTTGAGTTAAAATAAAGTGTAGATAGAGTAAAGTTAAATGACTAATTCTACTCTAGATTAAATTATTAAATTTTTTAACTTTTAGTACTTTTTATTCTTACTATATCTATTTACTTCACTATTATAAAACACCACTTCTCTGACAAAAATAAAATTAAGTAAATTGAAGAAAATTTCCTTTGAAATAATAGTCATTATCAAAATATTTAAATCGTTAATTTAACATTTATTTCGTTTTAATTTTACTCCACTCCTATTTCCAAACGGAAGGGGCGTCTCATTCTCTCCAGGATCCATAAACCCTAGTCAGCTCGTATACTGCCTCCTCCTATCTAACTCTTAAACCCTCTCTTCGCAACCTCTCTGATGCTAACATGAGCACCGGAGGGGAAGAGGATAACCACCCTTCTCCGCCTAAGCGACAACTGAGCCTCTCTCCTGACACCTCGAGGCCCTCGAAGCTATCCAAATCGGAACCGCCACGTGTTCCAGACGAGCGATCTGAGGTTGTAATGGGCCAGAGAAACCCTGGATTGCAGAGATACCTCGTCGCTGTGGAGTACATTGGGACCCGCTTTTCAGGGTCACAGAAACAACCCGCTTTCCGCACAGTGGTTGGTGTTCTTGAGGTATTTTACATGTTGGGGGGGGGGGGGGGGGCACAATTTAATTATTTAACCTTTTTAAGGGATTTGTCCATTTAAATTTCATGGCTCGCATTGATCATGAGCTGTAGGGAATGGGAATCAGCATAGGATTTCCGAGGGTTATTTCTAAATGAGTCATGATAGGTATAGCAATCATATCGTCTCCATATCGAATCAGGAACAGAATCAGAGGGATAATAAAACTGGTAATTTGTATAAAGCCATCAAACCAGCTAGTTAGAATGATCTTCTTTTTTCTTTGATTAACTTTTCTGGTCTGTTTAGGACGCATTTCAAAAGTTTATCGGGCAGCCAGTTACTGTCTCTTGCTCTAGCCGAACAGTAAGTACGCAGCTCTTACTTCAAGTCAGAACTTCTCTTTCTATAATTTGTGAATTGTATTAATTAGAAGAACATGCCATATTCATGTGTTATGAACCTATCATTTAGGATGCGGGAGTTCATGCTTTGTCAAACGTATGCCATGTTGATGTGGAGCGAATCAGCAAAAGAAAGCCTGGTGAAGTGGTACTATCATGATATTCTTTTTTCCTTTTTTATAATAATTCATAAGTCCAGTCTTACAGCGATGACAGTTTTGGAATAATTTCATGTAGGCCCCTCTGCAGAACTTTTCTGTTTTCTTTGTTTTTCTTTTCACTTTTCCTTGGGTTGTTTAGTGTTTAATTTTAGTTTTATGCCAAGGACATAAAACCGCTAATTACATACAAGGCTGGAATCAGAAGGCTTTTGGTAATAATTTTTTGCCATATTGCCTTATTATAATATTCAATGTTAAGCGAGCTATCTATTTTGTGTAGTTACCGCCTCATGAACCAGGAGTAGTAAGACGAGCTGTCAATCATTTCTTGCAGGTTAGTTTCTACCTTTTGCAATAGTTTAGACCAGTTATTTATTCTTTTTATGCTGAAGTTTCAGTGTCATCATTGCTTCTTCCACACTTTGAATCTACAATAATACATCTGCATAAGCTAGGACAGCAATCCATGTAAATGTACTGATAAGTGCTAGTGAATATCAGATCCACACTATGATTGTACCAGGGATCAAAGATTCACAATGTTTTTATTACTCTTTCAAAAGTTCCATGTAGAGCCCTGCAAAATTTAAGAAATAAATCAAATGCCCCCTGCAAAAGGAAGAAGCATAAGTATCTGTCAGAACAACATATACATCCTGTTTACATGGAACAATTTTGGACATTCTTCTTTTCTTTTTCCCCTTTACTTAGAAAATGTCCATACTTGCCCTAGTTCCTCACTGTTTATTTCTCTGCAAAAGCAGAAGAGAAGGGAATTTTTAGAAACAGTTGGAGGGGGGCATATGTGGTCACTTTTCTGTTAGAGGATATATTGTTTTAATTTTTATAAAGGTATACTTCACATTTTGAGGTTTTTTACTGGAATGTGTGATGTTTCTTGTGCAAACTTGGTCTTGGTTGAGATCTGACTAGTCTGGAAGGACTAACTGCTGTTGCAATCCTGCTTTCTGTCAATAGCTTTCAGTTGTTATTATCTCTTTGTGAATAAATGCTTAGTCCTACCTCTTTTGAAAATTCCTTTTTCTTTATTATAGAAAAATGGAGGTGACATAATGGTGACAGATGTGACATGTGTTCCGCCAGATTTCCATGCTCGGTTCAAGGCTCTGGAGCGCACGTAGGTACCACCTTTACCATACAAAAAGAAACTAAAGTGAACACTCTTAGGGAAATGGACTTCTTATTTATTTTTGTTTAAATTTTTATCTTTACTTTTAGGAAGATGGAGTTAAACAAAACAAAGGGCATCTGTACTTTTTTCTTTCCTCTTTAAAAGTTCAATATATCAATGCTTATTGCTGTTTTTTCCTGAACCCCTATACTTCAAAAATATGGTATTAATCATTGTCATTGATATATTTTAGAACATTTTAAAGAAACTATGTTCAAGGGCTTGAATTTGGCAAAAATCTATGTAGAATTGTGCATTTTACCAAACTTCTGCTAAGGAAAAATTTAAATTCTTTACCCTCACAGTTCTCATTTATATGCATTTGTTCCCGAGTAAGAAGTTGACATTATTTTATTGGTTTTAAAGGTATCACTATCGGATTCTTTCTGGGCAAGAGCCTTTATCGGCATTTGAAAAGGATCGTGCTTGGCATGTACCTGAGGATTTAGATATCACAGCTATGAAGGTTCCTTTCCTTTTTGTACCATTTTCTCTTTTCTTTACAGCTCTTTTAAAATTTTTGTCATAGTTTGAATTTTCTCTAATACAACTCAGGTTACAAACTGTTGTTTGACTTGGTTACATTTGTTAATTCTAAATAGGATTTTCAAATGAGAAACCTATACCATTGATCTTGTTCTACATCACAACTGATGCATGTACCTTAAAATTAAGCAAGTTTGGAGTTTCTTGTTGAATATCAAAAAGTCAATAGACCAAGATCTTCTACAAGATAAGCTCTTTTAGTGATATTGTACTTGCTATGTGGAACAAGATTAACAGTTTGGTTTATCATTCAAAATTATGATCTCGAATTATTATGTGTAATTGCATATACAAAATGCTTGTGAATTTGGGTTCACAGTATGTTCTTGAATAGTGTCATTGTACTTTTTAACTGTTGCTAAATTTTGAGGATTGATGTAACATTAAGGAGACAAGCAGGCAAACATTAGTTGATGCTGTGAAGCAGTATAGGCTGGAAGTGAGGTTTTAGAATTTAGATTGTAGTATCAATATGTGAATTTCATGTCTCTTTTGTCCCTGAAATAGAGGCTCCAGTCCTGACAAGGGATGATGTGATTTTGAGCGTGTTTTGTTGTTTTGAAAACACTACAAAAGAAGGGTCTGTTTTCTTTTTTTGTGCAGTATGTTGATACTGTAGGGTATTTTAAAGCCTTCCCTGGTTTTTTCATATTATTTGATAA
Organism: x Bolboschoenoplectus mariqueter; assembly: GCA_037678475.1. Lineage (NCBI taxonomy): Eukaryota > Viridiplantae > Streptophyta > Magnoliopsida > Poales > Cyperaceae > x Bolboschoenoplectus > x Bolboschoenoplectus mariqueter. Next base: position 2,173,826 of record CM075263.1, on the reverse strand, counting down.
TAGTTTTGGCGCAGAGCGCATGCAGCATACTTGTTGGGGATCATGATTTCAGTTCCTTCAGAGCAGCTGGGTGCCAGGTTTTTTTTTTTTTTTGTCTTATCTTTACATTTGATTTCCTAACAATTAATACCTATATAAAATATTTGGAAAGTTCATTGGATAAATTGGTTGAGATTCTAAGCTTATGAAAAACAGAAATGGTATACCATATTGTGCTACAACAGTTTGTTCCATTCAGTAGATGCTGGTACTTAGTTGTCTGTACATGTTTTATGTGAGATGATGCTACAGAATGCAGTGGCAAAACTTTGTATCAGAGAGTAGAGACTGTAGGAAACCTTTGTTGTGTTAACTTTAGCATTACATAATAACTAGGATGGATGTTATCTGCAAAGTAGTACACATTGTGATGTGTTAGATTGAAATCTGACAAAATAAATTTTTTTGATTGTATCTGGAAGTTCAATTTAAACTTCAAATCTATACAGGCAAACTCTCCTATGAGAACACTAGACGAACTTTCTGTCACTGAAATACTCCCAGCCCTGTATTTCCCATCTATTATGGAGCGGTCTGCTACAGAATTATTGGATCTGGATACTTCTAGAAGGTTCTCGACCTCTTCTGATGCAAAAACTGTAAAGAGTAAAAATGGGAGGGAATTTGGCCACCGACCAAGGCACCACTGCTTTGTAGTAACTGCACGGGCGCAGTCCTTCCTTTACCATCAGGTGTGTGTCACCATCTCAATGCAGTACCCTCCAATTTTATCTATTTTTTCACTTTTATCTCTTCCTGCTTAGCTTATGGCTCTGAATTGGCTTAATTCTGCTGTATGTTTTGACTTGCTTTCAATTGGAATAGCAAATGTCTATCTTTCTGTTGGTAATCCTAGGAAATGGAAATTCTGCAACTGGCAATAAAAGGAATTTTTTTTCGGACAGTAGTATGAGTGAGAATATTGCTTATAGTCAAGATTGTTTCAATAGATGGTACCACTTGGTTGCCCCCCCCCCCCCACCCCCACCCCCCCCAAATCTTCATTTTTTTCAAATTGGACTTTCAAAGGAAAGCAATGGTACCCTTCGGTTGCCTTTTCCTCCAAATTAGCTGCCGGAGCTGCGGATACTTGAATTCATAAATCAGACTGCTTCGAATGGAAGCAATGGTACCATTCGATTGCATTTTCCTCCCAAATTAACTGCCACAGCTGAACCAACTTCAATTTATAAATCAGACTGTTTCAAAGGAAAGCAATGGTGCCACTAGGTTGTCTTTTTCCCCCAAATCAGCAGCTACAGTTGGGCCCACTACAATTCATAAATAGAAAACAAATGCTTACCTGGATATCAGTATAATACTACTACTGTTATTTTCCAAACCTTCTTAAGCACACGAGTTAGATTACCACTCGGATGGAGAGTTTTCATGACCAAATAGGTCTGGTTGATTTGCAGGAAGTGACATTTGTACTGACAATTGCTCACATTTGCTCAACTGGAGTAATGCTCCAGTTCTACTATTTTATTTTTTTTCTGTTGTCATTTCTGTGAAATTCGTTATTTTGAATTACCAAAAAGAAAAGAAAACAAGCCTTTCAATTCCAGGTACTAATATGTCGTGCTACATATATGACTTCTGCTTGCGTTTAATTCCAGCTAGTATTGTACTTAGTTGCCTTGCTGAACATTTTGGTATTCGCACCATCCTTGCATAGATTCCGCATTAGCTGGTGCATTATGTTTGTCCTTTCTTTGGCATTTTAATCTCTGTTCCACATAGGTGAGGCTAATGGTTGGAGTTCTGAAATCTGTTGGAACCGGAGACCTGACAGTTAGCGATGGTTTGATATTTCTCTTTTTGGTTTCTCTTTGTTTAGTTATGTTCACGGATGTTGTTTCTTGTCCTTTTATGTGGTGATAAGAATAACTTACATTAGGATTGTTAAAATTGCAGTGGAGAGTATACTTGATGCAAAAACAGTAACAGCTGTGAGTCCTATGGCACCTGCATGTGGGCTTTATCTTGGAAATGTCAAATATGATTTACCATGATCTTTTCTATCAATTGAATTTTATCTTAGTAGATCTTATTCTTCTATTCTATTTGAAGCAGTTCCTGTGGTTATTATCTTTTTTTGTATCAATTAACAGTTTTTCAGTGTAGTTAGGTATATGTTAGAATATTGGCCATAAAGTTCTTTTAGTTTACCTTGTTCCTGCAGATTCGTTATTACTTCATTTTTGTTTCTTGTGAATGATTATGGGTATGTAATGATATGCCTTTTTGTTAGGTATATCTTAGCATATTGGTTATAAAGTTCTGTAGTTTATCTTGCACCTGCATATTTCATTATCACTATTTTACTTTTGTTGGTTATGATTCTTCTGTAGGCTTATGGGTATGCAATGGCATGTTTTTTTAGCACAGGACATTTCCCCAACTACGTACAACAATTTGATTTCTCAAACTTGAAATATTAAAACCACGTTTTCTTTTTTGTACATGTGAATCCAAGTACAGAGTAATGAACTAATGACAAGTACCTCTGGAAACAAACATAGTAGGTGTTTCTCTCGTGGCCCTGGTCTTGTGTGAAAGGAAATTTGTTGTGAACTTGGATGACCGCCGAATTCAGCTATATGTTGGATGAAACATAGAAATCATAAATTCAAGAGGTATACAGACTCTGTATCAACTCTCATTTTGCAATCAAGAAATTTCAAAGAATTTCACATCCCATCAACTAAATCACATATTGTCATTTTATTTGATAACAAAAAACTTCAATTTCAGTGGAATAAATGCAATATAATCCTGCAACATCTGCTGTCCGCAGATGTACACAATTATTTCCATACTTGTCTACAATTTGAAAGCTCTATTCAATCGCTGGACTCAAGAGTTGAACATATCCTGCACTGGAAACTTTAAACGATATGTTGTGTAATCTTTGAGCAAGCAAGGAAATTTGGAAAAAGAAAATGCCTTCTACTCAAAGAGCAATGTAAATACACTCTTAAAGCACTCCTGACCTTGCTCATCAACCGAGATATGCCTACAATAATCTTCCAATTGAGAACTGACATTCGATGGTGCTGAAACCACACCTTTGGAGGGGTCCGTTCCTTGAAAATGTCCAATAATATCATCCCAGGCACTCTTTCTATCTGACTCATAGGAACTCAACTTACTGGCAAGTCTACAGTCTATATGTTTGTCAGAACTGTCCATTAGCCACTTGTTGAACTTCTCTGATTGCACCTTGGAAGGTTCTGGATCAAGTTGTGTTTTAGTTTTAGTATGCAATTCAATTGGGTTTCGTTCGATCTTTCTCCTTTTTAGGAGTAATGGTTCATAAGAGGAATCCATGGACTTGGAGAGGGTTAAAGTGGGGAAATTGAGGGACTTTTTGCGGATGTGATCAAATATTGTTTTCTCAGTGGTGCTTTTGGCTTCTGTTATTTCAGGATGTTCCTCTTGTGGATCAGTCTCAGTGATATCTATCACAAAAAAATAAAAAGAAGATTGTTATCTTCTAACATGTTAGAGCAAGATTTGCATAATAGAACAAACTCTCTTTTTTCTTTTGTGAGGGTGGGATTTTTTTTTAATAGTGAGGGTGGGCTGGTGGGGGGATTCAGTCAGTAGGTTTCGCATTAATGTGCCGAGTTTTGGTTATTTACTTCTGTTACAACCCTCTACAATATGAACATGATCAGCAAAAGAAGTTTTAGGAGGAATGTAATTCCAATTGTAACTGGGATAAAATAGGCATGACAGCATCAGTTTTGTTACCTTCAGTCCGTTCGTCCAGTATTAGATCGAAGCTGGGACTCTCCCTATCAGCAGCGTTTATAACAATTTTAAAATTAAGTATAAAAAGAGAATAGCATAGTAATAAAAAAAAATATAATGCTTGCTCTATAGAAAAATGTAAACATGATGCATACCACTTTAATATGAGAAAAAAATAACATATCCCCATAAAAGAAGGTATGTCTTACTTCTCTGCCCTTTACCAACTCAAATCCAAAAATTGCACATGCACTCCACCAACATCTCTCAATATCGTGCAATCTGTTTTCCCCCAAAATGTGAAATATATTGTTGTTGGTCTTGCCACAGTCTCCACAGGGCGCTAATAATCCTTCGTACTTTCTTAATACCCTCAATGCCAACCCCCTACCCACCACCCAGAAAACTAAATAAATAAATAAGAATTTATGTCAGATAAACAGTGAATAAAGGGCACTAAACAATTTTTATTTTAGCAATTAATATACATGACATGCTTTATGCCAATCTTTATATACTTTATTCATTCCCCAGAAATATTAGAAATACATTATGGCGGTCTTGGAATGCTTACATTTCCGCCAGATTGTAGGTCAGTTTTACAGGTTGCTCCACCTTGCAAACTTTGTCTGGTGGGTTGGTGATTTCATCATCCTCTATGACAAAAATTTCCTTGGAAAGAGGATTGGGTTTTGAAGCGACTGTAGTGGAAGCAACTCGAGTTGCCTGGGGGCTAACTGAACAGATATCCTTTGAAAGAGTGCGGAAGGCTTTGGTATCTTCAATTTTCTGAATTCCATATGCCAAGTACGGTTCGTGACTCATAATGTGCTTTGCGTGCACATCAAGACCAACTGCAATATAGAGGGTGTAAAATTGAAGGGTCTGAAGTTTCAAAACATGAATATAAGCACCAAGAGTGCAGCCAACATCTAGCATGCTTCCCATCGGATCATCTTATTTTTTTTTCTTTCTTTTGTCAGTGGAAGGCATTGTGTCTGACAAGCATAATGCACTTGGGGCTAATAAAGCTTTCTATCCAAAATTAAATGAAGATAAATAACCTCACCTAGACTCCGTCCTAAGCCCACAAAAGGAGCAAGCCAGAAACCCCAAAAGAAAGGATCTTGAAACAGAGACCTAACCAGTATGGATCCAATATATACTGAACATGACAGGTATGTCATCAAAAATATAAAATGGTAACACTTGACATGAAACCTACCATATTCTTCATAGACGAGGTGAATCTTCAATGTCACCCTTCCATTCTGGGGGCACGGCACTGAAACAATGAAGGAATAGGGACTGCAAAACAAATTAGATTGCAAATGCAATTAAGAATTTTCAAAATACCTTTAAAAATCAAGCTCCAATGGAAGTTTCAGATGTTGAGAATACCTAGAAAATCCTTCAGCCCTTTAAACAAAATAACAAATGGAATAGAGTAAACATCTCAGTATGAAGGAAAAATTTTCATCAGGGGATATATTAATCACAGTTTTCAACAAGTCTGAACATGGAGACCTACCTAATTTTTTCATGAAATAGAATTGTGTTATCTTCCTCTGAACCAACCACCTACAAAATACAAAAATGAAAATGATAGAAAAAATTTAATCAAAACTCAAATATGAATAGTCTAGAACTCAATATGTGGGGAGAGGTTACCATGTCAGCATAATGATACTTATTAGACTTGTACACCCTTTCAGAGCGGGTCAATGTAACAGCCACTTTAGGTATACCTCCTCTTTTAATCGCAACTTCTTCTACATGCATTACAATCTTCGGAGGTAGTGAGAGCAATGATTCTTTTATATGGTTCCCAAAAGGGTAGTTACGCCCAGTTAAAATTTCTATTTTTCTTGGATCAGCTGCTTCTAAGCTTTCAAAATTAGAAATGCCGGCTGAGTGTAGTGCCTGAAATAGGAGGTAGTTATTCTTAATTTGTATATATCCCAAAAAATCCAACTCTGACAAATCAGACCCACACGTTCACATGAAGAGCAACTCCACCTTACCGGTTTTGGACAAGTGCTATTGAATGGGGCAATACATACTTTTATGTTACAATTGACACATGATCTACTTTTTAGTAGGCATCTTTTTGTTATTATTTTGTATCATTTCTCCTTCTCAAAAGCCTATCTTCACCTGATTTTCCAGAGAACACCAACCAAACTTGATGTATGCCAGCCTTATATGTTCATTCATATTAATTTTTCAACTAGACATTATCTCAAAGTAGAGTAAGATTAAGAGGATATGAACCTTAGCAGTAATTATTCCAATGCCAGGTAGTTGCTTAAGCAAGAATGGGCTGCTATCCCATAGCTTCTGGTGAAGACATTTAGCAAGAAGCATTGAATTCATAGATGCCTTGTAGCTCTTTTTGTATATGAAGTATTCTTTCATGCATTTTGCTATGCGGCATCCATTTGAGCACATTGAGCTTGCCTCCTGCTTGCAGAACAAGTATACTACTTTGAATCAGTACAGAATCTCATTTCCTCTATTATTGTATAATCTTGTTCCTCTTTTATGTTTTGGGTCTGCAATTAATTCTAATTTTTTGCTCTTCTTGCATTTTTCACTATTTCCTTTCTCCTTGCACACTAGTTATTTCATTCCCACAACAGCAAAAGCTATTTCACACTAGTCTTTTCTTTTTCCTCATTTTTTTCTTCCACTTCTTAACCATGACCACTAGACTAAAACCAAATAACTTTTAGTATTTCAACAATTTGATGTTTTTGTTATTATTAGAATGAAAAATTAACCTGGGACAATGATAGATCCTGAATTAATGGGTCTCCAGTCAAGCAGTCATTTGCAAGTACAAAAATTTTCTCTTCTCTTGTCATGATGCGCTTCTTCCTTTTCCCATTTTCACCAAGTACATGAAAGCGAAGTCTTCCTTCCTTGTCAGTGTGTATCTCATTCAAAACTCTTTTATCATTTCTTCTCAGTTGGATCCCTATGTATAAACCAAAAAATTATAAGCAAACCTTGAAGTATCTTCAGTTTTGATTTATGCTTCCTATTTATTGAGGTTTCATTTGAGGAAATTTGTATTTGACTGGAATATCTGTTTCCAGAACAGATAAAATGTAATGAGGTCTAAAAGTAACTTCAGAATTTTGAAAGGGCGTACAAGAAATCTCAGCTGAGTGGCAAATGACACGGAGCACATCTTCTAAGCTGCTACTGCCAGGTGCTTTTACAATCAGCTTCATCGTGTCGAATTTCAGGTAATATTTTGTCATCATTTTTCCTGGGTCTGTAGATACAAAGTATCTTAGGAACTGTTTTTTTTTTTTTGAGAAAAAGATAGAGGTCCAGCTTATTTTATTTACAATAAGAAAAAAATTTACAATGAAGAAAAAAAAATGTAACAATAAAGAAAGAAAAGACACCGGAATGCTCAAGAGATTTGAGCATTCTTGTCCATCCCAATAGAAATACTAATCGAAGTTTTAGAATTGCAAGAACTATAACAATGTTATTCAAAATTCTATTCAACACTTCAATTGCAGTGCAGCCCATTCCACATATATGGCATGCACAAGTTGATGCGGTTGTTTGGATGCTTCTTGAAATATTCTCACACAACTTTCCCTCCGTGTTATAAAAATGAGAATAATAAAGGTACTTTCTTTGGCATAAAATTATAGCATATATTATTATCAGTAACCTTGGAGAAAAACAAGGGTATTGTTTTCTTTTTTTCATAATCATGATCGATTTGTGCACTAAGGCTTGTCGATTGTTTAATTTGAGAATAGTATTTGTACCTTTTCCTAAGCACCACAAGGTACCCCTTCATAGGGATGCAACGTGCAACATTAATGAAGCAGATGAATTCAATGCAAAATTGCACACATATGAAAAGCGCCATGATGTTATATATTTCTACAGTTCATGTACCTAATGGTTTAAGAAGAAACCCATCCTCATCAGTCCATACCAGCCCATAGTCTGATAACTCGTGTATCTTTTGCACGCAAATTTCTGGAATATGAAAGCAATTTAGATTTAACCTAATATAAAATTAATTTTTATGTGCATATGTATAAAGAATTACAAGTTACCTCGAAGGTGCTTTTCTAAGCGGTCACGAGGCATCCCTTTATTGATACCATAATTCTCTGGATTCTGCTCATGATTAAATTATGTTATTGATGATAAATTTTCTTGGTATAAAAGAGCAATAGATCAGGACATGCCTTCTTAATTCGGATATAAAGGTAAGAGCACTTCAACCACTCTATAGCCAAGCTTATGTCAGAGACGGTCATTTGAACTATCTCAGCATTCAGATGCTCAACTGCACATGAAAGCAACCTGCAAAACATAGTTATTAGAAGGAGAACACCAAAAGAAAAGTAGTTAGAAAGAAATGAAGAGTGAAAGAAAACAAAATTCAACAGAGCCGACCTTTTATATTTTTAGCTATATATGGTAGGGAAGGATCAGTACTTCACCATTAAAATTTCTATTGAGTAATGTTATTCCTCCCATCATTAAATCTTTTGAAAGATTTTTTGGTAGCAAAATGTCTATTTTTCCATCATGACAACCAAGTTGAGACAGAATAGGCGAGCTGTCACTATTTTGACGGATTAAATCTCAGTTGTTGAGTCACAAATTTATGGATCCACCATAGGATACTATACAATGTATCTTAGAAGCAATTTGATAGCTTCGGCTCTAAGAAAAAAGTCAGGTTCAAGCCAAACACATACTGAGACTCCACCATTTCACATCCGCCTAACAAGTTCTCATACAAGTGAACCTATAAACACCAAAAAAGATGAAAAAAGCACAAGTCACAATAATATGAAATGCCAGAGATTACGAAACAAAGACAAAATATTATATATTGATCAAATTTTTATTTTTTTATCAGGATTGTTCTTCAAAAAGGTTCAGTTATTTATTTCAAGCTGCCAACTGAAAACAAAATTTTTAGGAATTTACTTACAGAAAGAATCAAATTATCTCTTTAACATTTAACTCATTTAAAAGAAACTAAGAATGGGAACTACTTTCGGTACCGTCTCTTTTCTTGTCATTATAATAACTGTTCCAGTGTCATCAAATGGTGGTCGACCAGCCCTTCCACACATCTGCGATACATTAAATTGCATTGGTAATGTATCATGCTTTGAAGAAAATCTAAAAGCTACAATTGCTTGCACAAGATTTGCATATGATACTGCTTTTGCCAAGGCAGTAGTTTGTTCTAAAATGAGAAATAATCATGCATTATGTTACTATAATGCAAAATACAATATAAGGCAGGCAATTTAACATACCTGAAGTATCATGGACCTCTCGTATTCCAAGTAAAGACCCTTCTCTTTGTTGCTGCACATGCAGAGTTGCCCCATATCAATTTTGAAATATTCATGTTATTTATTACTTAAAGAATGCAAATATGCATGATATCAAAAACCTGGTGAGATGCTGCACTGTTACAACTAATTTAAATCTGTTTTCTACTTTGTTTTCTCCTAAATAGGATGATTGAGTTTAATATATGTAATTTCTCTTTCATTTAGATGAAATTCTTTCATCTGGCCTAGTTCTTACAACCATCACCTAGAAGAAGGTAGGTCAACAATACCAACTATATACATGAGACTGTATGACTTACAAGTATTGGGTAGACTTGATGATCACGGTATGTGCTGGTAAATTGATTCCCAGTGCAAGGGTATTTGTGGTACAAAGAACTAGGAGGTCACCCTTGAGAAACAGTTGCTCAACCAAACTTCTGTCCTTTAAGCCTAGGCCCCCACTGTGATAACCAACTGACATATATACAAATAAATTGGTAGCCTGCTCACAAGAGAATATATTGATGCTCTACTCCAACACTTACCCAGTCCGGAATTCATGGATTCCCCCTCCTGGGGACCAGGTCAGATTGGGTACGAATTACGGGTTATTGCTTGTCTTTCATACAAGGCCCTAAATTCTCAATAATTGCAAATGGCCCTTGTGTTGTCAAAGAAAATGAGTAGGTTCTCAAGTTACTCAACATCTGGTAATTTTATACTTTATAACATCTTAATCATGAAATAGTGGTAAACTTGAATTTTATAAAATTTAGTAATATTTGTTCAAACGTTGACAGCAATTTGTTGTTTGATAGTAACAATAAGAAATAGATTAAATTTAACTATTGAAAAATCCTCTAAAAAAGTGAGAGATCTACAGTTCTAGTTGTTAGTTTATCATTATATTATGCATAATCCTTTGATTAACATATATTATTAAGGTCGTTAGAGCCTAGGTAGGAATTCATATTCAATTTTTTAACAAGGAGATTGTTTGCAATTGTCATCACAGTAAGTTTCTTCTAACAGATTCCATAACTCCGGGACTTTTTAAGAAACCCAAGATTTAAATTAGCTATATACCTCTATAAATGCATAAAAGAAAGCCGAGCATGTAATTCTGTAGAAGTTAGGAGATGTGGGAATATGCCATATTTTTCCTTTCTTTGAATGGGGCATAGGCATATACATTATTTTGCAGAAGATGATTTATTTTAGGTTGTGCAAGGAAGTTTGCCTACAGGTTTTTTAGTACATACCGCCATTAACAATGCAAGATTGAAGTTGCTTGTCAGAGCATGAAAGAGAGACCTCCTTAAGACTTTCCCTCTGTTGCATTGATTTCATAAATGGATTTGAATAGGCAAGAGATGCTGCAGTTTTCGAGAGACACTGTGCTGCTTCCTGGGTCCCTTTTCTTGTAGAACAGAAAACAAGTGCTGATTTTCCTCTTGAACTTTGCATTAATAAATCTGCAATTTCTACATTTGGTCAGTGTGAAGGCATTAAAGAAAAATGCCCTATGCGGTACATTCCTTCCTGTTGTTCTATTGAAATTGCTTCTATATTATTGTTGATAATCCTCAAAATGTATCTAGTTAGAAAATGACAAGAAACCAATAGAAGTCTACCATGTGCCAGGTATCTATTTTAGAAAAATAATAAGAAACCAATAGAAGTTTGCCAAGTGCCAGGTGTTTGCTCAAGTGGGTCACATATGTGCAGTCTCCAACATACACATTTATGCACAACAAGTTGAAGCCAAGTCAATACAAACCTAGTAAATGATGAAGTGAAGATGAAACCAATTGCCTAATCATTAGCGAAGGAGCGTATATGTTGACACAGACAAACACATGACTATATAAAATATACAAGACTAGAAATGTTCAGAACTAGTAAACGAGATGTGCTTACCGAAAACAAAATGCTGGAGCCTCTGCATAATGTTTTTGAAGAAGAAGAGGAAGTAGATGTCAGAAATAGCCAAACTACCAAAATAAACTCAGGAAAAATTAAATTGAGTTTAGAACCCAGAAAGAAATAAAAACCTTCTCAAACAAGAAGTCATTTTTTGCTGGAGCATAACCTGGACCAATAAAAATGTAAGTACATATAAAGAACAAGTATTTATAAAGCAACATTGAATGATCATAACTAAATTTTTTTTTTCATACCCCTGCATAAAACAAATGGTACTTCATTGCCATTCCCCCCCCTCTAATCCCTTTGGACTTCTAACCAGACCTGGTCTGCTACTGTTATTCTGCCATAATTTGGGCTAATATATACTTCTAGGAAACTTGAATTAGATATGGTACAATGAAGCTCAAGACCGTACCAAAAACCTTTGTGGTCAGCTTCACCGGTCTCATTTCTTCTCCGAATCTGTGGAGAAAGTAACAAAAGGAGAAAATAAAACAGAGGTGAGTAAAGGTACAGAGCAACCGGATACACTTTCCTTATAAAAGAACTTCCAAGTGTACCTTTTAATTCCTTCTGGAGGAACTTGAAGCCATTCCCCTATAAAAAAATTCAGAATAGGATGTGTAACATTTAAATTTGGAAGTTGAATTATGTATTGTTTTCTTTTGCATAGTACCCCAACAATATTTCCCCCTAGAATTTCCCATAACCAGTCAAATTTTTAATTAACAAAAAAACATTTTTTTATGCTTTTAACTGCATGCAAGATGTTAGTTATTGCAAAAGTATCATGCAACTGTTAAATCCCTAGGATGAACAAGCAAAAGCAAACAAAGATTCCCCGAAAATTTTTCATAGTAACTAGTCTGGTTCATCTGTAGATAGCTCACGAACTTTGTCCTTAAACATAAAAAATTCTTCAGTTGACCAGATGACCTTATTTGATAAGGACTACAAACAAAAAGAGCTCAGCAATCATGGAACATAATTTCAATTAATTCATGGAATATATGTTTTCCAATTAGACTGAAACAACTGATGGTGTTTTCCAAAACATCTTGGAAAAGAGATTTGGCTGTTGTTGCAGAAGAGCAATTAATCTTGCTTGATATTACCTATGTCACCAATATTAGGAATAGTGGCAGAAACAGCAATGAACCGAACAGTGGAGATGGGATCTGAGGACATGTCAGAAACTCTAGAAAGCATCTTTATTCTGCTGACAACAGCCTCAAGTGCAGCCCCTCGAGGGTCGCTTAGCAAATGCACCTCATCAATTAGCACTAGCGCAATGTCACTAAAGAAACTTAAACCACCACCTCTCACTCCATGCCTTGTTACAGCATCAAATTTCTGTCAAACAAAAGAACAGAAGTGTATGTTCACTTAATTATGTTCTGGTGTTGTAAGCCTTCAAATATAGTTTTTGCAGTAAGTTGAAATTTAAATGTTCCCAGGGAGTTCTGACTCAAGATGGGGCATAATTCTAGATCATTTTGGGGCATAAACTGTAATAAACGAAATTGCAGAGCCCGTGACCCTGAATTTAGACCATGGCACAACAGTCAGTAAACTGCTATGTCATATGACACTAACTGTAAGTGACCCAACCCAGGCCAATTTTTTTTTCATTTATCCCGGCAGCAATCCAATTGAGACATCTGAGCCAAGTGGGAAGAGATTTTGAAAGACACTGCTGTCCGAATGTTTTTATGGATGCATGGATTTGTAGAATCCTCAAAATATTATGAACTTAGCTCTCTACTCTCACTCTCGTCATAAAACTCGGAAATGAACAGTAACTTGCTTTTCCGCTTTATTTGATTCAAGAAAATAGCAGGAAAGGTAAAAGCAGATCAGGGATACTCTAAATAAGGGGTTTCTACTAAGGATGCTAAAAGTAGGCACTACTTAGAATTCAATGGACACCATAAAATGACTGCATCCTCTAATTAAAATATATGTCAAAAATCTGTATGGACATAGAAAAATTTTGAACCCCAGCTTCAACTCCAAAATCCCACCCCACTTCATTCAGATGTCTCAATTGGATTGTCACTGGGCTTAAACAAAAATGTTCTACAACCCAAGTGACCCAAAACCTAACTTGACATGAACTCTTAATGACCCTGAACATGAATACCCAACTCAAGACCAATTTGACCTGGCCATTTGCCACCTTTCCTAGATTAAACTGGTGTGTTACGCTCAGGAAAAGAAAATAAAAAAAAAGAGGGTATTGTTTACTTCAGGGGTAGTAAGAATTATATCAGAATCTTGTATGCTTTTGAAGTTGAAAAACTCGTTGTCACCCGTCATCTCCAAGCAGTTAATGCCTAATGAACCAAATTTCTGCTTCCAATCACGCACTTTTTCTTGCACTAATGCCTTTGAAGGGGCTATATATATCTATTGAGGAGAATTGAGATAAATTTCAGGTGAAACTCTTTAAATACAATAAATAAATATATAGATAAATAGATAAAGAAATACATCCATAAATTAATAAGGCCAGGTAAAGGTTTAGTATCACAATGACCAGTAGAGATATATATGCTGGCATTAAACCTTGTTGACTACTACAGATATATGTTGCAATTATTACACCTTGTGAATAATCTTAATGTTGATATTATTTATTTCCTTGTTTTATTTTAATTTTGGGTGTCTGTCTGTGTGGTTCTAGCAGGCATCAGTCAGATGTACTTGAGCCAACAGAAAGGGCTTAAACTTTTGTTGCAGATCAGTTAAAGAACTATGGAATGCACCAAACCATGTCAATTCTGAAGCATACTAGTACGGTGCTCTTTTCCACCATGTTAAATTGCTAATCCATGTTTCATCAGCAAGTTAGAACTAATTTGAACAGATGCTACTGTACCATAGGTATCAAAGTATCATGAAGCATACCGTTTTGAGATCACCTTTTACATGATTAAACCTTCCATCTGGAGAGAAGAACCTGGATAAAAGCCTCAGAATACAGAGCTCAAATAAAACTGTTTTACCACTCCCGGTTGGAGCGGAAATAACCATGTTTTTGTCCGAAAGGAAGCATACTGAGAAGCACTCGCTTTGTAAAGAGTTGAAATATCTGTGTACAGTTGTAAATTTATATTAGATTAGACTTGTTGATAGTTTTTCAGTTTGTAACCAGCATATTTTGCATGTTTGTTGGACTTCACATATTGTTGCGAGATACAATATAGAAGCTACATGTGAGATACATTGCATACAATATCCATCCCTTAAAAAATACTTACAGTGTGATCTGCAGTTCTTGCACATTCAGCAGTAATAGTAGTTATAATAATAAAAACATTATATTAGTAAGTAATCACCTGAAATTAAAGACAGGACGAAAGACTGAAGGCAACTCTACGACTGATCTCAATGCATAAGGATCATTAAATGATCCCATTTCACAGATCTGTTTAAAACAAACCTGCAAGTAACATTTAGTCACATTAGTATTTCTCCACATTAAAAAGGACACATATCATTTCATCAGAGACTGAGAGATAGGGCGGCGGCCTCCCCTGTTCTATTGTTTATGAAGTATCTTACTTAAAACTAAGATCTTCTACCATATCAAGTAATAGTGCATTGTGTCTACTATGGTTTGGAAAATCTATCAGCAGAGATCTGATTATTGAGCGATTTTCCAAATCTACTGGCCGCGTTTTGAGCGAAGCGAAGAACATTTCAATCAGAAGAGACTCACCGTCGGAGTTACGCCGAATCTTCCTTCTTAGTTTGTTTGTGACTAACTGATACTTCAGATTCGATTTTTCACCGATTCTTTTGATGCGGAGGCAGAGGTGGATGTGATTGATTGATGATCGGAAGAGATATTTGGTGATGGCGGGAAGTATGTTTCGCGAAAAAAGAGAGAGGAGAAAGAAGAAAGAAATGGATCCGTCTATCGCCTGTTGAGATTAAAAAATGATTATGGGCCGGACCGCATATTTTAGGCTTCTCACTGTTATTTTTTGTATAACGAGATAGATTTCGCCATTTCGGAGAGTTGAGAATTAACTGTATTTAATTTATAACATTACGGGAGGTTTTTGAAAATTTCATTTGTGACAAGTTAACTTTCAAACTTTTTAATTTAGATAAATATTTCTTTGAACTATGCAATAAGTAATAATGACTTCTATAGTTAATTTATTATTTAATGTTTAATTTTACATATAATAGAATATTTTTGTATGTTTATAGTGTAATGCTTAAAATATGAACCATTTTGTTATGAAGCAAAATTCTTAGCGGTTAATTGTATTTGAATGAATCATGATTGCTAATTATAGTCTGACCTCTTCATTTATAATAAATATTTTGTTTCATAGTATAATTAGCCTTAAAATATTTGTATTTTATAAATTTTTAATATGAAAAGTTAGTATTTTTTTGGATGAGGACACTTAATTAAATATTCAAAAAACATAACATGCTTGCTATTTTTTATACTTTATTTTATTTTTATTGAAAAGATTAATTTTGTAAATTATTAAAATTCATAGAAACAATTTTTTTATATATGAAAAATAACAAATATTACAAAGTATAAAATTACTATTGAATTTAAAAAATAATACAAAAATTATGAGTGTGGTAATTCATAAGTTTATTTAAAAACATAATGAATTTATCAAAAGTATTTTGATTATTTCATATTTAAAATTGGGCACTCAAAAGTCTCAAATAGTAAATTTAACTGACTCCATTATTTTATTTGCTTATAAGCCAGATCGGACTGGAATTCGCTGGTGGACTGGGCTGGGCCAGAAGGGGTAGCCCCCATCAGGTTGAAATTCTTATTTATTTATTTACTTTTTTCTTTTTCATGTGTTGGTGTTGCATACAGTACGACGCAGCGGAATGAAAGAATAATAATATATGGAGTCGTGAATTCGTGATAATTCAGGGGTGCGAGAGTAAAATTACTTTCGGCACAGAACATAAGGTTGGTGCACACTGCACAGCGCAAATACTTTTAACAGAAAACATGCATGATGACCAGAGCGAAAAAGCGAAGAAAGCAACGAGAGGTGGAAAAGGAAAGCTCAGAAAAACAAAACAAAGACAAAACGAACGGAGGAGTCAAGGGAGGAATGAGATGAGACGCCCGCCATTTGCTCTCCCTCCTCTCCTCTTTCCTACAACAAATAACAACAAGCCGTAATGCTCTCTTTCGAAAAAGATACTGCACGAGCATAAAGCTCTCTCTGTGACACTGTGATCCCCTTTCCTTTCCTTTCCTTTCCTTTCCGTTCCTTTCCTTGTTGCCTTGTTGCCTTCTCCTTTTCTTTTTAAATCTTTAGGCAGTGCAGGCCGATTGATTGACCTGACGCCTCCATAGGCCACCGCGTGTCCTTTCATGGAGTAGATGTTCTGTGGCGGCCAGTGCTGCTGCGCTGGCGCAGCGAGTCATTCTCTTTGCTTCTATATAATGTAATTTTGGGCTTTGTAGAAGCCCATGTTTTATAGTTCTATATTTTTTTTAAGGAAATTTTTTTCTCAACTGTGATGTACTGATGAGCAATTAGTTGATAACTTGATATTCAGGCAACACAGTATGTGACAATATTATGAAGAGGCCTCTTTCACATTTGGTGTTGTACAAACTAATAACGTAGTATGAATGATATAAAACGGAAAAACATATATGACCTAATTAATCATTTTTCATTTTAATGAATGAGATTGTAATTTATCAAACGTAAAGACAGCTAACAAAGAAGATAGTCATTTTTCCACAATCAATATTCATAAAATAAAACAACCAACAAAGTATACTTTATGTTAATTAGATACTCTGCACTTAATTATGATTATGTGCTCCGAATAAATGATTATGCAAAGAAGAATAATATTAAATATATAAATTGTGAAACTAATTAATTTCATTTTTCACATTCACAAACTCGGTGTCACAAGATGCAAATTCTTTCTGTCGTCCATTAAATTAAAAAAAAAAACTAGGAAGGAAAGAGAAACAAATTTAGAAAAGCTGGACGTGTATTTAACATTCCTTGAATTATTTTAAGAACAAAATTGTCAGTGAATCCCCCACATATTTCCACAATGCTGAGTGAAAGCATATATTCCTAGTTGGCTAGTAAAAGGAAACATGGCATTGGGACCAGTCTGAGGTTTAAAGTTTCAATTTTGGTAGGATGGCAATGGATGTGGGCTGATAAAAAAAAAGCAACAATGTTGGAATAGCATCATTGTCATGTAGGCCAGTTCACAAAAGGCACAGACCCAACATGTCACATTTTGTAGAATGGGTCAAGGAACCAGTTATTATGCATGCATGGCTTTAATTTGTATTTTGATTAATTAGGGTTGTAATAAGATGACATGAATATTTGGGTAGTTGCAAAATGTAATGTCTGCCTGACTCCTCTGCACTAACAATCTGTCAAGATTTGACATATCTTTCAGACATGTGTTATTAATTTTTAACAACTTTTTCTTTTCTTAAAAGGGGCTCAGGACCATTAATTCTTTTCAAGATAAGTCGATGTGGTTCTATTTGATGGATAACATCTCAAAAGTCATTAATTTGATGCCACTCCACTCCGACCTTGCTAGTTGCTAGAGAGCTCTTTCCTAGGAAACCAGCATATAGAGTTAGCTAGCATATGATATAATATAATATATGCAAATGATTCTTTTACCTTCCTACTTAAGGTACTGATCATTTGTCACGGCGGCAAATTTAAATTCCAAGATATCTTTCCAGTATGAGAAGACAAGATATCTACTGACACGGAATTTTTATTTTCTGTTGCGCTGTAACGCGATTGTACGGATCTCAATTCGATCGGACAATACTTTATTAGAATTCGGTATTTAAGATTTACAATACACAAAACTTAACCCGATCGGACGGACAACACGTTGCACTATACGACACTGTGTAACAGAGAATATGAATTGAATAACATGACACATGAAACCCTAAAAAGCATGTCCAGCATACAATCATTTATTCATATTCCTTGGACTTATAATATGAGGTATATGTATGTGCTCCCACAACAACCCAATTGGAGAAATAAACAAAAAAAAGAGATCTAATAAATTATACTGGGAATAATTTGGGATTTATGGGAACTTCGGTATGAATGTTTTTGTCATTAATTTGTATTAATTTTCTGATGTTCTCTATCCAACTGACGTGGCATGCTTCTAAGCGTACATATTGGGTACATTAAATAAGTTTATACTTCTATCTTTGCCAGAAATTCTGACTATAGTATATACATACATACATGTGTGGGAATCGTCTCCAATTAAAAATAGCAAAGGCATGTATGCAAATCTTATCCGAGAGTGCCTAGCTCAGACTTTGATTTAATGGAATTAAACATGAGAAGCACGCGCGTGAGATCTATTAAATATTTTATCCACTAGTTATGGCTTATGAGAGAAACTTTTTGTTTCAATTAGTTTTGTTAATTTTAAAATAAGGTATGAAAGAAAGTACTAAACTTCCTTTATACCGCTCATTAATTGTTTATGAAATGGATAATAGGCTTTAGTACTTAATGACTCGGCGCTGCTTTGTTTCAAACTTTCAAGTAAGAAGCTCAATTAATTGTTTGTAATTTCTCATATAACAATATGGATCAATCGTCATCAACTAGGAATTTAAATATAAAAAGGTTGAATTATTCTGATTTTTTTCAAATTTTATAACAATGAGTGAATAACTTCTCTTCCCTAAATTAATTTTATATATACAAATTGACTTAATCGACTAGCCAACTTAATTAATTGGGTTTGATTAGAGAGCATGGGACGCATCACCTTCCAACGGACGAATTAGACTTGATAACATAATTTATGTTTCATAAAAATAATTTTAAGTTTTAAAGCTTTTGGTCTATGTTATATCATCAACACTCTTGTAATCTTATTCATCAACGTTATGTTCTCTCTTTTTATTTATTATGATCAAAGTCTCATATTTTATCATGATATCTGTTCTTATTTAGGAAAGAACATATATTTATTTTTCTATAGGAACTTTTATGAAGTTCATCATCTAACATTTTTGTAAAATAATTTTAGAGTTTTGAAATTATTTTTTGATAAAGATTCAACATTAAATGTTCACAAAGAATTCATATTTGAATTCTGAGTTTATGATCTTCCATACAAAAAAACATTATTTTTATCATTAAATCAAGGATTGATATTTGAGAAAAAAAAATATATATTCAAAATTTACTTGATTGTAATATTTTTTTTATAGAAATATCACTGTAAAAATTTTAATTTATCCTAAATAAGATATTATTATTATTTTAGTGGTAAAGTTGGAGGGATAATTTTATTACATTTTATTTGGTTTCTAAAAGAATTAAAGAGATTAAATTACATCTTAAGGAAACCATGAGATATATATACGTAATTAATATCTCAATCTAATACACAACGCAAAGGTAAAAACCAATAACATATTGCGACTCTTGTAATTTGATCCATCAAGTTGAAATCCATGACATATCTTGTCCGTCGACTATGACCCGCTAAAAGTTGAATTCATATTTTTTATTATATTGTATCGTCCAGTGTAACGTATTATTCGTTTGATTGTATTAAGATTCATACATTATAAATCTAAAAAAAAGCTTATATAAAGTGTTGTCCGACAGCATTAAAATTCGTGTGAATGTTATGCAATGCAGGAAGATAATGATCCCTAAAAGTTTGGAGTCATTACTGACTTGTCTGTAATTTTAGTTTCACAAATAATAGTTTTAAATAAATGAACACGTACCATTAATTCTATGATGAAATATATATAGGTGGTACGATTGTACCAGTCTTGTAAAAAAAAATTACATGCACTTAGGGTTCTAATAATTAATAAGAGCATTCAACTATAAAAAAAATACCCCAGTTCAACACTTTATAAATACATTTTTGATGATACATAAATCTGTAAAATAACATGCAGAGAATGCAACAAATAAATCTTCAAGTATTGATGAAGATTGATTTTAGTCCGTATAAAAGATTCCTGCCTAGCTAGCTATCTATCTCCTATATGTTGGTGCGCCTGAGGAAGAGAATGGAAGAACATTCAGGATTCCTTTTCTTCAAACTGTTTAATCGGATAGGGTTAATTAATTTGTTATACCTCCAAAGGACAAAGGCCTCGGCTGCTTAGCTGCTTAGCGGCTCTTATAGACTTATACCTCTGCTAGCCTTCAAAAAATTAACAAATAAAAAATAAGGATATTTCTAAGGTGAATTTAATTTTTATATTACATTAGTATAGCTCTTATGTACGGTACATATATAACTGTGAGAAATTTTGTTTAATTAAAAAATTAAAATTGCAGCTAAATGTGCTTTTAATTATTTGTATTTGAAAAATATTTAGTCTTTCAATAAGCAGTTTAAAATTTTTAATGGGAGAATTTTAATAGTTTTATGATGAAGGGCCAATCAAATTATAAATGACACACATCCTATATAAATAATTAGGAACACATCTATAATTTTAATTTTTTTTAATTTGAATGATATTTCTCAAAAATATTATAAGAATTAGATGTATCATAAAAGTTAGAAGTATACCAGAAACATCCAACTTTTATGAGCTAAGAAAATGTTATTTGTAATTTTATTAAACATCCGATTTTTATAGTACATCATGTTGGAATTAATTTCTATTAATTATAATATATATGGGCTTATATATAATATAAATATACATTGAATAATAGACTGTCAAATATCTAATTAAAGCCCTTAGAAGTGATCAAATTAAGTATTATTTATCGAGTTGCAATATGTGTCATGAGAAGTTGAGACTTTAATGTATAGAATGCGTATTAATAACTTTATGATTTAGTAATGGTCTAAATTATATAAAATTTGGTAATAATATAATTATGTTATTGGTCCCTGGAGAATACAACTAATATGCAGTTTTCTGATTATGAAAGTAAACATGATAAAAGAGAAATTGGATTTGATATGGATCTGCTAAGTTATAATCTTTAGTTTGTCAACATTTCGATTATCAGTGTCCATGATATATTTGAGAACTGCCTGTGCCTGATGGAGATTGTTCTGAAAAAGAACAAAATACACATGCATGGTGGATGAGATTAAATCGCTTGTGTCTTCAGGTCATGTAAAAACCATTCCTGAAAGTTTTAGGGGACCGATTTCTAATTTCATTCGTGCTAAAGACTATCTTAAGGAACTCGAGCAGATATTTGTTAGGAATGAGAAGACTGAAATAAGCATTTTATTAAACAAACTCTGCACAATGAAGTATAATGACAATAGCAATGTCAGTGAGTATATTCTTGAAATGATGCATACCGCTTCAAAATTGAAGGGACATAAACTGGATATATCGGATGATATGCTAGTCTATTTAGCCCTTAACTTTCTTCCTGTCTCATTTGGACAGTTCAAGGTGAGTTATAACTATCAAAATGAATTATGGACAGTTAATGAACTCATCTCGCATTGTGTTCAGGAGGAAGAGTGATTGAATTCAGAGAAGAGCAAAAGCGCAAACATTACTTCTACATCTAAGGTAAAAGGAAAACAAAAACGTAAGGCCAATTCAGATGCTGCAACTATAAGTTCACAGAAGAAACCCTTTAAGGATAAGAAACCGATTATCGGATCAGAGTCAAATAAGGAAAAGAAGGAGGGCTATTTCTTTTGTGAATCTGAAGGACAAGTGAAGAAGAATTGTACCAACTATCACGCATGGCGTGCCAAGAAAGGTTTTAATTTTTTTTTGTTTGTGAAGAAGTTAATACAATTTCAGTTTCAATAGACACATAGTGGATAGATTTGGGTACAACTACTCACATATCTGTGTCTATGCATGATCGTCGAAGTTACTGAAAGCCAAGCGACGGTGAAAGATATATCTATGTAGGTGATGGCAATAAGACATAAATTGAAGCTATAGGGTATTTTAGATTATTTTTGAAAACTGATTTATATCTTGATTTGTTTGATACTTTTGTTATACCGTCTTTTAGGCGGAACTTAATTTTTATTTCTGCATTGGACAAATTAGGTTTTATTTGTTCATTTGGAGATAGAAAATTTGATTTGTATCAAAACTCTAATTTGGTTGCTTCTGATTTTCTATCTGTTTTGGATAATTTTTATGCTTTAAATACTATTGTTTCCTATAAGGAGACATTGAACAATAAAACGTGAAGCGTTAGACAAAAATTAATACATCAAGATTTAGCTGTATTTTGGCATAAGCGTTTAGGTCATATTTCTCAATAGAGAATTACACGTCTTATTCAGAGTGAAATTTTGCGACCTTAGATAATTTTCTGATTATGAAAGTAAATCCGATAAAAGGGAAATTTGATTTGGTATGAATTTGCTAAGTCATAACCGTTAGTTTACAAACATTTCGGTTATCTGTGTCCATGATATATTTGAGAACCGCCCTCTCTTTCAAATATAGATCTCCCTAATTTTCTAAAGAGGAAATCAACAGAAATTTTCTCTCAGTATTCAGATTTTCTGAAAAGACAAGAAAACTGTCAGCGCCGATTCTCTTTATCTTTTCATCGGATAAGAGGAAGATTACCGTGAAGGCATATGGAATCCGGTGATCAACGGAGTTGTGTTTTTTTGGAAGACCGACAATATAGATCAAGATAATTTTAATTCAAATCAAGTGTTCACTAGAGAATCATGGTTGATATTCTATCACATTCAACTCTTACGGTACATATATTTAAAAATTTTAAATCAAACTAAAAGAATTTCGATGTGTTTCTAATTATTTAGAATGAACTTATATCAAATTTGAGTCAATTTAAAATTTGTTTGATCATTCATCATAAAATCATTAAAATTTCATCTTTAAAATTTTATTTTTTGACGGAATGCTAATTATTTTTCAAATTAACTCAAATATGATATGACCTATACATGTAACTAAAACATATCTGAAATTTTAAGTTTTTTAGTTTGAATATTATTTTTCAAATATATGTCCTGCAAGAATTGGATTACGAGGACAATTAGATATACACTAGAAAATTAATTAATCAAATTAGCGCAGACAATTGTTTATGACTAAATCGACCATGTATATAACTTGAGAATTGAGATGATCTGATCTGTTTTGATTTGTTCATTTGGTTGGTTGTTTCTGAGTCATGTCAGATTGAACCAGCAAATCAGAAATTGAAAACAAAGAAGAGGATATGTACAAAAGTCTGTACTTTAAAAAGAGATTCACAGGTAGATATATCATATTTAATTCATCAGAATCGAATATTAATCAGCTACGTTTCCCTATATAATTGTAGATCTATCATAAAACACCCTACCTTTTTCTAGTGTGAAAGTGCAAAGTTAGGAAGAAAGCTGTAATTAATTAATTAATTAATTAATTAAACATATATGTCTGGCATCTTTTCTTGATAGATTAATTACGGCCAGAAAAAAGACGATTACATGTATATGATAATATATATTATTTCCACGAGATGCCGCGAATCCATGCAAAGTGTATCTTGATATGGGGAGAGAGAGAGAGAGAGAGAGACGCCTCAAAAAAGTAATATTGGGAATGTAGTTGAGTTACTGCATGCACAAGTTCCAGTGGAGTTATTTGGTTCTAATTATATTAGTAGTTTTGCATCTAGATTATTAAACAGATATTGGTTAACAAAATAAATCAATAAGTAAATTGACATGTCTAAATGTATACATCTTTATATATATATATATATATATAGTTCATATTTTTTTATTGAAAAATGATATTTACATATTATAGGTACCAAATAATTAATTTGTCTAATCGACATTTTTATTTGACTAGTTAACGTTGTGAACATAAATTTCTCAAGTTAATCGTTGTTTTTATTATTTAGTTTACTTTAGAATTCATCTAATTATGACTTTAATATTCAACATATTTGTCTTAATTAAGACATATGATACAAAACTTATGTTGCAATATTTTTTAGAAGTAATTCAGCTTAATGGCGATTCTTAGTATTCAACTTATTGATCTTAATTTTTAGATTTAGTTTTCAGTTTGAATGTTTCAATTAGATTTTTGTTGAAAGTTCCCTGGAGCACTGTCGCTATGCCTGTTTGGCTATTTCAAAAGTATAAATATTCAGTTAGCAGGACAATTAATTAATGACCTTGTGCGTTTTCGTATGAAGTGTAAAAAATGATGAATTTTTTTTCTATTTTTGGAATTGGGGTCACTTTTGTTATTTTAGATGATAAAACAATTAACGAGATGAATAAAGAAAATAAATATTTTCATTGAAAAAATGTTATTGTAAGAGGCGTTTCTCAATCCTGTGATTTCTACTAAAGTATGCTTAACAATCAATATGTTGTACGTTTGGGCTCAAAAATTAAACAATATTTTCTATTTCCAAAAACCAGAACTTAAACAATTTATAATTCCAACATAAATCTCAGATCAATACGGGTTGATATATCAATAGCAAATTAGCAACAAAGTGACACAGACAATTCATAAAAGCAAAGCCTATTGTACCCGTCCGATCAAGCATCAGACCGGTACTGTCTATTGCTCCGGATATTAATTCAACATCCCATGTGCGAGTTTCCCAAACAACTGGGTAATTTTTTGTTTCTCCTTCTAAATTGCAGCTTGTGACAAGTCCTTTCTACTCTTTATAGTCTTTTAAATACTACAGACAACACGGAAGACCGCACAGGTTCGAATACATAAAAAGATCAGGCATCGCCAATACCGCCATCATATTCTAAGACGCCACACACGAGAATCTCCTCCAGCCGTCCAGTTTATTCCACGTGTCAGGATGCGATTCACCCACGTTACAATCGGATCCGGACCCGGATCCATTCGATCGAATTCCTGCCCAATTATGATCGAATTCAAACCCACAAACAGTATCGCACGGAGCGCTTCAGACCTTCGGTGCATATGCAACAATATATTGCTTCAAGTTCGTAATTCTCTTCCATACCAAATCCACTTTGCTGGCAACTCAAACAACCAAACAAGGTGCATCGATCCAAACTTAATAATTACTTACAGCCACAGCTAGCTGCTAGCCCCACAAAAGCTCCTCTCTTTTTGTCCACCACCTACCATCTGCCCACCATTTAACACACTCACAGACCAACTCTCTCTCTAATAAACAACATGAAAACCATACAGTTTCAAGCTCCTGGTAGAGAAGAGATCAGTGCACTACCAATGGTGCATCATGATCAGTCTGTTAACCACCTAGACCTTAGCCTTGGCATGTCCTCCTCATCAAATGACATGACTCACAATTACAAGAATGCACCGACGACTGGTAAAAGAATGATCAGTTTCCAACCTGAAGTTGACGTTGAGGCGTCGGCGCCGGCATATAAAAGAAGTGTTTCTGTTATCAGTAGTCATTTGGCATTTGATTACAGTTATCTGTTTTCTCACTGCCCCACTGGATTTGTCGACCCTTGGAGCTTGGCGGCCCGACAACAGAAAGCGGCAGTGGAGCAGGCTCACTTGAAGGCTAACCCTAATACTTCTTCCTCCAATATGTAAGATCAGTAATTATATATATGCTTACTATTTATTACATTCAGTAGCTGAGTCATTACTATAGTTTTAATTATATTTATTTATTTTTTTGGTGTGTGCATATGTTAATTTGATTAGGAGATGATTTTTTGGTAGTGAATTCTCAATATTTCTCATGGATACTAGGGCTTAATAGTATTGTTCTGTTTGAATTAAGTACGTGTTATCCGATTTAATTTTCTTGGTAATTAATTACCTGAGTTACTATAACTAGGATGATAGTACTGCAAGTTTATTAGTTTTATATTTTAATTTAAGTGCACCTGTTTTGCTGTTTATTCTTCTTTGCTTTATAATACTGACATTATATAGGTAACTTACAAAGAACTAGCCAGCAACATAAAAAATTAAGGAATTAAAAAATGAGAAAGGGATTCAATGTCAATGGTTATCCGTGTCAAACTGTGCTAACTATATTTTTGGTATTTAAGTTTATAAATTCAAACAGTTAGATGTGTTTTATATCATCTCAATAATATGTATATAAAAAATCATAAGATTTTAACTTCATTTCGATGGCCATCAGAAGAGAGGGTTAAATTATCAAAATTTGGACCGTTGATTTTATTAATTTTTTATGCATACTCAAATAAAGTTAAAATAATGTAAAATTTTATATACATATAGTATATGAAATATATAATATATTTTATAAATTAGTTTTTTTAAAAAAATTAAAAAAAAGGTTAGTTGAATTTTAGTTTCATTAACACCGATTTGGCACACAAAACAATTAGCATTCGACCCCTTCTCAAAATGAGTTTCAAAATAATTCCTTCTATTATATAATACAATCAGCTAAGTTATAGATCATAGATTTAAAACTCATTACCTGTTACTGAGGTGATTTGAAGGCTTACCCTCAATTTTAAGCTAAAAAACCTCCCTTAATTATTTCATCATATGAGGACCGCAATTGATTGCATGAATCTAGTTGATTCTGTAATAGAATATATGTTATACATATTGCTTCATAATTGTCAAGTAGCAATGATTTGGGGCGCATAGGTTGATATAGCCAGTTATCATGATAAAATGAAATGTGCACCTACTAATGATTATTGTTGTTGTCTTAGAGCAAGAGATTTATAGGATTCCAAGCCATAAAAGGAAAAAAAAAAAAAGAAAGACATAATTAATAAAGAGGAGAAAACATAATGAAGTGGGGTTGAGGTGATAGCAATAATGAGTAATCTAAGCAGATTGGACTATTAGTTGCAATCTAGATAAATTTGAGGGAGTAATAATGAAACCATACTGATATCATAATTAAAAGTCAATGCATGTAGGACATGCGTCTTAACCTTTTTGAAAGTCCTTTTTAGTGTATCTTTTTGTGCATTTGGCCTGACTCATATATAACAAGACATTATAATTTATGACAATATTAAATCATCTGATATTTTATTCTTTACCATCGATATATGTAGAACCGAATAAAAAGATTAGAAGTACAAAAGTTATTCCTCTGTACGTTCTTATACATCAAGAGCACAAAAAGTCTCTACCAATTAAAACTTTATAAAAGGAATATTGATTATATCTATTTTCTTATAAATGCACTTCAAAACCTTTTAGCAGAGATAAATATATATAAACACCTTGTTGGGAAATCTAGCTATAATTAATACCAAGTTAGTAACAATTGTTTCCCTGCCTGGCTGTCTCAAATGATTTTACAAAGTAGATATTGACTATATATATTTTTGGAAGAGAATTATTTATAATCTCATGTTTTACATTCTTATACACACCTTGAATATAATTTATACTTAACTTACAAGCTATTCATATTTGAAATTTCAAGTGTTTGTATCTAGTAAATAAAATATTTTCTTTTTTTAGAAATAATCATACGAAAAGTCAAGTTAAATGTTTTATTGAATAAATAAAACTATAACTTTCAGAATTTTTTTTCATAACAACATAATGCATGCATGAACATTCTTAAATATTAAGTATAAATATTTTTTGAAAAAAATATAAATTAACACATAAGAGTGCAAGTAAAAAATGCTGAGTGGAAGTTTAATGATCAGTTCTCTTCTTGAAAATCCCTGAGACAGGAATTACAACAGTTTGGAATTTTGAATTTTAGGTAAGTGGCAGAGCCACTTTAAAATTGGGGGGGGGGGGGGGGGGGGGGGGGGGGGGGGTTGGGGCGGGCATTTGCCATCCCTCTGGACCAAACTATTTACAAAAGAGGAAGGAATTATCATGCCTCCATCTTTAACTTTTAATAATTAAAATTTAATATTCAAATAATAAAATAAAATCATTAGATATGATTTATATTACTTTCTCTAGACATAGTAACAAATTATAATATTTTAACATTATTTTGTTTGGAGATTGCAAGAAATACACTAATTTGAATAATTTCTAGATCCTGATGATTTCTTAATTTATTGATTCATAAAAAACAAAAGTTAAAAAGTTAATAATTTTTTATATGTGCGAAGAAAAAATAATATAGATCATATCGAATAATTTTATTTTATATTTTGAGTTTTAAGAATTTTGTTATTAGAAATAAAAGTGGAGGCACGAAAAAAGAAGGCTCTACCTCTAACTGCAATGATCATACATATAATTCACATTAATCTGTTTATCAATACTCAGTGCTATGAAGTCTCAGCCAACACCTATCATAGTCGGTTGGCCGCCAATTCGCTCATCTCGGAGGAATTTAACTAGCCAAAACTCAACTAAATCCTCCGTTATTGATGAGAAGGAATCAACTTTGAAGAGGGATGTTAAACTTGCAGAGACTAAAGATGCTGCAATCAGACTGGAACTGAGGCCTACATTATATGTCAAGGTTAACATGGAAGGCTTCTCTGTAGGAAGAAAGATTGATCTGAGCGCTCATGATAGTTACGAGTCGCTCTCTCGCGCGCTACAAAATATGTTCTACAATTTTCTTTCAAGTTAGTTTTGATCTATTTTTATTTATTCATTGACAATATTTTCATTTTAAAAGTTGAGGATGGTCTCCTACAAGGAAATCTGATTCGTAATTATCAATTTAAAAGTGGAGGATGATAATTAGTGCAGGTTAATCAGAAAGTAAGTGGTGGAGTGACATGCATTATATATGATATTAATTAATTTGTAAATTGCAAGTCAAGAGATTCGTTATACTATAGTAAAAAAAAGTATTTATGTATATGAATAATGTTTAAAAATTATTATTTTAAATTTATTTCTAATTAAAGTTAACTTTATTTCGTTCTTCTTCTGTTTCTCTGAACCAATTCAGCAGAGAAATTGATCAACAAGGATGGCAATGGAGATGATTCTGAGTTCATTCTTCTCTATGAAGATCATGAAGGCGATAGAATACTTGTTGGTGATGTTCCATGGGAGTAAGTTTAAATGCATAACATATTAAGAAAAATAAATATATTAATCTTAATTAGGTTAATTATTTTTCACTCCTTTTGGCATGATCACTGAATGTTCTCAAAAGAAAGAAAAAATGAAGGAAAAAATGCAATCTTTATTGAAACTGCATTCTCCTTTTTCTTTATGCATAGTTATGGAAAGAAATTATTCTTAGAAATTATATTTATTTTGTAGGTTGTTCTTAACGTCGGTCAAGAGGTTATACATTGCTCGTCAGTCCTCTGCACAAGAGAAAGGTATCTTAACATTTTCCAACTTCATGTGCTCTTATTCTTTGGAAATTACACTAAATTCAGACAAATTATAAACTACCCATATCCATAATTCCAATATTAATTCCAGAGAATGAGGCTAACAAGTTTTGAAATTTTGCAGCTAGCAAAGAATCCAAGGAGACCAACAAAGAAGAAGCAACTACTTGACTAATTTCTCGCGTTATTAAAACGGTCGGTTTGTGCTTCAGAGATCTATCTAGCACTAATCATGTATCTTTTTGGCATACTAAGTAAATACTAATTAGGTTTTTGAGTAAGTGCAGGGTGCTGTAATTTTGTAATATTTCTTGTATTATTAGTTTATATACCATGAGAAGAACTGGATCTGAATATGTTTAATTAGTGCCACAATTTTTGTTATAGGCCTACTGATCATATAATGCAGTAAATTTAGGCCCAATCAAAAAACCTAATAGTTGTGAATGGATAGGCCTATATATTTATCAGGCTTCTGTGACAAATTAAAACTGAAGATCCTTTTACATATTGACAAGTGGCCTTCACTAGCCCATAAAACCCAGACTATAATAAATTAACTCTACTAGCCTAAATAAAGTATAGACTATAATAATATAATATGGGAGCTGATATACAGATACGCTTATTGATACCGTCATCGATACGGGCTTAATTATACACATTAAATAAGTTATTATGCATATTAATAACTTTATTATGCAAACTCATTTTATATAATATTATTATAATGCATATTAATAGCTTTATTATGAAAATTCATTTTGTATAGCATGACAGTATTATGCAACTTAAATGAATTATTATACATATTAATGATATTTAAATTAAATAATAGAAATATTATACATAATAAAGTTATTAACATGCATAATAAATTATTTAATGTATACAAATAAGTCTGTATCGATGACAGTATCAATAATGATATCTCCATAACATTTTGCATATAATATAATATAGTCAGAGATCCATACCAAAGTTCTTTTTTCAGAAGCAACTTGCAGTTATCCACATATATAGAAATACAGTAAGAGAACTAAGATTAATTATATAAATAATATCAATATGACCAATCTTTGGAGTGCATAATCAGAATTTCTTTCTGGCAACTCGTAGTCAGCACAAAGTACATGCATGAACTGTTTTAATTGATGCATGAGCTATAGCTCATGGAAAGCTCATTAATTTAACCAGTGGATGAGTGGAAAGATATGGAGACTCATTTTCAAAATTTTGCTTTAAAAGATTCAACCTTGAAAGCAGCTTAAAGATATCCAATCCACGTCGTCTTTGGTAAATATCGACACTGCACCCCCTACAAATCCAAGCCATTCGCATTCACTGAGATTTACTCAGACCTGATTTTACTACTCAAGGCCGATCTGATCTCAATGTAGACTAAAGATTTGGATTAGTTACGTAATGATGTTGCTGATCGATCGAGGATATGAACTCAGTTATATAAAAAGCAACCATTCTTTTATAGAGTCGTTGATATTTTGAAAAAAACAAGCATGAGTATATAATCCATGAAAAGAGGTTGATGAATCAGAGTAGCGTGAAAAACTGTTGCCCTTTAAAGCAAACTATTATTGCACCAACTTTTAATCTGCCCCACAAGAGGCAAAAGTTGCATAATGAGGATGCATTATTTGATTTTTGGGACCCGCCTGTTCTCCATTCCTTTGTTAAATGGAACCTCCTCTGGCATGCCAGGATTGTTTACAAAGTATATATTCATGAAGATTCTTTTAGTTTATTTCAATGTAATGATTAATGCTTTGTGTAACTTCAATGAGAAATAGAAATAATATCGATCACATCGGGACACCAAAATTATCAATTGATGATTGATTTAATAAATAGAAGCCTTAGAGTTTTTTTATAGAGGGCAATGTGATCTGCACTTCGGGTATCTATTTTCCTGACATTCTGCGATTTCGATGAAATATGACAATATATATTCTGGCATTTTCATACTAAATTGTGATTTGGGCAGATGTTATAGCTTGAATCTTCCTAAATTAGTGCAAGGAGAATAATCCAGAGCATCACGCCTTCATTTCATCTTATATATGTAGTTTCAGTTACAATGGATATGATACATGAAAAATTGCTGATGAACGAAATTTGTTTGTTATTTTGAGTATTTCCAGTGAAATCTCCTTACCAGCTTGTATTACTATAGGCTACTTGAAATTGTTAAAATTGATTGATTAAAAATACACATACTATGAAAATTAATTTTGATTTAATGTTAAATACAATATCTTTTATATGAGAGGTCATATATTTGAAATTTGAATGAAATATTCTTTATGAATATTAAAGTATGGTGGCTTGACCTCATCCTTAATCTCCAAAAAAAAATATATAAAAAAAGAGAGCTAATATATAAATATCATTATTACAACTGTCATCAATATGGACTTTATTATTTATATTAAATGAATTATTATTCATATTAGTGACTTTATTATACAATTTATTTGTCTAGTACTTTTATTATTCAATTTAAGTGAGTTATTATTTAAATTAGTAATATTTGAGTTAAATAATAAAGTAATGTATAAAATACATTACATAATAAAGTCACTAACATGAATAATAATTTATTTAATCTGAATAATAAAGTTTATATCGACGACGTATCAAGACACTATCTCCCAAATATTTTCCATAAAAAAAAGAATATATATTTTTGCTACAAGGGATGAAGAGGAATAGAGGATCATGTTTCCTTTCGAAATTCAATCTGGAAAGAGAGCCCTTTTTTCCTGGTCTTTTGTCATGCCTGTTCTACGGTCTTATTTCAATCAAGCACTCAGATTTGAGCACTACATTGTTGTCTAATTTGAGTGCCATCCAACTTATGCCATCTCATTTCTTCAATCAAATTATCATAGCGACAAAGAGTACACCTGGGACTTCATGATGTTTCTTCATTACTCTTAACAAAATTGCCTAAAGACCTCGGTGTTTCTTCACAAAATTAAACAATAGAGATGGGGAATGCTGAGACTTGAGACACAAAATTATGTTGAGCAATGTAGTCCACAAATTCATTTCAACTCAAAACTCATCATCAAAACGTGTAACTCTTTCTCCTGGGTAATGTATTTTGTCGATGAAGTATTTTGGCCACCTGAATCATTCATCAAGCAGAGTGCGTTTTATGTGTCAATTATGCTTCTTTTTTAAGTACCTGTCTCAGAGAGTAAAGCTAAAGTAAACTTAAGCTAATCAAGGGGTTCTATAATTTTAATTTGAAAGCATGTCAAATCGACTTCTAACTATAAATCTAAATTGTTCAATAGTTTTTCATGTCAAAATCTTGTAAAAACTATGTCAAAATCTTGTAAGATATTGTAAGTTTTTATTTTTAGATTTTTCTAACTATTTTTTACAGATTTTTTTAAGATAACTCTAAAATAATAATAAAATAATAAATGTTTGTATATGTGAATAGGTCATATTAAAAACTCCGAAATAAATATTTAAAAATTCTGAAAATAGAAAATTTTGGTATCATATGAGATTTTGATATGAAGAATTTATTAAACAACCTAGATTTATTGTTTGAAATCATTTCGATAATTTTTTTAATTAAGTTCATCAATGGCTTTGATGAGATTAATCTCATCCTAGCCTTACTCCCACCTCAAGTATTAACTTCGTGCAATTTTCTTGTCAAGACTTATTATATATAAAATATTTCTAATGTACATCTAACTTTTATGATACATTTAATTTTTACAGTACATATATTTGAGAAAAATCATTTAAATTAACAATAAAATTGTAGATGTATTCTCAATTGTTTGGATATGACATGTATTAAATTTGAGTCAATTTGAAAAACGTTTAGTCTTCCATCAAATAATTTAAAATTTTAACATTAAAGTTTTAATAGTTTTATGATGAATAATCAATCAAATTTCAAAATTACCTCAAATTTAATACACATTCTATCTAAATAATTAGAAATATTTTATATTTTTTTTAAATTGAATGATATTTCACTAAAATATATATCATAACATAAGAATTAGATGTACTATAAAAAATTGAATGGACACTAAAACACCCTCATTTAAATTTGTGCATGTTTGATAGTAGTGGGTATTTTGCAAGACAAAGTGTCACGCTTCAATTAGTGAATCATCACACTCATTTTGTGTTTAAAATTTTAAATCCTCCTTTTAAGCGATAGAGATGAATTATTAGAAGTGTAATTATTACTAGAAAAAGGAACGGAGCCCACATGACATTCACAAACTTGAAAAAGAAAAAAAAAACTTGACCATGGTGTCCAATTAAATAAGAAAATTATTTAAAAAATATCATTATTAATACCGACTAAATTGAATTATTATTTATATTAACGATTTTATTATATAATTTATTTTATACAGTACTTTATTATTCAACTAAAATATTACTAATCTGAATAATAACTCATTCAAATTAAATAATAAAAATATTATATAACGAAATTACATAATAAAAATCGTTAATATAAATAATAATTAATTTAATTTAATATATATAATAAAATTTATATCGACATTTATATTAATTATATCTGAGTATCAGAGTATCAGCTCTTATTGAAAAAAAAAAACGTAGAGGAACCGAATCAGAGCTTTTTAAAGAGAGGCCCAATCAATTACATTCGCTTGTCAGGAAAAGAGCCTGTTTTGCGCTAGTGGTGGGGCCCACATGCAAATAAATCCAAACGTTCAATCATCCTAAAGTGGCGTACTACTGCTCGTTGTTGGAATCTGCGTGATGATTGCTTGCTTGGTTGCTCTCTCTTTTAAATTTTAATTCGGATTTTGATGCGTCATTTCCGACGCAAGAAACGAAAACCAATTGGTTTACATTACACATTTGCACGGCGCTCTCTTTATTTACACTTCTTCTTCTTCTTGCTGCTTGGTGTTTTCTTTTGTTTTGTTTTTTTTTCAAGTTTTAACGCTTTTTAGTTAGTCGAGAGTTTCACTTACTGCTCTTCTTAAAAAAAAATGAAAGCAAACGAAATATTATTACGAGACCAATCCAAAGGCACATATATTTGATGATGATAGGATACATATACCTAGAGTACATGAGTATCAAATATTGTGCGCGCGTGTACATCTAGTAGTTCTAGATGTAATCATTAATGTAGTACATAGAAATATTTATATTTTTTATTTTTTAAATAAAAATAAAATTAAATCATTTAACTTTAAGTATTAATAAAAAAATTTAATTAGATTTTAAACATGCAAAATTTCAAAAGAAGAACATTATCTTAATTGTACGTAACATTCTTTATTTATTCTTCTTGCTTTCTTTCTTTTTTATTTAACGTTTTAATTAGGCGAGATTTTTACTTAATACTCTTCTTAAAAAAATGGAAAAAAAAAATGAAATACCATTGCAAGACCAATCCCAAAGCACATATACTTGATAGTGATAGGTGATACTGATATCTGGTATCAGTCTCATGTACTTAAAGAGTACACAAGTATCTAACTACTGCGTGTGTATGTACATTGGAGCAGTTCCAGATACCAGATCTAATTATTAATGTAGTACATAGAAGTATTTGTACAGTTTCTTTTTATTTTTTCAATAAATATAGGATCTGATCATTTAATTTTAAATATTAATAAAAATATTTAATTGGATTTCAAATGTGTGATTTTTTTTTAAAAATGTTATCTTATTCACTAAATTAAAGACTAAATTTTTATTTATCTTTTATGTATGTAAGTTAGTACTTTAAATACTAACTCTGAAGAAGAATATTGAATCAAACCTTCAGTGAAAATTGGATTAAGTTGGCATAGTAGGAAGCGAGTAATTTTCATCTACTCTACAATATATGCATTTTTTTTTTTGTAGTAGGCGAAACGCCTACCACTTTGTAATATTCCTGATAAAGAATTAATTATTCAAGTACAGAAATAAATATTGAAGAAGAAGAAAAGAAAACATTATATTCTCAGAATCATAACAGCATGAATTTAATAAAATTAATAAGTACAAACACAATTATGTGCAAAACTTTTAGGAAATATCATTATAAAAATTTTCAAGTGGAGAAGCCACTTTATTAGAAAAAAAAAATGTTGGGTTCCTACGTGGATTACACCCTTGATAACCTCATATTATATGCTGGTTTGGAATCTCTCTTTGAGTGGCCTCTCTACAAAATAACAAGCACAAATATAATCTTTTTGGTTTTCTTGGTTTCTAATTATTCAATAGGAAAGAAACCAAATTATAATGTCTCTCTCTTGTCGACAAGAAATTGAATTTCTTTCTTTGATAAAAAGATGGAAGACAATTAATTGAATTTGGAACTGTGCTTTGATAGTTTGTTTCCTACACGTTTCACTAAGTAAAGCACACAGGATCAGATCAGACAGTAATAGCCCCTTTTTATCCCTAATGTCATTTTATTTTTATTGTCAGAAAATATTTGCATGAGGTCCTCTCTTTTTTGAAGGCATGGTATCTCAGTCCCTCTTCAAAATGTCAATTGATGTAACCATGAGAGCTATTTATGTTTAGACGAATATGTTATATTGATAAATATATATTCAATAAGGTTAATTCTACTTTGAATTATAATTTATATTATAAATAAAGAGATTATATTAAAACTAATGATTGTGATTCGTTAATCACTAAATTTCTTATTTCATAGCAGAATTGCTCACGTAATGCATATATGAATAAAAAAATAATGGGTTCTCTATGTTTAAAATTAAATTTTCTTCCATCGAGCTGAAAAATTAAAAGTGTAGTTTATTGGACATTTGTTTAAAAGATAAATAGCACATACATAATTTTTTGATAAATTTTAACATCGGTTGATACAATTGTCAAAATATTACTTTCTAATATTTTAAATATATGATACCAAGCTTCTTCAAAAGAAATAAATATATGATATCAATAATTATATATACTAGATTTAACGCTGCAATTATTCACGTGGATTTGGTTGGCAGTCGACTATATTCAATTTGATCTCACTTTATTCAAGTTGACATTTTAAATTAATAATTGCAATCAAGATTAGATACTATATCAGGGTGCAATTTTATTTACATTATCTTGATTACTAACCACGATATATATTCCAGTTAGATAACGATATAATGCCACCTATTTTGATCCTCTATTTTCTCTACTATTATAACGTACGGGTTCTATGTGGTCAAAATTTGTAGCAGGTCCGTTTTATCAGTGAATGTACATACATAAGAGTTCTAGAAGAGTATTGACTTTGTGGCATCCAATATATTTTCATTCCAGATTTCAGACATGATAAATCTGTCTATTTATTGATCATGAAATGCAATATAAATCAATGATTAATGTTGATTGAAAATTAAATTATCATTGTGCTGGTACGTAGTCTCCTGTTATTGGAGAAACTTAAAACTAGTACAGTTGCGTTGAAAATTTGTACATACAGATTCGTGACATCTGTGAAAAATTAACTCTCGGTAAATTAATTTACGATTAGTTATGATTGAAAATTCAGGTATATATACTGTTAATTGTTGTGCTTTAATACAGTTCAATCATATCACAATTAGCTAGATTATGGGGGAATTAAAGGAGAAGAATATCAATCAACACAGCAAGCAAATATACGTCTGGAAATAATAATATTCCTTTGATTAGTTCAGAGAAAGAAATTACTTACAAAAGATAATTTACTTAGAAAAAGATGGCAAGAAGATTCTCAATGTGTGTTTTGTCAGAATCTAAAAACTGTTGATTATTTATTTTATTATATGCCCTTATATTAACATTATTTGGTATTGGATAGCTGAATATAATAATTTTAATTTTAATTTTACTACAGTAGAAGAATCTGGCATATTAATCATCTCATTCCCCTTAAGGATAGAAAAATAGTGGAAATGATTAGAGGGGCAATAATTTGGACAATGTGGCTAGAAAGAAATAAAATAATATTTCAAAGGTATAGAACAAAAACAACAAGATCATTAGGTCTAACTATAATTAATTTGGTAAAATACTGGTGTCAAAGTAGTAAAAATAATACACACTTACAAAAACACAATTAGAAGAATGATAACAATTGCTAATTACATGATAATTAAAAGGCAAATTCAAAGAGAAAGAATTTCAAGGAGGATTGCTACAACTCAGGTGATGAAGAACAAAAGAAGGAATCCTTGGGTGTGGACTCGATCAAAAAATTCCACACAATACAAAAAAGCAATTCATTTTAGTAACATTTAGTAGATGTATCATATATGCATGCATATCATTGTTTTATTTTGGAACAACTTTTTTAAATAAGCTTATAGCAAGAAGAGAGGCACAAAAAGGACTTGTCAGAAGGATTAAACTTTGGGGACACACCATTCTCAAGAAATAAAACTGTGAAGTGAAACAGTAAATATGAAGACTTTTGTTAACTTTAAAGTAGTATCTAAGATACCGGGTTATGGTATCCTTGATCTCAATGTTGCTTTTGTTGGACTGGCAGAACTGGTTACGTAGTATGATTTGCAATAGTAGTTTTAGCATAATCCTACAATACTGGAATGTAGTATTCAAAACATTTTAGTTTTAATATGAAATTATTGGTTTCCACCACTATTTCAAAAAAAAAATGTTGTGCTTTCAGCCTCTCATTTACTAAAAAACTGGAGATTATTATGGTTACTCTGTGTACCCTTCTTTTAATTTTTTTTTTCTTCTCAAAATGGTACCTAATGTCATTAAGAATTTAAGTCAATTAATTTTATAAAGAAAGAATCAATAAATTTGGCTATGTGACAGAAGATGCTTCTACTGAAAATTTGTTTTTGGAATATGTTGACATGGCGAGCACCATCATTTGTCACTCTATTTGTAGATTAGGTAGAATCTGTAAAGATTAAATAAGAGATGTAACAAGTTACTAGATACAGATACAGTATATCTATGTTTTTTTTTTGGGGGGGGGGGGGGGGGGGGGGACGGGGGATATTGAATTTTATAATGTGCATAGAAAAACATTAATATAGATAATACCTTACAATTTTTTTATTTTAATATTTGAATTTTAATTAGGTTGTTAGTTACTAAAATAATTGAAAATATTTGCAGACATCCTTGTAGAAGTAAAGTTCAAATAAAAATTGATCAACAGAAGAATTATTTGTTTAATTAATTAATATTTAACAAAACTTGATGGGTAAGGAAACTAGACAATACCATAAAAACAAAGGCATGTTACACTTTAACAATGCTCTAGATGGTAAATACTAGAATTCTAGATATGATTATTATTATTTACAGTTAGCTTCTATCTCATTTTTGTTTTATATCCTCAGCAGCATTCATCTTTACACTTTAACAATGCTCAGGTGATGTCAGCTTGTGACGAGGGAATAGGATATAATGATATACATCAGAGCAATTCTCTTGTGAAATTAATATATATCTTCTTTTCAAAACTTTAACAGATGCATGTATGCATTCACACTCTTATATAATATTTGTATTTAAAACAGCACTAGATATATAATCTATGTGCAAGCGAAGTTTTAGTTGAGTGTAACTTTTCTCCACTGCAATTAATGTAGGCTACAACAAAGTACATGCACTTTTAGGCCTTTTAATTCATGATCTTATAATCACATTTTTTTTAAAAACAATTGCCGTCATTTTTGGATCTCATCTAGCATAAGGTAGCTATGCATGTCTAATTTTGAGGTGCTTATATTAGTTCTCTTCACTTAAAAAAAAATCCACACCCCCTCAAATCCTCAATAATTAAAGATTCTTTCCCATTTTCTTTGTTCAATTATATATTAAATTTTTTGGCCCATCCAAATTAATGTTATTAATACTAGGTTAGGTTAAATCATATTTGAATCATTTTAACTTTGGATTATTATCAAATCCTAGATCTTAATAGGTCGAGTCAAGTTTCGAATCATCTTATTTTGAACAATGTTTTGGTCTTGAGTTGTCTCGAGTTGGGTCGTATCGAATTGCAATCTATCTGAATTTATATCATTTGTTTTAGTTATGGATTGTCTTGAATTAGGTTGCCTCGTGTAAAACTTGTCTATAACATCGGATAAATTTTGGATTTTGGATCATTTTGACTTAAATCGATCGGGTTCCGGGTTGTGTCAATGTTGGATTAAGATTTTATTGTTTTGACTCATGTCATTTTAGATCACAATTATCTCATCATCTAGTCTATTTGAGTTCTAATTACCTTAGGTTTAATTTGATCATCATTCCACATTTAGGTCATTTAGTTACAGATCAATTCGGAATTCGGATCGTCACATATTTTAAGTCGTTTAGGTTTAGTGTCATTAATTTGACTTTAATTATCTAAGATTACTGGTCATGTGGATTAGGTTTGCATCAAGTTTCGGATTGTCTTGTCTTGAAATTGTTTTAGGTTATAAATCATGCAATTAGAATTGGATTGAGTTTTGATCATCTCAAATTTTAAGTTGTCTCGAGTCAGATTTGAGTTAATTTGACTTTTGAAGAAAATGGATTGAGCCGACTTTGAATTTACGTCGAGTTAGATGAATTTATCCAGTCAAATCAAATTTTATCATCTCTGGATGGTTGAGAATATTAATTAGTCAGGACTTATACTATTATTATCATCCAGAGGTAATTGCAAGTTAATTTTTTGAAACAAGAGAGAAGAAATTTGACTTTCTATAGATGTATTGAGATCATAATTAAACACTCTCACTATAAACAAATTCGGAATTAAGAAATCTTATATCTAATATCATTGATATTGTCTATCTAGTTACACAGTCCATTGCTACATGCCTTGCCACAGAGGATCTCTGCACCATACATTTTTGTTTTTCAAAAGAAAAAAAAATTGGTTGATTTCAAATTGGAAATACTACGACATCATAGCGAAGCTCTTTTACGTGCTATAAAACCAGGAACCACTCTCTGGTGCACCTTGCCTCTTGGCGTGGAACTCCAGCCTCTCATATATCTTTAATTACTAATTCATTTAATTTCCTCCCCCACACTATTTGTGCTTAGAGAGAGAGGAAGAGAGAGCAAACAATGGAGATGGAGAGAAGATTTGGGAAGGATGTTGAAGGTGGCAATAATGGTGATCATGAAAAACAAGGTATATATATATATATATACTTGGTTTTTATAATTTCTAATGTTTGTATATACTTAATGCTCACTTATTCAATTGAAGAAGATGCATTCATGCATGCTAGAGGGACTTGAAAGCCAAACTAAATTTTGTTAATTTTCTCTGCAAATTCAAATGATACGCTAATTAAACCTGTAGGATATGTATGTGTTGTTAAATTATATTGAGCATTTTTTGAAGAGGGTGCCCTAGTTTTAAATTGTAGATGCTCAATTCATATTCACATGCATATTGTGTGAATCACCCCAACTTTTGAGAAGTTATTTCCATTTCTCTACTTTTGTCACAAGAGGGGCATTGCATTGGTGTATACTTTTATATTAAGTGCCATAGGCACTAGTGTAATTTAGATCATATGGACAGAGGGGAAAAAATGAAAGATAATAAATTATATTGACATCAACAATATTTAAGAATCATAACAACCAACGCAATATGTAATATTAAAACAATTGCAATTGTAAATACAAAACTATTTGATTTTGGTAGATAATTTATCAAATTTGATGAATATTTTTTTTAGTATTCATTAAGCAATTTGAAAAATTAATTGCTTTATTTTATCGACAATTAATTTGTTGATGATCATATAATTCTCGAATTGCATTGACAATTTGATTGGTAGGATTGTCACAAAGTTGGTTATATATCCATTCCCATATAATGTTTTGTGAAATCTAGTCATCCAGTATCTAAACAGGGGTGTTGTCAATAGAATATTAAAAGAGGTGTGTAGTACAATTCATCCCTTAATCCATTGATTGCACA
Organism: x Bolboschoenoplectus mariqueter; assembly: GCA_037678475.1. Lineage (NCBI taxonomy): Eukaryota > Viridiplantae > Streptophyta > Magnoliopsida > Poales > Cyperaceae > x Bolboschoenoplectus > x Bolboschoenoplectus mariqueter. The sequence continues at coordinate 2,132,504 of CM075263.1, read as the reverse complement.
TAATTAACATTAATTACAATTATCAGCTTCAAAGTTAACTCTAATGTAGCAATTCCCTTTCCCTTTTAACTCACTAATTTCCTTAATTGTTGGATTAAAATAATTTTGGTAAATCAATGATTTGCCTTTATTGGCTTATTTTGATTGTTGTAGTAGAATAATAATATATTATATTTTAATAATTTTATATATAACAGGTGAAAGAATTTGAGGTTGGAGTTAATTAGCCATTTAATCATGGATAAAATTGTGGAAAAATATAGTTTGGTGGCCAGCTAGCTAAAGTCAGACTGAAATCTTAATTAAGCACTAATACGTGTAGTGCACTAAATTATGGGGAACAAAAGAATAAAAAAGGGAAGATTAGTGGCTGTCTACAAGGAAGTCATAATAATTAATAGGAAGAACAACAAAGAAATTGGCATATTGATTGACCAACGGATTTTACCTTCAGTTGTACGTCAGCTGTTTTTAAGTGAGTGCCAATTAATTGCTGCTCCATGCACGTGTGTGTGTGTTGGGATAATTTCATTTATATCCTTGCAAAATAATCATATATAGTTTGCAGGAGAGGGGTTACTTGAGTTGGTTGACAATGGTTATTTTGACAATCTTAATAATGATTTCTTTTTTTTTAATTCAAAATAAATTTCTAAAAATAGAAAAAAAAATATAGACATATTCTCGGACTTATAGATTGTTTTAAATTTTATATAATTTAAGTGTCATTTGATATTCTATCAAAAATTATATAAATTGCATAATATTTGTAGTAGTTTTTATTTAAGTGATTTTTTATGGAATAATAAATTACATTTAAATTGCATGAACTTTAAAACATAATCAATCTGCAAGTTAAAAAATATGCCTAAATTCATTTTATATTTTTAATTTTTTGAATTTATTTGAAAATCCTTTGTCAAGATTAACAAAAAATAACCATTGTCAAGTGATCCCTCCTCTATAATTTATACCGGATTTCACAAAACAGAGAACCTGAAAATTAGCAAAGAATTTCAGCTGAAAATTTTGAGGAAGTAGGGTATTTGTAAAAAAAAAAAAATAAGGTGACAAAAATGAATTATATAGTGCAAAGTATAAGTTTCTTTTTCAACGGTATAGTGAGATACTGGCATACAGTAAAGACTCTTTTTCTCATTTCTAACCGAAAAAAATTAATATTTTTAAATTAAATTAGCAGGTGGAAAAGGACAATTGTCCAGTTGAAATTAGCACAAATACAATTTCAATATATAATTTTTCTTTCATTAAGAGAAATTCCAACACCGGCCCAACAAAAACAAAGGGCCCAAAATTGAGCCCACTTGTACCTCTTAAAACTTAGATAAGCCCAATTAATTACATAGACTTTCTATTTCTAACAAAAATTTAAAATTGTTTGTCAACTCATGAGCAGGGACTGTGTGGTCTGCGTCAGCTCACATAGTGGCAGCCGTTGTTGGCTCCGGCGTGCTCGCGCTCGCATGGACTGTGGCGCAATTGGGCTGGGTCATCGGCCCAATTGTCTTGTTTGGCTTCTCTTGTGTGACATATTACACCTCTGCGATGCTCGCTGATTGCTACCGGTACCCCGACCCGGTCACCGGCACGGTCAACCACGAGTACATTGACGCGGTGCGGTGCTATCTAGGTATATAATGTGGTAAAATTTTGTGCTTAATTATATAATATTTTTTAGTATGTGATAATTTTTTTTTAATTTTTTGAAGGGAGGAAGAGTGTGATCTTGTGTGGATGCGCTCAGTATGTGAATCTGTGGGGTACTCTTGTTGGTTATACCATTACTGCTAGCACTAGCATGATGTATGCCTTCTGACCATTTTCTCATTATTATATGAACTATTCAACAATTGAGTTTTATAACCATCAATCTTTGTTAATTTTTTCTTATTTTATTAATGTAAATTTTACGATAATTATTTGTATGTTGTTACCTACCATCCAATAAAAACTTTACAAATAAAATTGAGAAAGGAAAAAAAGACATTGTATTTTATTGCAGTAAAAATTGTGCAAGTAGATTGGAAGGACAAATTATTAATGAGGAAAAGATTTTAAAATTTACAAATAACACTTCATGGAGAAGTTAATAGAATATTGCAAATTGAATTATGGAGTATGCTAATAGCCAATGGAAATTAACCAACAGTGAATAAACAATCAATTATGCTTAATTAAAAAAATCTTAACTGACAAACAAACCAATTGCTTTCCGCAGAGCGGTCAAACGAGCAAATTGCTTCCACCGGTATGGACACGATGCTAGCTGCACATCATCAGGCAGCACATTCATGGTCATTTTCGGGCTATTCCAGCTGGTGTTTTCTCAGCTTCCGAGCCTCGAGAATATAACTTGGCTATCGGTTGTGGCTGTTGCAACATCCTTCGGTTACTCCTTTATCAGTCTAGGACTCTGTACCGGAAAGTTGGTTTCACACGGAGATTTTAGAGGGACACTTTCTGGTACCAGCAGCTCGAACCCGGGTGACAAGGCATTTAATGTGCTTCTGGCTCTAGGAAACATGGCTTTTGCATATACATTCGCCGATGTTCTGATAGAGATCCAGGTATTTGAGCTTTTTCAGATTTTCTTCTAATACTCTTGGTACTTAATTAGGAAACAATACATCAAAAAATAAAGAGAAAATTTTGAGTTGTACTGGTACATTAATACCCAAACTGGTACTGGTCATTCTGTATGTTGGTCAATTTTTCATTCTTTAAAATTAATGTACACTTCTCCATCTGATCTCAGAGCACACTAAAGTCACCTCCAGCAGAGAACAAAACAATGAAGAAAGCCACTTTTTATGGTCTGGGCCTCACCACTATTTTCTACCTTCTCCTCGGTTGCATTGGATATGCCGCATTCGGAAATGATGCGCCTGGTAATATCCTTACCGGGTTTGGGTTCTATGAGCCATTTTGGCTAGTTGATATGGCCAATATTTGTGTTATCGTCCATCTTATCGGAGCGTACCAGGTAAGGTTCTTTTTTCTATCTTTTTTTACTGGTATGAGGTCTGGTTCTATTTTATTCCTTCAATAATGGTACTGGTGATACTAAAATAATACTGATACATACCAATCGGTGCTGATTGTGCTTTCCTGAAAATAATTGTTGTAATCATTCAACCTTATCAGGAGAATGCAATCCATTTGTACCATGTTAGTCAAAATATGTCAGACTTGTAACTGGTAGGAGATCACTGATCAGTATGAGGGTACTTTTTTCTTAAATGCAATGTTGGATGTATTATAAAAGTAGGATTAAAAAGGGATTTGAGACTCTTTTTAACAAAACTACAATTTCTGTAACCAATTAATTATAGGTATATGCGCAACCGATATTTGCAAGACTAGAAAGCTTCATAGAATGCCAGTGGCCAGAGGCCAAATTCCTTCACAAAACATACTACATTGCATCAGTAAATGTCTCTATTCTGAGTTTAGTGCTCCGAACAATTCTGATCATGTTCACGACCTTAGTCGCGATGCTGGTGCCGTTCTTCAATGCAGTTCTTGGGTTGATCGGGGCCGTCGGATTCTGGCCTCTATCAGTATATTTTCCAGTGAGCATGCACATATCTCAGAAAAAGATTACCAGATGGAAGCCTAGATGGTTTTGGTTGCAAGGTTTGAGTTTTGTTTGTCTTCTGATTTCTCTAGCAGCTAGTATTGGATCTGTGCAAGATATTGTGCACAATTTGAAAACTGCTGCTCCATTTAAGACTGTGTATTAGTTTTAAGGATTTTTGGGGTGTACTAATATATAGTGTGTGCAAGAGCTTAATGCTTAAGTTGTAATCAGAGAAATTTGACTGCGCTTGTAATGGGAAAATAGTAATTAATTAATAACCGCATTAGCTTTTTTGGCTTGAATTAATTCTTTGTTGCAGTTGAGTTGGTGATAAAAAATTAAATCATCTGAAACCACATTTAGTTTGTTTTCCTGGTATTTGGAACTTTGACAACTTGTAAGTTATAATCCCGTATAGTTTGATTTTTCTTTCTTTAAAAAAAACTGTAGGAATTCTTCCAGTTTCGTTAAACATGAACAGAATTATCCTTAATTATTTTTTTTAATTAAAAAGCTCAAAATCAATGAAATCAACAAAGTTATTAACCTTAATTGCAAATTCGCCCACATCTGAATTTCTTGGAAAGAGTAGACAAAAATAGAATTTTTTCTATTATATATAACATGAATTCTTCAAACATAAACAGAAACAAAGCTTAACTTTTTTTTCTTTTTGAATAAACTGTATTTAATTTCCTGTAGAGTGTACAACAGAATAGGAAAACTTAATTTTATACATGACATGAAATCTTAACTCCTTTTTTTTTAAATAATGTAAATTTCTTAATCCATATCATAATGAACCACATCTGAATTTCAAATATGGTGAGTTATAGTTGGATTATTTTAAGACCCACATGGCTATGCAGCCACATAACTGAGAGCATTTAAAATAGGGAGCTGATATACATATATCAAAATCGATATCGATTTTATTATTCATATTACATGAATTATTATTCATATTAACGACTTTATTATGCAACTTATTTATATGATACTTTTATTATTTGACTTAAGTTAGTTATTATTCATATTAGTAATATTTGAGTTAAATAATAAAAATACTGTTAAAAATAAGTTGCATAATAAAATAGTTAATATGAATAATAACTTATGTAATATGAGTAATAACGCAATGTAATATGAATAATAAAATTGATATTGATTTTGATATCAATTTGATACCTTCCAAATATTTTCCTTTAAAATAAGAAAAATATTTCGAAGGTACCATTGTTGATACCATTATCAATACATACTTTGTTATTCATATAAAATTTATTATTATTCATATTAACGATTTTATTATACAATTTATTTTGTATAGTATTTTATTATTCAATTTAAATACAACTAATCTGAATAATAACTAACTTAAATTAAATAATAAAACTTATGTATAAATAAATTCTATAATAAATTATTAATATAAATAAATTCATTTAATCTAAATAATAAAACCCGTTTATCAGCTGCCTTTAAATTTAGACAGCCCATAATTGCATATCCCCATTCTGACTTGTAGCCGTGCGTGCAGTGGCAGCCTTAAATAGAATAAATATAAATCCATGACACTCCACCTTAATTAAGCAAGTTGTTAATTTGTAATTAATTAGTTTGCTTCCTTGTTGCATACATTTCATTACTTTTTGAAAAGGAGTTTGTTACAAGTTGATATCGGATGAGACCATGTATAATTTAGGTGTATTTTTGGAAGACCATGGAACCTCATGTCTGAATTATTGGGCGTGCCAAACACGTAGGTATGCATAAGTAAATACGTACATAAATATGTGTTATGTATGTGATGTGTTCATATGTTGGCATGAAGTGTTATTAGATGTGTGTATTTAAGATTTTATATTGTTTCGATACGTCACGTACAGCACGAGCACGCACGAGGAGTATGCTGGGTAGACATGGGTAGGACACGTGCAACTTTAAAATTTTGAATTTGGGGTGTGAGCGTTCGGGCGAAATTTAGGACTCGAGAGAGGGGGCAGAAACCAATGAAATTTCTTGCATTTCAGGTAAACCCCGATTTATAGATGATGCATTGTTATTATCATAAATACTGTTTTGAATTGGATCATAACCGGTACCATCTAAAATTATTGTTGATTTTATCACTATTTCTAATATGCGATAATTGATCATTGAGATCGTATTTTGAATAATTAACTTTCAAATTATATCACAATTTACTGGCATTAAGGTATAAAAAAGAGACTCATTCTGTGATGTGTTCAATCATGCACTTATGTTTAATTTAAACTGATTCGGAAGCAAACTAAGACCAACATGAACTTACTTTTTTATCTAATAAAAAAAGGTTTTTCGATTACAGGAAAAGAATATTTTGTATTTAAATTGTATCATACTCCAAAAGGTCCGTCAACTATTTGTCCACCATGATAGATGTTAATTATTATCATTTCTTTCAAAAAAAATTATGCAGAAAATTTTAAATCTGACTAATTTAGCTATTCATATCTGATATTTACATAATTATTAAATTTACAAGATCTATACAAAATTTATATAAAACATATATAAAAAAAAACTTACAATGAGATTAAGATGAATATGGTGTAGCGATTTGTTTGAATATTAAATCTCTAAATAGTATTAAAAAAATTGTAAAATAAGAACAGAGAAAAAGAAAAGAGAAAGAAGATGGAGGCTAGAGACTGAGTTTCTAGGGAGAGAGAAAATTGTTGAGTTAGAATTGTATTGGGAAATTCTAACTTAAAAAAATCGTATATTTATTACGGCTCTTTGTATTTTCAAAATTCCTGTGATTATCGATGTGTTGTGAAGTGGGTGTGAAAGAAATCACAATAAGTGTACGATTCCTTAATGAAAAACAATAGAACCGTATAAAAAATACGGTTATTTCTAATCTGTAAAAAAAATTCCCGACTCCTTCCATTTATTCAAAAAGTATTTATTGATTTTCTAATATAAAAAAATTGTAGATCGAGTATACAAGAATAGGCATAACGCCATCACATTTATTGGTAGAATAGGCAAATGTCATGGAGTCACTTAGACCACCTATGATATTGATATTAGCACCACGCTGTTAGTATTAATAATTTTTGTACGATTCAATTTCATCACAATTTGTACTTGATTTGATCCGTTCTTCGTTACATAAATAGAAGTTGGTCATGGTCATCGATTATTCTTTTTTTTCCTCACTGTTGCATCTTTTTTTCCCAGACATATATTTACATTTTTTATACTAATCTTATTGCAAATCGGACAATGCAAAAATATTAATACCAATAGCTTGATACTAATATTAATATCATAGTCAGACTCAACAACATAATATCATAATTATAAAAATATATAACTAGTAATTTGGATGCACAAAATGACTCTAAAATCTACCGTTGTACAATAAAATCTCAGCATAAATCTTAATTATTCGATCGTACTAAAATTCATACGGTCACCTACCTATAAATTCCTTCCTTAAATTCGGATTAGGTAATAAAACTGAATCTAGAGTCTAGACTAATATATAATAACTAGCCCTTGGAATTCTTTCTGTTCTTTTTTTTCTGTCTTTTTCTTTTTCGGCATTTTAGACTCTCAACCAATCAGGATGCATATTGCACGTTCCCCACACACCAGCTCTTCATAATTGGAATCATAAATTTATAATAATCAATTAAGTTTGTTCTGGACCCTTGTTGGTGTCAAATTCTGAACACAGGAATTTCCTTGTGATTTTTTTGGTTATTTTTTCTTTAGAACGCCAACGAACAGGTCAATGGGGGCAGGTGCCACGGTTGAAGCGTGTCGTGAACGATAACAACTTACAATGCACAAGTCAAAATCCTCTGTAGCAGCTCTGGACCACCTCTTGCTGCGTTGCCTCGCCATTTCCGTTCCCCATTGGATCAAGTTCAATGCACAGCATCAAGTTTGGTCTAATTAATTAAAAAGATGTACTCTTTTATAGGAATATATAGAGTTGATTCCAAATTAATATATGATTAGATATTATTTTTAATATATTAGTTATATATTTTAATTTTTTTTAGAAGACAAATAGTAATATAATTGTAGTAAAATATTTTAAATTATTTATATATATGTCTAGTTTTTAAAAATTTTAAAAAAGCTACAGTCTTCCTCCACTAAACTTCACCCCTAAGAATATATATTAAGTAGCTAATAGATGTACTCTTTAAATAGCCAGCATATATAATCTTGCAATTTTATCAATCTTTGTTAAAATCAGAGGGCAGCTCAAATTCCAAACCATGACTCTCAAGTCTCATGTCATGGATTGATTCTGCCACAGAAGATCCGATCCAAGTCTAAAGGGGTTGAAAACTTGAAATCGGACTGTATTGGTCCTATTGGATGTTCTCCTTTGTGGTCAAAATCCGATTAGGTAGAGGTAAGAAGAGGAAGGAAACACTAACTCAAATAACAATGATAGGTCAACAAACAAGCCAAGGAGGATATAACCAAACGGAATTTTTCATAATGTAACAAACTGTAGACTGTCGTTAGTGTGTCAAAAAAACCCTTTCAGTCGTTGTTCTTTTCTCTCCTTCTCTTTGACTTTTGAGGAAATTTCCAATGATGTCCAAATGGACCAAATTGCATTTCACAACCGTTCCAGAAGAAGAAAGAAAAATAAAGAAATGAATGAATGAATGAATAAATAAATAATGCCGACCTCCTTTCTTGAAATTTTAGTTAGTCTTGTTGATATAATAATATAATAATGTTCTGTTCAGATTGCTTGTGCTTTTAGTTGAAGGAAAGATTTGGGATTTTGTGTTCTTTCAATATCCAGACGAAATAAATTAGTTGATTTTGGGGGGTTTTTTTAATGTGAAATAATTAATTGAGCTAGATTAGGTTCTCTATTTCGTTTTAATTTGTGTTGATGGTCATTCTTCTTAAAAGAAAAATGAAAGAAATCTCCTTTTTGTTTAATTAAATTGCTAAAGTCGCTACCATTTCAAATTTCAATATACCTAGGCCTTTCAATCAGGTTAATTGAAAGTTTGTTATTTTGTCAATTTTCATTGATAGCACTTATTTCGTTGATCTGACATACTTCTCCAAATTTCGAGATGAAACATAATTATCTTAACTGTTATGTTATAATATAAATATGCGCTTTGATGGATGAGTTGTAGCGCAAAACTGGGAATTAATCTTTGTCAATGAGTATATGGTTGGTTGTTACTTGTTACTCCGTACTACTAGGTCAAGCTAAACATCAACAAGCACAATTTACTATATTTTTCAAAAGGAAATGTTTAAGCTTCTTCGAGAAATATGCTTTTTATATCCCTCTCTATATTACTCCACATGTGGATATATCAACCTAACCGAACTGAATCGTTGGATGTAATTAACGAAACATATTTAATAGAATGGACGGTATCAAATTAATTTGTGCTAAATAGTTTGTATTTTGCCCAATTTTTCTGTAGTATTACAGAGATGTCAAAATTTTGAGTTGAGTGAAAGATTCTCATAAAGAAATTATTTTTGAGAGTGTAGTATTCAAAAATATATATTATTTTTCAAAATCGAAGTATGAAGAACAATCCTGGTTAAAAAAAAAAAAAGAGTAAACTACTATTTTAGGTTCTTAAATTTGCTCACTTGATGTTCTTGTTTTAGTCCCCAGTGATTCCATTTATTTATCAATTAAGTCCTGTCAAAATTCATTTGCAAAGGTGGATACATGTCATTATCGTGTCAACAAATTATCATGTACATAAGGAATCAACAATGTATAGATAATACTATCTAGTGGATATACAGTGTTATATGGGTAATGGCTACAAGACTACAACAATATTGTAGATGACGTGAACGCATTTATATTTAGATGACATGAACCTAATATATTATAATTCACATCACATGTATGATATTGTAAATGGTGACATCAACATCAACATCAATATCATCATGCATTCATTTAGAAACGTTAACTCATCAATTAATGTCACTCTTCACATAAATACACAATGACATTTGAACATTTTCGAGTCCTTGGGATAAATTTGATAGGAAATTAAAACTTTCAAGACCCATAATCTTTTTAAATCATCACTACAAAAATGAGAACAAAATGATGAAAACAAAATTAGATTTAAATGAGAAGAAAAACTGTCTGCGCCTTAGAACTGGAAAGCAAAAAAACATGGACACATTGATCCCTTTTTTTCTTTTTCTTTTTCTTTTCGTTTCCAGCTCAAGACAATGTATGCTTCTGATGCCAACTTTACCAAAGAATGCATTACAAATTTACACTTGAAAACCAATCGGAAAAAAAAAATGAAAATAAAAATATCCTGTCAGCTGTCTGGCACTGTTGGTGCCATCACTGATTACCTGATCAATTATTGGTTAGATCTCTTTCGCCATCTCTGTCAGCTAGTGATCAGACTTTTCCAAATGTCAAACATTTCATTTTCCTCCATGCAATGATCTCTCTCTTTTAGCCCTCAATTCCTTCCTATTCTCCCTTTCACATCTCCTACCAACCTCATCTAACAACTCCATTGAGAAGAAAGGAGAGTTCAGATGCCTCCAATATTTTTAAACCTCCATCAAATCTCCATCGAGTGTAATTTATTACACTTATTCTATGTGCATATAAGATATTACAGCACTTCAATTTAATGGCCATTAAAAGATTTGTGGAGAATTTGCATAATCTTTTTTGCATGCTCTTTTGACGCCCATCAAGGTATAGTAGACAAACACAATCTTATGTAGAGAAAGTGATGTAATTCACGTCATATAATTTAACCCGTCAGCTGAGATTCAGAGTTTCTTTACAAAATATATCGGAAGTAAAATGATGGAGGCATCTGAACTCCCGTCATTCAGTGACTTCAGCTAAAAGTGGTGGATCTAGATAACGTATTTGGAGTACAGGCTGCAACTGCCCGCTCGAGCCCATAAACCACCTCAGTTATACTAGGCCGATCCTGGCCAATCTCACTGACACAATCTGCAGCTAGAAATCCAACATAGGCCACCGCATCTGTTTCTGTTGGTGTTGGTGGTGGCAATTTTGGATCAAGCACATGACGCATATCATCAGCTAGAATGAATGGAATAGCAAAATCAACGACATTTTTAGGTGTTCCACTTTCCCCATATCTCTGTATAACCCTGCAACCGGTTAAAAGCTCGAGAAGGACAACTCCAAAGCTGTATACATCGCTCTTAGCGGTTAACCGTTGCAATCTGTAATATTCAGGATCCATATACCCCACTGTGCCTGCAGTAAGTAGCTGATCATTATCTTCTTCCTCTTCATCACCTCCTTCTGTGGTACTAACCAAAGACAGTCCAAAATCTGCGACTTTTGCAACCCAATTTTTGTCCAACAGAATGTTCGCTGATTTAATGTCACGGTGGATGATTGGTGGAACAGCATATGCATGCATGTATTCAATGCCGCGTGCTGCATCAAGAGCAAGCTTTAATCGGGATTCCCATGTGGCGAGCGGAGGGGGAAGTGGTTGCCTCTTGTGAAGATTATCATACAATGTGCCATTTGACATGTACTCATAAATTAATACCCGCTCGCAGTCGTCAGTGCAGAAACCAAATAGAGAGACGAGATTGCGGTGGTTTATGCGAGAAAGGACAGCGAGCTCAGAGATAAATGCTGTTTCCCTGTCACGCCGGCGTGCTGGTGTTGCTGATGTGGATGCCGGGTTACCTTCAAATCAGAAGATTGCTTCAAGCATCAGTTTATGAATAAATGGAAGAATGATGGGTACCCATAGTAATATCAAACAAGGTCAAAATTCCTATATGGTCAGAGATGGCATATTCTGTAAAGAAACAATTTAAAAGCACAACAAATCTGGCTTATTTGTTAAGAAACTACTAACACCACTTAATTTGTAATATAAAACTCTGATTTTTATCTGGCTTAAATGTTTGCATGACTTCAGAACTGTATGAACTGGAGATGCCTTCTCATTTTCCTAAACAATATCACAGTGGTCCTAAAGGCGACTGGTATAACTCAGGACTCAGGACACAATTTCATTGATATGGTGTCAATTCTTACTCATAAATGCCAGAATTTAAGTTCAAAGCTGAAATTTCAATAGCAGAATTGATGTGAATTTTTTGTTAATACCTGATTCGGCACGTTTGATCGCAACCTCACGTCCGTCTGGAAGGGTGGCATGGTACACTGACCCAAAGCTACCTGACCCAATCCGACAACTCGCTGAAAACCCATTGGTGACTGACTGGAGATCTCCAATCGAAAATTGTTCCACTGTATACCCGATTCCCTTTCCTATCAACTCACTCAACCTTTGCTCTATAGCCTGTGAATCCATGTAAGCCCGCAACAGGCGCCCACTTGCTGTTTCAGCAGGACCTGATGACCCATACCGTTTCTTACACCATTTAGTTAACAATATTTGACCAACCAAGAATACAATGCAAAATGCGACAGCACCTATAATCAGAAAAGCTAAATACTTCTTTCTGTGTAACAACGAGATCCAAGAATTTGGCAACAATTCAAACCCACAGGGTTGACAAATGCATCCTCTATTCGGACATATAATTCCTGAACCGGGCAATACACCACACACGCAAGAAGACACTGGCATGCAAGGTCCCGGCAAGACACGGTCAAAGACTAGATGGTTTGATTTGAGCACCTTTTTCCCCCAACAAACCAAGGAGTAATTCAACATCAAAACCCCACAAAATGTATCTTCTTTTGCATGAATGGACACAAATTGTGCGGTTTTAAGATCCTTTGGCAGTGCTGATTGGGGTCCCCAACAATTCACCGTCTTATTTGCGCATAACACGCAAGTGCGATTAGCTCCCAATGCCATTGCAATCACCAAAAGATTGTTGTTTCTCACACGAGGAGATCCATTTCCCCAGCAAGTCAACTTCCCTTCATGTGAAATTGCACACATGTGGTGAGTGCCAGCACCTATGCTCGCGTAATTCCCACCAAGAGGTACCTTGCCTACCACACGGGTTTCATTACCAAAACAATGTATCTGACCTGATCCTGACACCGACAACAACCCGCAAATGAAATGATTTCCCACAGCTATATCTGAAAAGTTCATATCTTTAGGCACTGACATTTCTGGCCAGCGCCAACAATTGAGCTTGCTGACATGGCCAGCTTGGAGACCGCACACATGGGAGTTGCCTGATGCAAGATCCACAATAGGGGGACCCTCGTAGACCCGCTTCGTCTCCGTGGCATTCTTGTGAAATTCCCACCAGAGCATTGTAGAGTAGTTAGATTGCAGAGTGAGGGAAGGGCCGAGCGCGCAGAGAAATCCATCACCAGCGGCAATTGCAGAGAAGGAGGAGCGGCCGGAAGGGTAGTAGCGGGTATTGCGGCTGGGTAGACTGGTGCAATTGAGGTCGAATTTCTGGTTAGCGGAGGGGAGGAATGCGCAGATCAGAGATATGTTAGAGATGCGCGCAATGGCGATTGTAGAGAGTGGAGAGGAGTGTGTTTGGCGAAACAGAGAGAGAAAGAGGAGGAGAAGGAACAGGGAAGGAGGAGGTGGCATGGTGCTTTTGAGGGGATACAGTGTAACAACATCGTGAGTAGTTCGTTCGAGAGAGAGATGGAGAAGGGATCAAGAGGTAAGGTTTGAACTTGAGAACTTGAGAGAGAGATACTAGGGAGGGGGGTCCGAGTACCAAGTAGCTGTCAAGCATAATAAAAAAATTGCTTGGGTATGTGTTTGGATTTTTCTAAGATGCTACTAGGAGTGGGTGTGGAAGCGGGACCGGGGTGGAGAGTACGAAACGGAGAGGCCGACGCCTTAACAAACTATTTTTTTATGTTTTTTTTCTCTAGCTGATTTTTTATTGTGAGATACCGAATTCCAACCTTAGACTTCTCTCTTTTCTTTTCCTTTTTCTTTTCTTTTCTTTTTTTTTTTCTTGGCAGAGAGCAGCTGAGAAGACTAACATTCTCTCTGTGATAAAATATAAGCTTTTTTCTCTTTAGATTTAGCTGGTTCTTCAATGGCTGAGAGGAAACGAGAGAATCTGGGAGATTAGTAGCTGCCTCTGCCTAATCGAAACTAATTCAGATATGTTTTTTGTTATTAAAATCCAACATTTGAATGCGTGTCCTGATATCCATATTTCTGAACACAGATATTTCTGATATCCTTTTAGATAAACATTTTTTTATTTATTTAATATTTCTAATGAAATTTGGAAATTAGAAAAAGAAAAGTCAAGCTTGTCTAGATGGTTTTTTCTCTCCTGTTATTTCGGACTTAAATTGCAGGAATATTTGGTCCAGATTGAAAAATCAGGTCCTAAAATTTTGAATCCAAAATAACAGTATGGACTGGGCTGATGCAAAATTTCAACAGTAGATTTTGAACAGGCTCTTTCTTTTGGGCTTTTCTGAGATTCATGTAGAGCCTGAAAAATCACATTTGGAGGAGACCCACTCAAAATTTTCTCAAGTCTTCCTTGTTACTGTCAGGTCCCCTGGTATATATTTATGCATCTTGTAAAAGTCAAAAAACCTGTTTTACTGTCATAATACACAACCGGTTATCGGTATTCTCACTGTTTTAGTTTCCCCCATCTTTAGTTATACAATTTTTTTATATAACAATGAATTGAGTTCACTAATTAGTGAGTAACTATTTATTTATGCTGAAAGTACTAATAAGATGTTAGTGCTGTCCTGATTCACGCAATGTAGTCATATCAGGTACTGGTATAGAAGGGCTGGTGTTTTCCTCTCTCTCTTTATTTTCTGGACTTCTATTAATTATACTTTTGTCAAGTTGTTGTTCTATCGAATTTCTGCAAAACAATTTGGAAATCGTAGTTCTTGAAAGAAAGATTAACTGAACACCGCTGAAAAGAATGCCGAATGCTTTATTGTATGACTTGTCTAACCTGTTTCTTCAATTGCTATAGAAAGTATTCCTCTTTTTTCTTATTAAGTTAATTGAATAGACTATTTTTTCAACTATGAATTTGATGTGTTAACTTTTTCTGTATTGTGCAGAGAAAGGATCCAGTATTCTCAATTAATTGATATCATTTTATTGATATGGAAGGCTCAACGATAATAAATAGAGAGAGCAAATATGACCTAATATAAGAGTCTTATACACCTTGCTACTCAGGTACATTATAATTATATTGCCAAAAAAAAAGGGTTATAAGTTCAGAGTATACATTTTTAGTGCTAGAGACATTGTAAAAACTAATTAAGCTAAAACTAAGAGGGCCCAACAAACATGGCCTCTGAGTAAAGCTACTTATAAGCTTAAGCTTAGAGAATTTACAAAAGTTTTCCCGCCTGAAAAACCAGCAGGTCACGATTTTATTTGAAACTCTTCGACTTGAAACTGCAGCTGCTGGGATCAGCATCGGCAAGCATCTTCACAACCTCTCTCATTGTGGGTCGAGTGGTTGGTGCGGCTGCGGTACAAAGTACTGCAATCTTCAAAACCTTCAGCATTCCTTCCTTCGACGAAGGAGAAATCCTGGGGTCGAGTACCTCTGTGTAATTCTGAGCATCGAGGTGGTTTGAGACCCAGAACACAATATCCTTCCCGTCTCCGAATTGTGGCTCCATTGGATTGAGGCCGGTAAGCAGCTCCAAAAGGACAACTCCAAAGCTATATACATCTGTCTTCTCGGTGACCACAAGCGAGTAAGCAAGTTCTGAGAAGAATAATGAAATAAGTCAGGATAAAAGAAAAGGTTCAATAATAAGAGGCATTCGAATGATGAGAAAAAGGGTGAATATATATTTTAGTGCCTATATATTTTATGAGGTATCACCATTACTGATAACATCATTGGTTTGTAGTATTTACTGGTACAAAATTTGGGCAATACTGTTACACATAAAACTATACATAGATCTTTATTATATTATTCAACCATACAGAGACACTGATCCTTACCTCCATAAAAAGGTGCAACGGTGTATTAGCAGATAAAAAGAATGAAAAAGGAAATTAATAACTAGATTTGATTGATACAAAAGATAAATTAGTAAAGAAGAAAAGATACCTGGGGCAATATAGCCATGAGTGCCGGCAAAGCAGCTAAACTGAGACGCCTCTGCTAACTTTGCTATTCCAAAATCTGCAATTTTTGCCTCGTACTCCTCATCAAGTAATATGTTTCTCGTCTTTATATCCCGATGTATAATGGCTGGGGAACAGTCATGATGCAAATACATTATCCCCTTGGCTGCACCTAAGGCAATGTTGTACCGCTTCTTCCAATTCAATTCTGGAATGCCAGATTTATTCTCCCTCCTTAGTGCTTGGTGGAGGTCTCCATTTGGCATGTACTCGTACACTATGAAATTAAATTCGCCTCGGCTCATGCACGCATGAAGCTTAAGTATGTTTCTATGGCGTATTTTTCCCAAAATTTCCATCTCAACCATCAACACTTTTGCACCGGTGCCCTTCCAGAGTTGCTTGACAGCAACCGTTCCCCTATTTTTCAACTCGACCCGATACACCTTTCCTGTACTACCGCATCCTATCAAATTGTTCTCTCCCAAGTTGGATATGTCTTGAATCTCAATTTCTGGTTGATGGAACAACTCCACTTTCCAGTTTTCTTTCCCAAATCCACTTTCTATATCTCTTTTTCTTATCGCCTCTTCAAGCTTGAAGTTCCGGTAGCTTATGACAGCCAAACCGACCATAAAAAAGAGAATAGCCGAAATGATCAATGGCAACAGCACAATCTTTTTTTCAAATATACCCTTGTGCTTGTTGTCAATCTTGCAAATGCCCAAAATGGGCTTCGAATGGCCTTCTAACTGGCCTTCAATACACAACCCGGGATTACCGGCAAAAGCCTCTTCCCCAGCAAACATAAGAAGTCCTGGAGGTACACTTCCTGTTAGTTGGTTTTCAGAGAAATCAATGGCACTCAGCTCGAGCGATTGGAGCCCTTCCGGTATAGGACCTGTTATCAGATTGCATGAAATGTTTATCAAATTGAGAGAATCCATATTTGAAAAGGAAGCCGGTATTGTACCAGTAATCATATTCTGTGCCACATCTAATTCCACTAGCCGGCTGCACTTGCTGAGTTCATTAGGTAGGGATCCTGTTAGTGCATTTTCCTCCAAGTGAAGGGAGCTCAACTGGTTCAAATATCCAATTTGAGCCGGGATACTTCCTGAAAAGGAATTATTAGAGGCATAGAACTTTTGTAGCTGCGTAAGATTCCCAATGTCTTTCGGGATTATACCCGAAAACCGGTTGTTTTGCACGGAAAGCTGATTGAGGTTTGTTGAAGCCGCAATTTCACTAGAGATCTCTCCAGTGAACCCATTATCAGATACATCAATTATGTTTGCATTTGGTAGACCCCACAAACCAGCAGGAAAATTTCCTACGAACTGGTTATGGCTGATTCTGAATCGGTTTAGAGATTTGCAATCTGCATAGGAGCTGGGAAATTCACCAGTGAAATTGTTATCTAATGCCAGAAGGAATTTAAGTTGTTTGTTTTGGCACAGAAATTGTGGAAAATCACCAGAGAATTTATTTTCTGAAATATCAATGCTTTGAAGCGGGGAGTACTTGCCTAGATTTTGTGGGAATTGCCCTGAAAAATTATTCCCATAAATTGAAAATGCTATCAAATGCTCCAGTTCTCCCCATTCTATTGGCAATTCACCCCAGAAGTTGTTCTGGTACAATTGTAGAACGGTAAAATTTCTCAGCTTACCGAGCTCTGGAGGGATTCTTCCGTGCATTTTATTTTTTGAAATGTCAAACTCGCGCAATTTTGTCAAGTTCACGAGTTCAGGGGGAATCTGACCAGTAAGATTGTTCTGGTACAATTCAATTTTTACCAAATTACGGAGACTTGAAATTGCTCTCGGGAAATCACCCGCAATCTGGTTCTGAGAGAAATCCAGGGTTTCTAGCAAATCAAGCTGGAAAATGGATTCTGGTATTTCACCAATCAAGCTACAGGCACCCATGTACAACCATGTTAAATTTTTTAAATTACCGATACTCGGTGGAATCTCTGCTGCATCGAAGTTATTTAAACCAAGCCCAAGGGAAACCAGGCTGGTTAGCTTACCGACCCATGAAGGGAAATTCCCGGTAAGAAAATTTGTCGAAAGATCAAGTACTTGCAACTTAGATAAACCCGATAAATCAGGCAACTGGCCAGTCAGGCTGTTTGATGACAAGTTGAGTACTTTAAGGTTTGTGCAATTGTTCAACCCAGGAGGGATGTTACCAGCAATTGAATTGGTATCAAGTAGCAGATATGTGAGCTTGGTAAGTGCGCACACTGATGAAGAGATTTCTCCTGAGAGGTTTTTATTTGAGAGGGAAATTGAGATCACTTGCATGCGAGTCGTGTCGCATGTAATTCCGAGAAATTGGCATGGAGAGTTCGATGCCTTCCAGGTTTCAAGATGGTTTTGTGGGTCTTTCAGGTGGCTTTTGAACTGGAGGAGGGATTGTAACTGTAACTCCACTTGCTGGGAAATTGAAATGCTCAAAAAGGAGATGAGGATTGAGAAAAGGAAATGGAGGCAAAGGAAAACTTTTGTCATTTCTTAAGCAAAATTCAAACTGTTGGTGATCTTGCCTTGTATTATATATCACCCCACCATTACTGAAATTTTATAAGACACCAAAAGGAAAATGTATTACAACAGAGAAATACTAAAAATAAAGGACTACTACATTTCTGTGAAGTATGAACCTTGAATAAGGAAAAAGAAAAAAAATGAGAACAAAATAAAAGGAAGAAGGAACAAAAGAAAATAATAATAAGACAAGATTTTCTCTGGATGTCTATGCATATCTGATATATGATATAGATAAACCTTATTAATTATGTCAAGACCTAACTTTATGATAAGTTGGCACATATTTAGTTTACAACGAACCCCACATAAATATATTCGTCTTACTTACAAGTTGCATTTAATGAAACTTGGTAAGGACACCCATGGATGGTAGTTGGCTCAAAATTCCAAAAACCAGAAATTATTTGCAAAAAAAAAACATTTATAATTGGTGAGGACCATATATAGTACCAAAAAAATTCAATATTTCTAATGAAAATAAAATATAGTTTGTTTGGTTAATTCTCTGTGAGCATTTTTTTTTATGAGGGTATAATATGTTCTCTAAATGTTGTATGTGATGAGCAACTAATTTAAATGGCATGAACTAATTGCTCATGCTTTGTTCATTTCAAAATTAGATACATGCATTAATTATTTAGCCCATATACTTATGTACTTCATGTTGATTTAAAAAAAAATAAATATTGTAATGAACATTTCAACTATATAGATATATATAGTTTGACTAATAAACAGGAAAGAGAGAGGTATAATAATAGAACCGCTCAAAGACAAAAAATTGAAACCCAAACGGATCTTCTTTTTCTACTTTGCAAAGAGTGACAAATCTCCTTTTTCAAAAAAGAAATATAAATAAATGGGAGCTAATAGTGTGTATCTTCACGCATTAGGGAACCAAACAAATAGACAAAATGTGATATATAATTCACAAGGTGGGACCCACATAGTATGGCGACCTCAGGAGATGACATGTCAGCACCATCCCGTCCCAATCTGCTTTTTTATTAGCGGTTTGATTTGACACCAGGGTAAGAGTAAGATCGCACTAATTTTGCAAATTAATTAAACCCAAATTGCAAAATTGAAAGGTGTCTAGCTAGTGAAAAATTTAATATTGTAGGTGTTATATATATATATATATATATACATAAAAAAATGTTTAGTGGTGCTTTGAATGAAGCCTTATGATTTTTGTCTTTTTGTTATTTATTACTTTTATAATTTGTTGTATTTTTTTCTCTTAATTTATTAATGAGAGCAACTGGGTTAACAAATTATTCTTAAAAAAGACATTACATATAAAAACCTTTTTTAAGTACAAGATTAAGGATCCAATGATCTCATGTAAAGCATCCTATGATGCTAACAAAAAGAATCATCAGAGAAAAAAAATAAAAGAGATAAGCATTCATTGCTATGAAAAATTATAACACATTTGTTATCATTAATTCTAAATGATTTGATTTAATTTGAACAGTTCAAATTAAATTATAAAACATATTTTTTATTTATATTTTATTAGACTTCATTTATCATAAAAATATAAAAACTATGATAACATATATACTATAAAAAAAAATTATGACAGCGCATATGAATTAAAAAGAAAAAAAATAACCAAAAGGGGAGAAAAACGTGGTTAGGCTTTGATGGGGAGATTGTGAAATGCAACAACCCATGTGAGGCTGTGACTGAGAAATTTCTCCTTTCATGATGCAATTTAATGCCACTGTATTTGGTGGGCCAGGCCTGGGCCCACTGTCCAGATTGCTTGACTGCTTGTGACATTAATTGATTCAACCCAATTTTGACCGGTCAAAAGAAGCTAATCCTTCTTTGTGCTAGTGGACACTAGACATCTCCCATTTCTGCACTCAACACCACTAACTACCTATACAACTATGACATATTTTCTTTTACCATATTTATTTATTTATTTATTTGTTTATGTATTTATTTATTTATTTATTTATTTATTTATTTGTTGTATTTAGGTTCAATTTACATGATTGATTATTGTGTTTTTTTTTAAAAAAAGAGAACCCTTTGTGCTTGTTTGTGAAACTTGGGCTTTTTTTTTTGGAATTCGTCCGAAAAATATTTATTAAAAAAATTATTTAAAATAAAATAATTTTTAATCACAGATTTATATGCGATAAATTGAAAATAAAGAATATAATTTGAAAAATGAAAATGCATTTGCTTCAATGTGAATATATATTTTGTATGAAAATTAGACATCTTTTGCTGTCTTAATTTGAGTATCCGTATTATTTTGGCATCATCATCATCATCATCATCATCATCATCATCATCATCATCATCATCATCATCATCATCATTATCATCATTATTATTATTATTTTGAGTAAAAGGTTTGCTTCGACATAGTGAACATAGGAAGATACATAGGATGTTAAAATATTCTTTTAGGAACTTTAGGACATGACCATTACACTGTGGTAATTACAGTGCAAGACATGTTGGTTTTATTGATCTTTACATAAAACTTTACAATATAAGAATATCATCATCATCATCATCATCATCAATAATAATACTATCAGAACTAATTTCTTTGTCTAGCACAGTTAGAGTAAGATATCGTGATCTAAGATTTAAGAATTTTAATTCTCATCTCTACTTTTTGAGATAAAATTATAAACAAAATACATAGCCAAAATATGAAATTATTATTTGGATAATTTTCTTTAAAGATCATTAAGCTCTGCCATGCCTCAACTAAATTGGACAATTTTTTTGCTAGCATGGTTACTATTTTTCTTATGAAAATGGCAATACAAACATACTTTTAAGATAGATTAAATATAATTAGCATTTATGAACTTGCTATGATACACACACACACACACACACACAATTTTAAATACTATTATAACATTTGATGCCATGTAATATATTAACAAATACATAAATTGAGAAATATTCAAGAATGTCCTCTCCGGAAATTAAAAAAAAAAAAGTGCAGTGTGTTTCAACTAAATATCATCACTCTTGAAGGGGAAAAAATATACTAGATGTTTGTTACATTAATTCTTCTCTAAATTAAAATTTTATTTCTGGGCCCCCAAAAAACATACATATTTACATTCAAACATAAAAAATAAATGGTCCCAATTTACCAAATTTCAGATTACAGTGAAATTTTTCCAAATGCCTTTCTCATTACCACATGAAACATAGAACCATCTCCTATGATCCTATCTCCTCTATGTGACATTTTAATTAAACAGTTGTAAGCAAGTATGCATAGCAAAGATGCTTTCTTTTTATTCTAAAGACAATTAAATTACTTTCAAGAAAGAAAAAAAAAAAACCTTCTTTCATTAATTAAAGATAGGGGTTTTCATGGTTACCTTTCAAAAATCAACGAGTAGCACCCAATTGAGCTTCTCCCTTCGATCCAATCCTAACTATATCTTCTCTCAAGCATTCATGGAGGAGGAGAGATATCATTCGAATATCCCAAATTCAAGGTTCTTCCTCTTTGTTTTTCCCCCTTCTTCTTCTCTGTGTGTGGGTTGAGAGAGAGGGGTTATGAAATGATGTGTGTGTGTGCTGTCTCTGACTCTGATCCTTCTTATTAGAAATGGAATTGAAGAGGAGGAAGAAAGAGAGAGGAGATAGTATATATTTGCTTGTGGAAGTCTCCTTCGTTGTGGAATTATGAATTATCAGATTGTATTGGTTTTTATTAGAGGCCATGAATATGAATTTTGTAATGATTGAGAAATAAATAAAAGGTTCTTTCCCTGTGTCCTTACTCCCAAAAAGTAATTGTCACATTGTCATTGTGTGAGCTGTGAATTTTGCAGAAATATCCCTCAACTTTGTATTGTTTTAAATTAGACGGGCCTGGCTTATTTATGTTTGGTTGCTGTTAATTTATTATTAAAAAAATGCTCTTTATTTCTTATTCTAAAATTGGTTGAATTAAAATTATATTAACTCGAGCGAGCGATGCAAACTTGAGTTTCAAATGACACAAATAGAACATTGATGTCGTAACCGACAGTATCGACTTGCTAAATTATGATAAATTTCTAACACCTAAATGCAATATTTGTGGAGCAGCAAGATTATAAAAAACACTTGAATGTAATTTTGCATATCAAACTGAGGGCTTATATTAGTTTTCTCCGGCTCGAATGAAAATACATAGGGGTACTTCTACAAAGAGAAGAAGAGTTAGAGGGTTTCATGAGAAAAGAGGCTTGCATTTATTGGAGAGGTAGAATAGCATTTTCATTTCCATAGTTACCTAAAGGGAATGGCAAATATAGGAAGATTTAATGGATTAAGATTGGAAAGAAAGATTTGGAGTGTGATTTAGAGATTCATTTGTTAATATATATCCATATTGTCTTTAAACTTTGAAATTTTTCTCTCATTTTTCATTCATCAATAAAGACACAATGCACTTCAGTCGATACATATTTTGTTTCAATTTTATTATGCAAGTCAAATTCTTATTTAAATAATTAAACTTGACACTTATTAACATTTAAGCTGATTGTTAAATATAATAGGCTAACATTTTATTTTTTGAGAATTCTAGAAAATAACAAACATATCAATATTTGTACATCAAATAGGATCACTTGTCAAAAATCATAAAAAAGTAGTAAACAAAATAAAAATAAAAGTAATTTAATTTTTTTATTATATCAATAATTTAATTTTATGATATCAAATCACAAAAGTGAATTGTTGATTTTGTTTAATATTACAAACAAAACATATACACAAAACTTATGGCATTTAGAGTTAGTAAAAGATTGAGACATCAAAAAATCAACGGCTAGTTTGTATTAGTTTTGTCCAATGATTATTTTACCTGTGATCTAGTATCAAATGATCTTAAAATTTTTTTTTTAACAAATGCTCATGTGATATTAAACAAGATCAAAATTTAAATTTGTATTTAAATATTTTAATTTTATAATATTATGTAATATAAAGTATTGTCGTGATGTGTCAAAAAAATGTCATTTGATCATTTCATGATTATTGATGGAATTTAAAATGTTATTTGATGCTTAAATATTGAAACGCGATCAATCTATAAGTTTAAAAATATACCTACAAATACTTTTTTATTTTTAAGAATTACTAAGAATTGTTTCAAATTTATTTAAAAAAAATCATTCTCAAAGTTTGTCAAGTTAATTGTCATAAATGAATCCCCATCCTAAATATTTTATTGAGCATTTGGGATTAATATTAATATATTGCAAGATCCATATCTCCTACTTTTTCAAATGAAAAAATAGTGCTCTATCATAAAAATCCGAATCGTTGGATTAAAACAAAAGGAACGGTTCGATCCTAATTGGAATTCTAGGGGGGGTACTTTTTCAATTGATTAATCCAATGACTTAGATTGAAATAATAAAATCATACTTTTTCATAAAAAAAACAGATATAGACGATTTCATTATGTATATTGCATGATGTACTAATATTAATACATTAATATAACTCCTAAAATGCGAACATGCGTTCAAATAATTAGACTAAAAAAGTCATAATATAATAAAACAAAATCATGAATGTCTGAATCTAAAACTTCAGATAATACTTATGTTATGTTATGAAAGCGCATGTTGAGACTCCGGATATAATTACTGCTATGTTTAAAACTAAAAACAGTGTTGTTATTCTTTATGGAAAATGATCCATAGAAAAAAAAGAAAATTATGTCTTAGATCCCATCAAATAGATAACCCTTAAAACTATC
The DNA here is from genome assembly GCA_037678475.1 of x Bolboschoenoplectus mariqueter. NCBI lineage: Eukaryota > Viridiplantae > Streptophyta > Magnoliopsida > Poales > Cyperaceae > x Bolboschoenoplectus > x Bolboschoenoplectus mariqueter. The sequence continues at coordinate 2,108,480 of CM075263.1, read as the reverse complement.
TCTAATTATATCGTTATAATGAACTGTAGACCTAAGAAAATGACGATAGATATCATCTTTCTACACAGAGATATAAATTTAAATTTCAAAAAAAATATATAGTTATGATGTCGGACTAAAGAGGTAAAAAATTAAGCGTAAATGCACGTGAGAAAAGCTGGTAGATGATTCATTGAATGGCATGTTGGCTGTAACTGTTATATTGGTTGGGTTGGAGAAAACATACCTTTCTATTCAGATTCTTTTTATCTTGTAGGCCCCAACCCACAAGAATGCTTAATGGAAATTGAGATATCATCAATTTCCAAATGCCACTCTCTTTTTAACTAACAAATCCACTAATTTATTGGTCACATGCCACTCACCACTTTGGTAGATATTATGGAGTGACTATAAGAGGGTAAGGAATGAATTTTATTAACATTTTTGTTTCTGATAAGGAAGTTAGGGGTGTTAATGAAATTGTTTTACTTGTTTATCTAACTCGTATCGTATTCGATAAAACGGATACGAGTTAGAATATTTTTTTTATTAATTCGTGATGTAAAGGTATGGATAAGAAATCTTTCGTGTTTGTTATTCTGTAAGGTAAATGATATATAAAATTATGTATGATAATTTTATTCATATATTTAATTATGTAATATATTGTTGTTGTTGTTATAATGAGACTGGTTTATATATAATATTTTAAATAGTTTTTTTAGAGTAATTTATAACGATATTGATTTATACAATACTTTAAATAATTTAAATAATTTAATTAGAAATGTATATCCTCAAAAGTTAATGATAATAATAATTATAATTTTTATGACTTACTATATTAATCTACATGACATGTTCAAAATAATATATATTATTTGTTTGTTATATTTTTTTTAATTAGATCATGTAAGTTATCAAATTATTGATAATTATCCATTATTTATTAGTTACTCGTCAAACAAATAAATTATTAGTTACTCGTCAAACAAATAATAAGAATAGATAAGGCTAGACTTAATGAAAAAAGATACAATACATATAAGATTAATATCAGACAAATGCATAAACAAAAATACTTTATCAAACCGTATTCATTGACGCCCCTAAATTAAATGAAATTGCCGATGATAATTATACATCGGGCTAGAAATCTAATTATACATCCCAAATGATGACTTGGCTAATTATTCCTTTTTTATTGATTAATAGCAAATATCATGTTGGAGACCAAAGGGCTAATCCTTTTCTTTTTCTTTTTTTGTGGGGGGTGGGGGGGGGGGTGATTTGCAAAATAGAACATGAAAACACTTGAAAGAAAATTTTAAACTCCAAATTTGAATTGTAGTTAACATATGTTCAAATTAAATACTAAATAATCAAGTCGTAATTTTCAAGTTTGACCCCTAATTTTGTCTTATCACTTTATTTTCTCTAACACATTGTTGGATGAGGTCAATTCACATAGTAATTTAACTATTATAATACTTTGCCTGCCCACCTAACTCATAAATCGAACTGATCTAAATAATAATAATTTTCTAATCTTTCCTTCTTTCCTTCTGTTATGTATCCATATTTATCCTTGAATCATTTTTATCTGCATTCTAAGGATACAAAATTTGTGATAAATTAATAAAAAAATAATATGTAGAAATGATAATGACTAAATGTATGTAATATTTTAGATGCAATCTTAATTTGCTTTGTCGGTTGAAATTAACTACATGAAACTTATAGAAACTTAATTTGTGATAAAAGATTACATTTACATTAAAGGAAATGAAGCTAGAAATGTAGTAATTCTGAATTTTTATTGTTTGAATTGTCAATTTTTTCAGAAATAATACGAGAAGAGACATCTTTCTTGATATTTGGAGTTTCTTTCACAATTTATGTCTTGAGCTCTCACTCTCTATCTCTTATATAACAAATTTTTGAAATTTTTTTGGATTAAGGCATACCACCTTTGTGATCTATTTGTTATTGTCTTGGTCTAAATTAGGTTTAGGGTTTAGGGTCTATTTTGACTCACCACATGCTTGGCTGCAGAGTCATGGCCGCAGAAACTCCTCAAACTCATGTTTCTTGTTGTGAATTTGGCATTCCTTATTGAGAATTTTGTACCGAAATATCGTTATATTATACTTATTTATACACTTAAAATTGCTGGTTCACTCTGTTGTATATCATATTTTGATGATTCTGCTACGGAGATATATATTTGATTAGAAAGATCTGGAGAACACCAATGTACTTGCTAAAAAATTTACTGAACAAATTAAATTTTTAAATTTATCGTTTGAAGTCGATTCGATAGATTTTTTTAATTATTCATGAGTTTAAAAACACTCTAATTTTACTCTACAAAATATACATGATCAAAACATCCTTATCATATTCAAAAATTGATTTGTTGAAACAGTAGGGGATAATACTGACAAAGCTCCAAATAATTTGGAATCATAGCCCCATAAAAAATGACCCCAAAACAAACTCAGTAATGTTCAAAATTCTGGGTCGGCAAGCAAACTGAAGTTGCAAATCATACTTCTCCTCCCCATCTGTCACCTCTCCATCAAATATTTCCTATTTTATGACAGAGAAATTATTATTATTTTTTACTTTTTGTATCTCATGATTTAATATTAATAATGAATATTACATACCATAACAATGTGATCTTATATGTATCGCGGGCTGTAATACTATAGTCTGCTGTATTTATTATGTACATAAATACATTTGAATATTAGTATAAATATATTTAAATAATAGTACAAATACATTAAAGTGTTAGTATAAATATATTGATCTCGTATGTATGCATGGAATGGAAAGTATGAGTTTTGAAAATTTTGAACGTTCAATCTCGGATTTACAAAATCTATGCTTAGAATTTTAAGAATTTGCATTCATAATCTTATAGGGTACAGAATTAAAGTGCAAAATCAGTATACAATTATCAGACTTATAATTGACCTGACAACAATGCCCCTCAATCTCAATTCCTTCTTTCAACTTGTTTGTTGAACATAATTTAAAAAAAGAAAAGAGTAATAGAAGGGATGGGGTATATACTTGTGAATTGTTGCTTTCATTATCAGTTGAAAACTTTTTGAAAAAAATAATTAAAAAAAAATAATGCATATTTCGTTTTCTTCTTTGGAATGCGAAGTTGTGATGAACTAAGCTTTTCTCAGAAAATTAAAAATTGGAAGAAAACAAAAACCAAAGGAAAAAGAATAATAAACTAATCTACAGTGAAACATTCACGTGAGTGTAGCACATAAAGATATATATTATACATACAATTTATTAAAAATAATGATGATACTTTCGGATTGACGTCAGATTGTAGATGATTATTTGACCGATTGCAAAAAAGTAATATTGTTTAATAGAGGCATATCTTGTCTCGTGTTAATAAAGCAGACAAAAGCATCGTATTCTTTTTTCTGTACATAAAATTGGCCTGTTAATCTAATTGTAATGTATATATCAATCAAAGCAATTATGTAAATGAGTTTATATGCTACTTGGTCACATTAATTTGCCGCCAATTTGACCATAACTGTCCGATCAAAACAAATCAAGAGGCCAATTTTCCTTCCCAACCAATAAAAATAGAAAAATAAAAATAGGAAAATGTTAATTAACGGGATTCTTTTTCTTATTCTTTCTTATTTTTTTTTCTTCATACACATCTTTGATTATTTGTTTCTGTTATTCACTTGATCAATATTAATTTTTATTTTTTTTCTATTTTTGTTATCTTATATGTCCTTTTGCTTGTCAGCTTTTATCATTTAAATTGATTGCTTTATTTTATTATTCATGTTAAATATTAATATATTTTATTATGTAAGTTATTTCTTTTGTTATTCAAATTAATCAATTTATTTTTTTTAAACAATGCTTGCAAAATAATTATCATACTGTTAATTTAGAACTTGAACAAGAAAAAAAAATTAATTTTACTTGACACTTTTCGGTACCATTTTCAATTTTGTTTACCTTGGACAATTGAAGGTATACATTTGGAGTAAGTATATTAGATCAATAAAAAAAAATTAAGAGGCCATTAGAAATTTGATATCAGACCAGTATGAAGTTAGATTAGTTGATTTATTATTCAATTTGTTGGTTTTATTATGTAAGTTAATAGTTGTGTTATTGTTTATTTTATAATTCAAGTTAATTACATTAGTGTTGAGAATTCAGAGGATCGTGAGGATTGATCAAGACCATAAGTGTAAATCATATGAAGTGGAACGTGTGAGATCGTGTTTTGCACGGAAAAAAGATTGACTTCATAATTTCTATTGAGATATCAACGTTGATATCGACATTGATATTTATATATCAGCTGCAAAAATTGTCTTATTAAGCTAATATATATCAATCAAAACAATTATGTATATGATATTATGAGTTCATGTATGCAATTTGGTTTTCTGATTTGCCGCCAAATTAAGCCTAACTGTCTGATAAAAAAAAAAAAAATCAAGGGGCCACTTTTAATTCCGAACCAACAAAAATATGATTTAGTTAATTAATGAACACAATTTTGTAAATTACTAAGCACCAAATGCTACTATATATGGATCAGCATTTGCTCTCCTAGGCTGTTTTTTTTCTCTCTTTGTTTTTCGGTTTCCTTTTTCTTTCTTTCTGAAATAGAAACTTCGTTGGATTTGTATCCTCTGCCGCGCTGCACCGTACAGCGTAGCATATTATCCGTTCGATCACGTTAAGATTTGTGCAAACTAAATTTAAAAAAAGATCCCCTATAATTGACCCGTCCATATATTATGCAACGTAATGTTGTCCATCTATTTTTCATTTTTGTTTTCTCTTTGTTATGCGTACCAGCTTCCATATATTTGTATTTTTCGATCTATTTTAATTCCTCTCAACCAGATACTTATTTGCTTTGATATTTAAAAAAAAAAGAAAAAGTTGTTGTCTACATAAAAAGTAACATTTTATCATATGTTTACCTTGAGAAAAGGTTAACCTTACAAAGCTTTAAATTTCAGCCCATGGGCTGGAAGGAGGAATTTGATAGAACAATTATATTATACAGATCCATTTGATAATAGGCACTAAACTTTCGGCCCAAACCCAACAAATTAAAAAAGAAAATTTATATATTAAAAAAAGAACAGTAGGCCTAATAAAGTGCCATGTGAAAAGATCAATTCTTTAAATTCAAACTGATCTAATTTGGTTGCTGATTTGGACCTATTGATTGGGGTCCACAGTGCATTTTCTTTTTCCCCATTCTTGCTCTGTTTGTTTCTTCATTAAATAATTAATTAATGGTGATGAGATGAATTGATGATAAATTAAAAAAATGCATACAAGATTATAGGGATGATCCTCAGCTATGACTATGTGTTCTATATATGAAAAACATAAACAATGTACTTCCATAGATAGATTCAATGTTAATTTCAATTGCATGGCTCCAAATTGCAATATCATCAGCTACTACCAATGTTGATATGAGTTAGAATATGGTGATAAGTATTGCCACTTCACATATTAAATTTTTTTCAGAAATCAAAATTTATATTTTGTTTTTCTATTTTTTTCTGAAGTGAAAAAAGACAATATTACTAGACAGTCCATAAATTTCAAAATCCATTATCTTTCTCTTATAAACATTAGAAAATATTTCTAAAAAAAAGTAAAATTAATTTTGAACAAATTTTTAATATGTAGATCATGTTGAGTTATTTGAATCAACTGAAATTTCAAAATTAAGATTGAGAACCTTAGCACACGGAGGATCGGTTTTAATTTAGTGCTATAGCTTTTGTTAATATATTTTCTTTGAGATAAGCTTTTGTTAATGTTATTGTAATTACTTCAATTTATTTTTAATGATGTCAGTATATATTGTTGATGTTATGCAGTTGTTGCATTACAATATCTCATGGATATGTTATGCACAACATTAATCTCCTATAATATTTTAAAATGTAATATATAGTGGGAGATCCAAGGTGTCAAAAAATGATAAGCACGTTCAAATTATTAGACTATATATATTAAAATTATAACTAAAAATCAAAGGATTGTAATAACAATTGAAAATTAAGCCTGAGCATGGATCTGAGTTTGTTTATATCTAGATCCGCCTCTGATAATATGCAACTACAAGGATCCTAAATTTTAGTTACTATGGTTTCTTCTTGGACTTTATTCTGAGAAATAAAATATTTATTGAAGAATTTCCTAACTTCTTAAAAGAGATGATTTTGATAAAAAAAAAATTGAATTTAGCAAATTTTAGACACCAATAAATATTAAGATGCTTTATAAAACAGTAAAGCACAAATCTTGCCATACTTTACATTCAATTTTTAAATTTCAAAATTCAAACAGTTAATACAAAGCGATCAACATAATCTTCACACTAAAATCTCTTTTCAATATATTAACAACAAAACATGGTTTTGCTATCTTTGCTATTATAGTTGCGTCAAATGTAGTTGCAGGATTTATGTGCAAAGTATTAATAGAAAATAGGGGAAAAAAAAAAGAAGACAAGAATTAATTAGGGGGAATCTAGCTTTGCACCAGACTTGGTTGCAACTTGCAAGATAACAAAATAGACCTTTAGATAGATGGTGTTTCATGGATAAATGAAGCTATATTTTGAGCCGTTTCTTTTAATTAAAAGAATTAAATGCTTTAATTGGAATCTACCTACTACCTATAGCCCAGAGGGATATATATATGCTGCTTTCTTTTTCTTTTCTTTTCTTTTTTTTAAAAAAAAAAGACCTATGTTTTTCTTTTTTAAAATTTCTTCAGATGTTACATCATCTGAAGAAATTTTAAAATAAAGAAAAACATAGGTTCTTTTTTAAAGAAGGTTTAAAATAGAAAGAAAAACATCCGAATAAATTTTAAAATATAACCAGGAAAGTTTGTAACAACTGGTTCCAAGTATCATCAGTATTATACATAGTTGCCTATGGGCCTTCAACCCTCAAAAAAAAAAGTATTATACATAGTTAAAATAGTCAAGCTCTTCAATTACAAAATATTATTATACTGTTTATTAGGAGTCTGGTAGCGGTGTTTTTATAAGCATTTCGACGAAAAATTTATGAGTCAAATTTCAAAATTTCATATCTGAAACGGCGATCTAAATGGCTCAATAAATTCCTTATATCAAAATATTGTAGAATATTAAAATTTATGATTTTTAGAATTTATTTACTATTTTTAATGATTTTTGAAAGATGACCCATTTAACCTTCAAATATTGATATTTTTCTTTTATTTTTAGGATCATTTTTCAAAAATCATTAAAAATAGTAAAAAAAATTCTAAAATGATAAATTTTAGTACTCTATGAGATTTTGATATAAAAAATTTCTTGAGCTATTTGGATCGATATTTCGGACACGAAATTTTGAAATTTGACCTCTAAGCGTTTCAGATCGAAATATTTATGAAAACATATTAGCCAAACTTGTTTATTAGTATATATTTTAATGTTCTGAAAACAAAAAAAAATAATTTTTTTAAAGAAAAAAAAAGTTACCATATATTAATTTCAGCTTTTTTACCCAGGAGTTATGTTCAAGAGTTTCTACTGAAATTTCCTGACAAGCCCCATCATTTTGGGGTTGATACTTACACTTACCAATGCAGACTAGACTATATATATTATATAATATATTAACAAAGTTCAAAAAGAGAAAACTGGTACGTGAATGAAGACTAGCTTTATTTATTTTCAGTATCCTCTTTTTCTTATTTTTAATTTAATTTCTTGATGAGGGAAATAAAAGGCTTTTTGGTATTCAAAGTTTTCAAACAAATCTGAGAGAAAGCCTTCTCCTTCTGGCATCATCATACTAGGGAGGTGTGCATATGCATTTCATTTGTTATTGATATATATATATATATACTTTAGAAGATGGATATTTACTAACCTTTATCAACACCAAAACCAAAATATTGATTCTCTCTTTCATGTCATTCATCTCATCCTCAAAGAAAGCACAAATTTAGAGAGAGAAAGAGAGAAAGAGAGAAAGAGAGAAAGAGAGAGAGATGGCACCTTCCAAAGATGCTTCCTTGTCCTACAAGAGTCTTGGAGTTAAAAGCCTTTTTCTTGGTCTAAAGGAAGAAAATTGCATTGCAGGTCTCTCTGCCTCTGCCTTTGGATTTTGACACAAAAGACCTTCACAAATCACCAAATTCGTATATTTAATTACTTCTCACACACCCACAAACACATAGAGTTAGGTGGTATTTTAATTAAATGGTAATCTAAATAACCAATCATTGTATTGTCCATGGTTCAAAAAATTCACTAAAAAGTTATTGAGAGTGCACGATTCGTTGATTTTTAATCCTCATCTCATGCAAAACAATGATTAAGAATATAATATTTTGTAGGGGTATATCTGCAAAGTCCTGATTTATATATGTTCCTCCTCTAAATTAATCTCATATTTTCTTTTTGTCTTTTTCTTTGCCACGCACGGTTAATCTTTTTCTTTCATCTATTAGTTACTTTGATCAATAGAAATTAACAAGTACATTTAATGAAAAGTAAAAGCATCCTTATTTTATATTTTTACTCTCTTTTACAGTGCAACGTACTTCTGGAAAAAAAATTACTTTCAGATCCATGTGAGTTTTCTTTTCTTTCCATCTCTTCCTGGACCTTTTATTTATTTATATATTTATTTATTTATATTTTTTTCTTTTATTTTCTTTTATTTTTGGATTGTTTTGGACATTTTTTCATTTTTTCTATGTTTGATAAGGGAGACCATCAAATCTATCGAAATTATCTTTGTAATTGAAAAATTTTAAAATTAAAAAGATTGTGATCATTGTTTGCAATTCATATTATAGGTTCGCGAACAATATCTGCGAACATAATTATATTATATTGTATATGATAAATTCTCAGATATTATTCACGAACTGAATAAATGATTCATAAATATTATGTGCGAACTTTTTAGTTATAAAATTTAGTGGTTTTGAGTTTTATTTTTATTATTTTTTATTTTAATATTATTAACAAATAAAAGGTGTGTTTTTTTTTGGGGGGGGGGGGGGGTCGTCAGAGTTGTGGGTTTTGGAAATGTATTACTAATTATGATGTGAAATAAATTAATTGATCATGCAAAATGTAGGTAGTTGATCAATGTATCTACAACTGCCTAAGTTAATAAAGTACTCCATTTTTAATGTATTAATGACAACTGTTTTTAGATTTGACACAAAATTAAACTAGGTTCTACTTCTCATCAAGTGAGCTTGATAACTACTAGCTAGTTCAACCTAATTTCATTTGGACAGTGATTATAATCTACACTCTCTATGCTATGAGAATATATATATATATATATAGATCTAAACATGTCGAGTGATACAAGTTTTGGAGTTTCACTACACAATGTGTTGTGGAAGTTTAATTAATGCGCTCTATGAAAGGTAATGAAATGCAATGCATATATGCTATATTCCACGAATTTGGTCGAGACGATATATTATATATCTTTTGTGACTTTTCCCTTTGCTCATTCACTGTGGATATCTTTTGTGACTAATAGGCAAATATTATAACAACACACGTACCACAAAAGAAAACGAAAGGAAAAAGAAAAAGAAAAAGAAAGAGAAAAAAAGAAAAAAAAATGGGACTTTTTATGGGCGTTGGAATATTGGATTTGTAGGAGGAACGGATGAATTTTCTCAGATAAGATACGACAATAAAACAACTATTTATATGAGGCAAAATAAAAAGTAATAAAACAGTTGCATAATTTCTAGCTAGTTGTATATTTGTAATATGGTCTTGTACTTTGTGTGGTATTGTCCTAAAGTGATTTTTTGTTCTTTTAATTTTCACGATGATGTAACATTCAAACTTTGTAATTTTTGTATATTTTAATATATTTTAGGTTCATATTAATTACCCGATCAATCATTAATAAAAATATAAGTAACTTCTGTCCAAATTACATGGTTATTTTTATTTAAATATACATATTTTTTTGAAGTAATGTGATATATAAATTATGGAGGAGCTGTTTAATGTTGTCTTTTTTCAGAGAAATTAATAACATAACACACAAACTTAAAATATAATAATATTAATGTGTTGTAAGTTCAAAATTTAGCACAAATTGAGATTTGGAAAAACGAATGTATGTCCTTTTTTCACTTAAAAAAAGAAGGAAAGTTGATGCAATTAAAATGACGGTAAGATTAATAATATTACATATGTAATAAAATAAGAGTAATGCTAGTGTATGCTTAAATTTATCAAGATTCTTGATGAGTTTGACTAAAAAAATAGTTAAATAAGTTTCAAACGATAAAATCTAAACTGTGAAAATTGATTTACAAAATTAGTATTACATTTACATTATAAATTTATAAATTTTTGAATTCATTTAGTATAAAGTCAAAGCGGTCAAAAAATCGAATGTTTATAAGCTAATTTCATACATTCACTTTTTTGTCATTTTTTTACCACTTAACTTTACCCTAAATAAATTCAAATATAACAATGTTAGTATATAAACACATTATCTTTTAAGTAGATCAGTTTCAACGGTTCAGTTTTATCATTTAAAGTCGATTCAATATATTTTTTAGTTAAGTTCACTAAAACTTTTGGCAAGCTTTAAAACACGCTAATTATTAAAAAAAATGTAAAGTTGATGCAATTAAAATGATGGTAAGATTAATAATATTACATATGTCTCATCTTTCATCAAAAAAAATAATATTACATATGCAATAAAAGAAGAGTAAAGCTAGTGTATGCTTAAGTTTATCAAGGTTCTTAGTGAGCTTAACATAAAAATTAGTTAAATTGGTTTTCAACGATAAAATCCAAATCGTTAAAATCAATCTACAAAATTAATACTACATTTACATTATAAATTTATAAATTTTTGAATTCATTTAGTATAAAGTCAAGCGGTCAAGGAATTGAATGTTTATAAGCTAATTTCATACATTTACTTTTTTGTCATTTTTTTACCACTTGACTTTACACTAAATAAATTCAAATATAACCATGTTAGTATGTAAACACATAATCCATTAAGTAGATCAGTTTCAATGGTTCGGTTTTATTATTTAAAACCGATTCAATATATTTTTTTAGTTCAGCTCACTAAAACTCTTGACAAACTTATAAACATGCTAATTTTACTTAGAAAACAAATGTACTCTACTAATTATTTTTAGAAGAAAGAAAGATCAAGTGTCTCTTTTTTTTCATAAATGTGAACATATAGTTAATTTCAAACTTACAACACGTAAATACATGTAACTTCTATGATTCTATATATACTAATTATATAGTGGACACGTTTAATCAATCAAATACCTTGAAGATTTTTTTTATAAAAATGAAGATTAAAGTTATTTAACTTTAAATATACACAAGAGACTCACGTTTAAATTTCGAATTTATGACCTATCATTTAAAAAAATATTATTTTACCACTAGACTAAAGACTGATTCTCTACTTTCTATCCTCAAATTTCATGAAGAGCATATTCTGCACTTCCAATTATCGTACACTTGTCAATTTGATTAAAAGCCAAGCACTTTTAAATATTTGGAGACCCCAATTTCGGCCTAATGAATTGTACTCATGTCGGTGCATGACCCACAAAACATGAACCCCACTCTTCACACTGCCACAAAAAGGCTTGGATCATGACTCATTAATAAAGTCCCAAAACCATTTGCTGATCTCTGAAATACTAACATGAGCCATTATGTAAAAAGAAGAAGAAGAAAAAAATAATTAGGCACCAACCTGTTAAAAAAAGTTGATGGCAGTGTGTCACATTGACACTACTAAAAGTGTCTCTGCAAAGTTATTTTGATTCTCATAATGTATATTGGAACAAGTTCTATCAAGAAAATTTTAACTTCTGAAATTAGCTTTAGTTTAGTCATAAAATAATATTTTTTATGTAAAAAATTGTATATTTGAAATTTGAATGACAATTTTTTATACACATTTAAAGTTGGATGACTTGATCTCTGTCTTTATTTTAAAAAAAAATTTAACATCCATATGCAGGTATTGTTATGGATAAATTATGAGAACAGAAAAATCAATTAACATGTCTAGTGATCAAGTTAATATTTTTCGTGCGAAAAGTAAAATATTTATATAGATTAATTCTTTATGAATATTAAAGTGGAATGACTTAACTCCATTTTATTTTATTTTTAAATTATGAAACCAAATGTATTGCAATTGGGCTGGATTCCCCCCCCCCCCCCCCCCCCCCCCTTTTTTCATCACTAACAATTCAAAAGTGAAGAATGAGCTTTTGAATTAGTAATTAAGACAATATTTTTTATTTAAAAGACCACATGTTCAAAATATAATTGAAAAGTTTCTTATGAATATTTTTGACTCACATTTTTATCTTAGCACACTTTTTTGTATATTTATATTTTGAATTTCATATTTTTAATTACAAGCTATTTATACTCAAGATTATCTATAACTCTATATATATTGAATTTAAATGGGGAAACATACTCGAATACATGCTTACCTTAAGCGTCAGATCATCAATTGATTCGATCTTTGATGACAAGATACTTTTATATATAGAGTCCTCTTTGTGTTTATTATCTCCAAGGTATCTCACAATCATGTCTAATGAAATGGCAAATTAAAAGTGATTTTAGAAAATTTTCTCGTGTGTTAAAGCCAAACCACAAAAATATATATTATATTATCATTTTGACTACCTAGACTTTGATAATATTCATTATATCTCACCATCTTATGATATGATAATATTTAAAATAATCAAAATCATGGTACGTAATCACTTTTAATCAAACATAAAATTGTCAATATATAATACATATTATTTCCCAATTCCCATATAAGTCTAATTTTAGATTAATGATCTCACAATACATTGTTCTTTGTCACAACCAATACTTCTTATAAAAAAAAAATATATATATATATATAGTCGTTAGAGTTCAATTAATTTGCTATAGTTGTATGGATATATATTTGTCACCTCGAATTCATTAAAATCAATCGATTTATTGTCCTAAATTGATTATTCTATTTATTGTTCTTAGGAGAGAGATCTTAACAATGTTTATGCTGAGAATCTTGACAATGTATTTTTAGTCAATTCAAATAATATTGGAAATGGATAAGTATCTTTATAAGTATATTATGAGAGATATATATTGATAGTCTAATAATTAAATTTCATGCAATTTAAATATTATTTGATGAGCATCTCCATTAATTCTGACTACTAAAATTTAGAATCACTTGATAAATAATAAAACAAACACCAAATGTCATCATTTTTTAATAAACATCATATATTTATTTTTAAGTTCATGCCTACATATCCAATTTAAAATTTAAACTTCACTTTTTACCCCCCATGTAATATTGTTCATGATATAGAACAAACTTAACAACTAAGTTTTCTCATTCAACATTTAGAATATTTTTTTTAAAAAAGACTTGAAATTTTCCCCATCAGAAACAAACGCCTGCATGAAGACATGTTGGCATGCATTATCTTACACTGTCGTTTTCATTGTGGCCAAGTCTCCAATTTGGAACATATTTAATTCGTATGAAATGTTCTCCTCACACACACACATTCTAGTGTGAAGCCAAGAATGCTTTGATCAGAAAAAGGAGAAAAAAAGAAAGAAAAGAAGGAAACAAAACAAAAGGAGAAGGCACCAAAGAAGATCACTTTGGAAAAGAAGGGGGCACTGTAAGTCTATATAAAATACAAAGGCGCTCTTTCCCATGTGGAGGGTGGGGCGGGGGGGGGGGGGGGGGGGGGGGGGGGGGGGGGGCGCTATGTAACTACGTTACTTTAGTTCCTTCTGAAAGAGAATTTTTTTTAAATAATGAGCAATTTTTAGATTTGATTATGGTGCCAATCTTGCTTATATACGGTTGGTCCCTAGTTAGAAACTAAGTGTACATAGCATGTGTATGTGTTAATTTTACTTTAAATTTAAAGGTAGTATTATAGTATACATATATACTTTTTGTTTTTTCCGAAGTGCATTAATTTAGTTGGCGCATGGGAGGAAATGAGACAATAAGTGACTATAGTTGATGCATGACATTTTTTATTGGTCTACTAGGAATTAGTGAGACAAGCTATTAATTAATTACTCGAATTAATTAGCCTACAAGTTGGCTTCTACAAATAGAATGCTCACTTTACTAATTTGAATTAGTTTGAACTTTTGAGTTATAGTTCATTCATTTCACTAAATAACTCATCTGCCATGTTTATAAATTGTAGCCAATCAATCAATTATGCATATATATATGTTATTCGAGTTCACTGACATAGTAAAGGAATGTTATTCATGGACAAACCCTCTTCTCAAAGTGGAACAGAAAAGGTAATTGCATCTGAATTAGACAAATATTCACATAATTTTAAAATATATTTATATTTTACATCTTTTTTTTTTCACATGGTGTGATGCATCAGAATGCATGCCCTACATCCCACATTGACTTTCTCAAGTGCTTTTCATCAGGGATAAAGTGTTTACAATTATTGTAGAAGGAGTTACACTTTGTGTTATAAAAAATAAAACTTCAAAATTTATGCTTCTAGTACTTGTTCTATAGAATGTTTATATATATTTAATAAGTACACAAAATTTTATATACCTATTGTAATTCATCAAGTGTATACTCTGTTGTTATTAGAAAAGGAACTTGATATCTATTTTTACACTTTTTTTTTATAAAGTATGTATGTACTGAGTAAAATTAGATAAAATCTTATTTAAGTATCTATGTAGTTCACATATAATTGGACACATATACAAACACTTATTTATCATATCAACTTTATTCACATTTGAAATAACTAATTTTTTATTCAGTGACAAAGATCATTTTCTTTATATAGAAGTTTGCAGATTCAAAACTCAAATGAGAAAAAAAAATTTATGAATATTTAAATTTAAATAATTTAGACTCTATTTTTATATTAAAAAAATATCACACTTGTATTCAATATTATGAAAAATTAAGATAAAAATACTATTGAAATAAATATTTAGAGAAGAGTTTTAATATCACAAGCTTTTGATATCACAAAATTTCACAAGTTTACTTTTTTATTTATATGTTAAAAATGTTAAATTCAAATCTCAAATTCATACTATTGATCCTGTTAATATATATATATATATATAGTTATAGTTATCAGTAATACTACCCTTCTCTCCTTTCTGATTGTCCGATAATTCCTCTTTGAAGGGGGTTAGAAATAGAAATAGAATAAAATAAAGCAAAGCAAACCAGGGTTCATGATTTCATACTAGACAGAATTCTCACACATCTTTCTATCCAACTTACAATCAATTATTATCGTCATTATTAGCTTGCCAGGTAATTGTAGTTGTAGTATACCGATCAGGAGATCGTAAACGTGATTTTTTGTTGCGTAGTACTGCGCTGCAGAAGATATAAATAAATAAATTAGAGATATAAAGTAGAAAAAAAATATTAGAAGGGATGCATATTATAGAATTAAATCCAGTCTTTGTAGTTAAGTACAAGAGGAGGAGATATTTTTTATAAATTAGACACCCATAGTAGTAATAACAGAGAATATGAAATCGGAAACCATTCATCAGTTTGCAAAATTCTCTCTAATTTGTACCTCTCTCTGGACAAAATGATTCAGCCATTATAACATTCTTGCTTTATTTTACTATTTCTCTTACAGCTGAGTTCAGTACATGCATTGGGATACGGTTTGCCAGTGAGATGGTGGGCCCCACTCCGCATGACCTTCTTTTCTTTTCTTTTTTTTTTGGTTTAAAAATTGAAAACTGTGCATGATGGTCTAGTCTGCCTGTTCAATTTTATTTTTGCTTTACATAATTAATTAATTAAGTCTCTTTAGGATCTGATTAATTGATTAATTAATTAACTCACTTAGGATCTCATGGTAGATTTAGATTTGATACGGATTGATATTTTTGAGTCTTTTTCTTTGTTTAATTTCCCCTCCTCCTTACTTAAATTTAATGTCTACACTTGCACCTACAAGAAAATATAGCAGTATGAAAATATTTAGAGATGGTCTATGAGGATGAGACTATGACTATGAGGAGACATATTGCACTGCTTGTTAAATATAGGGATTGCTTTTGGTAATTGCCTAATTGGCTTACTTAGAAATAGGGATGTTTTTTTATTAACTTCATAGAACCTCTATGAATAATTATGTTTCTGTCATGTGGATCAAGACACTAAATAGCTAGCACCTACATAATGCAAATGCACTATGTGCATGACATAAACTGTCTTTATATTTTTTACGAGGAATGATAATTATATCTCTTAATTATATATTTTTTTTATATATATTTTAGTGTATTTATATTTATTTAAAAAATATTTATATCTAATAATAAAAATATTTATATTTTATATTATTAGAATTAAAAGTTATGTAATATGTATTTTTATTTAAGCAATAAAATTTTTAACTTGAATTTTTCTATAATTATGTAGGAAAGAAAAAATGATAAATATTTTCTATACTAATCATAAACACTTACAAATTCATCTATAAATAAGTTATGCATTTAGTATAAATACTTTCAATTTGTAAATAAGGGATGCAAATGTGAGGTATAATAATAATGTCTCTATTATTATTACCATTACCATTATCATTATTAATATTATAAGGAGAAATTCAATGTCAATGATTTTGTATGTCAAATCATGTCAATGAAATTTAAAATCCAAATAACTTTTTAAATTTTTTTTAAAAATAAAACTAATTAATGAAATATATTATATATTTCATATATGTATCCTATAAAAAAAACAAAAGTTCTTGTATAGGATACAATAGAAAAAAATTACTAATATCCCATTCTCCTATTAATTAAATAACTCATTACGGATTTTTTTTTAATTGCTATGTGATCGATAATACCATAATCTTGCGCTTCCTTTGCGGGCATAGAAGTACCTCTTTTTAGATCATTTTGTATAACATTTATAGATTGACCTTTTTTTGTGCATAAATTTCTACAATTGTGTTACGAAGTTCAAACATTTCTTTCGTTTCCATTAGGATATGATCTGCAGTTCCATAAAAATAGCCAGTACAAAGTTTTACATTATTTTAACTTTATTTGAGTATGCATCAAGAGCTAATAAAAATCAACAGTTCAATTTTTAACGATTTAATCCTATTTCTTGATGGCTATTGAAATGAAGTTAAAATCTTATGATTTTTTTATACACATATCATTGAAATGATATAAAATACATCTAATGATTTAAATTTATAAATTTAAGTATAAATAATAAAATTTTCACTGCCGACACCAATAACTATTAACATTAGATCCCTTCTTTAATATTATTCTCATCATTATTATTAACTTCAGAACTCAGGTCTATCACTTCTGTAATATTCTTTTTTCATTTTTTTTTCCTAACCAATGCAAAGCTGTCTTGCAATACCATTCCGGCAAGGCTTAGGATAATTTATTGAAAAAAAAACTAAGATAAAAAATTATTTAAATTTTCTTTTTGCATGCTGATATAGGAACCAAACCATCACATTACTCGGCCTGAGGAACCAAATTAAATCAAGCCCACACTCCACACAGTCAAGCCCAACCTTTTTAAAACATCCACTTTAGCTAGCCCCCACTTTATTTTTTTATCTCCACCTTTGAAAAACTTTTACATTTTTTCATGCATACCCTCTTGCAATTGTAATTCTCCTTTTTCATAATATTTATGTACATGTGGATAAAATTCTATATAAAAAAATGACAAAATCACTTTGTAAAATTCGATGGACACAATATCATATTAGATAATACTTACAAAAACAAATATCATTTATGAAACATGAACTCATTTGTCATCGAATAATTTAAAGAATTTTCTTAAAAAGTGTATAATTAAGAATTTTACAAGAGGAAGATTTAAGAGTGTTTCTGTTCGAATGAGGTTTTTAAGCTAGGAATGTTAACCGTTAGACCAAACATCTTTGTTTTCTAGTAATAGATGACAAAAAAAATTTGGTTGACGGTTGAGTTCGGACAAAAAAAAATGAGCAGAGAATGAATGGATACAACCATTTTTCTATGGATATATATATTTGTAATCCTTATCAGACCTCAAAAATCTCAAAAATCCATTCCATGCCCATTCCTAGTACAATTTAAAAATCTCCTCTCCCTCTTATCTCTCTCTCTCTCATACGCACCCATCCATCTCCTTTTTGCCTTTACTAAAGAAAAGCCCAACAAAGCCTCTGCTCCAAATCTCACACAGCTTCTCTGCATCTCCATCTCACTTGATAGAGAGAGAAAGAGAGTGAGGGAGAGAGAAGCACTTACCTTAGGTCTTCCACAAACAAAAAGAGGAGAGAAAAAGAGGAAAGAGGTACAGAGAGAACCTATTCCTCATCTCTTCTACGTGAAGCTTCAATCTATTTCATGATTATTTCATGAAGTTTCCTAGATACCATCTCATTTCCACTTCATAAGCTCTTCCTCAAATCAACCAAAACATATCCATATTTCACACAAAAAAATGATGAGACCTTCTCTCCTTCTACTATCCATAAGCATCTCCTTTCTTATACACAGCGTCATCTCCGCTTCACTTCTCCATGATGATGCACTCATTCTAACATCGCTCAAAGGTGCTCTTGATCGCAACATCCCGCAACTGGGTACATGGGATGAGTCGAAACCCGGCTCAGTTTGTTCGTGGTTCGGGATCAGGTGTGACCACAGTCGTGTTACCTCTCTCAACATATCAAACCTTAACATCTCGAGTTCGGTGGCACTAAACATATCCGGTCTTGATGCGCTTGTGAACCTCTCCATAGCTGGAAACAACCTTGAGGGGGTGATAAGCATCTCCAATATGCACAGCCTCAAATACCTCAACATTTCTGCAAATCAATTCAACGGTGATCTTGACTGGGATTATGCAACCTTGCCAAATCTAGAGGTGTTTGATGCGTACGATAACAATTTCACAGCCTCATTACCACTCGGTGTTACCAATTTGATGCATCTGAAGTACTTAGACCTCGGCGGTAACTACTTTTACGGGAAAATCCCGGCGAGTTATGGTGCAATGCCGGTTCTGGAGTATCTATCGCTAAATGGCAATGACTTGCAAGGTCCGATTCCGAACGAACTAGGCAACATTACGAGTCTGAAGAAACTCTATTTGGGCTATTTCAATTCCTTTGAAGGTGGAATCCCAGCTGAATTCGGTAAGTTACGTAATCTGGTCCATCTTGACATGTCGAGTTGTGGGATTTCTGGTGAAATCCCACATGAACTCGGCAATTTGGAATTACTCGACACGTTGTTTCTGCACACAAACCATTTATCGGGTCACATTCCGGCATCACTCGGTAATTTGAAAAATCTGCTCTCTCTCGATTTATCAAACAATGGGCTAACGGGTGAAATACCCGGTGAGCTTGCAGGTCTAACCTGGTTAACCCTACTCAACCTCTTTATGAACCAGTTACACGGTCCCATGCCGGAATATCTGGCTGATTTACCAAATTTGGAAGTACTCCAATTGTTCATGAACAACCTAACCGGGCCAGTACCGGCCCGACTCGGGGCCACCGGACACCTGCACATGCTTGACATTTCATCGAACAGGTTAACTGGTACGATCCCAAATAGCCTTTGCCCTTCTAACAATCTCAAAGTCCTGATTTTGTTGAAGAACTTTTTATTTGGTCCGATTCCAGAGAGCTTAGGAAGGTGTTCGAGCCTTGTCAGAATTAGACTTGGTCAAAATTTCCTAAATGGGAGTATACCTCAAGGCCTAATATACTTGCCTAATTTGAACCTGTTAGAGTTGCAAAGCAATTTCCTCACTGGTCCTTTGCTAGAAAACCCCAGCCCTGATCAAGACCAGACCCAGCTATCTCAGTTAAACCTTTCAAACAATTTGCTTTCGGGACCAATTCCAGCCTCGATCGCAAACCTTTCTTCTTTGCAAGCACTTTTAGCGAGTGATAACCGACTCAGTGGCCCGATACCCGGTTCGATCAGCTGGTTAAACCAACTGGTCAAACTTGATTTGAGTGGTAATGAGCTATCGGGTCCGATCCCGCCCGAAATCGGAAATTGCACCCAGCTTGCTTATCTTGACCTTAGCCAGAATGAACTCTCAGGCCATATTCCACCGGAGATTGCCGGAATCAAAATCTTGAATTACCTGAATTTATCAAGAAACCATCTAAATGAATCAATTCCGGCCTCAATCGGTGCAATAAGGAGCCTAACTTCAGCAGATTTCTCCTTCAACGATTTGTCAGGCCCGTTACCAGAAACAGGCCAACTAATTTATCTAAATGCCTCGGCATTTGCCGGGAATCCGCATTTGTGTGGTCCGAACATCAAAACCCCATGTAACTACACTGCTGCACCAGTTGGTCTCAGACGAGCGCCAGCTGATTATAAACTGGTATTCGCTCTGGGCCTCCTTGTCTGCTCTGTGGTCTTTGCTATTGCAGCTGTTTTACGGGCTAGGTCATACCGGCATGGGGCCGGACATGGTGCCATGTGGCGCCTCACTGCATTCCGCAAGGTGGACTTTGATATGACAGATGTCCTAGAGTGCATGAAGGATGGCAATGTGGTGGGGCGCGGTGGGGCCGGCGTAGTTTACATGGGCCAGACCCGCAGTGGATCAGCAATAGCCGTTAAACGGTTAATGGGTTTCGGGTCTAACACTGTCCATGCGCACGACCATGGGTTCAAGGCCGAAATCAAGACCCTAGGCAACATTCGCCACCGTAACATCGTACGGCTTCTTGCTTTCTGCACCAATCATGAGACGAATGTGCTCGTTTATGAGTACATGCCGAATGGCAGCCTAGGCGAGGTGTTGCATGGGAAAGGAGGTGGTTTTCTGGCATGGGACCGCCGGTACAGGATAGCGCTGGAGGCGGCCAGAGGACTGTGTTACCTGCACCATGACTGTAGTCCCATGATAGTACACAGGGATGTGAAGTCAAATAATATACTACTGGGAGAGAATTTTGAGGCACACGTGGCAGATTTTGGGCTCGCCAAGTTCTTGCAGGATGGTGGGGCCTCCGAGTCCATGTCAGCTGTTGCAGGCTCCTACGGCTACATTGCGCCAGGTAACTCATAATTACATTTTATATATTCTTCATTTTCTATTTTTCTTTGAAAAAAATAAATTATACCAAACTTCAATAAAAACGCATACAGTCAATTAGTACATAGTACAGTACAACTCAAGAGTGCACATTTTTTGTATGAAGAGGATGCCATTTTGACAACCAAAACATCTACACTTCAATAATGTGCTGAAATCAATTCTTTTGGGTATCAGTAAATTTTAGTTTCTCAAGTCAAGAAAGTCTGAGAAATCAGAACCACTGACAAAACCTTTCTTCCTGTTTCAAGTGCATGTTTCAAGCCCACATACTAGGATACAAACACATGTTGCTTGAAATTATTCAAGCATCCTTCTCTTTCTCTTTTTTTTTTTCGGGTGATTCAAGGTTCCCTTTAGAGTATACTACTGTTCATTTTTCCAGAGGTCAAAATCTCCATGCTATATTTTCAGTCTTTTTACAAATTAATAGCCCCACAAAAAGAGACAGAGACTACACATATACCAGTGGGGACCACTCCTACTGGCCATCCAGTTCCCCCCCACCTGTTTCGATACTGAGAAGTAAAAAAAAAAAAACGGTACATAGGAAATGCAATTCCGATGCAGCACTTCTGACACGGTACAGTGGTGCCCGTATTGGCTTTGGCGAAAGCGACTTGGAGAAAGGAATTAATTCATTACTATATTAAGTTATTAGCTATGTATTAATATATATTGTAAACTTGAAATACCTCATCTACTCCAAATTAATCCCCTTATCAAGGAAGTTTTTTTCATTATTTGACCTATAACCACTAAACAACTTTTTTCTTGCATATTTTTTTGATACAGGATATATACCTCTTAATTAATTGTTTGCTTTTTCTTGACCAAGTATATATATATATATATAGGTCTTATTTTCATTTTTTTTTCTTTTTTAAGTTGATAATATAATTTTCTCCTTATATGTAACCTATATATGGCAACCTAGTTTAGTTTGGCCGATTGATTAAACTGTCAAGTGTCAACTGGTACAATCTGAGTTCAGTTAGTTTTGTTTCTTGGACCAGCATGGGCTTAGCTAGCTAGCACTGGTACCTGTACATGTTGGAGTTGCCGAAAGTAGTAAGTTATTAAATTATCATGGGTAGATTTACAAAGATTTTTACAGAATTTGGGTCTTGAAATATGGTATCGCATGTTTTCGGGTCTAGTGTTTCAATAAGAATGCGTGGGAATTAATTAACAATTTGTTGAGTGATGGTTTGATGCTGATAATTTCAGACCAAAATATGTGCAATTAATTTATGTGTTTTATTTTATATATCCAGCATGGGCTTTACTAGAAAACAAAACCGAGAAGCATAGAATTTTCCTTGGGGTTGCCAACTTAGTAAAATATACGACATGCCCAATGTTGCCAAATGCCAAAGATATGACCGAGGATTCACCTTGGGATTTGAATATTTTATGAAAATATTTTCTATTATTATTATTATAGTAATGCATGATTTAATGCCGGTTTGCTTCTTTTTTTGTTGTGTGCACATACATCACTTAAAAAAGAAAGTAAAAAAATGCGCACCCATAACTACATTTTAGTGTAAACCATCTTAATTCAATATGCTTTTGCATGAAAATAATTAGGAGGCTTTTTAATTAACGACATTTTATCTCTAGGAAATTAGTATCCAGTTTAAAGTTGGATATGATAGAAGTCACCTTGGGAACTATGACAAGTCTTTCATCTCTTTTCTCCTTTCAAAAAAACAAAAAGAACTTCTTTCTCATGGAGAGTCATATATGGTTTGTGAAAAGACCCGCTGCATAGAATTTTGTCACCTTCTGTTTCTGAAAATACAGTTCCAAATTGCTTTATAAAAGCTATTTATAATTATAATAGTTTCTTTGGTATTTGCCTGTGATGATCATCATACGAGGACCTGTATATATATACTGGCATTAACACTTTATTAATTAATTCTATTGCAGAGTATGCATATACACTAAAGGTGGATGAGAAAAGCGATGTATACAGTTTTGGTGTGGTTCTGCTTGAATTGATAACAGGTAAAAAGCCGGTAGGCGAGTTCGGAGAAGGCGTGGACATAGTCCAGTGGACCAAGCGGGTGACGAACTGCACGAGAGAGAACGTGTCTCACATCGTCGATTCACGACTGCGCACTGTGCCGATAGACGAGGTAATGCATGTCTTCTTCGTTGCGATGTTGTGTGTGCAAGAGAACAGCGTGGAGAGGCCGACAATGCGGGAAGTGGTGCAGATGTTATCGGAATTCGCACGTCACATTTCAAATTATGAGCCGTCGCCTTGTTCGTCTGAACCGGAACAGGCTGAGACTAGCCCTAGCAAAGAGAGCACCTGTTACAAGTTGTTTCCAGACTTACTTAATTAACTAATTAATTAGGTGAATAATAAAAAAGCTTTTAGTACTACTAGAAGTTGTATAGTTTACTGATTTGTACTTGTTTTATATTTTTTTTTGTTCTGAAGAGTGTTAGGGTTTGTTTGTTTGTTTATTAATTAATCTAGGTTTAGAGGGACATGAATGAATGAATTAGAGGAGGTCTTGTTTGTGTGGTCCATGTGTACTATATAGTTCTTCTCATCATAGCATATTTGCATTTGTAATCCATGTAATCTTTAGCCACCAATTGCTGTCATCTTCTTTTAAAAACAGAATTATTATATGTGATGTTATTGCATTGTTTATATTATTGGCCCAATTGCTAGCTAGTTATGAGCTATATGTACTTTTCTCTTTTTGTTTAATGTGACTTGCCATCATTTTGGAGGCCAGTGCCTAATTGCACTTTTTTTTTATTATTTTGAAACATTTTATGTGGTTGTTACTTTATACTTTTATATAGATGTATATGCTGTGGGTCCCGCTTCTTAACAAACGTACCATGTAAAATTGGAGAATTTCATATCCGAAAATATATAAAAAAAAATAATAATTGATAACTTTCCGTATGAACATCATTTTTTTTTCAGTTTAAAACCTCGGAATGACAGGCCGGATTTGAATTCTCTTTCATAAAAAAATAATAAAAAAGCTAGTATTTTAATGCTAACTGATCAAGAGGTGGACCAAAATCAATTGGATTACAACTTAAGTAACATTTTACTCTTGTTCTTCTTTGATGTCATTTTGATCAATTAATTAACTCTAAAAAGTTCACATTTGAGATTTTTGACACTGGAGAAGCAAAACGCATATGTTGTCATGTTGATCAATTGTGTTCTTTTAATATTACTTGTGTAAAAAGTTGAGAACTGATATGTGACTTAGCGATAAAGTCAATATTCTTCATATGAAAGATTGTATATTTAAAAGTCAGATGAAAAATATTTTATAAGCATTTATAATTGATTTATTTCAAAAAAAATTACATATATGAGTTGTGAACAATAAATCTAATATAAATGATGATAAATCTTATCTTTATAAAGAAAAACAGATTCAATTTCTATAAAAAAATAAAAAATGTTAGATATAACAGATCCTTCTTGAAAAAAAGAAAAAGAAAAAAAAGGTGCTATCTATAATTCTCCATTGAATACCTAGCATAACAAATAAAAGTAGACGGTTCCCTACAATTTTTAGTTGTAATGATGGCACACAGACATATATACAGTGCATTCTCCATCTTTTTTCTACTCTTAACCATTCATGTACACCATGAATTAATAATGCATTCTATTTTAGGAAAGAATAATTATTAGAACATCTGCCATATGTCATGATGATTTGAACAAGCAAAGCATGTTATGTACAAAGGAATAACTATATATCAACCGTGTGATCATGGAAAAATTTATTTACCCCACGTAACTTACTCCATTAACTTATCCCATAATCTTACTATCATAATGATTCACTTTGACTTCATTAAATATTTTATTAACTTTTACTTTAATCTCAATATATAATAAATAATTTTTAATTGTAACACTATCTCACATATAATGATTATCTCGTATTTACATAATAATCACATCACTCTTATATAATAATAACTTGTGAAAACAAAAAAAATTGAACTATGATGTGATTTAGTTTTATAAATAATAATCACTTTATATCTAAATTTTAATCACTTCATTACTATATAATAATCACTTGCGAAAATAAAAAATAATGTCATAACAACACCCTTTATTACGGGCCGCAATAAAGTTGTTATGGGCCGCAACAAAATTATTATGAGCCGTAACAAGTAACTATAATGTGAATTTTGAGAAGAAATTGTATTTAATGAGACAATAACTATGAGTTTTATTTTAAATGACTTTTGATATTTGAACTGTATTTAACTGTATACTTTCAAAATATGGGTTTGGGGCAAGAATCATGGGGCTAGTCATTAGGATCCCATGGATCATATAATTAGTTTAGCAATACCTATATTTTACCCAAAAAAAATGTCTCTATATGATACCCTGCAAATTGTAGATGTATCTGATATATACAACCGTCAAAGATGGGAAGCACAAACTAAATAATCCAACTCTGAATTATATCCACTTTTTAATATCCTTTCCCAGATAACAAATTTTTGAAAGAAAGATGACATCTTGGGACAACAAATTTGCTATGATTATTCTTATAGTAAATAAAATACTTCTTATGCAAGTTCAATCTTGTCCTGCAGAAAATCTGCCACATAGTGATTGAAAATTTGAAACCATATAACAAACCTCTAGACACAAAGGTGGAGTATAACCACAATTTCATTAATAAAAGGAAAATGAATTATATCATTAAACCTTTGGAGCATAGATGTTGTTTTATTTTGTTCAGGCTTCAATATCTGAACTCAACAAAAACATGGTTGCAATGAGCCTTGATCAAGAAATGCAAGGATGATAGTCAGAATAAACAAATATTTAGTTGTAATTAGCATTGTTTTTTTGAGGAAAGTGATTAGCATTGTTTTAAAACCTATGATACCTTGGGTAGAAGAGAATTGTTCTCCTGTGCAATTAATCAGCACTAACTGAAGTCTGAAGAAAGAATAATTATATGAAATAATCGGAATCGAGTTTTGACAGGCTGTATCCATGCTGGTACAGGTTAATTACCTACTAATGTCAACTACTGACTGGTACATAACTGTCAATCTGACTGGTACAGAAATGTAAGATGCTCCATTACAATTATCCATACTATTTGGGAAACTGATCAGTGGCCCATATCACTGTGATTCATTATCTATGAATTACAAGCAAGATAATAATAATGACTGTATATCAATATCTTACTGGTATAATAAGTTAATAACCCATGATTAGTACCTGAGGTCTTGATGAAGGCTCTCTGCTTGTCCTACTAGTATTCTTCAGTGAACTCGCTCGGGCCTCTTCAGAAACCACCAGATTGACCTCATTAGCTTCGGTGAACTTGTTTCTAGATATGTGATCAAAACATCATCCAGAATTATGTGGAAGCTCACCGTCTGCTCGATCTGTCAGTATCTTTCTCATCTCCCTGCTTACTGTCTAAAGATTAGATAAAAAAAAAATGTCATCTGTACAAGCGGTACCTAGAGTAAGTAGACCTCCAAAATTTTGCCTACTCTAGAAATTAATCAAGAGTTGTGTACAATTCAAACCAAAAAATGACAAAAAGAAGATATAGCTGGGAAATTCTGTACCTCTCTTTTGAGTAAGAAGCTAACTAGCATTGTACTGAGCAATCACAATATTTCGAGTAAGAAGGTAAAACTATTTTTGTAGCTTCAACCAAGAATTCAGTAGTTGTCAGTAATTCACACTGAAACAGGCCTTATCAGAACTCTTAAATTTAATATCCACTTGCACTTGAATCGTGAATATTATAGTTCGAAATTATATGTTTTAATAGGTAATCGCTGGTTCCTTAATTTCTTGTTTTGCTTTTAGTTCGTTAGCTGCTCATGGGCCTTGTAAGAACAGATTTTTGAAATACAAATAACCAAAGTTTAGATTAGAAGGTTACTTTTTGCAAATTACACTTCCAGATGAAGTCTAAAGAATATACATTGTACATGAATGTCATGTATGATATGTCTCTCTACAAAGGGAATCTTTAGATGCATCCTTCATGATATATCTATGCAACTGAGAGAAGAAAATCTGATATATCTATAACTATATATATTTGACAATTTGATTACTACTAAGCAATACTGGAGTTGAACCAGTATTCCAGACTTATTGCATTCTAAAATTGAACAGCCTAAAATTCATAAGCAATGTTAAAAAGGATTAAGCTAGAAGTGCATATATTTTGAAGATTTATCACATGGAAGCAGTCATGAAAACGAGGGGCTTTTGTTGCATATATAATAGCTAATAGGACTGCCTTTCCAATTCACACATTAAAATTTGGGCCTGATAATTGATGGGCTTGGTAGTTACTAACATGCTCAGTCAAACTTAGACTCAAGTGGATAGGTCAAGTTATATTTATTTTCATAAATTTAAAGCTATTGTTTCAACAAAATAATATATAAAATTAATATTTTTGTTGAATGAATTTTAAATGTAAGATCAATTTAATATAAATTAAAAATTTTAAAGATTAAAATAATATTTTTAAAATTCTTAAGGAGTAAAATGGTATCAAAATGATATTTTAATAATCAAATCGATACTTTTTTAAATTTTAAAGATAAAAATAGTAGACAGACAATACTTTAAAAATCATTTATGTAATTTACTTTAAGATTTATGTGGAGTAGGCGTGATTTCCGACAGTTAATGAAGCAGCAGTTCTAAAAACCACATATCTAATAGTAATAAAATCTTATTTTTCTATAAAAGAAAATAAATTTAAATTCTATAAAAATATTTAAAAATAAATAAATATCGAAATTAAACGTAGCCTTTTTATCAAAAAAAAAAAAAATGAAGCAGCAGTTCTGACTTCTTGAGTCCTGAGAGAGTTTGGGTAGGAAGGACAGTCAATACTCAATAGAGGACAGCATTACGAAATAAGAGAAGCTCAAGTAATCCAATCCGTTGATTCTAACAAACGGTGCAGATTAAGGAATAATAATGGGACCCTATTTTCCCTTCATAATAATCGGACCCCATCCTCATCTCCCTCCTTTCAATCAAACAACGAAACATAGTTGACGCTTCTCCGAATCGCTTTTCCGATCATCAATCAAAACCGACCTTTGAAGAATCAGAAAAAAAAAAAAAGTTCAAATCCGAAGAATCAGTCGGTCACAAACCGAGAAGGAAGAATCGGCGTTAGCTCCGGCGGTGAGTCTCTTCCGATTCAAGTGTTGTTTCGCCCAAACGCGGCCATTCGGTTTGGAAAATCGCTCGATGATCGGATCATGTGCTGACAATGGATTTTCCAAGCCACAGTAGCAACAATAGACTATTGTTTGGTAGGGTAGAAGTTCCGAATTGTAAGGTACTTCACGAACAATATAAATGGGGGTTGGATTGGAATTTTGTGCGCGCGCGCTTGTTGTTGTTGTTTTTTGGTGGGCGGGGGCGGGGGGGGGGGGGGGGGGGCATGATTTATTTTATCTATGGGTACTCCTGTGCACATTAGGATTCCTCTATATGTGATTTCACCAAATTTATCAGCACAAATGAACAAATGATATAGAAAGGGGTAATTTGCTTCATAGTAGGTTCTCACAAAAGTAGAAAAAGAAAAGAAGTTTGATGTTGTAGTTTGCTGAAAGCCAGTCCTATGATAACTATGAGAGTTTGCACTTATTTTCTTTTAAAGATGGAATACATCTTCATTGCAATTGTTTGCAAATTTCTAAATGTAGCTATGGAAGATAATAATCCTGACATCTGCTTGTTTAATTACTATCAGTCATTACCCTAAAAAGTTATTATAGAATAAATTAAAGAATTACTTTCTATCAAAAGTACATCATCGTTCCTTTCTTTATTTCTTTTCTTTTCTTTTTTGTTTTGCAGTATATCAATAAGGCCTTGCAATCATGAATCATTCAACCAACAAATCATGTATAGATGCAAATCGTGACAACACATCGCTTCTACAATGGACCCAGTGGCAGCTACTGGACTCGATTCTTCCAACCGGTGGCTTTGCACACTCTTATGGTCTTGAATCAGCTATGCAATCAAACCTCATAAAACAACCTGAAGACCTAAAACCTTTTATAATCCAAGTATTAGACAACACTGGCAGCCTCTTCCTTCCCTTTGTACACACGTTAAACAAGTCTCCTGATATTGAAACATGGACCCGCCTTGACAACATTCTAGAAGCAACACTGACCAATGAGATTGCCAGAAGGGCCTCCGCAAGCCAGGGCTCTGCTTTGTTACGGGTTGCTGCCTCAGTATTCCATAAAATTGCTGAGCTGAAATCAATAAGAGAGAGGTTTATTGGGTCGGGTTTAGTTTACTTCCACCATGCGTGCGTGTTTGGACTCCTTACTGGGTTATTGGGTTTTGATGGGAAGACAGCTCAGCGTGCATATGTTTTCTTGACCATGAGAGATGTTCTTTCAGCAGCAACAAGGTTGAATCTTGTAGGGCCCATTGCAGCTTCAGTGTTGCAACATGAGATTGCCTCAGCAGCAGAGGGGATAGTGGAGAGGTGGATGGATCGTGCTGTGGAGGATGCTTGTCAGACGAACCCATTACTCGACACAGTGCAGGGTTGCCATGGGTACTTGTTCTCTAGGTTGTTTTGTTCTTGATTGATACCAAGTTTGGTAAGCTTTTATTTCTTGGTATTACAGTTTTTTACCAAAACAACAGCAAAACAAGTATAAAGAAGTGCATTATGGGCTTCAATTTTACTGAAATTCTATGTGAATTGTTATAAACAAAGGCCTGCATGAAATATGCTAGGTTCATTTTTGTTCATAGACAGTCTATGAGTTTGATTCGACTTATAAAAGGAAATATGGTGTCTTTCATATAAAATGAATGACACAGATTGGTTCAGATATAGTGCCATTATAGTTCTGCATTTTCATGGAATATAGTGCCATTATAGTTAAGCGAAAGACATTTATTTTGAAAAAGATAGCAACAATAGATGCTTATAATTAGTTTTGAACACTGCTTGTAAGTTCTCTGATCCTGTAATCTTATTTGAAGAGCAAAATTTTGGAAAATATTAATCTTTCTGATACATCCTTTGTTGTACAGTTCATCAAATTTTTGAAATTGAAATCGCTCCATCTTAAACAAAACAAAAAGAAAAAATAGAAATATATTTCGGAAAGGGGGGAAATTTCATAGCTTCCTATGCATTTTGTAATTTCATAATCCTTATTTATTTTGAGTATTCTTCCCAGTTATTTGAATTATTCTGATTGAACTCAGAATTTGTTTTTCAATTCGAATTGTATACATGAAGAAGTATCGCAAAAGAATGATAATGTGTGCTGTATGTGTAATATTTTGACTAAATGATTTACTATTTTTTCCTATTTACTCTATGTAGGCACATTTTCAAAAGAAATGTTCCATCCCAGAGCTGCAAGGCTATTGAACAGCTTTCAGTCCAAAAGGCATCTCCATTGTTCCAAACTGAAAGCATTTTTTTCGTCAGGTATTTTTGTTAGGGGTTAAATCAAATGTTATCCCAGAACAGAATAAATTAGCTTTCACTAGAATTCTATTTGTTGGAAAATAGTAAAGCATAGGTCTTTCTATATGCGAACATACAAATTAGAGGACAACATATGGAGTCAAATCTTCTTGTTTAACTTCCTTCCATTAGAAGATATTTCTTTTTTAAGAATGTAATTTACAAACTAGCATACAGAGTTGAATATTCTTCTTCAACTTAGCCCCAACAGAGAGAAAATTATTTTGTATTACTACAAAAAGTTGCTATATTACAGAACAGCTTTTGGTATCTCTTTCAAAAGCCAAAACAAAATCATTTTTGCAAAGCAGTACTACACTGCCTACAAACAAATTTCTTCAGCACATCTTCAGCATCATTAATATATGAACACTTGGTATGTTGCCACACACTGCACACATCACATGCAACCATCCTTTCACCATCATCATCCTGGGCCCCACATACACAATGCACCATCCACTTCTCTAGTCCTTGTTCCATTCGGTAAATTCCTAATCTTCTTTTACTACCATGGCACCTTCCAATGATGTGTGCATTACCTTTAGATCCAAACAACAGTTTGACTTGAGTTGTATTACTAGCAACCTTGCAGTCTACAAGCTGGTAAGCTCCAAAATTTTGATAGATCAAATATGTCTCTTGCATTGCCTTTGTCACTTTGGCTTTGAGATCCCCCACAGTTGCAGTTACAGGCAATGTCAGAATCTCTGGGGGACAAACTGGGTCCTTATAGTGATCAATAACCTTTATATTACATGATATTTGTATTGAAAAAGGATTGAAGATGGCAAAATCATCCGTTTTGTCATAATGTTTCATGAGATGCTTGCAGTTGAGCAATGTAGTGGCAGAAAGACGTGCGGAGTAAAGCCTTGACATTGGCTTATACTCATGCATTGTTTGTGGGTTGAGAAGTGCGATGTACAAATACTTAAGGTCATTTAGAATCTGCTCCCTCGGTGGCTTGTAGGTTTCAGTGACTTGAGAGCCATGGTTGTTCTGTACAGCTGCTTCAGGCTTGAGCCTGAAATTAATTTAATACAGATTATAAAAAATGTATAAATTAATGACCTACAGTATAAAAATGAAAGTATATATTATAGAAATACCAACCTATATTCAACAGAACTTGCCTCTTTGTTGTACCTACTGACAACAATCTCTCTGTCTTCTGTTGTTTTACCAGCCAAATTCTTTAGACAATATGTAAAAAGCTCTGGTGACCCAATTGATTGACTAGTTGCACCTTTAAGATTCTGCCAAGAGACCCATTTGTGTGCATTAGTAGCTTTAAGAACCTTCAAAATGGTGTCATAACAGCTCCTTACATCTTCAGCTGACCACTTACATGGTTCACACCAATCTCGTTTCTGCACGGTACCTTTAGCATTGCTTTTTTGAGTATGCCATCCTAACAAATTGCTGACAAAACTGAAGAGATCTCTAACTGTAACTAGGGGGTTGTTGGAGAGAAATTGGTAAAAAGCAATGGTGTTCTGTAGTTTGCTTCGTGGAGAACGGGAATTGGAAAAAAAGAGTGAAAGAGGCTCTATCGAGAGGGATTCAAGTGCTCGTCTATAGGCTTCAAATGTGAGACCAAAGCTTCCGCTGCCAAATTCATAACCCCAGTTGCCGTACCATGGATACCCATGAATGATTGCATGAAGGAGGCGGTATTCCATGTTGTGTATCTTTGATATATCCATCACTGTTATTTTCCTGCCATGAAATGACAAGAGAAAAAAAAATTATATATTTTCAATACTTGCAAAATGTATTCCTGTGTAAATTGTTGTTCTGGAATATGTCAACTGGCTACTAGTTATTCTGAACTCTGAGATAAAGATAGCTTGCTGAAGTTGTTTTGAAAACTCTTGATCTATTTGGCTTCTCAAACTAAATAGGTGTAGTAACAATATTACTTCAAATCAATGCCTCGATGTTGTAACACGTATACAACATAAGTTGATGCTGGCCCCCTAAAAAATGACGTGTAGAGTGATGGCATGTTGATTCAATTCTTAGATCTCAGCCGTCCAATAAAAAATTGAACAATTTGGATGAAATATAAACTCATATTGTATTATTTTTTTGAGATAAAGATCGAGAGTTAATTCACTCAAATTTAAATATCCATAAAAAATCCCCTCCATCCGGATTTTAAATTTACGATCTCTCACACGAAGATTATTATCTTTATTACTGGATCAAAAATTAAACCCGTCTTGTATTATAGAAATGGGTTCTAAAAAACTGTAGGTATGAATATTACTTCCAAAAAACTATTTGGAGCTTTTTCTTTTCAATCTCATTCTTTTGTTCCCTCTGTCCATTTTTTTTAATTCTTTTTTCCTATTTTTCCTTCTGTTTGTTTTTCCTTAACTCTTTCTCTTCTTTTTTTCCTTTTGCTTTATTGCCAATAAAAAGTTACATGAGAACTGACAAATGCCCATAAGAGGACCACCACCAATCAAAACAATAATCTAGAGAACTAGAGCAAAACACAATAGACAATTTACTAACTGAGAAAGATACTGTTTAATCTGTGTGGTGCATAGGTACATATATTAATCTACTGTGCTTCATCTATGTATCATGAATGGAAACAATATTGAACTATATATATAGAAGGGAACTACAATCTTCTGAAACAAAATGGAAAAACAAAAGACACCTCACCTCACTCCAAGTAGTCTACAGAGACGGTCCCAAAAATCCATTAGATCACGACCGTTCAAGATTTGCGAGCCCCCTTCTAAGCCGTTGATTCGGACCAGATGGCCATAGCCATTAGAATGCACTATCCCATGCAATAGATGGGTAGTATCTTCCATGGTCTGAAAATACTCTGGTTTTTGCAAATTTTCAATACCTATCCCGCGATTGCATGACAAACACCTGGTAATAACAAACATATCGACACATTATAACTTAGAATTTGTACTGAAAATTGTACTAATTATGCCGAAATAGAACCATGTATGACTTACCTTGATTCCAAGGGATCTAGCATCGAACCACAGTAGGTACATAACTGAGGGAAAAACTTGAATTGGTTATTATTTCTATTTCGAATTATGAAATGGTACCGCTTTGCACAAACCGGATGCCTACCCCAACCTATAAACAAAAGAAAACATACATCAAATCTCAGACATAGAAACATATCAGGCACGCAAAACTGCATCAGGGAAAAAATTATACAAGGCCAGGATGAATCCCGTACTGACCTACCACTCGGCAATGGTCACAATAGATCTTCTGGCACCTAGCCACATCCTCCTCTACAACCTCAAGGGTCACGATCAATGGATCTGACGTGGCACGGCGTGATTGGCTGATCAAACGGAAGTCCATCTGCCACGTCATCATCCCGTTCATCGGACCTGACGAGGCAACGACTCGTGCATATCGTGACAAAAACTGTCTGACATTGATCCTGAAGGGGCCAGCGTAAGGCTGATCTAACGAGGAGGCGAAGGTGGAGAAATCGCACAGATCAGCGGTGACTCGGCGCTTGATCCTCTTAGCGGGTCGAGGGTTGACCGTCATGGATGAATTGCGATCTCGTACCAAGTGAGGTGTTTGTCGAATCGCCTCAAAAGGATGAGAAATGAGCAGAATTTTTCAATTTTCAATTTTAGAAGAGGAGGAAATTTAGGCGGGAGCTGGACGGGAAGACAGAAAATTTTGCCGCCTTAAATGGGGTTTTTTGGTAAATATAAAGAGAAATCTAGTCGGTTCGCGAAAATAGGCGTCCTGATGTGATCCTTTGTCTACGTGTCGGGCCAATATTTGTCTCTGGCAAGGAAAAGAAAGTTGACTACTAATATGTTGATGCTTATTCTGTGTGATTAAAGTGTGGCGGGTCACTTTTAAGAGTAAAAAGGCGACCCGACACATTGTCAGAAGGTTGTTTTGTAGGAGATTCCAACTGCGCCCATTGTTTTTGGTTTGGTTTAAGGTGGGTAGGATTAGGAAAGGGTCTTAGCGGATTGTGGCCGTGGGCTTATTGGACTGGATTAGAAACTGGAACCCAATTTAAGCCTATGATACCATGTTGTCATAGTTCTCATAAGCCGTCTAATCAAAACTAAACCTTCCAGATTGTACTTTACATTTAAGAAGGATGTTTAAAATTATTTCTCTAATTTATTTTTATTTTTTCAGATTATACTTTACATTTAATCAAAACTAAACCTGTATCAAAAAAATATACTGTAAAAATTTGATGCGAGTCCCATCTACTATACTCATAATGATTGATTGTTATAGCCAACTATGACAACGGATATGAATTTGATGAAATATAATGTTTTCATATAACATCTGTGAAATATTATGTGCAATCGACTATTATTAAACCTACACGGAATTTTGTAGATAGATAGGCTTTTTCTTTTGAAATCATACTTCACCAAAAACTTCTCTCCCATCTTACCATTACTTAGGTTGTAAAATAGGGAATGTCTGGGGTTTTAATAGTCATGCAAATTTTGGAATACAAATTATTATGAGGTCTAGTGTTATAGGCTTGTTGGCAGCATGTCAATCAGATGCCATTTCTCGTTTTCATTATATTGACAAGAGAAATTATTATTATCTTAAATAATGGATACCTTGAAGGTAAGAAAGAATGGGGAAAAGGAAATTGAGCTACTATGAGTCTGTGTGAAGCAAAAAAAAAAAAATGATGCAAACTTTCCGTTTCTACTAGAACTAGCAAATGAAGCATACGTTCCGCTGGATCGGGAAAAAATTATTATTAATTTTTTTATCACATGAAATATCATCGTCGACTAATTGCATATGAACCATAAACAATATTTTTGTTAATGAACAATAATATAAACACTAATTTTCTCATAACACTATTCTCCGGTACTACATATAAACAGTAATTTTCTCAAAAATACTATTTCTCACTGCTGTAGATGAACAATAATATTTCTTGAGGATTCATATAGTTATGGATTTCAATGCGTCCAGTTATAAGAATTTAAAGGTTAATAGTACACATAGGTAACATATTAGCAATGAAAATATTATGAAGATATCATTATTGATACCGTCGTCGATACAGATTTTATTATATACATTAAATGAGTTATTATACATGATGATGACTTTATGATGTACAATATTTTTATTATTTAACTTAAATACTATTAATATACATAATAATTCATTTAAGTTGTATAATGACAGTACTGTATAAAATGAATTTGCATAATAAAGTCATTAATATGCATAATAATTCATTTAAGTTGTATAATAACAATGCTGTATAAAATGAGTTTATATAATAAAATCATTAACATATATAATAATTCATTTAATTTGTATAATTAAAATCATATTGATGATGATATCAATAACCGTATATGTGTATCAGCTCCCTATTAGCAATTACTTTCCAAAAACGGCTCTAAACATGTTAACTGGATCTGGATGGCGGAAAAACATTTTCTTAAAATTGTTTGGAAAGAATTTGAACTTAGATTAAGAGTATGAAAACATTAAAAGCAAATAGCCAGTAAAAACAATCAATCACCATATCAAAGATATGCGTAATATAAAACTGAAACCCAATATCCCAAAATTGTCAAAGAAAGTTTGTGCATGCCTTCCAAAGAAAAAAATCAGGAAAAGGTGGATGAAAGATTCAGAGAAGGCTGACTTAATCTGGACCGTTTGTTTTTTGCACAATTATTTTTTTGTCATTTAAATAGTATTGTTCGGATTATGGATAAATGTAGGAGAACGAAGCGAAATATTTTAGTCCAGCCTTTGAATGATTTTTTAACATAGTATTGATATATGCATTATGTGCCTACTTTTCTTTCTGACCTCTTCATTGAAAAACAACAGACAATTGGTGAAAATAGGTTGCAGTAGGGCCCAACACACCAATGGTTGAAGAAACCAATATTGCAACCGAGATATCTAACCAACCGAGCCTCTCAACCAAGTAAGCCTGGATCAATCAAAAGAGAGTTACCTAGATGAACTCAAACACAACAAGCACATCTTTACCAGTACAGGACTTTGGACAACTTGAATTGCAAAGAACAGTACATGTATGCTTGTTTCAAGTCGATTACTTGACAAAATTGATGTACTAAATTTCGAGTCTAAGAACGTTTTACAGGGAACTTCTCAAAAGAAAATGGTGTTCCATCTACAAGGCTATTACACAGGCTCCAAATCCAATCCACATAAAGCATACTCCAATGTTACAAGTTTAGGTATCATTTCATGAGGTACATTTGTTAGGATTTAAAACCAAATGTTTCCCTAGCAGAAAATTTAACTAGCTTCCAGAAAAAATCTATTTTATTGCAGAATATCTTACTAGCTTCCAACAGAACTCCGTTTGCTACTGATAAAAAGGTTAAAGCACAGGCTTTCTCCTCATACATTGCTTCTGAAGCATTTAAATTACTGAAATAACATACAAATTCTAATTAGCTTTGTTCAAATAACTTCTATGAAAAGATAAAACATTTTTGCTGCATGAAGAAGCTACATTATTTACAAAAAAAAAGAAAAGAAGTAGATGCCATCTCTATTTCAGAACAGAATAATTTCTCCGAGGCACTGAGACACAGACTACAAATATGATCCCCTGGCACATCTTCATCATCCTCAATTTGGGAACATTTGGTGTGCCGCCACACAAGACATTCATTGCAAGCAATCATCCTCTCCCCATCATCATCCTTGGCCCCACATGTGCAATCGACAGTCCAATTCCCTTCTCCCTGTTGCATTTGGTAAATTCCTTTTGTACCTTCCCTCGAAGTGTGCTACCCCTTCAGATCCGAGCAATTGTCTGGCCTCAATATTCTCCCTAACCCCTACAAACCCTACACGCCCCTCTGCTTGAAACTTGTCAAAATTTAAGTCTCTTTAAATGCCTTTGTTACTTCAGCCTTTAGAACCCCCAGAGTAGCAGTTACTGGTAATGTGAAAATCTTAGGGGGACAAACTGAGTCTCCAGAGTGGCCATCTATTTTAACATAGCATTTCCATGTCATTTCAACAGAAGTGTCTGAAAGAGCAGTATCATCTGTGCTGTCATAATGCTTAATGAGAAGCTTGGAATTGAGCAGTCTTCTGGCAGAGAGACGGGCTGCTTCTAGTCGCGCCGTGGGTTCATAACCATGCATCTTTTCGGGGTTGAGCAACTCATTATATAGAAATATAAGGTCAGTTAGAATATCCTCCCTTTACAGCTGATTGTTCTTCTGCACAATTTCTTTAAGCCTGAAATTGACACTGTATGGAATACATGTTTAAGTTATTTGCAGTTCATATAGCTTCTTTTATTTATTCTGTATGTTTGAAAAGTGCTGACCTGTACTCCATGGATTTAGTCTCTAGAGAGTAATCAATGAGCTTTGGTAACCGAATTGACTGACACATTGCGTTCTTTAGACTCCTCGAAGAGACCCATTGTTCTGCGCTAGTAGCTTGAAGAACCCTTTGGCTCGACAGGCACTTGTTTCTGTACCAGAGATTTAATTTCGTGTCCATTGCTAACAGCACTGAAGAGATCTCCTACTGTGATGAAGGAGTTGTCTGAGAGGAATTGGTAGGATGCAATGGTATTCTGCAGTTCTCTATTTGGGGGAAGGGTATTGGAGAACAAGTGCGAAAGATGCTCAGTTGAGAGGGTTCGTAGTGCTTCTTCATAGGCTGCAGTTGTGAGACCAAAGCTTCCTCTACCAAGTTCATAACCCCAGTTGCCATACCATTGATGCCCCA
Source organism: x Bolboschoenoplectus mariqueter (assembly GCA_037678475.1). Taxonomy (NCBI): domain Eukaryota; kingdom Viridiplantae; phylum Streptophyta; class Magnoliopsida; order Poales; family Cyperaceae; genus x Bolboschoenoplectus; species x Bolboschoenoplectus mariqueter. The sequence goes on along the minus strand of CM075263.1, from coordinate 2,069,881 downwards.
TGAATTATCGTATGTAAGAGGCGGTATTCCATTTCATGTTTCTTTGAGATATCCATCACAGAAAATTTTCTGCCACAGGAAGAGAAAAAAATGAATTTTCAATGCTTCTAAAATGTATTTTTTTGTAGGCAAGCTGTATAACATGTTGCAGTTTGGGGAATGTAACTGGGGCAACTAGTTGTTCTGATATCTGTTAAGATTCGACAGACAACAATGACACAATTACAAAGAAAAAAAAAGAGAAAAAAACACTAAACATACAGATTTTTACGTAGAAAATCTTTAAGAGGAGAAAAACTCACGGCCGCTGCCAATACAAAGTTCACTATTTTAAAAAATTGTTATTACAGAATACATCAGAGAGTCATATTTATAAATAAAAAAAAAACCCTAATTCTACAATACAGCTGAAAATAAACATTTGAACCGCACAGTTTAAAAATAGACTGCCCGAAATTAACTAGATGGACTTCAGGACTGTTCAATGTGAAATCAGACCCACATACATAACATATCTCCCACTTGGGACTGATTCTCCCAAAAAATCATCTTCTAGAATAGTAGTATCAACTTCTCAAATTGTGTCTCCAGGCAGGGACCGCCTTGCCGTCTCTAAGTAGCAAGGCCAAGAGAAGCTATGCAAAACCTCTTTAGGAACTGACTTGGTGAGAATGTCTGCAGGATTTTCGTTGGTGTGTACTTTCTTCAACTTAAAAGATCCTTTTTCAAGCATAGCCCGTATAAAATGATATCTTACATCGATATGCTTTGTCCTTGAGTGAAATGCAAAATTCTTTATCAGATGAATTGTGCAATAACTGTCGCTTCGCAGCCGACAGTCCTCTTGCTTATGATCCAGTTCACTCAACAAGCTTTGTAACTAAGTTATCTTCTTACACGCTTCAACAGCAGCAACATACTCAACCTCAATAATAGATAATGCAACAATCTTTTGTAACCTTGAAACTCAGGAGATTGTTGCACTTCCAAAAGTAAACAAATAACCTATAATACTCTTCAACCCCAAAATTTGTTTTGCAACCCCTAAGTCTTTCATTAAGAATTACTTCGCCATTTGCACTTTCAAATTTTCAATCTCTCCAATATTAGAACCTACAATTATCATATCATCGACATACAAGAATAGAATAACATACGCATTGTCAAATTTCTTGAAATAACAATGATCTACATGACAACGTATGCATCCTATTTTCAACATGAACTTGTCAAACTTCAAGTACCATTGCTTATGGGCTTGTTTCAGACCGTAAAGGCTTTTCAACAACTTACACACTAGATGCTTCTTACTAGCCTCTACATGTAAATATCTTCTTCCAAATCACCATGAAGAAAAGCATATTTACATCCAACTGTTCTAAATATAGATACTCAGCAGCAACAATACTTAAAATAGTTCTAATTGTAGTCATCTTCATCACAGAAGAAAATCTCAGTAAAATCAATACCTGCATTTTGTTGGAAACCTTTCACCACCACCATTGCCTTGTACCTCTGAGAATCATTTTGCTCATATTTCAGTTTGTACACCCATTTATTCTGAATCGCATTTTTCCCAGTTGAAAGTTTGACGAAATCTCAAGTTTGATTTGTGTAAAAAAACTCAATTTCATCATCCATGGCTTTCTTCCATTCTTCCTTACTCTCAACTTACATTGCTTCATCGTAGCAACTGGGTTCACCATCATCTGTGAGCAACGGATAGTGTATGGATGGAGAGTAACGATTTGAAGCAGTGATGGTTCGTCTCTCACGCCGAACTACAATGGGTGATGTCACAAGTTCTTCCTGAACCTCATGCTCATCAATGTGTTCAGTAATACTCTGACCAGGATCATTGGGAGGGATATCGTCAAGTTCAAAATACTTTGATCTTTCTAGTTCCTCTTTTTTCTGGATCATATCCTTATACAACACATCCTCGTTGAATATTATATCTTTACTCCTAATCATCTTTTCTCTCAAGATCTCATAACCTATAACCAAAACAATCACCTCCATATCCCAACAAGATGCACATTTTGGACTTTGTATTTAACTTTGACATATTTTCAGTATTAACATGGATATAGGAGACACAATAACAAATTCTTAAGGGTGAAAGTTTTACCTCCTTTCCTGTCCACTCCTTAGATAGTTTGCGATCAATTGCAACAGACGGTCCTCTATTGATCAGATATTCAGCAGTATTCACAGCTTCAGCCCAAAACCGCTTAGGTAGCCCGGCATTGAACAATATGTTCCTGACACGTTCCATGATGGTTCGGTTCATGCGCTTAGCTATACCATTTTGTTGTGGTTTCCTTAATACTGTCTTTTCTCTTCTGATACCGTTCACAGCACAATATTCATCAAATTTCTTGCTACAGTACTCACCACCATTATTTGACCTCAAACATTTCAGCTTTAGACCAGTCTGGTTCTCAACTAGACATTTCCATTTTTTGAAAATTTCAAATATTTCAGACTTATTTTTCATAAAGTAAATCCAGAGTTTTCTAGTCGAATCATTAATGAAACTAACGTAATAATGAAAACCATTAAGGGAGGATACCTGTGAAGGACCCCAGACGTCCGTGTAAACAAATTTTAACTTCTCAACTTTAAGAGTTCTGCCCTTTTTAGAAAAACTGACAATTTTTTGTTTGCCAAACACACATCATTTACAGAGAGACAGATCAACACATGACAGTCCATCTAGCTTCCCCTTTGACACCATTATCTTCATTCCCTTCTCAATCATATGCCCCAAGCATTGATGCCACACCTTTGCATTGACTTCAAAAGAGGCCACATTTATGGAGTTTTTGTTGAGAACTCTATAGAGAATACCATCTTTCCGTCCTTATGATACTACCATAGCACCTTTTATGAAATTCCAAGAAATTTTAGTGAACTTTATCTCAAAATCCGTTACAACCGAAATTAAGTTTCTAACAAGTTTCGACACATGTCTAACTCGTTGCAACCTCAACTGTGTCCCATTCGCCATTCCTATATGCACATCTCATTTACCAATTATCTCACAAGCTTCATCATCACCAAGATACACCTTGTCAAAATTACCGTTTCCCATAATTAAGGAAACACTCTGTTGGAAGTGATATGAAACGATGCACCAGAATCTACTACTGGCAACATTTATCTTTGCTGTCACAATATATGATCAGTGCTTCATCTGAATTTGATTCATTTGAGACATTCACCGAATTGTTACCTTTGTCGTTCTCATCTACCATTTTCTTTGGTGTTTTACAATCACGCTTGAGATGATCTTTCTTTTTGCAGTTCCAACAAGTTATCTAAGGGCCCTTAACTGACCTCTTTTGGACTGTGAGCGTTCATTACCCCGGCCATTCGACCTCTTTGAGGATCTACCCCGTTCCTTAGTATTCAGGGCACTATCAGAAACATCACCAGAAGAATTGTTTCTCCTACGTGTGTCTTCATCGAGAAAAACTCCTATTACATTCTCAAATTTCAAAATACTGGACCCTAAAGAGTTGCTTACCGTCATAACCGGACCATTGCAAATTTCGGGTAAACTCGATAAAATAACAAGAGCTAATACCTCATTATCAAAGATAATACCCACATATTCTGACTCGTAATAGTATTGAAATCACTCAATGCTTTTGTATAAATCTACTTTCAAATTTCTTCATATGAAACAACCGTTTCATCAAGAATACCTTGTTTGACGCTGATGGTTTCTCATACATCCATGTTAGGGCTTTCATCACATCTTCTGTAGTCTTCTCTTTGGAAATGTTGAAGGCTACCAACGATGCAAGCGATAGGCGAATCGCACCCAAGGCCTTTCGATCCATGACATCCCAAACCTTGTCCTCCATATCCTTAGATTTGTTCGTCTTGCCTTCGAGCGACAAGTAGAAATCCTTCTGATATAGGTAATCTTCCATCTGCATCTTGCAAAACCCAAAATTTGAACAATCAAACTTCTCAACCCGTAACTTCCCTTCTTTCGCCATTACTCTCACTTGAGAAAGAAAAAGAGACAATATCAGAGGACAGTTAGCTGGAGCTATTTTGAAAGCTTTTTATCCATGTGACATCTGTCACATTGGATATGCATCTTTGACTTCAGCCATAGTTGACATGGCGTGTTAGTGCCCTAGTAGATCTGAGCTGTCCAATCGAAATTGGATGCTTTGAACTGAATTAAAGCCCACATGCATTTTGAAAATTAGATGGCATAAATTTAGTTGGATCAGAATGGATACTGCAAATCTAAAAACAGAAGTAGCTCTCCATTACCATATAGACTGCAGATGTAAACTCTGGCAACTTTAAAAGTGTAAAAAAGGAATGTTTGCTAATTTGCCAAGTCTGATATGTTTACAGCTCTGACAAGATTCATCTATGAAAGTATAATATAAATATCAAATTTTGTTTTGAAAAAAAAAGGAGCTTAATTATAGTATTCATCATTTTGGAAGTTTCCCCTTAGGTTTTGTATTTTTTTTAGTTTTAGTACTGTTAAGTTGGTGCGTATTGCATAATTGAACAATTATGAGCCTGTGAGTCAATATAGACAATATATACCCCACAGTATCTAAGAGCACAAATTCTAAAAGTTAGATTTTGTTAATGCTTCAACCCCAAAATTTTCCCATTATTTTTTCTTTTGTTTCCCATTTTCTTTGAATAACTTCCTGTTCTTTTTCCCCTGTTTTCTTTTCTCATTTTTTTTTGTTTCCATATTCCTATGAAGAAAGGGTACATGAGAATTAAGTTACTAATAACTTCTGAAATGGAAACCAAACATAATGCTCTGTATAAAATAATAGCTTTAATGAACAAGAAATAAACAGAGAAACAAACCAAAATAAAACAACTGGAAAATTGAAAGCAACATTATTCAATTTAATAGGCTAACTATTATAGCGCAAATAATCTCAATTATGCACTTCAAAACATCCAAAATAACAACGGTATCAAACTATGTATGGAAGGACAATTTCTCATCCCCTCTGGAGAAAGCAGAACATCGATAGACACCTAACCTGACTCCAAGCACTTTACAGAGATTGTCCCAAAACCCCATTACGTCAGAGCCCGTCAACATTCGTGAGCCACCTTGTATGCCGTTAATTATTATAAGGTGGCCAACGCCATTGGAATGTACCAGACTATGAAATAAATGACTAGGATCTTCACTGACAAGATATCGTGGTTGATCTAACCCTTTTAAACCTAGGACGCCATTGTGGTTAGGGTTGTTATGGATTATGAAATGATATCGCTTTGCACTGACAGGATGCTTACCCCAACCTATGAACCAAAGGAAAAGAACACCCAATCATATACATTGAAACACAATAGTAATAGGCTGGAACCACATAATGCAAGTAAAGAAGAATTATCAAGAAAAATTTATAATAATAACACAGAAAGGCAAAGCTGGGAAAGTGATTTCTTCCCTACCTATGTACGAGCAATGATGACAATAGATCCTCTCTTTTTGGAGCTTACGCACGAGCTCCAGATCCTCCTCGACCACCTCAAGCGTCACGACTGACGTGGCATCGCCTGGTTCGCCGACACGGAAGTCCTTATACCACATCTTCATCCCACTCCGACCATGGCGACCGCGACGAGAAGCAACCGCCACACGACCTGATATGGCGAGTTCATGCGCATGCCGTGACAAGAACTGTTCGATTTTGATCCTGAAGGGGGCGATGGAGCGCTCCTCTAGGGAGGGAACGAAATTGAAGAAATCGGCTAAGACTTCGCGCTTGATCTTCTTCTTAGGTGGATAGTCGTCCTCCATGGCGATCGCGATTCTGTGCAACCAAGGTATTGGATGAATTTCTCAGTTGCTTGAGAGTTGAGAAAGGGAGAAGGGAACTTCCAATTTGGGCGAGAAAACTTTAGGCGGGATTTGAAAATCAAGAGGCGATCTTGATTTGGAAGCGGCAGCCAATTAAAAAATATTTTCCCGCTTTAGAGAAAATTAAGGTCGATCGTACGATTTAGGTCCACTGATTTCAACGGATCTGATTATAGCTACATGGAAGAAGGATATGCCAATATTCGATTATTTGTCGTCGAACGAGCACGGGGATCTACAAGATTTTCGATACTTAATTCAAAATGTATCGGGTCATTAGAAAGGTTAAAAAGTAGCCCGGCACATGTTATTATACAGCCTTTGTTACAGTGAAATTCACTGGTATCCGTTATTTGTTGACGGTAGAGAAACGGGGATGTACGAATCTAGCCCAACAACGAGAGTGATTATGGGTTTATTGGGGTTTATTGGGCTATAATTATTATGGTGTGTTGGGTTTAGAAAATAATACCTTAAGCTGGCTTTCAAAGAATGGCAATTTTCATCGCTGTGCTTCCGAATTTAAGGGGAAAAAAAGAAAGGGAGCAAAGGTGAGGATTAATTTTTTATATTTTAAATTAAAGATTAATAACTTTAAAAAAAATATACAGAGAGTTCACCTCTTTCACCTCTCATCAGTTATCACCTCTTTTCATCTTTTTCAATTCAAACTTGAAGACAAGGTTAAACTTTTTTCTTCCCTTCCACTCTATTAACCTCCACTAACCTACTTGATCTAATATCTTTGATGGGTTGGAATTTATTGATGACCACTAATTTGATAATTTTGATAAAGATTTTTAAATAAATTTTAAAGATAGAAAAAATTTATAGATTGATCGAGTTTCAAATTTCATATAATTTAAGTATCATTTGATATTTCATAAAAACAATCAAAATTACATTACATTTATAACAGTCTAAATTTAATGATATTTGATAGAATATCAAATTATTTTTAATTTATATAAAACCTAAAAAAATTATCTTACAAGTTCAGGATATGTTTGTAAATTTTTTATTTTTAAAAAATTATAAAAAATATTTCGAAATTATTTAAAACTTCATCATTAAAGTTATTAAAATAATAATTATCATGATCCCACCCACCTTTTATAAACCAAAAGCCCTGCTAAACGGTCAACCGAATATGATTAACGAGTTCACTTTGGCTTTAGTCCATAACTTTTTCTAGATGCTTTGAATGCTACCGGGACAAAAAATTTCATTTAACAAAAAAAATATTAAGGAGGGTTTCAATGAATTTATTTTTTGTGTTTTTATTATGCCATTTTTTATTTAAGAAAAGTAATATTCAAATTAAATAAATAAAAAAATGGGATGAAGATTTTCAAATATGGAAGGGATGAACTTTTAAAATCTATTCCCAAATGTACTCTAAGAATTTTTAATAAACATATTTTTAAAATCCGTCTCTTAATAAAAAATAATATTTTATTAACGAACGAATTTTGGAAATTCATCCCTGGATTTTTAAAATCTGTCCCATCATAAAATATTACTTTTATAAAAAAATGTTAAAATCATTTTATATTTTTAAAAGCCGGATTTCGAAAAATCGGCTCTTGATTTTAAAAAACAGACTCATCCACTCTAGTTATATTTTTATTTTTTTTGTTGAGAAATAAATCAAAATTGTACACAATATTTAATTTCAGTTATATAAAATTTGAAAAAAAATCAATACAGATTAAAATATAATCCAATATGAAACTAAAAATAATAAATTCAATAATTTATGTATGTACGTTATACGTTATTAATTATTATCTTTTATTAAAAATATTTATTTCTGAAATTTAATAATTTTAATAATTTCTGCATGCCTTATATAGGGGAAACAAAATTGGAAATAAAAAAATAATTACAAACGATATATGAAGAAATTCTCGAAATTTCCGAAAATTGTAAATAAAATATGAAGTTTCCAACAAGCAAAAATTTTGATGGAAAAGTCCGTAGAAAACATTTAATATCAATTCGGAAAGCTCGTAAAACGATATACAGCCTTATTACTAGTGTAACCTATAACCCCTATTTTCAGGCCCAAAAAATGTCGTTTTCTAAATTTGGGATTTAATTTTTTGAAATTTTAGGAGTTTTTTTTATATATCGTTTGAAATTATTTTTTTAATTTTTAATTTTCACTTTCATTTGTAAGGCATGCAGAAATTATTAAAATTATTAAGTTTCAAAAATAAATATTTTTAGAAAAAGACAATAATTAATAACGTATAACGTACGTACAAAAATTATTGAATATATTTTTTTTAATTTCTTATCGGATCATATATTTTAATCTGTGTTGATTTTTTTTTCAAACTTTATGTAACTGAAATTTAATATTGTGTACAATATTTAATTTTTTTTCTCAACAAAAAAATAATATAACTGGGGTGAATGAGTTTGTTCTTTAAAATCAGGGGCCGATTTTTCGAAATCCGATTTTTAAAAATATAAGACGATTTGAGCATTTTTTATAAAAAAAAAATAATATTTTATTATTGTAGTATTTTGAAAATCCGTCCCTCCCATATTTGAAAATTTTCATCCTATTTTTTTATTTATTTAATTTTAAATATTACTTTTCTTAAATAAAAAAAATGGGTTCCATTAAGCCTCTATTTTTTTAATTTACTGATAATAAAAATTTTGAGACTAAATTAAATATCAAAATATAACATTAGATGTGGTCTATATTATATTCTCTTCATGGATATAAAAAATTATTGATATTTCAACTTTCATTTTATATGAATCAATAAGTTACAAAATCAAAATCTAAAAATTATCCACATTGGCGTGTATTTTTTTTATATGCTCTTGATGACAAAGAAATAATATTGAAATATCATAATTATTTATATTTACATAGAAAAAATGATATTGATCACATCTAAAGATTTTATTTTGATATTTTAATTTTAAAATTGAAGTTATTTGAAAATTAAAAAATAAAAATATAATGAAGATAAAAAAAAATAAAGATATTTGAACTCTTCTCAAAAATATTTTACCAAAAATTACATGTATATAAAATTAAGTAAAGATACAAGAGCGAGCAGAATTATAGAATTTACATGGAACTACATTTCCCTATAACAAATAAAATAATATATCCCCTTAGCCATCAACATTTTGACAATGATGTTGCCCACGGACAAATTACCAAAAAAAAAAAAAAATGACCAGATGCTTTTGTCTCAATATCAACTTGTTCAAAAAGGTTTGTATCGGATTTGGCCTCTCGTGAGAAAAAGAAGAAGAAATGTCGGATACCTTTAGCATGTTGAGTACCTAGCCTTCTATAATTAAAGTGTCTCAATAGCTTACCTTATCTAACATAGTCATCATAAACACTACAAAAATGTCAATCATCTAAGGCACTCTACGGTGAGTTGTTTTAGGGTAAATATTTTTTTTATTTTTGAATTTCAGAACGATTTTTTAAGATAAAAAAATGAAAGTTTAAGTTATTAAAATTTAGATGTTCATAATAAAATTCATAATTCTAATTTTGAATATGTAATTTCTTATACAGGAATTTAGTTTCAAAATGATATTTTCTAGTAAAAAAATATTGATAGTTTTTTACTGAATTTTATGCCTTCGTATAGTCCAAGTTTCAAATTACATTTGATATATTGATCTAAACATATGATAATTTAGTCGGATGACTCATACAATGTATCATAATTTCCATCATCATAACCATCTCACTAAACTCTTGCTCATGATTAAAAACACCACCGCAATGTATAGGCTTTTCCTTGTGAAAAGATACCAAAAACTTGGACGTATAATTTTATGGAATTGCCTAAGGAGAAGGCCATGTAATCTTTAGAAACCAACATGTGGCGGTTTATTTTACATTGGAGAACATGGTAATCATCAGGACTAATTCTTAGGTTAGTTGATTGCATGTCAATCAAAGACGGTGTTTTCTCGTTTCTCATCATTGAGCAGAGAATTTTCACTGTTTATAACAGTTTCTCACCGTGTAATCAGCTGAGTCCATATATTCTCGATTCATATCTTCTACAGCTACTTTATAAAATAAAGTGATAAAAAAATCACATAAATATTATAATAATTATTGTAATAGATAGTTTTGAGATTTGTACGAATAACTTTTTAGAAGGTGAATTTTATTCACTTCAAGTGCAGTACTTTACCGAATGCTAACTTGTCGTTACTTATTTATAAACTAGACTATTGACATGTTGTATGTAAAAAAATTAGATATTTTGTTATATCTTTATATATTTTTTTAAAAAGTAATACATATATTTTAATTTTCAAATATTACACTTTATCTTTGCACATTTTTTAAATCACCACACCCAAAAACCCATAATCATCAATCAATAATTATATGTCACATTAACGAAAGAAAAATTAAATATGAATCAATCCTACATTCACAACCATCAAAAATCACAAAAAAGGAAGAAAAATCGAAATATAATATCATAAAATAAATCAAACAAAGAGAAATATATAAGATGACAACAACATCAATTCTAAATGAATTTTATATGCGAGGTGCTTGAGATACCAACAAAGAGTGAACACAACACGTGACAACTCTTCTTATAGATTCAAATAGACTTCACATTCTCTGTAGTAATATAAGTGGAGTAGACAAAATTTGAATTGTTCAGTCTAAATTTTTATGATATCCATATTATTAAATTTGTTTCATAAATAATATTCGACGGTCTAAATTGATTAGACTGTCTAATTTATATATGGAATATTTTAAAAATGCGTTCTCATCCAAATGAAGGGCTGCACAACCTATGTTCTTCATTCATTCTAATTCTCTGCTCTTCTGTTTTTAAAACTTAACTTTAAAATTGTAGAAGGGAACTATGCTCAACCACTCATTGGGCTGTTTCCCCAATTTTTTTAATATTTAGAAAATAAATAAATATTTTTTAATTAAACAGAAAGAGTGTGAATTTTTTCTATAGTATAGAAAGAATTGTATCAAATATACGATTCTATTCGGATCCCTCAAGGAACTGAAGTGTGCGTTTCCTTTCGCTGCCACACCATACTATAAATGGCCACACGATTTTGAAGACGCAAATGGACCGTGGTAGATATATGGTTCTTTCAACTTAGGGTTTACCTTCAACTTTCTCTCCGCAGTTCTCTCTCTCTCCTCAGAAACTCAGCCTCTATCTTCTCCCTCTCTTCTTCTTCTCTGTTTTTATTTCCATTTTTTTTGATATAATCTAGAGATTTAATCTTCGAGCAGATCGCTACACCATTTTAATCAGCATCTTTATCTCATTCTCATTGTAAGTTTTTTACGTATATTTTATATAAATTTTATATAGATCTTGTAGTTTTAATAATTAAGTAAATGTCAAATAGGAATAGCTAAATTAATCGGATTTTAATTTTTTCACAAGATTTTTTTTGGAAGAAATTATAATAATTAACGTTTATCAAGAAGAACAAACAATTGACAAATCTTCTGATGTAGGATACAGTTTAAATGCAAAATGTTTGTTTCTTATAACTGAAGAAACTAGTTTTGATGAGGTAAAAAGACAAGTTCATGTTGATTTTGATTTGCTTCATAATTAGTTTAAATTAAATATAAATGCACGATTGAACACATCACAGCATGAGTCCCTTTTTTATATTTTAATGCCAATAGACTATGATATAATTTGAAAGTTAATTATTCAAAACGCGACTTCAATGATCAATTATCACATGTTAGAAATAATGATAGAATCAACATCAATTCTATATGAGTAGGTTATGGTCCAACTCCAAACAGTATTCCTGATAGTAGCAACACACCATTTATAAATCGGGATTTTCTTGAAATGGGCTTCATGCAATAACTAAATGTAAATAATGAGTTAGATGATGGATCAACATATGATCACAATCCTTCTGATGATAATGAGCCTAATGATAATAATGAGGTTATTATGGATGATATTGAGACAGAATTAGATGTCTAGAATATTTTAAATCAGTGGCAACAGTCGATTCCATTCATTGATTGAGGTATAAAATATCTATATCTATTATTCAATGATCAAGAGCCAATACCATATAAAGATCGTCCGTTTTTCAGCAATACCCCTAAGTTTGACCATCCTTTAGCTGAGGGAAGAGTCTCGGCTGGCATACTAAGTATGGACCTTAGAACATCATCATCAACATCGATGTCATCGACATTGGCTGACGAACCTGCTCTCGTAAGCATGCCCTTATAGATATGAGAATGTTCAAGATCTCTCATGGTGTCACGACACATTTATAGAGTCAGCTTGCCAACTATTTTTTTCCTCAAGTCTTCATCCATGCAATCCCCTGTGCCGTATGCCGTATAGCTCGATAGGCCTTAAAAAAATCAAAGAAGTTTGTCAAATACATAATAAAATTAATTAGTAATATATTTTAATACAAACAAGTATGATAATTATCAGACACTTGAACTTGTGACCATGCGGTACATATGCCAAGTCGACAATATCTGTAGTTGGCATTGGCACTGGCTGATCCAATGCATCGTCATTTTTAAAATTTGTACCAAATTGTGAACATATATCGTGTATGGTACCGTTAGGCAACATGTGTTCATTATAAGGCTACTCTCATCAACGAAAGTCGGTGGCTCGTCAATGTAAACCTTATGCACGATACCCCCATTTAACAACCAGCATGCGTCTCAACCTGTAATTTGTAAAGTTTGTCAAACACACAAAATTAATAATTTTTTTAATAAAACAAGTATGATGATTATCAAATACATAAACTTATAGTAATACATGATACATGTCGATATGTACATAACTCGCTGATAATGTCCCATGATACATGATCTGGAGGAGGAACAATCTAGTATAGTCTAAATTGACGCATGACTCTATCCAGATGATAGAACTCAACAATCCAAAAATAAATCAAAAGCATGCAAGCCAACCAAAGGGAAGAGTCTTTGTGGACATAAAAATATAACGTACCATAATACTCTCGATATGGGCACTAGTTGACTGCCTCATGAGACAAACGCTCAAATTAGTCACGATAATGTCCAACACCACCTGCACGAGGATTGTCAGGATACAGATGTAAAGATCGCCCACTTAATACCAAAAGCAAATCTTGCCATAATGTCATCTCTACCAAATACAGAATAGTTGTACCGAGAAATGGGCCGACCAATAGCAAAATGGGTGCATCACCACATCTGAAGAAGCAACATAGGACCGGCCAATGATGTCGTCTTCGCAAGACATTCTTAAGACAACTCTCGATATAGAAAACTAAGAACCGCACATCCCGAGTTGTTCTTCGACGAAGACTCTAAATTCTCAACATATTGAAAATATATTGCGGGGATTCCATCCGCACTTTGATCGGGAAACATGACATAACCCATCAAATTCACATAATATGCTCGAGTGAAATGTGCAATTGCCTCGTCGTTACATTGTCATTTAATTCTTAAAATTTATCTCACAACCAAGCAAGTCTTACATAAAATTTTGAATAGGTTACTGATTCATCAAGCTCGTCTCGATTTTGGTATTTGGACTTTCAAGGTCCGGAGTCTAGATCATCTACTGTAAATGTTGGATCGATGCCTATGTAATCAAAATTAGTTTGCTCCACTCATCATCACTAATACCAGTGATCGATTGATCTGAAAGTTATAATTAATATAAAATTAGATTTTAATTATACCTGATTTATAGATCAAATCTAAAAAAATAATATTGATTACCTCGTATAGATAAGCCCCAAAGACAGCTAACATCCTTAAGCGTCATTATCACATCACCTACAAAAAGATGAAACATACATGTCTCTGGTCTCCATCTCTCAACTAAAGCAAAGACTAAAGACCTATCGATATGACAATCCGACATTTTTGCAAGCTGATACAGACATAGTCTTTTCAATACTAGATTCATCTTTTCGTTATAAGGAATGTCAGTGCTATGAGCATTGATTCTTATTATCAATTTTGGCTGCACTAATTTTACATTTATATTAAAATACATATGAGCAATTTATTAAAAATAATGAATGTATAATATTATCTTCTCAGAAATTATCGACGATTTGTGTTGTTCTTTAGGCAAATGCAAAATATATGGATATTGCACATTTTCTTTTTGATTTCCTACTTATGCCATTATTCACTTCATACAATTTTATAAAAAACTAATTATAAATAATTTAACAAAAAATAAATAACCTGAATTAATAACAATTAACAACACTTTAAATTAATTCTTTGACAATCAATTCCAACCTACCAACAAGTATGATAAAAAATTAAATTTTACCAAAATTTTATGGTTCTAATTTTTGTAATTTTACACTATATAATTTTAAAAATGAATATCACAACAATAATTTGGAATTAAAAATAAACAATAAATTTCATACCCCCATTTCTAACCGACACCAACCTATATTAAAATAAATAAAATATACCAAATTTCATTATTGTAAATTTTCTATTTATCACCATATAATTTTAAAATAAAATTGAATATCACAACAATAATTTGATATCACAACAATAATTTAGTACCACAATTAAAAAATTATAATTTGGGTTCTCGATTTTATATTAATTCTAAGTAACACTAACTTATATTACAATAAATAAATTGTACTAGATTCTTATTATTGCAAATTTTCTGTTATACAGCTAACAATTTTGAAATTGACTATCACAATAATAATTTCATAATTTAATTTCTACTCATTTAAATAAATAAATTCGGATAAAAATTATTTACCTTATCAAAATTATAGATCTGAAGTTGTTTATGTTCTTCTTTTAAATAAAAAATTATTTTTGTAATTATATTTTTAAATGGAGTAGAAATGATATTGAAAAAAAAACCTCAGTCTACCATTTCCTTCCTCTCCTCTCTCTATCTCACTAATGCTCTCTCCCTTCTCTGTCTTCTCTCTCTTCGAGAGTGGAAAGGGATGAATTGAAGAGGGGATTTAAGGAACGTATTAGATATACGGTTCCTTAACTCGAGATCTTTTTGAAGGATTTTATTATGCGAATCGGATAAAATAAAAAAAATTTAATCTGATAACATCTAAGATCGTTTTATTATTGTTAATTTATCCATGTTGTAAATATATACATATTCTTATAAGAGGTAATTTTATATCATACCTATGATCTTTAAGGTGGCTTGATTCCTCTGAAGTTCACCTTGAATCTGAAACAAGAACGGTGTCGAATTCGTGCTAGTGAACTCTCTTCCGCGTCTAGTTTTTTCACCCGTCAATTAATCGATTGTATAATCAATCGATATATATTTTAGCAAAAATATTTTGGAGGAAAAACTCTAGACACACTTGAGAGAGAGAAAAACCTGATGTATATATTATCTATTATTTACAGCCATTAAGAAATATAATTAGATTCTTTAAATTCGTATTAAAACATGAACAGAATTCGAAACAGCACATCAACTTCTGACATTTTGTTACTAAAACTATCATAATTTTTTATAGATAATTCCAAACGATTTGAAACTTTCACCGTTGGATTTTAGATTCGAAGGACTATAGAATTAATATATCATATACCTAGATTGGTTAATGTTTGGTCCTTCAAATTCTCATTCAAAATTGCCTTAAAATTTGTCCATTTTGTAATCCGAATTTAATGGTCATAATCAATATTTGTTTAGGCTTATTCTCTTCTCAATTTGCTAAAATATGTTTTGGGCTTGGGCTTGAGCTTGAAATAAATTTATATTTCATAATATTCACATATTATGATATGTGCAACGAATATTATTCTCCTAATATGCACATTACAATATATATTTATTTCCCTGCAAGTCAGCCACATCATGTAACATAATATTTATTTTTTGTTTTCCCGTTCAGTTGGTGTGACCTATATTGAGGATTTATATTATGTTGGCAATGAAATAAAATATTTAATCTCATAAACTGTAAGCGTTATTCTAGTTATACATTACAGCTAATTAAATAACATAGACGTTTAGTAATCATTTTACGAAACACGATCCTTACAATAATGTAACATTTATCATTACTTGTGTCCATTTCTTGTCTTATGATATTCTGATTAACATACAAAGTAGGAGTGTGTCATCTTTGTATTATAATCATTTATTGATCTCTATTAAGCAAATTATAAAATTATAACTGCACTTCAGTTATATTGGATCAATTTATAATTCTACTTTACTAAGGGGCCCAAAATATAATTTTTCATTATTAATGAGTGACAATGATGCTATTGACATATATTATTTTCCCGCACAAGTTACATATAAAGAACTATTATTTTTATCACCACTGCTTGCAAATAGCTTTTAATAATAATTACGTTGTACATTCATCATGTGAAAACAATATATGTCTCCATCTTGAAATCAGATACATGATGAAAACATTAATGATACTAACACAATCCATATAATGTTTCATCTATTAAATCTGTTCAATATATGAAGCATTTCATATATTCGTGTTATTAAATGATAATCTTTTATCAATGTTTGCAGAACTACAACGTACTTTTAATCAACACGACAGTCTTATATGTCATATTAGTGGTCCTGCTAATATGCAAGATCTGTGAATATTTTAGTGTTGTATATTTATTTACTTAGAGTTCTGCAGTTCAAGATCAAGTGCATTTTCTTGAACACTTCTAAATATAAATATAAAACTCATGGAACAAAATGTAAATCACATTCAATTCATAAATATAACATATATAAAAGATAATCAACAAATGATAACTTTTAGAACACAAATCTAACACTTTTGTGTCACCCTCACGAATCTTCTATAACGCACGGAGGTAGCAGATTGGTGTGTGGTGAGATATAAAGGAACCATGTATGTAATGCGGTTCCTTTGAAATTTTTCAAGGAACCATATTTTTACTGTGGTTCTTTTCGGAAGGAACTGCACACTTTACACGGTTCTAACTACTACATCTAAAAAAAACGCTTTCTATTTATTTAAAAAAATTTATTGGTTTTCTAGATATAAAAAAATTGCTGTTTCCCCTTCTATGAATGTTTTCATACTTCTCTTTTTGTTCACTTTCTTTTCTATTGTTTCAAAAACCATGTAATTATACTTCAGAGTTCAATTTCAATGAAAAAAAGGCAGAACTTAGAACCCTAGCTTCGTTTTAAAAAAAGCTTCTCCATTGTTGTATTTGACGAGAAAAAAAATATATAACGATGATTATCTTCATAATCTTACTTAAGATTTTTTTAAATAAATTCGAAAAAAATAAAAATAAAAATAAAACTTATCGAGATATTTTTAAACTTTTAGATTGATTGTGTTTCAAATTTCATATAGTTTAAATATCATTTGATATTTCATCAAGACAATTAAAATTTTATCCATTGCAAATTTTATATTATTTTTATTGTCTTTGATGAAATTGTGCGGCCCTTTTTCGCGGCCCACGCACGAGGCATCGGCGTCCTCGCTCACGGGGGAAGAAGGTGCAGGTACATCCCTGCGCGTGTTTGTGCGTTCAAGGACTTATTATTTTAGGTGATTGTGGGAACTTTTATTTTCCGACGGGCGCAAGCACCCGCCGTTAATTACCCCGGCTCTCGCCTCGGGAACCTCTGATTAATGGGCTAAACTAATCAAAATATATGGATTAGATTTATGACTTTACTTCTTCCTTCCAATTTATTATAATACATGCTTGAAATAACCCAAAGGTGGAACTTTGGATGATAAGACTAAAGACGTATGATCTAAAGTCAGAGAAACGTATAATTCCTCATAAATCAGAGATCGAGGACGTATAATCCTATTGATCTCACAGAGTTCGAATATGAAGCGCATTGCCAACTCGATACTCAAAGAACCAGAGATGTTTGATCTCTAGAAAGGTTCATGTCAAAGACAAGGACGTATAGTCCTAAACAGTCTATTGACATTCCAAATCCCGAATCTGAAGCGCTATACCAATTCGAAACCTGGGAAAATTGGAGAATCGGGAACATATAATTCTTTATCGATTTCCAAAATGAGGTACGTTAAACCTGAAGCGCATTGCTAGTTTAATGTTCTCGAAACATGATTTGATATGATTTAATATGTTGGTATGTTTTTACCAGGTTTTGGACTTATCTGCATATTTGGTATATTTGGCCAGAGATTTGGACATATTTGCATATTTGACATATTTTGTCAAGAGTTTGGACATATTTGCATATTTGACATGTTTGGTCAGAAGTTTGGGCATATTTGCATATTTGACATGTTTGGTCAAAGATTTGGGCATGTTTGTATTTTTGACATATTTGGTCAAATATTTGGGTATATTTGCATATTTGACATATTTTGTCAAATATTTGGACATGTTTGTATTTTCGACATATTTGGTCAAATATTTGGATTTATTTGCATATTTGACATGTTTGGTCAAATATTTGGACATATTTGGTCAAATATTTGGGTTTATTTGCATATTGACATGTTTGGTCAAAGATTTCGGATTTATTTGTATATTTGACGTGTTTGGTCAAATATTTGGGTATATTTGCATATTTGACATGTTTGGTCAAATATTGGGACATATTTGTATTTTTGACATATTTGGTCAAATATTTGGGTATATTTGCATATTTGACATATTTTGTCAAATATTTGGACATATTTGTATTTTTGACATATTTGGTCAAATATTTGGATTTATTTGCATATTTGATATGTTTGGTTAAATATTTGTACATATTGACATATTTAAATATTTTGATTTGTTTTATCATAATATAACAAAGTTTGATTATTTTGAACATTTTGATTTGTTTTATCAAAATGTAACATGATTTGATCATTTTTGAATATTTTGATTTGTTTTATCAAGATATAACATAATTTGATTATTTTGAATATTTTGATTTGTTTTATCAAAATATAACATAATTTGATTATTTTGAATATTTTGATTTGTTTTATAACATAATTTAATCATTTTTTGAATATTTTGATTTTGTTTTATCAAAACATAACTTGATCATTTTGAATATTTTGATTTGTTTTATCAACATATGACATAATTTGACTATTTTGATTATTTTGATTTGTTTTATCAAAATATAACATAATTTGATTATTTTGAATATTTTTTTATTTGTTTTATTAAAATATAACATAAATTGATTATTTTAAATATTTTGATTTGTTTTATCAAAATATAACATAATTTGATTATTTTGAATATTTTGATTTGTTTTATCAAAATATAACATAATTTGATTATTTTGAATATTTTGATTTGTTTTATCAAAATATAACTAATTTGGTTATTTTGAATATTTTGATTTGTTTTATCAAAATATAACATAATTTGGTTATTTTGAATATTTTGATTTGTTTTATCAAAATATAACATAATTTGATTATTTTGAATATTTTGATTTGTTTTATCAAAATTTGATTATTTTGAATATTTTAATTTATTTTATCAAAATATAACATAATCCGGTTATTTTGAATATTTTTGATTTGTTTTATCAAAGTATAACATAATTTGGTTATTTTTAATGTTCTGATTTGTTTTATCAAAGTTTAACATATTTAATCATTTTTTTAATATTTTGATTTGTTTTATCAAAATATGCATGATTTGATTATTTTGAAAATTGTTGATTTGTTTTATCATTATTTTCACTTTAGTTTTAAACATCCTATTTGTTATTTTGAATTTATTTTATACATATATCATATATCTTGAATTTTCTTTTATTTATAACATGAAAATAAAATAAAATCAAAAAATTGACACATTATAGTCTCAAAAATATTTATAAATGAAATCATGATTTTTAATATATTTTTCATAATTTTTGGGCTTAAGAAATCATTTTTATTTGGTGTTTAAAGTTTATTTTCAAAACAGATTAATATGGGCCGTCAGATTCCGGCCCATGCATCAAGATCTGAACTTAAGTTCAGTTTTTAAAGCATCTTTTAAACTGGGCCATTGGATCTCTGGCGCGCATCAAGTTTTTACTGGGCTATTTGAATTTCATCAAGATTCGCACTTTGAGATGCATCAATATTCGTGCTCATCCTCCCCGACACTGATCAAAGCCCTGCCGGCGTCGGATCTCCGATCAGGAGGCATGGCTGGCATCGCCGGGGCATGGGGAGTCCATCGGTGGTGGTCTCGGCGGCGGCGGCGGCCTGGATTGCCGGAGATGGGGATAACCATTTGGTTTCGGTTGAGAAGTTGGCTGAGATGAAATTTTGAGAAATTTGAGCTGATTTTTAACAAATTAACTCAATTCTTTTGTCATATGGTATCGTCAGAACATGTTTAACAAGTTTTTGGGATTTAATTTGGGTTTAATCCATCAATTTTGCAACTTTGGTCATTTGGTACCAAACTGGTTTCGGGACATTGGTACCAAATGGCATTTCATGGCTTTTCCTTGCAATTTTCTTCCAATTATCCCTCCAAACAGTGTCGTTTAGTATGTTGGAACATGTTTGGATGATCAATTTCATCAATTTAGATGTGCATTGTCCTTTATGCACATTGGGTCATTTCTGGTTCTGTTTTTGATTTGGTTTTCTTTTGATTTCATCACATTCTTCTCAAATTGCATGTTTAAGTATGTTTATTTGGGTCAATTGCATGTCTTAGAAAGGTTTTACACTAGATTTGCATGTGGATTTCATTTGTATGTAAGTTAATTTCATTTTTTCCTTTTCTGGCATTTATTCCAGAATTAACTTAATTCTGATTTTTACAGATTCAATTTCAGAAATTCATAGAAAATCACAGAAAATACCAAAAATGGTAAAATTTGGTGAATGAATGCATTAAGACTTATTTTATATGTCTGTGAAATTTCAAGCTAATTGAATAATCAGAAAGCATGTTTTTTGCATTTTTACCAGACTGGACAGAAATGCCCCTTCAGATTTGTTAAAAATCAAATTTGGCTTAACCTATGAATTAAAGCCCGGTTTAATTATTCTAAACCCTTTAAAACATCACATGAGGTGTCATAAAGGTGAATTAATCAGGAAATTTTGGATTTTTGAATCAAAAGAAGAATGAACTTCTCAGTTTGACCCAAAGTTGACTTTTTTGGAGTTTTTGATAGATGAAATTGTAAAATTCATAACAATTCACAGAAAATTCCAAAAATTATAAAATTTATGTGATAGGTTAGCATAAACCTAATCTATATGACTGTGAAATTTCATAAGAAACTAACAACCAAGCTGAGAGATATGGATTGATCTCTTAGCTGGACAAAAACTGGAATACACTGGATTCAAACCAGTATTGATGTATATTGCTTTTCCATTGCTCAATTATGATTTTGAGCTATCAAACACATCAGACAACATGAAAAGAAGGAATTAAAGAGGGAAATAAAATCAATTTGCACCAAAATATCATATATTATAACAAATTGGAATACAATACACATATAAAACATGGAATTTTATTTCTCCATGGAATTTTGACAGCATAACAACTTGTATAAAATCATTATTGAGCTTTACACAGCTACTGCACATGTGCACAGAGCTTGAGAGAGAAAGGGGATGAACATGTGCCCATCCCCATGGAACCAGATTGGCATGTGCCAATTGGTTGGAGTATATTGTCAAATTCCATGGTGAACTCACCATGTGAGCTCCTGAGACTCAAGCTCAGCCACCAATTGAGCTCTGGAAGGAGGGAGGCACATGTGCACCTCCCCAGCCAGAGGCTAGCCATCTCACCCAGCAAGGTGAGACTGGCTCCTTGGGCTCAATTGGGACTGAGCCAAGCTCAAGGCTTGGCTCCTCTATCCCTTACCTAGCTGTTCAAGACTTGATTTCTTCTCAGCTAAGCTTTCTTTTTGTGGAAATTGGGTTGAGTTTTGATTTTGGCAGAGTTTCAGCTATGTTGCTCTCTCCTCCTTTTCTTCTTCACTGGGGGTCTATTTATAGCCCAGAGGGCATGGTTTAAGCCTCAGGGCTGAGTTGACATCATCTCAGCCCTTGGTTTGATCAAATGGCCAGGATTGAGCCAGCCAGGCCTGTGCTGGCCTGAGGCTTGTCCTTGGAAGATTCCTCCAGCTAACTGGCGCTCAGAGCTCTCCATTGAGGTGCCTACACGTGTCCCTGACACAGGCCTGGGGAGAGAGAAGAAGCCGTTGGCTTTGTCTTCTTCCTTGGGTCAGTGTGTCATGCCTTTCGGGTGTGAGCATATCCCGAATATTCCTTGGCCTTGTTGGCGCTTGACATGTCACCAAAGTGCCATTGAGTGTGCCCAACGTGTCAATTTGGCTGCTTGAGTGCTGAGTTGTGCCAATTGACCACACCCAGATCAGACCCAGGTGCCAAGTGGTGCACCTGCCAATTGAGTGCTTTTCACCCCAAATTGGCACTTCAGGCAGCGTCGTGGAGGTGTCTTGAAGCTTCTTCAGGTGTTGGCTTGGCCTCTCGAGCTCCCAATTGCCCTGTCACCTTCAAGGTCGAGGTACTTTCTCCTTCGATTTTCTCCTTGTTTACTTTACTATTTTCAATACTGTTTGTGGCATTGAATTCCCCTTAAGGTATAGATTAAGTCCCTAAAATGGTTTAAGTCAACTCGCGTTGTACACCTAGACTCCATTTTCGAAGCTCCACTGAGCTCTGGAGCTCGAGGAGGAAGAAAGGAGGGAGAGAGAGAGAAATTCAAAAGGTTTCTCTCACTTGGGTTTGGTGCACGTGAACCGTGCTTTGGTTTCGGGCTTGTCAGAGGGAGGGAGCGCTTGCACCGCGCTCACCTCTCTTTCCCTTCTTTTCTTTTCGCTGGCCAAAATAACTCTGGGCGCTGGGCCCCCTTGGCAGTGAGACAGAAGGAGAGGGGCCCAGTTGTCAGGTTTAATGAGACACAACCCCAGCGAAAAACTGAGGGTTGGGCTGTAGGCTTGGTCTTTGTGCACCAAAATGTATTGTCAGTGGTATGGTGCATGTGTACTGGGTCCACGCAAAACGCCTTTAACACTTTGTGTGTATGACAGGCGGGTCCCAAGGGCAGAAGTCGTGTTTGAGCTCCCCAGATTGCACCCAGAGTGTTGCACATTCCCCAAATTGCACCCAGAATTATCTCCAGTTCTGATTTTTGGTATTTTCTTTATTCTTTTTTCCATTTTATTTTATTCTTCATGCAAAAATCCATGAAAAATTACTGAAAAATCACAGAAAATATATTCCATGATTCTGTTATTTTGGGTAATATTTTTGGTATTTTTGGATGTGAAATTAGGCATTAATTTCACTTAAATCATTAATTATATATGATTAGGCATATTAATCTTATACAATTAATATTGTGGTCATGATTATCCCAAAGAATCATTTTTAATTCCAAGGGATAATATTTGAGGCATTTTTCATGAATGAAATTCATGATTTTTGGATTTGGCATGTTTAATTATATGAAATTGTTTCTTGATTTCATATAATTAGGGTTTTGTGCATAGATCTTTTTTTTTGCACACATGTGTATATATTTTTTTGAAGGGGGTTTGGTATGATTATTTCATGAAATTATTTTTTTAATTTCAAGAAATAATTTTGGGATTTAATAAATCATGAGATTGAACATAATTTCATGATTTAATATTTGACATGGCTATTTCATGAAATTGTTTCTTTAATTTCAAGAAATAATTTTCACATATAGTAAATTATGAAATTGGACATAATTTCATAATTTCAAATTTTTGGTATAAAAATCACATGGAATCATATCATTAATTTCATGCAATTTAATTTGTGTATTTTTCTGGCAACTTTTAAACAGCAAACAGAAATATCAAATTAAATTTAAATTATATGAAATTTGAAATACAATCGGTCTATAAATTTAGTAATATGTCTATAAAAAAAATTTCTATTTTCTATTTTTTTAATTTATTTAAAAAATCATTGTCAAATCTCAAAATTCTCAAATTAACCATTTTCAACGGATTCCATCCCTTCTTTTAATTATGTCAATATATAAGTCCAGTCAAAATCAACCTCACCTTTATAACACAAAATCTTCTAAGAATATAATAAATGGAGTAAATTAAAGGTGTTTATATTTATTCTATTTAGTATTCACCTTCACCCAATCAATCTTGTGACTAGCTCAATCACACTCTCTTCTATTGGGCTATTTTAACTGCCTAATGGAGAGCAAAATTAAGCAAGTCTATTTATTTCCACCAATCCACGCCCCTTGTTTCCTTCTAAAGTTCTAATTGATTTTTTTTTTTTTTTGACAAAGACCCCATGCCACTTGGGGGACAATAAACACATTCTGGCTTTTAATAAAGGAGGAAATTAAAAGAACGATGACTTGATGAGGAAATTAAAACTAGTTAGGCAGGGAAATGACTTTGTCCTTTTTTTTGAGTAGAAACAAAAGACTTTTTGACTTGTTACAGAAGTTATAAACACTTTGTAAACAACTTGTTTTTATATTTTTTTAACAAAAAAGTTCTATATGTGTCTGCCTTTTTCCTCTCTCTTTTTTTAGTTGAAACATGACTGAGTATATGTGAATAAATTCTTTTAGAAGAAATTACATTTTTGTAAATTAACACCCAAAATATGCAATTAATGGAGCTGGTTAAGAAGGCTTGATTAAACGAGGTTCTGATCAAGAAGTCTAATATGATTTAATTAAATAAGCGGATATGCACTAAAAACATTTTTACTAGAAATTAATAATTAGCTCTGTTGTTGAGAAAGAATAAATGGTGCAAAAAAGAGAGAAGATAAGATGATGGATTAAGACCTAACTTTCTCTTTTGATATATAAAACATATACAATGAAGTGTCCATTCCTTTCATTCCCTTAATTAAAGCTTAAAAATTAACTTTCCTCCTAACAGACAGACACTACCACAAGTTTACTTTTCTTCTTAATATTTTTTTTCTCTAATAATTAATACAAGGACAAGCTAGTAACCCAAAAAAAAAAAAAGAAAGAGAGAGAGAGAGCAAAAAAAAAACTATCAAAATAGAACATGTCATATCATACCCCATTAATTAGTCTAATAATTACACCAAACCATGCATCATAACAACATTGTACCAGGCTCAATATTGCCACCTTCCTTTGCAAAAGCCATCCTCTGTTCTTCCTCTCCATGTGTGTCAACAACATGCTCACCATCTGATTGAACGCTTGTTGAATACCATCTAGACCAAAACAAGTAGTTGAAGAAATTCAAAATGCTAAGAGCAGCCAAAAGCCAGTAGAACAAATCCAATCTATCCTTGTTTAGATCGTTATCGCTTAACCAACCACCACGAGTAGCCGACTTGTAAGTGGACTTGTTGATCAAGGAAACGAGCACCGAGCTCAGGTAGAAACCGAAGGAGTAAGAACAATATGTCATGGAGGTTAGAAAGGATTGCATCCCGGCTAAGGATTGTTTGTAGAAAAACTCGATTAAACCGACCGCTGTGAACATTTCAGATAGACCGAAAACAAGAAATTGGGGCGCAATCCACAAGATCGATATGGGTTTTTCGGACTCACGACGCTTTTGCTCTACCTGTAAATAGCCAGAAAAGCAAAACATATGTCAGGACAATTTTTAGATCCTTCATTATATACATATTTTGCTTAGAAAAATAAAATAAAATTGCATAAATGTTCTTTCAATTCAAAATTACATAATTGGTCTTTCAGAATGTCAACTGTTTTACGTTCTCCTTTTCTTTTTCTTTTTTTGAGATAAGGAATTAGTACTCTGTTTTAAAACATAAAATGTACTCTTTTTTTGCTTTCTAAAAATTTAAAGGTACTTCTAGTGTGCATCCAAGATTTTGTGTATAACCGATTTTAATATACATTAAATGGTTGAAATTTAAACAAGAAATTAAAATTTTTTCTTTTTATTAGGAAAAGAAATTTTTGGTAATTTGTCTTACTGAAATAATTTTGCAATCTGGAGTTTTTTTTTTTTTGAATAATTTTTTTTGCAATCTGGAGTTACATTCCCAGATTTCTTCTCAAATTAATCTTTCTATTTTATATAGGATGTACGTTAAGATCAGATGTATATCAAATCTTGGATGCACACTATAAAAACTCAAATTTAAAAATTGTATGATTTTTACGTGTTCTATGAGTCTCATTTGAAACAATGAAAATTACTCCACATATAAATTAATACTTTCGAACTCTAACATGTGAGCAGAGTGATCCTTTTATTATGCAATAGATATATTAATGTTTTCATTTAAATAAGAAAAAGGAATCCTTGCTAAAATTCAATAAACTTATTCATATTACCATTGCTGCTGTGACCATGGAGAAAGTGACAGTGAACAGTCCTACACCAATGCGCTGCAGGGGTGTGATACCGGAGCTGATTCCCGTAAACCCTCTGACAAATGGCACGAACAGGAGCTCATACAGCGGTACCAGTAAAATCAGCACGATATATGGAATGGACTGCAGTGATGCCGGCGGTACCTTGAAGGACCCTGAGAAGAGGCGGTTGTCCATCAAGGCGCCCTGCTGCACTGAAAACGTCTGCAGCTGTGCGAGAACGGTGTTGAAGATGATCGTGCACGCGAATATCGGGATGACTAAGATGAGCGATTTAACTTGCTCGACCTGTGCCACTGTGCACAGCCGCCACGGCGATTCCTTCGCTTCATCTTGGGTCTTGATGCATGCCTTGTCTAGAAACCTATTCCGACATCAGGAGGAATAATTAGTAAAGGTGTGTTGCTATGAGAATATCAATTTTGTTATTATCATAGCTAGGAATATGTCATGTTGTCCAAAGTGAAACATTGGTAAAGTCAATTACCCAAAGTTGTAAGCATATTTATATATTTTGTAGATATGACTTTAATGTCTGAGGGTATTTTAGCTTACTTTATAGATGAGCTACATGCAAATCAATAATTAATCTTTTAAGGACTTAGAAGGTCTGAGAACTAATTAACTGTAGATAACAGTACTCTTGGACTGATTACCTCAATTTATTGGTGTACCGGATTTTGTTGGCACCTTCATGGGACCTAGTAATTGAATTGACATAGTTGTGTTGGTTGTCTTGGCCCCTGTGTATGGATTCAGGATTTGAGGGGCATATTTGCTTTCTCTTTGTAATTGCTGCCACAAATACCTACATGTGTTCAACAAAACATGCTCTCAACATTCAATTTGAGAATTATTTTTATAATTTGACAAAGTAAGATATACTATTGATTCAAAGTGGTTTGTTAACCATGCATACCCTTGCAATTGGTGTGAAAATGCTTCCTTGAGGCGGCTTGTTCCGGTAGTAAAGCAAGCCCGAAACCAAACTCACAAGCGCAAACGCCATGGCAGCTGCTGACACGCCAAACCCAATATCCATACCAGACCTAGTCTGGACCCACACCAGCACCGTAAGTGCTACCAGCTCCCCGAAACAAAAACTGAAATATGCAGTATTGAAATATGTCGATAATTTTTTCGACTGTAGCGGATCGTCCTTTCTGAACTGGTCGGCCCCATGAGCAATCATGTTCGGTTTCAGGCAACCGCTGCCTAGTGCAACCAGGTAAAGAGCAATGAAGAAAATGGTGGATTTGAATCCCTTGGCCTCTTCACAGATGTCTTGTGTTGATAGCATGTTGCACTTTGGTGGCCTTAGCTGAGGCAGATGGGCTTGCACAGAAAGCAATATAAAACCCTGAAGGAGAAAAATAAATTATGAAATTCATTGAGGTTGAATATGGATCCAGAAAAAAATATTTTTTTCTAACAGTTACTGAATTGATTTTATTTTAAGTTTATTTTGGATTGTTTTAAAATTATTTTTGCTGATATTTATAATTGAAATTAACTTCTTTTAATTATTTCTTAGGTTCTCTAAGCATCAATTCCAACCAGAGTACTAAGCCAGGTCCCACAAAAAAACATGAATATAATCTAGCTCAATACAAGGACCAGGTGTGAATCAAATTGGGATCTAATTCCCAACTTGTGGTGCCAAACTAGTGTCTTTTTTAATTTCAATCTAATTATAAGCTTGGTCAAACTAAGATAATCCAAATTAAAACCTATCCATTTCATGTTCTGCTCTGTAGCCACCTGTTTCTGGTATAGTATTGAATACCTATTAACTATAGTTAGGTAAAGTAATATAAAGTCATGACATGCTAGCTAGTAAGGATGAAATTGCTTGAGGTGATATACAGATTGAACAATAAAAAAAGGAAAATATCTAAGAGATACCATCATTGATACCGTAATCGATACTAATTTTATTATTCATATAAAATGAATTATTATTCATATTAACGACTTTATTATGCAACTTATTTTTAACAATATTTTTATTTTTCAACTCAAATATCATTAATATCAATAATAACTCATTTAAGTTGAATAACAAAAGTATTATAAAAATAAATTATATAATAAAGTCGTTAATATGAATAATAATTTATTTAATCTAAATAATAAAGTCGGTATTAATTATGATATCAGTATATCTGATATATAGATACCGATGTCATACCAACGTCGGTACCATAGTATATCTACTATAAAGAGTTGACATGCTAAATTGCTTGAGGTGATATACGGATTGAACAATAAAAAAATAGTGTTAGAGATTAGTCGTTCAATTTAGATTATATTCGAAATAGGAAAGGTGCGTATCCATCGATCCTTTCTTTGTAGAGAAGTGGATAGGAGAGTAACGTGGGCAAATACCAAAAAAGGGGCACATCATGGATACTGGTCCAAAAGGTGGATCGGATGGGAACAAATTGCACGTAGAAATTAAAATACAAATACAAATATATATATATATATTACAAGGACCATATTGGTTCACATTACCTTTTTCATGTTTTGAGTGAGCAAAAAGCCAAAGAAAGGGAAACCCACAAAATAGAGGCTGCATAGATAAACAAGGTAAAGCACTATAGCTTTGCCATACAAAGGAACCCTCATTTTAAAAATTGTATAATGTAAAAAAAAGGGGTATAGTAGACTTAAGGAAATGACACGTGTGTTCTAGCTATACGGTCCCTTTCCTCCAAAATACATACATCCCATAAACAATGGAGAAGATCAGATATCAACATGACAAAAGAAGAAAAATATATATAAAAATAATAATGCAAATAATGGGATTAAAAGTAAAGGAACCGAAAGCAATAAAATTAAAAGTAGTGCTTACAGAGAGCTCCACAAAGCCAAAGATGAGCATGGTCCAAAAGCTGCCGAGATAAGAATCGGAGAGGAACCCGCCGAGCAGCGACAGCAGAAATATGGTGCCGATAAAGTTCGTCACTATGTTCGCCGATTTCGACAGTGCAAAGTGCATCTCGTTGAATACGTACGTTATCAGATTATTCCCCACGGCCGCTATCGCCATTATCTCGAATGCTTGTATGCCTTGACATGTGACAAAATTATCAACACAAGCAAAATATTAGGGAAACAAGAAGACAGAGAAAGCTACATAATTCTAATTTTAAAATTTGTTCATGATCTCACATGAATCGCACTAAGTACTTCCGATAGGAATTGTATTATTTCTGTACATAAAATTAATATGTAGAAATCTTCATAAGAAATTTTATCTGTCTTGTATTAATTGGGAAAAAAAATTAAATAATTAGCTTACTATATAAATACTTTCAAGTATATATATATAACACCATAATTTAGGATCAATATATATACAACAGCCTCTTAGGATTTACTTTGCAACACATGACAGGAAGAACCTAACCTAATTTCTTGATGCTTACATTTAAGAAAAAAAGCTAAGGTACTTATATATGCTATCAGCTTAAGTTAATCTCAATAGACTATAGTCTTAGTCTTAGTTTATATTATTTTACACTGCATGTATATATATATATTGTACACTAGAAACAGAGGCAGTCAAAAAGCAAAAACAGAGCATCATAAAAATGATCAGAGAGTGTAGAAGAGATAGAGAGAGAGAGAGAAAGGACCTAGAACAAAGACAGCAGCTCTCATGCCACCATGCTTGTTATTTCTACACGACCTTCCCTTCCAATCAACGGAGACCTCATGTCTCGCTTCGATATCCATATCTCTCTTTCTTTCTAAATCGACAGAGAGAGAGCGAGAAAAATAAAGAAAAACTAAATGAACTGTTGTGCAGACCTCACTACACAGCACACACACACACTATGTACTCGCACTAGCACTAGCTAGCACTCCCCTTGTCTTTCTCTTTCTCTTTCTCTTTCTTTCTAGCTAGTGCTCCCTTTACTCCTTTCCACACTCTGGGTTAAATTTGGAACAAAGTTGGGGCAGTTATTTATAGTGGTCTCATGAGGGAGGGAGGGAGGGGGGGAGAGGGAGAGAGGGAGGGGGAGAGAGAGAGAGAGAGAGAGAGAGAGAGAGAGAGGGAATTTGGGGGGGTGTGTGTGTGTGAGGTGAATAATGCTGAAATGTGGAGGTCTCTGTATGGAGGTCAGAGTTTGTTATGCATTGAATTGACTGTGCAAAAACACTGCTTTAATTTGGCCACATGAAATTAATTAAGGTTCTGTTAAAATGCATGGTGTATATAAAAAAAATATAATAATAATTATTATGATCAAAATTAAGTGGAACTTAATTGGTGTGCAAATTATCACCCATTAATTTACGAAATCAGAATGTCAACACAATCCATCATTCATATTAATCAAAATTGGCGGTTTTTTAGGGTATTAAATGTATTAAATAAACATGCATCCATGTAAATTTCATGATGATGAGAATATTTTTAACATATCTGGTATAAAGTGGAAGAATTTTAATGGAACTTTTTGTACTATATTTGAAAAATGAAATAACTGGAGACTGTAACATTAATTGGAGGGTCACTGTCTATAAGTTGTTTTCAAAAGGATCCACTTGTATTCATGTTTATATATATATATAGACTGATAAAAGTAGAAATTTTCCATTTGTTACTTTACGGAAGTCAACTGAAATTTCATAATGGTACAATTTGGTGACTGCAGAGGATAAGGATTATTCTCCATGTTTATTTGAAAATAAATATATAGTCATATCATGAAATAAATTCAACAAGTAAACAAAATGGGTGTTAGTTATAGGAAGCCAAACATGTGGGTTAATTTGTTCTCACCGTTGATGCTGACTATGCACTAAATTTAGGATGTGTTAAATATGTTTTTTTCCTTATAAATAAAAAAGATGGTAACAAATTCTAAAAATTACAGATTAAATTTCTAATTAGATTTCAATATATTAAAATTGAACATTGAATGCAAAGTAATGGTACATTTTTACTTCGCAAAGCATCATAATACAACTCTAATTAGATTATCTCAATTTATTTACCAAATTATGGATGAAAGATATCAATCATATTTTCCAATCAAATTTCGTGTATTTGAAAACATGGTTATGTATTACCCTTGATTTTCAGTAAAAATAATTTAAGAGGAAAATAAAATGTACTAAAAATCAATATACAATATAATGTGTGGCCCTCACTTTTTGACTAATTATAACTTGTGACTTGTGACCCTTTTGCTTTTTTTTTCCCTGACATTTGAGGCAGCTTCTCAGAATCTAAAGTACCAATGGAGATATCACTATATACAAATGATAGAATTGCATTGCATTTAGTAGTAGCTTTTGTATCTCAATGATTAGTGTTTAATTAGATACGCTACTTTGACACTAATTTATATATTTATACCTCACACAAGTACATTCTAGTTTAGTCCATAAACTTTTCAAAACTTTCTTTTCATACATAAAGCTTATTGTGGCTTTTTAATCATTGATTTCCTATTGAAAAATTCTAAAAAGTTTGCAATAAGAGAGAGTGTTTCATATTCAAGCAGCTACTTGTATTGGTTCTTAAAAACATTATCAAGTACAATGTACTTGATAAATTTTATCCTTGATGATAAATTATAAGCCTCAAGGTACCACATCCGCATTTTGTAGTTCTTTTTACTATGTATGCATTCAAATTTGCATATTTTATATTTAACCAATCAGTTGCTCTAAAATATATTGTCAGGATACGTCTGATAGACGATTAATTATTTGATTGTTCATATTTTTTTTTACCACATTTCATCATGTGTAATGAATGATTCACAAACCCAATCCATGCAAACTTATGTAAAACATAAGCAATTCATCTACTTGTTGTCAGTCCATTTATTTATTAACTATAATTATTTATATGTCGAAAATACATAATTGTTGGCTATTAGAGGTTAATCATTTTATATAGAAATATGCATAGATATATTAAAAAACATTAAACTTTGGTAGTTAAAATTATATATTTTGGACCTTTAATTGATAGATATATGATTGTAATTAATAAATAATAGGGTGAATAGTTTGGTGGATAATAAAGGGGTGGACTATGAGATGTACTCAATTATTCATTAAATTCTATAATGAAGATCTAGCAAAATTTAAATTCAGCATTTATAATTCTTATAACATATATTAATCAATCAATTGCTCTCAAAACTTATCTATCACAACACAGTCATTTTGTTTGGAGGAGGAATCACTTAACAATCACTTGACAATTTTGACTATCTTAATAAATATAATTTAAATTTGAAATCCAACATTATATAATTAATCTATATAATATACATATTATGTGTATAAAAAATGATGAGTTTTTGTGCATCTTTTACTGTACATCAAGTAATTTAAATTTAAATGATATAAAATTAATGGTTCATGATACATCATCAAATAATACTCGGATAGCATAAAATTAGACTGTTAACCCACCTCTATATCCAATAACGTACCTTTAAATTTACCTTTAAATTTTTAGTTTTATTCGAATTTATATAAATAACTATTATATATTAAGATAACCCACTTTCAAGGATATCTCCTCTTTTAGTTTCACATTGCCGACATTTGACATCAATCTAGCTAGCATGCACACATGCACTGGTACGGCCAGGTGATCATGGCTTGATCGTAACGATTAAGAGACCTGAAGGAAGCGATCTCTAAGATCTTCCTTTGATTGTCTCTTCGAATCTGAAATCTAGAAGCATTACCTGACAAGAAAGTTAAATGATCAGAGATCGATCTAAGAAGATAGGAATCATCAGCTTTACTGGCTTCTGTCTGTCTCATGTGGCTAGCTATGTTGAGAGGCCAAAACTAGGTTGTGTTGAGTCTGATACTCTGATACGGGCGCAATAATGTTGGGGTATAACATGGGGTCATATCATAACTCATAACAGTACTATTCGAATAATGCCCAAGCATTATTGGCACATCATGTGGGATAATGACAACCAGCCTTGTACTTTATCTATGCTTTGGCATCCCATAGGTCACTTGTGATGAGATGAATTCACATTGGGTGTCATATAAAATATGACAACTTATTGTCATTACATTAATAACAAATGAGATTCACAAATCAATTGTTAAAAAAAACCTCTCTTATAACTTAAATTTGAGTTGTTGTGTTAAAACGGGCCATTATGATTCTATATCAGCGAGTGATCATAGTCTCGTAATGGTAACAGATATGGACTCGTAATGAGATATGCAAGTTAAATTGTATTGACTTTATTTTTTTCTTTCTTGTGATGACATGAATTCACATTCGCTCCCATATAAAATATGGCAGCTTACTATCATTAAATCAATAACAAATGAAATTCACAAATCAATTATTAAAAAATCTCTTCTATAAGTTAAATTTGAGTTGTTGTGTTAAAAACGGGCCATTAATGGCAGCAAATATGGACTCGTGATGAGATAGGCAATTTAAATTGTATTAACTTTATTCTTTTCTAGACGAAAATAGGATCATTATTTTTTTAATTATATATTAAATATGTACAAAGAATTTTTCAATCATGCTTTGAAAAAGAAGTGTTATCATTATTCATTTAGATCAAAGATTGATTTTCAATATGCAATATATTTTATTAGTGTATGTATTGTCATTGGATGCAGAAAGAGGGAACTAACTGTTAGTATGCATCATATATTCTTGGTAATGATATGATTTTATTATCTTTGTTTTAAAATATTTAACACACATAATAATCAATAAATTTTATAATGTCAATTTTTTATGGAAGCAAGAACAATTTCCATTGTTTAAGTTATATTTTAGATATACGGATATGAATTTCTAACTTGATACAATAAGAATATCACAAATTCGACAACTCCTAAATAGATACAATAAGGCTTACATATGAATTATCCATGCAGGCAGACAAATTAACAAAAAAAAAATCAATTATCATACATTATATTGAACAGTCCAATGAATAAAATTAATTAAAAAAATCATTGATTTTTTAACGTCTCGATCATTCATCAAACAAACTCAAATGCAATATTTTTTTTATGCATATGTTTTTTTGTAATATTGAACAAAAAACCAATGGCTCACTTCTATAATTTCCTTTGTTAAAATTAAATTATTTATATGATAAAAAATATTGTCACGATGTATTATAAAAAGAGCATTGAGAGAAGTCCACCTCTTATTATCTATTCATTTATCCACCCCTTATTTATTTATTTATTAACGATAATTATATATTTATTAACTAAAAATATATTATTGTTAACTAATAAAGTTTAATCATTCTATAGAGATAGACATTAAATATTTTCATTATAAAAAATGCCGTGGATCCCTCCTCAAAAAGAGTTCTTATCAATACATGGCCCCGCCACTAACTAATCAGTTTTAATTCTATTCTTATTAGGTTAATCTAGTCGTCTCTAATTTTAAAAACTAGTGATGAAAACACATTTGTGCATCTTTTTTTATTAATAACACTTCTATTTGATTTGAAAAAAAAGAAAGTTATAGTGTTAATTAAAATCCCAACAAATTCATCAGCAACCATGAAAAAGAATTGATTGAGTATTTTTTTAA
Organism: x Bolboschoenoplectus mariqueter; assembly: GCA_037678475.1. Taxonomy (NCBI): domain Eukaryota; kingdom Viridiplantae; phylum Streptophyta; class Magnoliopsida; order Poales; family Cyperaceae; genus x Bolboschoenoplectus; species x Bolboschoenoplectus mariqueter. Next base: position 2,035,018 of record CM075263.1, on the reverse strand, counting down.
CTGGGACTGACCCGCATTTGTTTTCTTTTATAATGTGAAAGTTATAATATAGATGCATTGAATCCTTATGTTGTCTTGAGATTTTATTATATTAAAAATGAGAATATGTGTCTAAGAATCATCGCCTAGTACATTCTCTACTGGTATCATCAATTAATCTAGAGTTTAAAAATAATACGTCGTGATCAGTCATTTCATGAAATATCACGTCACGACACACATATCTATTACACGATGTCTCTCATATATCATATGATGTATTTCTTTTCAATTAAAATTAATATGTTACAGTACGTCACGTGAAATTTTTAGAGACGTCACATGATATTATACATCTATTATTTGAAATATTTTTTAATTTTTAATATAAATTTGAAATATATTTTTTAGCATAAAAAATATCTAATATTTTTCAACACTTTACAATAAATTTATAATTTTTAATATTCTTTCAATTAAAAGATAAAATTAAAAAAATTGATATGTTATATGTGTTTCATGTCACGTCACTTATTAACATATATAATATTATACGGCATGTCTAAACATAATGTATTTTATATATGATATGTCTTTACTTTATCATTTTTTGATACGTCACGTGAAAAAAATATTTTGATCACGTAATGACACATCATATGATTAAGACACGCCGTATTTTTACATAAAATATTACAACACGTCACATTTTTTATTCACTAAATTCATCATATAGAATACAATTCATTCAATTATTTTAAAAAAACAGGGCACCAACAATTCATTCATAGTTTTTTATTCATGGATTAAGAAAACAGGGCACCAATAATTCTAGACGGGTACGTGCATTATTGAAAGAATGTACAGTGTCTCATGAACAGTAGAGTATGTCTTGCTTTTAGCCACTGACAGGCGACACAGAGAATCCGATACCTTTTACTGGATAGGGAGCATACACATCTAAGAAGATTTTTCAATTTTTAATTTTTTGAAGCGTCGATCAAGGTGACTTGACTGGTTGAAGTGGTACCGTCCCAATCTCACAAAAGGCTGCACTCCGCTCCTTTTGATATTTTGATGTGTCAGCTGCCGAATCCAGATGGTTCGGTTTCATCTGCATGCTGAAGTGTGGTGCAGTAATAGTATCACCCAAGTATGTGAGAATTTTAATTGCGTACATCATTAGAATTTCTGTTGTACAGAGTGTTAGAATTTCTTTCTAAAAGTTATCAAGACGGTGTGTATAGGGGATGTTTTTAGTGTAGGTATGTGACAACTGATAAGTGACAGCTTTAATGATTTTTATGTTAGTGATATTATTTAAAGAGGAGTGATAATTATATTTATTAATTGTATTATTTATTTATATCTTAGATGTAATTATTTTTTTTTTCAGAAAATATTTATATTTAATGATAAAAATATTTATATTTTATATTATTAGAATTAAAAGTTATGTAAAATTATATTTTTACTTATTATAACAAAACTTTTAATTTGAATTTTTTTTATAATCATTTAGAAAAGAAAAAATGATAAAATTTTTTTATACTAATTATAAATATTTATAAATTCATATATAAATAAATTATTGATTTAATATAAATACTTTAGGTATACAGATAAGAGATGGAAAGTGTGAAGTGTAAGAATAATTTGACAATAATTCAAATCAAATCGACTAGAACATAACTAGCTAACTTGCATGATCTGAACCCATCCAACTAGTAACGGAACTAAAATAGTTACAAAGGAGAGGCAAACAAATTTTATATTTTCAATATATTGATACTTATTTTGATTGAATTAAATAAAAACAGAGTCAAATAAAAATCTGCTATATAGATCTCAAAAGGAAAAAAAAATAAATTCTAAAAATTATTTTCATTAACCTCCAGAAATACTAAAATAAAACCAAATTTTTATGTAGATAGTGCTTATCATTTAATAATTATTATTTTATCAAATAATTGCAGTCTCGATATCGATAACTAATTTTTTTTTAATATAACGACTTGTCATTTTTTTAATATTAGCTCTGTAGAATAATAACTTGTGTTTTTTTTAAAATTTACATTATTTAAATTTTATTTTTATTTTAAAAAGTGAAAAAGATTTCATTAACAAATGTTTCAATAACTCAAAGAGAGGGAAGACCGTTGGATCTATTACACTTGAGAACAAATGGCTATAAATCATGGGAGGGTCATGGCTCCTCCAACAACACAAATTAATAACACAAAAACCAACAAAGAAAAAATATCCCTTGCAATTAGTAAAAGAAACCATAATTATATAATCATACATAAAATATAGTAATTGGTCGGTGCAAGAATTAATGTTTTAAATTACCATGAACAAATATTATTAGATTCGTCTCAATAAAAGTTCAAAAATTTTCTAACAAAATAATAATTTCACCTCACCTCAAGAAACAACAAGTGCCCCTATAATAGCTAGTGCTCCTAGCATTTTCCTACCTATACAATCATCTCAACAAAGCCACCAATGCACGTCCATAATTCCCACTAGCTAGAGAGCTCATTTTATTTACCACTACCTCTCTCTCTCTCTCTGATGCCCCTTCTTTTGTCTTTTCTTTAGTTGGTATTTTCTTCTACGTTCCTCTCTCCTTTTTTTTAACAAGAACACAGATGTCCCTTTTCTTGATTGAAATGCTGCTCCATTATCAGTCAGAAACTAGTGAGCAGAGATTGATTTATCCACTTGGTAAAAATGGAGAGGTGTTCTCCTACTGTGTAACTTTTAGTCTTTTACAAACATTAATTACTACATTCGAGGAATTCAGTAAAAGTAAAAGTAGGAGTAACAGTGGGGATCATATTTTATCTGTTTACAGAAGTTTTCTGATGTTTGGTTTTTTGGTTTGTTGGAGCTTTGACTTTCTGGTGCCACATATAGATTTCTCATTTTTCATGGTTGGACTCTGACAAGTAAATTTGTCTGTGTTTCTCATTTGAAAAGATTGAAAAAGGTATGTCAAAATAAGTATATGTTTTTTCTCAGTCACAATGAATTATTATGGTAAAATTGTACTACACGCTGTATTATGGGTTGTATGTATACCAGCAGAATAACGGGCTCTAAGAAACCAGGTATATACAATAGCCCATAATATCTTAGCTTGTTAAAAACTAGGCCCGTTTGGCCCACTTATATTTTTTTCCCTTTAATTTTTTTTCTTTTTTCTCTATTCAAAGGTGTCAATTTTTTATGAGATACAATAGGTCAACCTGACTTGAGAAAAAATGGGTCGGGTCAGGTTGGGTCAACTTGAAATGACCCGAATAATTATATTTTTTAGGTTTAATTTTGCAAATTTATACTAATTAAGATTTATTTATATATTAATTAAGACGAATTATATAATTAATTAAGAATATATAATTAAAAATAAAAAAATTATTAAGTGCTTAATCAATTTATTCGGATAAGGTCGGATAAGGGTACAGGTCAAAGAATTTTGACTCGAGTCGGGTCGGATAAAAAATAATAATAAAAGTCATTAATATATATAATAACTCATTTAACATACATAATAACTCATTTAACGTATATAATAAAGTTCGTATCGATAATGATATTAACAATCGTATATGTGTATCAGCTCCCTAAGATAAAAGCTTACAATATATTTAAGGAAAATGTTTGGAAGATACCAAAATCGATATTATAATCGTTACTGACTTTATTATTCATATTACATAAGTTTAAATCATAATAACTATTTTATTGTGCAACTTATTTTTGACAATATTTTTATTATTCATCTCAAATACCATAATATTATGAAAAGTACTATATAAATAAATTACATAATAAAATCATTAATATAAATAATAACTTATTTAATTTAAATAAAAATTAGTATTAATTATAATATTTATATATCATCTCCCTATATTTAATATTTTTATACAACAAGAGGCAACACAAAAGTAACAAAATATGCACATTTCAGAATCCGCTTTTACAAAGTTGTCACAGTGCAGAAAATTCAGTCAACTCAATAACCAAAGAACTTTCTCGTCGTCTTCAACTTAAAAAAAAAGAAAAGAAAGAATACTGTTTGTGAATTCTAATTTTTATATAATCCAAAATCACATAATTTAAAATTTAGAAGAAAATTATGTACTGAATACATGACATTGTTTAATTCTTTTTTAGGAAAAATGAGGGTCAAGCCCCATTTATATATATTAATTTAAGAAGAAAGAGTTACAGGTTTACAATAGAAAACCTCGTAAAAGAAAATAAGAAAATGGGACCCATGATATATGAACCCTGGATAATGAAAATAAAGGTAAAAATTAAGACAAAACTAAATAAAAAATGAAATAGTATTGCTTATAATTTTTTTCTATGTTTTCTGTAGGTATTTCCATTGAGTTGAGACTTCTTTCATCATATTAGACAATGGTTTTTCCTTGTTTTTGAACATGCATGAGCATCTTTCTCTCCAAAAAACAAATAATATGATGAGATACACCTCCTTGGAACTATCGTGTTCAATAGCATTTGCAAAGAATTTATTTAATTTATTAGAATAATTCTTTGAATTGCTGACAAAAATGTCAAGTCCATACCCTCTGAAGTGGGCAGAAAAAACGAGTGAATACTGTAACAATCACTGTAGTGGATGGCGTTGAGATTCGTACGAGATACTTTGTAGGGACAAATTTTTTAAAACGGTTATTTTATCGCGTGAAATAATACAAGAGTTGTGAATTCTAAAATACCAGCGTCCATAATATTTACAAATTACAATGCTGGAAAATACAAAAGTACGGATGTATGTCTACGTATAATTTTATAAAATCTTCAGCTTAAAGAAAATATAGGTAAGAAAAAAATACACACATATCATGAAAGAATGCACCTATGAAAGAATATATTCGTGTCTTCACATAAAAAATTTCAACAGTGGGCACAATAATTATTACCAGATTACAGCCATACAAAAGCTCAAAAACTAACCTAAAAACGAACAATAGTAATCCTTCACGATTGATTAGAGGATAAATCATTTCGTTCTATTTTCTTCCAAGAGAATTAGGATGTATTTAGAAATACAAAGGCCAATTATAATGATTAACTTAACAATTTAACAAGTAAAAGAAATAATAAACAGCCTCCTTGGAAGAAACTGATGTCAATTTATTAATCCTTCTTTGCCAATTCCACGTCACATATGGTGTTTTGACTCCTCATCTCCACAGACAATGCCATGAAATCAAATCCCTTTCAATGAAAGGAAGAATTTGGCGAGGTTGTAATCGCACAAAAATAAAGTGAAAAGACACTCTAATATTTTATTACATCCTATATTGTGTTAGGCCTAACTTCCATTTTTTCATTAAAAAAAAGTATTCTTACAACCTATTATTTGCAGCCTTTATTTACAGTTTAAAAATATTTGTAATTAGATATAAAGTGTAAACAGTTGTATGATTAATTGTATGTTAGTAGGGATTGATAGAAGCTTAGATTGTGCTGTACATAACTATTACAAAATGTTTATGCCTATTATTTAAAATAGTGAGGATTCGCTAAAGCGTCTTTGTCTTGACAATTTTGACAATATTTTCTCGAATCATGTTAAAAAAATTCAAAAAATAAATAAAAATTATAGGCATGTTATTTTGTATAGATTAATTGTGTATAATACTTCTTGCAATTCTAAGTTTTTTTATGTTCTATTCTAATCGTTAAATATCAACCATTGTAATAATATTATTTAATAAACGATGAAATTTACATTTTATTTGTCAAATTTTAAAATAATAATAAAGTTTTTTATGATTGTTAAAGTTATCAAACTTATTCATCATCACCTTTTTAGTTCAAAAATTATAAGTATTTTGGATATCTGGTATAAAAATATTTTCGAATAAATTTAAATATTTTTAATGTATCCATAAAGAGTACAGATAAAGACATATAATAATCTCACCTTTTTTTATTTTTTTTTAGTGCATATGACAAAAGAGGGAAGTGGGTATAACAATCACTGCTAGTGCTTTTGTGGTGCAATGTTTTCTATTTTATTTTTGAATCCACCAATTTTTTTGTTCTGGTGGACAAATTGAAACTTTTGGGAAATGGTTATTCTTTGTGGAGCTTCTTTTCTATGCTAAAAAAAAATTTGAAGTCAAAACAAGTAAATAAATTTGAAGGGTGACAAAAAAAAATCAAACTTTTGATCTAATAATAAATTTATTTTTATATGAGAGATTATATATTTGAAATTTGAATGAAATTTTTTTTATGAATATTTGAAGTTAAACGGCTTTATCTCCGTATATATCTAACTCAAAAAAAAAATCGCTATGATGTTCCTCTTTTTTGCAAATATAAAAATAAATTAGCATTAAATATAATACGGAGTATTTTTATCTTAGGTTGGTCAATACTTTAGATTTCATATATGAAAATTCATACGACTATGACGGTCGACAACATCATAAGAAATATACATGGGGAACACCATAAGAAAACTCTCTATTTGCACCTTGTAAAATTTAGATATTTCAGAATCATGATCCGGATTGAGATATGTTAATAATATTTAATTTGATAATGTTGATAATACTTTCTCAAATTAATTAAAAATATATTTCAGAAAATTTTAAAAATATACATTTATTCTTAACTCAATAGATCTGTCATGTATCAATTTTTATGCAATTTGAACATCATTCCATTTTCGATCAAATGCATAGTAAGAATTTATTAAATTTCATCATTTTATAATATGTATAATGTGCTTAAAGTATATTCTAAGTTCTAATTGCAGGATTTCAAATTATAAATTATTTTCATGATTGTTAAAATCATCAGTTTATTACATTTTCAACTGATTCAAATCTTAATTTGTGACAAATCTTCTTCTGAGTTCACAAACTTTGTTCCTTATCTATTGCTCTGAAATTTTATTTCTGTCTTAAACTCATTTGAATTTTTTTTTCCTTGAGAATGAGATGAAAGTAAAAAACTTGGAAATTACCTTAGCATTTTTTAATATTGAATTTTAAGTCTGTGTTTTCCGCTTGAAAAATAATGTCTAATAAAACCAATTTGAATGAGACGTAGTTCTCCTCATCGACTTTATACTTATTCAATAATCAATTTGTCACTTTAATTTCTATAAATTAATATAGTGCATGTGTCACTGCATAGGTCAACCAAACAATTTATCTTTGTTGTCACACAATTAATATTTCTTTTTTTACGATGTGACCTAATGAAATAAATTAAACATCAATAATTTACACATGACAGATCAGATCATCAGAGTGATCAAATTTTAGAAATTAATTAAAATATCAAATGATCTTGAAAATTATTTACAAATTAAGAGCACTAAGGCCAAGTGCACATTTTCAAAAAAGAACCAATTAAGCTGCTTCCCTTTTTCCAAAAGGAGCAGATATACAAATATCAAAATCAATACTAACTTTATTATTCAAGTTAAATGAGTTATTATTCATATTTATTAACGACTTTATTATATAATTTATTTGTACAATACTTTTGTTATTCAACTTACAAAAGTAGCATATTCGAGTTGAATAATAAAAATATTATACAAAATAAGTTGCATAATAAAGTAGTTAATATGAATAATAAAATCGGTATCGATTATTATGGTATCAATTTTGGTATCTCCCAAACATTTTCCTTTCCAAAATGGATTCTGTGGTCTGGTATGCAAAATTCAGCCTTGTTAAAAAATAAAAAATTTATTGCAGTTTTACTTTTTACCACTTGCAAGCTAATTTAGTGACAGTCATAATTTGTTGTTTGTTTGTTGGATCCCAAGGTCAACAACTAGCAAGAAAATGACTGGTTTAATTTGCTCTGCATGGTGTCACTTTGATGGAGATTTTTCCAGCATTTATAATCATTATTTGATTTATGCAACTAGGCATCTAATATTTTGTGGGGACTCCAAATATTACAGCAATAATTCGAGTAGAATCTTATAGACAATATGTTAACCCAAAAGAAAATATAATAAAAGAATTGTATACTTTGAAATTGCATTACTATATTTACTAAAAAAACAATTCATTAATATATGAGTGTTTTATTAATGACTTAAGAATTTACCTTATCATAGAATATTATTATGTATACGTGTTTTTGTAATGTTTTATATATTTCTGGTAAATTTATTATGCATGTTTTCAAGTAAGTATTAAAAATAAATCAAGAAATACAATTATGTGTTTGGTATGTTAATTGTTCACTATCATCTTCTTATTATGTACTTTTTACATACAACTTCTACGTATTTATATTCAAATTAAATTATCAAATGTAAATAATGGAAAGAAGTTAAACGACGACTTCGGATCGGGTTGAACTTGATCGAAAATATAATAAGATGCCTCCGGTCTCAAATTTTTTGAACATAAACCCGGTCAAACCGAGTCTAAGATCTGAGATTAAGAACGAGACCTAGAATTCGACATAAATCTAAGCCTACACATACTTCATGATTTAGTTTATTAACTTTATGATTTTCTTAGATAAAGATGATGATCAAAATTAATCAATTCTAAATGTTCAAAAAAAAAACTCTTCATCTATATTTCAAACAGTGACATGCTATACAGAAAATATTATTTTCATTGCTAAACTGAAGACCGACAACACTCATAAAATGTTTCTCTTTAATAAAAACTCTATGAAAACAAGAGATTTATTTGATTCTCCCTCCGATTGCAATCTTCCACCTTTACTCTTTTTTTATTTGTTTATCATTTTCCTTTCCGGGACCCAAAAATATGCCTCAAATAGCATAATAAACATGACCTTAGACTAACACAATAAGTAATGAAGTAGCTTAAGTGCTTAACCATGCCTTTTGCTTCTAATTCTAGGCAAATTAGGTCGGGCAACTAGGCAATTAGGCACCCAAAAAGGACAGACATTTGACAATTGGTGCATCCAATATCAGAAGCAATGCTACGAAATTGGCATCACAAGCAGCTCTAGCTTGAGAATATGTCTTATTTTTAGTGTTTTAAAATTTAAGGTCGTGGGGGACAATAACCCAGCAGCCTTGAATTGAATCACCTCTACAGGTGAAAAATAATCCGGAGAAAAGCTCATGAGATTTCTTTGTTTAAATAAGCATTAATAGATATCCGTACTATGTTAGCTACCTTAAGAATCTCAGAAATGTACGCCAGTTCCAACTTTCAGGCAAGAAAATATTTGTAATTTTCAGGCAAGAATACATCATATATAGATGAATCCATACTATAATTTCAAATTTCGAATTTTAAAGAAAAAATGACTGATTAGAATTGTTCAATTTAATTTTCATATAAAAATTTTGTAGAATATTAAATTTTATATTTTTTAGAATATTTGTACTATTTTTTTGGATGGGAAGAAAATCATTGTTATTGGATGATTCAAATTCATCAAATCAATTGATTTTCTTTCCATTCAAAAAAATAGTAAAAAAAATCTTAAAAAAATATAAAATTTGATATTTCACAAGATTTTGATATGGAGATTATATTGAAAGGCTCGGATCGGTCAATTTTAACTCCAAACGCGAGATATAAAGCTATTGCATGATTTTATCCATGCAATGTATTGTATTTTAGAATTCCTATATATATATATATAGTTGGGCTAAAATACAACGTGTTGTATGGATAGACCTGTACAATGGTTTAAAATTTTCAATTTGGAAATAAAAATAATCGATATGAACCGTTCAATATAATTTTCATACCAAAATTTTGTAGAATACCAAATTTTAGGAGCACGAACCCATCGGTGCCCCTAAATAAAAAAAACCTATCAAATCGACTTCAAACGAAAAATTCAAGTTACTTAATAAATTCTTCATATCAAAATATTGTAGGATACCGAAATTTTCTATTTTTAAGATTTTGTAACTATTTATTTCATATTTTTTAATACGATCTATTTTTATATACAAAAATTTATTATTTTATTCTTATTATTAGAGTCATCTTAAAAAAATCCGAAATAAATAGTTAAAAAATCTTAAAAATAGAAAATTTTAGTATCCTACAAAATTTTAATATATAAAAATTTAATGAGCAGCTTGAATTTTTAATTTAAAGTTGATTTGATAGACTTTTTGAGTTAGGAGCACAAAAAGGTTTCGTGCTTCTATGAGCACGCCAGCTTTACTCTCTCTCTCTCTCTCTCTGTGTATATATATATATATATATATTTATTGGCTACAGTGCTTCCATAAGTATTTTGACAAAATGCTTATGGGACAAATGTCAAAATCTTACATCCGAAATGACAATTCAAGTAACTTAATAAATTCTTCTTATAGAATACTAAAATTTATCATTTTTAGAATTTATTTACTATTTTTAATGATTTTTGAAAGATGATCTTTTTGACTTTCAAATATTGATATTTTTTATTTTTAGGTTTATTTTTTAAAAATCATTAAAAATAGTGGAATTTTTTTAAAAAATAATAAATTTTAGTATTTTAGAAGATTTTGATATGAAGAATTTATTAAGCTACTTAGATCGACGTTTCGGATACAAGATTTTGAAATTTAACCCTTAAACGTTTCGGACCGAAATGCTTATGGAAGCATATTTGCCGAACTCTATATATATATATAGAGGGAGAGGGGGAGAGAGAGAGAGAGAGTAAAGCTAGTGTGCTCTTAGGAGCATGAAGTCCCTTGATATTCCTAACTCAAAAACCTATCAAATTGACTTTAAATGAAAAATATAAGTTGCTTAATAAATTCTTTATGTCAAAATCTTATAGGATACCAAAATTTTCTATTTTTAGGGTTTTCTAACTATTTGTTTCGGATTTTTTAAGATAACTCTAGTAATAATAATAAATTAATAAATTTTTGCATGTAAAAGTAGGTCATTTTAAAAAAAATGAAATAAATAGTTAAAAAAACTCCAAAAATAAAAAAAAATAGTATTCTACAAAATTTTAATATCAAGAATTTATTGAAAAACTTAGATTTTCTGTTTAAAATTGATTTAATAGATTTTTGAGTTAGGAGTTTCGAAATGCTCCGTGCTCTTACGACAACATTAGTTTTAATATATATATATATATATATATATCATTTTTTATTAAATATTAAATCTAGATACTTTAATATTAATATATCAAATTTATTAAATTTTTAAGAAAAAAGTAAAGAGGAGCATTTATCAATACTGACCTCTTACTAGATCTGCCTCTGCAAGTAGCAAGATAAAGAACCAGTGAGTGAAGCAATGATTATAAACAAAGACGCAAATTTGGAAATGGAAATGATGTCATGGTTGATGGTTCTCTTCCGAAGGAAATTGTGAGTCCGTATATATCTACCGCGTTATTAAAGCGATATCAATTTTTGATATTGACCTAATGTACACAATATGATGTGACTTTTAGAAAATATTTGTTAAAATTTATGTACAATTCTTAATGAACGGTTCAAATTAAGTGTTGCGTTTTTATGATAAAGAAATTATGACAACATACCGCAAATATGAATTCTTCTAGCTATAATTAATGCATATAGCCTGAACTCTAAAGCTCCAATATATTTTCATTTTGGAAAATCTGCCTTTCATTTCTTCCTCCCTTTAGTATGAGGTAGATATTACTATAATATAATTGGTGATCACAACAATTCATTTGACTATGTCAATTTTTTTTATCAGTTAACAATTTTTTCAGACTAGTTAATATTTTCATTCGCAAACCTCCTATTTCTGACGAATTTTTTAGTTCTAGCGAACTCGCATAAACTCTGACCAATTTTTTTCATATATTCTAAAATTTCAATTGTTGCACGTGAGGTTTTTTTTTAGATAAAAATGAAGATTAAAATTTTTTATTTTAAATATTCATAACAAATTTTTTATTTGAATTTTAAATTTATTACCTCTCATATGAAAAATATTCTCTTTACGACTAGACCAAAAATAAATTTTTCACATAACTTTAGTTAAAGTCAGCTGCCTGTACTTCATTTAATTGGTTCCCTAAAACAAACATCCCTATTGCTAAATATGGGTAATTAATTTGTATCAAATTGGTTCTCTATATAGTATTCATTGAAAAAATGATAATAATACCTATCATGAAAAAAAATAATTATATCTATTAAGTTTTTAATTTTCTACTAAATTGATCCTACATTTTTATATGAAAAAATATATGTAAATTTTATTTCAATTAATGTATGATGACACAAATTTGAATGTTAATATTAATTTAAATGATATTTGATATCACGAATAATTATATTTTATTTTATTTTATTTGTATTCTTTGATAATTATATCTAAATTAGTCTTAATACTAAAAGAAGATATTATGATAGATATAATTATTATTTTTTTAGTAATAATTACTAAATTTATCAGGATGTTATTAAACTTATAAATTGACTATGTATCAAGTTGTATATAATTTTAATGTTATTTGATATCCCATTAAATATCATTAAATATATATTATTATAAATTTTAAGTTACTTGTTGAACAATAAAACTTACATTAAATTTTAACATTTTTTTTATGTGCATTACATACAAATAATATATATCTTTCTTTTTTAAAATTATTTTTTGTCCTTGTCAAAATTGTGAACTTAGTGTATTATTAGTGGGCCCCACCCATTACTGAAAACATTGGATATGGATAAATTATTTCTGATCCGTGATATGGATTCGATCGGTTCAGTACGTTATGAAATAACAAAACATGAGCAATTGAGCATAGACAGATATATCAAATCTGTCTAATTAAGAACCACTAATTAAGTGGTACTAAATGCGTTGGATATGGATCAAATATTTTCTGATATGTGTCATGGGCTGGGTCCAGTACTGTCTCTTTGATGTTTATACTGGTACCAACTCGATCTGTATCCAACATTATGTGCTAGGAAAATCCATTGATTTCCAGTTAATTAGTTTCCACAAATAAAATAATCAGTGTTAATTGTGGGAAAAGAAAAGACATTTGAATGTGCATCATGTGCTAAGAAAACACAAGGTGCATGCATAGTAGCTCGTAATATTTTAAAATTCAGCTTTTATTTAACGTACAATTGTCAGTAACAATGGAGGGCTGGATAATAAATATAGTATAATTCAACATAGAATGTTAACTAGAAAAAAATTAAGAATATACAATAAGATATTATTTTAATTTTAGATCTATTAATGTTTAATGTTAAAGTAATATCTACAATTTTGTATGCGAAACTAGATGTGAATTTTGATAATACTAAATATATGTTACTGAATATGCGATAAGTGTTTTTATGCATTCAATATTTATACTTTATAGGCTTATACGGTCATACACATATATACATATTTTTAATATCTAGATACTGGAGCTGGGATTTTATATACATCTTCTTAGCATTAGAAAAAGAATATGTTAACGAGTCAAATTTATTACTTCACCAACATTATTCACGAATGCAAATGCTTTATATTGTATACGGTTGTAACCCGGCTTCGCCCCGAAAATAAAAATATTTGTTTAAAAGAGTTCAAAAATATGTCTAAAAAAGTTGAAATTTTAGAAGAACCTTTAACCACTAAAAAGCAGAAATACTGAATCATTACTAATAGTAGAGTATAATATAATTGTCATAAATTATGCAATTATTTTGGACTTTATATAAAAAGAAAATAGTTAGGCAATATTTGACAAACAAAGCCCTCCACAAACATAACGTACCAATCAATATAAAGTAGATTTAATTTAATAGGTCCATATTGGAAAATTTTTGTTATTCAATTGGGATGAATTTTTCATCTTCTCAGCTGTTGTTAAGAAGAGCTTAAAAGGTAGAAACTGACAAATATTAAATGCAAAGAATAATATTAAGTTTGATTTATAATCATTCTGTGAATCATTTGATGAACAAAAGAAGAAAGAGAAAATAAATTCAATGGTCTCAAGTAATGCTGAGGTGAGGGAAAACTCAACTCTCTTTCTGAGATATGAATTTAGTGAATTTACAGATTTATAAAGTTGATTTGTAAACAATGAATGCGAACTAGAAATCAAAGTTAAAATTTATAGTTTTAAAATATGTAAATCCGAATTATGTTCTCCAAATCTTTTATTTTAATATTTTCACATTAAAAGAAAATAGATATATTTTAATCCTTGACAAAAAAAAATCATTAATTGCTTGTTCCCTCACACAACATATGACCTCTCATTAACCTCCACTAAACCAAGCATTATAGATTCATGAACGAATAGGAATTTGGAAAAATATGACTTTATTAAACACAAACTCGTTTTGAAGGGGATATTGTCCCCCATGCGCAGCTACCTTTTCTTCTCTCACACGCAATATTTAATTAAAACGGAAAAAAACTTCATCATCATAAATCAATTTCATTATACTTTGTTTCTAAATAGAACGAAGGCATTTCCATCAACATTCAAGAGCGCATATATGGCGTATTTCTCTCTTTTGATTTTGACCATCATAAATCAATTTCATTATACTTTGCTTCCAAATAGAAAGAAGGCATTTCCATCAACATTCAAGAGCGTATATATGGCGTATTTCTCTCTTTTGATTTTGACCACCTGTCAACCATGAAGCACATGACATGGTGCGCTGCTCATGTTGACAAAGGTGTTTGTGTAAATGTCTAATCAGTTAGGTGCTTGTGTAAATGTCTAATCAATTGATCAATTGAGCGCTGCTCATTTTGACCACACCTCAAATTTTGGGAATAAATGAGAGTTTTCTTTCTTGATTCCGTGTTGGAAAATTCTAAGTGGTATCTTTCTCGATCGGTGAGATTTTAAAGTAGCGGCTCGTAGCCCATCATGGCAAAAGCTCCAAAAAAGAAGGAAAATTTGTAATTAATAGCGGCGGCTATTGCGTAAGGTATCTTGCATAACATTATTTTATTTATGTTAATTTCTTTTTATCTTGAATAGTTGCGTTTGGCAAGGATATAATTAATTATCATTGAGAAATATTTCTTTGCCCCACTTATCTCGCATCAATATTTTTTTCCTGTAACTTTCTTTTCGTTTTAACGAACTAAAACTATCTAACTCACTTTATACTTTTTATTTTGAGAAATAACTTCTATAAATATTTTCTCCTTTGTTCTTCTTCTCTTCTGCCCCTCTCGATCCTGACTCATCTTGGCCTCTCTTATTACTGTATAGGAGGCAACTTTTAAAATGACTCCAAATTTGATTCAAAATTTATAAAAATTCAGACAAAAATTGAATGAATTGAATCTAATTAATTGAATCAAGTATCGCTCTAGATACGTTGAGGTATTCATTTTTTTTGTATTGAAATTAAACTTAATTTTGTTATTTTTTTTTCTTACGAAACGGGCTATGTTGTCTCTTATTTGAAAATTAATACAAGACCTTGAGGTGGTGCGATAATTCTTTTTTTCAATGAATATTTATGTCTATAATATTTTTGATATGTTTGTAATAATTTCTTCATTTATTTGTATACTTTTGATTTGCTAGTAGTAATGTTAAAATTTTTGATACTACTCCAATACTAGTGTACTATCTAATTCGTAAAATTAACAAATCTTTATTCTAGATACAATCGTTGTGTGTTCGATGATAATTATTTGATCTGTATATAATAATAACTTGTGTGTCTCAAGATAATTACTTGATTTATATATAATAATAACTTGTGTGTTTGATGATTATAACTTGATATGCATATAATAATAATTTATATGTCTCAAAATAATCACTTCACTACTGTTAATAATCACTTATAAAAAAAATTTGAATTGTAACATAATCACAGACTCAAAGATAATAGTAATTTTATCTCTACATAATAATCTCCTCATTATTGTATAATAATCATTTATGAAAATTCAAAGTTTGAACTGTAAAGCGACTTTTCAGATGGAACACTTCACAAGTTCAGTGTTTATCAAAATTAAGCTGACGTTCGCTCTTTTTTAACAACTTTTCATTATTGAAGTGTACTTCACCTTAATATTTTTCTAATATGGAGTATTTTTCTCACCATTAACCGAACCTGACACTTTAATAATACCTTTTGCATGTTGCTTTCTTTGTATTTGAGGTAAATAATGTGGCAATAACTATGGGGCTAGTTATTATAATCCATTATCATTGCATAAGTTATCTTGCATAACATTATTAATAATATTATTAATATAATAATAATAATAATAATAATAATAATAATAATAATAATAATAATAATAATAATAATAATAATAATAATAATAATAATAATAATAATTACTATCATCATCATCATCACCACCACCACCACCACCATTAAAAAATAATTAAAGAATAGACAAAAAAAATAAATGATATTTTTATAATATAAAGTGAATGCAATTTGGTAGAAAAAAATCTTCCAAATTTTGTTGTTCATCTTTCGCTTTATTTCACTTGTATTAGACAACTTTGTTCTGAAAATTTCTTCTTCCACCTTATTCAGAAGAGAAATATATAGATAACAAACACCCTCTCAAGAATTACTTCAAACAAGTAGCAAAACTACAAATAGAACACAACGAACATGTAACAACTATTAAGGATAGAAAACTAACGGTTGTAGTAGTTCACTATATTGACGATAGATATATTTTTGCAACTTTTAACATCGACATGTGTCTTAAAAATCTATCCGGAATCTATAAAAGCGCTATGGCGGGCTATTTAGAACCTGATTTGACATTGCAAAATAAGAGAATGGTAGATCTTCTAGAGTTCATTATTGTCTAAGAAGTAAGTACTTGATTGTTTTATTATGACGTCTAAAAAGTGCTCTAATCTGCTTGTGCCTTTCGGTTAAGGAATCTTTGAAATTAATTCATCATGTGTAAGTAAAGTCAAGAAATTAATAATTGTTCTTTAATAAATTTTTGTGTGTTTATTCTTATGACTGATATTAGTATGTGTTCAAGTTCACAAATACAAATTACTTATTCATTGAGTTCAGACGATTAATTCAAAGCGTTGAAACTGATCTATTCATTAATGATGCATTTATGTGATAATTTGAGTCAAACTTCTCTTGTATTTATTAAGATCGTTTACAAACAAATTCCAAAGTACAGTTTTGATGAGCAACTAATGAACCTCATACTGTAAAATAACACGAATAGTTTGAACTCATAATTTAGAAATTCTGATTTTAAATTTAGGATATCAGAAAAATCAGAACAATAATAACACTTCTTTTTATTTATTTATTTTTTTGTATTCCGACAAGTGTATCAGTTTCCATTACTAGAAAACTCATCAAAATATCCAATCAATTCCCATCACAGTACAGACAAAACAGGGAGTTCACAAAAAGACATGCATGAATCTGAATTTCAATTTACATTTTTGTGTTTCTTAATACTTAAAAATTTCTCCACTTTTAAAGAGTAATATTGCACCATCTGGCGGTGTTGCAGAGTATCCACAACTTAGTGGCATCTATTTTTCTTCTCAATTTCTCCATCCCAATTTTGGGCCTCAATTTTATCATGAAAATAATAATTTGGAAGCCTAACTTGTGAAAAATTATTACCACCACTCATGACAAGTGCGTTTGGAAGCCTGGTCTGAAGTGGCAACTGATTTTCCTAGAGGCATCACCTGTTAAAAAAGAAGAGGAATGTTAGAAAAATATCATTAATTACTGGTACCATAATTAATATTAATTGTGTTATTCGTATTAAATAAATTATTATTTATATTAATGACTTTATTATATCACTTATTTTGTACGGTATTTTTTGTTATTCAACTTAAATTTCACTAATTTGAATAATAAAAATACTATATAAAATAAGTTACATAATAAAATCATTAGCATGAATAATAACTCATTTAACATGAATGATAAAATCGGTATCAATGAAGATATCTATATATGAGGTCCAAAATAAATAAATAAATACATGATATAGATTGGGAACTGGTTTTACGGAAAAATCAATGCAAAGTGACGACATTCTGTGTTTCATCTTACTGTAACCGCATAGCTGTGCCATAAACAAGCCATGAAATATGGCAACCTTTTCCTTTCTCTCTCTACAGGGAACAGAAATGCATGGTCTATTTTATGATTTTTATCCATCAGCCGTTACATAACACTAAGTATATGCACCTAGATATCACCTAAAATTTACCATAAAAGAAGCTATATATCATCACAAACTTACATCTCAGAAATTAGAAGAGAAAATTTCGGAAAAAAAAAAAGAAGGATGAACTTCATAAAGTTGATTATATGTTGTGTTCTTGTAACGAATGTAAGGATTCTGTTGCTGGTAAACGGGGCGAATGTTACGCAACAAGCTTCAGCAATGTTCGTCTTTGGAGATTCACTTACAGATGATGGAAATAACAATTATCTCAACTCCATTGCTAAATCCAATTACTATCCTTACGGAATTGATTTCTTTGAAGGGCCCACAGGACGGTTCTCCAATGGCAAAACCGTCATAGATGGAATGTGTAAGTTTTATTGTCATGTTCTGAAGTGATCTTTCTTTAGGTAATTAAGTTTTTTTTTTTTCCTTTTGTTTTCTTGAAGTAGGTGGTATTGGTCAATCATGCTTTAATAGAGTATTTAACTAAATGTTTATTCAATATAATCATGTCTTTTTTTAAAGATAACCAGGCTTTTTTCTTGGAGTATTTAATATTTGCATGACTTAACAGGTATCCTTGAAAGTACCTTCTCATGAATTTTTTGTATGGTTATCTCAATACCTCACAGTCTCACGCCTTTTGTACCCAATATTTTCAGACTTGCTAAGTTTCTATTTATGGTGGGCCTCACCGTGCTTAAAATAAATTCATCCCACAAACTAGCAATGGACTTTATTGGCCCATTTCATGATTTATGGGCTGTATGTGATTTTTTCAAACCTAATCAAAGCTTTTACTACACAATTGCATTTGATATGTTAACCACATTTGAGAAATTGTTCAACAGGTGATCTACTGGGTCTCCCATATCTTCCTGCTCATGCAACTCCAAATCTGAACGGCTCAAAATTACTCGCCGGAGTTAATTATGCTTCCGCTGCAGGTGGTATTCTCGATGTCACCGGCACGTATCTGGTAAATAACTCCAGCAACAATGCCAAGTCAAAGGATTTCATTTCTCTGTTTCATTAAAAAAAATATGGCCAGTAGTCTTCTTTTTAAAATAATAAAAGTACTACAATTTGGTTGAGTTTTAATGCAAAATGTGAAGTATAAAATTTGGCAGGGAGAAAGGTATAGCTTGAAACAACAGGTGCTGAACTTTGAGGAAGACCTGACTGAGATAAAGGCTTTGTTTAACCATGACGATGACTACGACAAATTTCTCTCAAAATCAATTGTGGTGATGGTGCTAGGGAGCAACGATTATGTCAACAATTACTTACTCCCTACACTGTACACTTCCAGCCGTACGTACACTCCTGAGCAGTATGCCAACCTTCTACTCAATGAATACACCAGACAGATACTGGTATGTGAAATTGTTCTTGTTTATTCACATAAATTTTGATCTGAACCTATGATTGGAATGGACTGTTTGACAGGCATCAGCATATGTATGAGTAAAAAGACCCCAAAAGGCATGGTCACATGCTAGTTCCACAACAACCTTAAATCCAATAGGAATTTTGTTAGAGAGTTTATGGTGATCCCCAGTTAAGTCAAGAAGCAGAAGCAAAATACTTTCTGAAAATAATACAAAACACAATGTAGTTATGTTATTTCGGAGCAGCATTCGTCAGAATCGAGTTCATAATGTTCTTTGTGCATTAATTAAGTGCTCTCACTATGATTTTGCTATTTAACTATAATCCTTGTGCTTTCTTCAGGCAATACAAAGCTTAGGTATAAGGAAATTCCTACTAGCTGCAGTGGGGCCCTTGGGTTGTATACCGAATCAAAGGGCCTCAAGTACAGGCCCCACTGATCAATGTGTTGATCAGGTTAATCAGATAGTTGGTTACTTCAATAGGGGGTTGATTTCTCTGGTTAATCAATTGAATACAGATCATCCCGGTTCTATATTTCTCTACGGCAATACTTATGATGCCTTAAATGACATATTAAACAATGCCACAAAGTATGGTAAGTGAATAAGCATAACAGGTTTTCTTCTTGCTCTACTTGTTCCTTTTATCTTTGCCAGAGAGAACATGCACAGTTCTCCTGTTTTTAGGGACTTCTTTTTATTCTTTTGAAAAAAAAACGATATGCATACATTCATGTGCTTGCAATGAAGTTGACATATTTGTTATTAAGAATAACAAAGCAAAATACACATAAATAAGATCATAAACAACCGGACTCCCTGTTATAAGATCACGAAATACAATCTCATTCGCAAATATGCATCCACATAGAACTTCAGAGAAAATAAGTAGGAAAGCACATAACATTGGACTAAAATTAGGAAATTTTTGCAACTTCAGGATTTACTGTAACTGATGAGGGCTGCTGCGGATTAGGGAGAAACCATGGACAGGTTACATGCCTTCCTTTTGCGGTACCATGTACCGAGAGGGACAAGTACGTATTTTGGGATGCATATCACCCGACAGAAGCTGTGAATATGTTCCTTGCAGAGCGGGCATATACCGGGCCACCTTCTGATATTTACCCCATCAACCTTCAGCAACTAGCTCAGCTTTAGTTGCAAGGCAGGCCAAGAACAGGCTTATGAAGATAGTTGTTTGTGTACTTGATTTCCTTGAAGCGAGTTTGATAAAAGCATACAAATTTAATGTTTGGTTTTAATATATTATGTAGCATGCTATGATATCAAGTTAGTGGATGTTGTAACGATATTTATCAATCATATGTTAAAAAGGCTTGCTGTTCAGTAGATGAGATGTGAATACAGTATTCCATATGTATCCTTTCAAATCAAAGCAAATCATTTTCAGACCAGGGTGGTATAAATCAATGATGTCAAATATTGGTAGGGAAAAAAGGGTTCAGTGCTGAGCTAAAACTTGTATCAACTAGCAGAGAGGGAACAAGAATCAAAAGACGATAACAACAGACAGAAAACAAGTTGACCTGAGATCCATTTATCACCCATAAGCACCACTATAGCTTTAGAATTACTCCAGTGAGGAAAAGCAACCAAATTCTCCTTTCCTATATCATACTTGAGCACAGAAGCAGTGAGAACTTTGCAAACTATTGAACTTTCCTCATCCAAGCAAAAAGAGAATACCATCCACTAAAATCCTAAGATTTGATACTTTGCTACTTGCTTGAGGAAGAGGCATGGAAAGTGGAGGGCTTATATTTCTCCATTAACTCAGTAAGAGAAGCATCCAGCTGCTGCTCCAGTTCAACTTCCTTTGCCAGATATTCCCGCTTAAGTTCCACTTTCTTCATCTCATGCATCTTCATCAGCCGTTCTTTCTCAGTCTCAAATTCCTCTACTCCCTTCTCATATTTGTCAATAAATAACTCAATCTCTTTCTTCCTGCAAACAAGTGCACAATTATAAGTACAATTCTGTTTAAAAGGAATATATATATATATATATATATTGCTACTACAATGCATTAAAAAGAACTTTCTACCTCAACTCGCAGTCTTCACTGGAGCCAATGTTAATGTCAGATTGTGTGGCCTTGGAGCGCTCCTCTTGCAGCTGATTCTGGAAGTTCTCTTCCTTCTCTTCTGTCGCTTTGTGAACCTTCTCTATTTGCTCCTTGAAAAACTGCTCCAGGTAGTCCATCTGAAAATAGAAACCAAAAACATTAATTGACTGCTCAGATAATCAAACATTGATGTTTGCTTTTGACTGAGCTTGAATTTTCAAAATTTGAGATGAGAAATTATTAGTCTAAGCACTTCTGGATTGAATTTCCAGGGTTGTCCGCAATTTATGTGTTATCTTAAAAACATAAAAACAAT
This sequence comes from x Bolboschoenoplectus mariqueter, assembly GCA_037678475.1. Taxonomy (NCBI): domain Eukaryota; kingdom Viridiplantae; phylum Streptophyta; class Magnoliopsida; order Poales; family Cyperaceae; genus x Bolboschoenoplectus; species x Bolboschoenoplectus mariqueter. The sequence goes on along the minus strand of CM075263.1, from coordinate 2,013,067 downwards.
CCCTATAATTAATATATTTGTACTTTTAATTTTGTTCAGAAAAGCATGTTAGTTGCATCAAAGATTGCAATCCAAATCTCAGTAGTTTGAATCCAGTGTAAGAGCATCATGTCTTTTTTTTTTTCAGTGGAAGTCTGTTAGAAGGATTCAGAAAATGGTTTTAATTAAGAGGAAGCTAATTACCTCCAGTACATATTAGGCAAAATAATCAACACCAATATATAAATAATACATCAGGCAAGAGTTTTGAGTATAAAATTATTATTGTTAAATACCTCCTCTTTTGTTTCTTCATGGTGCTTGCGAGTACGCTCCCGAACAAGGTCGACACTCTTGACAGAGTCACGGAGACGCTTGGAGACAACGTCAAATGACTGCTCAATCACCTTGGAGCGCTGCTCCTGCTTCACAACCTTCCTCTGCAGCCAGTGCAGCTGCTGATTGTCCTCATTCATCTGCCGCATAGGCCCCACAACCATCTCCTGGTATGACCTCAACTCATACTTCAATCTTGTCTTACCTGTCATTTTTTTGGATGTGCTTTTTGTTCGAATGTAAGGAAATGCTTACCTTAATAGCTCAACAATGCCCAAGTCTCAGCAATAATGTAACACCAAATTATGTGTTTTTGTTGTGGTGTAGGAGTGCGTGCAGAGAGATTAAAAAATTCATCATCAATGTAAATACTGAGGTATTTTTTTAGTATGATGTTAATTATTAACCCAGTATCCTGTAACAATCAGGTTGAAGATGACATCACCATCAACCAATCTTGATATAAAATAACATGTTGGAGTATACAATAAGCATCTACTAAGCAAACTATTAATGAATACCTTTGCAGTGCCGATTGAAATCTTCGAGGTCTTCCTTGCGAGCAAGGTACCCAAAGAGTTGGCGCTGGCCTCCAGGCAGGAACCGAGATTTTGTTTTGCTCTCCCATGCATGCCGGTCAGTACCCTGCTGCTCAAAATGCTTGTGCAAGCGCTCTGCCTCCATGTAACCCACCGCATCAGATTCAAAAATTAGAAGGCTGATCCCACGGTGTCCTTTTGGTCCATAAGAGTGGCGCGCCCTCTTAGCAGCATAAGAGCTGAAGTAGTCCAGCAACTCTTGGTTACCCATGCCAATAATCTGTCCAATGTATAGCAGTAGAAAATGGAACATTTTAGCAGGCAATGATTAAGAGGTTTAGGGATATTATTGGGTTTTTGATGCAATCCTCCCCCCCCCCCCCACCCCCCCCAAAAAAACAAAGACACACACACAACAAACACCAAGCCCCCAAAAGAAACAAGAAAACATAAGCAGACAAATAAGGCATCTTTCCCCTTTCATCCAAGTGCAAAAACTCAGAAAGAAAAGCCGCTATTATTTCAGGAAAATTGTACATGCCAAATCTTGGTGATGTACAATGAATAAACACAACATCCAGCACGAAAAAACCAGTCTCAACATACCCACAATGCTCAGTTTTCTTGAACCAACAATACAAGATATCACCTTGAGAAAAAAATATAAGCAAAGAAACCAAAAAGAATAGACCTTGTCATTTTCATCAGTGTCAAGGAAGGTGTTCGTGATAATAACAATGGGGGGCCAGACTATCTCATGGTCCGTGGAGGTCTCTCTAAGCCCCTGCCATTTGCCATATTGCTCTCCTGCAGGATTGACAGAAGTGCCTCTGCGCCTGAGCTCCTCTTCAAGAAGGGTTGCGAGTTCCCTGTGCAGCTTGACCCTGGTAGCCCCCTTTGTCTTAGCATGGGTCATCAACGGCTGAAGACCCTTGTACCACTCTATTGCCCCTGGGCCATTTGCACATGCTGGGCAGTGCCATTGCCTTGTCTGCTCGTTTATCTCATTCACTTTCAGCCTACACATATTTAGTATTATATCAAAACAAATAAAATGAAAAATTTTAAATCAAATGCTTGAGGACTAATTATTCAACAGACCAGACAGCAAAAGATTTATTTAATAAGTTCCCTTACAATACCACTAATTGCCGGTAACATAATATTACAAATGTGTGCTGTGTGCTGTTATTAACATTCTTGCTAAGGTTTTACATGATCTATTCTTGATGTTTCTGATTGAGCTCTACCAAGATTCCTATGCCTGATTTTCAGTTTGTAGGTACTATCCAACTACAATCAGACCTGGCAATAGAAACTTCAAATTGTAACTAGGAAACCACTGACGGTTATGGATAACATAACAATTTTCCCTGACATGAAGAACAACAAATCTTTTAAGACGTTACAATAATGAAAGGATCAATGTATTAATCACAACCCTTACCTGTCCAGCTCATCAAAAAATGCTTTGAACCACTTGTTCTGCTTGCGGGTCCCATGGCTTTTTTGGCTTGCATCAGAGTCATAATCATCAGTAAGGTCGTCATCACTGTCATCAGCCAGTTCATCATCATTGTCATCGTCGTCAGAGGCATTATTTGTTTCTGGGTCAGAATCTGGTGGGCACGGCACCACTTCCACATAGGGCTGAGGGCCTGCTCTGCGGGCCCTAGCAGCCCAATTCCATCCGCCTGTAATTGGAGGTTGGACACCAGGGTTAGGACGAGGGATGGTTTGTTGAGGTGGTAGAACCTGCGGCCTAGGGTTAACCCGAGAAACTGGTTTACGTGGGTCTGGAGTCACTGGCCATGGGCTCAGACCTGAATTGGGGCCCAGGTTGACAGTCGACTTTGGGTTCAGGTTAACAAAACCACTTCCAGACCCATTACGACCCCTACCAGAACCATTACCACCCCATCTTGGCTGAGTAGTAGAAGATGCATAAGGAGGCGGGGCTGATGTGGGCCCAGACCGGTTTCTGTTCTTCTTGGAAATGACCTCCCAGCCGTCATCTTGCTGGTTCTCAATGACCAGATCTGACATGTCACGGGTTATTGAATCCGAGTTTCCAATGGCCTTGCCTCTGTCAGACATGTCAGTTCGACCCCCATTGGGCCTTTGGGGGTTCATTTTGTTCAGACACTGAAATACAAAATATAAGAACAGATTATACTTGTTTTTTAAGTACAGCAACATTTATTTAGATACCCAGATCATAAACCTTAACTCAAAATTATTCTGTATCTAATGCTGCTGATCAAATACCTGGGAACTATACAATCAACTTAAATGAGGCAAGATATCAACATCTTGTCTCAGGAGAATGGTTTTGTACCAGCAGTTGTTCTAGAAATTTGACTTGACTAGTACTTAAGTCTATACAATCAAGAACTAAAGGAGGGGAAAGATAAATCATGAAAAAACATTAGGCATAAATTCAACATTTTCTTCCATCCTAGAAATAGTAAAGAAACAAGGTAACAAAGTCTACATTAACCCAGATTAGAGGTTTGTTTATACGTAACAAAATAGACAATCTCACAATAAAAAGAACACTAGATCCGATCAATGCTCCAAGAATTTCAGTAATAAGTAAACCTCATCCAAATTAAATCAATCTGCTTGAAGCGACGGGTTAAAGAAAAGTTTCCTACACAGCATTTTCATTTATTTCTCTACAAATACAAGAAACCCTTTCCGTAACAAAAGAAGTACGGAAAAAGCAATAACCCCCCTTTTGTCCGAGGAGCAAGAAAACTAGAAAGGTCTGATCGGACTTAAAAAGTACAAAAAGGAAGAGAGAAAACAGGAAATGGACGATCGACGAAGATGAGATATGGGAATGAGAGAGGTTAAGAGGTTTCACCTCTCGAAAAGCAACCGATCGCCAAAATGCTTGAAGACGATCGTTAGAGAGTGAAGGGTAGAGACGAGAGAGAGAGAAGTGGCAGATGAGACTGTGTGTGTGTCGTCGGAGAAGAAATAGAGGTATCAAAATTTATTGGTGGTCTCGTTCCATGAGTCCCCCATTTTACTGACAAATGGGGCCCACTTACTCCATTTCATCGATGAAGGGAAGCATCGGGCAGTAGACCTTGTCCAGGAGAAAACCTTCTCAGTAATCTGGCCCTGAATTATGGAAAAGGCCTGTTGATTTTAGATAGACTCGGTATATGATAAATGGCAATATCTAACCAAATATTACGGGGACCCACTTTTAGGCAAGGAAAATGGTATGTAAAAGGCGAAAAGGGTTATAATCTATGGTTTTGGTTTATGTCATTAATGATGGATGAAGACCATGCAGAAAGAACGAGGGGTAAAATGTATTGTTTGCCGAAAGAAAAAATAAAAAATATAGGTTAGAGAATCTTTGTACGAGATGGAGGTACCCTTCCATCTTTTTTGTGTTTTCTTTTTCTGAAATGGATGGCTTTAGAAAATGCCGATATTTTTTTATTTAAGATAAAATATAATAAAAATTAAAAAAAGTAGGAAAAGAGAAAAAAAAATTTCAAAAATAGGAGGGACGGATTACCTTTCCCGTCCGAGATTCTTTTTCTTTAGAAAATTAAATAAAAAAATTAAAAAAGTAGGAAAATAAAAAACTTTTTTTTAAAAATAAGAAGGACGGATTTGTATCCCCGTCCGTCACCCTTACTTTTTTTTCCGGATTTTTTTTTCGGATTTTTTCTATTTTTGAAATCAGAATATTTCAATAGAGATTTTCCTCTTGACAGTGATATATTTTGTATATCTAAATCATAGATGTGAAAATAAGCATAATTCATTCACGAAAGAATTTAAAAACAAAAATCTAAATGAAAAAATAAAAAAAGATTGACTGAACCTAAGAATGAACTCATTGAAATTGAATGAATAAAGGATTTAATAAGATTCAATCGGTTAGATCATTAACTAAAAAAAATGTTATTTCTTTTTTCTTTTTTATTGAATTAAATTGATCAGCTTGCTATCGAACATTGGTTTTTGCTTTGGTACTATAAAAAAAAAAGAAATTATAAAATATTTAATTTTTTTATAATTATGAATCCTACTACTTCTAATCCTGCGGTTTCCGCACAATATTTTTTTCCTGTGTTTTTTTGTCCTGTTTAATTTAGAAATTTTTTGCCTGTATTTTTTCGATTTTATTTTTTATCATTATTTATTGCTTTTATTGTTATTACTGTGTAATATATACGATTTTATAAGAATTTATTAATTATTATTTGGGAAATTTGTAATAAATATGTATTTATTAATTTGTAATAAATATTATTAGGGAGGAGTGCTTTACAGTTCGCACTATTCATACTTGAATGGAATTCCTCGAGAAATTTCAGGTATTTATCCAAACTCACCCTAGTACTCTCAAGCTTCTCTGCACCTATAGACTGACAGTAAAAGTAAGAAGATTCCAACAGAGTTAGCGGAACACACTTGGTTTTGTCTTTTTTATTAAATTCGGCTGGCATGGACGGTGCACTCACCCCCGTCCAACTGCTGGGATCCCCTGTGGTGTGGCGTAGCGTGGCATGGCGTGACGTGGCGCACTGTCTTCAACGAGGGACGGGAATAAGTGACCTGTCCGCACTGTTGCGCGTGTGGGGGAGCCGTGCGTGAAGTGACGGATGTATGGGTTGGACCGGGAATCTGTCACCGTCCATTTACAAATGCACGTACGGGATTTCTTTCTCCGTCCATCTCGGACGGCCTCGTCCCACCGTCTTGGACGGTATTTTCTCCCCCGTTCGTTCTCTTTTTTAAATTTTCGACCGTTGGAAGGAAAAATAGGATCACGGACAGAAAAGAGTAATCCGTCCTTCTTATTAAACTTACAGTTCACAATGTGCGTGCGTTTTTTTAGGGATAATTCGTACTAACAGTAGTTATTCTAATAATTAATTAATTATTGAGAACTTTAAATAATTAAATCAGAATTGTAGTAAAAAGTATGAAAAATAAATCAAGCAATTCAATAAAGTTGATTTTAAAAAATAAGTTCAAAAGGAACTTTGATTATTTTGATATGTTGATCGATCGAGTTGCGTATGTAACCTAGAAATTATTTTAATAAAATAATATAACATAATAGTATTTTCATGATTTTTTAAGTTTGGTAATTGATGGATGGAAATACTCTAATTCTCAATTTCAATATCTCAAATTATTTTGGTGTCTTAGAAGTACTATCCAATTAGTTATCCAACCGAACTACCGAAGTAACAAATAATATCATGAGTTTACCATGATCTTTTATTTCTTGATACTATACTACTAGCAAAGCTAGGCAAAAGAGAGAAGAAATTTCTATAAGAATATTTTCTCTGTATGTTTTTTTTTATTGCAAATACTTGTTTCGAATAAATCCAAAATTTTTATTTTGTAAGGTAATTTTTAACAAAAGTTAAGATTTGTATTGGTAACTTTTCTTAACAGCTAATATATGTAAAGGAATTAAATGATTAAAGAACATCACATTGTGAACTGTAAGTTTAATACAGAAGATGATGAATTTTATCTTTTTATGAAAAATAAATAAATGTTTAATTTTTGTAAAGGATATCTAAAACATTAATACAATAGTTAATGAGAATTCGAAAATGAAAATAAATATCGGGTTGTAAGAAAACCTGAAGTAACATAAAAACCTGATAAAAATATCAAGCAACTTTTTTCAGTTGCTAAAAAAAATTATAATTTTGTTTTTTGTTACGTTATTAATTTGCTTATATTGATTTCAAAACTCTTTTAACATGAGTAATGATTTGAATCATCTAGGAATTTCAATACAAGATTCACTCTTTTTTTGTTTGGGAAAAAGATAAAAATGATAAATCTTGTACGTTTGAAATTTGAAACTCACACGATCATTGTTGATAAACACAATATATTCATCATGTAGATCATGTGTATCATGTTGCATTTTAAATTTAAAGTTTTATATCTAAATATTATCAAGATTATCAATGTAAATGATTGTCAAGTGATTCATCCTCTTTAGATAATATATTTATTTTAATTTTATGTCTTATTGTTTTTTTTATTTTTGAATTAATAAGAAATTATGGATAAATTAAATTAAATTACATTATTCAGACTTTATTTTTATTAGAAATTAACAATATGAAAAATTAACTTCTAGCAATTATCCATATACATCAATCAATTTTTACTATGTTTGTGCCTTTCTCAGCATGGACATAAGCTTACTTAAATTAACATAAAAATGTGACAACCTAAATCGGTATGGCTTAATGGGTCGGATCATATTTCTTAAATACAACCATTGGACAATACATTCGCATATAGGAAAAAAGAAAAAAAAAAGAAAAAAAAGGACCAAAAAAAGAAAAATGTCAAATGCATTGAAAAAGGAATATTGGGAAATGTAAGTAATGATTTGGGACCTATTGATGGATACTTTCATAGAATTAGCATGAATTATCAGTACTTTGACATGAATTTCTCATTCGAAAATATTTTGCGTCCATCTTCTTACTATTCATCAATTTATCTATTATTTATTTATTAACGTTAATTATGTATCTGTTAATTGTAAATATATTATTATTAATTAATAAAATTTAATCATTCTATGTACAAAATGTATATAATTTATTTCATTTGTATTTAACAGAAAAGGCTTGTGGGTGCATTACATGTACTAACAATAATGATGGATAAATATTCTTTTTCTTTTTGAGATAAATTGATAGAAATTTTCATGGTAAATTCTCCAAAGTATAATTAAGTTCATGAATTTTGTATGTCTTGATTTTTTTTTCCTCATTTATTTTCCGTGTATTTTAAGTGATATTCAATCCATTAATAAAGATTTGTCACCGTATAAATATGTTTAAAAAAATGTGAATTTTATTGAAAAAGTTTGAGCGAGGTTGAAGCGAAATTACTTCAAAAAATAGTTGGCAGATCTCTTTAATTAAATATTTTAATATACCCACAAAATAACTTATAAAACTATTTCTATATAATATGTGCTGCATAAAGTCACAATTAACAATAATACAGGATTGTGCTATGTTTCGTAGTTGTATCTGCTGCTATTTCAAATTAAATAAATAAATGATTCTATTTTTATTCCATCTCTATTGATAATAAGTTAATAATCAACCGACAAAATATTTGGAGATTTTTTTATAGTTGCTCCTTAAATAATCAATCAAGTTTTACACAGTACAAATGTTACATGTTTGATGTCTCTTGAAAGATTAATATATCACATTCCATTTGCATCGATCCTTTACTACTATTTGCTCCTTTTGCATGTTTGCCAACTAGTTTTGCTCTTTTTAAACAGTTGTTGTTATAATTGAATTTTTTTTCTTTGAAATAAGGATTTGAACCATCATCTTTCTGTAGAGAAACGAGTCATATCACCATTGTACTAGATCTGTGGTTCTACTATAATTGAAGTTAATTTTGATTATTTAAAAAAATACTATCGTATTAATCTAATAATTTCCTTGAGTGATGTCAATAAACGTTACAACACATCAGGTTATCATGCATTGGAATGTTATACTATGTTTTTTTTAAGAATATTTTTCCATAATTTTAGAAATTTTTCATTTTTTTCCCAATCAATAATTCAAAATTCGAATTAAAAATTAATACATATCTCTTAAGATGTCAAAAATTTTCAATATTATTTTCTTCATTTACAATAATTTTCCTTTTTTTCCACAATTTTTAAAACTTTTTGCTGCAGTTCTATGAACAACTCAAAATTCAAACATAAAAATTATACATAATTATCAAGTCAAGTTGTTTCAGTCCAACACCAACACATCACAACGTGACCAAAAGTGACATGTTATAGCAAAGAATGAATATATATATATATATATATATATATTCAACGGAGGATACTGACAGTCACTGTTGGGATTTTGGATGCTCTCCTTTCGAGACGAACTGGAGAGATCTGTACTGTACTACCCACAAGAAGCACCTGAATTGGAACTAATGGAAGTACCACTTGTTCACGGCGATTAAATTGGGTACCAAATTAAACCAATCTATAAAAAAGATTGACTTGTCAAGCAAAGGTTCAGCTCACCTTCATTTCAGGGTAAATTATTAAAGCATGATCCATTAAGCATACATAAAGGATGATATGTTATATTATCCCATTTTTGTTTAACGGAGAACCAAAGAAATATTATATGTGGTTCTCAATTTCTCACTTTTTTTAAATAATTCTCAAATGTTTGTTTTGTCAACTTAATTAGAAAAGATAAATAACAAGTATACACTGAATGATAAGGAAGTGTGCATTATTTACAATGTTTGTATATGAGCTTAGAAAATCAGATGAGCTGAACTTTTAAGCATAATTGATGGCTGTATTCTCAGAAGTTCTTTTAACTTAAAAATAAAACATCAAGGAGTTGGGAATATTTGACAATCAATTTGTAAGAATATTATTATACGAGAGTACAGGACAGATAAATTTAGGATCTCATATCATATACATATTATTTATATAAAAGAATCTATGAGATATCTTACCATTTCCCCCAATTTATCCATGCTTTAAAGTTCGAATGTCTCTGTATTTAATAGCTAATTATGGGACTATATGTATAATGATATATAAAGCAGTAGGCCCAATAACTTCGTCATACACTCATCCCTTTTAGATTTGAAATCAATTTAAGAAATTAGTGTCATACATTAAAACTATGTGATCTTGTTGAGAATGTTATTATTTTTTATTTCTATCTTCTTTCCTTCTATATTTACAAACAATGTACATTACAATTGCTAGCTTTACAGAACAACAATCAACCAAGACCAATATGAATCAATCAAATAATCATTTTGACCCTCATGTTTGGCTGCTAGACCCCGGCGAGGAAAGAGGGAAAAGCGGCAATAATTCTGGCTCGGACATGCTTTCCCGTGACCGGGGCGATGGGTGCAAATAAAAACGTCTCTCTCTTATTGCCCTTTCCTCCTCTTCTTCATTTATTTCCACTGACGGACTCCGATCATTATCCCGTATGCTCAAGCTTGCAACCTCTGATGAAGGTGAGATGATACCAGGTGCAGCAAATAGTACCGGGTTTACAGGACCCGGTTTGAGGATAGTAAGCTTGGCTCGGTGTCCCTGAGCTTTGAATGCTGGACGCCGTTTTATGATACCTGCTGGGGGTCTGCCTGTTGGCGAAGGTGGGGTTGAGTGGTACGGATGGTGGTACAAATGGTGTTGTTGTTGTTGTTGCTGTTGGTGTTGTTGGAGCTCAATTGCGGAGATACTGGTACTAGTACTGGTGGGACCGGTTAGGCGTTGCACGAGTTCTTTGAAGGTGGCTTGGTCGGTTTGGACGAAGGTGGTGGTAGGAGCTGCTACTGGTAGTAAAGAGGAGGAAGGGGAAGGAGGCGGCCTCTCCATGACTTCTCTTGCGTGAAGCAATGGTTGTTTTGGAGGCCCTGCATGCATGGACAGAAACAAGATATCTTTAATTAAGTAATGTATGAGGAGAAGGCATGAAAGATATATGTTATCATCTTTTGTAAACTGCACGTTAGTTCATGCAGCAAATAGTAAAGCTACTATTTTATAAATTGCACATCTGCTAAATGCATGCTGGCAATATTATACTGCATATGCTTGTAGTCTTGTACTTTGTTTATACTCTTGTGCTTGTGTCTTCTGTAACTAAAATTAAGTAGCTGGTACATACCTCGCCTTTGATTTCTCACCAATCAGATACCCACCCACACACCCACAAACACACACAGAGACAAAGACAAAAGGCAAGAATTCCATGAATAACCTTTTACATTAATCTTGCATGTTGGGTTCAGGAAACTTAATTCTACCTATATATACATACACACGAAAAAATCATGGATACTCGACATTGCATAGGAAAACATATAAGCAACGACTTGAATACATGAAATATTAATTGTATGATGTTGACAAGATTAAAAGGGACAACAGTACTCAAGTTGTAGTGCAACTTGTTTTCCAGGACCAGTCCATCATATAATTTCTTACAGCACTAAGTATCCGAATAATTGAGATAAATTCCACCCCAATCCCTTCTAGAGGAAATAAAAAAAATCATGCTACTGTATACACACACAAAGGAAAAGATATAAAAAATAATAACATCATGCTATTGCATTTTAGCATGCCTGTCTGAGTGTATGAACACCATACTAGCAAAAAAGAAACCGGAGTTTATTAAACAACTCCGTGTTCGCATAGCTCTTGTGCTGCAGAGCAAGCCCACAAAAAAGGGTAACAAAAGGGGTGTATATGTGCCCTTTTGGAGTTGCGGTGCAGCAGCAGAGCAACACAACTTGATGCAATCTAGGCACAACTATATAAAGATTCACATATAGTTTTTCAAATAAAAGAAATAGAAAGGTATTTAGTAGAAATATGTTTAGTACCTTCCTTGACTTTCCCTCGACTGCATGTGACTGAAGCAATCTCTCAATTCATCATTTCTTCAATCTAGAGATCTTAATTATCTCTAAAATCGCTGATTCGCTTCACCTGAAACAACAACAGAAATAATCTCTTGATAATCAAGCAGAAGGAATGAGAAATGACTCTATTTATTATTTCATTAGCTCAAGAACATAATATAAGGGGGTACTTATGTAAAGCAAGGCATGGAAGGAAAAGAGATTATCTCTTAAGGTGGCTATTGCCTGGGTCATGTGAGAGAAAAGGACATAAGGCATTTCGTGTATGACTAGAAATAAATGTTATTGATTTGATGATATATCCTTTAATTGCTTGTAACTGAAAGACTTAGCACTACCAGGTGGGAATCTTTGGCTTATGGAAAATTGAAAGCGACTCCCTCTGAAGGGACTAGAGCATTACATGGGTGGACTTGATGCACCACATTGCTATAGACAAAAGACCCTACTTTTCTTTTTTGCCAACCATAGTAATTTAACAAAAAGCACATGGTACTTTTGTTTCCCATATAAGTACTCTTCATTAATAAATTACAAATTATCTAACTAGTTAGAAATATTAGCACCTTAACTTGAGGCAGGAATAAACATTGTTAGGCATCACTTGGATAAAAAAAGTAAAAACCAGATATAGACTATTAGTCTAACTCTAGCTAGGAACAAAAAATGGGGAGCTGTCTAATTAACATTAACATTAACATCCCTTCTCTTGGGGATTAAGAAAGATTTGTTGTGTCTATTTGGCAGGGGGGGGGGGGGATGACTTGGCAGATGAGGTGCATTAATGCAAATTCTTCCTTGGAAGGAATCAAGTCCTTGGGTGGGCATGTGTTAGGAGGCCCCAACAAAAACAGAAAGACATCCCATCATGCGGTTAAGGAAATGTGAACCCCAAGTTTTGTGCCAACTAGCAACTAGCAAGAGCCTTGCAATGGCAAGTCCAATTTGACCAGCACTTCCTTCTTCTTTTTTTAAAGGTTTACCAAGAGAAGAGACTTTACTGTAGAAAGGAAATTTATAATTAGGGAGATGATATCTAGATATTATGATACGGATTTTATTATTCAAATTAAGTGAGTTATTATTCATATTAATAATTTTATTATGCAACTTATTTATACAATATTTTTGTTATTCAACTTAAATGAGCTATTATTCATTTAGTGGTATTTGACTATTTGAGTTAAATAATAAAAATACTGTCAAAAATAAGTTATATAATAAAATAATCAATATGAATAATAATTCATTTAATCTAAATGATAAACTTGGTATCCATATCTCCCAAATATTTTTCTTATAATTAAGCTGATCATGGAGGTTAATTGAGCTGTGGGTCCATTATGCGCATGCATGTTGTTTTGTCAATCAAATTTAATAAGAAAACGAGTGCAAGAGGTATTTACCAAGAGGTTTTAAATAGGTGCAGAGGAAATTGCAAATCCAATTTCTCAGTGGGATTTAATTTGTTGAGGTGAAAAGTGGCAAGCAGTACCAGTGCAATTGCATCCATCACCCTCTTATGTTTATAATCTTTTTTATCAAAAGATCTTTTTGCAGCGTGAATCTAAATATTCCAGTAAAGAACCAACTATCATTATAATAACATATCTTTATTGTCAAAAATCCATGTGACAAAAATCTGGTCTGTAAACAAATGTGAAAAGATTGTGACCTTTCCCAATTAGCCTTTTTAAACTTTTTATATCTCAAGAGAAATTCAACAAATCCATGTGCACACTTAGAATTTTCCTGTATATATACTTTTGCTGACCATGTAAATGTGGAAAGGAAATAAAACCCTAAGTTGTAAATACATACTCGACCTAATTACTACTTTCATAAGCTTTTCATCTCCTCTTAAGAAAAGAAGCAAATCGAGACTCCGTCAATACATACAGATAGATAAATCAAATTAATTCCAAATAAAACAGAGATCCAGATCACGTAAGAACAATACGCATCGGAGAATGCACATATACTAAGAAATCAATACCTTTATATACACGACGAATCAATCGCCTACGCTTTCGTTCGAAGAAGAACCCGGCCTTGAAACTCCAATTGTATGGGCTCGGCCAATGGAGGCCGAGTGCCTTTTGTTGAAGTTCCAAGGCAGCAGCAACAACCGAAGAGTTCCTTCAATAACTCAGAACTTAATAGCGTCACAGAATCCAAACCGAAACAAAGCCATATCGGTTTTTTTTTGTTCATGCGTGCAATTAAGTCGTTCCCCACGAAAGAGAGGGAGAAAGAGGGGAGAGGATTTTGGTTTGGAGGCCGGAGGAGTGTTTTCTTGGAGTGGACATGGCGCATATTTGGTCGGATTGGACCGAGCCCAAGGTAAACGGGGGTTTGACTGAGGTCATATTTATATCGTACAATATAATATATTATCTGTTTAATTATATTAAAATTTATATAAAGTAAATTTTAAATTTTTTTTTTATAATTTATCTATTTATACATAGAATATTGTGTATTAGAAAATCAACATCCGAGGTCAGATGAAAGGATATTAAAAGGATAAAAAGACTATTTTGGGAATTGGATTTGGAGGGTTCTCCATCTGGCGACTGAGATTGATTGATTAGTGTGACTCAACTGGCTTTCCAGCCTGGAATAATATCCAACCGAGGTCTGGTTGGAAATTATTTGAAAACAAAAAAATTGCTCTAGTTTTGTGAACTTTCAAGTTGGAAATTGCACAGTATGTTTGTTTTATGATCGTATAGAATATAGATAGATAGGTCCCACAGCTACACTATTATATACAAACTAACGTGTCACTGGAATAAGAATTAAGAAGGTAACATTCTTGTTCTCATTATTTAAAGTTCCAAACATTTTTTTTTTTATAATATTTAGTCAACAACTCGATCCAGCTCTAATTGTTTGAAGCACGCAGAGAACTGGAAGCGCTACCCAGACCTTTTTCGGCCCATTTAAAATCCACTTGTCCGATTGTTGCCAACGAGGGTTCATCTCAAATGGATGGTAGTACCGAATCATTGCACGACTCTGATCTCATTTAGCCTGACTATTAGATCAAATAGTTAAACCCTCATTGGAGACGGTTCAAATTTGACCTTCCTTCACTAATAAAGGAGACATTCTTATTGTAAAATCATTTACAGCGGGGGCACAATTTCATTTAAATTAAACGGTAATCTATCACGTAAGGAAATCTTAATGCAGAAATAAGAGACGCAAGAACTAATAACTAGAAAGTATACTACATCTTAATGCTAGACAAGTACTCGTCTTTGATTTTTAATATTTTTAGAAGTTGATATATACTAAAAGTAAATCTGAATAAACTTAAATATCTAACGAAGTTATGAAAAAAATATGTGTATATATCCTCATTTATCTGAATATGTGAATTCGCCTACATCACTTTAATAAAAACATAACAAAAACCTCTTTTTCATGGTTTTACTATATACACCCTGTGCTCATTACTAAAGCGTGTAAAACACCACCAAAAATGAAGAGAGGACCAGACCTCAGACATATATTTGTACCATCAAGTGCACTTAAAATAAGAGGGCAAAAATGGGTTAAAAAATAAAATAAAATCACTGGTTAAGGCAAAGAGAAGCCTTCTTTGAGGCATTCAGTTCTCAAGTCCTCCATGAGCTGAAGGAGTAAAGTAGGATCACTTGTTATGATGGCATCAACACGCTCAGAAAGCATTCTTCGCATTGAGTCAGTATCATCAACCGTCCAAGCATACACCTTTTCACCTATCCTGTTCGGACAAGTGAAGCATAAGTTTCATTTCAATTGGATCAACATGTATGGTACTGGAAATTGGATATTCAACTACTAAGTTTCAGAACATCTTGTTGTGAAATCAAATGATTGTTACACCCAGATTTCTGGATTCATTTCATGGGAAAAAGCAGAGCAAAGACTCGTATACCCCTTACTGATGAAATTCTGGTCAATTCCAGCTGAATTGAATGCAACTGTCCGACATGACAAGTGTTTTGTTTCAAACTATACTGTCCCGGATTTATTCCTAAAGTTTTTGGAGCAGTGAAGCAGAGTAAAGAAGTTGACATTATTTAAATCCCATCTAGATGCTTAGAGAAAAGTAGTTGCTTATTTGTGATCAATTGATGTGTTTAATAGTCCTATTATTACTTGTGTATAAAATCAGAAATCAAAACAAAATAGCCCACATAGCCCACAAAACCCAAGAGGATCAAACATATAGAATATGCCCCATAACAGAGTTGGTACTGATGAAAGGTTGCTAATAGACATATGAATTAAATACCAGGTCACATACCTGTGGAAGTTTCTCAAAAGCTTCTCATTAACCAAGGAATGGTATACTCCACCAACATGAGCACCTTTTATCCTCCCCACTTGACTTCTTGCACCTGTCAAAGGATCCTTCATGACAATATATCCAACCTACAGACAAATAAATAAGTTTTTTTCATGAAAACATAGTAATAATATTGTTTTTCTTCGTCCTTTATTAAAATTGTTCAAGTTTATGAATATAATTATGAATGTAATACATACCATCACGTCTTGGGATAAGTTGATAACATCCCTTGAAACCGTGTCACTTTTCGCCCAAATAAGGCAATTTCTACACTTTGTTTTCTTCACCTATGGTCAAGAAGGAGACACAAATATTTATTTATTAGATAAACTTTGCAGACAAATAACTAAGATAAGATCTATACAGCATCTATGAAGATAGGTCAGGTTCGATTGACAATCTTTTTAATTCGGACAAAAGAGAAGAAACTCAATCATTTGACTTGACAATTGCTCCAGAAATACTGAGCAGGATGCAACCCATTGAAATTGTTGGTATCAAAACCTGGTCAGGTCAACTCAGATAAGCCATCATTCACAATTTGCATGACTATTGGCAATTTTTCATTCTAAATTATGAATGAAAAATATTAAGCAAATCGAGAACTTCAATCATTTATTTTAATAAAAATTAAATAAAGACAGATAAAGAAATGTGTTGGATCAGATTAAGTTATAGCTTAACCTGAGGTCCACTACACAATTGTTTTTCTTAGCATGGAAAATGTAATTATTGATTGTCATGGTCCATAGGAACTTACAATAGACAAAGTATCCTCTGCTAAGCCTTGCTCGTACAATGGTGGGCCCACTTTGATATCTAGAATCACCTGCCTCACTGATTCAGAAATCAGCTGCATAAATAAAATGAGATACATCAGAATATAATTGCACTGATTCAATCTTTTAAGTATTCTGGAAAAAAAAGACCAAAAAGGGCAGATGGCAGATGGACCAGTTCCGGTTATTGCAGGACAGTAGTATCATCAACTTATTTTAGAGAACTGTGTATACCTCCAAGGCATTCTCAAGCAAAGGAACTACTTGCTTTTGTATTTCTTTTGTGGATTCAAAACCTGTATCCATCTCTTTTATCTATTCAAAAGCAAAAAGTTAATACTTCAGTAATAAAGACAAAAAAAAAAAGAAATAATGATAAAACAAATCTCAAAGATTCCTCCAAGGCAATGGTGATATTTATTTGATATAGAAAACTCACCTCATCAAAGGTCATATGCCCAACTTTTGCAGTTCTATTACCAGATATTCTTTGTAGATCCCTGCCTGTGTCATATAAAAATTAATTTCACATGCAAATCATAGCTCAATAAAGTTAGTGAACATGTAAGCGGCTTGTGCTTGTATAATCTCATGTCAACTATGGTTCTTTTAGATAACTAGGGAGCCTTATTATCCTGAAAAAACCTCACATATCTCCACAACATGTAGTCAGATAAAACCAGTAATGACCATTAACTATCCTATCGACCAACTTTTATCGGATGAAACTAAGTTTATTTAGATCAAATCTAAATAAAAAGAAGTCATACCTATCATGAAGAGCGACCAAGAATCCATCAGAGGTGCGAGAAACATCCACCTCTATGCAGTCAACACGTGATTGGAGTGCAATTCTGAATGCCTCCATCTGACGAAAATAGATAAAACAGGGACAAGAATATCAGATGTCCAGAAAGCCACAGTCTGCAATATTGACAAGAAAGTATTTCTTTTACATTTCAGTGACATACAGTATTTGGAGCAGCCTTGCTGGAATCACCACCATGAGCACATACTAGAGGCGCTTTCTCAATCCATCCACACTTATGTTCTTGCATCTGACAAAGGAAACATTGTAAAATTATATTAGTTCTTCTAATGAAAAGACTTATTAACAAGTTGCAACAATAAGGAGCTCCTACAGGTGGAATCTTGATATGATACTGGTCTACACTGGCTTATATCAGATCCATTCCATCTTGATCGGAAGTTTTAAAGATAATTATGTTTACTTTCTTGGATAATACACATCTGATACGAAACTTAATTAAGCGAAAACGTTTCATCAATCATATAACTCTCGGATCACATGACAGAGAAGCATTTACGAAGCCAATGCAGAACAAGAACTGATCGCTGACCTGTTGCAAGCGGCGAAGGCGGAAATGGAAGAACAAAGGAGGGATGAGCGCGAGGAAACCGACGAGCAGCAACAGACGAAAGAGCCTGTTGGAGGGAAGGAATCGTGAGATTTCGCGCGATAGTCTGCGCAAACCTGTGCGAGGATTTGGGATCGAGGGTTTCCTCTTCTTCGTCGGGAAGAGGGGTAAAGTGGCGGGAGGAGGCCGAGACCATCTCATTTTTCTCCGTGGTATTTCTTTCTGTGTGTCAACTGAGAAGAAGGGAAACGAACATTGCGGACTAAAATGTAAAGGGATAAAGATTCAACTTTATTAGGATTTAATAAGTCTTTTAATTATTTGGGCCCATACTTGGTGAAGGGCATTTATTGGACCATGGGCCGTTCTAGTTTTAATAACTTTTATTTTTTGGAAAGTGGCCCAGAATTCGGATGCAGAATACTGTTATTTATTGTTTGACTAATTCAGGAATGAAGTAAAAAAATGATAAATAAAAAAAGATGTAGCTGTGCGGACCTTTTTCGCGGCTCACAGGGGAAGAATGTACAGGTACATCCCTGCGCATGTTTGTACGTTCAAGGACTTATTATTTGAGTGATTGTGAGAATTTTATTTTTCGACGGGCGTAAGCCCCCGCCGTTAATTACCCCGGTTCTCGTCTCGAGAATCTCTGATTAATGGGGTAAAGAAAGTAAATATACAGGCTAATTTTATTATTCTCCCTTTATATATTTAAAATGATGTGACATGCATGCACATCCATATATTTTTTTTTTAATTTTATTTGATTATTCTATTTTGTTTAGAAGATCTGAGCGACCAGAAAATATAATTTTCATGAGTTATTTATCAGACTAAAGATATATAACTTAAAATCGAAGAGATATATTATCTCTTAAAATTTGAAGATTGAGAACATATAATTTTATTAATCTCAGAAAATTTGAATATAAGCGTATTGCCAACTCAAAACTCACATAATCAAAGATGTTTGATCTCCAACAAGTACTACATTGACATCCAGAGTTGTACAATCAGTGCTGTTGTGGCTCGTCGTACGGTTGGCTTTTCATTGTTGACCATAATTTCAAGGCCCGTCTACTGAACACTTTCACAAGGGAAGTTTTCGAACTACCTGAATTTCCAAAAATGGATAAAAAGATGAACCGGAATAAGATCCTTAGGTCTATCTTATCAGATGATCCGAGTGTAAAATCAGATTTCACCATAGTATTTCTATATTGTAAAGATATGGAAGCGGCCTTTTGGCGCCGTGGTGACATTGCTCGGACATACATAAGGTGCATACGGGGGACGATTCAAGAGGCCGTCTTCATCCGAGGAACATTGTATGTTTCTTATGCAATGGGTGCGATTTATACTATCGAACTCGGGCCGAATCCGACAGCAACGCTGGTGGGACCTAACAATCCACCTATCACGGGAGTTTATTATCTTGTAGAATGTATGGGTGAGTTAATGCTAATTATCTGTAGGAATCCAAAGAAATTTTTTGAATTAGATAAGGTAGATCTCAAGGAAAAAGAATATTTTCCGTGCACTTACCTTGGCGATTATGCTATATTTTTGGGTCTAGTCAATTTCAGAGGTGCAAAAGAAATGGTATCTATTTCACGGACGTGTTTTATAAACTATCAGCACCTGAATATGGGTGTGATGATCTTGATGTCTTTGACATGAGAAAAGGTACCATCGAACTGTATTATCCGTCTCAGATCCTCCAACCATTTAATCAGCCACCGATTTGGCTGACACCGAATTGTCACTAGAGTGTGTTTCATTCTAATACTAGATGAGGAGGAGGAGGGGGGGGGGGGGGGGGGGGGGGCATTCTTTATCAGGTGCTGAAGGATCAGTGTTTTCTTATGTCAGGCTCTAAATTTGTGTTTTCTTGTGTAGTAATGTAGGTCTGTTTCTTTTGCTTTCTTCAACTTATCTTCTGTACTGAGTTTAAGTTGTTTAAATTTACCTTTTTACATGTTATATCAAAGAAATGCTCAATATGGGAGAACTTTTAATTTAAGTTTTGTGGTTGTTGTGTTCTTCTTCTTATTTCTTTGAAAACAAATAATTATGTTGATATAAAAAAAGGTAATAGGTTTTACAGTAATTTTGGATACACTCCGAGCAAGTGGTGGAAAAAAAAGCGTGAACCATTTTGTTGAGTCGAAAATGAATTTATTATAAGCTATCGGTGCAATGTTACGTACTGTTTGTCCGATCACATTAAGATTCGTATAAAATAAATTTAAAAAAAAAATCCTATAATCTAACATTCATAGACTATGCAGCACAGTACTGCACAACAAAAAACCAGGACTTGCAACCAAATCAACACTAAACCCAGAAGTTAAACACATCAGTTAAAAGAACTCTCAGGACCGTTTAGGAAGATCAGACTGATCATATCAGTGAAAGAAAACAAGAAAAGAAAAGAAAAGAAGCAAAGCCTAATTCCAATCGTGTGCTCAATCATCCAGTTACCAGATCACACAGCGCAGCCATGTGCAAATTTGCACAATGTAATTTGGGCCATTGATTTATCTACAGAGGCAATGCTCAGGTAAGGCCTTCCCTTCCTCGGAGTTTCCCAGCTTAGAGGTAATAATATATGAGTTGTCTCTTTTAGCATCTTAATATCATATCATCCAAGTTTTTCATTTTTTGAAACAAATGAATTAATCCATACATTTATTTCAATCTAAGGAGGAACTTTTATTTAATTTTATAATAGTAAATATTTGACCATTAATATGTGGGGTCAAATTTATCATTTTTCATAATTATTTATTTAATATGTAGATTCTAAAAAACAAAAATTCATTTTTACAAAAATTAAGAGCTCTAATAATTGAACCAAAATAATGAATCAAAATTTTGCATTTTATTATTTTCCATTGAATTTTAATTTTTATAATACTTGCTGATGAAAGAAATATGAAAAAATAAAATAACTTTGTAATCACAATTTGTTACTAACTAACATAATTAGATTATTAATGTCAGACATTTGCATCCAAATAAATCACATAACCATTAATATTTTAAACAACCCTAATATACATGTTAAATATATTTAGTTCATATATTTTTTTTTCATTTTAAAACGTAAAATGTTGTACACATGGACTTTCCTAAGTCAGCATCAGCAGTTAGTTATCTTATTTGTCCGTAAAGAAAGGAACATTCAAAGTATTGATACTTTTCTTATGAAGTATCTATCAGAAGAGAAAAATAAAGTAATCAATGGATTAAATACTGATCCTTGCTCGCCAAGGTTTACTTGACTAATAGAAGAAAAATGACACTCAATGGTGCTTGGCTGGTTCCAGATTGCTTTGGAAAGGTCAAAAAATGCCTCCTTAGTTCTCCTAAATGATTTTTGCTCCAGTTACCATATTGCCCTCTTTGCTCCTTTGAGGAGGAGATATCAACACAAAGCTAATAAACAAATAAATATACAAATACCATTTTCTCATAATGTGTTTACTTATGATTAAAATTAAAATTTATGAGGTTATTAGAAATGTATTCACTTAATAGACGAGATGAAATTTATATTGGGTTATTAAATTTATTAGATTGAGAGTAAAAGTTAAAACTTAATTTTTTTGGGGGTGTAAATGATAATCAAACTGTTAAATATGAGCTACTTAACAAGTCAAAAAATTTCTATATTTCAAATTTTTAATTCCCCAATTTATTTCTATAGAATCAAAAGGCTTGAAGCTAAATTATTTTTGGTAGACATATTTTTTTCACTAATTTCAATATCTTGATTTTATACAAAACGTTTTTTAAAGTAAAAAAAATTATAATTTAAACGTTTAATTAATGATATAGATTAAAATCAACAGTTCAAAATTTTTCCTTTCAAGCAAATAGGTGGTGCCCTTTTAGATGGTAAATATAAAAAACTTAAATATTAAACTTATAAGTCTTTTGGTGAGCTCATATCATTGAAGTCAAAAGCTAAATTACGGTCAAGTGATTTCATCCCAAATAGAAAAAGTTATCAGCGTGTGAGTGGCAAAGTTGCAATTTCGACAACAAACAAGGCCAGATTTATTTTTTACTTTTTCCCTCCATGTCTCCCTATATAAGGTGCTGCCTGATCCAACCTTCATGTCATCCATTAGTCATCACCAAAACACAAAAAAGAAAAAGAAAAAGCCATCCATTAGTGAAATTAACAACAAAATCTCCTACTCTGAATCACAAATATTGATTGATTGAGAGAGAGAGAGAGAGAGAGAGAGAGAGATGAGCCGTTCCAGCATGAAATCCTTAGCCAAGGTGCTTCCAATCAAGCCAACACCATATGTAGAGGAGGATAAATTGTGGAAGCAAGAAAACATAACAAAAAACAAGAAACAAGAAAAACCTCACAAGACAAAGGAGAAGAAACAAAGAAGCAACCTCGACGCTGCCGCGGCATCCTCTCCGTACTTCGCTTTCCATTCTCGTCCCGGCCTTCGATGATTTAATATATATAATTTATTTGTACAATTTTCCGGTATTTGATTTAATTTCATATTTTTTTTAGACAGCGTTTGGGAATCATGGGATGATGTATGTATGGGGCTTGGAACAATTGTTTAATTTGTTTATTACTGCGTATATGATTGCTAATTTTTTCAATTAATTAGATTTGTTCGGTATCAAATTTTGGTCTCAAGTAGTTCCCTTGATATTTTGTTTTCTTATTTCATGTTGAGAAGTGAAGAAAGCTTATTTAATTTGATGCCAGAGGAAATAGTTTCTTTTCTCTTATTTGGTAAGTAAAGAATAATTTACGTACCTTTTGTTTGATAAGTGAAGTAAAAAAATAATTTAAGTTTTTTAAGAAATTTTAATATATTAAACAAAAGTGATTTAAAATGGAGTAAGTTAAAATATTTATGGAGATGAAATAAAATTAAATCATCAAATTTCATAGCTTTTAACATTTTTTATTCTCACTATTTCATCTACTTACTTCACTGCTATCACTAAAATAATTTAATACTTACTCAGTTTTAATTTTACTTCACTTATTAAACATAGAGAAAAAAATTGTCTCATGCGGCAAATTATAATAGAAAAAAAATTCTTCAGACCCACATATAACTAAAAATTTTCTGATTTTTTTTTGGTAAAGTCTAATGCACAAAATGTTGAAGATTATGAACTTTGTATATTATAAGTTTACATAGTAAAAAAAATATATAAAAGTTTTGCATAAATGATAAAAATGTCAACCATGCACAAATTTTAATTAATATATATAATTATATTTAATTGAAAAAAATGGACATGATTCATATTTATTGGAAATATCTATTTTGTACAAATTTAAATTTATAGAAGATTCATACTTAACAACAAATTAATAGCATGTAAAAGCATATTAAAGTTTATGTGCATGCAACAAGAATTGAACAAAAATCATACTGGCATCAAATAGTAGTTGGGCACACTAACGATATAATCATTTTGCCAATAAAAAAAATGGCCAACGAGTTGATTTTTTTCTTTTTTTTTTGGCCACCTGGGATTAATTTATATTATTTTTGTAAAATTTTCCTTGTACCACATCTATCTTCCTTCCCTCTTCTTCAATAATCTTCTAATTTCTTTCCTTTTTCAGTTTTTTATTCATTTTTTTTGGAGTTGGCAATATGTGAAACAATATAATAACCTATTGTGTTTTACTGCTTTTAATCAACAAAATTCCGCACAAAAAATCGGCCAAGGACTGCATTTGCAACTTAGAAATTATTTCAAATTTACATATGATCCTTTTATAAATAATGATGTGATACTTTAAAAAAATTATTTCTAAAATTAACATTTTTTTTCAAAAAAAAATTGCTTTTGAAATTACTAAATATTACGTCATATTTTCACAGTTCAAATTGCAATTACAACATTCATTCTCAATCAGAACATTTATTTATTTGAGCAATTACTAATTACGCTAGAATTACTCTATTTATAAAATCTTTACAAGTGAAATATTGGAGATCTCTAATCCTGTAATAATTGGGACACTTGTATCTTATGTAAAGTGAAACGTCTGGAATAGTGCCAGTGGGGCCCAACCGTCAGTACCTATCGCATTCAATAGATATATTTAATTAAAATTCTAAAGTAATATTGACCTATAATACCGTTCCAGGAAGGGTTTGTTGACTGAATCTTTGATAATTAATTGGAAAAAAAAAACAAAAGAATTTCATTCCTTGCTAGCCAAGCTTGTTAATTTTGACTTATCAACATATATACTCAATTGTACTAAAACATTTTCCTTGCTTGTGAAGGTGCTTTGGTCCAGTCAAAAAAGGAACAAAACAAATCAAATCATGATATGTGGTCATTCTTCCTTTAGAAGGAGAGAAGTATACAATTCTCATACCGTTAGATTTTGTTTGATATTAAGATGATTTAAAGATGAGTAAAAGATAAAATTATTTTTGATGAAAAAGATGATAATTTTATTTTTTATTTATTTCCATTCCAAACAGGCCTTAGTGTTTTGTCCCCTCCCTATAAAGAGGCGCCTCTTCCTTCTTTCCTCCAAAATTCATTGATTCAGTGAACTAAAAACCTCAGAGAGGAAGAGAGAGAGAGACCTGGCAGCTGCTATCAAGGTTTTCAAAAAAGAGAGAGGAGGAGAGGAGGATGAGTTGTTTTAGCATGAAATTCCTAGCCAAGGTACTTCCGGTGACGTCACCGTCATCTCCGAAGGAAGATAAAGAGAAGCAAGAAAAGATAACAAAGGGGAAAAAGGAAGAAACTATTAGTAAAAGAAAGGAGAAAAAAGAAAGAAACAACCTTGACAAAGCAGCGGCGACGACGCCGTCCTTCCCTTTCCATGCTCGGCCGGGCCTTCGTTGATCTATTACCATTTTATTTTTCCTTTTATTTTTCTCTCTTTTTGGTTTTTAGTAAGCGATGAAACATAAATTATGAGTAATTGGAAGAACTTGGGTCAGATTTGAGTGTCAACAAATTTCACCTCATATTTCATGGAATTTTAGCAAAGTTCAGAATGTCACTCTCAAAACCAGTAGTACTTTTCTTTGTCTTTTTTTTTTCTTTTTCGATTTGTTCCATTCCATGTATATAATTTGAGCAAAGCTTACTTTTTGTGATGTCAGCGCCATTGATTTATTAAAATAGACGTATGCAGCGTAATTTCAATATGTTAATTATAATATAACGAGGAATGATAACAATATTCTTTAACCTCGTAGTTACACCTTTTTAGTTGCAATCTACATGCGTTTACATTTTTTTTTAAATATTTATATATGTTATTAAAATTAAAAGTTTTATAAGTTATATTTCTTATCGTAAAATATAATTTTTAATTAGAATTTTTCTATATTATTGAAGAATAAAAAAATAGTAAATATTTTTTATATTATAAACACTTATAAATATAAATATAAATAAATTATTCATTTAGAATAAATATTTTTTTATATGCAAATAAGATATACATAACATGTGCTATATGGTGTAAAAATAATTTGTTTTAACATAATTACCAATATTGTCCACTATCTATGCCTACCAAGTTAGGCAGATAGCTATGATTCTCAACTAACTAATATTTTTCTTAAGGAGTTGATATACAGATGTCGTCATTAATATCATACCGTCATTAATATCATAATTGATACAGATTTTGTTATTCAAATTAAATGAGTTATTATTCATATTAACGACTTTATTATTCAATTTTCTTGTACAATACTTTTGTTATCTAACTTAAGTGTGTTATTATTCATATTAGTGATATTTGAGTTGAATAATAAAAATGCTGTAAAAAATAAGTTGTATAATAAAATCATTAATATGAATAATAACTCATTTTACATTAATAATAAAATCAGTATCAAATACGATATCAATGACAGTATCTCTCAAACATTTCTCTTTTCCTTATTATCTGTATACTTGAACTAGCGTGTGGCATCTACCCTAGTTAATTAGGATCATGGTCATTCTTTCTTGTTCATTTTCTTTTAAAAAAATCATCGGTTTAATTTGGAAAAAAAAAATCATAAGAGCTCACAAAATATTGACTACAATTTATCAGAAGAGTTTCTTTAAACATTTATATGCTTAAAGAGTCCGCAGAGTGATATATTATTTGTAACACATAAATTTGCACCCAAGTAAGAAAATTCTCGGTTCAAATTTTTGGTAAATTTCTTACATATTGTTAATTTCCAAATCATTCATTTCAAAGAGATTCATTATTATTATTAATTATTGTTAATTTTCATAACTAAATAAGCTAAGAAACAGTTGTTTTATTAATTATTGCTTAATCCATTCGTATGAATATTTGACAGAGTGTTTGTTTTACAAAGAAACGAGGTTGTTTTTTAGTGGGCCTGATAACATACCCATGTTGCTTTTCCCATTAATTTCCCAAGAGCACATGAGCCTGTTTCCTCATCTACAATAGAATCCACATTGAGATAAAGCCCTGCTACTCTCCAGCAAAGTTGTGGTTGGAATAAAACACTGCTCATTTTCTACCTCTGGCTTATAAATTTCATGATAAAGTAAATTTCTACATCAAATTTCATTTGTGTTTACTCCTATCTTGATGTCATCTTTCTAAAAGAAGACTGCAGTGTGAATGCTGACAAACATTATAGAAAATATACATTAGCACAGTGCTATATTAATAACAGCTATAGTCATGACTTATTTACATGTATAATGCATCACATAAACTTCTCCATTTTTTTTTCTTTCAAAAGGAAAAAAAAATGCACTCTTTATATGGCACTTGTCATATCAGAAATGCTACACTCTTTGTCAAGAGTGGTAATGTTAGGAGCTTCAGTCCAAACAACATCTTCAAACTTGTAGCTGTCTTCTTCTCTAAGCAGCTTCTCGCTTCCAATATTGACGAAGCCTTGCACGATTACAGTTTTGTGAAGGCCGGGAAGAAGCCTTTCGTAATCAGTATCACCTTTTTCTCCAGTGAAAAGTACCACCTTTGAAAGGTCAATTCCCCATTGTATCGACAAATACCTAATTGAGTAAAGAGACCCCTTTGCATAAGTTCTAATTGTAAAACTTGAGTATAGACAAATAGTCATTTGCACAGATGAGGCACAGAAGAGACAATTGAGAAAGAGTTGGGTCAACTGAGCTTGCTTGCAAAGATAGAGATAATTGAGCCTCTGTGTTTGCATTCTTTTTAGGGTTAATTGAGGTTTAATCCCACCATTCCGGTTATTGAGGTAAAATTGGATCGAAACAGTGACCGATGACATGAAAAAGGTAAACTGGGGCTTAATTGGGATCTTGGATTATTGATGATTATGGGGACTATTTTTAATAAAAGTTGGATCAATACACATTTCAGTGTAAGGCAAAAATTAAATATCTAATGGCACAAAATTTAGTTCTTAGAGAAGAGAGCTTACCTTAATGCATGTGATCGAGAGGCAAAAAGGGGAACAACATTTAAGCGTCTACAAGCATGTGTGTAAACTAGATTGCACCGGAAGCCACGCATTCTCAATCTCTGTTTAATACCATCGGTCTTTCGCACCTAACAGACACAGATGAACCCATTTTGTATATTTACATTTAAAATTTCAAAACTACATATTGATGTTATTGTGAATTTTAAAATTCAGAAATTTAGTTTTTAAGTTGTATAATTATTAGTTCCCATTTGAGCTACTAAAAGGTAAAGACATGTATTATCTTACCTTGTGGATATAGTGCTTCTGTATTTCACCAGGTTTTAACAGATACACTTGTTCAACATAAAAATAATTATTGCTATACAAAACTTTCTGTAATGCTTTATACCAGATACAGATCTGCACTGCTTGACCTCTTCTATGTACTCGCTTTGCACAATTTTGTGATCAATTGAAATTCAAAAAGGTCTGATAAAAAGCCTAAATAAAAGAAAGTGCTCGTGACCATGAAATATGAATAAGCAACTCACATTGGCTTCCAGCTTAACCGCATAAGCAAAACAATAATCCGAACTCGCTGTTTCATCAAACACCAAATCACCATCATCTGCTCCATCCAAATTTCCAACCTTGACAACTGTCTCCTGCACATGCTCCCCAGGCCAGCGAAACCCTAGATGTGCCTCATAATCCAAATCAGCTGATGTGTCTCGCCATGGATAGCACACCTCTGCCCCACTACTGCAAATCAGGGCATCGAACCGGGTTGGGTCGATGTGGCATGATTTGATTGCCTCAAGGGTTTCATGTAAAGTGGACCCAGTAGAGAGCACGTATCCTATCCGGCCATTTATTCCGTCCACTGATGTTACCTTATTGAGGATTTCTTTCAGATTGGAGATTTCAATTGTTCCATCGGCATTGTAGCAGTCGACGGTGATAACGAAAATCCTTTGCCTGAAAATGTATTGAGATTTTAAAATGTTCTGTATGTACTGAAGCAAGGCAACAAAAACTTGCTATAAGAAGCACAGTTTTTTGTTCACTTTTGTAGAGATATGACATTGCAGCAATAATTAAAAGACGGTTTCAAGTGAAAGCAAAGTGTTTTGGAACCTCATTTTCAGTACTACAAATATTACGGTAATCAGGTGAACAAAACAAGAAAATGAAACGGAAAAACAAAGAATTGGTCCAATCATTCAAGAGAATAGTGAAAGAAAGAACTAATTAGAAGTACAAAAGAAAACAATTCATACAGAAAGAAACAGAAACAAGCCAAAAAATTATGCTCAACTTCTGCATCATATCAGCTTGTCACCAAACTGCCCTGTACACCGGTAAAGATTCAAATGGCAAAGTTGTCTTTAATGGTACCTGTGGCCAGGAGAGAAGGACAGGGCCGATGAAGATTCTATACGGCGGATGCAGTGGGAATCAATCAAAGACTCAGTGGCCAATGCATCTGGCGAGTCGGTTGAAAAATGCAAAGAGAGGTCACGGAGCGATTCAGAGAGAGGCTCAGATTGGGGGCCCTGTTGGGCAGAGAGGGAGAGGAAAGGAGAGGATGAGTACAGGAGGAGGGAGGAGAGATGGGAAAGGAAGAGGCGACAGTGGTGTGGCCAGGAGAAGCGATGGATGTGGCGAAGCCCACTCCGGCGGCAATCCAGCCATAGTGACTTCTCAGCCAGGAGGCAAAGCAGTGCCTCGGAGATGGCCACCTGGTCATGTGGGTCCACCAATAACCCATTGTTCAGTGCCTTGTAGGGAAAAAAAAAGTTGGTAAAAGTCAGATGTTGAAACAGATCTGAACCATAGAAAACTGATAGCACTGGATCCAATGATGTTGCTGCTCAATGAAAAGGTAAAATGAAAAATTAGTGTTGACTAGGAAAATGTAAAATAGAACCAAATAAGCACAAGACACAAGTTAAAATAAAGGCCAATATAAAACCAAGACAAAACACTAGAAAAGAGAAAGGTTAGCTATTATTTCTTCCCAGTGGTATATTTCTTCATAGGAAAATCAGCATAAGAAAAGTTACCTTGAGAATATCTACAGGACCACCATTCTTGGTCGCCACAACTGGCAAACCATAGGCTGCTGCCTGCATATTTAAAAACAACTTCATCTAAATATACTACACAACTTTTCATATCTTTTGAAAGTGCAGATTTTAATACAATCTAACTGATACCTCTATGAGTGTGAGGCCAAAGGGCTCGACTAAGGCTGGATTGATGAACACTCCCTGCAAATAAAAAAATCGAGCCAATTGTGTAAGATGTTCTTTTTTCTCAGTACCGGAAGCACAGCCAAATTTCAAGTTGTAGCAATCAGATACCTTGGTCTTAGCAGCAAGACAATATATGTGTGGAACATCAGATTGTTTGTGATGCTTTGGATATGCCACCTTACCATAAAGATCATATTTGTCAATAAGTTTTAGTACATTAGTCAAAACCGTTGCACTGCTGCCCGTCATTTCTTCTATATCATCCCTGTTTCCCAAAATCAACGTCTACAAAAAAGAGTGAAAACATTTATCTCTATTTCATAAGAATAGATTAGCAGTAACATAATTAACTACAAAAGAAAATAATGAAATATATAACAAAATACCAAGTTAGCAAGCTCTTGGAGATGGCGACTTTCTCCATATGCCTTTAAAAGTGTCATGACATTCTTCTTTGGATCAGGCCGTGAAAGCGCAAGTATCATTGGCTTATGTGGGTTCGTAAAAAACCTCATAACCTGTTTTTTGTTCAGAGCTAGAAATGAGATCATATAAAAGATATAAGTCAGCGATTAGTTAAAAGACTGAATTACAGTTACCTCAGACCAAATAGGAGGTAGATCCCTCTTGCTCTGGGAGCTGTCGGAGCTGATTAGCATTTGAAGGTCACCATCCTTCTCCAAATCTTGGGTGTTGACATGGCTGAAATCCATCCCAGGCGGTATAACCTACCGTTGAATTTAGCAAAACATGAGAACAATAACAATAGATTTAGTACCTAAAATTAAGCACATGAACTACCACTCTGCTGTGTCATTTCAGTACCGTAGTACCGTATTGTAAGTTATTGTGCCTTCAGTACAACACACACACACAGAGGTCGGATTCTTGTAAGCACACAAGCGTGCATACATGACAAACCCAAATTACTACAATGAGATGGCCCAGGCAACAGAAGTTAAGTTTCTGGTAAAAAGAAGAGGATTCAAGAAAATACTGGGACTTACGACCATGCGAGGCATGTGCCTGCCGAGACAGCTAACCCCTCTTTTCTTCCTAATCCTGAGCTTCCTTTCCAACATCAAATCAAACCCATCATACAACCCCCACTGCTCCTCAATCTCCTGCTTGGTGCTCGTCACCACCATCTCAGCCACATCAATCCCGGTCTCTTCCCCTTCGATGCGGCGACTAATCCGGTATGTTGAGTTGATATCATTCTTCGATAGACGTCCCTGCTTGAGCAGCTGCTCCAGCTTGTTGCGTCCCAGTGAGTGCCCCGTCATCACCATTGGTACGCTCAGGATGCTCGCCAGGTTGGCCGCCACCTCAGCAGCGTCCGCATAGTGGCTGTGAATTGCATATGGCCATACTGGGACTGTAGCACTGGATGGGTTGGAAGAGAGCTGCTCGCCAAGGGATCTGGCCACATTGGTTATGTGGGCCAGGGCCCGGTCCACAAATTCCGGGATGTGGGACCAGAGCGATTCCTTGGGTATATACCTGATCAATTATTACCAAAACGGGATATAAAAGATTGCCTATATCTGCATGTGCATACTAGTACCTGGCCTTACAAGCTGATGTGTTGTTTACCAATTCAGCAATGACCTTTTAATGCTTATTCGGTCTATAATATATACTGTGTTTAGTAACTAAAAGATGTTAAAACATATCAGAAGAAAGACTGGAGCTCTAGCAGTTGAAACGGCTAATAAGTTTGGCATTGTACTATGTTTTTCACACCGGCGATCGCATGGTACAATACATGTACCTGTCTTATTTGATGAAGTCTTGGGGATATAAAACTTTATACAACTAAAAATATATTCAGAGCTGAACAGGCTTTTCATCAAACACATCATGTTCACTTCATCAAGCAACATGATAACTTTAACTGTTTAAGAGAAGAAAAGGTTCTCACTTATCTTTGGGCCCACAAGGAAGGCGGATTATGTAGGCCCCACAGGAATCGGCGTCTTCCACGTCAGACGGACCGCTAAGCATCTCAACGGGTTCGCCATACGTCCAGTCGACGTCTGGAGTGGAGATCTGCCGGGTCAGAAGATCGACCCGGTACACTCCCTTTGTGGCCGCAAGTGCTCGCGCCAGCTCCACCACATATTTCACCTGATCAATGTTTTTTCACTTTATTATTTTAGCATATACATTTTGATTTTTGCTACATCTTTTTCTGATGCAAAATGAAAATTGCAGGGGTAGAATACAAAAGATATTTTACATTGCAAGGATACAAAAGATATTTTATACAATGGAGAATTCACCTTTTTTTTTATCTTTGAACATTCTTCAAAAAATTAAGTTGATTTTTAAATTTTCATTTACATTAAGTTAGATCCTTATATTTAAAAAATAAATAAATCAATCCTTAAAATTAAAAAAAATTAAATTGGTCCTTAAACTTTAAATTTTACTAAATAAATTCTTAAACTTTGAAAAAAAAATGTAATTTTTGGACCCTGATTTTTTTATAAAAAATTAAATTGGTTCTGAATTTTCATTTGCATCTAGAGTTATCAATTTTTTATTCCACCTAATGCGACAATCGTATCCAACCAAATCTGATTTGATATGGCTTCTTTAAATTAAATCAAATACAAATATAAAAAATTATATTTGTCTTGAATTGGTCAAGTCAGGTTGAATCCGACCCGATTTGATTTAAATCGAACTCGACCCGTTTACAAAAATAAAATAATGTCAGCCGACCCGACCCCACTTGATCTATTTATATCCTTATTTACACATTTTTTTATTACTATTATAAAAATAATTAACTGAAGGTTAGATCGGGCTAAATAATGTTTATTCGTCGGGTCGGACTAAAAACTAACACTGCTGAGTACAAATGAAAGTTTATGGACCAATTTAATTTTTTTTTTGAAAAAATTTAGATACTATAACTTATATTTTTTTTAAAGTTTAAGAACTCATTTATATAATTTAAAGTTTAAGGATTTAATTTTTCTGAAAAAATTTAAGGACTGATTTAGTTTTTTTTTATAAAAGTTGAAGAACTAATATGACGCAAATAAAATTTAAGAATCATTTTGATTTTTTTTTTTGAATTCAAGGACAAAAGATGAAATTTTCATTCATACAACGATCCGTATAGACTATAGAGAATAGAGTATGAAATTATTTCTGCTTCAATGAATTAATGTGGACTAACCTGGCCCCCAGTGTCAGAGTCTCTCCCCAATTCCATGTTTTCTCCACGTATAAGGCCATGCAAACTGCACCAGAACCAAATGCACAAACAGGATAAATTGATCTTATTCACAAAATTGCACATTGTAACACATGCATTAAGAGTCTTGTTTTTTGAAAATTTACATCAATAACACGCACACGCACAAATTTGATCACAGTTACTAAACCAAAATAAACTCAATGGATTATTACCTGATAAGAACAATATAAAGATGTTCTCTTTTTCCCTCTTCATTCTCCTCGTCAGACACGATCCTTACATCCGAGTTTATCCTCGGATAGACCGCATCCGAGGAATTGTCAACCGATGATGCACCATGGTTGTTGCTACCGTCGGTTTTTTCTCTCTCGCCTTCAGACAACTCCGACAAATCCTCCGCCGCCTCCTTGCTCCCTTGCTGCTGCTCTAGTTTTCGTTTCAATAGTTGTCGCGTGTCGTCTGACTCGATCTATTTCAGAAATAACATAGTGATATCAGAAGTTGTTAGTTACATTTAATTGAGAGTGTGATGTTAATTTCTCTTTAGAAACATGTTTCTTTGTGTCAACTAAAAAGGATAACATGAGATGTTTAGTCTGCTCAAAACTAATTCATATTATGTGAATTTTGTTTACTCAACAATTCCAAGTTTTTCTTTTTTCTTTTTTCTTTTTTTTGAGATAAACTCAACAATTCCAAGTTTTCAGATATATTCAGTTAAATAAATAGAAATTGACTTCTCTGATAATTCTACGTAACAAAATTATTCTAGAGTAGTAATCTCTTTTTTTAATAAGGGCTCATGTTAGTTCTGACATTTATTTTTGTAAATATTTTTGTGAGATTTGAATCTACATATCTCCGAAGAGTAGTAATTTGCTTGAAAATAATTCAAGTTATGTGAATTTTGTTAAATCAACAATTAAAAGTTTTCAGAATTAGCAGAGAAGAAACAGGGGCTTCTCTGATAATTCTATGAGACATTATTAATTAACTAATTAATTCTAGAGTAGTCAATTTTGTGCTTTCAGCAAGTGGGGTATCATCCACTAGGCATTTAGTCCCAAAACAGAGGATAGAGAAATTAATTTTTCCTTTTGAATCAGTTATTTTCCTTTCTTTCATAAGTTTACAATTTGGTCATACGTGGATGAAGTGTCATCACTGTTTCAATTGCCTTTTGCACCATACCAGAATTATAAAGTATGCATTACACATCAGTCACATATTCCATCAAAAGTATATATATATCACATATATACATGT
Source organism: x Bolboschoenoplectus mariqueter (assembly GCA_037678475.1). Classification (NCBI taxonomy): domain Eukaryota; kingdom Viridiplantae; phylum Streptophyta; class Magnoliopsida; order Poales; family Cyperaceae; genus x Bolboschoenoplectus; species x Bolboschoenoplectus mariqueter. The sequence continues at coordinate 1,979,065 of CM075263.1, read as the reverse complement.
TCACAAAGAAAGCACATCTATGTATTATACCTGTTTCTTTCTGCGTGCCAAATGCCATATTCTCCAGCATAAATTCTCCAATCTGTTATTCCTCTCTTGGCTACTCCTTGTTGCCACCACCTACACAATTTTTAATTTAATTTAGTGTTATATATATATATATATATATATATATATATATATATATAATTTTATCAAGCAAATTAATTAAAATAACCACCATGTTCATTCATTCTTAGAAGAAATTAAAGATGATAAAGAAAGCGACATATATATGCATGACTTATATTTCAAATAAGGGATTAATTAGATGTATCAGTTTGACTGATCTTTAATTTTGAGTCTTAATTTGTTGCCTCATAATCAGGTAACTACGTACAAGTGCTACATATGAAATTAATTAATTAATCACATTGTACAGAATTAAATAGATTGACTAATTCATTCATGTCATAGAAATAATCAAGACATAATAAATAAACAAAAAAAAATAATCACAACCTTAACCCAAGTCTTATGAAGATCACTGTCGTCGAACCGGCTGACGACTTCCTCAACGAAATACTTGGTCGGGCTGTACGCAGCCTCCTTCTCCTTGTCCCGGCCGTGCTTCTGCGATTCCATGGTCATATTGAACTTGACAGAATTAGAGAGATGCGATCGGGTCTGTTCTTTTCTCTTCGTGCCGGCATCTAATATGGCCTCCAAGTAACCGTTGATCCACTCGTTTTCCGCCATCGATCGATCTCTCGTGAGTTTCTTGATGGTTGTGTGGAGAACTTTTTAGTGGGTTTGAACTTTGAACTCTGAAGAGAAGAGAGAGTTAGTTCTCTTGCTTTTATAAGAGAAGGGACCAGAGAACAGTTATAATTAATTGAGGGGGTATAAGTAATTAATTTACTGGTTAATGATGAAAAGAGCTCATAAGTTATCCAACGGTCCGGATTGATTTGATCTCGTGGTAAGCAAATAACTTACTACAATATGAATTTTTTTTTAAGAAAATTGGGGATTTATTTGAAATTTAAAATAACGGCGTTCAGTTCAGAATTCAGATGCGGCTATCCGATTATTTACGAGTTTCGCAGTTCAACGACATCCGATTCCGACTTCCAAGAATTTGTTGTTTGGATGTTCTTGGAGAATGTGCAATTTAATTGTAATGATTAATATGTATTGACGGAAGATTTTAGTATGAATTAGATTAATTATGTTATATATATCATAGTTTATATCGTTATTAATTGTAATTCGGATTAAAATTAATCGTTGTAATTTATTAGCTAATTAAGCACCTGATTGAAAGTCGAGTACATATGTTTCAGCCGTAAATATTTTAGACTTTTGTTTTTTTTTTTTTTTGGGGGGGGGGGGGGGGGGGTTGGAAATTATCATGGCACGGATCTCGATGCACATGAGTTGTTCATATTTGTGATGAAAAAAATTTAATACGTGATGTGATTTCATTCACTGACATTCTCAAATGAGTACTTGCAATTGTCAATTTTAATTATGTAAAACCAAAATAAATTAAAATATTATATGAGATTTATAAATTGAAATTAAAAAAATAATTGTAGGGAATAAAAAAGTTTGATATTGTATGATGCTTAATTAACTATTAAAGTTGCTTATGTATCAGAATTCAGAAGAGATAATTTTTCATAGTTATCTCTTCATAATTACTCATGAAATTAATTAACTATTAATTTCATGAGTAATTTCTCATGATCATAAAATCTCATGAAACGATTCATAAAAATTCATGAGCCAAAAAAATAAAAAAAAAAGGAGAAAGAAACACACATATAAACACACACATGGAAGAAAAATTAGGTCTGAGTGATTTCCTTTTTTTAAATTTCTTGTGCGATTGATATATAATTCATAAAAATTTGTGGAAATAAATAATGTCACATTGTAATGCAAAGAAATATCTGACAAATCATGCATGATGGAAATTCATGTCCCAATGGTAGGATCCGAATATATAACTAAAATCCGATTAGATATTGATCACATACACCAAATCTGTATCCATCTTTATTTTCCAAATTAAGATACATACATTAATATCCATAACATATATATTTTTTTTAATAAATATAAGAGTTTAAGTTATTCAATTTTAAATATTCATAAAAGAATTTTATTTAAATTTCGAACATACGGCCTCTCATATAAAGAGATCATGATATATGTACGGATAAGATATTAAACAAATTTTAATGCGGTGGAATATTAAATAGATATGAATAGAAGTGGAAATAGAATTTTTATGATAAATGAAAACTTGCAAAAAGAAAAAAAAAAGAAACTCATGCAATAGATTTATAATTACTACATCAGCATTTGTAATTAAATTGCAAGTGAAATGTACTCTTTTATGAATCATTATAATTTCAAACATTGTTAGTCCAATTAATATTGTCTATGAAATTATTTCTTTGTGTCTGCTTCAGCAAAAACAAAAAAAAAATATGTATTTTCATGTTATGCTCTTAGAATATGTTTATTCTGTAATATCAGCAACGAATAATTATTTCTTAAATAATGTTATCTCTATCTTCAATATGTAAGACTCATTCAATATTTAAATATATTTTATTTTACATCACTCAATCGGCCATATAATTTAACTGAATTGTTAAATAATTGAACAAGTTTATTAAGTTAACAATTTTAGTTACATCTTTATTATTCATCAATTCTCAATTCGATCGGATGGACATGCTTCGAATATTTTGTGGATCGAATAATATACGAGAGGTTCTGCCATGGACTAAAATTTTTAACAACTATTGTATTTTAATGAATCACAATCATTAATCTCAGCTTGATCTCTTCATCTATAATATAAATTTTAATCCATAGCAAAATTAGTCATAATGTAATTGACACAAATTAAAATTTTCATGTTTAATGACACTAAAATTAAAATTGAATGAACAATTAATGTGATTTAAGCATTAAATTGTCTTGTGCAATGCAATTCAACATGCACCAATATATTATTCTCCAAGCCTAAAAACAATAATTTATGCTCCTTTTCAAACTTTCGGTTGCCATCGACTGATCCACAACTTGACATAAATTTTCAAATTCTTATTCGCACAAAATTAAAATATCCGCTTTAGGCCCAAAATTTATGAACCTTCATTACACTAGGCCCTTAATATGTATATATATATATTTTTTCTTCTTTATTTATTTATGGTTCTTTTTGTTAGATCAATTCGTTCAAAACTTATTTTAGCTCAATTTATTTGTAATTTTTTTGGATATTTCTATAAAAGATCGAACACGATCGATGTGTGATATTATCATTTTTAAATACAAATGAGTGAGTTATGATATTAGGTTATGTACAATACATATCGAATCAAATATCAAGTTTTGAGATTCGAATTGTCGGTCTGAGCCGCTCAATTCAATTTACATATTAAAAATCTTATACAAAAATAATTTTACATTTTACATGAGTCTTTTATTATCTTTTTTAAATCTTAAACTAATACATAACAAACTATCTTTTATTGAATAAATTCAATTTAGTACTTTTAAAATCAATCATTTTCTTCCCAACCTATATTTCACTCATTTCGATCAAAGTATTGAATAACTTCATATAAGAGAAAATATAAAATTAAATTTGCAAGGACCCAAAAAGAAATAAATTGATATAAAGAGAGGAAAAGGATAAATGTAACATGAGGATAAGAAAAAAAATAGGAAAAAAAATTGTGAGATGTGGGCCCCAAAGGAAATGAATGGTGTGAATTTGGAAGGTATTTTTGGCGCCACAATGGAATCTAGGAGGATTGAAATGATATATCCTTTGGTATATACCTTCAAAATAAAATAAAATTTTGTTTTGTAATTTTTGACTGAATTTCTTTTTTTTGCTTCTTGGAAGTAGGAATTATACTCCACCGAGTAGAGAGAGAGAGAGAGAGAGATAGAGAGAGAGAGAGAGAGAAATCAATTATTGTCCACTTGAATGGTTTCTTGCAATTTTTTGAGAAAACTAAATAATTGTAGTGTTCTATTTTTTTTTTATTTCTCTATGTCTAGTGTCTAGCTTTCCCTTTCTAAGCACTATTGCACCAATAATAAAAGAGTGAGCAATCCCTTGAAATATTGACACCATTGCATGCATGATATGCTAAGATAAAAGGGGATGATGATTGTTTTATTCTCATCTTTATACAAAAAAATTGTTATAATATTTTTTATACACTATGAAAATTATCGAGTTTTAAAGCTTTTTAGCCAGGGTTACATCACATTTAATAATAATTTTTAGATTTATTCTTTATGTTGATCAAATGATTCATATATTTTTATTTCTCTCTCTTCACTTCAAAATGTATTTATTGTGTCTAAAGTGTTATATAACTTCTTAAAATAATACAACTCTTTTGTATTTCTACGTGAAATTTTTTATTTAACTAATTATGTTATTTTTAATTATACATAATATTATCTTTTAAGAAATTTTTTTTTAATTTGTCACATATAATTTTATAGTTAAAATTATTTTATTAAATTTTTTTTTGGGGTTAAAAGTCCGAAAAATAGCCCTAATTTTTAATAATGTTAGTATCGTTGGATGCTCATGCCAAAAGAGAAGTGATCTTGGGCAAACTTTTTTTAAATCAAAGGTTAGATATAATTTGGCACAAATATTTATTGCAATATATAATCCTCGGACGAGACAAGAATTTGGCTTTAGCAATTTATCTCTTGTTCTTAACGTTTTTTTCGTTAATGAAGCATATGACAAAATGCAAAGCATCATGGTATAGCATTTTTGTAATAAAAAGGATAATGGTTATTTCCTATTGTGTATTAATTGTTTCGGCTTTTATTATTTAAAAGTTGCTTAATTAATTTCTCTATTACTATTAGTGTTCAGTATTTGTACTGCCATTTGATGGATTGCTTGTACAATATTTTTATAATCAAGACAAACATTCAATTAACACAGATATTTCCTTGGTGAATAATCTTTTCCTATTTCAAGGAATATTATTAAATATTGTTTAACCAAGTTATCTCATCTGTGCCACCTTCCCTCAAAATTAAGAACCAGATGCTTCCCACATGCAATGCTCCAATTAATGCATGACATCTTGAACTAAGGATCAATTGCAAATTCTCATACAAAAAAAAATGAAACATGAAAACAAAAATGTATATATTTCAGGGGGGAAATGTAACAAGAATTGCAAAATAAGAATATCCAGTAGCATGTCTAAACACTAACACAAGCACTGAAATAAAGAACTAAAAAATTTACCTCTTTTCTAGTCCTTTATCAATTATGCTTAATTTATTCTGATCAAACACAAAGAAACTAAGGATTATATATCTTTTTAAAATTTTAAGTCTGAGCATATTCCATGTTTTGCTCCTAATTAGCAACCTGTGGCAAGTTGCTTTGGTTAATATTCATCAAACAACTCAAACAAATGGCCAAAGTACTAATTAACTTGGAATCGTCTCATCCGATAATCTCCGGCAATTAAGACAAAAAGTTGTCTTAAATCTACTAACACAACCCCGAATAACTTTCGTTTTATAATCTATATTTTTACTAATTTATTTTTCTAATCAGATTTCAATCATAAAAATTTTGAAGACTAAAATCTCAAACACACCTCACAAAAGTTGTATCAGAGCATCAACAACAGTATCTCCTATGTTGCCATGCATGTTGTTATTCCTAAAAATGTTCCTAGGCTTTATGATTGGTAGCTTAATTGATAAAAGATTAATTATAAATTAGGGGTATTTGGTACCATCAGAAAGCAATGGCAATGATTACTTCATCTAGCCCCTAGGTTAAGAACTTGAAAAGGAAAAAAAAAAAGGAAAAGAAAAAACATAACAATTGGGCTCTACAAACTTTTATATTTTATCCGTTTAATTCAAAATATCAGGTTGGGCTGGATAAAAAATTGATTTATTCTCAGCTAAATAAGGCCTAGAAATACAGAATCAGAACACCAGATTGGGTCAGTCTGTCAGGTCCTTGTTTTTTTTTTTTAATTATGATTTATGCATTCCTTACGACCTACATGGTACAATTTTATTTTGGGGGTTTTTTTTGACCGTCAAATCAATTTATCTTCAAACAATTAGCGGGTCACGAGTTGAGTTTCAGATTGTCTAATTTTGGATCGTGTTTAGATTTCGAACAGATCAAATCGGATTAAATTGGGATTCGGATCGAATTAGGAAAAGTTTAACTTTCTAAAAATTTTGAGTCGAATCAGGTTCACATCAGAAGGATCCGCAGAACCGAATAAATTAGATTTTGCTACTTCTAAAATGATATTAAATAAGTCAAGTTCAAGTTTGAATTGGATCGGATCAAATTAGTTTGATTTCAAAGAACTATCATATCATAATCATATTAAGTCAAATTGAGTCCGATTTCAAGTTATCCAACTTAATCATATTCAGATTACAAATCAAGTCAAGTAAGATTCAAATTAATTTAATTTTCAAAAAGTATCATATCAAATCAGATCGATCGAGTCAAACAAATCAGTTAAAAAATTTTACCACCTCCTATGATATCCAAAAGTTCGGATTCTCGTCATAGCCAACACTGTCTGTATGTAACATAGATCTGACAATTACAAATTGACTGAGCTCTCAAATCCATTCAACCCAACACAGTAAATTACAATTACAAGTGACCCAACCCAACACCCGCGCCAGAGCAAAAACCTCCAAATCTAGGTCTTACGATCTGTTACGTAACATTAAGCTGCACAGCGTACATATGAGTAAATTATAGAATGATTTTTTTTTGAATTTATTTTATACGAATCTTGACGCAATCGGATGAACAATACGCTGTACTACATAATGCAACACAGTAGAAGATACGAATCCTCAAATCGAACCCTCTATGCACGCGTCCAACACGGTGCGGCACTCGTTGAGGGATAAGGAACCTCACCGCGGGGACCACGGCCATGGCACCATGGCAGTTAAAGAATGGACCGTGACATTATGTTGCGGTCGTCAATCACTCGTCACAGAAACAGATCTGTAACTGTGTTAAGGTACAGTGGTACCACAGCTAACTTCAATAAATGAGGTCCCAATGTCTCGCTCTTCTTTGTATCTTCGTTTCCATATTTAGTTTTCTTCCTTGAAGAGTAAACAACTACAGCCTACATGCCATCAATAGACAAATATAATAATAGTAACAACAACTAACAGGCAGTTGTGACTTGTCATCTGTTCAATTTTAGACCATGAATGAAATTTTCATCTGTGGGGTAATTACTAATTAATTTAATTTAGCACATTTTTATATGATCCGTGAAAACGCAAGTTCACAACTTTCTCACCTTGTTATCAATTTCATTTAAAGCAGAAGGGGTTGTTGGAATAAATTCGAGTGAATTTATATAGCTGTAAAATAAAATTAAATAAATTAGACGAAATAAATAATTATAATTTTGTTTTTTGTATTGTGATATTATTGTTTCTAAATATATTTTATTTTTCATGTGAAATATTTTTGAAATCATCAATAAAATAATTCAAAGTCGTCACTTTTTAGAACACAACTATAAAAATTACTGAATAAAATTTTTAATTATGTCAAGAAATATTTACACAATTAAGAGGTATTTGTCTCGGTTTAATTTTATGTACTTCATCTCTATCCGTAATGGAACAAGCTTATATATAGCAAAGGAGATAACAGTTGGTATAGTCCGGATTAAATGTTGGAACTATTGGGATAGGTAAAAAATAATAATAAAGATCAAATAACTATTGTTAAATAACAAACGGATACACATTACTATTCTCAAGATTAATGATGGGTCATTAATTGTCGGAAATGATTTTATGTATATATCAACTAGATTCTATGAGCACATGAAATTTTGAGTTTTTTAATATTGTATTAAAATTCCAACAGCGGTGACTGCGGATTTCCATCAGAGTTGGTTTAGCACATAATTATATTGAAGAGGTTAGAGGTTTTCTCATTCGAATTAAATTTTTTTCTCATTCGAATTGGACTCGCCTGAAGAACAGGAGCTTTCATGCATAAAGAAATTGGCTTTTAGGTTTTAAAGATATTTCCGTTTGTTCTGGAAAAAGTTCAAAAGTTGCAATTTTGGAGGTGAATTGGTGGAAAAAATCGCTGTCTATTTATGTACTTATTCCTTTTACCACCACCTTTTTCTTCTTCTTTTTTGAAAAAAGTGAATAAAACCCATCTGTTTCATTGAAACAGTTTTTCTTACCTAATGCCATCAATCAGTCTAGTACCACACTTTTTTTTTTTTACTTTTTTTTACAAAAATGTTTCGACGATATACACATCGATACGCTCATTAATGTCATTAAATTGCATCCGATTCAACCACCGATCAACACTCAGTTGCATTTTTTGTCTCTTATCTACTCGTCTCTCACATCTCTTGCTCTCTCTCGCTCTCGTCTTTCATCTCTCTACCATCGTTTTTGTTATTTTATATTTCTTTCGTCTTTGTTTTCATTATGTTTTAATTAGTTTTATTTTCATGTTAAGTGTTTTATTATGGAATTTATAGTTTTATTATTCAGATTGATTATTTTATTTTATTATTTATGTTACTTTCTTTATTATTTAGATTATTTCCCTTATTATTCTAGTTAAACGATTTATTATGTAATTTGTTGGCTTTACTATTTAAATGATTACTTATTTTAGTTATTCCATTTTTGTTATTTAATACCATGCAAATAATCTACACAACAGTTCTATTGTTAATTTTATACTTTGATCGAGTTTAACATGTCAATTTTTGCTTGTTACCTTTTATTATTCAAATTGATTGCTTTGTGTTATTATTTATGTTAGATGTTTTATTATTCACATTATTGTTTGTGTTATTCAAGTTAATCGATTTATTATTTTTAAGTAATGTTGGTATTTTTTTTTTCAAATTTTTATTGCTCGATGTCTTATAAACGATCAATGGAGTAATTTTACTATTAATTTAGAACTTGAAAAAGAAAAAAAAAATAATTTCACTTGATGTCTGTCAATATTGTTTTTAATTTTGCTTATTTTAAACAATTGAAAGATATATATTTAAAAAAAATATCCTAAACCGATAAAGAAACAAATTTAGACTGACATACTTTATTATTTTATGTTTCACATTAATTAATTTATTATTCAGCTTGTTAGCTTTATTATTCAAGTTAATGGCCATGTTATTTTATTCATGTTAGATTGTTTATTATTCATATTGTTTGATTTATTATTTAAATTAATTATATTAGTGTTCAAAATACAAAGAAATGCATGCATTGTTCAAAATGAAAAATAGGAATCAGGTGAGACGGAATGTGATTCGTGTATTACACGAAAAAAAAGAATTAACATGATCAGCTCTACTATGATATCAACGTTGATATCGATATCGGTATCTATAACATCAACTCTCTTTTTTTCAATCCACACGTTTTACATAAAGAACTTTGTTATTGTTTTTTTGTTTTTTTTTTACCTTGAAGTCGTTTTAATTAGCATCTTAAGCAAGTAATGACAGAGTTTCTCACCTTTCTTTTTAGAGTTGCTCTTACTTACACGACAAGTTTTTCCAGTTGTGGGGAGAATTTATAAACAACATAACACACTTATCTAGTTATCTTATTGGCAAGAGAGAAGGAAACAAAAAGGAAATTGAGAAAATAAAAGCCTTAATACATACACTCATCTTTACTTGAACAACTAGACCGCTGACGCCACAATTGCAACCTTTTACACCCAATTTTCTTTATAAAACCGACCAAACCCAACAACCACAGAATAATAATCTAATCCAACGGATTATAAGGATACTAACTATGATTTATTAAGACCAACCGTACACATACGCCACTAGCTAATTAAGTGGCCTTTGATCTCTTCTTCCACACAAATGCCATGATCTCGCTGATCAGCTGCTTCGACTCCTCGAAAGGGAAAACATAGAAGGCGTGTACCGCATTCGGATACTCGATTAGTTGTACCTCCTTCCCCTTTTGTTTCAACGTTTCGTAGTACCTTCTCTGCCAGTCCTGCAGCGGATCATAACCGCCTATCACCAGGATTACCGGAGGGAAAGAGCTACCTGCATGTTCAATGGATAATTTAATTATTACTCATTTAATCTTCATAATTTGTTATGGTACGTTTTTCAAATTTTAGTTGGTTAAACATTAAATTACCAAGCTCCGTTGCTGGGGAGAAGACGTGTGCTGCCTCATGGTTCCTGTCAGCTCCGTCCGGTAGAAATGCTTTCCAAAGCCAATCGGTACGCTCCTGCGACACCAAGGGGGCCCCCTCCAGACGTTTCTCCGATTCCGTCCGTTCTTCTCCCCCGAAGAACGGTTGGATTGGTATCAGTCCGGCAAGCTTGATCCTGTTCCAACTTGCGGCTTCCGTGCAGTACCTAATAATAGTATGTTTTAATGATTTAAAAAAAGACAACTATTTCTATGTGTCTGAATGAATAATATCACTATCAACAATAAAGCTCAACTTGTTAAAAAGGTATGCAATCCTGATGGAGTTTTTATGTTAAATTAGGTCAACTATACTTAAACTTTCGTTTTCCTAATTAAAAGGGACGTTGTCAATCGAACTTTATACAAATATTAAAATGCAGCTTCACAAAATTTGAATTTTTTAAAAGAATTTAACTTCATTGTGCTGTGCAGACATCCAACACGAAACACTCAAAGGAAGCGCCAGAATAAATCTGGAGCTCTCTTCAACTAAAATCTAACCAACGCACAAAAGACATGAACAAGATAACAAAAAAAGATCTGATACACAAAATACAAATAAGATTATTAATATCGTCATTATATAAATTTTATTATATATATTAAATAAATTATTATGTAAATTTATTTTATATGATATATTATTATACATATTAAATAAATTATTACATATATTAATAATTTTATTATATAAATTTATTTTGTACAATATTATTTAAATAAATTATTATATATATTAATAATATTTAAGTAAATAATAAAAATATTATATATAATAAAATCATTAATATATATATAATAATTTATTTAATATATATAATAAAATTGATATTATTAATAATAATATCTCCGTATCATTTCCCCGACAAAAATGTCATGGGTGAGAACAATAAAATGAACAAACATCGTCTAACCTGCGCGCCACGTGGTGAGCAATGTTGGCACCCGCGCTATCCCCCATAAGGAAACAACTGGACGAATCCAGTTTGATCCCTTCCATGATCTTCTCTGATAGAATCTCTCCCGAATCGAGATACCTCAACACCTCCATGCCATCGTCGTACGGAGCCGGACATCGGTGCTCCGGCGATAGCCGGTAGTCTATCGACACTACCACTGCCTCTATCTTCCGAGAGAACCTTCTACACACCGCATCGTACACCAGGGACATGGCCGAGAGGTACGCGAATCCGCCCCCATGGAAGAAGACGATGACAGGGAGAGGGGCCGAGGGTGGCGTCGCGGGGACGAAGACTCGGATTCGGAGGTCGTGACTGGGGTTGATGGTGAGGTCGGAGGTACGGACGCCAGCAGAGGGACGGAGGGAGGCGGCGGCATGAAGGGAGAAGAAAGAGAGGAGCCGGCGGTTGATTGTGCCATCAGAGCGACGAGAGGCGTCGGTCAATGCGGAGCCTAACTTGAAAATCAGGCGCAATTTCCATGGCATCGACGGGGGATAGAGCGCACTATTGGAATTCGCCTGAGATGGAGCTCGTTTGAGCGTCATTTTGGATTGATTGCAATGGCAGTTTGGTTAATTTGGGTATTTCTACGAAGAAACGAGACACAGCGAGCACGGTAAGTGTGAGGAGGGGAGTGGGTGAGTGAAGAGGAAGGAAGGAAGGAAGGAGGTGGGAATAGAATTGGAAAGGACGAAAGGGGGCTTTTACAATGGTTCCTATGTTCTGTTACGTAGTACCGTATATTATACAGTAATCGTACGAATATTTTATATAAATTTTATATATATTATACAATCGTATGAATATTTTATATAAATTTTGTTTTAAAATTTATATCATACGCATTTCAATTTTATCGTAATCAGATCACTTATACGTTACATTATATAATAAACTGTATTACATTATATAATACAGTTTATTTCAACAAAACATTAGAATTCGGTTTGTTTTCTTTGGCTCGGCAGTCATTAAATGCAATGCACTGTACAACCTCGGGCTCTGAATAGCAGGGATTATTAATAACCCTGGCTATTGTTATTGTTAATGAGTTAATGGAATCTTAAAATTAGAAACGGACCGTTGGATGGGACCTGTTTGTAACTCTATTGGTTTGCTTACCACCATGTCTAGTTATTAATTCGTTGTTTGTTTCGTCTTCTATCCTTCTTACTACAAACTATTCGACAAGCTGGTAGAAATCTTTGTTGATGGTTAATTTAAGTTTATTTCGAAGATGGAATATATATAGATATATTATCAACGATTGAATTTATTTCATAATCGTGACAACAGATATAACACTTGTAGATAATGTTTAGAAAAATACTTATAGATACCTCTTGTATCGAATTTGACACAGCTCCGAACTAATTAATAATTAATTTATCAATTGGACAAATTAGTGAATAAACAATTTACAACTATACTAAAATTTGATATATAATATATTTAAATGATAATTAAAATATTTTTAATATTTTATCCGACAATTTTAACATTGATTGTTATGATTTTCACACAATATTCAGCGCAATATATGAGATATTTTCTCCAAAAGTTAAACGTAAGTATCCAATAAATGGACAAATTTGAAAGTATTCTCCAAAAGGATGCAAAAATGTTTATCTTCCCTGTTTGTGGGTTGGGAAAAAAATGTTACATTATTTTTATGTGTTAGAATATTTTAAGATTTTAATTTTGGAAATTTAATTTTTGGACCGATGATAATTAATTAGCCTCCTTGAACCAGCCCATGGTGAAGTCCTTACACCAAATATATGGAAAAAATTTATTGTTCTCATTAATGCTTATATTTTTGGATCTATCATTTTTAGCCTCCTTGAACCGGCCCATAGTAAAGTTGGGCTGTTAGGCAATTTTAAATTAAACCTCATTTAACTTCTTTAATTGTTTTATCCTCTCAAACATATATTTTTTAATGCGAATTAAAAACATTTTTTTTAATCTTCTTTTGTTCGAAATTTCGAAATTTTAATTCCTACCTATTTGTACCTTAAGGCACCTCTCTCTTTAAATTAAGCCTTTTAACTTTTATTCACGGATTAAAACAATGAGTTTCTTAATATAAGCTAAAATTTTAATTCTGATCATACCGCCAAATAACCCCTACAATTTTATATCAATATGGGCAAATTCATTGCTCTTATAAATGCTCATCCGTTTATCTGATCAAAGACTATAGCTAGCCTCTCTTTATTTTGTCAAAGAATTGAACCATTAACAATCTTCATTTTCTGTTTATGCTTTGAGTGGCCATCATCACACTCATTTAATGGAAATTAATTCTATTCAATTTTGTAAAGCTTTGTCTCTAGGTTGCCTATATAATTCTAGTACTGTCTAGTTTAAGATAAGTTAAAGAAAATGTACATATATTTTATTACAATAGTAATATTAGATAGACTATTATTGTAACTCTACAGTACTGTTATAGTGTTGCATTATTTTTTAGCCTTAATGATAAATAATTGTGATGATAGCGATAAACTTTCAAAAGCCCAAAATTTATCTTATTTACCAAAATTTTTTTTTAATCAGGCATCAAGCAAGCCCTTTTGGCACCCTATAGAAAATTAATTAACTTATCAATTCAGATTAAAGGTCTGAATATCATGTTAAAGTTTACGTACTTATTTAATCTTTTAATCACATAATATTTTATGAATTTATTAGAAATTAAAAAAATACAATCATATATGCTTCAACTATACAGAGGGAATGTAACAAGATTAATTAAAACTTTAACAAAATTAATGAATTTGAATAAATTTGAACAATTCGTATAGATAAATTATTGTGCATAAATATTTAAATAATAGAATAAAACAAATATATAATGATTCTGCAAATTGAATGCCAAATCCTGTAGCATCCTATAAACAGCTTTGTTTGATTAGATATTTCCCAACAAACTTGTATTACTATTTTATTGAAAATTTTGTTGTCGGAGTGAAAAATAAATGACCATCCACTTTCATTACAAAGACACCTTTAATGGTCATACATATAAATTTTTTAAGTTTGAAATTTAAACTGAAGATTGAAATAAAATGTTTATTTTAAATTTGAGTTGATATGAAGTTGCGTAATATTTGCTTTATTCATAGTTTTCTTATAATTTTTTTTTCAAGTATGTGAAAATAAAGTTATATAAGAAAAGTATATGTAAATATGAAATATTTTGATTCAAACAACTTTTTGTTTCATTGCAAATAGGAAAAAAAAAAAACTAAGAATAAAAAATACAACACACTAATATGGAAGAAAACACGAATGATTGAAATTTGTTACATATATATTTTGTTGTGTACTTTTTGAGCAGATGATACTATTAAACTTATATATTTTCTCAAGTTCTCGAATAACACAATTTTTTTGTTTTCCAACTAAAAAAGACATAGTTAAATAATTATAAAAATCCATTAAATATTTCATAATAATTAAAATATAAATGACTTTGTGAGGTTTGCGACCCTAAATCGTGTCAGGTCAAAAATTTCGAACCTCTATTTGATTGATTTATTTATAAAAAGTGTGTACACATGTATCTCTGCATATCTAAATTTAGATGATAGATCTAACACAAATAATAATGAATTTGTGTTTCTTTATAAAAAAAATATAAATTTAGATCTCATAAAAAATATCTTAAAAGAAATCAATGGATATTCGGGTCATCCAAAAATAATTGCAAGGAGGCTATTTCAAATTCAATTTAAGAAACTTTGGTCCCACAATAATCGTGCATTTTTTTTATAAATAATTCTTTACGAAGATCTGTTCAAATAAGATGAATTCTTAAGACATAAATGAGGAGTGATAATTGTATCATTATCTACGCTCTAAATATATTTATATATTTTTTTAAAAATATTTATATTTAGAATAACAATCCTCAACCCCTTATCCCAGAAATTTATCCCCAATGACAACTTTCCATTATAGGACAGCGATTTTAAACCATGTATTCTATTTTTAGATAATTTCACGTGCCTCTTTAAATATAAGCGTCTAATAACTGTCATCTCTCTATGTTTACACAACATCGTTAGTATCCCCCCCCCCCCCCCCCCCCCCCCCCTCCTCTCTTTTTTGAAAGCTTAACAAGGGCTGTCAAGGATTGTATTAATGAGAAAGAAAACAAAGTACAATAGTTCTTCTTTAATTCTTATAACAAGTTTGCTTGATCCATCTAAGTGCTAATTTTCCTTCAGTAAACCAGCATGTATGAATACATACAACACATCTAAAAACACGTAAGAGTCACTAGCAAAATCTCTACCACAGTCCTACATCCTGACATATCCTCTGCACCAAAATTTGCGAGGGCAAATCGGTCTTAAAAAATACGTTCATTTCTTCTTTTCCATAGATGTCAACATATTGCAATGATGATTGATCCCCACAAACCTATTTTACTATTATTAGCACCTCTAATTGTACCATAGGCTTTGAGAATAATCAGATTTACTGAGAAATTGGGTCACACAATTTGCATGCCATAATGATCCTGAATACGCATCCAGACCTCAACTGCATAGGAACAAATGAAAAAGTGACGGAGAGCCGACTCAATCGGGCATTGACAGCACATGACGCATTGCATAGGACAGTTGATTCTTCGTTTGGCCATGACTTCGTGTGTGAGTAGTTTGTTTTTTAACAGCAAGTAGAAGAAAATCTTTGCACTAGGTGGCGCTTTAAACCTCCACATCCTTGTCGGTTGAGCTCGCATCCGTCCTGTACCTGCAATGATATCATAAAAAGACTTAGCAGTATATGTCCCCGACCTCGTCCATTTCCACAGAAGCTCATCTTCCCTTTCATTTAACGCTATGGCATTCAAACTGTCAGCCACTGAAATCTGCTGCTGAGTCCTCGGGTGTGGCCGAAGACGGTCAAGCAACAAGGTTGCATTGCAAAGGGAGATTCTTGGATGCGGTGGCCTTGCGGTTTTGTCTGTATCACATAGTAATGGTAGACCGCACCATGGGTCAAACCAGAAAGATATAGATGTACCACTCTGAATCTTGTACGAAATGCACCATTGAAAGGTGGGTCTGATGGCTCGCAATTGGGACCAAAAAAACAATCCTTTCTTTTTCCAAGAAGGTGGACCATTTACATGGTTGCGACTTGAATAAAGGGTGAGCAGAACTGAAGATAAGAGCGAGTCAGGGTCGTTGTGCGCACGCCACCACCATCTCAGCAGTAATGCTGTGTTGTGAAGAGCCAAGTCTCTCTCTCTCTCTCTCTCTCTCTTTCCATGCTTGAAACACACAAAAACTTTGGGCTGGTCTTCAATCAATGGAGTTTTATCTTCACAACAATCGGATTTATTTTTTGAAGCGTTCCTTTTTAATTCCTCTGCAAGTGGTCTCTGCAATAGGAATATTACTTTCACCAACGAAATAATAAAAGCTTCATCATGTGGATTAAGAGAAACATACAACCATCAGATTATGGTCGACCCATTGTGAAAGCCTGTTCATTTTTTGTAACCCTTTTTCTTTAATTTTTTCATTAAAGAATCTCAGAGAGCACTTTGACAGTCTAGTAGAATTCAACCTTTCGTCCTCCTCCTTGCACAAAGAGATCCAAGTTTGATTCATTTTCAAATCACTGGTGTGTGCCATTAGCATATTCGATCTGTTTGGAGTACATAGTTTTACTTTTTTGCCTTTTGTGTTACGAATCGAGTCCCTTCGATCATTGATATCTCCATGAAGATAGAGATGTATCTTTTATCACATGTTTGATTTCATTTGTCGTCTGTTCGTGATTTGATTTGTTGTTTGCTTGTGTTTTTATTTGATTTCTTTACGTGAGTTTCACATGATGGACAAGTTACAATAGAACATCTCCAATGAAATGTGTTTGTTCAATCCTATTGCCACTCATTTTCTTTCTCAAATCTTGAAAATATTGACTATAATTATAACTGATGTGGGATTGTCGGTCTTTTAAACTGTTATTCTTATTTCTGTTGATTATTAACAAGCATCATTTGAAGTTTGCACTTACAATTATACTTTGAGGATCCTTGATTATTCATTTTTATGGACTTTGTAATTTGCAAACTCTCTACTAAAATGTAGCTGTAATTGCATTTTTGGATTATGTTTTTACTTTATTGAAATCTTGATAGCTTGATTAGTTTTGACATTTTATGTAGACCTTTTGACACTATGTGCCATTGAGAAGTTGATAGTAGTCATTAATAGTCAATAAAATTAATATAAATAAGACCATTCACAATTATAAATAGTTCAGAATTAAATGCTCTACAACATTTTAAAAGAAATTTGTGATAATTGTTAATAACAAATTCAATTAGTATAATGAAAAAACTAACAAAATAAAATGATTATAGTTTATATTATTAAAATTAAATAATATAAGTAATTATTTAATAATAAAAGTAATTATAGTTTATATTATTAAAATTAAAATTTCTGAAACACATAACGAAATAAAATGAATTGTTAAATTATAAAACTATTGATTCAAATTATAAAGACAATACCGATGATAATAAGATATCGATATACACAGTTCCCTTCTTTTTTTTTCTTTTTTTAATATAAAAATTCTCGTTAATTCCGATATTTATTTCTTTTTAAATATTTTTTATAAATTTTAAATATATATCTTTTCATAAAAAAATAAAATTTATCAGTACTATATTAAACCTACGATTTACAATTCCCTTCTTTTATTAGAGCTTCCAACGGTGTTCGGTTTTTTTTTTCTTTGAACGCACAGACCACTTGATTCAGCCTAAACCCAAACCCAATACACGGTCCGGTCCGGTCCGGTCCAGTCCAATAGAATAGCCACAACAAGAACAAAATCCAAAGAGAACTTCAAAAAAAGAAAACACTAAAAGTACAAAAACCTCTCGCACACATCTTCTCTTCTCTTCTCTGCTGGTTCGCCTTCTCCGAAATCGGCGATTTCCGACGCTGCCATGATAGGAGCCGACGAGTCTATGCAATTGCTCCAGCTGCTCACCGGAGAATCTCGACCTTTCGATGAGACGATAACCGAGTTCCTCTCTCGGTTTCCTCGAGATTCCCGCTTCCGCGTTTGCTCCACTCTCCCTATGCTCTTGGAGGTAATCGGATCAGATAAACCCGTCTATGTTTGATGGATTGAGCCTCAACCTTTGTCTCTATGGTGATATAGCTTGGTTTAGGGTTAAATTTGTTAGATTGCTAGGTTATTGTGCCACTTAGTTATCAATTCTGTAGTAGATGAGATTTGAAATGTGACCTCTTAGTTGTTTTATGGCTGCCTAACTAGCGCTGTTTTTGGGTGAATTTAGTTTCTATGCACAGTAGTCTGTTTCAATAGAGCCATAGACCCTTTCAAATTTAGATTTACATACTGATATTAAGGCACATATGACACTAGAATCAAATGCAACTTAATGCCCTTATTTCAGATGGATCCAAGAGAAGTTGAATTATCTTTACTATGGAAGCTGAAGTCTTATTTTCTATTGTGTTTCTCTCTTTTTTTATACCCTTTTTTTTCACAATTTACAGGACAAAAAGCTGCTCAGACCAAGCCAACGTCTGATTGCATTTGCAATTATGCATCTGAGCTTTGCCTCTAAACCGCCTTCTTCAAATCCATACATTACTTTTCTAGTTACTGTAAGACTATCTTTCTCTTCTTTAGGTCTTTTTGAGAAATTGTACGACCTCAGATTATTTGGCATTGTGTCAGTTTAGGTTCAATAAGACAGGCATCCAGGTACGCCCCCATGGTAGCCAGTTTGTATTAAGAAATATTTTGAAACTGATAAAAAAAATATTGAAGTGGATTAAACCGGGACAAATAAACCGTTGTTGAATTGGGTGGGTTCTGTTAAACGGCATGAGGAAATATATTCAATTGTTCTGAATTTCTCCACCATAAGGTGGAGTTATCACCAGTTAGCTAACATTTTTCAACTAATGAAATACTGATTCCAAATTGGGTTAAAAAATGGTCTTAGATGACACAAGATGATCTGTAATCAACAGGAAACATGTGTAGCTGTGTGATTTGATTCTGTAGACGAATAATTTAATTTTTTTCCGAAATACCCAGACTGAATCAGTGAACAAACAAGACAACATTGACTGAATTAGTTCGGTTGACACCAAAACCTCCTAATTCCACAACACGCAAACACGTAAGTATGGAATGGTGATATCTATTGTTCTTCTTATTGCAGGCTGCCTGTGATGAAGCTTCTGAGAAGTATGAAAGAGCATTTATTCAACTATTACTGGCTGCGATTAATACGAGCAATAACAAAGAGGTAGTTTGTTTAATGCACACTCCTTAGTACAACAAATTTTTACTTTCACAATTTGATTTTTCATTTTATCGACTTTTATTATTGGTTGGAATACTATCTAATAAACAATGAGGTGCTCTAGAAGTGCCCCTAGAAGTGCTGTAAATTTATACATTTAGGCTGGCTGCTTCTAGCCAGTTTTGTAATTTTTAATGTAGCAGCTATCCTAATTAATATGTTTCATTTTTGGTTTACTCAGTTTATCAAGAAATCTCCTTTGGACTATATCAAAGGATTTGACCCTACTCATCAGGTACTTGGCTCTATCTGAATTATGGTTCTACTTTTGTGGAGATAAACAAACTATCAGGAGTCTTGGGTAAAGATGCACATAGAATGTTTGTCAGATGAAATTGATCCTCCTTATCAAAATTAGGTTTTGTTGAAAAAAGAAGATCTGGAAAAACAATATTTGCAACCTCATCCTTACACCAGCCTTTTTGGAGCTGCTGCTGTCAGAAATGTTATACCTGACCCTGATGTCCCAGCAAGCTGTGTTGACTCTGCAGAGTATGTTATCATTGAAAAATGTTCCTTATGTTAATCATATTACAAGATTACCTATGCCATTTCACTCAAAACGACACATATCATCTGTCTGTGAACTATATCAGGGTAAATGATTTGCCCACAGGAGCAAAACCAAGAGTTGGTTCTGAGAACAGAGAGTCCACTGTCATGGATCTGCTTCAGTGTGCGTCAGCCAAAAGGTTGACTCCTCAATGGGCCCGCCCAGTTCCACCGAGGCTTCCACTATTTGAAGGAGAGGTGCCATTCTTACATCTCCTATGTATTTTTATTATTTTTTTTATTATTACTTGTTTCTCATTGCATACAAATTCTATGCTAGACAGCAAACTTGACCATAATGGTATTGTTAATTCCAGTAAGAACAGGTCAATATGACTTCCTTGCCCCCAAAATGATATAAATTTGTTTTCTTTTTGGTTAACAAATAATAAATTGACAGCTGGTGTGGCTAACACCTGACAATAACCATGAGTTGTTATGGGACTACAGCATGTGCGCTGACACCAGCCGTGGGGCTGCCATCCGTGAGCTCATTTCACGGGCCCTTAAGGGCCCACTTGCACCAGCTCAACAGGAGGTTTACTTTTTTCTTTCCTTCTTTCAAGGGGCTTTTTGCAACACACTCGAAAGATTGTGTTAGTTTGCAATCAGTATCAACGACTTTTGAGATATTTCCAGCTTGTACCAATTGTTGCTGCAGAATATTGACTATTTTACCCCTAACCCAGCTCATCCCCCTGTCAAGTAAAATGAGCTTAAAACTCTTAGTTGTTGGCTCTGAATATAAATTGTTGCCACTTAAAATGTCTAGGTGTAACTTAGTTGTACTTTGCTTGAATTAGCCTCTACTCGTGTTATTATTTTCTTCGATTTTTGTTAAGATAAGCAATTCACATCTTCTACTTTTGTTTTGTCTAATGTCAAGTATATTCTATGTCAGCAATTTGTGCTGGAGTTGGCAAAGGATCCAAAGCTTGTTTATCACTGTGGGCTTACTCCTAGAAAGTTACCTGTAAATATTAATTTTATTTGTTTGCTATTTTTTATCCTAACAAGATACCCAATAATCTGACGTTGAGTTTAAAAAATATAAATTGATTTTGTTTTCAGGACCTTGTTGAGCATAATCCATTGATAGCTGTCGAAGTGCTATCTAAGCTTATCAACTCACCTGAATTTTCAGAGTAAGCTTATTTTTTTATACCTTAAGAGAAACGAGAGAAAGCTGGCTTTGTTGAAACTTCTTTCTTTAAAGTGGTCAAATGGGTTCAATTTTAGCTATCTTTAGTGTAACTATTTTTATCTTAATTCTGTACTATTCTGAGTATCTTTCCTGGTCAGTACTGGACCATTCCCACTTTCAAGAGATGATACATCTTTTGAGTCTTGCTTTTATTTTCTCTGTGATGAGGGTGTATGCAGATATGCTCTCTTGCTTTGCTTGTTGAGTTAATTTTTAGTCTTTACAGGTTTGGTTATGTTGAGTTAATTTTCTAGTATTAGATTGTTCTTCTCCAATTAGTTATTTTTCTTAGAATGAACTCCCCTTTGTTTTGTAACTCCAGATTTTTCTCAGTGCTGGTGAATATGGAAATGAGTCTCCACTCAATGGAAGTTGTAAACCGACTTACCACTGCAGTTGATCTACCTACTGAGTTTGTGCACATGTACATTACAAACTGTATCTCTTCCTGTCAGAACATCAAGGTTTTTTTTCCTTTGTTAACTTTATTTTATAGCTGAAACTGTAAATAAAAAGTATGTGACTTACAAATGAGTGGTATTTGAATTTGGATCATATTTGTTAGATCAATTTTATAACTTACGCAGGGTTTGTAGCAGACAATCTCAATTGTATTGTTTTCTCAAGTTCTGCACTAGGATTATAACAAGGAATCTCAAGTAACTTTTTGTTTTTATATTCTAGGATAAGTACATGCAAAACCGACTGGTGCGGCTGGTCTGTGTTTTTCTCCAGAGTCTAATTCGAAACAAGATCATCAATGGTTTGTTTGTTTTTTTTTTTTTTACAAATTACATGTTTTTTAGAACATGTTTCTGGTCTGTGCTTAGGGTTACAGATTACATCTTTTTTACAAATTGCATGTTTCTGGTCTGTGTTATAACCACACTTTTGTTTGCAAATCATCCAGAAAAGAACACAAGAAATCTAATTTGCTGAATCAAAAGCAATTTGAGTATTAGAAAATGTCCAAGGAAGATGAAATAGTAGGATTTTTTTGTCTTGCTTCACGTTGTGTCAAACTATCACTATGTCATCGAGTTCAACGCAAGCTAAAAATAAAAATGAAAATGTGAGATGAGTCCCACATGCGCTATTACATTAACATTTTTTAATGAAGTTGTTTTGGATTGGGCTTCTTATCCTCCGGAAGCATGTGTCTGGGAGGTTAAAATAATGGAGAAAAATTAGATAAGGATTATATTTCCCTGATACTTGCTTAGATGTATTAAAGCATAGATAAATGCTGCTTTTGTTTACATGTTATTTTTGGTTCTCAGTGCAAGATCTGTTCATCGAGGTTCAGGCTTTCTGCATTGAATTTTCACGCATAAGGGAGGCTGCTGGTTTATTTAGGCTTCTCAAGTCGTTGGAATGAATGTACCATTTTCATGAAAGATTAGATTTGATTCTGTATTTTGTATAGTATTTTAGGAAAACACCCCTGCTTACTGTATTGTTAGATTTTTTTTTATTGCTCCACTAATGAGTAATGATCCAGCTGCATCTTTGTTTAATTGTAGAATAGCTGTCTCTAGAACTGTTCGCATGAACTAGTTTTACAAAATGTGATACCATTATTATCAAATTTTATGTTTTGGAGCTTTGGAGGTGATCTTCGACTAGAAACACTGCAACAAGATTATTTACTCGGCATAAGTTGTTACATCAAATAGTTTTAAGAAAGTTATTCCTTCAAAAAAAAAGATGATCTTTCATATCTTGTGAACATGAAAGTTGTAGTTCTCAGTGCATAGATATGTAATAATACATTGGACATTATTTTTTTTTGGTATTACCATAATCGCTTTGCATACGCTAAATGTAATCATTTTCATAATCGTGTAATCTCTTAGTATATTCTTGGTTATTATCTAACACTTAAAAACAAATATGTATCAGTGATCAGGACAAATGTTTTGCATTATCTCATAATCTTTCAATAATGTATTTGTGCATTCTGTTAGTATACTCTTGGTTAGTTTCTAACACTTAAAAAACAAGTATGTAGCAGTTATCGATTCCTTTTTTTTGGGGGCAGATAAGAGGGGGGGGGGGGGGGGGTTGCGCAGCTGGCAGAAAAGGTCAGATGAAAAGTTTACCTTTCAATAAATATGTATCTGTTTTATTTGTTTTTGTGTTTATGCTTGTTGGCTGTTGATCATTTAATTACTACGAGAAAAATCTCTGAAGTTCTGTGTATTGCATTTTTTTGTTATGGTCATGGTATGTGTCTGCTTATTTTAGGAGCGGAGGGAAAATGACACCAAATTAATCATATAATAAAATGCTTGCACCATGTGCAATAAATTCTTTTTTGGGTTCAGAGAACTCTATATCTAATATGCATGCATATTGCCTTAATTTGTGCTTGTCATTTCATCCAGCAGCATAAACAGAATATATATAATTCAAGTAAACTTATCTGGAGTATTTATTTGACTAATTAGATGCACTCCAGATTGTAGACTGTACATTCTTGTTGAAATTATTCACTTTAAGTTATATATCGTGAAAGAACCTTTTCTTGTCGCCATCAGACATTGACTGATAGAAACCTTTTAACAATTTGAGTTTTTTTAAACCACTTATAAAGACAACAATGAAATGGAACACGTTCAACTTTTTTTTGTGTGATGGTTGTTGTAAGTAGCTAGAATGAGAAGAAAACTGCACTCTACAAATTGCCATATGGATCGATCGCATAATTTGCAAAGAATAATTCTATTATGTTACCAACATTTTCACTGGGCTCAGAAGCTCAGTTATGGTTTGATTTTGACAAATTTTTACAAGAGAGTTTGATTGAGAGGTAATTGAGCTAATGTGGTTAGCAGCCTAGTAAGCACACAGTCTCCTGTTGAACTAAACCTATAGAAGACACACCATAAATGATAAATTTCTTTTCTATCATGTTTCAGAGCCGTCGTTCCCAAGATCCTTCAAATTTTTTGAGCGCTAAGAGGAGTCTATCTCTTTATTGTTTACCCTTTATTTGTTAACGTCAATTATATATCTGTTAATTAAAAATACATTATTGTTAACTAATAAAATTCAATCATTTCATATATATACATTTTATACATGAAATGATTGAATTTTATTAGTTAATAATAATGTATTTCTAATTAACAGATACATAATTGACGTTAACAAATAACTGGTGGACAGATGGGTGGACAATAAAGGGGTGGACACTAAACATTTTCGAAATTCTTTCTTTTCTTGGGTGAGCATCCGCTACCATAGTTTTCAATGATAGTAAATGTGTTATTGAATTTAAACAGTCCGATTTGATTTAAAATGTCCAGATTTAACTATAGAAAGCACACCATAAATGATAAATTTCTTTTGAACTAATCCTTTGTGTAGCAAGTGAAGTAAAATTAAATCGGAATAAGTATTAAATCACTCTAAAACATTGATATTTGATAATAGTAAATTAGATGCAGTAGTGAGAGTAAAAAATATTAAAAATTATGAAACTTAATGATTTAATTTTACTCCACCTTCATAAAATTTTTAAATTATTTCACCTTAAATCACTCCGTTTTGTACATTAAAATATCTTAAAATACTTAAATCATCTCTAACCCACTTGCTAAATGTAAACATATAGAAAGCACACCTTAAATGATAAATTTCTTTTCTATCATGTTTCTAAGATCCTCCAAATTAATTCATTATTTATGTTCATTTTTCTTAACCTGTTCTCTATAAAATAAATTTTATTACACTTTACATCTCAACATCAATTTCATCAACAGTTATGTACTGAAATTATGTTCCACAACTTAATTTCTCTCAAGTTTTAAATCGATCGATCGAATGCAGTAAACATTACTATAGATGGATGAAATTTTGGAAAAAGAAAATTCAGTATTACTGCCACTTGATTGGTGTACGTTTAAATAATTTTCAAGTTTTATCAAATTTGCTACATGATCTATATCAAAACGATATATATGCATATCTGTGATTTTAAGTTTTGTTCTATATTGATTTGAAGTTTCTGTTCTACATTGATTTTATACATGCACATTAGTAGAAGTTTATAATTAGGAGCATCAAATTCATTTTAAACTTCAGCATTAATTATAGAGAATATAGACTAGGTTCAGTGGATTTTGCGCATGTTTAGCTCTTAAATATTACAATTTAATCTATAAATTTATTATTGAAGAAGTGATAACTAAGTATTTATTCTTTTCATATTACTTTTGATTAGTTAAAGGGTTAAAACCAATACTAATTTTTTTTAAAATTAAAAATGATGTACTAGACCAAAATTAATGCTTGGTACAACATATATATATATTCATTAACTGTCAATGTATTTGCATGTGGCAAATCAAAATCATTTCTAAGCTGGTAAAGTATAAGAATACAAAATTTGCTCCTTCAAATTTTTTTTAACGATATTTCCACCTTTAAAAAAATTTGACAATATCTTGTCTATTTTCTAAACAACATGTACTCAAATTATACTAAATTTATACATTCAGATAGTTGAAAAGAACATAAAAAAATAATAATTACAAAACAAAGCAGCTCCGTGTTTACTCTGCTTTGTTCTAAATTTCTTTTAGCTATTTAAATGTACAAATTCAGTAAAAAATAGTAGTATACATATAATTGTCAAATCAAATTAGGCACGTCATTTATTATTATTTTTTTTGAAAAAGTAGGCACATTATTGTTAGACATATTAAAGTCGGATAGGAAAATATAATTCAACTAGGACTTTAATATCACCATGAAAACATACATGATTGATTGAGCTTCTATCACCATGAAAACAATAAAATGTGTTTCTTTAATTTTTGTATTAGAGATATCACCAGGGTACTTTTAGTACAACCACGTGTTTAATTTCTTGATTTAATTGTACGAGCTAGGACACATCAAATTAAATAATTAGACAATTAATTAATTTAATTTGTTTAAAGGTACCGAATTTAATCCATCAGAGTTTGGTAATTAGGATCTTAATTAGGCAACATGGTATGGTCAACTAACGACCCAATTAGCAACAAATCTTTTCTTTAAGTAATTGGGAATAAATATTAAGGTTTACAATTTGAATTCTTGTCCATTTAGAGGGAGCATTTATCAACAATCATAGCATTAAAATATTATCAATTTGTGTGACAAATTTAGACAAAGGGGACACCATGTCATGACACAAATTTTTTTTTGTTATGGTCCTTTTGAGGCCACGTAGAATAACTCTTTGTGAGGTCACATGGTATTTGAAAAAATAATAATAAAAAGAAGAATTATCAAAATGTGGAAAGAATAATCAGGCACTAATAATATATATTTTATGCCTTGTGCTGTCCAACAAATTATTATTGCACCAAACGTCATGATAGTTATCCATATTGTAATTGAACGTAACTGACAAAAAAAAGACAGAAAAGAAATCTCAACTAACACAAATATAGAGAAAAATTAATGTATTTTTAAAAAAAAAATCATATCAAGATCTCATACAATACTAAAATTTTATTATTTTACAAAATTTTCTACAATTTTTAATGATTTTTGAAAAATGACCATTTTTGAAGGACTAATGATTTTTAAAAAAACCCTTTTTAAAGGGCAAAAAAAATATTTTTCAAAAATCATTAAAAATAATAAATAAATTTTAAAAATAATAAATTTTAGTATTCTATAAGGTTTTGATATGAAGATTTATTGAGCTACTTGGATTATCGTTTTGGACACGGAATTTTAAAATTTGACCCGTCAGTATTTCGTCGAAATTCTTATGGAAGCACCGTAGCCGGATTCTAATATTTATTTTTTTATTTCTCTAATTGTAATTATTACATTTTCGTTTTCTAAACTTTTGTATTTTTTCTTTTTTTTTCTCTGAAAAGAACTGATGATATCATGTTGATAATAGCTTTTCTTTTTGGACTAAACAAAACTCCTGTGAAATCTTGAATTTTGTTGTTATTGTTTGTGTCCCTTAGAATGTTGACACATATGGAGAAAACATGGTGTAACAATTTTGAAAATATTTCAGCAAATACTAAAAATATTTACATTAATATGTAGGAAATCATATCAATGTCATGCGAATTTAAATTAATATGCTAACCACAGTTTCTTGAAGATGGTAATGCACTCAAAAGAATACATAATTAATGCATCGATGTACAAAATTGGTTTGACATAATAATGCTCTTCCAAAAAAGTAGCACAAATATCAGTATTTTTTGTGAGAAAATAGCACATATATTATGTACAGTGCAAGTACAACTACATGGTGGATATGCTAATTAAATAACTCGTCACTAATCAGACCATACCAGCTGACACTCTACGCCGTACAATTAATGCCCCCCAAATCACGTATTCTCTCATTATTATATTATCGTTACTTCTCTGAAAAAAACAAAACAAAACAAAACAAAACAAAACAAAACAAAACAAAAAGGATAATAAAATTAACTTTGAAATAAAAATGCTCGCGGAGGTCTCTCCTTGGTCCAGCAAAACCAATGCACTTCTGTAATGCGCCAGCTCTCACTGTCTCTACATGCATGGATCCAATTATTGCATCGACATAGCCAGATTCTTTGCATTTTAAAATTGCAAATTCAAAACCAATACAAGACATATATATGCAATCCAACACACCATGATTTAACCATTACAAGTCCTAGCTTCTCTTCTTCAACAACTAGGAAAGAAATTGAGATGAAGACATATACTCTTCTGAGAACTCTCTCTACTAAACTCTCAGTCTCAGCAAAACATGGTTCTGGTACCATCACGCCTTGGCCGCCGGTACGGACTTCTTTTGATAAGTGGCTCGAGTCGGAGATCGATCAACTCCGGCTCGGTTCTTCGATCGACCAATGCACGAGTGCCAAGTGGCTCGCCAAGGCGCTGGACTTCAGTATCTCATCCCAAAAGATCTTGATTAGGTCTATGTCAAATTTTAGGTCTAGTCAAGGACCGATTGACACAAAAATGGTGGACGAATATCTGGAAGACTCGGTGCAGTTATTAGATGCATGTAATGGTCTAAGGGAACGGATCGAGGTGCTCAATCGGTACATAGAGTCTATTAACATAGCTTTACATTGGATTGGAGAGACGAATGAGCCCGGCGAAACAGCCATTAGCCGGGCCAAGGTTGCACTGAGCTCGTGTGAGGCTGTCGAGAGACGGTGCCTTGAGCTCGAGAAATGTGGTTCAAACCTTAGAAAGCTAGGAGAAAAGATTTCAAAGCAACCTTATGTCACACGAGAACAATTCAACGATCGTTATAATGACGGAAATGAATTTTATGAGGCGATCATCGGATCACGTGCCCTTACAATTTTCGTAGTTTCGATTCTAGGCATTGCATTTTCCTTCAAATCCCGTCGTGGAATTCCGTTAATTCATTTGCACAAGAATAGTTCTTGGGAGAATTCTTTTCATGAGTTGCACAAGGAGGCAAAGGAGGAGTTTGATAAGAGAAGAAAAGGCGGTGTTAAAGCTATGGTCGATTTGGATGCCACGGCCTCCGCCGCGAAAAAATTGCGGGAGGCGATCGGCTCGAGGGACAACCGGGGGGATTTGAAATCGAAGGCTGAGATGCTGAGGAAGACATGCATGGAGTTGGAACAGAGAATTAGACCTTTTGAAAATAAAATAAATGAGCTATTTAGGGAAATAGTAGATGTTAGAATGGGTTTATTGGAGATGTGCACTATCACTATGTAGTTGTAAAAATGATATATAATTAATAACCATCAATTTTGATCTAAGCTTGTTTGTGTTTCTGTTGAGATGTTGTTTGCTACAAACTCCAATTATTTTCTTTTATTTTTCCACCCTTAGAAATAACCAAAAAAAAAAGAGAAGAAATATTTTTACCAAAAAAAAGAAAGAAAAGAAACCACTATAGCTTGAGGAGCTTTTGCTCTGATTTTTCATTTTCTGGTTTGAATTTTTGTCACAAATAATTACCTGTTGGTGGCCTTGATAACAATAAATTGCAATTTAATTGGGCTGGACTTATCTTATCACGAGCTTTGTGGTGCATAACTAGCCCAAAGGGGACTTTTATTAGATACAAAAACTAGACAAACAAATTGGCAGGAAATACAAATGAAATGTCAAAAATAAAGATAGAAGAATAGATCTCCTTTACAAAACTGTTTCAGAAAGGAAAATAAAAAGAACATTTACTGGTAACATCTAACGGAGCAGATTGTGCCAATAACAAATTAAGCTTGAAGCAGAGTTGAAAAGCTTCCCAATCCAAGACCTTCCCTGGGATGGTTGTATAAATTGGAAGGAGAGTAAAACTTTCAAGAGATGATGTTAGATCAACGAACTAAATCGAATTGCCGTCTTAGCTCAGCTGGTAGAGCGCATGGCTTTTAACCATGTGGTCGTGGGTTCGATTCCCACAGACGGCGTGTACTACTCTTCGATTATTGGAGATTAATTATTAGCGGTATGTTAATTGTAAAATTTTCAGATAATATGTTACAAATTTATATATATCTGACCATTAATTTACTATCAAATTTTCTGAGACTAAGCTGCATAATTATCCAAAAATAAAAAAATTATTTTTTTTACATATTTTTTCCAGATTTTTTATAGGTCATTATAAAAAAACTTTGGAACAAATACTTAAAAAATTCTAAAAATAGAAATTTTTTGTGTCTTACAAGATTTTGATATAAATAATTTATTGAGTATATTAGATTCGTCGTTTCAAATATATTTGATAGGTTCTTAAATTAAACTCATTAAATCCGTTGGTAAGCTAAGTTCATCATAGATTTATTCCATATTAACTCTCATAATTCAAATTTATTAAATTATTTTTGGACTTTACTTTTTCTTTCTTAGTGATTATAAATAAATTCAAGTTAAATATTTCATTTTGTAAAAAAATAATTAACTTCTAAAGTTTTGTTCTTAGTAATGCAAGCTATAAAAAGGCTCATCAAGTATTAATATTTTAAAAAAAATATATCAATACATGTGGTGTAACTAGAAATATGTTATCACGCATTTATCTTCCTTTATCTTTTAACCCTCTTGAATTCACTGATCGGTCTATAATAAATCGGCCGAAAATTATGTATTTTTTCATTTTCATTTTTCCTTTTTTGTTTTATGCAACTCAATATGCCAGTAACTGATGCTCTCTTATCCGTTGGTTGTTCTTACGTTAACACATAAAATTTAATACATTTAAAAGAACAGCTACGACATCAGGATGAATATAATAATTATATAAAATTTGTGAGCACTGATTTCAGATATTTTGTCGCCAGTAGTAAAAATGGAGCTGCAGTTTGTTTTTTTAAATAAAAATAAACTAGCCAAACAGTTAGCCCAGTTCCCCAAGGGAAAGATTGAATGCATCATAAATGCACAAATAGATTGTTCACACATAATTTCAGCCGTCTGATTGATAGTATCATCAACTTCAAAATTTATGTTAAAGATGAACATATTTAAGTAGAAGTAATAAAGACAAGGTGAATATGAGTGTGAATATTTAATGATGCTTTGTAGAATTGGGATTTTGTCTGTGGAGTATATTATTTTAGTTGGTGTTTGTTTTGATATATAATCAAAATAATTTAAATATAGTCATCTCTTAATTTATCTCAACTAGAAACAAATTATTAGATTTTATGTTTAAAGAATTATACGAATGGAATCACTATTTCTCTTTTTACTATTATGCTGTTCTTACTTTTTTTTAAGAATTATATTTACATATTTTAGAAGATTTTCATTATGATAAGATTGTTAGTAGTAACTTCTTTTTTTATATTTTTTCCTTGGAAAAAATATTTATGGTGTACTATTTTCTTTCTGTGTTGACATCTATCTCTGAAAATACATTGAACTCATCGGAAAATTGATATATACGATGTTAGTCGGTTTTTTTACATTTCCTTTTTTCCTCTTTGCCTCAGTAGTGATAACTTTTTTGTTTTACAGTGACGAAAATATAAGAAAAAATATCGCCTTCTTTTCCTTTCTGATGTATTCTTTTCAGTTGCTTTGTAGATTACATAAAAGACAATAAAATATATTTCTCTTTCATTATCGTAAAAATAATTCACAAAAGTTCATATAATTTTTTATCTTTCATTTTGCTTCTTACTAAAAACAATTCTCAAACCAGTTAATAAATAGTTCGGGGAGATTATTGATTCTGAAATATAAACAATTCATTATTTCATTTAATTAATTGCTGATCTTATTGATCAACGGCTTAGGATTGGGGTGCACAACATAACCGTTCTCTTGTGGCTGTACGCAATCCCAGTCCCTTACATCTAACGTCAACATTTATAACTTCTCACATGATATCTAACAACTTCAGTTTATCTCTACTATTTGTGAAAGGGTGAATGTTTTCCCTTCTTTTCTCCTCTCCACATGCATGCAAAAACAGCCACATTTAATTGCACTAACATGACAGTAACGACCATCCATCCAACCAATCAAATCTACTCTGCTCTTCTTCTCTCTCCCAATTGTTGACCATCTTTTCACAGAAACAACGATAAAAAATAAAAAAATGGAAGTATAAAGCTAAGGATATAACAAAACTCACTTGCACCGTTATGCAATCTCAATATCTCATGCTCTAGACCACCGAAAACACCCAGAAATTATGGCAGATTTTACTCAAAGAACCCTATAAAACTCACCCAAATATTCACTATTCTCATGCAACTCAAACTTAGTAAGTCCAGTTACATCCATAGGCACCAACATATATGGCCACCTTCACATCAACAACACTTCCTTATTTCATTTGCATTCTCTTTGCCTTTTCATATTTAGTTGTAAGTATCAATGGAGAGTCGTTTGTCAAGACGCAAGGGACGGAGTTCGTAGTAGACGGACATCCATTCCTTTTCAATGGATTCAACTCCTATTGGATGATGCACATTGCGGCTGATCCAAGCGAAAGGAACAAAGTGACTGATGTATTTAGCAAGGCGGCAGCCAATGGTTTGACAGTATGTCGGACATGGGCTTTTAATGATGGCGGTGACAGGGCTCTTCAACTGTCGCCGGGCGTGTATGACGAACGTGTTTTTGAGGTAATGAAGTCTATGCATGTCATTTCTTCTGTTGAATGTTGTATTGAAACAGCATGTTTTTAAGTTAGTTTTAATTTGACTGAAAATATAATTCTTTAATATCCGATGTTCTTTTCATTTTGAATAATGTCTAGGCACTGGATTTTGTGATCTCTGAGGCAAAGAGGTACGGAGTTCGCTTGATCTTAAGCTTAGTCAACAATTTCAAGGACTATGGAGGCAGGGCACAGTACGTGGAGTGGGCCCGTAATGCAGGCGCTGCGGTAAATGGTGAAGACGATTTCTATACAAGTTCAGTAGTTAAGAATTACTACAAGAACCACATAAAGGTAGTAGCCGATCGATTAATTATCAGTTGACATACATTGTGTAATGTTATACATACTTATTTTGCTGTGACATACACAAAATGAAAGAACTAAAGAAATATACATTGAATATGCATGTGCAACAGTCAAATGACATCTTCATTGTAGTTGTCCTTTATAATTATACTATGTAAAGTAATCCAAAGAAAAATTGAAGCTGGAAATTCTATGAAATTTACAGTCTTGTTTAAGAATATTTTTCCTTTTAATAAATTATTTAATTTTTCCTTTCTTTTTCTGTATAGAGCATATTAACCAGGGTAAACACCATAACAAAAATAGCATACAAAGATGATCCAGCTATATTGGCCTGGGAGCTGATGAATGAGCCTCGTTCTCAGTCGGATTATTCTGGCAGAACTATTAATGTAAGCATTAATTTATTAATTTTCTCTACATTTTGATCCATTCTCCGTAGCTCAATTTCTCATTGTCACGCATGTCAGGCATGGGTGGAAGAGATGGCAACCTACACCAAATCTCTTGACAGCAACCATTTGCTTGAAGTTGGAATGGAAGGGTTCTACGGCGATTCCATGCCAGAAAAGAAACAGTACAATCCTGGCTATCAAGTTGGCACAGATTACATCACTAGCAATCTCGTTAAAGAGATCGACTTCGCAACCATTCATGCGTATCCAGACATATGGTAATTAAGCTTCAGTGCCATGTTAAGAAACAATAATCATCCTTTTATTTGCCATGAAAAAGAAACAACTCAGAGAAGCATACACTCTCAATCTAAATTCTGTGTATGACATATAATTCAATAAAACTAACTAAATTATTTATCTCAGGTTGTCTGGTGAGAATGATGGATCGCAAACAGCGTTTGTTCAAAGATGGATGTGGAGCCACTGGGAAGACGCGAGAACCATCCTAAGAAAGCCTTTAATCTTTGCAGAATTCGGAAAGTCTAAAAGAGATCCCGGTTACACTGAGAACAAACGCGACATTTTCTTAAATGCCGTCTATACAAACATATACAGCCTTGCGAGAACAGGTGGTGGGTCCATGGCAGGTGGGCTAGTGTGGCAAGTCATGGCCGAGGGGATGGATTCTTACTATGACGGTTACGAGATAGTATTGCCTCGGGACCCGTCTACTACTGCATTGATCTCCAAACAATCTCGTGTGATGAAGGTGTTGGCACAAACCATGCGCAGGCCAAACATGGTCAGAAATACGGTTCCACATGTCGGGGATGCTAGCCATGACAAGGCTATAAGCAAGCCGCATTTTGAAGTGCATGCACAAGATCATCACCGTCATCAGCGCCGTCACCGTCACCATAGCCATCACTCGAGGAATGTGCATGCATAAAGAAAGAGGTCAACACTAGTTAGAGGGATAAATTAGGACCGGAGAAGATTTAAGTGTATGAATTTAATGCTGTTTGGTTTTTCGAAAAGGGAATTAGTTAGTTTAGGGCTCAAGAAATTAAGGATTAATTAGGTTTGGTTGATTTGCTACAAGTAGCTAGTTATCTTTGTGATTGTGGTTTGTCTTTAATTACCTAATCAAATGGTATTTGTAACACGTGAAAAAATAAATTAATTTTACCCACTATTTATATATAAATATTTGGTTTACTTGAAACTTCGAGAAACAGAGGAGATTTTTCATCCCTAAGTTTTCAATTGAGGATATTACTGATATAGATAGATTTTTCAATTTGGTTTACTCAAATTTTACCCACTATTTTACCCACTATATCTATGCGAATTTTGCTTTGTCGTTTTATTTTGTATATCTGAAATTTGAAAGAATATCCCTTTTTGAAATCGATCTCAAAACAGAGCTTAAACAATTTTATTTTCCCAAATCCAACTAGTACGAGATTGTACATGTCCATGATTGTCTCCAATTGATGTGAAAACATGTTTAAGGGAAATTTCACGGTTCTTTAAACAATTTGATGAATGCTTTCCTTCAATGAGATTCTAAGCAAGGTCACTGGTACAAGTGACTTATTTTAATCATATATGTCCATAAGAAAAAGGCAAAATTACACACTTTTCTTTTTTTAAAATGATCAACAACAGTTTGGCCCCTCTGTTTCTGAGATTTTGAAACAAATCAGTTCGTTCAAGAGTTTCCATCACAAGCTCTTAATTACTACTCGCATGATTACATTTGGTATAACATAGAAGCGATGATGGTCCCATGATCAGAGATTGATCACGATCTATTGCTGTGTCTTCCTAAATCAATCTAATTTCATTTCCCATAAAGAGACCTCACAACAAGCTATGCTGAAAATTATTTATACAAAAGCTACTGATTGCTCTAATTGTACGGATTAATCGGAGAGACTCTCCACATCTCAGATTTGTACATGTAGCGAATCTTTAATCTGACGGTCTGAACTAAAGAGAGAAGAAGTGGAGTATAAGAATTTTTTTATCTGGGAAACTGTTACAATTTTAGAACAGACAAGGATCTATGATGAATAAAATTTTATTAATTATTGTATTTTTATAAGATGTATAGTAATGATTTATATATATAAACAATTTTTAACGGTTTCCTATTTATTTCTAACGGTTGCCTATTTTTCTAAAAGAAAAATAATTAAGTTGCCTTTTTTAACTAAAAAAAGTTAAAAAAAAAAATAGGTAGTTCTTTTTTTCTAAAAATAGTCAATGAAGAAATTAATTTCATACGAATCTGAGACTAACTCCTAATTAAATTTCTTAACAGAAACCGATATCCTCTTTTCTGTACCCTCATATCATATTAGGTGTTATTTGAAGACAACAAAAAATGGATGATGAGATGTTAATATTAGGTGTTGTAAGCTTGGGTTTAAGAAAATCTGAGAGTAACAAACGCAATGACATGTTAATATAATTATTTTTGGACTTTATTGAGTTTATCATACTAATTTTTATAGAAAGAAAAACGTTTATCCAAAATGATCTATATTAATATTTTTTTATGAGATATCAAATAGTACTTAAATTAAATAAAACTTAATGAACAATCAAGTTCAAAGGTCTTCAACGTGTTTATAAACTTTTTGTATTTTTAAAACTCATTTATTCATTTTTTTTTTAAAAAGTGATCATTTGATAGAAAAAACTCTTTTAACTTCATTAAGGAAAATTAGAACAGGATTAAAATAATCAGCGCTAAAAATCCCAAAT
This sequence comes from x Bolboschoenoplectus mariqueter, assembly GCA_037678475.1. Classification (NCBI taxonomy): domain Eukaryota; kingdom Viridiplantae; phylum Streptophyta; class Magnoliopsida; order Poales; family Cyperaceae; genus x Bolboschoenoplectus; species x Bolboschoenoplectus mariqueter. The sequence goes on along the minus strand of CM075263.1, from coordinate 1,943,034 downwards.
TATCATAACGCAATACCCACATAAATTATATTCAGCACTATTAGTTTGTAAAATCTTGTGAAATTTTGCATTCAATAATTCCATCCTAGTAGTCAAACATATATCGTTTCGCCTACCAAGGTGAAAAATTAGCATCTGATCTCCACATTTCATTTTGTATCGTTGGATTAAATTTTGACAAGTGTCAAGATCTGAGATTCCAAATCATTGTGCCCATCTAATTTTGTCTGAATTACTAATCACAGAAAATGATTCTTTTCATGAATCAATGTTTATTTAAACAATCAAGCACGTGCATCTGCGACCAAAAAGGAAATAAAAATCTCTTAATTTAGAGTTGTTGAGAGGAAGGTGCAAATTAAACAAGAACAAAGTTACTTGTCATATATAACGAATGTGTATCACGTACTGTTGCATTAGCAAAGTCAAGCGCACGATTCCGAGCGTCAATTTTTTTCAAGATTCGTGCATGATGATGAAGTTTGCACAATAATTCCATCCTAAAAATAAAGAAAAACACCCATGGGCTATTAATGTGATGTCACTATGGTATGGAATAGGGCTTTGTAATTGGAATCGGAGGAGTTTTAATATCTATTAAATTAATTTTTGTGTTTGATGGAAAAAATAATCATTTGATTGCATTAAAATTTGCGCTGAAATTTCTTTCACACGCTTTAATAATCATGTAAATATTAGATTTAGCGATCGGACGGTTAAAATGGCCCATCGGACCAAATTTAATCCGATGGACATTGAAACTCCTCTCGTCCCCTTGTAATTAACTAGTAAGAAGAAATAAAGAAAAATATATATCCATCCTCAACCCAAAAATGCTCTTCTTAATATCTAAAATTGTATATCTGATTACAATAAAAATGAAACCGAATTCACTTTGAAATTTAATTTCTGACACCAAAATAATATTAACAACGAAAGACATAACAGACTGCCATTTTTCTTTGAAGGTTGAGAAATTAATACCAATTCTCTTTAATCAAAAAAATAAACAATACTTTACCAGGCAGATCTGTTGTATTTGTATACCATAAATAATTAAGAAATCAGATAACAAAACTGGTGTTGGAGCGATCGAGCTCGTGCCGGCACTTCGGACTATTCTCGAAGCTAGACACTCCAAATGATGCCGAGATCGGGCCCAGATAGAAATCGATCTCCGATTCACTCGTTCGATCGACTTCAGTGACTCCAAACCAGATAAACAGGACCTTGACACTGATACCATTCAGATTTTTGAGTGTGCCCATGTCGATATAACCCGAGATCTTTCGGTCGTACCAGGCCAAATACTTCTTGTCCACCTTGAACTCGCAATCGCTCTTGAAATACACCTCAAAGTAGCCGTCGGGTCGGAGGAGGTACCCCGTGACACCTTCCGGAAGCATACCTCTCGGAAAATTGTACTTCTCTAGCATGTCGTATGCGGATGGCGATTCAGCAACGGTTTGTGAGTCAGAGACGAAGATAGAAAGAAAAATGGTGAAAATAAAGAAAAGAGGCTTGATGGACATGGCCATGCCTATGCTTTTTGTTTTTTTATTTTTATTTTTTTGGATTTATGGAGTTTGGACAGGGAAGAGAGGAGGAATCCTGCTTTGAGAGAGAAGGAGAAATAACAGGTTGGCTAAATGGGACCATTTTTTCCTTTTTCAATTTTTTTATATATATATACTTATGAATAGCTTAGACTTTTCTAATGATCATCACTTGTTGTTAGTTAGATGATTATTTTTAAGTGTTGGGTTAGTTGCTAATGGGCCTTTTAACATTTTTTTAAGAGACCGGATCTTCTGTTGTGAGGTGTCTTTGATCTGTTTTAATCTGTGATACTATATAACCTGATAATTAATTGGGGCTTGACGCCTAATTTTTCTATATAATCTGATAGTTAGTATTGGACTAAAAAAGATAGTATGTTTTTTCAATTTTTTGTATATTCTTCTTTGTTTTGGTGTAGCGTGTATATCATTTTTTATTATTATCTCCTGTTTCTGGTTTTTTTAATTCTTAGTTTTTAAATTTTAATAAGTTGAAATCCTTCACCATATGTCAAATTTTGTTTCTAAAGTACCACCAAAGTGAAAATGCACTTAATTATTACAAGCTTTCTTTACGAAAAGAAATTATATATCATGTTGATTACTAATAAACATAACTATTATTTTTAGAGAATTATATATCTACAACAATTGGTTAAAATATTGTTCACCATCTCAATATCAAAAGTGGTAGGTTTCAAATCCTGTACCGCACTCAAAATTTATTATTTGAAAATTTTAACTCTCACCGTCTTACTAAAAAAAATATATAAACAATAATTTTAGAGGATCCTCTATGAAGTTAGAAGGCACAGAAGAACCTCGGAGTGGTTAGCGTCAAGTTCAACCCATATTTTCTGTGTCCAATTTCTATAACAACTCGTATTCCGAGTCGCTAACGCGAGTCCCTCCCAATTCGTTAATGACTTGCGACAGAATTTGGGACAGGGAATCTGAAACAGAAAAAACAGAGTCACAAAAATGTTGGTCCCCTAGTCTCCTTGGATAGGAATGAGATATTCTTGGAGGAGATGCTCGCAATGCTTCCTTGCAATTGCCGATATTTATTTATTTTCTCTGTCTTATATAATTAATAGTCATTAGTCTAAGAGCTCGTCTGAGCATTTGCATTCGTTGATAGCGCCATAGAGTAATTGGGCACCGTTGGATTTAAATCAGACGGTTCCTATGATCTTAATCGTCAAATCAGATAAAAGGAAAAGTCTCACTCCTGTATTGTTGGGAGTTGCTGCTCCGTGTGATTTGTGAAAGGGTGAGGATGTGAGATGTCTCGTTTCCATGTCATGACACTCCTCTGTAATTATCATGAACCATATTTGGCATGTGGTTTCCCATGTTTCCACACGTTTATTTTCTCCATTTAGACTATTGACCTCCCATATATGAATAGTCAAAGTAATCTAGAAAATAAAATTATGATACAACAATAGAAAAAGATACGTTTGGTAACTAATAATGCAATCCGTTCTATATCATTTAAAAAATAATGTCTGACAATAATTGTGACATAAAGACGTGAGTTTATTTTTTATTAGAGACATTTAATAAAGTATATCAGACTTAAATAAAACTCTTATTTAAAAAAAGAATAAAATCTTACGACGGAACTGTTATGCTAATTGCTAAAGAAAATTTGTATAATTTCTAGAGTCGCTTAATTATATCAATACATTCTGGCAGTTGATATCATTTTTCTTTACCTTGAAGCATGTCTGTCAGCAAACTACTTTACGCAGTGTGGTCCCACAAAAAGGTTTTAACTTACAACAACACACATGCCAGAACAGCATGATATATTGGTCATTACTCATTTGTTATTAGAATCATTGAATGAGATGAAACCTTTTTATTCTCTCCTTATCACTATTTTGGTCAGAGTAATACTACGCAAGGACTGTTCCAACTTCTAAAGCCTGAATTGAAAGCGACTTCTCGAAAGAATTTCCATAACAGGTTAAACAGGAATACTTAGTAGAGTTTGTCATTATAGAAGGAACTGCTATTTAATAATCTTAGAATTTATTTACCAAGGGAGAATCCTTGCCTACTCAAAACAATTTAACACGGAAGAATAGAATATACGGCAAATTAATAATAAACCCAAGGATTACACTAACAGAAATATTTGCTTTTATATTTCATTGGAATTTATGTTCACTTTGATAGTTTCAACTGTGGTTAACCACACAAAAGATACAATAGGTCTGGATCCATAGAAGATATATCTCCTGCCTTGTACCACATGAAGCAGTACAAAAACTAACACCAAGATAACAATTGTTATACTTTGCCCAAGACCATACATGCCGATACATAAAAGCTGCTCAGAGAGAGCTAAATTTCATCACTATATCACATCCATTAATGTCTTAATTACACAATATAGAACTTGTTCATCTCAAAGCGAGTAGAGACCCGGGGGTAATACCACCAGCCAGAGGAGAGGTCCTTAAGATCGGCACATGTTTCAGTGCTTCATTTATATGCACAGCTCGTGCCGCAAATTTGGTAACCCTCTGCATGATTCAGAAAATTGTTTCAGAATATTAAAATATGAGTCACATGACAGATAATATTAAGGGGGCTCTTTGCATCATCTGGCTCCAAATTATGCTTGACAAGAATGCAATAAAAAATAAAAGAAGGCTGAAAATTGAAAATAGAGAAGACTAAATTAGGTTAACAGGGATTCAAGCCAGTACAAAGTTCCATGTACTGTACAGAAACTGACTAGTGTGAAACTTGTAGTTACCATGATAATTCTGCAATTGAAGCAAACATGTAAACAATTAATCATAATAAACCTTTACCAGAGCCTGCAAAATCTGAAACTCCGAACTGATTACAAAACCAGCTGAACTTGGAAAATCAAACCTGAACCCAACCCGACTTATCCTGACTAGAACAAAATCCAACATGAATGAAAAGGGATGAAACAAAACTTGACAAGATTTGTTTTCCTAGCTTGTTAGGTTAAAAGAAAAAAAAATTTCAAAATGCTTTGAACAGGAAAAAAATCACACAAAAGATGAATTTGGAGTGTGCCACATCATTCGAGGATAAAACGATGCACATTCATTTGTGGCAACTGCAACTAATTACACCAGCCAAATTGGTAATGGGTCGAGCAGTTCACCATCTTGTGGTAACATGCATTCAGAGTTTCAAGCATAATGTTCCATTTTATATTATTTCCTTTTATCTAAAAAAATATACAGAAAAAAAGCTTACTACCCAATGGACACATGTTCCTGACCTAAATCTTCTAATCTCTACATAATGATGTGATCTGATACAATAATTCAATTACAACTAAATTAATATGACCCAGATAATAACCCGAATGGACCAAAACCATTTTCAAACAAGCGACACAGGAACCTGAAACTGATCCATATCTGAAAGAACTGAACACAACAACTTATTACCTAAAGCCCATATGAACCTGAACAACACAACACAAGAAAATGACTTCAGCCCAAATTGGCCCGTCCATCTCATTTACCAACTCTTTAACTTTCTACGATATCATGTTTTAACATAACATCAGCTGCTCAGGTGATATAACATTCACATTCCACACAAATTAAAAGGATACTGATACATGCCCCAAGCTTTGCTCTCCTATTTCGCCCACTTTCACTGATTATATCTCAGCTTGGGACTGATTATATTTTAGCTTTGTTTTAAGATTCATAAAGAAGATTCAAAATTTTATTGAGATAAGACTAATGTGTTAATTTTTCATGCTCATACACCTTTCAAAATTGAGCCAAAATGCTGCAATTGTTTACAAGAACTAGGTCTTATAGTTTATTTGTCATTTAAGATTTAGATCTAAACTTCTATTACTAACAATTGAAAACTGAACCCATGATGGAGGCATAAATGCGGATGCATTTCAACCCTCTAAAATTGAAAGAAATATACTATTTTTGAAAAGAAGAAGTAGTAGAGAAAATAAAAGAAAAAGGAAGAGTACAAGAATAACAAAAGGGTTCAATCGAATGTCAAAAAAATAATTATTGGCAATAATTTGTGGGTTAATTTGTTTGCATTACAATATTGACAACATGACTCGTAAAAACATTTCACAAGTCAGCTTTACTGAACTTAAAAAAATTGTTCTTCAAATTAGACCTCCTAACAAGTTGACCAAATATGTTATAGCAGAGTGACTCTTTCAATAAACTAATTCATATTTTTTTACCCCACATGACCAAAAGAAAATTGTAAACTATTGAAATTGGGTGCTTGTTCTAGACCAATCAAATTTGAATTACCAAAGTAGCAACATGGATAATACAGTGACATTAACTAAGCCTTAGGTGCTAACTGGTATATTCAACTAACCATTTCATTATATTTACTTAAGAAATCAACTGAAAATAAACAGATTCAAATTTGAGCTGTAGATAAGAATCACCTTTCCATCCATGGAAGCCCGAACGGAGGCGCTCATTCTCTTCTTTTCCCTAATACGATGCATCCTCCTCCCAATCCAAACCAGTCCCAAAATTGCACCAGCTAAAGATATGTACCAAGCAGGTTTCACCTTAGAAAGACAATATTTGACAATTTCCCAAGGCATCTCCCACACACCCCCTCTTTTCTTCTCCAAACTCCCGTTCTTCTCCTCAATTCCCTCGGAATCCTCTTCGCTGACCCCCTCGCCATGCATCTCGACCTCTCCCGGACCCGAATTCGAATCCGCACACTCAATTCCTTGGAAACACGAATCGGGGATCGGATCGGATCCGATTTCCCCATGAGAACTGGGGTTGTCAGAATCGATGCCGCCTTCGTCAGTAGCTTCTTCTTCAGAGGAAGAAGTGGGGATAGGATTGTTCGGAGGCAGAGAGAAGTAGTCCGATTTGATGGCGCTGGAATCAGGCGCGTTCGATTGGAGAAGCTCCCAATCGGTGAGCTCGGTGGTATCAGCCATGTTGTTTAGTGTTAAAGGAAAGTGGGAAGAGAGAGAGAGAGAGAGAACAAAAGAAGAACTGATGGATAGAATTGAGAGACGACACCGATTCGAGAGAAAAAAATAGAAACATTTATTCTCTCCATCAAGGTACATTATGCAGCCCACTCTGTAGCGAATCATAATGGATCGATAGTGAATGTATAGGAAAGCTGCCACACTAAAGAATTCTTGGAATCCGCCACAGTAAAGAGGTAGTACAGAATCGGAGATACACTGTTGGAGTGTAGCGTCGTTTGTGTGTTTAGTGGAGAAGAGCTGGATTCTGATTCTCTTCTACTGGTGCGGATAAGCGAGAGGCTAGAAACATTTTGGGCTTAAATTTAATGGGCCGCTGAAATGTCTAGCGTTTTAATTTTATAAAATTTAAACCAGCCTGAAAAATGAAAATGAAAATGGAAATGCCTCTTTGTGGATGCATCAACTAGGCCCCAATTTCATATTTCAAAATAGAGAAATGTTTGAGAGATACTATCATTAATATCGTTATTGATACTGATTTTATTATTTTTATAAAATGAGTTATTATTTATATTAATGATTTTCTTATGTAATTTATTTTGTACGATGTTTTTTTATTATTCAACTAAAATATCACTATTATGAATAATAACTCACTTAAGTTGAATAATAAAATAACTATAAAAATAAATTGTATAATAAAGTTATTAATATGAATAATATCTCATTTTATCTAAATAATAAAATAGGTATCGATGATAATATTAATAACGATATTTCTAAATCAGCTCCTTTCAAATAACGATTATTATGGCTACTCTTAGTTCTGTTAAATTATTATTATTTCTTGCAGGGAGATATAAAAATTCCGGTACAAATTGGGAAAGTTTGAATCACAAATAGAGTGAAGAAGTCATCAGTAAGGAATGAAAAATTCCCCTATAAAAATATTTGCTGAATTATGCAATGAAAATCCTGCAAGTAAAAATATTAATCTAAGAACTTGTAAAGACCTACTCATTCAATTGAAAGAAAGTGTACAAGAATCTTTGGCATGAAAAAAATGAACTTAATTGTAATTATTACAACATGCTTATGAAACTTTCAGACAATAATATTTCATGAGCTGCAACAACATGGACATCAAAAGTTAACATGTTCCATACAATATAAATTAGAGATCTAATGGAGTAATTAATTGAAATCGTAGAAGCTCGATCTCGATCGATCGATCCGGTAGAAGCAATTATTTTTTCTACTAATGGCAACAGTCAATCTGCTGCTCATTTGTTCAGGGCTTCAGGCTATATATGTACATCCTACAACCACATCCTTTCTTCTCTATAGATATATATATTCCTATACAATCTTTTCTTGAATTTAATTTTTTTTCCCGATTCGATCTTGTTCATTCAAAGCTTTGAGGTTAATTATATTGTTATATACAAAATTCCCTAACTATCCAACTTTACAAACCTTTTGGAGATCTACCAGCATGACAGTTATATCATCTCTATTTCCTCTACTCCAAGAAAGCTCAGCAAGCTCTTTGCATGATTTCAATGATATATCATGTTGTAGAACATAATCCACTGCTTCTTGGTTAGAAACCTAATCATCCAAAAAAGGAAAAATATAACATGTCAGCAACAATATATCTCAATTGCACTACTCAAGGGAAAAATGCAGAAATAAAAGAAATTAATGTACCTTGTTCCATAGACCATCAGAGGCCATGACAAGGAAGCTACAATCTGTTGTTAGCTGTATCTTTCTAATTTCAGGCTCAGAAATAACCCATTTCTTTAGGAGGATATCACCGAAGGCTCTCGACACGGCTAGGCTATCTTGCACTCGCCATACGGATCCGTAACTACACGACACGAAGCCACCCTACAAATTACAAATTAAAACAATTAATATGTATTCAAATAATTAAATATATATATATATATATATATATATTCAACTAGAAATTAAATTAATAATTTGAATATTTTTGTACCGAATTCTCGATTCTTATTCGTTCGTCTTCCCTTGAGGCACTATGATCTGAGGTTAATGCAACAGCAACACCATTTTGAGAAATTACAACTCTACAATCTCCAGCATTTGCCACATACAATTCTCCATCTAGGATTAATGCAGTAGCTGCACAAGCACCACTACTTACTTCCTAAACAACGAAAAAGAAAATAATAATGATCAGAACTTATCTAGGTTAGAAGAGATTATTTGTATTGTTAGTTGTTTGTTTTCTTCTTCAACAATGGAAAGAAATAGAATAAACATGAAAATCACGTTTTGGATCTGAACTTGAACAGGTGAAATGCTTCTTGACCCATTCAAACCAAAAGTTGACATGGTCAAACTATAGGATATATGGGGCTACTTAATTAATACGCATGTTACATAATAATTTTTTTTTCACAACAGTGTATCCTCCTAAAAAATTTTTTTACACCGACAGTTTTTTTTTTTTTACAACTTGAATTTTTTATTTATCAAAGTCTTCTTGTTACACTTGTGCATCTGGGCTTAATTAATAACATTGAACATTGGTTGAATTAATTAATTAAATGCATATATATATACATAATGCGTTAGAATTAATACACTGTATTACTAAGGAAATAAACATTTTTTTAAGTCAACCGAAACAGTTGTGTTAATAACATGGGAATGTGTAACAAATCAACCAAAAATAGTCATTGACTAAAATTAGTTTATCACATTTAACCACTTATTATTAATGGTGCCATTGTTCAAAGATGGTTAGCTCAAACAAACTATAAACTAACTTTAGGAAGGTTGAAAATTTCAACTAAATTAATTAAGAAACCATGCATGTAGTGCTGAAATTAAGGTGCCATGATTAAACAGACATTCAGAACTCAAAAGCAATTAATAGAATTAATATATACCTTACTAATGAACTCCTTATCTGTGGTCAAATATCCAGCTCTTATTGCCATTTCTAGCTGGTTTTCTCCCTTCTCCATTTGAGAAATATGTGATATGATACTTTTCCCTAGATTGTCAGAAATGTAGTCTACTGCAGCTCGGCCGCCATGACCGTCATAAACCCCGAAAAATGCCTAAATAAATAAAGGTTTGAAAAGATAATAACTTAGTTAAATTACTAAAATATAAAGTAATTGTTAGTGTAAGGAAACTAAATTAATAGGGGTATGAACTACACAAAAGAAAACTTATATTACTCGTTTCAATTGCATATATATCTATTGGTTGTAGCTAGCTCAAATCAATTATTTTCAGCCATTATCTAAGAAATTAATTTCAAATGACTGCAATGACCATTTTTGTTTATTTGTATATTTTGTTGGATAAAAAATAAAAAGAACTGGTACATCCTAAATTATTTTGTTTTTCTCTGTCTACTTTCAGAAAACAATAGAATTGTCATAAACTGTAATGTTAATTAATATGCACTCTATATATGGTATATGATAAAAAGCATATCAGTGTCAAGATTGTGCTTCAAAAGCTAATTGACTTTCGACGGATCGAAAAAGGAGACCATGATATGAACTTCAACTATAAGTTTTTTTAAAACCAAATTTCAGAAATTACGTAGATTAATTACCAGTTGGGAGTCTCTGATAGTTGCATTTACCGTGCCGTAACCATCCTCCATCGCATGCCTACCTCCTTTCCTTGCAAATAAACAAAATGCATCTCCTTCGACTTCCGAAACCTTTCCAAAACTATCATCCTTTTTATTATTTTCTCCAAAACCTTTCTCGCCTGTAGAATGTCCTGGTATGACCAGCATTGTGGGTCTCTTTTTGTTCACCTTCAAACCTGGAGATTTCTTTGATAAATCCAACGACGCATCCGCATTCCCCGATCCATCCTCCTTCGGTACTTCGGACTTTTGTTCAATTGATTTCACATTATTGATAGAATGTTCATCATCATCATCACTCAATGGATGAACCTTGGGTCTGCTCAAGGCATCCTTTGTGCGTTTTACCGTACCATTCGCTGACGTGTCAGTAACCGGCCGTTTCCACGAGAGGGGAAGAACAGTGGGGGATTTGGGCTCGCAGATTAAAGCCATGAGAGATTTCTTAATTGCGTAGAATAATTGCACTAGGAAAGACGCAATAGAGTAACAGACGTCAATTCCATACACCATACCTCTAATTCTCTATTGGCTTGATCTTCTTTGTTTCTTTGTTTCTTCTTTTTCTCCTTGTACTTCTTGATTGAATCTTTGTTTTATTCTTCTTCTTTTTCTTTTCTTTTTGTGAGATAAGAGCTGAGAGGGGATGAGATACAAGGGAAGGAGAGGAGGGAGGGATGCGCGTATATATAGAGAGAGAGAGATACAGAGAGAGAGAAGAGAGAGAGGTGAATAGGTCTTAATTTATGAGTATGAAACGGTTGACGAATCAACGAACGGGACCAAATCGTACACAGCTAACGGCACAAACAAGGTCAATAATTTGTGCAGATTTTCTGTGCCGATACTTTTGTGGTGAAATTTGCAACCGAGTCAATGGGACATTGATTCTAGAAATTGGAGCAAGTAAATTCATTTTACTTGATAATAAATTGACAGAAAGAAAATTCACATGTTTTACAACCTACCCCAAAATCAAAAGAGTATACTGAGTGTTGGAAGTTTGGAATAAGTAGGTTTTGGTTATTATAACATAAAATTAACTTCTTTAATAATTAAATTTACTTCAAAAATTATATACTATTTAAATATTTTTTAAAATAATTGAAGTTATTTTTAAAAGGAATATATTAAAGTTTGAGAAACAAGAAGGTTGAACAACAATCATGTCCCGAAATTATTCTCTTTAACAAGTATAAAAAAATATTTTTTTCATAATATAGTCTTTAGAAAGAATGTCTCTTATTGAAATTGTGATTTTGTATAGCACTCAAATCAAATGATATAATTTGACAGAACAACAGAATTTAATAATGTCAAATGTAATTTCATGATATGACTCATTTAGGAATGTGATATTTTTGAAACATCTCATTTTGCAAGTAAAAAATTTTCTTTAGCCCTTTCAAATTATATAATGTTTCTCATAGTTCACTATTAGAATTTTGAATCTAAATTTCTAAATTAACTTTGATTGTGCTATAATGCTTGTATATAATTAGAATTGACATCATAATAAGAAAGTTATAATCTTAGAAGATAAATGAAATGTGTGTTACCATGTGGATAATCTTTATTGTCATTCATTTCTTGTTTTTATTTTTTTTCCTTCTCGATGTTATTTGGTTCTATTTGCGGCCAAATACTTTTTATATGAAAAATATTATGATGATACTATTATCGATATCGATTTTATTATTCATGTTAATGATTTTATTATACAACTTATTTTATACAGTATTTTTATTATTAAATTTAAATATTACTTATTCGAATAATAACTTCACTTAAATTAAATAACTAAAATATTATACAAAATAAATTATATAATAAAATCATTAATTAATATAAATAACGATTCATTTAACATAAATACCAAAAAATAAACAAATCGATAATGATTCGCTACGCAAGAGACCTCAGAATTATTTTTGAGAAAGAAGAGACCTGAGAATTGTTATACATGACATTCACATGACAATTGTTTTAACCCTGAGAATACGTTTGCGGCTCGAATCAGTGGAAAGTAGAAAAAAGTAAAAAAATACAAAACTTTGCGCGCTTTGAAGACTTCAATGGTAAGTATGAGGTCGGCATGAGAAAGAAAAGTTCGGATCCTCTGTGGTTAGTTTCATAAAGCCATATGTATCCAACACACCAATTGTTAGGTGAAGGGGTCAATTGTGCAGTTATCTGCGACACAAAATTAACAGAGGATGGTTACAGAAAACCTAAATAAGAAACAAAGCAACGATGAAACGGTCGCATTGTGTTGTGTCCCTTTTATTACCACCTGAGAGATTTATAATTTCTTAAAAGAGAAGAAAAAAAATATTAGGAGGTCAATGCCAGGCAGCTTATAATGCATATATAAAATTAATTGTTTTGTCAACTTCCTAGATAATTAGGAAAAATTGAGGCTTAATATACTACTAAAATATCATATTCATGAAAATTGTTAATTATATATTTTTTCCTATTTGCATAAGTATATATATTTGATCATGCATGCACACAAAAAGCGGAATATTTGTTAATATTATCTTGATATATTTAAATAATACAGAATGGATGCTGGCCAAAACATATAATTTATATAAGTTGGAAATTTTTTTTATGTTTAAAAGAAAAAATAAGTGCAATTCTATGGATCTAAAACTTGGAGCAGCAGATGGGTCCGGTGCCAAATTCTATGGGTCCCAAATCGTATAATTTTGGAATTTAATGTATAATTAATGAATCTGCATGTATTAAATTTATAATGTAATTCATAATAGTAGTTGGGCTTGAAAGTTTTTTGGATATTGTTAATCGTAAGATTTATTTTTCTCTCCTTGTTTATCTTAATCGAAGAATTCATGCATCAAAAGTGGGTTTAATGATGTGCCTAAGGTGTTATGAAATATTTAAAATGATACAATTATTTTGTATTACTCTACAGAAATTCTCATGTAACTAATTGTGTTATTTTCTATTATACAAAATTTTAGCATTTTAAAAATTTATTTATTTTTAAATTTGCAACATACATAATTTTTCTAATAAAAAATTGTCTCATTTCTAAATTCAATTTTTTTTAAGTAAATAGTTTTTTTTTTTTTACAGGGCGGAGCTTGAAAATAATTCTAGTATATTAAAATTTTTATAACTACTTGAGGAACTAATTAATTTATGGGATGAATATATAAACTCCACTTTCCCCCTCTTCCTACCAAGTATATATAAATATGCAAGGAGTACAACTTTTGACTTTAGAAAATAAAAAAAAAACCCCATTTGGTTCAAAATATTATCATTAAGAAACTAAGATATATTTTTCTCTTTTTTTGTGGAGAAAAGAAAGGGTTTAACTCTTTTTTATATACTCGAGCAGATGTTAGTTGTAACAATATTCTATACGAAGAAAATTATCTTTGCCATTAAGTTAAATATGGTAATTGATTAGCGACGATATTATTGAATTTATTACTCCTTTTGAGGGTTAAAATGAATTTAATTAAAAAAATATTTTCTGCAAAATATTTTCGTAATATTATCAGTAGCTAAAATAAATAAAATTAGGATTGCATTTCGTGCTTTATGGTGATCTTTTAATTAGATTATTTGTGAGATAATTTATTTTTCTCACAAATTTTGACTTCAATTTTAGCTCCTCTTGATGCATTTTAGTCCACCATGTTTACATTAATTGTCTAAGCAATCCTAGATTTTGAAAAAATCAGATTAAGCTTGTGATTAAACCGATCAAACAGGTTTTGAACTTATTGATGTTAAGTCTTTGTAAAAAAAATTAATTTGACAGATTTTGTATTGTTAAAAGGATGAAATAATGCCAAAAAAGGTGTTAAATTCATTTTTTTCACATTTTTAACGGCTATTAATCGTTGTAATGACGTCCATCTTTTTATTTAACCATTAAATCATTAAATAATTATCACTGTTAAATGACTAAATCATTAATTAATCAAATATTTTTCATTAATATTTGTTTGTTAAATATCTTTTAAAATATTTTAAAAGATGTTGTGGTGTTTTGAGAGTTATTATTGGAATCATGTGAATGAAAGAAACAAAAAATATAACAGTCATGTCATGAAATATATATTAAGATTTCAAATTGAGTTTTAAAACATTTAATGAGGTTATTTGGAGCTTTTGAATATATTTAATATATCATGACATTTTATCAAATAGTCAAATACGCGAGTTCTAAAAATTTAAAAAGTTAAATATAATATTATGAATTTTACAAAGAGAAACATACAATTTGGAACTTTTAGAGGGGTATTCATGAAATAAAACATATTCAATATCCAGTTATCCGCCTTAATAGTAACTCTTGTCGACACAACCTATACCACACATAGAAAGTGTAAAAGGAGCTGTTACAGACGTACCATTCCTCATGCTATGTTCTTACCAGTTTACCAGTTAGCACAGGAGACTGTACACGCTGGTAGTATCAAGTGTTATATGCATGTTGTGTTAGTCGGCATTTGTAAATGGCACATGTGGATTTCCTTTTTTTTTTTTTGCTTCTCTTCATAATATTCTGTTATGAGAGCTGATATATAGTTGTTGGTATTATTATTGATATGAATTTTATTATATATATATTAAAATTATTAATATGTATAATAATTTATTTAATATATATAATAAAGTCTATATCGACGACGATATCAATAATGGTATCTTTATAATATTTTCCTTTTCTTTTTTTTGGTGCTTTTTTTTCTTTCTTCTTTCTTGTTTTTTGTACGTATGTTTCCTTATGCTAATGAATTCTTGTACTCTATTAATAAAAATGATAATTCTAATGTATATCTAATTTTTATTTTAATGGTATATTCAACTATTATGATACATATTTTAAAAAATATATTATTCAAATGAAAAAATAAAATTGTGAATGTATTTCTAATTAAATAGAATATATATCAAATTCAGGACAACTTCAAAGAAAGTATGTCTTCTATGAAATAATTTTAAAATTTGAAGAGTGGAGTTTTAATAACTTTGTGATAAATGACTAATCAAATTATGAATTGCTTTAAAACTAATACACGTTCTATTTAAGTAACTAGGAATACATCTATAATTCTAATTTTTTTAATTTGAATAATATTTCTCAAAAACAGTAAGAGTTTGACGTATCATAAAAGTTGAATATATACTAAAATTATTCACAAATAATTAAAAAAAATAGTAAATTTTTCGTTTACTCCTTGAATAAAAGCCAAATTATACAACCAGTCCCTATTTGGTTATTACTTATTAGTTGGAACCTCTCTCTCAAGACTGATATGTGGTGTTGTTAGTCTTTATTCTTTAAAGAAGGAAATTCTTTCCCACAGACAGATAAATTATCTAAGGGAATAATAATTCAGTAGACTAAGTTAGTTTATTGATTGGTTATATTTTAAGCATCAATTAATGACTTAGTCAAGATATATGACCTTATTATTCAAATGGTCCCCATAGATAACTAAATGCAAATTTTTATTGAGTTATTATTTGACTTGATCCATAATATAATCTTACTTAAGTAAAGTCCGTTCGGTTGTCATATTTTTCTATGTGATTTGTGTTAGATGAGCAACATTTATCTTACTAAAAGCATAAAATGACATCAACATACTGCATATTTATATTAACAAGTTTGATTGAGTATGTTATGTTCTCACTTACTCATAGGCTGTAGCACATTATATATGCTGCTTTTTTTTTAAGTAGATTTCTCAAATGGGCAATATTAGCAATTGCCATAAATGAGTATCTCTGTCTCTGTACAAATTGAATTTATTGATCACATCGTCAATTTAGTAATTTTCTGCATGTTAATTTCACCATGATTTCATTCTTATAATTGTTAATTCACAAGTTCAATATATGCAAATAGTCAAATAGAAATATAAAACTTGTAAAAAGAATATAAATAAAAGTATCATATAATCTAACTGCCAATAATATAGAGCAAATAGAAACTATTATAATTCAGATATTTCGTAGATGTACATCGTTTATAGCTAGAAGCTATAGATGATTCATATCTATAGCCTCATCATTTCATTTTATATAGGATACAAAATGAATATGAATAATTTATGTACAAATAATATGTGCATGCAGACACTTAAATTAATATGTAATATTTATTTCCTTGACCGATCGCACTATCGAATCAAAATAGATGGATTAATTTTCATTCTAGTTTTAAAATGAATTAATATAAAAAGAGTTTGACGCGACTTGTAGAATTATTGGCTAAATATTTGTTTGCTTGTGTGATTTTCAAACGCATCATTGACAATATCTTTATCATTTTATAAACAAAAATCTTGATGGAGAATATTTTATAAATATAAGATTATTTATGTGAAACGTGGTACATTCAAAATCTTGATGGAGAATATTTTATAAATATAAGATTATTTATGTGAAACGTGGTACATTCAAAATCTTGATGGAGAATATTTTATAAATATTTAAAGTTAACTAATTTTAAACATTATTTTTATTTCAAAAAAATAATAAAAAAAGTAAGAATTATGTTAAGTTAAATCTAAACTAAATTTACTAACATAGCCTCAATGAGTCCATTATTTAATAATAATAATAATAATTTTGAAATAGAAGTTTGTTTGTTTTTTTTTAAATAAGGGTTTCCGTTAACTCCGACATTTATTTTTTTTTTAAATATTTTCTGTGGGACTTAAACTTACGTCTTTTCGCAAAAAAACAATTAGACCTATGGTTCAAATTGAATCTGAGAAAGTGTCAACATATATACATTCAATTGCATACAGTTTTACCCAGTAAAGCACAAATCTGAAATCTTAGACCTTGCACCAAAGATCAAGCAATGCATGCAACTTGATATACATATATATTGTCCAGATGAGGAAAATTTGGGAGATCCAGTCTCCTATCTCACACTACCGTTGAGTGAGGAAACGATACCGCTTCCACTCGTTTACCATCTCAAAATGTATTTATCTATATCTATTTCTATATCGTCTAGATCTGAGATTGCATCTTAGGCTGGTAACTGCATGGCTATAACGACTTGCCAGTGAAGCGTTGAAATTGGAACTATATATACCAAGTTGGATTTCTGGAAAGTGAAAGGAGACCTGGTAAAGTGGTAATAATAATTGTTTATTTATTGTTACAGCTGGTACTGGTAGTCTGGTCAATGTATAAAGGACAAAATAAGAGATATATATATATATATAGGATTCTTTGTAAACAAAATGGTATGATGGTTGTATCATGTATATGCATATCCAAGATTAGACTTTGGTTAATGAGAAAGTTGAGGTGTGATCAGAACCAACCTTTAATTTAATAACAAAAATTAATGTTTTTTGTATGAGAGGTCGCAGCTTCAAAATTCGGATGAAAATTTTTTATGAATATTTAAAGGTGTGCTATTAATTAATTTGACAAGTACATATATAGGAACTTGTAATAATGCATGATATATTCGTGCATTATGTCATAAAGCCTGTGACTTGGTATAAAATAGCATACGATTGCTTCAACCAAGTATAAAACTGAACCATATCAGAACTTTGTGCATCATACCGACTACCTAACATTACTCTCAAGTCTCAACTAAGACAGCTTCTTCCGATTTCCACCTAAAAAAGAAAAAACTCTGATTGGTTGGGAACCGTGGAATCATGCAACAGAGTTATCCTTTTTTCCAAAACGTCATCAGATTCACTTACATTAAAAACAAATCAAATCAAATCAATTTTTCTTATGTATTCATTGTTGTTAATTAATTGATACAAGAAACTTAGTCTAGCGTAGCTTACCAGTTACTCCCTCTTTCCCTAATGAAAATGTCAACAGTTGATATGGCCGTTTTATGATGCTACTAGGTGAGGTTTTCTCTCCTCAATTTTGGGAAGAAAGAGACACTAATTGCTTTAAAATTCATCAAAACAGATGAGGCATCGGATTAAAGATTGGATGGGTCATTTTTGTGACAGAGACAAACTTCTATAATGTAGGTTGTTGGTCTACCACTTAATAAAAAAAAAGATGTAATTTCAACTAAATTTTTAATGCGAACACACTGAAAGTTTCCTAGAGAAGACCAACTTTGTGAGTTCTAGATGGCCATGTGGGTCCCACACATGTTATTAGCTTGGGAATTGGGATCACGATGAACTGGTGAAGCAATTACAACCTTAATAAATTGAATTGCCTAGAATTCTATCTCCAATTTCCAATTTTCATTTGACATTGGAAAGAACTGCTTAAAAGAGACTTGTTCAAATAAAAAGGGACTTCATTGGTTACAGAGTGCACTTCAAGTTAATCAAATAGAAGTATAAAACCAAAACCTCAGAGATTCATCCTACTGCATAAATATAATCATGCGTTGCAACTTTGCATTCAATTTATTTTATCTATGAATTTATCAGTTATGCACTGAAATTATTTAACAATTCACTATTAATATTATTTTAGCAACTGTGAAAAGAATATAAATGATAATGACACCATATTGGAGTCACCAATTACTACAAATCACCTCTCATCCTATGGCGAACAATGTCATATATTACCCGCAAGAAGCTTTTCGAAGACTCGTCTTCAGGCAACTCAAGAAGCTTCCCGAGCCTTCTGAAAGAAGCCTCACTACTTGCAATAGAATCATGGTGAAGTTCATTTATTGAGTGATTTGTTTCGGGCTCTTTGTGGAGGTTTGGAGGTGACAAGGCCCATTGCATTGCCCATATTGCAAGAGGTCGCATGTAGCACAGAGAACGGTACTCATCTTTATTGTTCCATGCTTCAGGCGTTTGAAATGAGTACCTGTTTTTGTCATTTAAATGTAAAAAAAAAATTACTAACAGATTCTTTGCAAGGTAGGAAAAAGGAAATAATCTGATGCAATTCTGTGATAATTTACATGCAAAATAGTTGGAGTTAGATAAATGGTACTGGTATGGCTGGCATCAACTGGTAACTACTTGCATAGTCCCAAAAATTGGCCCAAAATTACTAACATCCAATAATTTAAAAATCATTTGCACAACACAAGCATGAAAAAAGAGTCATGGCCAGTACCCAAAAATCTGGTACAATCAGGGCTGGTATCTTGCAGCCATTATATATCTACCAATATTAGGTCCAAGAAATACAATATCAACATCCAGCAATCCTGAAATCAATAACTTCAACATTCAACAATCATCATATCCTGACTTAACCATACCAACAATTTTGAACTGGTACAAGAACCCTTGCAAGATACTCACCCTAGCCCGTCAGGAGACCATGCGGCATTATAGACCCCCTCAGCCGTCTTAAACCCTTTCTCGAGCATCCCTTCTTGGATCATGCACGCTGCAACAGAGTAGGTGACACCAGGCCAGATCTCTCTGGACTGCATAGTCGATAAATCAACAGTTCCATCGGGCCGCATTCCATTCATTGCCCCCCTTGCCCCGTTCTTGTACTTCATCACATTGAATTCGAATACTTTTCCGAGAGCACTCTGGGCCTTATCCTTATCAACGATAGGTGCAAGACCACATGCTTTTGCATACCTGTATTGTATTATGCAATTTTTCACATATCAGTTTTCAGATTTATGAAGTATCTGGTTCTGATCTTTCTACTAAATGCCAAACCCTTCTAGCAGAATGATAAAACAAAGGGGTTAGTTAAACATGACCATATTCAAAATACACAGAAATTCAATAAATAACAAGGAAAATTATAGTATATACAGAAATTTAAAAAAATAACAAGAAAAATTATAATATGAGAGGAAATTTGTATGCTCCTTTTACTGTATCAATATAATAATTTGCAATAACAATTTGCCTTACCATTGACCAGCCAACTGATCAGCCTGGATAGATGAGCTAGTTATCCCACCACTATCATCATAATTGAAGTACTCCCCATTCCACAACCTGTCATAAACAGACCTCGCCTTGCTAAACTTCTCCGAGAACATCCTCTCAGATGCCTTGTCCCCGACAAAACTTGCCAGCTTAGCCGCAGCCTGAAGTGCCGCAACCCAAATCCCACCACAGTATGCACTAACCCCTGACACTGACCAGACATCATATGTCTGATCAGGGAAACCCTCATTTTCTATCATGGCATCTTTATCTTTGTCAAACTGCTCCATAAATGCCATGGCTAAGTAAATTGCGGGCCAAACTGCATGTGCAAAGGATTTATCACCCGTGGCCACTACATCCCGATACACTTGTAACACAAACTTAGGGTTCAGATCCTTCCACCTGTCAGTGTTATAAAGTGTGTATGCATTTACTTTAAACCATGGGTCATATAACCCTAGGTCATGTGGGACTGCACCAAGGACCTTTCTAGCAGCCCACTTGCCATCATGCAGCAAGCACAACTTCTCCGGGTCATGTAGCATGACTGCAGCTGCAAAATCTCTTTGTACGCTCAATTCCAGCTTTGGAAACAGCGTGATCAAAGAGAACGAAGAGTAGAAGTGTACATCATAGGTATTCCACATATAATACTCAATACCTTCAAGATAGAGAAATTGACCAATATTTTCTTCCTGATCAGTGAGTAAAGATGTCCCAATGGCAGAGCTTGGAGCAACTGATGAATGGATTTCATCGAGTTTTGAGGTCATTGTTTTGAGTATTGCGTGAGAGATGTTTTTCTGATTTGACATCTCAAGAGAGAATTTGTTCTCGCCAATTGAAGCTAAGCTATGAATTGGAGGTGACCCATCTGTTTTAAGCATTTAATCATGTTAACATGATTTCCTTCCCTACTATACACAAATTTATTAGTTGTTTCATTAAATGTTGCTGCAATTACGGCATAATAAAAACCAACCTACTATCATGAAACTATAAGTTTTAAATGAAAAGAATCATGTCATTTATGTAACAATATAAAAAAAGTACACTTTAGGAAAATTGTACAGAAATATCCAAAGGTAACCAACAGAAGTTCCGGCCCAAAATGTTTTCAACAAAAATATGTAGTCCTGTATGAATAACAAAGTAGTAGTGTTCTTGAACAGCCAAAGTAATATATATTTGACAGGAATGTAAAAATAATCTGTTTATTCCAAATAAAAAAGTGTGCGAAGGCATGAACCTGTCCATATTGTTCCACCAGCATTGAGATAGTAGAGCTCATTGAAAAGAGTGACAGGATACCTGCAACATACTATGTATTGTATAAATGTGCAAGATAGTTATGAACTTCCATAAATCTGGATTCTGGACACGTACCATGATGGAAACCTTTTGTCTTGCAAAATAGGCCTTTGCCATTCTTCAATCTGGGCTTCCCAAGAACCATGTTCTATTTATTTTGCAAAACAAATAGACAAAAAGTTAGATTAAACATAGTACATACAGTAAAAAGAGGGAAAAAAATTTATTCCAAGTGCTTCCGTGTAAGGGTACATCTACTTGTTAAAAGGTACACCAAGGTATATATGCATACCAAATATAGCATCACGAGCGATATCTGCAGCTGCATTTCCATCAATGCCATAAAAAGTTGAGTACCGTCTGTCAATTGAGATGGTATAAGTTACTCAAGACTTTTCACAAAAAGATGGAAAGAATGGAGTCAGATTGGAACCTGTGGTAAATCTTTCCACTGGGAAATTTTACTTCCGGGCAGGCCCATGCAAGTGAAAAATTAACGGTGCGGGTTGCTTCACTTGGAACTTTCATAGTTGCAGCAACTGCTGCTCCAATAGATGACCCAGGTCGCGAACTAATCGTTGACTTCATTGCATCAAGGTGGTCAAATGAGCCGTTCTGTCAGAATAACATGCATCAGCATACTGGAAAGGGCTCTTTGCAAATTGCAACCCAATATGTTGTTCTGTTTGGCAGATAATACCAACATATTTATGGATAATTGGAGTCAAACCCCTTTGTAAGGTTACCGTTAGAGGAAAGGTATATCCCATAATATTGACAATTATTATGCCCCTGAGTATAATTTTTCCCTATACTCAAAAAGTACTAAATGAAGCCCAAAAAATTGACAAGTTGAATTTTTACTAGAACAAGCTACTTGTGAATATACAGTTTTGTGTTAATAGCAAGTAACAAAAATAGTGGATTTAATGTTCTGGTAAATAAATAGAGAACTTTCTTCTTAAAATATAACAGATTTTTTTTATGAGACACCTAGCTACCTCTTTGATTGTTTGCCACATATCTCTAGCCGTAAACCCCTCGAGCTTTCCTGATATTTCAAAATAGGGACAACTTGACACGTGTACATCTTCTGTTTCTTGTGCTGCTATTGCAAATGTCACATGGGGTTGTCCCTCAGCTGTTCTGCATAAATGAGTGAAAAATGAAACATGATGTACCAGCATTTTCATTACCAACTATCAAGTCGGACTGGTAAAACAGGCAATTATCATTTTTCAAAAGCTGTTAGGCAGGAGATTAATCCCCTAAATGAGATAAATTAATTCATAGGAACTGAAGTGCTTAGGCGGTCATGCTTGCAAGTATAGCAATAGTAAAACTTGGTATCAGAATATAAATAGGGTTCAGTGCCAAGACATGAGACTTGCATTTATGACTATGAATAAAAGTATACCTGTGGTGTAGAAGTACACCATGGACACCATCCTTTTCCCTGTATATAATAAATGTCAATAAATAATCATACATGTCAATAATCAATCTTATGTAACCAAAAGAGAACAAAATGAGAACAGTTTTTTTATTTTTCTACTTGTTCTCATTACTGTTCTTTCTTTTTATGATCTTACATCATTTCAGAGTTAGAGTGATATCCAGAAAGTTCAGATTTTCCACCCACAGAGTTCTGCATGAAGCAAATGAAAATTAAATTTAGGGAATATTTTAAAATTTTTCTAGGACTAATTGCAAGTTTGTAAGTACTCACCGCCCATGAGAAAAGCAAAGTCACGTTCGCATCAGTTTTCCCCATATTGATCAACTGAAATTGTGCAAACGAAAATGCAAAGATTATTTAGAATTGATAAGTTGGACATCACTCTGATTCCTGCATCCGTTTAGTACTCAAGGATTATGGCATTACAATGATAGGAAGCATACAGCACAATTGATTTTCAAGCACAACATTCAGCAAGCATTTTTTCTTATTATTATGGCTTATAATATAAGAGGTTCAGATAAGAACTCTGCATAGAGTAATCCCAGAGAACATTATTAAAAAAAGTAGTTATTTAAATGTGAAAGTTAATACCGTGAAGGTGAAAACAGCAACAGGATAACTGCTCTCTTTGTAATTGTGAGGAATTATAGGGGAAATTTGGCGACAAATTATTTTGAGATCCGGATCCGGCTCACCTAAAAAAATCATAACAGTGACAAACTAAATAACAATATTCATATGATTGTTAAAAAGAAAGAGTGTTTTTCTATTGTACCATTATATATGGTCCAAGACCTAGGATATAAAGCATGATATGTCGATTTATTTCCAATAGAGTTCCAATCCCAAGATCCAATCCCCGAGACATCATCTCTTCTGCATTTGTAAGAAAAAGCTGATTTCCTAAATAATTAACGGAAATTGAAACAGGTAAAGATTGTAAAACTCCATGTGGACTAAATGTTGCTAACAGCTAACCAACCCTGTTGTGACTGTTTAACAGTGAAAAAGTACCTAAGAAATGCACCAAAAATGTTGAACAAATAAATATATAGTTCTTACTTGCTCAACCGAGGTAACCCAGGAGAGAGCACTGTTGAATACTTTTTCCCATCTGGTCGAGATATAAAGACCTGCAAGATAAGTGAAAAAATACAATGAAAAATAAAAAGAAATTACTGTGTGCATATTATATCAAGTAGAATGATGCAGCATTACTTTGCAAGACATGCATTAGTTGAGAAACTATAGCTTTTGATAATAAGATGTCTGTCATTTACTCACTGTCACAAAATATGAAGATCAAAAATTTAAAAATAACATTAAATTAACTACATGTATGTCAAATAATTGATAGGTATCTAAGAGATACTTCTGATAAAAGCTTTAGCCTTCAATATGAAATTATAAAATCAATTTTCATTGGGAAGCATAGTTACTGCTTTTTTTTATTTTATCTTATGTTTTATGTTTTTTATTTACCCAAATCTCTTGGGAAAACTTTGTATTTTGATCGGTTTTTAATATAAAAGATAAGGGCTAGACCCTTATTTTGTCTCAAAAAAAAATTTCATTGGGAAGCTTCACATTGTCAGAGAAAAATTTAATTATAGTAATGAACTTAGCAACAAGAAAGAAAGAGACTTACAGAAAATTGATTCGCCAGAACAGGTCTATCTTCACAGACCCCAGGGAATAACTGCCATCTTTGGAAATCACCTTTGTAGCTTCTTCCTATGCTTCCTGCACTACAGTAAAAAAATAATTTTCAAGATGCATAATTAGAACTCACTAAGGTAGAAACAAATATGTATGACAAAAAGATCTAAAGGATCAGATAGACATACCCAATTCCACCTAGGGGCACACCTTCAGAAGCTTTGGCAATGCGCTTTTTCCATGGATCAATGACTGCTGCCTAAAGCTCGATAATATTAGAAATCCATCCAGAAGTGATCTAAAGAATCCTTTAGAAAAATAGTATATACATATACAAACACACTGCAGACATAATAATTGCAAGACCTGTTTGAAAACTTACTCGTCCTTTTGCAGTTTCTTCGAGGATGTGCCGGCCAAGCCGAATACCCAAAGGAGCCTGAATCAGTTAGGAATATGATCATATCAAGTATTAATTAACTGTTAGTTGCTGAAATTCAAACTATCAGAGAAAGAGAGGTAGAGAGAGAAACCAAATGTAACATCTCCTTAAGAGATAAGGTAAAAGGGGGTAATTCATTATGCCCTTCATTGTTAATCTTTCGTTCCCACGTCAAATCCGGAACCAGCCAAGGCTTTACCTATCAAGTTAAATATATTCATGTAAATGGGTTAGAATTTGCGGTCTCATGGTTGACTTATGCTTAGTATGACTTCCTATTCCGCAATCTCAGATAAACAATCAAAGAATTAGAACAAAGTTCCAATTTCTTTATGCACTAATAAAATAGTAATTATAAAGCTCATATAGAACAAAAAAAGTAACCATACTGAATGAGGCCTTACTGCTGCTTAGTTTTTTAGTTTTATAGCTTTAATAGAAACTTGATGTTTTTGACAATATGTTTTGTCATATCTGTTGGTTTTTTGCTCGATGTCTTGTTTGGAAATTTAGGCTGAAAACTGAGTAGATGATCTTTGAGGTGGATGGCTGTAATAGTCATAGGGCTTATACCAGTGTATGGTACGATGTACTCGACACATATATTTCAATTAAACTTAGTGGGTTATCCCCCTTTTTCAATAAAAATAAAAATAAAAAACAAGAAGAATAAGTAACCATACTGATCTCACATTGCTTCCTGAAGATTTGTAATTCTCCAATGAATCTTCTTTCTCATCCACTCGATGTTCTTTCATTTCTACCGCACTATTCTGAAAAAAAAAGGAGGTAAAAACATGATTATATACAAACAAGTACATTCAACTTTTCTAATGCACTGGAAATTTACCTTAGTAATTGTAATGTTTATCATCCTAGTTCAAATTAATTCGTGCAGAAAAAGTTAGAAGCTGCACTTCAGTACAAAATTCACATCTATGAGATCAACTCGAAGTTTCTGAGACTCAATAACAAAATTTGAAGACCAGGAAAGAATAACCTACATGCTAATCAGATTGATGGCAGTTGTTATTTCATCTCTCAGTTTTTCAAAATTAATGACCTTTTCCTTTCAGATCATTAGTCTCATGCAAACGAGAACTTACTAGGTACCACAAGCATATGACAAAATGCAAACATCTCCGGTCTCAAACTTTGCCATCATTATTCAAGAATGAAATCATGCTTATTGATTAAATACGCTGATGAATCAAAGAACAACGATATATTTTACCATTTGACTTCAATTCAACCCGCACTCAGCATGCTTATTGAAAAATACGCTCACGAATCAAAGAACAACGATATATTTTAACCATTTGAATTCGATTCAATCCCCATTCGCCAGGAGTGAAGCATATTTCCATTTCCCGAATCAATGTAGACGCCAAAACAAACAAGAAATGTCAAATCTCTTCGATATTAATCATTTTTTTTCTAATTGACGAGAACGATTCGCGGAGTTAATCTAACTGATCGAGTAATTAGGATTCACAAATTGAAATCAGTAAAATGATCTAGATCAGAGAGAGCTAACCTCTTAATTAAGCTTGCTAGAGACCAGAGAAAGAGAGGCTTTGAACTGATTGGACAAGGTGACCTTTTTAAAGCAATTCTTGTTGCTGTTTGTGTTTGGTTTTGATGTACGGACCCTTCGACGCTTCTGAGAGATGCGATGTATAATTTTACGTTGAGATCCTTCCAATCTTCTTATTTTGGACACCACCCTTTTACAACATAAAAGTTTATTTTGATATAAAAAAATAAAGTACAGATTCAGTACAGAATGACTGAGCTCTCATTAAACTGTCTAGTAAATAGGAGATTTTTTTTATATATAAAAACAATAATTTCAGGAGATGCTTTTAGATATATAAAATAAATTTTAGGACTGCAAACTATTTTTTTGTCATAAACATTATGTCATTTTAAAATTTTCTGTCAAAATAATTTTAAGATCTAATCACAAAAATAATATTTAAAATCCGAATTAAAAAATTTTATAAATATTTAGAGTTAAATAATTTTATACTCAACCAATAAAAGAGAAAAGAACATTTATTATCCGGTGTCATGTCATAATCATGAATCACCAAAAAATATCTCTGGACATTGCTTGATGAATTCATGGCTAAAGACTAGGAAGTAGGAGCGCCCTTTTCAAACGATCTCCGCCGTTCGTTATAAATCATGTGGTTCAGATATACAATCCTTGTGAGTCCAATGTGATGGGCCCACGAGTCAATTTCAGAGCAATGCCTAGTCGGCGTCATTACGTGAAGATGTTGCATTGCGATATATGGTGCAATTGGGCTCCAATCAATTGGAGGAGCCACCACTAAGCAATTTATTATTTATTTCTTTTGTGACACCTGGAATACTTGATTGATTGATGTGCTTATAGATCATTGATGATGCTTTAAGGTTTTAGTTCAACTGAGCTTATACGCCTCCTCTACTGTGTGATTTACAAAAATTTGAAGCAATTTCATGGCTAAAACGACAATCTCCTGTGAAAGAAGAGACAAAAAGTTCGTTTAACAAACTTTTTGTTTTGTACAAAAAAAAATATATAAGTACATTGTAGCATCATTGTAATTTTAGTGTTACAATGATTATAAGTACTAAAACGACAAACTTTTTCTTTTGTACAAATACAAGTCTATTATAGTTGATTATAAATACTAATTTTAGTGTGATATAGGTTTCAAATTAAGCTCCAACTAGAATTCATAGAGGAAGAGGGCCTGAGTAAAGCTGCAAATAAGCTGAATTCGAGCGAGTTGGGATCAACTTGAACTCGGCTCATATAATTAACGAGCCAAGCTGACTCAAAATAGCAAAAAAAATTCGAGCTAAAAGTCTAGCTCGTAATCAGCTCGTCAAAAGCTCAAGCCAGCTCATTGCTCGTGAAATAGCTCGGAGTCTCTCGAAGTCGGCGATGGTAGCAAAGCACAATGTAGGTTCAAGGTTTTTTGGAGTCGGATCATCATCGAGAGAGTAAGAGAGGAAGGCCTTGGATTGGCCGACGGAGGGGAGCGCGGCTGATGAGTCAAAGAGGTGGGACAGCAACGCCGCGCTGAGAAGAGGTGAGCCGTTAGAATGTTGTTGCACTGACGATGCCATGCGAAATGATTGGAGGTACCGCTCCGAGGGGGGGAGCACGAGAGGTGGAACCACAAAGGGGAGGGGTGAATCGCGATTGCGATCTGAGATGGAAAATTTGGGAAGAGAGATTGAGAGAGAGTGCGATAGGGACTAGAGAGTTAGGTGATGCCTTAATTAATGTTGGGTTTGGATGGGTCGGTTGTTGGGTTAGAATATTACATAGTTATAGCCCATAATACATATACACGAGCCACGAATTGGTAACGAACGAGCTGAGCTCAGCTCGTACTCGACTCACAAGCCAAACGAGCCAATCAACTCGAGTTAATTACGAGCGAGCTTTTTGATGAGTTGAATCTCGAGCCGATCTCGAACAAGTCACGAGCTACGAACAGTTTGTGCAGCTCTGGGAATGAGGCCTAATTAATTACTTTCTCTCAAAAAAAAGTGTTTTTTTTTCCATAGAAAAACAATTGACAAGAAATGTACATTATAGCATCACCATAAGTATCTCCTTAGATTGTACTCCACAAATTCATTAGAGAGAAAGGGGAGGTGAGGAGAGGGGAAGGGAAGGGATGAAAGAGATGTTAAAAATAAATTTATCTTTTCTACACTCTAATTTAAAAGAGATAAAATTAGTTCATTTAAAAAGTATAGGAGATGAAATCATCCCCACCTATATTTTTTATAAAATTTATGAAGCAAATAACAAATTAAATTTCTTTTCCCCCTCTCATTTTCCCTCATCTTCACCTCTTCTAAAACACACCCTTAATTGAACAAGTAAGCAGCATCTAAATTAATTAGCTTTGGATTCAAAACAAACGATCACAAATGTGATCCGCCTCAGCGTCCTATGAGATGGGAAAGAAATAAAATACTATGTATTATTTATGAGGGATTAGTTCACAATGTGTTACTTTGATAATTCTGATAATGAATTCTTTTAATATTGGCAAAAAGTTTCTTTTGAATGAAATTTTGAAATAACTTTTTAAAAATCGAAAAAGTTTATAGATATAAATATATTTTTTAATTTATAGATTGAGTGTGATTCAAATTTTATATAATTTAAGTGTCATTTGATATTCCATTAAAAATCATCAAAATTACATAACATTCGTAACGGTCCATATTTAACAGTATATTTATGAAATATCAAATAATACTTAATTTGCATTAAAATTTAAAACATTGTGTTAAAAAATTTTAAAAATATGCCTATTAATTTTTTCAAATTTACTTAAAAACTTAATGTTAAAATTATCATTATCAAGTGATTCATCCTTGTTATTTGTCCTTGCTTCATTTAAAAAGAAAAGGATGTTAGAAAAAAAACTAGTCTTGTTATTATTAAATGTGGCCCCACATAACTGTTACAGTACGAGCTCTGTTTTATTCTTAAACAATTGTTTTTGATGCGTATGCAATTCGATTAGTTTAAATTCTGGTTACATCTTAAATACATAGCTGATTGATTTATTTAATTGTTTATTTGTTTTGAGCAAAGTATACTTCGCCTAAAAACAAACTTTTATTCAACAAAGAAGCACTTGTAAGAAAAGAAAAGAATGCGGAGATGAAAAGGAAACCTCACTTAAAAGTGTTTTTATAAATAGTTAACTTTTATTCTTTTGTCTCACAATAAAAAAAAACTAAAAATAGATGCAACTCTACAATTTTTTATAATATGATCAAAATATCGTCATATTATAACTTAATATTATTATTGTGTCGAATTATATTGTTATGACTAAAATTATAACTTTCATTTAGGGAGACATTTTTATGAATATTATAATAAAATATTGGATGTGAAATTTAAGAAAAAGAAGATAAGAATTATAATTTTCAAAAAAAAAAAACGATGCCTTGTTTCATCAATACTTGTAATTCGGATCCGTTTTCAGTCAGATCCAAATCCTATTCGAATTTGATTATCTACAAACAAATTATGGATATCTATTTATCTAGACCCGAACTACTAAATCCGAAAGATCCACTATTAGACATAATATTCGAACCTGAAACCAATCCCAATTTGAAATCAAAAATTTGTAATTCAAAAATTAAATCCAAATACTTCTTGTCCAATATAATATGCGAACTTGACCTAGAAACGAATGAATCGAATGTTAATCTCGATATATTTATTCAAGCATTTTATGTGTACCTCAACACCTGAGTTGTCAGTGATGAAGTCAAAAAAATTATAAAAGAGGAGCTAAATAATTATAAATTTATAATACATTAATACTTATTAAATAAAATTAAACCAACATAAAATTAAATAAAAAATTAATATAAGTTTCAAATGAAAGACATAACGTCTGAAAAAATTCTTAAAATTAACCTTAAAAAAAAGTTTTTTTTGCTACCAACTAACACTATTACTGAAAATTTAATAGATGCATCTTTTTTTAAGATAACTTTATTTTTAGAAAATAATATTCACAAAAATAAAATAAAAAAAGCAAATATTATCAGTCCAATTAAATGAATACATGTTCAGGACAAATTTAACATTCTTATTCTTGTGCATTATTCAAGGCTTATTTTTTAGAAAGTAAATAATAATTCACTTGCAAATAATTTAATAACTCAAGAGAGAACATTTATTAAACATGTTATAATTTAATGGAATTAGCATTTAATCATGGGGGAGCCCCCCCCCCCCCCCCTTCTGTCTCTGTGAGTTTCCATGTCATTAACTAAATTGCAATCCTCCAAATCTTGAAGTTTTCTCCTCAGTCATTATTTAATTTAATTTAATTTAATTAGTAGTTAATTTAATTAATAATGGAGAGGTCCAGTTTCCAAAATAAAAAAGGAAGAAATAGAGTGAGAGAAGCATCAGAGATGATGTCATGCATGGAGCTTGAGCTTAGCTGTTATCACTTAAGCAGCAGCCAGCAAGAGGAAGATCCCAAGATGCTACAAAAAGCAAATTTAATTATTTTATATGCCTAGTTGGCTGATTAATTTTTTTTACTAAGAGCTGATTCATTTTTGAGAAGTTATTATTGTACCTTATATTTTATATGTTTTGTCATCAGTATATTAAAAGTATTTATATCAAATGAATAATTTATTTATATTTGAATTTGTAAGTGTTTATAATTAGTATAAAATATGTTTATCACTTTTTATTTCCTAAATTATCATAGAAAAGTTCAAGTTATAAACTTTATTGTACAAGTAAAAATACAATTTGCATAGCTTTTAATTTTAGTAATATAAGATATAAATATTTCTATTATTAAATATAATAGTTTTTGAAAAATATATAAATATATTTCGGACGTAAATAAGAGGTACAATTAAATGATACAATTATCATTAAAAATTTTCATTAAAATTTACATCTATTTAATGTTTAAAAAATCATTTATACTTTTTGATGAACTTTTTGGATCTACTCTCTTGCTTTTTCTTATTGGCTTATTTATTATAATAGCTGCATTTAGTCTACATGCTGGGGTGAATATATTGGATATATAAATAAAGAAAAGGTGATGCAGGCATACTATATACTAAATTATTCCAAAATGCACTTTATTGGATATATAAATAAGTGTTAATGCATTGATGTTGAAAAATTGGTGGAATCTAACAACAGAGCACATTAACATAACATGAAACCTTAAGGCTTATATAAGCCCAAAATTATAAAATTGGGCTAGGTATGAAATAAGCCCAAAATTATAAAATTGGGCTAAGTATGAAATAGGACCAAAATTATAAAATTGGGCTAGGTATGAAATAAGCCCAAAATTATAAAATTGGGCTAAGTATGAAATAGGACCAAAATTATAAAATTGGGCTAGGTATGAAATAAGCCCATATATATCATCTGAAATGCTTAACAAGAGAATGGTTATTTTTAAACACAACTATTTGGATGACATGTTTCAGTATCTAATCTCAACAAAAAGTGTATATATATATATATATATATAACAAGAAGTAAAATTATGTAAGACTTGTATGTTGAGACCATTGACCATGAATATTTTGATAATATTGAGAATATACTTTCAGATTAATTTTCAAAAAGTTACAAAAGTATTAGTGAACATATTGTTAGACTTATATTATTTGATTGTGTGACAAACTTTGTACAATTTTAGTATAGCTTGTTATTCTATCAAATATCGTTAAATAAAGACTGTTGTTTTGAGTCTTTAATTTCTTGGGTAATAATAAAACTTACATTAAATTTCATCATTTTTTATGTGCACCGTATAATACATTTTTAAATGTCAGGTTTTAAAACTACAAATTATTTTTATTATTAAAACTGTCAAACTAATGTTTTGCATCTCACCCATTATGTAATGCATATTTTAGATTAATTTTTTTTTAAACAATCTATCATATTGTATCAAAGCGAGACGCTTTAACATATATTGTGCTAACTCAATTTAGAAACACAAAATCACATGACTATCAAACTATGACCAGATCATTGAAGTTTTTATTTATTAGAATTTTAAGTTAAATATTATTTTGAATAAAAAGTACACAATATTAATTATTGTTATTTTATTAGTATTGCGTAATCATTTTTCTAAGTTGAAGAAATATTCCACCATAATAAATATATGATGTCATATACATGCATGCATTGATATGGGGTTTTATCTTGAATTGACTAAAGAAGAAGGCAACAAACCGACCAATATCAATGTAGGTGGCATCAAATTTCATATTCTTATGAAATTTGATATTCTACCAAAAAAATTTCATATTCTTATATGGGTCCTTGGGGAGATGGTTATCAGAACTTTTCAAAGAGTGCACAATTTAAAAATTCTAAACTGTCTGTGATTTGGTGATCTTTTGACCATAAACACTTGGAATCTATGCTCATATCAGCCAAAACATTGGGCAAGCAAAGCTAAATATTTTACAATATATGATTGTTTGATGGCTTGGATTTGTTCATGGATTTTAATATAAGTCTCTGTCTCCATGATTTGGAAGACTTGTTTGTTTCATAAATTAACTTGTACATACTAACCATGTATCAATAGGGCTTGACAATGGATTTTCAAATAATTTAAAAATAATTCTTCAAAAATAAGAAACAAATTATAGATATAAATTTTTTTTAACTTAAAAATTGATTGTATTTCAATTTTCATGCAATTTAAAATTCATTTGATATTTCATCAAAAATCATTAAATTTAGACAGTTGCAAATTTTATGTACTTTCGATTGTTTTTATGAAATATGAAATGACATTTAAAATGTATAAATTTTGAAAGACAATCAATTTACAAGTTCAAAATTATTCTATAAAAATTTTTTCCTATTTTTTTTTAAATTTCATAGAATCCATTCTGAAACTTGTTACTTTTTTGTTTATCATTTTAGTACCTTGCTTTTGCATAATTCATTTTTCAACATCCATTCACCAAACACCATCTTCTTTTTGCTTTAATTAATTAAATTAATCACCGGATCCTCTACAATCTTGACAAAAGCCAATAAAAGCATCCTAACAATATTTATGTATTTGGTTCTTTCTCTGAATGTGATTTTCATTTGACAAAGACATAAAAAAAAGGAAAGGAATCATTGATTGACATGTTGTCACTATCTGATCTTAATTAACTAATAATTAAGTGTATATTTTAATCACCGGTTTTGGAATAAACACACAACAAATCCCTCTTTAATCTCAAGGACGTGTCATGCTCATGCTCTTTCCTAGCAATTTCCAAAATATAAATTAAAAATTGTATAGAAGAAAAAAAATATGTGCATATATTTATTTGGTCTCCTAAGACCGGACTGTCTCCTCCTAGGAGACTTAATTGTATTATTTTGGCGCCAAGGAAACTACACTGTTAATTAAAAGAGACCAAAATATTTATTCAGGATTGAAATGCTTTTAAAAAGCAAAATATAGCTGAAATTACAAAATGGACGAATTTCAAAAATCACGAATTTTAATAGTATTTTTTATATACCAAATAAAATATTTGGTTTATTCATAATTTTTTTATAAGGATGCATTTGGATTTGGATTAGGAGCCGGATTAACAGAATTAGTGGCCGCTAATTTAACTTTTAATTGGCATAACAAAATATAAGAGTTAGCGACTATTTTAAATGACTAATTAACCACTCATTCAAATATAAAATGAAATTTAAAATAGATCATTAATTAAGATTACTATTATTTCTCACTCATCCAAATATGCTCTAAATAAATAAATTAAGATTATTGTTATTTCTCACTCATTCGAGTATATATACTCTACAGAAATATTCCGCATATATTTTGATCATAGAGGACTATTAATAGGCTTGGAATATTTTTTTTATCTAAAAATGGAAGTTGGGTTTGATAAATGATAATATTGGGCCACTGCTTGGTTCATAAATGTAACAACCAAATTATTAATTTACCTAAAATATCAACCCAAATAATTGCACCTTGCTAATAATAGGCTTGGGTCCACAAACATAAATCCAAATTATTATACATTAATTCAAATAATTAATCGGATTATATAACCTGACTATTTCCATCCGAAATGTTCCGTCTAAGATGTGCACTAAATTGATTTACCAACGTCATAAAATATCCACTCTTGAATAAAATCAACGGTTCAATTAATGTGACGCAGATTATAGAGAATGTCAGTATAAATATTTAAATTATAGAGAACATTAGTATAATTATTTAAAATAAGTTTCTAATTATGTTGGTTGTCTCAATAATTAAATAAATGACTATTTGTTAACAAACTTGAGATTTTGTACTCTTCTTGTACTATTTTAACAAACTAAATTGAATAATATTTGTATTATTAGACAACGTTATTTGATGAGTTAGATTATAGTGTTATCCAGCAGCAGAGCAAAAACCTTTTATGAATGGAGTAAATGGTGACATTTTTAAAGAAATTAAGTATAAAAATTAACTAATTTAAAATTACTAATTCATTAGTTTGTAAGATGATTTGATAAATTTTAGTGGTATCATTTGACTCCATTATCATCAATGTAGCTCCGCCATTAACGTTATCCTTATAACTGTTAAAATCGGCCAATTTGAACCACATAAATGTGATTTACATATTAAGATATTGCTAGATACTAAATTTTATTATCTTATATTTTTGAAATAGAGAAAAAAAAACATACTATTGAAAATTAAGTCTAGAATTGTTGAAACCAATTTGATTAATTTATAACAAAATTTCAAGATATAAATCACATTGAATAATTTGAGTCCGCCAATATTAGAAAATTTAGTTATAAAAAAAAAAACAGCAGTGATAAATGATAATCAAGCGGTGCTAGCTTTACATGGTATCTTATCTTATATATATAAATATATATATATATATATAATCTTTAATTTGTTAAACAGAAGCATAGGTTTTTATTCTCATTTACCCCGGAAAAAAACAAATGAATTTTTGCATAATTAGTATTCACGTGAATTTCACGTGCTACAACCTACACCTAACAATTAATGCTCCAGTACTCGCACGAACAAAGAAACAAAACAAGCAAACAGGAACACATAATAAACCAACTCCCAACCCGACCCGACCCGACTCGACCCGACCCGACCCGACCCGACCGTACTTAAAAAACCACGGTACATACTATCTCCTCTCTTTTCTCAGCCTTTACAATAGTACTGGGTCCCAAAGAGATCCCTGAGTCCAGTCCTCCACGTCAGCAACATTACTTGTCCACACTGGTGGGGCCATCAGCATGGCCTGTGCCAGCTCAGCCCAGAGCTTGGGGGAGTCCCACTCCAGCTCATCGTTTCCGAAGCACTCCCATGCCGGCGCAAAGTGACCCAACTCGGGCTCGACTAGGTCCGGCATAACCGAACCGGAGTAAACCATGTCCGGTTTAAACCGGACCAGCGTCGCGGCCTCATGTGCAGCCGACCTTATGTCGCCGGCATTTGAGCTAGCCGGGCGCGGCAGGCTCC
Organism: x Bolboschoenoplectus mariqueter; assembly: GCA_037678475.1. Taxonomy (NCBI): domain Eukaryota; kingdom Viridiplantae; phylum Streptophyta; class Magnoliopsida; order Poales; family Cyperaceae; genus x Bolboschoenoplectus; species x Bolboschoenoplectus mariqueter. Next base: position 1,907,027 of record CM075263.1, on the reverse strand, counting down.
CAATCAGCTCAGGAAAATTGAGGCGCGCTTCTCTCCCCTTCAAACGTAGCGCCGCCACATCGTGTGCCACAGCGGCCATCTCCGCTGACTCGAAACTTCCGAGCCAGATACGGGTCTTCTTACCGGGTTCACGGATCTCAGATACCCACTTGCCCCACTTCCTCTTCCTCACGCCCCTATATTGGTTGTTTGTTTGAGCTAGGTTTTGCACTTCCATTGTTGATGTGAAGTCTTTGTCTGTCTAGCTAGCTAGCTAGTAGTACTGTTTGTTGTGGATAATCGTAGGAGGATGCAAATAATGGGTTTATTGGGAAAGGAAATGGATGATAGGGAAGTGAGATTTTAGAGTGTGTGTATATATAGGGAATGGAGGGACAGCGGCGAGCTGCCACGCGGCATGTGAAGAACAAATATTTAGGAGCTTTCCAGGCACCTACGCCAGTATAAGGATTGTGGGATTACGCGAGCAAAAGTACTGGATATATTATAATAAGAGTTGCATGAGTGGGGTTTCGTGCAATTGGGTGGACTTGGTGTACATCAAAATATAAGAGAGATATATAATTACATATATACATCCTAAAGATGTAGAAATATTTTTCAGTGAACAAGATAGATGTGTGTGTGTGTCCATAAAATGTGAGTGGGGATTCTTGATATATATTGAACTTAACAATTTTGACAACTGATTTTAAAATAATTACGAAAAAATTTTAAAAATAAAAAAAATTATAATTATATTTTTAAACTTATAGATAGATTATGATTCAAATTTTATACAATTTAAGTATCATTTGATATTTCATTAAAAACTATCAAAATTACGTGACATTTATAACGGTTTATATTTTATGATCTTTGATGAAATATTAGTTGATATTTAAATTATATGAAATTTGAAATGCAATCAATTTATAAGTTCAAGAATATATTTATAAAAAAATTTCTATTTTAAAATTTATTTCATAATTATTTAAAAAATTGTTGTCAAGGCTATTAAAATAATAGTTATCAAAAAATCTTCTCCCATAAAAAAATATATTTGGAGAGGGTTAAAATTTTTTTATCATACATTACTCTATGTATAATATTTTTCATAAAAGTGGGAATACTTGTCCGATTTTTTTTTTCTTTTCGGAAATCCATATAATATTTCAAAATACAAAACCTACAAAATAAATCAAGTCAAACGGGCTTTGATTACAAGAGCCCTCCAGAATCTCCATCCAAAGTCATTATAAATATTAGAACACATAGCCATAATAATCCTAATTATCAAACCACGCATTCAACTACAAATTAATTCAAATATAAAACTATGAATTATTCTCCTCAAACGGCTCATCCTCAAAAGTATCATACCCAAGATCTCCATCAATTTCTTCAAAAATTAATACCATTTTCTACCTGTATGAATGTTTCAACTCACTCTTAATTTTTATCCACACATCATAAATAGAAACAATCTTAAGTAATAGAGAATTAAATGAAAGTGCTGCAAAACTTTCCAAAATAACTTTATTTCTGAAATTCCAAAACACCCAAACTACAATACTCATAAAATTTAGGATACACCGTGCATGTTTGAGTCTGATAGATGTAATGTACGATCACACATTGATCATCACTAAAAAGAGCTTAGAATTAGTTTAATGCCCCTATATATAGTTATAATGGTTAAACAAATTTATTGATAATAATGAACTTGTAATACCAATAAAAAAAGAGAGCATCAGATGTAATATAAATCATTTTTCTTTTAAGTGTATGTAAATTATTGTGAAATTTCAGTTTCATCTTGATAGGAAACAAGATGTATGTAAATATCAAACGGTGTGGATGATTTCTAAGCATTGTGTTTTTTGTTTAAAATGCTTATTAATATGAAGTTGAAAATTTTCAAGTTCAAAGTCTGGACGAAAAATATTCAAAGTTGGAAGGCTTAATTTCATCTTTATCTTTAAAAAAAAAAGAAAAAAAAAACTTTCCAGCTTCCCTTGATAAATCACCTAGCTATAAATTCTCAAAAACTAAATAGTTTGTTTTTGGTAGACCAAGTCTTGGTTGAGGTGATGGAGAACTAATGAGGAGAAGATATCCGGATGTGTGTTGCTGCCTCAGAGAAGACAAGGAGTTGCTGTACTGAGCTGTGAGGAGACAGCTGGATTTTATTTATCCGCTTATTATTATCTAAGTGGGAGAGAAGAAGTAAGAGAACGGATTTTACGCAATACATGCATGCAGCTGGTACACTTTGTTCTGGTAAAGAGATCAGAACGCAAATTAAACAGGACAGATTTGATTGATCCGGAATTGTACCAAGCTAAGAGACTCAGTCAAATGCCTCCTCCACTGCTGCACTGCTGTCCACCTGATTTTGATTGTTTGCTTCTTGAAATTTCCAAATTGATACTGTTTAAAAATGTTTATGAACAGGACAAAAAACAGAAAAGGAACGAGGAAGCAGTGAGCGAAGGAAAGTGTAGATTGGAAATTGTAGTCCAGGAACTTATTTAATATTTTTGATGATTATCAGAAATAGTTTCTGAATGTGAGATTTGTTGTTTACCAATTGGTAATTGTAAGATTTATTATAAATCTAACGACATTGATATAAGTTTGTTAAAGTATTGTTCACATAATTGAAGTACTTTTTTAATAAGTAATATATAAAAAATAATCACATGTACATGTACATGTACAGAGTATAAACGATTTTCAAAAACAGTATCAAAATATTTGGAATGGAAATAATTAAGGGTACAAATAGTGGTTACGGTTGTCATTGAAAATTTTTAATCTACAGTAGAACTCAAAAAAAATAATTAACTCAGCACAATTTCGGCAGCGTTTCAGCTCATTCAAGCAATCCCCACAATTTCTAACCGAAACGGCTATGAATGTTGAGAAATATCATCAAATAGAGAGAGAGAGAGAGAGCGAGAGAGAGAGCGAGAGCGAGAGAGAGAGAAGAGAGGTCGCTATCACACGCACGGCTGGATGCCAATAAAGGAGTAAAAAGACGTCAGGTTTTTGTGGGGACTTCAACAACAAAAAGAAATTGAGACGACGGAGTCACAGTGAGGAGAAAAATGGGGGGGCTGCATCTTATAATTCTAATAATAATTCTTAGGTGGTTCGCCACTGCCGCCGGGGACACGTGTCGGTAGACCGTAGCACGTACGCTCTCTCTCTCTCTCTGCGCTTAATCTCTATTCAATGATAGGTGGGTCCCGCCTTGATCTTCTCTTCTCCGTTGTATTGTTTTATTACAAGGATGGAGTATGGATGGATGGTTTCAGGATTTCTTTTTTTCTTTTTTTTTTTTCTCTGAGAGGTTTTCTCTCCGGTCTTTCTTGTACGGTTGGACCTTTTGGTTTGGTTGAGTACATACGGAGGCGAATTGAATTGGATAATGCAAAAATTGAGGATAAAGTCAAGATGTCAGTTGAGAGAGTTTTCATATTAGACCAAACAAAAATGAAGGTATAAACCAAAAATTGAAGAAACAAAGGATATGAGGGACTCCATCAAATATAAAATCGTAACTAATTATTATTGATAATTAAAAAATACAAAATATAAAATATAAGTACTTACATGAATATTTTTAAAAAAATTTTAATTATTAACATGCCATGTCATGCTCATTGCAAACGATCACTATGTTGTGTTCCTCTGTAGACATTTTCGTATAGCAAATTGTGTTGTATTCCTTTAGGCAAGCTTCAACATACCGCAAAAAAAAAGTATTTAATTTCTTCCAAAATTTAATAAACGCAAAACAAATTAATTATAGAAATTATCATATTTTAAAATTCAAAATTTTCTTCAATAATTTTTGACAGCCACATTGTAATTGATGTATTTTACATTTTTAATCAATATTTATTTGATGGATTATTGTAAGTTGATATTTTCTGAATAAAAAGAAAAGAGATAGTTGCTCCTATATTCATCAAACCCTTTTGTTATGTCAAGTCAAAGTTTTAATATCACATTTTTCTAAATCTAAACTAAAACAAAAAACATTTCAACTTAAGTAATGTTTAGAAACTAAATTTTCCAATATGTTTCAACGGCAGAAAAGAAAAAAAAATGTTGCATATCTTGATTCATTTCACACTTATTAGTCAAATAACTCGAACATTTTCTTTGAGATAAAATTAGCAAATAAATTACCAAATATTACCATCTCTCTTTTTTTTTAAGGTCACAGCTACATTACCCATACATCAAATACTTTGATAAATAAATTCCCAAATAGTATTACTGAATAGACAACCATTTATTTTAGATATTAATTCTCCTTCCATTTTAATGAAAAATAAAAATAAAAAAAATAAAAAATCCATGGCATGATGCTGAGGTGTATTTTTAATTATCCTCTCTTTAATGCACCCAGAATTGCCATCCTTCTCCTTGTGGAGCTGAATAGGAACCAAAAGTGGGCCCCACAAGGCCAACCCCCCGAATTAGGATGTTGGTCGGATCCATCACAGTAGACGTGGGTTGACGCGAATCTCAAAGTACAGATCATACAAGAAAAATCGGCATCTTGGCAAAAAAAAAAAAAAAAAAAAAAAGAAATTGTACATGGGTCCCAGAGATCAAACTAAAGTATGGATTGAGATCTCCCCCAATGAATAGAGGGCCCCACTTTTGGTGGGGTAGATGGTTTGGTGAGGTATCTCTTTGAACTTAAAAGGGGCATTACTTTCGGATATTTAGGTTTTTTTTTTTGTTATTATGTATGGAAGTAAAGCTCACATGTTTCTAGAAGTATGAAATTTTTTTAGTATTTTTAATTTAAAATTCTGTTAAATTAATTTTAAATGAAAAATTTAAGTTGTTTAATAAATTTTTCATATTAGAATTTTGTAGGATATATTAGAATTTTCTATTTTTTCGGATTTTTTTAAGATGAGTCTAATAATAATAAAAATAAAATAATGATTTTTTTTTATATGAAAATAAATCATTTAAAAATACAAAACAAATATTCAAAAAACTCTAAAAATAGAAAATTTTCGTATCCTACAAGATTTTAATACAAAGAATTTATTGAGCAATTTGAATTTATCGCTTGAAACCGATTCGACAAATTTTCAATTAAAAACATTAAAAAATCCGATACTTCTAAAAACACACTAATTTTACTCATTATATATATATATATATGATGTGATTATATTTTTGATATATTAACTTTTGGACCCCCAGCTCTAGCTGGAACAGTTATTTCCCTGATTGGGTTAGAAATAAATTTAAATAAACGTATAATTTCCATTGACATGAATTTCGGTTGTTATCATAATTAATTTTTTATGGAGCTAGTTTGTATTCCTTGGTCCTACCTACGCATGACAAACCATGTTATAAAGTTGTGGGAGAAAAAAAAAATGGGATTTATTGGACCCCAATTTTCTCTAATTTTTCATGCTGTCGTTGAGATTGATAAATACTCATACTAAATAACGCTCAAATTTTTTTTTATTTTTTCAGCATATAATAAATACATCTTAAATGAGTTTACAAATAAATATTATGTAGACAGAAATACCATGCGTCCATGACGTAGCAGGTGTATTTTTAATTCAGGGTAGTTGTGTCGTACATTTTATTTATTTTACTACAAATTCATATAATAGTGTCCAATTTTTAAAATTATGATTTAATGTGTGTCATTGTTCATTTTCAGTTCTGAATGTATCAAATTTGAGCTAATTTGGAAGTTTTTCTTTTAACTTTGAATGTATTCAATTCAAATCGTTGAGTTTTAATGACCTTTTGTTCGATGACTAGAAAATTTTCAATTGGACCAAATTAGAAACACATTATATTTAAATTAAGGAAATACACATCTAGAATTTAGTTTTTTTCATCTGAATAATTTCAATAATACTAAATATAAAAATAATACAATTCTAACGTATATCTAATTTTATGGTAGATCTATTTGATATATTGAAAAAAAAGTTGCAAATAAAAAAATAAAATAAAATAAAATTATAGATATGTCCTCAATTATTTGACATAAGAATTTTGTTGTTAACTTCTTATTTATTTGATTAGAGACAAATCAACTTTTAAATTGGTCCAAGCTTAATACATGTGCTACTTAAGAAATAAATACTGCATTTGCAATTTTGACTTTCATTTAAAAAAAATATTTCCAATACATAAAATAGATGTACATAAAAATTTGCACTATGCTAGAATTATCATTATTTATGAGGATCATAGGCAACTAGCTAGATCAAGTTCTGAAAAAAAAGAATGCATTAAAATTAATCTATCATAGTCAGTTAGATTTGTTCATATTGACACTTGATTAAATATAAAAATAAATTATAAAAATCATTGAATTTTACATGAATCTATTTTTAGTGAAAATGGAGAAGATTAACACTTTGAATTTCATATCTTAAATATAAACGAAAATATAAGATTATAATATTTTCATGGCATCAAAACTTCTGAAATTAGAATTCTTCTCATTATAAAAATATTAATCATATTTATGTTCAAAAACTTCTATGAAGTTGACACATGTGAATGAAAAATGTGAAATAATACGAAAAAATCTTACCAGTTCGAAATCAATAATATTTTTAGACAATTGTGAACACCACTTGCATAATCCGCATAAATAAAAATTTGAGGACACGACCCTCATCTTTTAATTTAAAAAAAAAATTGTGAGCGCCGCTGTCCTTTTTTTTTTTTTTGTGAAATACAATCTCCGTTAATTCCCTTCATTTTTAAAAATTTTTCCTTTTCTCTAAAAATCGACCTATATTCTTTTCGTAAAGAGACGGATTTCATTATCATTATCATCCGTACTAGATTTATGATTTAGCACTACATGCTTTCCTAATCATGAAATAATCATACACTACTAAGAAAAAAAAAACCATCAGATGGTACGTATGAGTTGATCTGGACCACAATTAATTAGATTTGGAATGGATTGTAGTGAGGTGGACCCATGTACGGTCGGATCTGGTGCACTGTCAGTTTTTTTTTTTTCTTTTTTTTCTTTTTTCTTTGTTTTTGTTCAGACTTGAGGTGAAATTAACGTTATCTCCGCAACCATTTTCAATAAAATGGAGAAGTCCAGTTTTCATGCCCATTTTACACACTAGTGTTTTTTTTTTTTTTTGCCATCTTCAATTGCTTAAATAAAAATTATCTGATTGCCAATTTATTTTCGTGTTTGTTTATTTAGATCGACGAGATGTTCTTTTTTTTTTTTTTGAGTAAAAGATGAAAGTCCAGTTTTCAAATTTTGTTGATGTAAGTAAGGATTGATTTCCCAGCTCATAAAAATAAGATTACAAAAAATGAAAAATCACATTGTGTTCTTTTGTATTATGTGAATCAATATTTTGTCTTCGTTAATATTTCTTCATTCTTCAACTACAATAGAAGCATGTTTTTGTGCCATCTGAATTCTGACACATCTTTCTCTTTACATAACAAAATAAAAATAAATATCAATGAGGTGTGTTACGAAATAAAAGCAAAATAATACAAGCAAAATAATGATTCTCCTAGTTATAATTAATTTTGAACTAGCAGACAAATTGCTAATTAATTATTCCCTCTTAATATAATATAGAGATAAAATCATACTCATTACTAAAATTATCGATCAAGCATGCACAAGTAAATTTTCGCCGATTTCGGTCATTACATTGCAACTTTAGGAGACAAATAAATCATCTATTTCCACGCTCTTCGTATGAAATGTTATAAATTCGAAACATAAACGAGAGATTCTATATAAACATTCAAAGTTAGACAATTTCATTTCTATTTTTATCTCAAAAAAAACATTCATCAATTCTCGACCCCCAATCCAATCCGGGTTTGTAACACAGCAAGGACATCTCCATTTGTGTTCGAAAACCGGAGAGGAAGAAGGTATGATTGAAGGGAGCTGGCCTTGAGACAGCTTTCTAGGGGTCCCTGAGTGAACTACATATCTTGATACAATGCATGCATGATGAGATGGAGATGGAGATGGAGATGGAGATGGAGATGGAGATGGATGGATGGATAGATAGATAGATAGATAGATGAGCATTGATGGAGAAAAGAAAACAAAAAAAAAAAAAGAAAAATCCATGGAGAAGTTCAATCGATGTGGATCGTCTGACACCGAAACTATTTTCATAATTAAATCAATCATTGCTTCAACTAATCTTCTCTGTAGCCGAGTTCTCATTATCTGAGGGGTGCAATAAGCTGGGAAGATGGAACTGAAATCGAAGAGATAGAAGATGTAACGAGAGAGCATTGCTGCGTATATTTCGGAAAAATTTTTACGCCATTGATTCCTTGTACTGTTTCGCTCCAGCTTTTGGCTCATGATTGAATCGATTTTGTTTTTGTTCAAGCGAGAGATGCTTTCGAGGTTTTTGGATGCGTGAGATCTACCTACTTAGTCGGAGGGTAAACGAGCCAAATTCAACTATTTCAAGTGGGTCCCATGCATAGCACGAGCTTTGATTGCTGGTTTACTATTTTTGCTAATTAATTACTACTTACTAGTCAAATTGATTGGATAATTACTTGGAAGTGATTTTCGTTCGAGCTCTGATTAAATGTTTTTTTTGAGATAATAGATGAAAATTAAAGTTATTTTAATTTTGAATGTTTATAAAAAAATTTTATTTGAATTTTCATAGTACGATATTCTACGTAGAGAACATTATTTTTATTATTAAATTAAAGAATAATTCTCCAGCTCTGAATGAAATGTAATTACTGTATTTATTTTTTTGAGTACATTATGTAAAGAATTATTAAAATATTATTTCTTTATTTATTATAAAGATTCGAATAAGTAATATCAGTCTATAAATTTTTTAAATTATACTAAATAGGATGTATTAATGTCCTTGTTAAAAAATGATGAAAATAAATATTAATGTCCATGTCACGGTGATGTTTATGATGAGATGTCAAAACATATCACGTTTTAATTGATTTCTGATTTTGCAAAAATGAAAGTTAGTACGCATTCAATAAAAAAAAATTATGGTAAATGCATATTAGAAGAAATTTATAAGCATGTAAAATACATATATTGAATGTCATTAATTAATTTTGATGATCTGAAGATGACAAATTTGACCCAATTTTAAGGTATCAACAGACACACGTAAAGCATTGAAATGTATATATATTGCATGAGATTTATGCATAATATCTTATTATAAAGTACACAAGTTAGAGCCTATTTGGAAGAATTGATGATTATATGATCATACATGATGTCTAAATTGATTAATTAACATACACGAACAAACAAACTATAAATGCATTTTAGAAGAATTTTATTTATAATATTTGTTGTATTTGCTTTATAGTGACGTATAAATTTACGCACATGTAAAAGACACAAGTTAGAGATTATATATTAATTTTGGTGATTACATGGTCACATGTAAGATGTAAATTGATTAAAAATATAAAAGAACACAAACAAACAGATTATAATTATATTTAAGGTGAATTTTATGTATAATAATTGATGTATTTGTTTAATTTTGTATGGATAAATTAATGAACATAGAAAATATATTTGTTAGATTATATTTGTCAATTTTGATAATTTTACAATTATAACCGAGTTCCATATTAATCTAGTTGAAAATTATATTTTGAATTTTTTTCAGAACTAAACCCTCTCAAGGTGTACGATGATAAATTAATGAACAAATGTTCCTCTCATTTTTTTTTATAAAAATAAGAAGTTGCTTTCAAATGTTCTATCACCTGACGCAAATTCATTATTTTAGCATCTGATTTCTTTAAACAAATCAAAAGTTTAATTGCTCACATTGGCAAAGTTGGTATTTTTGAAACATTTTTTAATTAATAAAAAAATACAAATTGTATACAAATGCAAGAGCATCATCATTGGAGGATACAACTACCACATGACGTACATGGTTGAAGGATATGAGACATAATGAGGTTTAATTAGAAATACAAATTTTATTTTATTTTTTGGTTTCAAATATGACTTTTTAAGGGGCTTTTTTTTTTTTACTTTTTGTCCAGTTGGCAGATTATGTCATGGATTCCAAAAATGCTTAATTCATTTGGCATCCCACCTTGATCAAATAATTTCAAAATTAATAACAAATAATCTGATATAAAACGAGTAGTAGCTAATTTAATTGCGAATTTATTACTGCATGCTATAGAGAGAATTGACGATGTTACCCAAATTTATGCAATTGATTAATTAAAATATAATGAGAGGTGCTATGTATTGTCAAGGAAATTTCATCTAGACTTTGTACAGGACAAAATTAAATTTTTTTTCGCTTTAAAAATCCTACATGATTTTTTTCTTTAAATGTACACAATTTACTTTTTTTTTCTTTTGACAAAAAATAATATAACTTTATGTTGAACGAAAATTGGGCGAAATACCTTGATGATCAAAATCCTTCTCCAAACATAATTTTATCACTAAAATAATGTATTAAGTTTTTATTTATAAGCCAAATCATGTGATGTGATAAAGAAAAAAATTAAGAAATTTCTAAGCCTTTTGTTTTTTGGTGATCCATATAGCAAATAAACGTAACCTTCTATCTTATATTTGTTATCCATCTTACAATTGCCAAGATTATCGTATGCATAATATAAATGTTGAAGTTTTCAATGGAAAAAAACATATTATTTTTTTTTTGTTTTTGTTTGGTCATCTGGAGATTATTCTATATCCAGTCCACTCATTTATATTTTTATGAAAGTATTTAAAATGAATAGAAGTTAAATTCAACACTAAATGAGTCCTAATTGCTATGTAGAATAATTTTGAATTATACAAATAAATAATCAAATTATCGGCCATTTAAACAAAACTTCGCAAGTCCTAATATTTGAAACCGAATTTGAAAGGTTGCAAAATATTAAAAATAAAAAAGCCTATTCTTTTGAAGAAGGCCCATGTTGAGCTGTAGTTGGAATTAACGACCCAAAAAATCTCAAGTTTTTATTAGAATTTATTGGATTTTGCGAGATGTTGAGAATTATGTAGTTCTGGGCCGAGTTCTAAAAAATAACGGGTTTTCTGAGTTTCAAAATTTTTGAATTTTATTTCAGAAGTTTCAATCTGGTAAATAGCGTTCTCAAACATTAAAACTTTCATGTTTTCTCATGCACAAAAGAATTTTGAATTCAAAATCCATATGCATTTCATTATAATTTGACTGATATATCATTTGATCAATTATTAACCAACTCAAAGAAATCTGACCCAAAACCAAAGAATGCATTCATCACATATCATTTGACCCATTATCTTGATTATGAGTTGGAGGTAATATAATTAGCACAGTGCATTCTATCACTCAGTTCACAATTTAACTGAGAAAAACATTTCGAGTAACACTTGATTGATCCAAGTCTATTGTAACTAAACAAACCGTTTATTTTGTGTTCACTGTATAATTTGACAGTGTACATGATCTATGAGCATGTTAAACTCTGAACAAAAATTAGAATTCTCTCAACATTCAGATGTCTTGATACAAATTAGAAAAATCACTTGCAGTCAGAACAATACCTGTTAGAAACCAAAATGAAACCAGAAAACACTCATCCATGAATTCCCTGAAATGGGATTTGTTTTTCAGATTTCTCTGTGTACTAAACATCAGATTGTCTAACTCTCTTAAGCTAATACAGATTTCAAATCCATAAATCTTTGGGCTTCAGTGCTCCTTCCTGCCTGATTTAGAATTTCAATAACACAATCATAATTCTTTTCAGATGCCTTCAAACCATATTTCCTGACCATGTGATTAAAAAGCCTGACCACCTCATGATCACACCCGGCCTTCCTGCAAACTGTCAGGACAACATCAAAGGTGTAATTATTCGGTACAAAACCATCAGATACTAATCGATCAAACAGACTCAGAGCTTCCTCATAATGGTGGTTAAGTGCATAAGCCTCTATTATACAGGTACAAGTTAATACCCCTTTGGATCGGATTCCATCAAACACCTTCTGTGCCTTAACAACATCACCACTCTTGCCATACATGATGATTATTTCACTACAAACAAAATGGTTTTCTCTCATGCGCATCTTTAGAGCATATGCATGGATCTCCTTTCCGATTTTGATCTCTCCCAAACTGCCACAAACTCTCAAAATTCTGCAAATCGAAATGGCATCGGGTCTTTTACTGGCTTGTAGCATCGCCCTAAATGAATTTAGAGCATGATATAGTTTCTCATTTTTAATATATGCATCAATCAAGGCTGTCCAAGCAATAACACTCTTTGTAACAATTTGGTCAAACACATTTTGTGCATACTCAATCCTTCCACAAGCAGCATACAAGGAAATTAAACAAGTGGATATAGAAATATTTGGCAAAAACCATCTTTTCAAAGAATAGGCATGTATTTCTTTTCCCGTCTTGAGTGCTTTAAGTTGTGTGCAAACTGGAAGAACTGTCGCAATTGCCACCGCATCTGGTCTTACCCCTTCCCTCTGCATCCATATAATTGACCTTACTGCCATGTCAGGCCGACCATTCAACGCGTAACCCGATAAAAGAGAGGTCCACATTACCAAATTTCTTTCCTGAACCCCGTAAAAGACCCGTCTAGCAGATAATATATCTCCACACTTGCAATACATGTCAACCAAACTTGACAAAACAAATGATAACTCACCATACCTGGTATACCTCTTCAAAGCAAAGCAATGAATCTCGCGGCCAAAATTTCGGTTAGAAACATCACTAACTACTGATAAAATTGACGATAGCACAATTGAATTGAGCTTTATATCATCTTGTACCATAAACCGAAAGTACTTGAGAGCTTCCCTTTTCAAACCTTTATGTGCAAAACCCGAAATAACTGTGCACCACAGTACCACATCTCTATCAGGAATTTCGTCGAACAACTTCATGGCATCACGTATCTTCCCACATTTGAAATACATGTCTATCAAACAAGTATGCAGCATTTCTGGGTAGCCCATAAAAGCATTCTTTAAAAGCAGCGCATGTGCTTGCATGCCCAATCGAGGAGCCGGCGACCCGGAAAAGCTCTTGATCAACCAACACATGGTGTACTCATTAAAACCAACGTCAGCCTCCCGCATGCGGAGGAACACCTCAATCGGGGATCGCTCCCACCTGGGCCCATTCCTCACACTACTCTTCATCAAAGCATTCCAGGGATAGAAGTTTTTGACTTCGGCCTTGGACAGTAGCTCGAACGCCTCGTCGTGGGCCCCACAAGAGGAGTACATATAAACCAACTTTCCGAGAATATACTCGTTAGACTCGAGGCCATTGATCCTGACATGTACATGGATCTGACGACCGAAGGTAAGAAACTTCCGATTGGCGCAGGAGAGGAGGAGCGAGGAGAAAGTAGTGGCGTTGACAGGGATGCCACGTTGCTCCACATAGTCGAGAACCGTGAGGGCTTCTCTGATGCGGTTTTGACGCGCCAGGCGTTGCAGGGTTCGGTTGATGATGTGGGGGTTTTTGGTGTGCAAGGGGAGGGATTCGGGGAACACATGGCGACTCTCGGTTGAGATGGCGAAGGCCTCGAGTTTCTTGAAAGAGGAGGTGGTGGTGGGAGGAGAGAGGGGGAGCAGTGGTGAGCGCTTGGAGAGGAAGGAGGAGAAAGGGAGAGAGGAGCGGAGGAGGAGGAGGGTTTTGGCCTCCATGTCCATGCCAGGAGAGCGCTTGGAATGGATGGGATAAGGGTCGCGCGTTTAGGAGCGTTCGATTTCAAAAGACATTAATAGTGAATTTTAATGAATTTTAGGCTAAAATATTAATGTCTTTTAATGCTCCTTAATAGTGAATTTTAATGTACTAAAGTTGTAATTAAGGAGCATTAAAAGACATTAATATTCTTAATTTCTGATTTTACAGGTTGGGAGGACATTTTAATGATACACAGATGTATAATTCTTTGTACATTTTTATACAAATTTCAGATAATCTGTTGGACCATAGAACTATTAGTTCAATTTATTTCTATACCCACAAATTGTTTTTGAAAATTTTTTAATTTAATTTTTTCAGATTTCCAAGTGAATCCAATGCTCCACGTTTCCAACTTGTTCCCCATTAAATGGTTGATGATTTCAAATGGATAGAAGGCTATAAATGTGTCAAACTTCTACCCTGAAAACCTTTTTCCCTCTCTCTCTTATTATCTCCATTTTGTGGCTATGCCTTCTCCTTTCAACACCCTCTCTGAGACCATCCCCTTCCCCTCTCCTTCTCTCTCCTTCCCTTTGTCTTTCTCTCTCTTTCTTCAATGGCCATCACCACACCTACAAAGTCCCTACTCTTTCCATCTGTGCTCAAGCCACGACACGTAAAGCGGGTCTACATAGACCGGGTGTACCACCGGCATGTCTCTCAATGGCCCTACCGGAACCTCTCCTGTAAAGCAGCTGAGGTGTCCAAGGTGGGGGAAGAGGAGCCCAAGGCAGAGCAGGAGGTGGGGCCTCCTGTCAGTGGAGGGGAGAACTGGATCCCGGTGGTCCCGTTGGCCGCTTTACCGAAGGGCGAGAGACGGGTCATCATGCAGGATGGAGAGACGGTGTTGCTTCTGTGGTACAAAGACCAGGTTTATGCAATTGAGAACCGATCTCCGGCTGAAGGGGCTTATAGTGAAGGCCTCCTCAATGCCAAGCTCACTCAGGTTTTAAAAACATCATTTTTTTTTTTGGAAATTCTATCTAGTATGACATGGAGATGCAATGGTATGTTATATGACAGATTTGATCCAACTAAAACCGTATTTATCTGCCTCAATTTGATCTGAATTTCCATAGATTAATTAAAGTGTACTGTCTGCTTAATTGAGCCTAATGCTCTTTGACTTGTGCAATCAAGCAACAACAGTGCTGAGAAAAAACCACAAATTGAACTAAAATTGAGCTACAATAATAATCTAGTTAGTACCAGTGTATAATATATGGTAGGTACATGCTCGTACTCATACGGCATTGACCAGCACGCTATCTAATTTCCGAGCGGCTATCCTTCTCTCTTCCTTCAAGAAGAAGAATAAAATTCTAAAAAAAAGAAATATGACAGTTCCAATTTTATTTTTTAGGATGGTTGTATAGTTTGCCCCACAACAGATAGCACATTCGATCTGCGAACAGGAGAGATAAAGGAATGGTATCCGAAGAACCCGGTTTTGAGAATCCTGACACCGTCTCTGAGGAAATTATTTGTGTATCCAGTCAAAACAGATATGGAGAACATCTATATTAGTATGAAAGGGAGTGTGCCGACAGATGGTGCCTCTGCTGAGATTCTCTTTACCGGGCGGGCCCAGCCCGGGGTCACTGCTTCTGATGTCAATATCGAAGAGGTCCCAACTTCCCTCTCTCTTTTATATGTTGATTCTATCAGAACATTGTCGTAACGAACAAGCGCAGCATGCCTTTTAACCATTTATGTTCTTTTCTGGTATAACATTCCTTCTGATCCAATGTATTGTTCCACATGCATGGAAAAGTTAACTAAATGAGAGTTTCGATATTCAAACTTTATAAGGATTAACAAAGACATTGGTCTAGTTTGAAAGTTCTGTGGAATTTGAAATGGGAGAACCATATATAGGCAACCATACTAATACCGGTAGAGTTTGTGTGAATCCTGGTATAGTGAATATGATAGGAAAAATAATATTATGTTGACAGATAAAATGAAATTTATTGGTCTCAGGTCCGAATGGTGGTCGATGAGGACCTTGAAGGATTTGGATTTAACAGCACGAACGAACTTATCAATGGAAAAGCAGCCATAATTGGCTTTCTACTTTTATTGGATTTTGAGCTTCTGACTGGTAAAGGACTTCTCAAGGGAACCGGCATGTTGGATTTCATCTATGCCGCTTTGCGAGCTTTTAGCTCCTTCTAGAGCTGTTATATTCCTCCTTTTCTCCTAGTGCAGATGAAAGGTTGTATGGGATTTAATAGGTACAGTTTCTTATACTCAAATTGACCGAAACACTGAGCCAGTTGTACCAGTGCCAATCCCAGCAGGTACGTGCTGGTACAATCAGAAAGATCTGGTACTGTATTGGTACTGGACACATCCTGGAGGTCAATTATTTGTTGTAAAAAATTTTCTTGTGCCTTTTAAATACCATTTGAGTCGTGGAATCATTGGTGAAATCATGTTGTGCTTTGTACTTTATTTGATTCGGCTATTTTGAGTTTTCTGATTGAAATGAAACGGTAACCATCCAATTCTCAGCTGGAAACTTGGATTTAGTTTGAATTTGTGCACAACATTTTACTGATTCCTTAATGAAATTCTCAGTTTGAACAGTTTGAAGTGCAATGCTGGGAACAAGATCAAATTGAAGAGCTATTATCTCCTTTTCAGACTGGATTTCTCACTTTTTTTGCTTCATTTCCCCTGATTATTCCATGTTAGATTGATCTGATTACCTTGATGATATATTAGTTTTTTTATGTAAAATTTTGTAAACACACAAAAAGCGGGTGTATACCAGTGCATTTTACATCTTTGAGTCTTCTAAAGGCAATAAAATAATTATGAAAACAATCAATTTTTG
The DNA here is from genome assembly GCA_037678475.1 of x Bolboschoenoplectus mariqueter. Classification (NCBI taxonomy): domain Eukaryota; kingdom Viridiplantae; phylum Streptophyta; class Magnoliopsida; order Poales; family Cyperaceae; genus x Bolboschoenoplectus; species x Bolboschoenoplectus mariqueter. The sequence continues at coordinate 1,890,407 of CM075263.1, read as the reverse complement.
ATTTAGTAGCTAAGATAACAATCAAGTATAAGTTGACCGTACATTTAAAACTCGATTCGGCCATTCTTTGTGGTTATTTAAAGTTGAAAAGCTCAATAAGAAGAAACATGATAATATATACGGAGTAATATGTGATAATATCAGAAGAAATGGTCTCTAATTGGAACAAATTGATTCTAGTTGAAGATTTTGGCCATAGAGTGAGAAAGATTATAATTACATTGCACTATATAAACCCTCTATTCTATTTCTATTCTTTAAAAATATATGAATTCTCTATATTATTTCCAGAGGATTATCCTTGATCTACACATCTTATCTGAATTAAACAATAACAAAGAATCCCTACAGCGACTTACCAGCTTTCATACATGCAGATGATATAACAACTAAAGATACTATTTTGGAATTTTCAAAAAATTGGCCAAAGAATTATAATAATTTTGTTGGAAATTAAACTGGCATCAATTTAGTGTTAGGAAAAACTAACACTCAAATAATTCCTTCCTTTCTATTTTATCTCAAAAAAAAAAAAAGAAGAATTCTCCTTTTCTATAATTTGCCCAATAATCTTAGTAAATTTCTCCTTTTTTTCTATGATAGTTTGCCCAGTAACGGACCCATATTAGAGCAAGCTCGTGCCATTATTCATCTTTAATTTTCAAAATCAATTAATAAATGTATATTTTTTTCATTTAAAATTTGATAAATCAAGTACAAAATGTTAAATGTGTTCAGACTTAAATAGCTAATCCTATAAGAAAAATCTTCGTTATTCGTTATTAGATTTGTGTTTAGATTTATTGGACTCTCTGAATTCGCCGCTGCCCAATAATATTACTAACATGGTGTAATAAAATGGTGTAATAAAATGGAAAAGTTTTGGAAACTTATAAAAGATAGAGAGAGCACATGTGACATTTACCAAAATTATCACCTAACAAGTTTAAGTCCATGATTAGTAGACCAAGTCCAAGAAAATCACGCTTTCTTAGCGCATCTTATCTGGGACCCACAAAATCAATTATCCATTGATCCCGCGCTTTTCTCGGAGCATGAAACCCTCGTAGCTTTCCATTTCTCTGAGATTTGGTCTCATCCTCTGTTTCCGTTTTTGCTCTGTTTTTTCACAAGTAAAACCAAAAAAGAGTCTAAAATTGAGAAATACCTATTTTTATTATCAGAGACCAAGAACCCCTCTTTGTTCGCTTCTCTCCTTCCTCCCTTCCCCTCCTTTTGCAAACACGCACAAAACAGAGGGATTGGAGAGGGAGATGGTTCTTTTCCATATACCAAAATTATTGGTAAGAAAGGAATAATCAGAAGTTCTATTCTGAGGTTAACACATCTGATGTTCTCCGTTTGTTTGTTTCTTCCTTGGAGAAAAGTGAGAGAATTTCGTCCATTTCCATTCATAGCAAAACAATTTTTTACGATCTCATCCTCATTTGTTTTCCTCCAAATTTGCTTTTTTTCTTGCAGGAGGAACTGATTTTATTTAGGAATGTTTGAATTAACCTGGGCATTTAGAAAAGACAAGATAGGTTTCAAATTCTTCCGCTGCCGTTTGATGGGTTGCCTCTGCTTCAAAGCAGCTGCAAAAACAGATGGAGTCAATCCAAGCAACCAAACCGGTATTTCCACCAAGTCGTCCAAACGAGTCGTTGCGCCTTCAACGAAAGATCAGCTGTCTCTGTCCCCGGCAAATGCCGATGATGAGGCGGTGATAGCACATGCTAGATCAAGACGGAAGGAACCTGAAACAAATGGTTTCCAAATAACAATAGACAAGGCAGCATCGGCTGCTATCGACAGGACGAAAAGAGGTGGGTCCCACCAACGAAGGGCTACAGTGACAGATGCGAATAGCGAAGTGGAGATTGTGGTAAGGACACACACAAATGAGGAGAAAGATTTGGACATAGTAGGAAGCGTGCCGAGTGCTTTTTCGGGTGATCACACGGCAGCCGGATGGCCTACTTGGCTCTCAAGTGTGTCAGCTGAGGCAGTTAGAGGATGGTCGCCAAGACAGGCTGATTCCTTCGAGAAATTGGATAAGGTAATGGTTTTATAATTTGCGAAATTTACCTTTAAGTAGGAAATTTCTCCAATTTTATCACAGCAGATGAGGAAACTAATACAAAAACATCAAATTAAAATGGGATTAATTTGGCGCAACTAACAATGCATTACACGACCCAGTAACACAGAATCAGAAATCAATGGATACAGATTGAACAAGTTCTGAACCTAGGGCACTGACTGATTTTCAATTAATTACTTGGTTCAGATTGGACAAGGCACTTACAGCAGTGTATACAGAGCACGCGATCTTGAAACCGGCAAGATTGTCGCTTTGAAGAAGGTCCGTTTTGTAAATATGGACCCAGAAAGCGTTCGTTTCATGGCGAGGGAAATCAATATTCTACGCAGACTTGACCATCCCAATGTCATAAAGCTCGAGGGCATCATCACTTCCCGCTTGTCACAAAGCTTGTATCTTGTTTTTGAATACATGGAGCATGATCTTGCTGGGCTTATTGCATCTCCTGGTATCAAGTTTACCGAACCACAGGTAACATCATTCACAGATTGCAGCTTCTGCCAGTATTTTCTATTCACTGTTTAGTTTCTCCTGTCAGATCTTCATATGAAAACCTCAATAAATTCATAATCTGTTGGAAACCCTAGAGAATAATTTGTAGGGGAAATGTCAGACTGAAATCCTAACTGATAGAATACCAAGGTTAAGGCTGCAATCATTTTGCTATATATATTATTGAAATAATTGATTTCAATACAATTTGCTATATATATTATTTAGGGTCTTTCTGAGCAAGTGATCTAATATAAAAATTTTGTTCAACAACTGCAGATAAAATGTTTCATGCAGCAATTGCTTCAGGGGTTGTACCATTGCCACACGCATGGTGTGCTGCACCGAGACATCAAAGGGTCCAACCTTCTTATAGACAACAACGGGATGCTCAAAATAGGCGACTTCGGTCTGGCAACATTATTTGATCCCAATAAATGCAAACCAATGACAAGCCGTGTCGTGACATTGTGGTACCGTCCGCCTGAGCTCCTTCTAGGGGCCACCGAGTATGGTGTAGCTGTCGATCTGTGGAGCACCGGTTGCATCTTAGGGGAGTTTCTTGCGGGGAAACCAATTATGCCTGGAAGAACTGAGGTATTTATATATAGAAATAGCTGCTGGTTTTGACTAATATTTGGTCTATGCAGTATATAGAGTGGCAGTATATACCTCAGAGGTTGTCCTGATCAGCACTCAGCATGTACCATGAGATGCTGACATAATAGGGAAGGTCACATATATTGTTGGACCACAAATTGTTATTTCATGAACTTTTTTACTTTGTGAAGTTTAATGAGTTTCATTTGTTTCCATAGGTTGAGCAACTCCACAAAATATTTAAGCTATGTGGTTCACCATCAGAAGAATATTGGAAGAAGACAAAGCTATCTCATGCAACAGTCTTCAAGCCACAAAACCAGTACAGACGACGTGTGGCTGAGACGTTCAAAGATTTCCCAGCTTCAGCATTGTCTCTGCTCGAATCATTGCTAGCCATTGACCCTGCGGCTCGTGGTACAGCCGCATCTGCCCTCCAAAGTGATGTTAGTATTTTTCTCATTCTTTTTGTTCTAGAATTCTTGCTGGTTCAAGCCCTAATCTGTATTTTTTGACTAATAAAGTATAATGCTAAATAAGGTACTTCTGTTTTCAGTTTTTCAATACGGAACCATTACCATGTGATCGTTCAAGTTTGCCAAAGTTTCCTCCAAGCAAGGAATATGATGCTAAACTACGGGACCAGAAAACAAGGTACTTTTATAAAACTAAAAGAAAGGATTACTGGACCAGTCAGTAGTTTGAATACCAGCATCAGACATGACAGTCAGATTACCCCAGGAACATGCTTTGCATGATATTTCAGTTTTAATTAATTTTTAACTGAACCTCAATAAAGCAATTACAAAACTGAGTGCATATATGGATTGAATTGAGATCACTTAGTTGACACATTGGTGAGATCCCAGGCTCTGTAAAGGTAGAGAACAGTACCAATCTGACTGGCTGTGTGCCAGTACCAGTAAACCTAGAATGGTAGTTTTACTTCAGACATCACTGGTGAAACCTAATTTTCTGAAAGAATAAAGTTACTTCATAGTTAAATTTTGCGAGTAACTTCCGTATATAGGTTCAAAACTTCTTATTTATCTTTCTTGTCCTTCAACCTATTTAACTACAATTCATAGGAAAAAGCAAGAGGCCCTTGGTGGCCGAGGAGCTGAATCAGTAAAACCAGGGAAACAAGGATCCAAAAAAGCATTAGCACAAGATCCTGTTGCTGAATTACAGGTAATTTTTCCTTTATTAGTTAATCATATCTTATTTATGTGTTTTTTCCACCTTAAGTTTGCATGTCTTTTCTTAATCATATCAAATAGGCTCGATTCCCTAATCATGTCAAATATTTTTCTGTGTAGAAACGGCAGCAACAGAAGAATGCAAAGAGCAGCACCAACAAGTACAGCACCCAAGAGGATATACCTATTCTGAACATAACTAAAGAACCAGGGACCATTTGGTACACCAAAACTGAGTTGGTACCGGATCAGACTTGTGCTTCTGCTAGAGTTGCTAACGGGCCTTATTTAAGAACCCAGAGATCTTATAAGCCTGACATTGGTATGGCGAGTAGTACAAACTCTCAGTATAATCAGCTTGATGTGTCAGATCACAGCAAGCTCGTGCTTGACCGAGGGGGTTCTACTCGCAGGAAAGATTTGGGTGTCAAAAACACCAGTGAGGTAAGTACCATTTCAATCAGTGTCCATTTATTTCTTTTCCATAGGGAAGATTGAGTGTTTTTGATCTTCATCATTGATTAAATTAACGTAGGTAAAACTATATAATCATTGAATGCTAACTGCTAATATGCAGTACTGCACTTTTAACTTGATGCATTTCAAAAAGTTCTTATACTTCAATTTATCTCTGACAATTGTTTTAGTAGTTTATTTTTACAGTGAAGAATCCAATATGTAAGTCAAGTAGATATTTGTTGATCATTAGTTAATATATTTACTTTGAATTAGCACTAGTGGAGAGCTCTGTATTGTTGGGAATCCAGTTAAATTTTACACACTGCAAAATCTTCCTGCTTTATAAATGCCACTCAATCTTAGTATTAAAACACAAAAGTAGACTATGAGTTAATAACCTAATGAGATTCTTAACTAATAAAAAAAATATCAGGTATATGCATGCAGGAAAAATAGGATACAATACTCGGGCCCACTAATGCCTCCTGGAGGGAATTTAGAAGAGATGCTGAAAGAACATGAGCGGCTTATACAACATGCTGTGCGCATGGCACGTGTTGACAAGGATAAACCTATCAAGAACTTTTTGAGTTTCGATCGACAGTAACACATACCAGACCTGCAACCAAGGTCGAAACCGAAAGAAAAGGAGACGAAGAAAAAAAAGAATGGTCTCTAGTTGCATCCTCACAATTGAGACAAATCAAAAGCTGCTTGGTGGCAGGAGGAAGAGTTGAATTTGGATTAAAAGAAGGTTGAAAGATGTAAGAAATGTGGATTGTCTTCATCAAGTTAATACACCAAGCAGACATTTTAATTGCTTGGCGAGACAAAATGGTAGGGAAAACTGTAGCAAAATTAGGAAGCTAGGTGCCTTTTTTTTTATGAGTGACCATTTTACCTTCTTTTAGGAATCTATGAATGTATTGACAAAATGATAGCTTCCCAATTTAGGGGATGTGATTAAAGTTCACAATAATTTGTAATCCAATCCTTTAGGCTAAGATTTCTGTGTTTGAACACAGGTACGAATGCACTTTCGTAATAACAAACAAAGCTAGTAATTTTAAGAAAAATGTAAAAAACCTAGGAAATGGAAAAAAATGAACATTTAGAGAGGAAGTCAAAACATAAGAACTTAGAAATTTATTGCTTGCAAGAGCTTCTAACTTCTGTAACACCAATCTCCATGAAGAGAAGTCACTGCTTTCAATTTCACCATCATTTTTACATGAAAAGAAGAGAAAAAGTGGACACCCTAGAGCTTATAAGAAAGAGGGCTTCTTGTGTAAGAACCAATTGCAAATATCCAAATCAGAAACAAGTGATGGTCACTGGTTATTGCTTGAACCAAACTGGTTTTGAATATCTTTAAAAGAAATTGTTGCAGAGCCTCTCCTTTTTGCCTTCTGTTGTGATGGATGCTCTTTCCAACCCGTCATATACATTATCTACAAATATTTAATTATTTCATAAATAATCAATCACATTAAGCCCTAACACAAGTACCAAACAATACACACCTGAAAGGTAGCTGGTACAGTTCCATCTTCAGCACCAAACATAGACTGGTAGACTGCTGCTGTTGCAAGAGCCGTGTCTCTCTTAACTATCTGTTTTAAACATTAATGTGAAAAGGAAGCAACCTCTGTTTAGTATTTAATTATTCATAATAATTTTCGTCAAATTTGAGTTTACCTCTTACATAACCTCAAAATATCTTACACAGCCCTCTAAATTTGAACATAATGGGCAATATCTCTCTCTCCCAACATTGTTAATGTTTAGCAGGGTTATACGTATGCATTACACATTTTATGGGGGTCATAACAAAGCTCCATTTATTTTGTATTTGTCTTAACGTACCGGGCTTCTGTGGAAAAGAGCATTTGTCTCGCCCATTGCTCGAAGATGCTCAACAAGCTCCATGGCTATTAGTAACTCCAAAAATCCAAACAAAGGAGGGTCAAAAAAGTAAGAGAAATCAAATATTAAAAGAATTAAAAAGAATAGTAATTCATAAGTAAGATAGGTAGGACAGAAGAATTCTTAAAGACTAGGTACACACCGCTTTTGTACCTGACGGTGTATTGATCCACATCAACACCAGGAAGTGCAAAACCAGCCCTAGTTAGTAGATTACCCACATCACGGACCTATATAAATTAGAAAAATATTTAGAAACACTGAAGAGGAAATTAATAATTTAAAGATAGGTCCATGTTTATTATATTTGCAAATAATACCCATCATTACTCATAAATTCAAGTAACACCCAATTTTTTCAGAAAATTGTCATTAGCAGCCAATACTAAGGATGGGTGGATTTTTAAGGCAAAAAAAAAATAGGGTTTATTATCTGTGTACTAACTATTTAGTATTTTGCTCACAACCCTACTCTTTTCCTCATTAACTAAAGTTGAACAAACATCAAGCCATGGGATTAGATTTTAGAGTAAAGTTTATACAAGAAATCAGTATAGTCAATATGAAAAGCCAAGGACAATACAGTCAAATTTCTAGTTTAATTAACCTGGAGCTAGCAGTTGCTTCCTAAAAAAATAACTTAAATGAGAAACAGGAAAACTTAAATAAAAGAATGTGAATACTTGAGCTAGAGGAGAAAGCCGTGGACTGATACCGCCTTCTCTTTCCATTTGAGCAACTGTGCATGCTATTCTAAGCTCTCTGTGGATGTGTTAGATACAATATATTAAGGAAATTGTGAGTTCAAAGAAAAGAATACAAGTATTTGCAGAGAACTTGTAATGTACTTTAATGTCTCTCCACCAAGAATAGCAGCAAGAAACAGCCCGTCAGGCTTCAATGCTAATCTGCACTGCCGTTGTTAATGAAAAATCAATTTTTCATCAAAGAGTTACTTATCTTCTTTTTCCTCATAAATAACACCCCATATGTTATCATATTTGCAACTGGCTTCTTGTAGATAACTCTCAACAATCAAAGGGAGAATAGCAAGGTACTCGTACTTATACACTACTAAAGTTAGATAAAACTATACAACGATATTAATGTAATGTTTCTTTTGTTAGAATATGCATAACCATTGGAAATTTCGTGCTAGCAATTTGTGTAATAGGCATTATTAGAAACAACAAAATTATTAGTGTAAGAAGAATGGTTCCGTTATTTAATCAAACAAAATACGTCAACTAATCATTTCAATAAGTCACCTTTTGCAACAGAATTCTAACAAGAAAATAAAGTCATGAAAGAAAGAAAAGAGAAAAGTAAAATTAGGAAATACTTGTATCATTGCCCCAGGTAAATCATTTGTCCAGTGCAGCCCTAGACAGCTTATCACCAACTCCAATGAGCTTCAGAGGCCAAAAAAACAAAATTGAATAAATGAAACCAACTAGTTAGCCGATAAAAAGAACTCTTTATTTGGCAAGACTTACCATAGCAAACAGGCCATATATCATTTATCTTTTGTTGGTTTGTTTTCCTTTATTATTTTCATTTCTTAATTTTTCTATAGACGTGCTTATTAATACTAGCCCACTGGAATGTACAGAACAAGGTATATGGCTACTATGGTATAATAGCAAACGTTGGTATTTTCTTGAAATGGAGAATATTACTTTTCTCTGATCGGAAGAAATTCTTCATCTCCAACCAGATATAACGTTTCAAAGATCTCCTCAGTGAGGTTTGTCTCCAATTTCTTCAACCTTTTCACCATGTCATGTGACATGTCCATCATGATCAACTTCTCTATTCCCCCTGATAATCAACCAATGTTGCACATAGGATAGTCTACATTTTTGGGATCTTCTTTTAATTAAAACTACTTATCAATAACAAAATACTTATGAAATAAAACTAACCACGTCCCCGCAACAAGCGCCTGACAGCCTCGCCAGCACCTCCCAAGTTCAGTGCTGTAGGAAAAATCCTCTTACAATCCTACAAAGTGAACATAAAGAATAAGTTCATCATACACCAAGTTTTACTTGTCAGCATGAATTATTGCAAGGGCATTATAAATGAAATAAATCACATGAAGGAACCCGGCTATTATGGATTGATCCCTGATTTTGGTTCCTCAATTCTAAAATGTATAGTCTTGGACTCTTGGTGCAACTTCAAGTTATAATACTGAACCATTACATCCACAATTGACAAAATATGATTGCTTCAACCTTGAAAATAGTCCTTATAATTGAATCCTTTTTTTCAATAAATAATGAACCTGGAGACGGTCAAGCAGGTTGTCAGAGACTGATTCAAGGAGCTGATCGGATCCGCTCATCAGCCACGCGGCGCGATCTCGGTGCTTGCGCTTCAGGTCGCGATCGAATATGTTCACTCGCGGTGTCTCGACGCCATCTCCGCCGCTTTCGGTAGAGAAGAAGTGACTGGAGAGAGATATGAGCCGGCGAAGGTCGCATTGAGGGTTTAGCCTTCTCGGCCACTCTCCGAGAACTCTTCTCACGGCCATGGCGATTGCGATGCTCCTCTCTCTCGTCATGCTCTCGGTTACTAGTGACATCTCGATGGAAATAGTAGTTAGGTACTGTTTAGAGAATTTGGACTGAGATTGGGCCGAGAAGAGATGTAATGAATACGGGCTTTTTGATAGAAAGTTAGTACGAAAGAAAATGCGATGATGACATTTGCAATACAATAGTTAGAGGCTTATTTGTCTGGACATTTTGGAAATCATGACAAATTCTGGGTTACTTAAGAAAAATGACATGCACTCTGATTTGTTCTTTTTTTAACCTTTGAACCAGCAAAAGATCTAAAAGCGGAAGAGCAAAAATGGATAGGATGAGACAATAATCAAATCCAACAACAACTGAGATGGGAGTAACTGTTGATGCTATTACTTACATTACAACTGAATTCAAATAATCGCTCAAAGTGAAAAAAGCGACGTTAGGCAAAGGCGATCAGCGCTATTCATTCACCGATTCCGATCTTCATATCTTATTATGTAATAATTTCTCTACTCTTCCTTTTCATTCCTTATTGTTCTTTTATTTTTTTACTAAATGAGAGTAAAAGTCGAGCTAATTTCATCTACCTTCAGCACACTTAACAAAGCATTCTAGAAAAAACTTGAAAGTGAGCATCTTTCACCAAGGCAGTAGAGGATGTCACGCATTTCAGAACAACATACCAGACCTGCTCCGAAAGAAACATTCCTAAATTCCAATTACCATAACTAGCCGATATTACAGGAGTAATTGGAACACAAGCTTTATCCAAACTATTCATAATACAAATTAAGCACAAACAACTCATATGATTTCTGTGATTAGAAGACAGCAAAACCACTTGTTAAATACACGAAAAATCAACATGCTGCTGACTGAGAACAAATCACTCAAATAGAAAATCCGGAAAAAAGAAAAGGAAGATTGATTACCATCCTCTGACCGAATAGAGCTATGCATACTTGTATCACAAGCAAAGGGCCTAAATAAGATAACTACTTAAGGAAAGCACATGCCAAGAACAAGAAAACATAAGCTACTAAGGAGGTAAGGAGCTCAAGAGACCAGGTAGGAGGGAAGATGTATGATGGAATTAGAGGAATTATTGTGGCACCCGCTATCCATCCAACGACAAGAGCACCGAATCTGCAAAAAGAGATTAAAACCAATAAATCATTATTCTTAAAATGAACTCTAAATTAGTCCCCGTTTATTTTTTATTCTGCAAAAATTCAACCAATGTGTATCACTTTCAAAGAATGCCCATACTTGTATAAGGAGCTATGTTTTGCAGCTCTGGGCAGACCTCATGTTTAAAACAATAAATGCTTATGTTATAAAATTCTCCTAATACTGCAACCTGCTGTAAAATTAAATAAAGGTGCGCATTTATAAAAGAACGAAGAAAAAGAAGGCTGAGAGAAATTGAAAACAAAAGGGCCAAAGCTAAAATTTCCATCAGGGAGGGTCCTACTCATATAATCTCACATCCAGATGTTACAAACACAGATAATCAGGATAAGTTGCAAATAAGTGTAAACAACATTAATACCACTTGCGAAAGAAGGTAAACATCCAAATTGGGGAAAGCAGTTTAAAGATGGGAAATTCTCACCCAGTGAAGCAGGCTCTTTTACCGTCCTTCATTTTTCCGTTAAGGAAAAGTATGCATGAAAGAAGTGAAAGAAAGACCTACAAATAACAGAGCCATGTCATATTCCTTGTGGCAAATTGCATGCATACCCAACAAATTTCATTTTTATAAGATACTCAAGGTCGGAACCATACAAAAAGTGCAAAATTAGTTATCAACTACCAAAGTTCTTTTACTGGACTCAACCCGACCAAAGGAACCACAAACCTTGAGAGCTTGTGGATTTTGTTAGATAAAGCTCAGAGCTGAGCAGACCACTGCAGCACATGAATTCTATGAGCATATTATACATATCATTGTGCATAAGAAGTTGTATACAAACAACCAGTTCAAATAAATTCAGAACTAACAATTTTTCTAGTACAAATTAGAAAAAAATTATTAGATCTAATCCATACTAATATTGCTCCAATCAAAAGAAAACAAAGATCATTCCTAAATTACACTAAAATTAAAGGGAAATGGGCATCATTGAAACTTGATTCATTTAACCAACAAGACTGTTAATAACTGGAATACTAATCTCAACCAAAGGACATATCAATGGAAAATATTCATCACATTTTCTGAACAAAAAAAGAAAAATGAATTTACCTGAAAAGCAGGGCCAGTCTGGGCTGAATACATCACACTCCAAACAGCCATGAACCCAAAAAGAAACAGCCGTCTCAGTATCAAATCCATCGACGGTACCTCCACAAAATTAAGCAAATTTTTAACCCAAGGTGACTCATCCACTTTTTTTCTCAACTTATTCCTTAGGTTTATCTTGGCCTTCTTTCTCTCTCTAAAACTCTTTAAAATTATCTTCTCATAGGCCAACTCAATAGCCTCCGCACTACTCTCGTCGCCCGCATATTGCTGTAGAAGGAAGTTGCGAGCTCCACGGATTTCTTCTTCTGACGCATCAGGTGTTATGCCCAGAAGTTTGTAGGGGTCTCTCATGTGCCTCCGTGGGAACTTCAGTACACTGTCTATATACCAAGATAATTAGCTTGTTTTTGCAAACAAAGACGGAGCAATGAGTTGTGCCACAAAATTTAACCATGGCAAACATCCACCCAACAATCTGTATATATTTATTTTGTAATATACCCTTGTAGCCTTGCAATTTTATACACCTTTATTCACCAGGAAAACATTTATAGTTTAATGTACCATTCAGAAAGCATTGTTCCTGATCAACTGCAACTTAATATTTTTCGCTGGCTTGAGGTTGTGGTAGCATTAGCAGTGTTTAACAAGAAAACAACGGAAAGAGTTTGTTAATTTGGAAATATATTCTCGTGTTAAATAGGGTATTTTAGTTAAATTGCTGCATTCTGATTTGATAACTTTTCATTTCTCCCATTTGTTCACAGGAGTTTAGAAAAATGCACAAAACAATAAGTATATTACAACAACCTATGTCTAAAAAATCAAGAAAAAGAACTCAATCTACTGATATGGAGAGAAACTCTAACTTAAGCACCATAATATCCCACTGCAACATACCAGAAATTAAAAAGGCACAAACCAGAACTTCTGAAGGACCATTTAGCAAATAAATAAATAAATAAAATAGCAAAAAGAAGGTCCTTACTGTAACGAAAGTGTTCTCCACCTACAGAGAGATCCATGGCGCATCTCGGGCTTCTAAGTGAGAGAAGACTTACTCTCCCCACCTCCTTCCCATTCCTTCACCGAAATTAAACAATACATTAGGGACTAAAACGAAATAAAAAGAAGAAAGAAACGAGGAAAAGAATCAACCGAATACATACTTTATCGTACGATGGAAGGGACGAAAGGAGCAGCTCGCTGGATTGGAGACGAAGAGGGAATTCATCCCTATTCCTCCGAGACAACGAGAGAGCGAGCGAGAACGAGAGAGAGAGAGAGGGGGGGGGGAACTTCGATCGTGCGAGTTAGATAAGAGTCTAGGTCTTTCGAGCTTGAACCAGACTCTCAGAGCCTGGTTAGTTACTTCTCTCTCCCCTTCTGGGAAATGGTTGCTGAGAGAATTTCTTTCTCGTTTGTTTCTTTTCTTGTTTCTTCTTCTTTGACGGTCTAAAATTCAAATTCAAAGCCCAGATTAGGTTTGAGTCATATAGCCCCAATTAGACCAAACAATAGCCCAAGGTATCAATACAACTATTATTTTATTTTGGGCTGTGGTCAACATTTCTCATGTTCCTCATAGGGGCCGATGAGAAATTAAAGGATATTAAGACACCAATTAAGGTTTGGATTATGAAAGCGGAGGCGGTCCGATGATCGTTTGATTGGCATTAAAATTTTTATTAAAATTTTAATCAAAATTTTAATATTTCTGCAAAAATGAAATTTGACGATAATGAATGTCTGTTAGATCCAAAATTTTATCTGATGGACACTACACGGCGTCTAATCTCTTAGACTATTGGTAGATGTAAAATGGTAGAATGTAGATTGAATATCAAAGATGTTATTATTACATAATTGTCAAGTCTACTTGTATTCATTAATGATGAAAAGAAAGAACCGGAAATGAATTGAGTTTCATGTCGATTTTATTCCTAATTTATATAATTTTTATGACCTTTCTTTTTCTTAAGCAAGTGAATCTTTAACTTCCATATAATACATTTATTCACTTTCAGAAGCAAAATAATTTGAATATTTTGCTCTGATCATAAATAACAGTCTTAAATAAGTGTATGGTGTTGAAAGCTACAGACATGTGACTGCCACCAATACTTAAAAGACAAATCAATCCCACTATAAGATCATTGCTTTTATTAATTTCAGGAAAAAAATGCAACGAAATATTCAAGCTTTCTCATATGCAATGCACTCTGACAATCACTAGGTGGTAGGAGTAGGTGGGATCACTGAACCACCATCTGCTTTTTTCTTCTTTTTTTTCAATCAAAGCAATCTGCCGTGATTAATAACTTTACTTAATATCATCAATCGATTAGCTGATTATTTCTTTTCTTGCATACAACTCAGGGACCCACATGTACATCAATTATCAAAGCATGTTTACCTAACTAAGCAATAATACATCTCGCTTCTTTTGTGTTATCATTACCTTTTTTCCAGGTCAGTAAGTAAAACTTATTATATTAGCTTTGGTATTTTTTTTCTAAAGTATATTTCAAATCAAAATCTTGAACTAACAAGTGGGCAATATATTTGTCTTCAAAAAAAAAAGTTGGGCAATATTTGAGATGAAATATTTTAATGAGACATCATATTTCAATCTAACATGTCAGCCTAAATTTTTTTTTCTTTTATAAAAGGATGCAAATAGCTTTTCTCTTTTGTTATGAAAAATATAATAGGCATTTTGTCTACTTTCTCAAAAAAAAAAATATAACATCTCAGAACTTCTGAAGATTATTTTGTATTTGTTTTTTGAACTACTTCATAGTATCTGAAAAGTATGAGTATAATTTTTTAAATTTTCAGAAACCCCTGCAACTGTTTCCCACCATTTTGCCAACTTTTATTCCTCTTTCTCTGACACTTAGCTGCCACTTAAATGAGAAGGATACACTTGGCTTGCACTCTCTCTCTGACTATGAAGTAAATGACAAGGAAAAGAAAGAAAACAAAGAAGAAAAGAAAATCTAGACAATACCGCTTTGAGGATAATTGGTCATTTGTTTGCTCTTGATTGTGTTTTTATTAACAAAAAATGGACATTTAAGTGTTTCAAACTATATTCAGTTTTTAGGACAAAATTTTTAATTCAATTTATAATAATATACTGTTGTTGTTGTTGTTATTTATGGCAGCAAATAAATGTTGGGTTCATGTTTTCTCTCAGTCATTAGCAGAACTTAAATATTTTCCACTATTTTCTTAGTGGAAAACACAAGAAAAGAGGGAAAAGGAAAAAACAAAAACAAAAAAAAAATCTCCAAACATAGTAAACTAAAATATATATAGAATTTGAATTTCATTTCAACACAAACCACTCAAGCAAAAGGACTTACACTTAATTGTCTAGGCATGCTTACTTGATTAGATATTACTGTTATTGCTATTTAGTAAAAGCAGTAGCAACTAACAACCCCACCTTTCTTCCAGGCCAACAGGTGGATAAAAAGTATACCTCAACATCATATTCAGACATTAATTTTTATCACTAAGTGGTGTCTGTTTTTGTAATTATTGAAAAATGATAAAAGGTGAATTGTCCCCACCAAACCTTAGGTCTCTAGTCCTCGTCACTTCCACTGCCATTTTTCTTTGCTGCTTTTCAAAGTTTTTCCTTGTTCTATCATCATCTGTTATTTCTCTGTAAATTGTATGAAGTGCAATTATTCTATCCAACATTGAAGTATATGTATCACAAATTTATATCAATGTTAAAATTTATTAGACCAGTTTATTACTAAATCTGATGGCACAATATACATCAAATTTAAAATTAGTTTTGACAATATATTATTTGAATAAGAGATTTCAATAGCAAACTTATAGTTTGATATGAGTTCAAATTTAAATTTAAAAATGAGAATATATATCTTACAAAGAGGAGGAGTCCAATAACAATATTTTTCATAACATATCATGACAATATTTTTTATTATCAATATTTTAATTTTATAATTTCAAAATCGGAAAATTGAACAGATTATTTTGTTGAATATTACAAATGACTATGCACAAAAAATATTGCATTTAGAGTTTGTTTTGTAGAAAAAATCTAGACATCAAAAGATTAACAACTAGTTTGAATCAATTTTGTTCATTGATATTTTCACCTCTTAATTGAGTATCAAATGATCTCAAAATTTTGTAATTTTTTTTGTAAACAAATATTCATGTGATATTAAACATTACTAATGGTTAAAATTTTTATTTTAAGATTTAAAATTTTAATTAGTAATGTAATATAAAGTTTTGTCATGATGTATCAATAAATTAATGTTGACATTTGAACCTTTCTTATCTTACAAATTATCTTATATTCTCAAAATGATGGTGTAACATCTATATATTTGTTGCAAAAGTGGCATCCAGCTAAAACTTTCTGAAAAAAAATGTGAATGGTGAATAATAAATTTGAAGTAAAAAAATATAAGTTCAATAATTCAAATGTTAGAAAAGTCATTCTTGTTGGATATAAATTAGAAAACTCAAAATTTCTTTAAAATATATTTTGCATATAATCTTTTTTTTATCAATATAAATATTAATATCTATTCTGATTTCTATAAATATAAAGTATACATCTATTCTAATTTCTATAAATATAAAATATACATCTATGATGGACCCAAATCAGTTTGATCCGTATAATGGACCAAATCAATTTCAGTCTACATTGATTCTCTAACAGTTATTGTTTCTTCTAAACCGTTTGACATAAATTATATTAATATTTCTCTTTATTACCATCAATTCTTTATGCGTTACTCATTTAATTGTATTAAGATATAGTTAATATATTTGACTAGCCGTTGCTTCATTTGACTATCAATGCTATGTTACTTGCATGCATATATCCCATGTATTTAGCACTGTAAAAGGTTTCGAAAAAAGAGATCAATTAACAAAGACGAAACACACTGGACTTAGTAAAGATATATTTCTTATTCCACTTGATTTGGATTAAATATTTTATTCAATTTATCCGCTGAATATTGTGAAACTATCGTCAGTCATTTTTGTAGTCATGTTTTAAAAAGTTATAACTCCGTATTATTTTGATGATGGTTTCAAGTTTTGTATCTAAAAAAATAGAATAAACTTGAGAACAGTGATAATATCATGATTCGGATAATATAATTCTAATTATTTATATTAATTTATTCTAATTTATTTTATTTTATTTTACAACTATCCGAATTTACAAAAATTAGTTCCAACAATTCTAAAATATAACTATAACTGATAAAAGTTTATCTAGGTTTGACTGTACAAAAATATTTTGATGTATATCAAATGTGCAGTGTCTATAAAACCAACTCAATTAATGGTCGAATGTTTCGTTCTTTTTTATTTGGAAAACAGGAGTTCCCTGTCAAATTGCAGATTTTTGGAATTGACGAGAATATCAGACGATCTGGAAAATCTTAATTAACAAAATCTTAAATGATAAACTTTCTCTTGAAGTCAGTACACAATCCACCTTCCACGCCTCACACCGCTCAAAGAATTATTAACCTTTCCTTTCAATCTTCCAACCATTTAAGCTCAAAAAATACGCCCTTGGTTTCCATCTCTCCATCTCTTTCAACTTTCCAAAACCCCATGAATTTCAGAAAAGCTGCACATCTCATAACCATGAAAGCCAAAACCCAGAAATATTTCAACTTGAAGCTAGTACTCTTGGGTTTCTTTCTCCTCTTCATGGTTTTGTTCATAGTCAGATCTAACGCCGCAACAAGCACCACAACACAAAACCAACAAATTCAACCAATTAGGCCAATTCAACAAGAAAATCATGTCGTATCTCATCAAACACCGTCATGCACGAAGCTCCCTCCTTCGCTTGCTAGCGCCATCATCCATTATGCCACCTCAAATATCACTCCCCAACAAACCCAAAAGGAGATATCGGTCACCGCTCGCGTGCTAGAAAGGAAATCCCCATGCAACTTCTTGGTTTTCGGCTTGGGTCACGACAGCTTGATGTGGACTTCCCTAAACCATGGCGGTCGTACCGTGTTTCTAGAAGAAGATAGTTCATGGATTGAGACAATTCGAGGGATGCACCCCTCGTTGGAATCGTACCATGTGGTGTACAACACGAAGTTGACTGACGCCGATAGTCTGCTAGAGACCGGGCAATTGCCCGAGTGCACAAACGTGGCCGGTGACATACGGTTCTCTTCATGTCAACTGGCACTGAAAGGGTTGCCGAGTGTGTTCTATGAGGTGGAATGGGACTTGATAATGGTTGATGCACCGACTGGGTGGATACCTGAGGCACCCGGCAGGATGGGAGCAATATACACTGCAGGAATGGTGGCCCGGCAAAGGAGAGAAGGTGAGACGGAAGTATTTGTGCACGACGTGGATCGAGCAGTTGAGGATAAATTCTCTAGAAGATTTTTGTGTGAAGGGTACTTGAAGGAGCAAGAAGGAAGGATAAGGCATTTCACCATCCCTAGCCACAGAGGTGGGGAGGTGTCATTCTGCCCTTAATTAATTGTTGTTTTTGAGATAATTTTTGAGGGGGTTACTGGATCATTAATTAAATTTGTTTTATTAGTTATTTGGGTTTTGGTTGTCAGCCCTTTTTAATGAAATTTCTGGTACATGCACGTTGTTCTATTAAGGCCGTCACCATTGTTCATGCAATTGGCATAGAGATTTAGAGCAGATCCATATATTGATGTACATTTTTTAAGAGCTGGGCAATGGTCAGGGGGCAAAGAGAGGAAAAAAGAGAGGTTGAAGGCTCCAAATTAATCCACATAATATAATGTGCACATCGATGAGATAATTTTCGAGGTATCTAGAAGCGAAAAGACAATGTGGTAAGAATCCTATGGAGTTTATATTGAATCCCATTAGTGGATTAATTGTTGTTTTCAGGATTATTTGTACTGGTGGGGATACACACATACACACATATATCTTCCCTCTGTTTCAGTAATACCTGTCTCTTCTTTCTTGGGTGGAATGTGGTTTGTTTTTTTGTTTTTTTTCTTACAATTTCTTTGGTCAATTAGTTCCTTGATAATATGTTTTGAAGGTCAGATACATATACATCTAAATCTTTATGCATTCGAATTAGAAAATTTGAAATACGTCTCTGCCTGTGATAGCTGTTGTCAATGGTCCAAATATTACAACCAAATCCGACCCACATAGAGGGAAGGTATAGATTTGGATTGAATCTCAGTCCAATCCAGTAAAATCACAATCCCAATTAAGCCCAAATTGCTAAACAATTCGAATTTGATTTGACCTATTTTATTCCATTTCTATAATAGTAAGATCTGCAAATTCAAAAAGATACTTTATTTAATTGGGACATAAATATGAACTGATTTAATAAATTTAACAAGTCAAACTGCTACAATTTTAATTTGATTCAGTAATTTTAAAAAAATCAAACTGATCTAAATTCGACATGAGATGATTAGAAAAAACAAATTATCCAAAATTCAATCTGACCCGCCCCAAATATTTCGAGAATGACCGAAGCAAACAATGATATGAAGTCAAACTGACCCAAATACGATTTGGTTACCACCTCTACTTCTAAAGCATAAAATTGCAGTCAATGAACATATATATAGTTAAATTTCCTAGGGGCAAAGACAAATAAATTCATAAATTTCTTGTGACAATAAATGACTAATGTGAAATTTTTTAAGTCAAAAGCAAATGTAAGGAGAATATTGTCACTAATATCGTTTCATATTAACGATTTATTATTTAATTTATTTTATATTTAGTTTAAATATCAATAATATGAATTTAATTTATTTAAATTAAATAATACAATATTATATAAATAAGTTGAATAATAAAATTTTAATTTGGAATAAAACTCAAATAATAAAAGTTGATATATATAATAGAATTGTTAACTTGATTGATATTGATGATAGTTTCAATCTGTTGTCATTAGTGTTTTCAATACATGCATGCCGTGTCAAAATACGGCACGGTATGGCACAAATTTTTTTAAAAAAAAAATTTTCGCATGCGTGCCCTGCCGTGTCAAAAATTGGAGGAGGACGGCATGATATGGTTAAGGCATGACGTGTTATACGTGTCGTGTCGATTAAACATGTCGTGTTAAACGTGACGCGTCTTAATCGTGTCGACTTGACATGGTAATATGGCGTGCCTTAACCATGTTAAACGTGTTTGACGGGAAAAAAATTCGAAAAAATATAAAAAAATTGGAAAGATATAAAAAACGATTTTTTTTAACAAATATGCTTAACTTATTTATTGCTAAAAAAATTCAAAAAACAATTGGAAAAAAATAAGAAAAAATTTGTAAAATTTGTAAAAAAATTCAAAAAATGATACATATCTATGCTAACCGTTCCTTACCGTGTCGTGCCGTGCCGTGTTACCCATACCTAACTGTGTCTATTAGTGCTTAATTGTGTCTATTTGTGCATAATCACGCCTATTCTTATTTATCCGTGTCTAACGTGCCTATCCATACCTATACGTGTTTTGTACCGTGTCGACTCTTTTAACCGTATATATTGTGCCGTACCTTTGACAACGAAAACCCAACACGGCATGGCAAGCGATACACGTAACATGACATGTGATGACATGTCATGTCGTATCATGTCGTCTCCGACTTATGTTGTGTCTTGACACACCATATAAAATTTAGAACTTTAGTTGTCATGATAACATAAATTTTACGATACGCGATTTTGATCGTCTAATTCCAATTTAATATATATAATTTATGGTCTTTTAGAGGATTATTTTACAATTCGTATAAATTTATGATAGATGATTCGGTTTTTATGTAGTATGGCAACAAAGATGAATTCAATTCACTAATGATAATAAATGATAATAGTATGATGATGTTGATTTTATGCTGCATTGCATAGTGTACGAACGGACAATCACGGAATGGGGGGGGGGGGGGGGGGGAGGCGTAGCCCAATTAAAAATTTTCATTTTTATCTTTTAAATTTTATATATTTTAGCCCCTTCTATAAAATTAAAATTATATTATATGTGTGATTTGGTCTCTTCTATTCGGATTTTTTGGTTTCATCCTTGCGAATGGATGAATTATAGAAGATTTTTATGAAATTTATTTTATATTTATGAAATTTATTTTATATGAATTTTAATAGGATCGAAAAGAAAATATAGCGCAGTACCATGCTGAATTTAACCTACAAATTGCGAGGACTAGAATGGGATAATAAACCATGCTGATATTTACCTACAAATTGGGAGGACTGGAATAGGATAATAAACCAACGAGGAGGGGTGAGATCGTAAAGAGTCTGGACTTCAGGCGTGAAACCTCCAATCCCTCCGGCTTCCCGCCATTGTCTAGCTAAAAAGAGGTCTTGCTCGAGTCGCACCCCTATTTCTCGCCTGTCTGAAAATTCAATCCACCACACTAGAACTCGCTTAGCTATGGAAGCCGTTTCAACAGAGATGGAAGTGGAAGTGGCGCCAACGGAGGAGCAAGAGAGAGAAGAGAAAGGAGAGCGCGAGGTAGAGAACGGAGAGGAAGGAGATGTGGAGGAAGGGGAGGAGGACGAGGAAGAGGGGGAGGGGGAGAAGAGATGCGAATTGGAGTTTGCGGATGGAACCGATCCGATAGACCTGGTCCAGGGGGCACACGACGGGGTCGAGCTGTACCACCGCTTCGAGCGGCTCGAGTATGAGGCTCTCGCCGAGCGCAAGCGCAAAGCTCTTCAAGACCAGCATCAGTTCCCTGATCGGTATGTAAAACAAAGTGTTGTAACTTGAGAGTCTTATAACATTTTGTATTAGTTCACTCAGGACTAGTGACAAGATAGACTGAGAGAGTACCTTTGTTGTTTCCTTCTTATTTGCATTTCTTTGGTTTTGTATGAGTTGAGTTGGAGCCAGTGACGAATTCAGAGCTACACTGAAACATAGGCACAAATCAATTACTAACTCAACTCTTTACAAAAAGCCTAGGCACTATTACCATATGAACTTTATATACCCATAGTTATTACAATAAAATCATATGTTATTAATTAGATTTGAAACTTAAACCCAGGCATGGGCCTAGGCTTGCTCATGCCTAGGTCTGCCCTTGGTTGGAGCCGTGCAAAGGTATCTTTTGATTTAAGTTCTGGGTTTTCAACTTTTCATGGATTGATATAACCAACTACTGGCCTGACCGGTATTAGTTAACTCTTAGAGTGTTCCTCTACAAAATTGGGATAAGCAAAGGCAAGAGAAGCTAAGACACTAGTGCAGTAATTTGAGGAAAATTTAAATCACATGAACACAAACAACATGAACTAAATCAGTATTCAGGTTAGGGTACTAATTGCTGAACCCTAGTGAGTTAAGCTTGGTACCAAGCTGGTAACTATTGGAGTGGCATGGTAAATGGTTCTAACAGTATAGATCCACACCTGGCATGGCAATCTAGATCCTATCAATATTTGGAAATAATGCTTCTAGGTCATTCAAGCAGTAATTAACTCTTGTGAGGTTATATCTGCAAAGACAAGTGCTCTACTTAGTCTTTGCTAATTGGTTGTTTGTATGGTTATTTTGGCAGGGAAGGGCCTTCGAAAAAGCCAAGGCGAGATGAATTTCTTGGGGCAACCATGGAGGAGATTGAAGAGATGATGAACTTTGGCATTCATAGAAGGCGGTCCCGCGGTTCGGTATGATATTAATTCTTTTTTCTTTGACTTTGTTATTTTTATTTTTATTTTTTCGAAAAAAGGTGACAAGCACCCATTTCACCGATATGAAATAAAACAGTACAAGTAAATAGGTTAAACACCTAAAAGAAAACCTGAAACCACAGAAGCATAGTTGTAGCTTGTCTCATTACTTATTCCAGCTTCTTTGACTTTGTTATATAAATGGTCCCTGATGTATCATCCATTTCCCTTTTTGTTCTCTTAATAATTCAATTTATACCCCTCTGGCACAACCATTCTGCTTCAGTAAAAATGATGAACTCGGATCCCACATATGCACTTTCCGGGAATTTATCCATGTCTTTTCACTACAAAATGTAGTGGTAGAGATTGAAATCCAAGATAGGATAAGTATTTAAGAACCAAAATAGGAACTTCAAGCAGTAAATACCAAAATGGAAATTGGATTGTACTTCGGTATCTTGGGCTCTTTGTCAAATGCTTTATAATATTGATGTTCTTATTTACATCTTTTAACTGTTGCAATTTTGTTTCTTGAGCTGTCAGCGTGGGAAGAAGGGTAGAAGGAAGGGTTCAAGAAAAAAGTTAAAACCTGAAGTAAGTCGAAAAATTGGTGATGCTACTCTTCACTATGCATCGGGAAAGTATAAAGAGGTTTGGATTTCAAGTATTCTTTTAATATAATATATCCACTAGTTCTTTTTTTTTATCATGTTCTCTTGTGAGTAAGGTTTACCGTTAGTTCCATCCTTCTGCAATCTATATAGTTTATCATTCTTGTATGCTTGCTTATTTATTTTTCTTGTATAAGGGCTGTAGTAGACTATTTTCTGTAATTAGTCAAATTGCCATTACTTGTAGTTAATAGGGAGTATACTCAATCCGATGTGTTGGCAATCAAATGCTCTTTCGTTTTAACTGGGCACCTTACCATTTGGAAGATGAACCTTAAACCCTCTCTCTGGGATAAAGAGGGGAAAGAACTAATAGGAGGGATCCAATGTCCATGTTTTTGGTGCCTCATCATGACCACAACTCCATTTTACATACAAATTAAAATTTTAATTTCAAACAATAAATATGAACCGTTAATCCTGTTTTATTTGAAGTAATGCACAAAAATTTGTATAGTTTTGAATATGTGTTGTACAATATTAAAAGGCGGTAAAGACCATGGTGCAAACAAGTAACTGTTTATTTTCGGCTTCTTGATCTTGTCCAAAGAACTCCATTGTTTTCTGATTTTTGAGATGAATGCATCATTTTAGGAATAAAACTAGAAGAATGGTTCACATTTTTTATTTGGAATTTAGATTTTCAATTATCTAATACAGAAAGAGTTGCGGTCATAATGGGGCACCTAGAAGCTAATGTCAGATAGACAATGGTGATTTGCCTTAAGCTTTTTTTTTTTGTCTTTTTTAACAAAAAGAGTTTTTAAAAATATGTTGCGTTTTTAAGACTAGTTATTTGCACAAGACCTATTACAGCTTTCATTTCAAGGTGCATATGACCTAGAAATTTCAACTCGTGTTACATTGTTCTTGTCTTTTATGGTCAGTTACTAATGTTGGAAACAAAGTTTTAATGTTTATCTTATTAATATATGTCATTCAGGCTGTACCTCTGTTACATGAAGTGGTAAGGCTAGCACCAAACGTGTCAGATGGGTACTATCTGCTCGGGCTGATACATGACTCCCTGGGCGACCGTAAGAAGGCCTTCAACTTCCACATGATTGCAGCCTTCTTCTCCCGTAAGGACGCCTCTCTCTGGAAAAAACTCGTTGCCTGGTCGATTGAGATGGGAGATGTGGCACTGGTGAAACACTGTCTTTCCAAGGCAATAATTGCTGACCCTGATGATGTCGGATTGAAGTTTGATGGGGCATTATTGTATTTCAAGGCTGGGGAGTTTCTGAAGGCTGCTGAGCTGTATGAGCAGATAATTGGGCTCAGTCCTGAGAATGTAGAGGCCCGTAAAATGGCAGCAAAGGTAACTATCGAGGGTTTTTTTGTTTCCCTCACTTTTGCATATAATAGGCAAAATCTTATTGTTTCACAGCAAGCTCTGTGTTACTTTTTAGATATTTGTGAAATCACTTTACTGTCTCTGGGAAGCTATACATACTTGACATCTTTGTCAAAAACTCAAATGATGCTCTTGTTTTGAAGTCCAAATTAAACGGCAGTGAATAGAAAAAAGATTTTGGTGTAGGATTCGAAGTTCATAGGCCAGTCATAAAGAGATTTGATTAATTTAGAAACATCATACGGGTGTTATGTTTTGCCTGATTTTCATTGGTTTCAACTCTTGGTGCTATTTCCAAATAATAACTTTGGAAATTCTGAGTATAAGCAAAAGGAAAAATCCTCCAGTTTGCTCTGTTACCATAAATCTTCTCTCTACCTTCTCACCCTTCTGGTATCACTAATACCCTCTCTTTGCACTGATGCAGATGTACAGAAAATGTGGAAAAACTGAAAAAGGGATTCAAATTCTTGAGGATTACATCAATGCTGACGAGCAGAAATCCGATCTGAGTGTGATTGACCTCCTAATAACCTTGTACATGTCAAATAATGCACACAATAAGGCACATCAACAGATTGAGAATTATCATGCTGCCCTCAATTCAGAGAAGCTTCCATTCCATCTAGAAGCGAAGGCCATTCTGTGTCGTGCTCATCTTGGTGATATGGGTGATGTTGAGGTTATTTTAAGCATTACTTTTTAGTTTATTTTAATAAATTATATAGTCAAATGAAAATCTCATAACACGAGGTGTAGACTAGTCAAATTAGAAAGAAACCATTTCTTATGCTGCTGGAAACATAAAAACTATAGTTTGTAGTTGTATGCCCCTGGAAATTTCTACATAATATTACATACTTCTGTTATTCCAAAGCATGAAAAATATCAATTACACATCTAAAGAATTGCCCAAAATTTTACCCTGCTCAGAGCATCAGAGCAAATTTGATGTAAATGGAAAAAGGAAGTTTTTGCATAATACTTGTGTTTTATAGGGAATAAGTAATATTCTATTGCTCTTTTTGGAACATTTAGTACTTACTGCAGAACAAACTAATAAAAAAAAATAGAAGAAAGTAATCTATTTTATGATTATGCACATGACATTCTTTCTCATGGTATACTTTGTTTCTAATTGTTTTAGGTTTTCATTCAGCATGTACCTTTGGAGGTTACCAAAGAAATCATAGATGTGGTTGCTGAAGTAGCTGATTCATTTTTTGAAATGGAGAAGTATGATTATGCCCTACAGTTTTACTTCAAATTGGAATGCATAACTGATGATCCTGATGTAAGATTTTATACCTTTTTTATGCTTACAAGAATTTTTCTAATTCAGACTAGGAATAAATTATGAGTACCCTGGTACCTACCCATGCATTGCTGAGACAGGAGGGAACAGCCTCCATTAGGTTCTTTACTGTTTTTTATAACCGGGACCAAATCAATAATCATAGCATTCACTTTTAAGAATTTACAATCTTGAGTATTGTTCTGTTTTCTTTTTAGTTAAAATTTAATATCTGCAGGGTGACTTGTATAAGAAAATTGCCCAGTGTTACATATCTTTGAAGGAAAGAAGGAAAGCGGTTCCTTTCTTGTATAAAGGTTCTTCTCTTTGCAATTCCTTTTCCTTTCTTTCTTCATTTTGTTGAGAAACTCAGATGTAATACAAAACAGTAATTGCTGAGTATACTGTAACCTTATTCATTCATATGAATAACTTTGTCGTCTATACAATACTTAAATCCAATATAGACCTAATACCTACAATAGTTTTGCATACAACCTCTATCATAACTCACATTTAAAAGTCAAAACTCCTGTAATTAATATTGTTCATTTTTTTTAGAGTAACTGATGGTTGTTTAATCTTCTTTTTCTTCTTTGTTTCTTTACCTAGTTTGATATTTATTTCCTATCCTTTTTCCAGCATTGAACAAAATGGAGGAAAATATTGAAATTAGGCTAACTCTAGCCTCCATCCTCTTAGAAGAGGGGAAGGAAGATGAAACAATCCTTTTGCTTTCACCCCCTTCAAACTCAGAGAAGTTAAATTCACAACCAAAATCTTGGTGGGTTAATGGTCAAGTAAAGATACAACTTGCAAAAATCTACCATAACAAAGGAATGTTGGAAAGCTTTGCAAATACAATATTCTCTTCGGTCCGGGACACACTACTTATTGAATCAATTAACCAGAAGGTACAAATTTTGTCTGAAACCAAACACTAACAAACCTTGCAATGGCACAGGAGAATGGGTAAAGCTTGAACCTTTTCATTGAGTCATATTATTGTTTGATCTTTGATACAATTATATTGCATAGTCAGTTATATATTAGTGTATGAAATGATGAGAATGACCTTTATTATGTCTGCTTAGTATAGTGCTTTGATAAATTTATGTGACTCAAAATGTTATGTTTAATTAAGCCTTGTCATGCTCTTCAAAGCTATCAACAATTTTCAGAAAGCTAGTAAAATAGAGACTGAATTCGTAAGCCAAAAAAGCATGAGTGTGCTGACCTGTATATGCTGGTATTGTTATATAAGATTCAATGATGCTGATGTCCTCCTTAGTGCTTCAGTAATTGTTCTATGGTTTTAACAGGTGCGACCAGTGAAAAAGCTGTCGAATCATGTCTTAATTGAAAGAGCAAAATTGCTAGCTGAACAAGAACCTGACAGTGTTTTTCATGGATTCAGACCTCCTGCTTCTCCTGCTGAGTTGTGAGTAATTGTCCCTTTCTTATGTTTTTAATATTACTTTTTTTCTTTTTCAGTTTTCAGGAGAGCACCATTCTTTCTATAAGCTTGCATCTCGATAGATTAAGTTCAGTATTTTATTTTGCACTAGAATTTTCTAAAGAGCTATTAGTTGTTTTGAACAGAACTTACAAGGTAATTTTTTTCATTCTTCTTACCACTAAACATCTCTAGAAGACTAAACAAACGAAACATTCTTCTCATTTCCACTTTAAGCTTTTGGACTTAGCAATTGTCTTCTCTTGTATAACAAGATATTTAAAATAAAAGATTGGAGTATTCTCTATTTCCAGGAAAAATAATAGCTTCTTTTTTTTGTTTTTTTGGCTAGTATAGGGTTAAGGCTAACAGAGCAAAGAAATTGCTACAGAAAAGAGCAGTCTTGAAAGAACAAAAAAGGGCAGCTGCTATAGCTTCTGGCTTGGAGTGGCATAGTGATGAATCTGATGAGGAGCCCCAGGTAAGAGCCTCCTCTCAAGTTTTGACATGCAATCAACTGTTGCAGTTCTCATACTAAGTACTGAACCATATCAATATTTCGCAAAGCATGATATTATTTTAGCTTGTTTTATAATGTTGTTTCATTGGGTTAAGTTGGATATATTTGGCCTATATTACTATTTATTTTCCTTATGATATTTATAAACAAAACAGATGTCATCGATGTGGCTCACACTTAATTTCTTTTGAGATGGTTGCAAATAGCATCTTTGAACTGTCAATCATGTTGGATGGAAAATAAATCTTCTATTGAATATTTGACAGTTCTGTACCAACCTCAAACAAGTCCCTTTTCCCTAAGCACAAACTTGGCTAACTCAAGCTGATCATTGTAGATTATCAGTTTCAAACTGACATGATCTTTAATATTAAGCAATTTGACCAAGTTAATATAAAAGGCTAGCACCAAATCACTATCTTTTCAGAGCTCATTAACTTTGCTTTAATTTATGCATAATATCTGCAACTAACCCAGAAAAAGAATCGGGTGTACCTTGCAAATCAGTGGATATTGGATGTAGTTTTTTAAGAAAAGCCTCTCTCGGTCCAGAACCTGAATGGAAAAATAAGAATCAGTTGCCTATGTAGTATTGTAGCTGTAACAGCGAACATCTTATATCTGAAGCAATAAATGTTTGTATTCCTCTGCTCAGTTCATACTTGTTTTACCTTTTCGCTTTGAATTTTAGAGAAGAGAAAAGCAAGAGCCTCCATTGCCAGGATTCCTTCAGAAACAAGAGAACCATCAACTGTTAGTGGATGTATGTATCTTCCATGAGCTTGATGCTATGATGTAATTCATGAAATGAAGGATTACTTTTCTCTAGCATGAAAAAAAAAAGGATTAGTTTCTCAACCTATTTGTACCAGCATTTAACACATGGATCCCTTTGGTTCAACCTGAGCAGTACTTGTCTCAGTACCTACCTCATATGTACACTTTCGTAACCATTGAAAAGTAACACTTGACACTTGTAATCCATTTTTTATATTTTCCTTTTTAGGCATGTTGAGAATGTAGATAATGTTGAGAATAACTTGTCCATTTTTGAACTGTTTCAATGCAACAGCTTTGCAAAGCATTGGCATCATTGCATAGATACTGGGAGGCATTGGAGATCATTAACAAGACCCTAAAAGTGGCACATGATGATATCATCTCCAGTCAAAAAAAGGAGGAACTTAGATCTTTGGGTGCACGTAAGTCTATTTCTGTTGCCTGATATAATTTACATAAAGGAAAGTGTCATGTGAGTCCCTGTAAACTTATGTTCTTCGAAAAATTGCAAAGAGGACTGCATCTCGATCTGTTAAATTAAGTAGACGAAATATTAACGTATGCTTATAAAAAGAAGGAATATCACACGTTTATCACCTCCAATTTTTTTAAAAGTTTCCAAAGTAATTCCTTCTTTCTTGTTCTTGTATATTGGGAAAAGGTTAGCAAAAAAGTACTTGGACGGCTTTTGAAAAGATGGATAAGTGAAGACCATAGAGAAACCGTCTTGTTAATAGACAGACGTCCACATAGCATTTCCTGTATTTTCTAGTGAGAGGGCTATTTAGCTTTTGTTTTTCTAAGGGTCACACATGAAGCCCTTTGCAAAAAGGGGTTGGTAAACTAAAAAATTGTAATATTGTTCCTCCTTTGTCTTTTTTTTGCAACTTTGTATGCAGAAATAGCATACGGCACAACTGATCCAAAGCATGGTTTTGACTACGTAAAGTACATAGTGCAACAACACCCCTACAGCAATGCTGCTTGGAACTGCTACTACAAAGTTGTTTCAAGGTGAGATTCCAATCACCTTTTTTTGTTCTATATTATAATTTCTTTACTAATTATTGTAAAATAAAACTAGTACTTACATGAAGCAATCATAGCAATTTCACGCTAAATAGTATGTATAGACCCACAAAAAGTTATGAAAAATATGCCCTCTACCTCCCTTTTTCCCATTTTGTTCAAAAATTGCCAGAATGACCTCTCATTCTTTAGTTCCTATCCTACCTAACTGAGGATGTAAATGGATGTGGTTGAATATCTTCCATGGGGGACTTTTTGAGCATGAGGGTCAAAGCTGTCAATTTCTTCTTGTGGCATCTATGAGATAGTTCCTAAACGAGGTATGTATCTTGTGGTGTATATGCTGGCAGGGTGCATTTATCTGATATCTTCTGTTCTTTGCTTTTATTTTTTCTTGTCAGATTAGAGGACCGATATTCAAGGCACAATAAGTTCATACGATACATGAGGAATATGAGGAATGATTGCATACCACCTATTATAATAAGTGGTCACCAATTTAATTCTCTTAGCCAGCATCAAGCGGCAACTGCTGACTACTTGGAGGCATATAAACTTCAACCTGATAACCCACTCATTAATCTTTGTGTTGGTACTATAAGAGTGATGAACTTTATATTTATTATTTGTACCAAATGAGTGATAGTCTTTATTTATTTATTTATTTTGCAATATTATAGGTACATCTTTAATTAACTTAGCTCTGGGTTTTCGGCTTAAGAATAAGCACCATTGCATTCTCCAAGGATTTGCCTTTCTCTACAAGTATTTACGTCTTTGTGATAACAGCCAGGTATCATGTTAACGTAGAATTTTTATCATTTTCAAGATGCTTTTTGGCTGCAAAAGATTCCATGAAAAAACTTCTATTGTTGTGATACCTTTAGTGTAGTGTATGCTTTACAATATAGCATGCATGGACGCACAAGCGTGTGTGCGCACGCACACATGTGTTCGTTGATCTAGTATAATTCTTTTTACAAGGTATGGTTTCGCAATTCTTATCTTGGGGTCACCAGCAGCCTTCCTTGTATGCTTATTATTAGTTAGCATTTGTGCAAGAATGCAGTGTAAACCCCAAAATAAACTAGCCAGTAGTTAGGTAGTGCTATGTACATTGGGGTGCAAATTATACATCTGAGACTATGAGCCTTGGCACCGCTTGGAATAGGAAAATATTAATTAGGGGGTGAAGGGCAAAACCATAGTTCTGCTAATATCTTCTTTTACAGGAAGCCTTATATAACGTCGCTAGGGCATACCATCATGTCGGATTGGTCACGCTTGCAGCTTCCTACTATGAAAAGGTTTTGGCAATGAAGGAGAAAGATGAACCAGTCCCTACACTTCCTTATGAAAAGCCACTGCCAGATCAGCAAGAGCTTAAGTCGAATTATTGTGACCTACGCAGGGAGGCAGCTTATAATTTGCATTTGATATACAAAAAGAGTGGTGCAGTGGATCTTGCTAGGCAAATTTTGAAAAATCACTGTACTGTTTAGAGATAATATATTTTATTATATCAACTTTGTAAATGATTATCATTATGATTTATGATAGTTTCTCTGGTTATGTAAATATTGACCTGGAATGGTATCAAATTAGAGTTTCCCTGTTTCTGCTAAAAAGGTTTAACCTGGCATTAGTGTATGCTTATGAGGAACTGCATGTGTGATACCCTTAAAAGAGTTAATAGCACAGAGGTTCTAATAAAAAAATAATAATAATAACAATATATTAGACGATACATATTAGAAAGACACAAAAAAAAATAATATAGAAAACTTAATAAATAAGTGTTCCGTCCAGAAAAATATAAAGGAGCTGTTCAAACAATCGAATCGTAGGTTTAGCACAGTGGTAATAGATTTCGGTCTTCTATGAAGAGATGTATGTTTTAAGTCTTGCAAAAAATATTTGAAAATGAATAAATACTAGAATTAATGGGAGCCCTTATATAAAAAATATATTTAGACAATTATAAATTTTTTTTTGCTCGAATAACTGTAGAAATTACAGTGTCCAAATCATCCCCTAATATATATATTATTATACTACAAATAATTATAAAAAAAATATTGTTCAAATAAATGTAGAAAGTATAATGTCCGAATCATCTTCCAACATTTATACAAACAAATAACTTAAAAAAATAGAAACAAATAACCTACAAAAATATTGTTCATCCAACTGTATAGTGTTCCCAACCTTTATATTATTATAGATATCATTTGGAGGGTCAATTACTTTACAATTTTCTGTTACTATTTGTTGATCCTGAGTAAATTTTTCATTTTTGTAGAGAAATGATTTCTATTCTCTGGGGCAGACCTATCTCAACACTCTGAATCTTATGCAAATTTTTCACAGAAATATTAACTATATTAAAAAAAATTGTAAAAAGTTCATTTTTTTTAAGAACTATATCGTGGAATATATTTTTGTCTATTTTTTCACAAAAATGTCAACTATGTTTAAAAAAAATTTGTAAATAGTTTATATAATTGTTTGTGTATTTAGTTTAGTGCATTTATAAAACTTATTATAGAAAAGCACGTCGTTAAATAATCAATTACTAAGCTTTTTAGCTAATTCTGTTTTGTTATTTTATTTTCTTTTGTTGGCGATGTAGGTTGGCTGATTGTTGGATAGATGCAGAAGATATCGATCTGTGGCGCTGTGTCTTGGGGCGTTACAAGAGTGTTGTAGTTCTAATTGATTGTGTTTTGAGAGTATATTACATGTGTCAATACGCGTATAGTATAAATATTTCCGTTATTTATTAAGTAGAGAAGGTATCCAATGTCTATAATTATTGGTGTCTATTTTAATATTTATTTTTAATTAATATATAAAAATCGTTAGATATATTCTAATCCATCTCAATAATATGTTTATAAAAAATTATTGAATTTTAACTTTATTTATGTAGTCATTAATAGAGTAAATTAAATCATAAAATTTGGTCCATCGATTTTTGTTAGTGCTTGATGCATATCAGAATAAAGTTAAAATGATGTAATTTTTTGTGTATCTATATAGTATGATATACACAAAATGTTCAATTAATTAGTTTTGTTATTTAAGAGTTTAACAAATAGTTATTTGAAATTTAATTTCATGATCATTTATGTAGCACCAATGATCATGTGTATTGTGATCCTATTCTATTAAGTATTTGTTCTCAAGCATAGAATACATTTCACAACAGAGTAAAATTTTGACCAACGATAATTACATATATACAGCATTGACAAAACATTACAACAGCTGCTAAGAAAAGAACCAACATTTAATCATAATCTAAGACACATCATACATAGTAGAACATAATAACAATCTTTTCTTTTTTGAGAAAAATATGAGATTCAAGCTCAAATTTTTACTAAAATGAACAGAAGAAGTTACAAAAGAAAGTTAAAATAAATAAAGAAATGAAAAACTAAAGGTATTATCTATTACGTAAAGTACAGTTGGACTATCATTACTTAATTTCTGCAGAAAGCTGATGAACACTCTTTAGTCTGAATATCCGATAGAACATAACACCCTTTTTTCTATACTTTAAGATCTAAGACCAAAATAGTTATTATCACTTTTTGCTATACTTTTAGTTCTAAAACCAAAATAATGATTTCACAATACGCCTCTAATTTGTGAGTTGAATACTGCTTGGTTCGTCAAAGCAACCCTGCTTCAGAGCTTGAAGATTGTAAGGTGGTCAATCAACCAAACTTGATAGAAATCATCTTGCACAAATAGTGCATCCGGTATCTAGAATTTTCTTTTTTAACAAACAAATGCATTAGTATCTTTGTATATCAATCCAAAAAGATTCAATTCAGTTCTGGGTCCTGTTCTCAATTGTTGCAATCAATCATTAGTATTTATCTGTACACTGTCCCAATTTAGAAGATTTTTACATGATGCAGCCAAAAAGAATTGAGACAAAAGGAGAATTAGAGAATAATTACCTTGTGAAGTGAGTTGTTTATCTTTCTAGGAACCTTAGTGGGTTCCAATACATTTCTTAAGGACCCAAGCATTACTTTTAAAATCCTGACTCAATGTATATATTCTAGCTGTGTAGTTTTTGTTATGTAGTCACAAGCATTACTTTTAAAATCCTGACTCAATGTATATATTCTAGCTGTGTAGTTTGTTATGCAGTCTCTCACTTTTTATCTTTTTTCTGCTTCCTTTTCTTTTTTGTTTCGCTTGTTGTTTTTACTTTTCTAACTAAAAAGAACTGTTTTAGATTATTTGTTTAACAAACAAATGCAATTATGTCACATTTCAGGAGAACATAAAAAGAAAGGAGCTAGAATCTGACAATACATCCAAGGACAAAAAAGGAATTAAGTAGCGATACATCCAAGTTCGGGGGACAAAGAAAGAAAAACTCATGCATCTGGCACGCTACAATCAAGAACACAACAAAGAAATAGCTACTGTCGTTGATATATCATCTGAGGGACAAAAAAGGGGAAAAAATAGTGGATAAAAGAAACTAACAACAAACAAAGCAAGTAATCCCAACGCATAAAAGGAAATCAGAGGAAAGGAGCCATATAAGATAGTGATCATCAATAAATATAAAAGGACGACACTCACGCAACTAATAGAAGGGCAAGCAATGCATGTAGGTCAAGATTAAACGCACCAAAAGGAACTGTCAAATAAAAATAATAATAGGAAAAGATAGAGGCTAGGGTTAGGGTGTGTGAGCTGGTGTGTATTGGTGGTGGAAGCTAATTTATTTCGCCACCTCTTTGTTCTGGCGAAGTTATTGAGAGTTTCGATAAAATATGAAATGACAAATAAACTCTCTGGAAGAGAAGAAACTCGTATATTGAGATTTTCGGCGGAAACTGTATGGTGGGAAAACATGGACCAGACCAGCCTCAGCAAGCATCAGCAGTGGGAAGCTACGTGATGAATGGTGCGCCAGGAGATGAGAACAATATCATGAATGGTGCACCGATGGTGGAGAAAAAGAAAGAGAAAACTTGTATCACCAGTTTGCGTCATCTGAGAAAATATCCAACATTCGGTTTATATCCAACGACTCAGAACAAAAGACGTGCACTGTTCATCTAATACAGTACCAGAATATTAATGATTGAACCTATATAATATAATTACATTTTAATATGTTATTTTTTTATTGTAGAGAATTATGACACTATGTACATTATTATTATTATTATTATTGGAGGATGCTAAGAAGTAACTTAACATAATTAAATAGGGATGAGCAACTTAAATGTGATCCAAAGAAATTACAATGATACAAGTCAATTTACGTAAAACAATAAAAGAGAATTTTTAATCTAAGAAAGAAAAAGAGAAAGGTGGTGTAGTTAGCATATATATTTTTTATTTTTAAAAATGACCTGGCATACAAATATTTTTTATTTTTATTTATTTTTGAGCCAAATAAAATCATCTTTGAAAATTCGAAAAAAATAGTTAAAAAACTCTAAAATGGTAAATTTCGGTGTGTTCTAAGATTTTGATATGAATAATTTATTGAGCTACTTGGATCGACGTTTTGGACACAAAATTTTGAAATTAAATTTGACCGTAAATATTTCGAGCCGAAATACTTATAAAAGTATCCTAACTTTATATATATATATATATATATATATATATAGGATATGAGGATAAGAACAAGTTGTTGACATGAAGCAATGATCAGATCCATATTCCAAACAAACAGCAGTATTTAAAATCTAAGACAAGAAGGTTGGTTGGTGGTGGCATCCATGCATAGGACCCCCCCCCCCCCCCCCTCCCCCCTAAAAAAAAAAACAAAAACAAAAACAAAAATCCAATGTTTAATTTGTCCTTTGACTCCAATGCATGTGAAAAACCAATCAATTAGAATCAACGTGCACCCAAGTTCATACATGCATATATTTCTATGAAGAATAAAAAAAATTTGGTAATTTTAGTGGGCAGTATATATATTTGTTTAAGCATCTCTGATCTTGACCAGGTTAAAATATAGATCTTTGACCAAACTCAAGACTGTTATACAGAGTTCGTTTTGTTGTTGCATCGGGTTGTTAGCTGCCATTGTTATATCCAGTTTCTGAAGGTTTTGTTTTATTTCTATATAAAACCGTCGTATAATATAATTTTTTTTAAGATAAAGATAAAAATTAAAGATATATTATCTTATAATGAGAAGAAACAACTCAAATGTTAGATTTATAATCGAACGATTGAAATTTAAAAGATTATTTGGATCGGAATTCAGACCTATTCCAATTCTAAGATAGTTACGTTTTTTTTTCCATAAGAGATATTAAATTGAGTGATTATATCTTGACAACTGTTATTTTTGATAATTATGATAACGGACAAATAATTTATAAAAAAATTTAAAAATAGAAAAAAATTATAAACATATTTTTTAACTTAAAATCAATTGTATTTCAAATTTCATACAATTTAAGTATTATTTGATACTATCAAAGACTATCAAAATTATATAGCATTTACAACGGTTTATATTTAATGGTCTTTAATGAAATATCAAATGACCATTATATTAAATGAAATTTGAAACACAATCAATTTATAAATTAAAAAAAATATGTTTGTCAATTTTTTTTTCTATTTTTTCTATTTTTAAAAATTATTTAAAAATTGATTATCAAAGTTGTCAAGATAATAATTGTCAAGGATCCTCTCCCTATTAAATTTACTATCATATCTAAAAATGACATTTTTATTCTTTTGAAATGGACACTTCAAATTTGAATTTTATCATAAAATGAGATGTACCATATGCATGTTAGAATTATCCAACAAAACATTAAAAATTTAACTGAACCAGGTGCATGAAATCCATGCACCGGACCTCAGAGCCGAAAATGAAATACATTTCTCCAAATGAAATTCTACAAGATGTGTGCATTTGTGTTGCGCTTCATAGCTTAATACTCATCCGTGAACGTGCATTGATTCCAACCTCCAATGAATTATTAAATTATCATTAATTAATAGATTATCAAACATAAGACAAGCATCAGTACATAAACAATAAACACAGAGTGGCCCATTAACTGGTTAAGGTCCATTATGAAGAAGGCACCAAAAGCATGCGCCTATACTTTTTGACGTCAAAACTTGAGACCTATTGAGTATTTTACTGTTAGCCTTTTTATGACCTTATATTTAGGGGATTGATTGAGGCTAAATGATTGAATTCTATGTATCATAAATTTGTGGTGGTTATGCATCAATGCATGCATGTTGGGTATAATGCACAGCATGCTACATTGCTAGAGCAGTAGAACCTGATCTAATTACTTATTGAATGTGAGAGAAGTAGCTTGATCCCAATTTAATTGTTATATATTTTGGGTTTCAAGGATTGCTCTTTTTATAAATGATGTACTCTTTTTTTTTCTTTTTTTAAGGAAATGACATCTAATTAAATTCAAAAAGTGGGTTCAGAAAGTAGAAACTATATGTGACGCCTTATTACTATCACTTTTTTTTATATATAATATATATGTAAGAGCTTTCGTTAATAAGTTGAACTTCCATTTCATTGTGTAAAAACGATATTTATTACCATCTGTGTTAA
This sequence comes from x Bolboschoenoplectus mariqueter, assembly GCA_037678475.1. NCBI lineage: Eukaryota > Viridiplantae > Streptophyta > Magnoliopsida > Poales > Cyperaceae > x Bolboschoenoplectus > x Bolboschoenoplectus mariqueter. The sequence continues at coordinate 1,853,402 of CM075263.1, read as the reverse complement.
ATCTGAAGTTCTTATTACTATTACTTTACTTCATTTTTTTTTTTTTGGTTTGTTGACGGTAATATGAAGTCTTGAAGTGAAATCTATGTTACTAAATAATTAATACAGTAATCTTCTCAATTTAATTTCATTTACTATTTCAAAAAATAATAATACTTTCATCATTTGCAGATTCAATACTCTCGGAACTATTAAATTGGGCTGTAGTTTTGTTCAATTTAATTTCTATCAAGAGCAATATATGGTTATTTTTAAGATTTTGTTTATAAAGATATCCAAAATTATTCATGCTTTCCTAGCCTTCAAGAACAGACCTTTCACATAATTGGGGCGTTAAAGACCCCCAGGCTGGTCAATTAATTAATTAATTAATTGTTAAATTAAGATTTAGATAGAAATAAAATTACTATCAAAATGAAAAGAATCTCAGCGGATTTGGGGGGGAAACATTTTTTTCCTTTTGCAATTTGAGCTGTCCCCACCACGTGCTCAGTTCCTATATGTTTATTCTTCTGTGGGTCTTCTCAGTCTCACTCATATAAAGCACAGAGATACACTTCTCTATGCAACTTCAGCCACATAAGATCTGACAACGTTGTGAAAGCAGCGAGAGACTGGAGAGTGTGCACTGTGCAGAGCCAGCTCAAAACCCTAAAAAAGCCATAATTAAAAATTTGAAAAATAATTAAAATCCTTAACTAAAATAGATGCCACTGTGACTGTGCTGCTTTAACATAAAAAGGAAATAAAATAAAATAAATAAATGAATATTTTTTCTTCCTCTTCTTCTTCTTCTCTTCTCCATACCTCTCTGTGGTCACTTTAGCAATCTCCCTCCGTGTGTTTCTTTCTCTCTCTTCATATATTCGTCTACATCTACACTTAATTCGTTGCACGGCTGATCGGAAAAGGTCGCTTCTCCATTACAGCGTGAAAGTGATTTCGCGAAATTCCAGGTTTTTTTTTTTGAGTTTCAGGCGATTTCCCTCCCAAAAGGTGGCTTTCTTTAAAGATTATCCGTTTATGTGATATTTCTCAATCTAATTTGCGTCTATTAAATTTGATCAGGTGAAATGTAGTTATCATTGCTATGAATGTACGCGAAATCAGAGCCTCTTTTCATTAAATACCTGTCTTTAAGCTGGAGATCTTGGTCGCTTAGGTGAGAGTTCGCACTTCCATCTTCATTCCTCAATGCGTCTGGTTTTCAATTTCTTCTTTTCGAGGTACACTGCGACCTGTACTCTTGTTTCTCAAGTCAACTTGTGCTTAGTTATAGTGAAATCATTGGTTTTATTGTTTGATCTGTGCTAAAACTAGGACAATTCCATCTTGTTTTCATCTTTTTTCATAGTTGTTTATATAATATATCTTTGCTTGTCTGATTGTTTGAAGATTTCAGCCTTCAATTTCAGAGGACAATTTTAGTTAGTAACTGCTACTTATGCTAATTATCATTCTAAATAGTCTGGTTAAGTTAGTGCTGGCAAATTAACTTTCAAAGATTTAGTATTGACAGATAGACTATATTTTGTAAATGTACCTTGTCAATTTTTAACTGCCATAGAAAATTTATTGTTGGCTCCTTTTATCATAGATTGATTGGAGAAATACTTGCATGAATAGGCCATTGTGAAATTCCTCATCTATAACAGGTAAATTCCAAGTTCATTGTCAAAATAATATGCAGTAGATGAAAATTGTAACTCTGATTATGCTTTGCTCTTCTAGTGCTAGAGGAACATTTTATGACTTAATGCTCGACTTTCATATTGAACTACTTGGTATCTAATTAAGTTAGAAAAACTGCAAAATACGATGCAATACTTTATTTACTAGTTTGTGAATTTTGAATTTATTTTCTGGGTTATTTTGATTTATTAAACTGATTTAATGTTCTTTTCATCCCTTTACAGACACTACTGAGACCCTGGAGTTGCCTACACTGTAGCCTTCCTGAATTTCCAAATTTTAAAATCATTCTATAATGGTAGAAGGCTGTGTGGGCCCTAGCGAGCTTCATTTGAAAAAGGAACTAACTGCTCTCAGAAAGGCACGATTCTTACGCGACCCTGAGACATGCTCCTCCTATCGCTCTCCACTGAGCTCAAAATCATTTGCTGCCTCTTCATCCATCATTCCAAATGATCGTGCAAAAACGAACCCGACTCCAAAGAGCTCAGCTAATGTGCTTTCTAAAGGGAAAAACAAGCGCAAGGTGTACCTGTACAACTGGAGGAACCAGTCAATCAAGTCCAGTGAGAGTGGGTTCAAGTCAGGAGAAGAGGAAGATGAGAGCTTGGCTGAAGAAAGCCTCAGCGAATCAAAGAGCGAGACCTATCGTGAGTACAACGTGATGGGTTCAAATGCAGGGACGCCTGTCAGAAAAACCGTCAGAAGGGTGAAAAGATACACAGGCCCACGTAAAGGTGCAACTCGGTTGGAGATACCAATGTCGGCTGAACAGTCTGACGACTGCCGACCCAGTGGCTATTTGTCCCGTACTGCCTCTCCCTTTTTCTCAGGGTCATGTGGTAGTTGGTCTAATCCTGCTAAAATATTAAAAAGTATCCGGAAGGAAGGCTCATCTCTCTCTTGCACCCCTGTTTCTACAAGCTCCTATTATGCCGCAGGTGCTTCTGTTGATGGTGATGATTTACTGGACCGAAAGGGGTGTGGCATTTTTTCAAAAAAATCCAATTTTTATTCTCAATCGCCATCATTATCTGACACTTTAAGAAAGAAAAGCAGTAGTCTCTTGTGTGGTAGTAGCAATGTTTATACTAATAGTAATCATAGTAGAAAGAGGTCAACCAGTTGTAACAGAAGGAAACATTTCAAGAATAATGCTTCCCCTGGGTTGCCCTTGTTGGCTAATGGTGGGGTTGATTCGCCATTCGACTCAGAGTCAGATGAAATTTCAACCAATTTTGGAGAACTTGATTTGGAGGCGGTTAGTCGATTGGATGGAAGGAGGTGGTCTACTAGTTGCAAAAGCTATGACGGGTTTGAAATCGGGTTGAATGATAAAGTGGGTCTAGATTTGGAACTAACCAACCAGAGAAGCTTAAGTCATAAGTACCAGCCGAGGGCATTTGAGGAAATAGTTGGTCAAAATATTGTCACACAATCACTTAGTAATGCGATTCTAAGGGGCAAGATAGCCCCTGCTTATCTTTTTCAGGGTCCGCGTGGTACTGGCAAGACATCCACCGCAAGGGTTTTTGCTGCTACACTCAGCTGCATGGGCCCCATGAAAGAAATCAAACCATGTGGTGCGTGTAATGAGTGTGTTAATATTGGAAAGAATTTAATAGAGGTTGATGCCACTAACAAAAGTGGAATAAGCAAAGTGCGGCACTTGGTGAAAAATATGCCAGCAGATGTCCTCTCTACAAGGTACACGGTTTTTGTCATAGATGAGTGCCACATGGTATCAACCAAGATGTGGTCGGCCTTCATGAAATTGCTTGATGAGCCATTGTCACGTGTCGTCTTCATATTCATCACAATTGACCCTGATAACCTACCACGTGGCATCATGTCACGTTGCCAGAGGTACATTTTTTCAAAAATCAAGGAGGCAGACATGGTTTGTAGGCTGAGAAAAATATCAGTCCAGGAGAGGTTAAATGTGGATTTGGATGCACTTGACTTTATAGCTCTAAACTCTGATGGGTCATTGAGGGATGCTGAGACCATGTTGGATCAGTTGAGCTTGCTTGGTAAAAAAATAACTACATCTCTCGTAAACGATCTGGTACGAATATAAAATTTACTCGTTTCTTCCTCTCATAGGATCTAAAGTAGCATGATAATAAATCTATTATAAATAACTTTTGTTTGTTCGGTGAGTCTCTATAAACTTTTTTAACAAAGTGTCAAGCATGAAATGTCATATATTACCCAAATATGAGATCTATCAGAATATAAATTCATAAATATCCTCTCCATTGTACTTAAAAAATTCCACGTAACCATCCTTCTAACATCTCCGAGTTCAATTATTGAGGAAATACAAGGTCAATTTTGGCTCTTTGGAAGAAAATAAGAAGAAAAGAGACAAATCGTTTTCACAATCTTTAGGTTTTCAAGATATTTCCTGCATAGGCTACACTAAATTAAATTGTGATGCACAAAAATTGTATTTCAGGTAGGAGTTGTATCAGATGAGAAGTTGCTGGATCTGTTAGAGTTGGCCATGTCAGCAGACACCGCTGAGACAGTGAAAAGGTCGAGGGAATTGATGGATTCGGGTGTGGACCCAATGGCACTCATGTCACAGTTAGCTGGTCTTATCATGGACATAATTGCTGGCACATATCGGCTGGCCAACTCAAGGACTAGTGGTACAGCACTAGGAGGACGACGATGTAAGTTACATCTTTTATTCCTCTTCATCATGCAGAAGATACCTTTTTTTTGTACCTTAAGCTGATATGTACTGGTCCTAACATGATTGACAAATCCATCATTAATGACAGGTGGATCTAGTGCTTTCATGGCTTATTGGTATTTGCCTAATAAAAATATGCATATTTTAAGAACTTGCATGATTTTTTCTCCCGAAATAGATCTCACAGTGACTTGAAGGAACCTAAACTTCTTACTTGATCCAGGTTATGAGATGTATATCCCGTTATAAACCTAATCAGCTCTAAATCATTTCTTAGCAGTTCAATTTATGACATCATTGGCAAATCTATATTTTAATAAAAAAAGGCAAGACTCCAAATTGATTATCCACATTTAATTAATTTTTCTCTCTAATTGGATCCATATGAAGTTTGATATTTTCTTCTGATCTTTAGAAGATAATGCTACCTTAGCTGTCATTGTTATTTCTTTATTTGTAAGTTTATTCTGAGAGGTAATTACTTTGCTTTATCATAGAAATTTCAACAAATTTTATATAAGAACTTTTTTTAGGTTTTTTCACCTTGAAATTATTTAATTCCACATGCATAATACATTCATGTGAACTGTCAGTGTTAAGGGATTACAACATGGTAAATCACACAACAGTGTCCTTCTCTTTAGGAAAGCTATCTATAGTGTCCAACTTTTAAAGTTTTCCCCTTTTCCTGAAATACCCTCCTGTTTACCTGATCTCCAACCAATAAACATGCCCAAATAACAAGCTGTATTTTGCCTTCTGAACTATGATTCATTAACTTTAATAAACATCCATTTCATAGTACTAGGGATTGATGCTTTTAAGCTTTCATCTTTTAAACTTGTGTTAGCTTTCTTTCTTTGTTTTTTGCTTCCTCAGTAACTGAAGCTGAACTGGAGAGGTTGCAACAAGCTCTAAAGATTCTTTCTGATGCTGAGAAACAGATTCGCCTATCCAGTGAACGATCCACATGGTTCACCGCTGCTCTTTTACAACTTGGCTCTAGTTCACTCTCAGACACAAACCAATCCCATACCAGCTCCAGACACAGCACCAGAACAGGTACAAACTCAAATAAGGACCGAAACCTAGTCGAATCGCCAGCAAACATGAGCAATTGTAATTCCTCTGGGAAGAGAGCTTCTGTTAAAAGCGAGAGTGAGGAGAAATTGGGAGAGATTTGGAGGCGGTGCATCGAGAAGTGCCACTTGAAGACACTCAGGCAGTTGCTTTTTGAACATGGGAAGTTGGTTTCAGTTAATGAGAATGAAGGTGAGATTTTTTTTTCTTTTTTGTTATAATCTATTAGTGCTAAGAAGTGCAAGCTGTGAGGCTGTATAGAGAGCCTTGCTATGTGGCAAATGTGTTGTGCTATCAGATGGATTTCAATTATCATTTGCTTCTGTAAATATGCAGAGTACAAGACCTTGAACTTTTAAGAGAAATTTAAAGAATCAATAGGCTTTTTTGGTGCCATTGCACATTCTGCTTAATGATTGCATAGGCAATGAATTACTATTTATGGAAATATTTTCCTATTGGCTCAATGCCCGTGCCATTTAGGATATTTTAATTTACAATATGCTATTCTTTATCTTATGACAAGTAGAACTTTTAGTTTTTACAAGACCGGTATTTGTATAAATGGAAATTAATATCTTGTTTTTTTTTCCATATATGGGAAGCATTTTCTTACTGCTTTCATTTTCAGTGTTTTGTATCATCCAAATTTTTGCTAGGGATACAGGGGTCCACACTAAGTAGTAGTGATATTAAATTAGCCTTTTCTATCCCCTCTCATGTGGGTATTATACAATTATGGAAGCACAAACTTCACTAATGAAATTTAAAGTCGTGATTTTATTCGTATTGTTTATGCCATTCATTCTATATTGTGCAGTTGTACTTAGTTTTTGACCTGCTCAAATGTGCTCTTTCTTAAAAAGAGCACCATGGAGGACCCTTCTCTTGAACTTAGTAGTATGCTGGTCTTTTACCAGTATTTGAATTAAAAGTAGCTATCTTTCCAATACTTTACTGGATCTTTTACCAGTATGCTGATCTTTAAAGTATAATGCTATCATCTTCTATCACATAAATTGTAGATGAAGGTAACTTTTCTCCAATGTTCAATAAAATTGCATACCTTCTTTTTTTGGCAGTATATCCTTTTTATAACTTACTCATTTCTCTCTCTCTCTCTCTCTATTCTTTTTTTTTAAATATGAAGGTGTGTTGATTGCATACATAGCATTTGAAGACAGTGAAATAAAATCCCGGGCAGAGAGGTACCTCAGCAGCATAACCAACTCAATTGAGACTGTTCTCAGACGAAATGTGAAGGTCATAATTGGCCTGATACCGGACTCCTCCATTACAGGGCTAGCATCCAGATCAGAGCCCGGCTCATCTTTCTCCAGAGGAAACCCTAACACCTCTGATGGATCATCCCAAAAAAGGCTAGAGAATGCATGGCTTCAGGCTATTCCAGTTAGTCAGCCAAAACCAGAGAAGAACCAAGTTTTGCCCCAGAATAGCGGGGCCCAACCAAAGGAGCAATGTGATGAGGAGATGAGCCGTGAGATGAAGGCATTGAAAATTGGTGAAGAAATTGTCATTGAGCCGGGGGACAATCTGTTTTTGATGTCACCGAGTCTGTTGCATAGCAAAAACTATATGAGAAGCCTCGACAAGGAAAAGACGTAAGTGATACCATTCCGGTGTACTGTTGCATTGTAGAGCAGTAACAATTCTGAAAAAAAACATGCAAGAGTATCCTAATGTGCTGCCGCAAGTTGCCATCATTTTTTTCGTTTTTATTTCAAAATTTCAGACCTAAAAGTCACATTCAAACCGTATGTTCATTTTCATGAAAGATGCATGTACGTAAAATTTCATGATTTTTGAAGTTCATTTATACAAAATCAAATGGTAAAAAAATTAATGTATCTAGTTAACTATGATAGATTAACTTCAATACATTCATCTTTGGACATTTTGATCTAGTATAAATTGAGCTTCTAAAATAATAAAGTTTTATGTGGATACATCTCATGAAAATGAACAAGACATACGTTTTATATATAATATTTGAATTTCAAATCTTGAAACTAAATTAAAAAAAAAAAAAGAGGTTGTAGCATTTTGTCGCGCAAATTTATCTTATGACATTGGGACCTTTCCTTGAAATGAAAATAAACAAACAATATGTGCAAATAAGGGTTTTGATGCAACAATCCTTTGGCATGTTTTCTGTTGAGTGTAAACTTCATCTAGACCCTGTCAGATTCCAAAATATCACGACTCCCTGTAAAACAAGAATATCATCCATAACTCTACAATCTATACCATTTTTTATTTAGGGTTTGAGTTTAATGTTTAGTGGCATGCAGAAATGAAAAACACAGGAGAAATCATTTTAGTCCTTATGTACTAACTGTAGCAGTTAGTATCTACATCTGTCAGGTAATTTTAGTGCCTTCATTGATATTAGGAAAGTTGTATAATCTGATATTCTTTTTGGCATCTTGGGAGGGCTTGTTAGGTACTTCTAGCATTGTGTGGTTATACGGATATAATTTTTTTCAGCGGCCTATATGAATTTTTTTTATAATGTTTGTACAGAAATTAGCGTAGTTGTTTTGTAAATAGACTAATGCTAAGTTATAACTCAACTTGTATATTGTCACTTGGCCTGCCAAATAAGCTACAAATAAACATACGAGTATAAAGAAAATACTGATAACATTATTCATGCCTGTGAGTCATACTAGTATTAATTGATGCTATGTTTTAACAGGGGTTATGAATCTGGCTCTACACCGGGTTGTAATGGGTTGCTTTGCTGGAGAACTCAAGGCTCAAGGGGTCGAAAGGTATCATGTCATAGCTGACTATTGAATTCTTATGATGATATTTTGTTGTTTTATTTCGTTATGTGCAAATTTCATCGACCTTTAAATAAAGAAGCTGATATAACATCCAACTTTAGGTTAAGCAAGGAGTTATTGTGAGCCCCAAAAGGAACAGCAGCAGTCTCTCACTCTTTGGACCTTGTGGAAAGTCAAAGACAAAGGAAAGTAGATTGAACAATTGAAATCCAGCACAATTCAGATTTGAATGGAGCTGTTCCCCCTTGTTTTTGTTTTATAATTTTTTAGGTGACCTTATGCAATTTTCAGGCATTAGAAAGTCTATTGAATCTCCTAGTACTGCTTTTTTTCTGATTATCAAGACTTCTGTTGTAAATGTTTCATTGTCATGAGCTCTTATCTCTCTCATCAATTTGATGTTGAAATCTATAGAATTGATGTCAAACTTCTATTGAGCTCTTCCTTTATTACATTACATGGGAACATTTGTGTATGTAAGAAGATATTTTGGGAGTTATGAGGCAATCTAAAAACAAATTTTGAAGGATCTAACAATGAGTTCATTGACTTTTGATGTAAGCATGTTATTGTAGCTATATATTGGGCTTTGGTATGGACATTCCCCTGTTGTGTTGTTCTGAAATGGGTACTTTTATATTCTGTAGTTAGATTATATGAGAAGATACAGCCTGATAAAATCGCACGTCAACCCAGTTTTGCAAAAAGCAAATATAATAGGCTACAAGTAACGCAGCCAAGCTCAGAACTTTTAACTTTCTATTCAATACATCCATCCTCCTGCCAAAGTGTTGTTATATTCGTACCGATGTATGATGCGCTACATTCTAGCTCCCTATGTCCTATTTCTGATCATTAAAAATAATTCTCCTTTTATGTTTTCTGATCGGCCCATTTTACCACCAATACTCTCTCCCTGAGAGAGAGAGAGAGAGAGAGAGAGAGACATAAAAGCCCAAAGGATACGAGAGAAAGCCCTTCTTCAGCCGACGAGTTTCAATCGAAAGGGAGTGATTGATCGGAGGAAAAGCGATCCACACCAATGGCGAAACCACTGGGACCGACGGGAGAGTTCTTCAGGCGGAGAGACGAGTGGCGGCGCCACCCATTGCTGATAAACAACTTCCGTCGCGCCACCCCCGGTCTCGGCATCGCTCTCGTCGCCTTCGGCGTCTACCTCGCTGGCGAGGCCGCCTACAACCAGTTCTACGCGCCCAAGCCTCACGACGTCGCTGATTCTCACCACCACTGATCTTTTGTAGGTATCGCCTTCCCGGTCTCAGATCCCCCCTTTCTTTTCCTGTCCTTATATCATGATTAGGTTCTAAGATATGTGCATTATCTCATTAGCTGCAGCGATCTGAATATTGGATTTTCATTAAGATGGATGCTAGTTGCATTGTATGTTAGAATTCTGTTCGCAGTTTGATGATCTGTTTCCTGAACCTAGGTTACCTTTTTGCTATTGAAGATTTTTCTAAAAGGTTGATCAATTATCAAAAATATTTCTGGTTTTGTATCACCTAGGGTTTTGAGTTATTGATAAGCAACCTTTGAATTTTAGTTATTGTATGTATATTTTGAATTGTTGATATGTTATATTAGGATTTTCACATTATCGTGGCAATTGGAACTTCTAATTCAACAGTTATGCTAGGAACATATCTCCTATCTCCAAATTTATAAAGGTTGATTTTGTTTGATTTTTGTTATTAGGTCAGAACTAGCTTTTGGTCTAATTGGGATGTTGTATTAGTGTATAAATGTTTCAACTTCTTATTTAAGCGTAGTTTCTTTTGTTATTCCTTAAAGAGTGCACATCAGCCCCTTTTATGCATTCTTTTCTGTGTTTAGAGCATGTCTCTTATTTAATTTATTAATTATTTATCTATTTATTTAATCATTTTATATATTGTATGGTACTCCGTATATTTTTTTTCTTTAAAATCCAGGTGATGGCTTTGGTGTATATTTCATAAAATGGTACTTTTGTGCACTGCATTGAACAATGCCAATGATATTGCACTACCTACCAATCCTCCCTCATTTCCTTATTTATGTTTACCTGTCTTTTTATTCAAAACAAGCAACTGAATCCTCTTTATCTTCAGAGCTGTTTTTCGTTGAAGGCAACCAATATGAATCTTTCTTTTCGTATATTTTTTCAATGAGGGGTATTGGTCATATTGTCTTGTTAGTATTTTGTTATGTGTTCTGTCTCCACCACAAAATATCATTTTGATATATTTCTTATTTCAAAATTTAATAAACAAATTTAATCAGAATATCTTCAAAGAAAGCACTAATTTTCCATATGTTATCTGTTTCCCGTGCCTTAGATGGGTACATTTGCAGTGCAGGCCCGCTCGCTACTGAATTCTACTTCAGTCGGGTACAATATCAATTGGTATTGAATATGTACCCTATTTTTGTTACTGTTGTGTTTATCTTGTTGCTACCTAGGAAATATAAACTAGTTGCTGCCCATAAGGGTTGAAAATGTCCCAAACTGATCTTGGTATGAAAGTGGTTTGTTAACTTCTTGATTTTCTACCATATGTTTACTAATCATATGCAATCTGAGTAAAGTACACTTGGATAAATAACGAATGAAATGTTAAATAATGCATGAAATATTTGTATATTTTTTCAGGTGCAGCAATGATGTCAGAAGAATGCATGCAAGTCTCTTTGGTAGTTTTTATATTTTTATTTTTTTGTGATTTACCTCCAATTTGCATGTGGTGATGTAAAAGACCTATGTGTTTGCTTTGAAGCAGCTCTCATAATATTAACCAGAGAACAAATTTACTGGTTAATGCCTCTGTTTTTGTTCAATAAGTTACAGTTGTCATTTTTCTTGTGGTTCTCTATAATTTGCTGAATGCATGCTATACAATATACAAAGTCTGGGTGCATATCTTTACACTCAATTTGCAATCTTTTCTTCTAGTTTTTGCATAACTGGAATTATTTTTGAGTCATTGATGGTGTGTTCCACATTGGTATCGTTTGTTTCTAATGTGGGAAGTTCTTTGTGCTGACTTGGCTGTATCAATTTTTTTTTTCTTTTTTTGTTGAAGCAGGATTTGACTGTAGAATTGCGTGCCATTTTTGTAATTTCTATTTACTAAATGTTAATACAGTTCTAAAGCTGGAGTTGATGTTTTGTTTCTAGCCTTAGGCGGACTTCTCAAGCGGGAAGTTTACGGAGCTATTAATTTCCAATCTCGATATCAAAATAGTAATAGAAAGAGGAAATCTCCTCCCAGTACGAGAGAATTTGAGTCCGGCTTCCCTGTGTTACTTCACACGTTTTGCGTGGAGAGTTTTTAACAATTATTATTTTGATAATTTTAATAATAAATTTTTAAATAATTTCAAAAAAGTCTTAAAATTAGAAAGAAAAAAAATTGTAAACATATTTTTTAATTTAAGGTTGATTGTATATTAAATTTCATATAATTTTAAATATTATTTGACATTTCATTAAAAATTATCAAAATTACATAATTTTTATAGTGGTTTATATTTAATAATTTTTAATAGAATATCAAATGATATTTAAATTATATGAAATTTGAAGCACCATCAATTTTTAAGTTAAAAAAAAATTTGTCAATCTTTTTTCTATTTTTGAAATTTTTTAAAAGTATTTAAAATTATTTAAAATTATTTAAAAATTACTGGTAATCGTAATAATCGTGAGAGGATCCCTCCCGTATTCTATATCATTACCATGCCTGTGTCTGGTTGGTACTACACATGCATTGTATAAAATAGCTTAATTTTGCTCCCACAAGAGACGCAGCAGCAAAAACGCTTGTCGTGATGTTAACATTAGTTCTCAACAAAAAAGAAATAACCGAAATAATAAATAAGATTAATCTACAACACAGGCGATTGAATCTTTCAAAGCTTTACGATATTTAACATCAGCTTTAACTAAATACAATATGATGTTAACATCAGTTTCCAATCAATAATTTTTATCAATCTTTAGCAAAATAAGGTGCCCATTCTAATCACCTTATAATGATTTCCTAACAACAATCTAACAACAAATAAGAAAGCAACAGAACATCATACAGCTGATTAGTTCAGCAATGCCACTTCAAAAAGCTTACCCAACCATATCAAAGAAACCAAAAATGTCTAAATATCTCATCTTACCGATAACCTAGATATCAAAAGGAGCCCTTTGAACCCGTTAAGCCAGATGAACCCGGTTCTGAAATAACTTCACTCCATCCCCATGGGGACCTCAACCCATCAGCAGCATCCCCATGTGCATGATCAAAATCTGTCCAAATGTTTTTAGAATTCTTTTCTTTCATTGGAGCAATTTTGGCCTGACAGTTAATGCCATTATTGTTGGAACTGTTTCCTTGGCTGGTGCTATATCTGTGGCTGGTACTGTAGTGTTGCACCTCAACTCTGACACCGGTTATGAGAAACCGCTGGTGCTTTGACACGTGTGGTGTTGCGGTGTGTATTGCCACATCACAGTTGCGGCAGAGAAGAGCACGGTCTTCTAAGCAGAAAAAATAACCGGCTTTCTCCTACAGAATCAGAAGAGAGTTTTGAAAATGAAATCTTAGTTTTCAGTACCAAGATTTGAGGACATATAGCTGAGGCAAGTTACAATTTCAATTTTATTGTATGTCCATATTAGAAATTTATCATGAACAAAAAAGATAGGCACATAGAAAATTTCATACCTATATTGTAATCATTGTGGCATTTGCTAATTATATTAAAAGAATATTTCAATTGATAAATGCAGTTGGTGATGAGAAGTTCACAACCAGTGTGGTCCCTTTTCAAATGACAATTATCATAAATGTCACATTTGCTTATCTTGCTTTGTAAACCAACCACTGAATGAAGAAACCTGTACAGAATTACATTAGCATCCTTTTTCTTAGATATGTATATGCACCAGTCTTGAAATTTGTATAGAACTGTACTGATGCAAACCAAAATGGAAAACAATAAAATAAAATTTAATTGAAGAAATCCTGTCTTTAAAATATTAAGAAGACAATGCTAAAGATAGCACTAATTGAAAGAAATATCCTAACCTCCTAAATAACTACCACATCATCACTTCAGAATTCCAATTCAAATGCTAATGTACAACTTCATTTGATCGTGCAACTATAGCAGGACAATTCCATGTTATACTAAAGATCCATCCGTACCTTTTGTATATGTTGAAAAAATAATAAAAAGTTTCTCTTGGACAATCTAGTTTGTTGAATAAATAAAAAGAGGTAACGAATAATAATTTGAAAAAATAAATCTTTTGCAACAACACCTCACCACCAATTGAACAAATTAAGCAAAAAGGGTAAGGAAAAATAATTGCTGGAATCCATGTATGGACTGTTAGTTCATCATTAATAAGGCAAAGGTGTTTACAAGAAGAAAGCAAGAAATGTAAATTGAGCATCAAGATATGACCATATCTTGAAAAATATTGTTCCAACTAAAATTATAAATGTGTTCTTCATTATTTAAATAGAGTATGTAATAAATTTTGGTCCGTTTGTAAGCTTTAACAAATTTAGAATGGATGACTGTTCAAAGTTCAAACCGACTCAAATTTGATACATGCCTCCTCTATATATATATAGATGACACATCCCATAATATTACCTTCTTACGTTGAACAATAGTTTCTTTAAGAAACAGAATGAATGTACCGTAAAGAGATGGATGTACTACATATAGAATTATCGTCATGTTGTTAATTGGAGTTCCATAGCATCTTAATTAAGGTTTAGTAACCCATGATTGATCAATTGTGTCCTGGTTTGAGACCTTGATTGAGGCATATCAAAGAAACTATATTAAAAAAAAAGTAACCTAAAGCTAGTACCTGACAGATGTCGCACAAAGGATTCGAAGATATCGGAGAAGAAGAAGAGGAAGAAGAAGGGGGATCGAGACGAGGAAGAAGTGGGACCCGCTGGTGCTTCCTGGCAAGCTTATTGGCCGCATGGACCACATCATCGCACTGCCAGCACAGCGCCGCCTCATCAGCACAGCACAGCACCGATGCCTCTGATCTCTCACACACATCACATAGTACCTTCATCTCTTGATCTTGCTCTCTCTCTCTCTCTCTCTTTACAAGGAGGAGGTAGTCACGGAGGAGTAGTAACCCGTCGACAAACAAGCTAAGAAATGGAGCACAAAGAGAGAGATGTAATTACCTGAGAGATGAGGGTCATAATTGAAGTTTCTAGAAAAAAGAGATATTTCTCGCGGGTAAGAGGCGCTTTTTTTTCCCTTTGTCACACGCGAGCACAATTAAACAAAGGGATGTTTGTGTGATAAAAAGAAAAGAAAAGGCGAAAAGGAGTAAAGAGACATTAAAAAAGAGAGAGAATTTTTGGAACCTGATAGAAGACACTTGAGCTATTGCACAAAAATTAGGTTGGCTAGAGGAAGAAATGAGGAGGAGAGATATTTTGTTTGCGATACTTAAGGAAATTGAAATGCGCGCTAATCAGGAATTTATGCACTAATCAGCTCTAAGAGGTTAGATATAGGTTGGACCGATTTCTTTTTATTTAAGATAAAACATAATAAAAATTAAAAAAGTAGGAAAATAGAAAACGTTTTTTTAAAAATAAGAAGGACGGAAAATCATTCCCATCCCTGATTTTTTTATTTAGGAAAATAAATAATAAAAATTAAAAAAGTAGGAAGACATAATTTTTTTTTAAAATAGGAAGGACGGATTTCTATTCCCCATCCGTCACACTTAGACGTGCATTTTTTTTTTTGAATTTTTTTTTGGAATTTTTTTTTTTGGGTTTTTTTCTTTTCGAATTTTTTTTCTGATTTTTTTCGAATTTTTTTTGTTTTTTTTCTCGGATTTTTTTCCGAATTTTTTCTCAAATATTACATACTAAAATGATAAAAAAGTGATACTTTTGAGACCACTCGTATAATTACGATTTTATTCCATATTAATATAATTATTTATTTTATATTTACACACACATATATATCAATTTTTTTATTTAAGAAAATAAATAATAAAAATTACATAGTAAGAAAATAGCGGGGAAAATAACAATTTATCTTTCTGTACTTGATTAATTTTTATTATTATTTTTCTTAAATACCAAAAGGCATATATACATTAATTTTTTTTAAATCGAGTATTTTGTTTAAAAATTTGCAGATAAAATTAAAAATGTCATCTGTAAGTGTTTATATAACAATCTGACATACGCCTGGAGTCTTTGGATCGTTATTTTTATTACTTTATTATGGAGGTTATTGTATGAACTTTATTTTATGAATTTATATTATTTATAGTGTTGATCATAATTATTTGTTTTGTATGAAAATAAAAACACATATTTATTACAAAATTTTCAAATAATAATTAATAAATTCTTACAAAATCGTAAATATTACATAACAATAACAACAGAAGCAATAATAAAGATAAAAAATAAAATTGGAAGCACACAGGAAAAAAATTTTGAAATTACACAGAACAAAAAAACACAGAAAAAAATTAGAGATTACACAATGAAAAAAACAAAGAAAAAAATTCGAAAAAAATCCGAGAAAAAATTCGAAAAGAAAAAAATTCAAAAAAAAATCCAAGAAAAAAAACAAAGAAAAAATTTGAAAAAAATCCGAAAAAAAATTCGAAAATAAATCCGCGTCCAAGGATGACGGACGGGGAATAGAAATCCATCATTCCTATTTTTAAAAACAAATTGTCTGTTTTCCTACTTTTTAAATTTTTCTTATTTGTTTCCTCAATTAAAAAAAATCAGGACGGGAATGTTTATCCGTCCTTCTTTTTTTTAAAAAAACATTTTCTATTTTTCTACGTTTTTAATTTTTGTTATCTTTTATCTTAAATAAAAAAAATCGGTAGGTTGGAGATGCGATATTGTTGGGATTCTCTGTGGTGCTTCCCGTGTTGTAATTGGGGCGGCTAGATAGATGTGCTGTGTTATGGCTCAGCTTTTGTCGAATTCACTTCATTCCTCTGACAAATTTCTATATATTATGTACTATTTAATTCTTTAATAATACTTTTGATATAAGACTTCTCATTAAATCCGACATTAATTTCTTTTCGAATGAATTCACAATAAAAGAAAAAGAAAAAAATCTTTTCAAATGACTTCTGTGAAAATTGAATTTGCACTTTTTTATAAAGAAATAAAATTTTATCACCGTCTATATTAAATATCAGATATGTAATTGTCTTGAATGGTATTCATTTATCAAATCGATCTTGATTTTGATTTCATAGACGTCCGATCGGCTTCACAACATGTGCTAGAGAAGTCCAAACGTGTACTGTTCTCTGTTCCTTCATCATTTGCCAAGAAGTCGTTCCATGCACGCAGTTAGTACAATATTGGGTCAAATTGGGCCGTCACAAGGCTGTCAGAGGTAAGTGGCGACGAACTAAAAAAAAATGGTTTAAGGCAAATAGGATATAAAAATGGCCCACCTCCACGGTACAAAAATATTTTTTGAGGAATGCTTTCCACGTTCCACGCCGCAGCGACAGCAAAATATCATCACCAAATTGCTGCGACTATTTGCCTTCTGTGCTGGTGTCATTGGAGTGAGTGAGAGGAAAACCAGCATTTTTATTGTCTGTTATGTATTTAACAAAGGCCCAGTAAGCATACTGAGTGAGAGTGAATATGCTAATAATTCAAAGAGAGAACAATAAGCCAATGTTAGATAATGCATAAGATCAACATAATTAGATTAGCCTGGACTGCATCCATATATGTATAGTTGTGTTTGCTTGTGCAGGTATCACCCGAGCGACAACAGTCAGGCAGAAGTGCTGAGGTGTAATACGTCACGAAAGAGGAAAGGAGCATGATAACCAGACCCGCAATCCAACCAAACTATCGGATGGCCCGTGCCAGAGATAACACGCCGGATCCAATAACCGTAGTTATTATGTGTTCACTTGCTGTCCATAAAGTCCCTGAAAAACAAAAAATTATATCACATGTCGGCAATTACAATTATAAACTCCATGTATAAATTAAAGGAACCATATTCCATTCAAGGTTCAAAAAGAAAATAAAAATAAATCATCGAACCTGTTATTTTGCGGTGGCCATCATCATCAAAGCAATTAGAAACACACTGTGATTGGCCTTGCTCTTCATCTGTCGGGTTGTAACTTGAGATCTTCTAATATTCTGAAGCAACCTTCTCTTCCATTATGACCGCACAAAAAATACACAACCAAGGTCCCGAAAAAGTATGAAAAATGAATCGATCAGGAGCGCAAATTGGAGCAATTGAAGATCCATGTTCAATGAATTCTAACACAATGAACACAGGGAATGTGTTCTCTAAGTGCACTTGTTGTTTATATCATTTAATCTAGCAATTCTACTTTTAATTTGGCGATATTATTTTAGTCATGTCTGATACTGATTTTATCAATAGAGTTTGACATTAATTGCTTGTAGTTGATATGGTGCTCATTATTTCTAGTATGTGATTCTTTTGTAACTTATATAGTTTCAGCCCAGAAATACTTGGGCCATTTTGCATGCCATGTACGCGTATTAATATTACCCACATTAATTTAACTGCATAGATTTCATATCTCTACCAAATTACTTTATGCACATTCAGATCAAATCGGATCGGATATGTGCATTGTAAACCCGAATCATTTGGGTCGGTCGGATAAATAATTGACATCCAGAACCCGAAGAGCAAAATCTGGGCTCTCGATCGGGCGGAGCCACCAGTAAAAACAGTCGGAATGGGCCCAAAGAACAAAACAATTCAAGACTGAAACGCTTTTCTGAGACAAAATTCTCAGAAAAAAAAGAAAAGAAACTGTCGCTCTTGTTTTAACGCGTAATTTGTAAATTGCATGCTAGTCTCTGGCATCTGGTCTCTGGTACTCTGGTCTCTCTGGTACTGGTAAAACAGTAAAAAACTAAAAAAGAAAGCGAAAGCGCACGACCCACGCAGAGAGCGACTGATCAAGAGACAATTGACAATTCCCAGATTCAACGCTTTTTTTTTATTTTCTTCTCTTAGTCTTACCTCGGGATCCTTGTTTACCATTAATTTTCGTTATATATTATATAAAATGGGTGTTTTTTTTGGGAAGAACAAAGGCATTTTACATTTCCAAGCTGGTGCTAGTTGTCTTAGATCCTTTTTGCACATTGTATTCTCATTTTGTCTCTTTTCAAGTAATAGGATGCCATATGCAACTTACAAAAACATATAGTACATGCTTTCTAGCTCATTCAAATGTATTTTTGTACATCTTTTGAACTTTATACTGTTTTGGTTGTGAGCATTTTATTCCAGGCATCAACATCCTTAATTTTTTTATTATTATTTTGTTGATAAATCATTCTTTTATTTTTGAAGTAATGTTTTTGTTAGAAAAATATATATGCGAAGTGATAACTGTATTGGCACAAATGGTGTATTTATATTTCTTTGAAAAAATATTTATATCTAATGATAAAATTATATATACTTTATATTATCAGCATTAAAAGTTCTGCAAATTATCTTTGTATTTATGCAACAAAGTTTTTACCTTGAATGTTCTTTTATAATCATTTTGAAATGAAAAAATGATAAATATTTTTTATACTAAATATAACAAATTCTTCTTTTATTATAAATACTTCTAATAAACAGATAAAAAATATAAAATACAGAATGTATGAATAATTGCTCTGTACATACAGGAATGTATATGATGAGTAATTTTAATTGTGAATTGAGAAGTGTTTATTAAGGCGCAGCAAAAGGTGAGTGCATTGGCATAGTAGTAGGAAGCTAATATATATATACTCGATTGCTGTGCCATTAGCAAGTAATTCATCACGCATTTGTGCATTACACCGTATAAAGCTGTAACAAGGCATGATTTCTTAACAGCTCACAAAAGTCTAAATGCTAATTATGAGAAATTATGTACGGAAAAGTATACATGCGCTTTTTTGTTACACCAATACCGAGTTAAAGTATATATCAGACTATGTATATATCCGTGTATGTTCCACTAGTGTGTATGTTTGTATGTTTGCATGTATGCACGCGTAGAGGTTTAATAATTAATTTTCAATGAAACACGTGGATGAATCTATAGGCACAAATAAATGTAATATGTTGTTCTAAATAAGCAGAAGTGTTTTTTTGTAACCTTTTTTACTGTGTATAATATTTTACATTTTAGTAAGTGAAATATATATACATATAGGGTTTTTTGGTAATTCCAACGTACTTTTAATTCTTAAAAATGTAGATATATTTTTAATTAATTATATAATATATACACAAAATGTTTATTGAATTAATTCGAGTCAATTTAAAATTTGATTGGTCATTCATTATAAAACTATTAAAGCTTCTTCGTTAGAAAGTTTAAATCATTTGATGAAAGGCTAATAATTTTTTATATTGACTCAAATTTAATACATATCATATTCAATATAATCAAGAACATATATACGATTTTAATTTTTAATTTAAATAATATTTTTTAAATATATGTACTATAAGGATTGAATATATCATAAAAATTAGATATATATTAGAAATACTATACACTCAAGACTTATAATTTTTTAGCTTGTCTCACATAAGATCTAGAGATATGGTAGAATAATCATATCATACAAATTGTAATAGAAATTTTTTTATAAAATAGAAAAAACTTATTGATTTTCCTTTTATGCCTAGTATACCTAATCGGTGAGATATTCTCTAGTAAAATACTAAACTAATATTAGTAGGGATCTGTTCATAATTGTTAATTTGAATATTTTGGCAATAATTATTCAAATATATTAAAAACAAGACTTAGAAATAGAAAAAAAAATCTATACACATATTTTAAACTTATAAATTGATAATATTTCAAATTTCATTCAATTTAAATACTATTTGGCCATCAAGCTATTAAAATTGTATGAAATTTATAACTGTTGATCTACAATGAAATACCACATAATAATTAAATTGCATAAAATTTGAAACACAATCAATTTATAAATTCAAAAATATGCTTGCAAATTTTTGTCTATTTTGAAAAAAATTCAAATTTATTTGAAAAACCATGGTCAATTTCATTATCATCAAATCAATGGATCCCACACTAATACCTCTATTTGTTTAATACAAAAGTTATTTTAAGTACGGTGTTTGATATAATTCTTTTTTTTAGATAAAAGATGAAAATCAAAGTAATCAATTTTAAATATACATAAAAAAATTTATTCGAATTTTGAATTTATATTTTTTTGTTACGAAAAATATTACATTTGACATTAGATTAAAGGTTAATTCAAGTACGGTGTGACAAGATAATTCTTAAGCACGCATATAGATTATCACCAAATGAATTGTATTGGATCAAAGAATATTGGTCGGAACAATTAATTGGACCCGAATTAGTCAGACTAGACGAGACATTACATAAAAGAGGGTTGTTGGTGCAAATCTTATATACACACAAAAAAAAGTTACGTTGCGAATGATGTGATTACAGCTAGGTGTGATTATGAGAGAGAGATGAAAAATAGGCAGAGAGAAGAGTGGTTTCTTTTCATGTGTTTTTGGGGATGAAAAAGTGTACTAGAGATGGTAATAGTAATAAAGGAAGAGAGGGAGGGAGGTAAAGGAAAGCAACGTAAAAGGAAAGGGAAGATTAATTTCCAAGAAAACGGTGCAGATCGGAGGAGATGGAGTGCAGCGTTTCACGCTGCACCGGATAAAGAGATGGAGTGCAGCGTTTCACGTTGCACCGGATAAAGAGATGGAGTGCAGCGTTTCACGTTGCACCGGATAAAGAGATGGAGTGCAGCGTTTCACGTTGCACAGGATAAAGAGATGGAGCGTGTAATAAGTGGGAAGGAATTATGACGCTTTTAGTTTTTGTGCACCGAGATTTCTTCTATATGTGACAAAATTGCGAGATGATTTGAATTTGATGATATGGTTTTCTTTGTTTTTTTTTTGTATGAGCAAATTTAATTTAATTTCACAATGGTCCTAGAGTATAGTCACAAGATGTTTAGCCCGTGAAATTATTACTGTTACCAAGTCCCCATTGCTTTTGTCAAGTAAGGACTTAAAAGTTTAAACCAAAGAGAGAAACACAGGAATATGCATGAATTTTTAGTAAGTAGTTAATTTTGTATTTTTACACTTGGAGAATGTAGAAATTAATTGTAAGGTAATTCAATGAACTGGGTTAGATTGAATCTGGTATATATCTGAACTTTTTGTCAGGTATCAACTATCAATTGTTACTTACAGATTGGATTTCGGATTAATTTTTAGTCTTGAGCTGAATTAGATTTCAAATTCTCTGGCTTTTAATCATTTTTGAATTGTGAATATTGTGCAGATTTTTTTAGTCTAGTTTGGTTTTTAGATCGAGTCAAAATCAGATCAACAATATTGGAAAGTATTTGCCACAGTTTATAAACTTCATGAGCAAAGGATAAGATGTTGTTTCTTTAAATATATATATATATATATAGTAAAGTTAACGTGAACTTAATTTCACTAAATCTTTTGATGAGTTTAATTCAAAAAATAATGAAATAGTTTCAAATGATAAATCCAAGTAACTCAATAAATTTTTAATATTAAAATCTTTTAGGATACCGAAATTTTCTATTTTTGGAGTTTTCTAACTATTTTTCTGAATTTTTGAAAATGATTATAAAATAATACTAAAATAATGAGTATGAACACCTATTATGGATTCAATATATATAGGACAATGATCAGATTATATTTTTATTTATTTAATATTATCGAATGTTAATAAACTCCAATATAGATACAAAACAAATATTAAATGAATATGAATATAAAGAGTAAAGCCAGCGCGTTTTTAGGAGCACCGGACTCTTTGGTGCTTCTAACTCAAAATCCGTCAAATTATTTTCAAACAATAAATTCAAGTTGCTCAAAAATTCTTTATATTGAAAACTTGTAAGATACTAATTTTTTTCTATTTTTAGAGTTTTATTAAAGTTATCTTAAAAAATCCGAAAAACTAGTTAGAAAACTCTAAAAATAAAAAATTTCAGTATCTTGTAAGATTTTGATATGAAAAAATTATTGAATAACTTGAATTTTTTATTTGAAGTCAAGTTAATAGGTTTTTGAATTAAGAACACTAAGGGGC
The DNA here is from genome assembly GCA_037678475.1 of x Bolboschoenoplectus mariqueter. Classification (NCBI taxonomy): domain Eukaryota; kingdom Viridiplantae; phylum Streptophyta; class Magnoliopsida; order Poales; family Cyperaceae; genus x Bolboschoenoplectus; species x Bolboschoenoplectus mariqueter. The sequence continues at coordinate 1,830,907 of CM075263.1, read as the reverse complement.
TTCATACTCCCAGGAACACCCTAGCTTTACTCGAATATAAAACTTGTGTAAATTATAAATTGCATCAAATTTATTATAAAGTAATTTTTCAATAATATTATTTGTAAACAAATAAAAATATTATAAAAACTAAAATTTATATCATATATTGGATTCAATAATATTATCATATATTGCTAATTTAATATTCAAAAAATATGGATATGAATAATTATTTGTATTTGTGTTTGCTTTATAAATTAAAAATCATATATTACTGTTATTCATATATCAAATATTCATATCTAAATTTACAAATACAGATCGAATAACATCCAATCCATTTTCATACCTATGTTAGTGTACATAGTGTCTTTTTTTTATGGTAATATATGAAGAATATAAATGACGTCTCATTAAAAAAAAAAAAAGATTCATTGTGCATCAGAAAAAAAGAACTTGCAATTGTTCCTGTTATTTAAAATACATATTTTAGGATCACCAAAAACAAAAATTGCAAAGTTGCAATGCACTTTTGAATATTTTTAAAGAAAATGAACTGATTATGGAAATACTTAATCCGTAATCCAAACCGTCAACATTACTAATGTAGTAACGTTAAGCCGCCTTGATGGTATCTTAATTTATAATCAAGCTTATGTGCATAATATTTAATTAATATGGTAGCTAGAGAGATAATACAGTTGCTTAGAAGGGAGGTTACAGACAAATTAAACTTTTCTTTTCATTAATTTTTGTATGTACTTGTTTAAAATATTTTCTTTAAGAGAGAGAGAGAGAGAGAGAGAGAGAGAGAGAGAGAGAGAGAGAGAGAGAGCTTTTCTCATCTTCAAGTCTCCTTAATTGTTTTATAAATTGTGAGCTTAATTTTGGTTTGTTTGAACTCAAAGGGATAAGCCTTGTTAGTTCAAGATAGGATTAATTAGTTATCATTTAATTAACATAAATTGCCTTTTAAGCTTGTTTTTCTTAAAGCACAATGTCAAGACGTGTGCTTAATTTGTTAGTTTGAATAATCAAGTATCGTTAGATTTGATCCATATCTCTGAATTCGCTCCAAAAGTATCTCTAATGTGCAATAAGAGAAATATAATGAAAAAAGTACTATGTTAAAATAATATATGTAAATTAACAATAAATCCATGAATTTGAATCTTCCTTTCTTTCTTCATTTCTTAAAGAAGTTTTAAGGATTTTGTGAATCACATCTAACATATATATTGACTAAGTAAAGGAAATCACCAATTGTGAAGCCACATAATTTGGGGTGTATGAAAAAATAATTCGTATGCCCTTTATTTACAAAAAAAAAAGGTTTGGACATTTCCTATTTTTTTTAGTAGAGATTTCTTTATATTCAAATTATTATTTTAAGAATTTAATTTCTGTGTATTTTTCTACAAACACATCCTTCCATCAAGAGCAAATTATAAGATCTTATAAATTAGATGTAATAAAATCCTTTTGTAGAAGATTATGACGGAATAATTAAAAAAAATTGAACCAAATTATGGTGAAAATTAATAAAATTAGAGTTTGGTGATGACAAATAGAATAATTTTTTTTACTCAAATTTATTTCTGTCATAACTTCTTTCTATTTCTTTTTTTTTATTTTGAGAGATGAATTAAGTTTATTCTTGAGGTGGATTGGAGAAATTTTATTAAAAGGTGACCTTTTTATTAATATAGTTCACACTTATTTTTATAATATTTATACTTTATTCTCTATCCTCTATTTTTATTTTCCGAAAACCTATTTGCTAAATTAAAATTTTATATTATGACACTATGCCACCTTATTTGTTTTCAATAATATAATAAGAAATTGTTGTATTAATTAATTCATTGCGAGAAAAGAAAAATAAATAAATATGAAATTAATTATTTTCAAAAACCCAAAATCCTATCTTGGATACTTGGCCTCTATTACATAAAACGGATCAAAAAACCAAAAAGATAATTAGGACCCCTAAAAAAGAAAAGGAGAAAGGAATTATAACAAAGGGGAAGGGGCAGATGGAGACGGATCGAGACAGGTTAACAGATCCGATAATAATAATAACTATTATTATTATAACTATTATATTATTATTATTATTATTATTATTATTATTATTATTATTATTATTATTATTATTATTATTATTATTATAATCACATATATAATCCCTTGAGTGCATAGAGATCGCATGCACTTTGGTCCCGGATTTGATTTTGATTTGCATCCATTTGTGGTCCCTTGAATCCGATGCACAAAACAAAATTTCAAAACCTGATTTCTTCTTTTGTGGCTTGGCGAGAATGCACACTGTTCGTGGTTGACATGGAATTGCCACACACTCGTTAGTTACAATAATAATTAAGTTCCTCAATAATATTAATATCCATTTTGAACTTTGGATTGTTTTTAGGATCTTTTTGGAGATGAATTATACGGACAATGAACGCATCATTTATTTAATATTATCAATAAAATTCGATTTTTTTATTGTACAAAATACTAAAGTTTTGACATATTATTTATTTATATTACAGAACAACGGATTATTGTCGAACTATGTTACTTTTTTGTTTTAATAGCTAATTAATCGATTATCATGATTGTCAATTAAACTTAATATTATCAATATAATCTACATATCTTACTAAAGAGAAGTCTTGAGAAGAACAGATAGAAATTAATTATGAAACTAACCAACTAACTAACTATCTATCTATCTATCTATCTTTTCTACATATAAAAAAAATGTATAAATCTTTAACGCCAACCCATACTTCCATTCTTATTCAATCAGATGGTAATATCACCAATTCAAACTTTCAAGTAAAAGGAAAATGTGCACACCACACACATATATACATATTCCATGTATCACATTTGGTGTAAATGCAAACAATTAATCAAGGTTGAATGGTTGATATATGGATTGGAGAGTACTGAGTACACCTGATTTCAGTGGTCCTGATATTATTATTTGGACATGTGTCGGCGCAAATATGATACATGTTTGCAAAACTCTAGCTGACATGTACCAAACAAAACACTACATAGCTCACATGAAAATATATATTTTTTTTAAATATATATATATATATATATATATATATATATATATATATATATATATATATACACACACACCACTTAAAATGGTATTAATTATGATGTAGTTCTACAAAATGGTTATGTAAAATTTTTGAATTTGGATGGAGATTCGGTGATAACGGGTTAATTCGATGTTTTTACGACGTTTATTTTGTTTTGAATTTGGCCAAATTGTTTCAAGAATGGAAATAAAGATTATGCATATTGTTTAATTTAGAAATTGGTTGTGCATCGATGTTTGTATATAGTTTGATTGTTATTAGATAATCTATCAAATATCGTTAATATGAATTCTTATAAATTTCGATAAACAATTGAACTTGCAATTCCGTTATTTTCCATGTGTATAATTGAAATGCATGATGCGTAGATTACATTAATTATAATTCCTCATTTTTCTACTTAATCTCAAATTATTTTAACTGATGTTGAGTTTGTCTAATTAATTTATTATCAATGGATCCACACCTTTTTAAATTAAATTTCTACATGCTTGACACTTTATATAATAGATTGATACAAGGTTGAAATTCATTAACCATAAAACTATACAAACTTGTATAGTTGGGAATTGCATGTGAATTCTGAATAAATTTAAATATATCATAAATGAAGCTTTTGAGTTCCTTTGGCGGGAGACATTATGCGTTTGTAATTGGTAGGCAAAAAATTCCTATTAAATTGTCATCATTCCTCTTTTTCTTTCAATTTAATTTTGACGTTTTTTTATAAGATAAAGATGAGAGTTAAGCTACTTAAATTTAAATGTTCATAAAAAATTATACATTCGAATTTTGAATCTGTGACCTCCAAAAAATCAAAAAGTTTAGTTCATGTTATAAATTTTATCAGTTAATTTTGATTTCCTTCTTGTAAGTTATTGAAATTTTGATTTGGTACATCAAAATAGTAGTGGTTATTTTTTAAAGGACGCAATGGTAATTTCCTATATAAGTTTAATGCGAACTATTTATGACCACAGTATCATTTTCTGAATAAAAAAGAAATCTTCTACATTTTCATTTTTTAGAGTTCAAATTTTAGCTGTAAAATACGTTATGAGTGTGAATATTAATAGAAAAACATAAATGCATACTAAGATTATTAATAATTATATATCTCAACAAAATAAAATGTCATTCGCATCAATGGCTTGTTAACAGTCCTGGCGAATAGGTTTTGGTTAAAAGTTGAAACTATTGCGGATTATTGTGTATATATAATATAGGAAAATATTATGGAGATATCTTTATTAATATTATAGTTAATATGAGCTTTATTATATATATTAGATGAATTATTATGTATGTTAATGACTTTATTATGTATAATATTTTTATTATTTGACTTAAATATCATTAATATGCATAATAACTTATTTAAGTTGCATAATAATATGACTGCATAAAATAAGTTTATATAATAAAGTCATTAATATACATAATAATTCATTTAAGTTGTATAATAATAATACGATACGAAGTGAATTTGTATAATAAAATTATTGGTATGTATAATAATTCATTTAATGTGTATAATTAAATACGTATCAACGATAATATCAACAATTATATCTGTATATCAGTTATCTATAATATAGGCCATAACTACATAACAAAGTCAGAGTGCATTGATAAAATAGATCTTATTTATTTATTTTTTTTTGCTATGTTACCCCATCTGCACTCCACATATATAATACGATACTCACATCTGCACTCGTACAACATAGTTTTTCCGTGAACAATTAATATAGACTAAGTCCTAAATCATAATAAATTATCTTAGTTCATGACATGATTAATATAAGATTTGTATATGTTCGATTGACACCACTATTCTTTTTAGAAAAATCCCTGAAATTTTTTGTTCGAAAATTTTTCCTTCATCTGACATGACTGTCCAACAATTTTGACTACGCCACTTAAGCTAAAAAATAATTTCCGGAAAATTACTCGTTACGCGCATATTATAGTACTTTACGAGTATAGTATATTGTACCAAGTGTACATTAATTCTGGTGCAAAATTTTGGACTGCAGTACTTTCTCAATATGACAACTGTACCTGCATTAAATGCTAGACAACTACCACAACATGTTGACACGTAGAAAACCAAAAGGGGAAATTCAAATTTTAAACGTTGATTAATTTGTGGCAATTGATGTCAGTCTCAAGGCAGCAGAACAAACTATTGAAGTTCCTAAAATTGAGAAAAGTGGTCGAAACTTTTTACATTTTTTATTTAGATATTATTATTATTATTATTATTATTATTACTACATCATTTTGATTTGTGAAGTGTCAAATTTCCAATTTGATTTTGATTTTATAATTTTTAATGTGTCAAATTAATCTTTCCATTCATATTAATTGAAAAATTAATAAAAAAAATCCATTTTGTCATGATACGTTATAACATATATAATGATGTTGATGGAAATATGATTGAAAAATAAATGTAGAGGGTTACGACGAAATACGGATCTTTGACAAATCATGATATAATACGTCGTTTGTTGTTTGACATGTATGTACTAAGTACGACACGCGTCCAACATTTGCCACATAATGTTATAGAAAATATCATCATATTTTAATACGAAATGTGTCTGATATGACACTTCACATGCTAGCATATCATATTTTTTGCAATTAAAAAAAATAAAAAAACAGTCAGCAAGTATTTATAATCAATTTTCTGTAAATTTTAGTTACATTAATTATTCCATTTTTTAAATATTTATTGAAACAATTCCAAAAAGGAAAGTTTGGAAAAAATATTTAAAATAAGACAAAATCTAGAAAATATCGATAGCGAATTCTAAATAATTTTCCATTTTTTTTTGTAATTTTTCAAAATTTTACTTAATTATTATTATCATTATTATTTTTTAAAAATATGACACAATATGTGTTGCACGTCAACACAACATGTCTCCTACTATGTTCACTTCTTAAAAATGGCATGTTTTGTTTTGTCAGGGTAAATGACGTATTGACCTTGTATCGTGTTGGCCTATCCATCCTTACAGTTTGTTAGGACAAGAACTACCATGATCAATTGTGGCATATTTTCAAGACACGTCAATTTATGTTTAAAATATCAAAATTGTGTGACATATCGTGATATATAACTCTGATGAATATATCATGCCAGCAAATTAAATGCTATGTAATATTTTAAGCTTCTAACAATGTCACATTCACAAGGAAAAAAAAAAGAAAAGAGAAAAAAACAGAGAAACAACTGATAACACAGAAACAAGTATGCAGATCTAGTAAGGTGTCAGTGACCCGCCACATTATTTACAGCTTACAGCCCGCCTCATTAGGAAATCTCTGAAGCATAATTGAGAGAGATACAGTACAGAGTACAGAGATGCACACTTTGATGCAGTGGCTTTACAATCAAACCACCTCCTTTTCTTTTCTTTTTTTTTTCTTTCGGGTTTGGGCCCAACTTTTGGGATCCGATATTCCCTTTGCCGAATAATCTGTCGGGCCCACTGTCAGTGGGTTTCTTTTATGTTCGGACTCAAATCTATCCATCCAAAGCAATCAAACAAATATTATTAAATACCCTCCCTTTTATTATAATTTACAAACCTTCTTCAATACAGTAGATTGGATAATGGATCCCCCTGTATTAATTAATCTAATCCATGAACAAAAATTCAGACGATTGGTAACTGATGAACCGGGCAAGAAAACTTTATGAGAGTTACTACTGAGTGGGGCCCAAAATTCGGCAAAAGGCTGGTTCCTAAAAAATTCCTTGGGATTGGATGCTACAATAAGAGAGCGCGTGTACTGTAGTAAACGCTATTCTGCATAGTGTTTCTTTTAGAAAGATAGAGAGAGAGAGGCAGAGACAGAGAGAGAGAGGGGAGAGTCCGGGTCGTTCGTTAGAGTACTTCATGCGTAGAGTACTCTGTTTAATCGATCTGAATCGTTGAATATTATTCACGAGATAGATCTAATAGTAGTAATAATATCAATATTTATTTATATTGAATGGTTAGGATTTTGTTCGCTATATTTGTATTAGTGCGGAGGATGTGAAGTCGATAGTGTGTGCATTGAGGTGCGTGATCAGAGTAGTGATCCAAAAATCAAGCCCCCATTTAATTACTGCTTTCTGAGCACACTATCTGCTAGCTCTCCACAATTAAATCCCCACCACATGCTTTGCTATCCTACTAATTCCCTCTCTCTCTCTCTCTCTCTCTCTACACAGACGAAAGCGCTTGTTTATTAATAGCATTTATTGTGTCCAAGCCAACAAACAATGACTTGTGATTTATTTATTGAATGGGTCGCCAGAACTTGGCTTTTGCTAAGGGGGCAGATTATATGGGTAGAGAGAGAGAGAGAGAGAGAGAGAGAGAGACGATTAGACTGGTTTAGACTTGAGAGGGATATATTGGTTATTATAAATTATAATACTAATAATAATGTTAATATTAAGGAATGAAATTAAGAATAACAAAATAAATAAATAACAAATATCATGACCACCGACCAAGAAAATTGATTAGACGTTTATATTCATTCATAAGATTAATATTCCCAACAGGATCAACCATGAATTATTCAAAGTGACTATATCATGATGATGGATAAGATAACAACAAGGTACAAAAAGAGCTTTGAATTGAGGTTAATTTTAGAATAAAGATGCAAAGATAATGAAGAATAAAGTGATGTGGATATAAAAGTTGAGTAGAGGAGAGAAGAAAGTATATATTAGTATCAAAATTGATGACATGGAAGAGGTATATAGTTATTGCAGAGAAAAGTAAGTGTATTTCCTTTTTATCATTATATTTTACATATGGACCCACATAATCTATGTATTTGAAACTATATATGCACTCTAAGAAGTCAAGAACTAATTTTGTGGACATTGCATTTAATTTAGCTTATCTGATAATTTATATATGATGAATTAGAATTGTTCTAATATAATATAAAGGTAAAACTGAACAAGGCCTAATAAAACTATATAATTGTTTTCAAGAGTATTTACATTTTACAAGGATTATACTTAAATCATTCATCAATTTGGTCTCTAACATTTTAAAAAGATTATATATATTAGCTTTGAGTTTATCAACATGTACCGAAAGGAGCACCATTAAAAAAAAGTAGCTGCAAATCCTTGTCAACAAGATGTGGATATAACAAATTGCATGTAATTATGCTTTTAGTAGATTTTTATGGTATTGACGATGATGAATCCAATCTACACCGTTGATTCATGATATTGTGAATATGATAACAAATTACCTGTAATTATGCTTTTTATTAGATATTTAAAAGCTTTGTATTCATTGAAATTTTCTATCTGAATATTCAAACAATACTTCAAATTGCATGCATTTTGAATTTTTGATGCTAGGCGTTTTCTTGCATGCAAAAACACATCCTTTAGAAGTTAATTTTTCTCATGTATTTTCAATATAAAAATTCAACAATATTAACTTGGTATAGTTGATGGCATAATAACTTCAATTTTCATCTTATACTAAACCTAATTTAGCAAAATAATTATTTGGTGCCAATTGATGAGGACCAAGACAGAAATATTGGGTGACACTTTAGGACAATTAGTGCAATTTTCATAAGTTTTAGTTGTATTGCAACTGTGAAATAATCTAAAAAATAAAAAAAAGTCAATTTAAATAAAATCCATTGAACTCATAAAATTTGATCGTCTAACATATAGTACGGTTTGAATGATTTTATTAGTCCTCTAAATAATTTTCTCCTTCCTACAAAATTTACTACCAAAAACACCATAACTTATTTTGAAATAAGGTGAAAAAAATAATTTTTGAATTTTTCAACTTTTTTCATAAAAAAAAGAGATGGGTCTAAACGGATAATTAATGTTAGTGCAATTTGAAAGATAATTAATGTTAGTGCAATTTGAAAGATAATTAATGTTAGTGCAATTTGAAAGATAATTAATGTTAGTGCAATTTGAAAGATAATTAACGTAAGTGCAATTTGAAAACGAACATTCTTAAGAGATCCAGGAGACAATTGGGATGATAGAAAAAGCTAAAAAGAGTATATTGCATTGCACCTTAAAGGTCATTCCCTGAGCACTTTGCATATATAGGCTACACTTTATTCATCTCAGCAAAGAGATTAAGACATTTGCAATAATTTCAAGGACTTTATTTTTTTAAGGAGTAAGATTTCAAGTTTTGACCGGAATGGAATTTAACTTTAAGTTGAATAAACACTTGGATTTGCCTTACATAATAGTAAATAAAAATTAACAAGAAATTTTTGAAGTGAAATATATATCATAAATTGGACAGATGTAAAAGTAGGTTATTTAATTAGTATTTTTTTTTCAATTAGTAATTTAGTAGAAGTTTTTTGTTATGTTGTTGATGCTCCTTTAATTTATAATTTAAAAGAGCATCATGAAAGGGAATGCTCATTATTGGTAATCCAACCTTGAAAAGGACGAGCATTAATTTTCTTTATACATAGAAAAAAAGTAGAATTTTCTTCCAAAATTAGTTTGAACAAGATATAAATAATGTATTAAGATCCCAAAATAAGCCAACCTTGTTACCACGGGGACTGCTTATTGTGCATAGGGTTGTATATCGTGATTGATATTATCGTTGATATTAACTTTATTATTCAAATTAAATTAAATGAGTTATTATTTATGTTAGCAATTTTATTATGTAATTTATTTATATAATATTTTTATTATTCAACTTAAAAATGAGTTATTATTCATATTAGGGTATTTGAGTTGAATAATAAGTATTGTACAAAATAAATTATATAATAAAATCATTTTAATGACAATATCAATGATGATATCTCTCAAATATTTTTCTTGTAGATAACCGGAGGCATGTATCATTTCCAAATTTTATAATGATTTTTTGTTAGTTTAAAAACTAACACACACGTGGATCAACCAGGTACATATCTTTATTAAGAAAATCCTGAGATCATGAGCTATGTTGTTAAAAAGGGTTGGTAATAAAAAAATCTTTGCTTTTTTTTTCATCTATTATTTATAAGAACAATTTTAGTACTCATTCAATTATGTTCATCTTATTTTGTATACATCACATTATTTTAATTTAAAATAAAAAAAAATTAGTAACCTTTTTTAATTAAGAAAAATAAGCTTTTTTGCCTGTTTATTTTATAATAGGATGAGAAAATAGTTTGTATTAAATATTTAATTCTTGAGATTAACAATCGTAAAGTAATTTTCTTCTATAAAAAGTGATGTTCTAATGACTTTATGAAGAGTGATTAGTCGAATTTTCAAACTGATCTAAATGTAATGTATAACTTATCTAAATAATTAGATATTTTAAATATATATTTTTTTATATGAAGAATATTTTTTAAAAATATATATCGTCAAAACTAAATATATCATAAAATTTAAATGTATGCTAAAAAAACACTTATAAGAAGATATTAAATTTGATATTATTATTAAAAATTACTTATAATACGTCATGCAAAAAATTACAGTTATTATTGTGGATATATGCCAACAAAGAATGCACATAAAAACATTAAGCGCGTGCTAAATTTATCATATATTTATAACACTCATAATTACTCATTTGACTCTCACCACTAAGTTGAGAAGTGCCAACCTTTCTTTGTGTTTTCTTTCCCTGAACTTGAAATGTGCCATTAGTTAATGGTGCCAACAGCAACATCAGCATATACACCACATGCGAAAGTTTTAAACTTTATTAATTCAAAAAATGGTATCTCAAAAAGTTTGTCAAAAATTTAATATCCCTCTAAGTTCAAAGTTATAATATTGAGGGAGATATAAAATTCCGTTATAAACATATACTTTAACTAGATCTACATACAGTCACAGGTCATATTAGAACGCAGTCTAATTAAATCTATATATATCTTTAAATCACTATAACCGATATTATAATGGTATAAATTCTAAAATGATACTGTACTTGATTGAATTTATTCAATTCGGCTTAATAAATGATCATGGGACCCATGCCATCAATAGAAAAGTTGTCTTAATATGAAGAAGTTTCTAGCACTTTAGCTTTGTAATTAACGACAGAGGCAAATGTAAAACGGAGAAATTTTAAAATTATGTAAAAATCAAAATACTGTCGTAACAAAGTTGCAATTTGGTAATCAAATCCTCTATAACTTTCTCTTTTGTTGCAAACGTTATTATTTTTGAAATTACAACTTAAAACAAAACAATAGAACATACCAGAAATCTAAGTAATCTTTCAACCAAGTCCACTTCTTTAGTTCTTATTACTTTCAAATAACACAAATAGCAAACACTTTCCAGTATGGGCATATAATATTCTGTGTGCCACGTCACCATCCAAAAAAAAAAATTCCTAGGCCTTTTGCTGGAGATATTTTGGTTTCATTATTTTGGAATTAATATGCTGGTCAACCCGGAAATAAAAAAGTCTTCTTCTCTCCTCTGAAACGGAAAAAAAAAAGAATTTAACTTAAGAGAAAAGGTGCTGTCTATTTTGTTATTTAAGAGGGCACTTAGGTACTTCTTAATAAAGGAGTGATATTCAGATATTAAAATTAATACTAATTTTATTATTTATATTAAATAAATTATTATTTATAACAATGATTTTATTATACAATTATTTATATAATATTTTTATCACTTAACATAAATAGATTATTATTAATATAATAATATTTAAATTAAATAATAAAAATATTATAAAAAATAAACTACATCATAAAATAATTAATATAAATAATAATATCGATATCATAATAATATTTAAGTTTTATACCTCTCAAATGTTCTCTTTTAATAAATCTTTTCATTCATCCATTTCATTCGATTTTTGTTTTTAAAAATTCTGTTGGGCCACTTCTTCACTTTTCTTTTCCTTTTCTCTCCTCTCCTTCCCTCCTCTCCTCTCCTGTGTGTACGTCTTCCTTTCTGACACCTCCACTGTTCTCTCTCTCTCCCTCTCTACACATCTCTTACAATATCTATGGCGTAAGCTCGATTCCTGATAGTGCAAGCAAAGCAAAGCAAACCATCCGGACATCTCATATTTTTTATTTTGTTCTCTCTCTTTCTCTCTGTGCCTCTGTCTCTTTCCCTCTCTCTCTTTCTCTCTTTCTTTCTTGTTGTTTTCTTCTTTTTTCTTTCCTACAACACTTCTACTAAACCCCCCTTCGCGCGCTCTCTCTCTCTCTCTCTCTCAGAGTACTTGCTCTTTGTCCAGTAAAAAAAAGGCTTTAACTTTTTTCTCTCTTTCTATTTGCTTCAAGGGCTTTGTGTGCTCCCCTTCTCACTGTTCAACTCTCTACCTTAGTGCTTCTCATTCTCTCTCTCTAATGGAATGCATGATGGGAGTAGCTACCGAGTGCTTTAGCAGACAAAGTGGCCATGTGAGTTAAATTTACCCTCGATTCTCCATCTCTCTCTCTCTCTCTCTCTCTCTCTCTATTCAAAGTTCAAACCATCCATTTTTCACCTCTATTTTCTCGCTTTCGAAACAAAAAGAAGAACAAATATGGCGTATCCTCTTTCCTCTCTTTGTTTTCTGAATCAATTTTGTGTTGCGTAGGATATGCTTTAGGTAACTCCTCTCTCTCTCTCTCTCTCTCTCTCTCTCTCTCTCTCTCTCTCTGGTTCCAACTTCCAACAAAAAGGCCGTGTATTTTCTTCTTGATAAGGTTTCTCTCTGAAAAACCAGAGCTTCCATTTGTCCTTTTACCCCTAATAAAGTAATATATTTTAACGGACCCCCTAATAATTGTGTTTATAGTCCCAAGAAAGTGCCTCGCCCCCAAAAAAGAACAAATACACCATCTCACATTTATTACCATCAATCCTCTCCCCCGTTTCTTTTTCATTATTTTGTTTTAGCAATTCTGTGCAGAATCGATTGATTAGTTTTTTTTCCTCCTCTCTTTACCTTACCTCAGGTCACTACTACAGCTCACTGAGCCAACCAAATATTACAGAGAGAAATATAATTCCAAAGAAGAAGAAGAAGAAGAGAGAGAAAGAACAAAGATGGATCTTTCAGGCCACCAAGGCGAGATACCAATCCCAATGACCACCACATACATTCCCTCTACACATGCTAGCCACACACATGGCCATTCCATTCTCCACCACACCACATCCAACAACAACAACAGCAACAGCCTCACCCCTACCGCTACCAATGCCAACAACAATGGCCCTTCTCATCCGGCCACAGAAGATCATGACAGCCCCAGGAGAGACACCACACCGGCAGCTGCGCCGCTATCAGTCTCCAAGAAACACACAGTCACCGTGAAGTACAAGGAATGCCTCAAGAACCATGCAGCTTCTATCGGAGGAAACGCAACTGATGGGTGTGGCGAGTTCATGCCGAGTGGGCCTGATGGCACAATTGAGGCATTGAAGTGCTCGGCATGCGGATGCCATAGGAACTTCCACAGGAAGGAAGTCGAAGGGGATCCTTTCGCATCGTGCCACTGTAAGGGCGCACCATATATATATAGCCCCGCTGGTAGAAGTAGCATTTCAGTTAGGGCAGCATTGCCGGCTCTGACGCATCATCCGCATCACCAGATGGTAATGTCGAAAGCTTTTCTTGTGTAGTTTACCGGTTCAAAAATCACAATATAATTCTGCTGCTGGTTGATGGCATGAACAATTTGTTTAGGAAAAAAAAAGGTAATTACAAACTGCAAAAGATGGTTCATTTCACTATTCAAAGAAGGTTAAGTTGATACAAGGACAAGTTATGATAAAATGATCTAAGATTAAATTAGAGAGAGAGATTAGGTAAATTATATATGCACCTCAACGATTTATTCATTTGCAAGACCTAGGAAGCTTACTGACAAAAGATGCTTCAGCCACCAAAATATAAAAATTTCAAAAATAAAACCAAAGTATATAACACACATGTTAACTAATACTTATAAATGGGTATATTACCTATGATATTTTAACAATATTCTTCTCTTTCAAATATATATATATGTATATATTTAAAGTTCAAGATACATGCTTACTTAGCAGGTGATGCCGCTGAGTGCCATGCAGACATCAGAATCAGACGAAATGGAAGGTGTCGGTGGGACACCCGGCATGATGGGCTCCAATCCAGCAATGGGCCACCACACAGGCCCCATTCCTATCTCAGGGATGGGGTCAGTGCGTAGCAGCGGGAAGAAACGTTTCAGAACGAAGTTCACCTCAGAGCAGAAGGAGAAGATGCTGAATTTCGCTGAGAAAGTCGGGTGGCGGCTCCAACGCCTGGAAGACGGAGTCGTGCAACAGTTCTGTCAGGAGATCGGTGTGAAACGGCGTGTGCTCAAGGTTTGGATGCACAACAATAAGCATAGCCTGGCCAAGAAGATCAGCCCCGATGAGCAGCAACAGCAACCGCCTCTGCAACTCCAGCTTGAGTAATATAGCGCTAGCTTGGGTTCTGTGTCTCTCTTCTTTCTCTTAGAGGTTAGTCCTTTCTGATCTTGCATGCCACCTATTATACACATTCATCCACACATAATTAAAAAGGTTATGTAATACACAGGGATATGTGCTGTAGAACTGGCTAGTTTGAATCATTTGATGTCTCTTGCATTGACTGAGGCCATATTATTGTATTTTCTTGGTTTTAAGATTTCAATAATTTTGATCCCTGTATACTTCTGAGAAGGAGATACTTTTTTATTCAAAAGTCATTTATAAGAATGATAGCCTTGATATAATTAGATGTTGGACAAATTTCTGTTATTTAATATGTACACATATGACTAGCTAGTTAAAGGTTTAAGGAGAAAAAATTAAAATCAAGATGTTGGTTTTGCCATAAATGATTGTTCTTAATTATCCATTTATTCTAAGCTAGAGGCAATAATTTGACAAAGCAAAGGAGAACTTACATTAAAAGGAAGATGTTTAGCAATTGTTTGAAACAGGAAAGCTTCCAAGTTGTAATGCTTCCTTAGCCGCGATTGATGTCCTTGAAACGAGTTCAAAAAAAATAAACACTTCTAGGTTATAGACCATCTAATTGGATCATTTTGGGTTGAGAAATGATCAGATTATACTTAAAAATTTTGTTGCCATAGGACTGAGTACTTCTTACGATAATGGGTCTGTGTTCATTCCCAAAAGGGGAACAAATGCATTAATGTTACATTTTGTATCTTTATCTTTCACATTTTTGTACCAAAGTGGTGAACATATAAATTCTATGACTATGACTTTATCACTTCACTATAAGAATATGAATCAGTTCGGTCTTCAATCTTTTAGAATATTCTAGTTTGAAAATGTTCAATCAGGATGTTCGACAACTGATATTTATTAGAAATATGCTAAAAATTTGTTAGGACTTTGTCGATCTGTTGATGCTAAAAGTTTCTTAATTTACAAGATATGCAGGTTAGAGAGGTAAGGCCGGCATATGACAAATGCGGTTCTAACATCCAGTCAAGATCATTCTAAAGATATCTGAAGACTATAATCAACTGAAATTAGGCAGCTAGGCTTAATTCTTCTTTTTCTTCTTTTGTTTTACTTTTTTTCTTCTCTCTTTACATTGTGCATGGAAAACTTAGTAGCTTTCCGATCTTTCTTCTTTTTATTTTTTTTTCCTCCTGTATTATTTGTTGCGGTCGTATAGTGCAGTAAGGTTTGAATTGGAATCTGATGATATTATGAAATGGGACTTTTTTTCTTTTCTTTTTGAAAAACTTCAACTAGTAGTTATGTTAATTACTTTATATATATTTGTGACAAACTTTACTTTTCGCACTCAATATATATATAGAATCTCGTCTATTAATTTTTCATGAAAGCTATGACGTGCTACTGGGGCATATATAATTATATATATATATATGCTAATACCATTGTCTCAAAATACTGCCTAAATTAATGAGCAGTTTTGTTTGTGGCGATATACAAACTATAACTAAATGTACATATTTCAATGCATGAAATGTGATTATTTATATATATAATGGTCATTATGCGTTTGTGTATTCAGATAAAAACAGAAAAATAATGATACTGTAGGTACTTTGGTCAAAAAGTATAGACGCTCCTTTTGCATTTAAAGCCTTCTTTAAGTATCTGTTGAGACTGTTCACTTGTACAAACAAAATACATATATATGTGAACTAGATAAATTATCTTTAAAAAAACATTATATTGTATTAAAAAAAAAGATGAAATTATATATGAAAACATGTGCTCGCAATAAGTATATATAATCCAATAAAATTCAGAGAATATTCTTCTGGTGGTACCAAAGCTGAACTCAAAATAAGATTGTATTATTTGATTAGGTTGAGAGAGAGAGAGTGTGTGTGTGTGTGTGTTTTTTAGTAATATATATAATACTCGAACTCTTGTACTTTGGAATTTTTATTTGCTTTAATGAAATTATTATCAGCTATTAATCGCCAACTCACTTTAAGATCATTAAGAATTATGAAATTTTGTGGAACAAAAGAAAAGAAAGGAAAATTGACAAAATTGCTGACGCCATCTATGATATGAAATAAATGCAGAATTGCAGATGAGCAAAAACTGTGTGTGAACAATGCAAAATTTTTTTGTGGATGGTTTTGAAAGCAATTTCTTTTGTCATTAAGGAAGGAGCGAGGGGCTAATTAATTTGTTGGCTTATGTGGAGGGGCAGTTATGCAAAATTGTCGTGATTCAATTTAAGAGCTGACGAAATGCATGGTACTGTTGTCAGTGTTTCTTACAGGACAACAGAAGGGCTACTTGAAATGTGGTCATTGTTTAGCCTCAGATCTCATTACTTCATCAAATCTTTATATTATTAATTAATTTATATGTATCATGTCATGTCTTAATGAAGAAATGCAATGCATATGTATATATATTGCTGCTATCAAGCAACCTTTACAGTGCTCCAATTTTACCTTGATGGATGTAAATTAAAGGCAATGTTTCTTGGTAATGTCAACCCATGAGAGCTTTTGTAAATGAAATCTATGCAATGTAATCTAAAATGGTGAAAGAATATGATTTTAATATTATTAATTGTTAGTTTATTTTATATATATATGTCTTACAACGTACAAAACTATTAAATTCAAAAAGGAACTTAATTTCAAGATGTTTGGTCTTCTTAGTTTGTTAGACAAAGTGGTGGGATCTAATATTTCATATAGAACCTAATATAAGTTTTGTAATATTCAAATAATAACCAAAAAAAGACGCTTAATTTATTGGTAAAAAAGAGGACATATGTTGTAGGAAGAGCTGTATTAATTAATTACATTATTAGAAAATAGACAATCAAATTCAAATTAATAACACTTATACATATAAAGGACAAGAAGTATCTAGACTTAAATGATTTGGAAGCAAGCTAAGGCTACCTTTATAATTTCCCTTTACCAAAGAATTTTGTCTTACCATGAGCTATCCGGTTCAAACAAAAGTTGATGGGACTGTTGATACCAGCGGCAGGAGAATGCAAGAATGCAAGACACATATTAAAGGCATATAGAAATGATAAGGGTCTCCAAGCAATTATTGCGTTTGCTACGAAAAGTTTCCATCTTTGGCTCTGCACCTATCACAGCTCCTGGTGCTGGGTTTACAATGCCTTCATGTCATGACTGGTTCTATTGAAACAAACAACCGTGCATGTGGGCTTAGCTTCGAGTGGGGTAATAAGACAAAATATTTTGTGGCGGTTGCTCCTCTTGCATTTGGTGTTTCGAGTGCATTTCAAATTAATCTCTTTTGCTCAAAACATGGATAAAGAGGTTTTCAATTTCTGTTTCTTCGGTTAATTAAGTCATTTTTTTCTTTTAATATAACATTATTAGACAATGATGTTCCAATAATGTACAATGATTTTCTAATTTCTGTTAGCAATATATATTTAATGTTTCAATTAACAAGAGGAAATATTTCAAAGAGCCAAAAACATGTTAAATACATATTTAATTGAAAAAATTCTGTAATTAATAAAATCAATATATTGATCACCAGTCAACAAAATTTATAGTAGTTAAGATCTTATTTATTATTAATTCAATATCCTAGGCTTCAAATTTTGCTGAATGTATATGAACTATCTAATTTATTACACAACTTTGACCCGCAACAGAGATTGCTACACCCCTTGTAGACAAAGAGGAGAGATATATTCTTGTAGGTGTTTGCTGCCAAGGCAAGGCACCAGTCCCATGTTCTTGCAGCAGAGACCTGTTTTGTTTGATAGAGATGTGATGCAAACAGATCAGCACAGAACTACTCATATCACATATACAATACATTTCTCCTTTTTCTTTTTCCTCTTTTTTCTTATTTGGTCTTTAGTTTTTTATATATATCTGCTAGCTTCTTTTCTTGGAGAATCATTGGTCTGTTGGACAATTAATTGGGCAATGTTTTTGCATGTATTTAGAGGAAGTTGCAAGGTTACTCCACCAGTAGCAGCACCATTGAATCTGAACCCCTTTAAGCAACTCAACAGTAACAATATATCATAAATGTATGTATGTACCTCAAGTTTTCTACCAAGTGGTGTTTTGTTCCTTTTTTTTTTTTTTTTTGGGGGGGGGGGGGGGGGGGGGGGATGCATTTGGTATATATGAGTTTGATTGGATTTGGGCACTTGCCACTTGGGCTCTTGTTTTGTTTAAGTCTTCAGGTTCAAGGAATTTCATCTATGTGGATCCTCTCCAACTTCACGAACACAATTCAAACCTTCCAGTTATGTCCAACCATCTGATTGAGATCAGATGATGCAGATTGCTCCAAACCAGACAGCTTGGTATTTAATTTGAGAGAGGGTCTCGGTTTGATTTCCCTGCATGCAACTCTCCTATGGTCAACAGAGACCAGACCACTGTACTAGATGCATTGATAGCTAGAATAAGAAATATATACCTTCTTTTTCATAAAAAAAAAGAAGAAGAATAAAGTAATTAATGTGGTTCTTTGATAGTTTACAATAATGTCTAAATCCATGGGATGCTCCTTTGACTATTCATTAGTTAGGGTTCAAGACTACAATATCCTGCCACAATAAATATAAGTAATTAATTATGTGATGTCCATTCAAATAAAATATTGTGCTCTGAGTCGATTAATTAAACAAGCTTATATATACTATTACTACCTCATTTTCCTTTTCTTTTTTTCTTGTTTTTGCATGTTTTAAGCTGAAAAGTTTATTTTCAACCAATGAGAAAATGGGCCTCGGTCCCAGCGCCCGGGAGATAGGGAAAGAAATCTCCATAATTCCACAAAGAGAGAAATAAACGCATATATATATAGAGAGAGAGAGAGAGAGAGGACATATACATCCTTTGTATCTGCTCTATATGCATTTAATGACAAAGAGGTGCTACCTGACATTGATAGTTGACACGTCATATATTGAAATGCCACGACAGTCTCATCATCATCATCATCAGTTCATCATCCCCGTTTCTCAATGGAAAAGTTTTGATCGAGAGAAGATTGTAGTTTTATTCCAAGTCAAACAATGACTTCGTGTTCTCTCTCTCTCTCTCTCTATATATATATATATATATTGAGATGTTCTTTAATTAGTTTGTGCCATCCTTCTTTTTTATATATTTTTGGGGGCATGATTAATTATACTTGAATTGACAGATTTCAGAATTTCATTTTCAATGGATACTCTTGTAATTAATGCCACAACAGTATCCACATAGTTATAAGTTGACATATTTACCAGATTACCCATTATCTCAATTTAATGCTGTTTTCAAAAAAAAAAAGAAATTTGAAGACTGATCAATATGTTAATACTTATTTTATATTGTGCCTGGATTACATATTTAACATTTTTTACTGCACTGCAACCACAATTAATTGGTAAGGTAATTATAACACGTTTCATCAAATTACCACAATTTTTCAATGCAATTAGTTTTATGTTATTTATTAAAACTCGATACTTATTGCATCATTTATATCTGTTGTGCTTTATATTTAGGCCAAATTAAAAATATAATTCAAATACAAAACTGTAAAATAGGATATAAAGTTTTGAAGATAGACTGCAACTAGTGCTTTAGGACCTACAAACTACTATTTTAAAACTTAGCTATTGAGATGTCAAATTGAGAAGTTTAATTGGTCCCTATCTTTATTTTTATTTTTTTAAATTAGTTATAGAGAATGTTTTAACTGGATTTCTTAGTGAAAAACTGAGAATATCCCCTTTGTAACCTTACCAACTATGTGTTATATCGGATATAAGAGATTAACAATATATATATACACGCACTTATAATTAATCAAAATACTGCAGATGTGCTTTTCAAAAAAAAAAGTGTGCGCAATTAATATTTCACCTTTTCTCAGGTTGTACGTATATCTCTATGTCAATACATAGTTTATAATTTGTATATATATATCTCACCTTTTCTTTGAAGTCCTCATATATATATATATATATATATATATTTCATTTCTAAGAGGAATATAACAGACTGCTCCCAACACACATTACTTACAAGAGATATTAAATCTCCAGGTTGCAACGGTAATTTCGTTATTATTAACACATTTAATTGCTGGAGCTTGAATGGGCCTATCTATATATATAATGCAGCTTGTATAAGGGATATTCTTCAGTGAGATGTACTGGAAGATATTAATCCGGTTATTTTTATTTAAGAGAATCAGTAATAAAAATTAAATAAGTAAGAAAAGAACAAGCAAAATTACAGATATAGGAGAGACGGAATTATAATATCCGGTCAAGCACTGCTTTTTCCAACGCAATGGTCAAATTTTTAAAATCCATTTTTTTATTAGGGATATAGTTTGAGTATTGTGTCTTTCGTGAAGGACGAAGAAGAGAAACACATTACTAATGGACGGTGAAGAAACCAACGTCCTAGAAGGACGGAGAACAAATTCACATCGCACAACACTCGTCATGCATCTACAGTGCTCCGTATACAGTGCTCCACGTCTCTCCACGCAATTGTGCTACATGCCACCGTGGACGCAAAGCAGAAATCTATCCCACTCCGTAGACCGTGCGCCGCGCGGAATAAAACTCATTCCACACCTCCACCCATCAGCGACTGAGGGCATTGGAGACCCACACCAAATGGATGCTCTTCGGAAGCCCGTCCCACTACTAAGATAGGAAAATTTTTATCCGTCTGCACTCACGTCTCCAGCCGTGACATCCCACCCACGTCCCATTTTTCTCCCCTTCCTCCTTCTGAAAAACCACCTTCCCTCTCTCTTCTTCTCCCCACTAAATCCTCCTCCTCCACCCCCTCGCCATTGTCCGCCCAGCTAGATCGGACACCGCCGTCGATTTGTCTCACCACCGTTGATCAGTATCTGCTACATCCTCGCCTTCCCATCTCACAACCAAGTAAATTTAATTTTTTTTAAAACGAAAATGTATTTATTATTGTAATTGTGTAATAGTAATCGTAATTTGTTACATTGGTGTCTTGAAAATATTAACTAAAATTTGTTATAATAATTATGTAGTTTAATTTTTTTATTGTATGACCAATTTAATTGAATAATTTAGTAGAAATAAATAGTTTATATGATTGTTAACATGTTTTATAGTAAAAATAATTTAAATATGATTTATATGATTTATAATTTATTACAAATATATTTTTGGTTGCATGATCAGGTAGTAGCATGTTTATTTATTTTCATTATCGATGTTATTATTAAAAAAAATAGTTAATGTAATATTTGTTTTATTTAGCTTGGAATAAAAGAAACATATTCATATTGCATATTTGTTTTAATGATGAAGTTATTAATTATCAGTATCAAATATTCGTCTTGTATATTTGCATGACTAAAAAAAATTACATGATAGTAATTTTGAATACAACACAATTTACATATATGATTTGTTTAATATATAAAAATATTATGCATTTGTGAATATTGGAGATATTTTTATAAATGATGCATGTTCGTTAAAAATTCATGAAGCACAAATTAACGAAACTTCGTAAAATTAGAAAAATATATTCTAAAGTTTAGAAATTAAGAATACATATTTTTATTTTGTGATAAATTCGAAATATATACGGATAATAAATTGTGAACGAATTAGTGACCTCAAAATAATATTTAGATATATGGTTAGTGAACGAATTAGTCACCTCAAAATGATATTTAGACGTATTGTTAGAGAATAAATTAGTGACTACAAAATAATATAAAGATGTATGTTTAGTGAATGAATCAGTGACTTCAAAATGTTATTTAGATGTATAGTTAACTTATGAATAAGTGTCATGAAAATATTGCTTAGATGTATTGTTAGTTTTTATGTAGCAAACGTGTATGAAGTATATACTCTAAAAATTATAATTATTGTATTTATGATATATGTTTATTTAAATTATAAATAATATATGGTATACGCTTATTTAAATTATAGATGATGTATGGTATATGATTATTTAAATTATAAATAATGTATGATATATGTTTATTTAATTATTTTGAACCATGATAATCTTTTTAGTTTAAAAGATATTAACATAAAAATTTATATAATTTACAAATATATTTTTATAGAGAATATAGTGCTTCTTAATTTAATTTGTTATCCATTTTTTAAGATAATATAAAATTTTATAGAATATATTATATTTTTATGTTTTGTAAAATTTTATAACTAAAATAGAGAACTAATATCGAATTTTAAATAATGACATGCTTACTTAAATTATAAATGACTTATGATATATGATTATTTAAATTATAAATGATGTATGATATATATTTATTTAATTTTATTGAACCATTTTAATATTTTTAGTTTAAAGGATATT
The DNA here is from genome assembly GCA_037678475.1 of x Bolboschoenoplectus mariqueter. Lineage (NCBI taxonomy): Eukaryota > Viridiplantae > Streptophyta > Magnoliopsida > Poales > Cyperaceae > x Bolboschoenoplectus > x Bolboschoenoplectus mariqueter. The sequence goes on along the minus strand of CM075263.1, from coordinate 1,807,928 downwards.
AATATAAAAATTTATAGAATTTAGAAATTTAATTTTAAGATGATGTATGGTATATGATTATTTAAATTATAAATAATGTATGATATATGTTTATTTAATTATTTTGAACCATGATAATCTTTTTAGTTTAAAAGATATTAACATAAAAATTTATATAATTTACAAATATATTTTTATAGAGAATATAGTGCTTCTTAATTTAATTTGTTATCCATTTTTTTAGATAATATAGAATTTTATAGAATATATTGTACTTTTATGTTTTGTGAAATTTTATAACTAAAATAGAGAACTAATATTGAATTTTAAATAATGTATGGCACGTGCTTTCTTAAATTATAAATTATTTATGGTATATGATAATTTAAATTAGAAATGATGTATGATATATGTTTATTTAATTTTGTTGAACCATTTTAATCTTTTTATTTTAAAAGATATTAACTTAAAAATTTATAGAATTTAGAAATATATTTTTATGGAGGATATAGTATTTTTTTAATTTAATTTGTTTTTCATTTTTTTAGATAATATAGAATTTATAGATATTGTATTTTTTATGTTTTGTGAAATCCTATAACCAAAACAGAGAATTAATATCGAATTTCAAATCATGTAGGAAATTAAAAAAATAGCGATCTTCCGACGGATATTGATCATTTTCCGAATGATGATGACGTTGAGCTTTAGTATTGGGCCTTCTGGTGGTGCACACGATGTGCCGGATATTTCGGCAGTTGGGATTTGATGATATTTTCAGATAGTTACAGTCGGATGTCACATAGGTATTATGACCACCTAATACAGGTTCATCGATTATCCATATCCACATCCCGCTCCGGATTTGATGCATTATCCATATCTATTTTTGGGTCCGTCGACACAGCCTTATTATGAGTATCCACAAGCGCAGACATATGGCTAGGGCCCTGCACATCATGTTTCTATGTCACAGACATATACGACATGGTAGTCCCCGATGATGCCACATATGCCACATATGCCCTCGGCATAGGTGCCTCCTACGTGGCAACATGTTCAGCAGATGCCACAGATACCCATGATACATGCACATATATCACAAGCATATCTGACATGGCAGGTCCCGTCCATTTCATAGATGCCAATGACACAGGAACAAGCACCTCCTACGACAGAGATGCCGCAGACATGGCATGGATTTCAGAGCCTTCTTGCATATTCGATATTAGATCATCCTACAACTACACAGCAAGTTCCCCCTAGTAGCTCTTACGCTTGCATTACTACCATGCCTTCACAATCGACGATATTTTATCTATATATTTTTCTTGAAAATTCTAATATTATATTTTTTTTAATTAGACAAAGTTTTGAATTTACAGAATGTCCAAGTCGAAGATGATGTATCGTAGTTGTCAGAGGATCATGACAATGCAGCTCCTCTAGGACGAGGTCTTAGAAGAAAGAGAGCGGTATCCAAGTATACACCAAGTATTTCTTAGTTTTTTTTTATTGTATTTCATAACTTTATTTAGTACGACTTATTTATTTTGAAGATTTTGGATCGATGTTTTTATTTGTATTTTTATTACTTTATTATGGAGTTTATTTTATGGACTTTACGGAGATTATATTATGAACTTTATTTTATAGACTTTATATTATGGACTTAGTTTTGACTATAATTATATATTTTGCATGAGAATAAAAAAACACATAGTTAGAGATTTTTTTCAAATGGTAAGTAATAAATTCTTATAAAATCATACACATTATATAATAATTATATAATAGTAATAATGCTCATGAAGATTCTTATTTGATCGAGATATATTACAAACTCATACGTATTAGAAAGCGATACATATAAAATAAATACACAATCATATTTAGAAATATTAATTATTTTAATAAATAAATCATCATAACCCTAAGAAATTCTCCCATGGACACGAGCCAACAACGTACGTAATTGTGAGATACCAACCATGTTCGAACCTAAAAAAATATAAAATTTTATTATATAAAAATTGTTCTAAATTATAACAAACAAATTGAATGAAAATCTGGTTGCATATTCCGTTGCGTGCAATGAGTTGTTTGATGGTTAATCAAGCCACAACCCTCACAAGGTGAATGACTTTTCCCTACCTTCCATGCGATCCATTATCATGATAATACGCGTATGTTTTCTTCTACCTCTTTATACGAATATTTTGTTAGGAATAATTATCTCGATGTCGTATTCTGGCAAGTCTTCTTCGTTTCCAAAAATTTCAAACTGATCTTGCCATGTGTTCACCAGCGCTTCAATGCTATAAAATTGATGAGTATATTCATTTAGATTATAATTACACACCACACATATTTTCAAGATATGACAATATACAATGCATGCACTATCCGATTTACAATATTTACACTTGGGTTTCCTGCCTTCCACTAGATCAAGCTTGTAGCTTCTATCATCTCTACCATTTGATTTAACTCATTCGTTTTTAGTGATAACCTCATATCGATCTCTCACCACATCGTATTCGGTGACTTTAAGATTTTGTATTTATATTACTGCTTCTTCAAGTTTGATAGTAACCATATCAGAAAAAATTGCCCTTTACGTGCCAACTCTTCTATTTCTATTTTTTTTAGCAAACCAAACAACACGCTGATAGTAAGTAGTTTTCACAATAACACACATTGGAGGGCCGTGACATATTTTGAATATTCAATTAAGTGATTTTGTATCATTAATTGTCATTATGTCCTAAACAATATCATTCATTATAGTATTGAAATCATTTATAAAGGCACCATTATATTTCTTTGTCGGTTTCATCTAATTTTTCGACATGTTTTAAATATTTGTCTGCATCGCGACTTTAATTTTATCTCATTCATGCCTTATTTGAATTCATGCATATTATATTTTTTACATGTTGCTTTAAAATTATCGATTGTATTTTGATTTCTACATATTTTTAGTAAGTTTTTAGAAATATATTGTGCACATAAACGATGGACGATTTGATTTTATTTTTCGTACCATCAAAATTGAGAATTATAAAATAAATGCTTAATGCTTGGATAACGATTAGAAATAACACACAATTGTCTGTCTTCGACAACATCACGTTGCAATTATCTCATAAACCATCATCAGTTGTCATCATTTTCTCTGTCAACAAGTCCGAATAGGCGATAACTACCAATAACCTCCCGCTATACCGTCCATGTAAAAAAGAAGCATCTAACATGACGTAAGAATCGAAATGCTTGAATGCACGGAGCAAACGCCCAAGCAAATCGTGTGAATTGACGCATAACAGGATTTACCGTGGGATCAAACTGCAACTCTATTTTAGTACCTACATTAGACATATGTATAACATTAAATAATTTAAGTAAAAGTGCATACAAGCCATTCCATGACCTGAATAATTATGTCATGGCGATCTCACTTTCTTGCCACATCTTGTTATACTTCAGATTTACTCATGGAAATATTTTCTTATCCTTCCACGAAAAATGTTAACTGACATTTCTAAATTATCGTTCAATTTTTTTTTAATAATGTTAGATATCATTCGAGATGTGAGCTGAGCATGGTCAACTCTAGCGACTGTGGTGGTACTTGAGTGTAAAAATTTATAGATTTTAATAGCCTAGACATCGTCTACTTTGATTAATATTGCATATAAACTCTAGTTGTAATTTGAATCCTTATATTTCACATTATATTTTTTCATAGTACTATTGATTACGATTATTTCTTTATTTTTTCAATATGAAAATTTTGAATTGTGAGGATAGGATGTTGTTTCGAGAGAAATATTTTTTTTCTCCACGAGAGGACCCTCCAATCAGGCACGTGCACTGATAAAATTAATATTAACACGTACAAGACCCGACACATCATTAACCATTCTAGCTGGATGCTCTACTCCTTTATTAATAAATGAGATATGTTTTTTTACGTTGTAATAAATTTCTATTTGCGCGAACATCCTCCCTATCGTCATCGTCATCGTCATCGTCGTCCTCACCTTCAGAATTAGACTCTTCATCCTCATCGAACCCAATATGATAACTAGAATCTTCATCATAATCTTCTCCGTCGTCATCTTCTTCTTGGAAATCTACGGACGAATTAACATTCATCACAACAAATGAAGGTTCGACATGGACTGAGGAGCTATTAACTGCTAAATTACTCGAAAATGGCTCCTCATTTCAAAGGTTTAACACGAATTTTATATTTATATACAGTTCAATCATTATCATTTGGAAAGTAACTAGTTCATAGGAGATTTTTCATGATATTACATTGTTAATTAATAGTACGGTAAACCATCAACATTCGGATACTCCACTATTTATTTTACCTTACATTTTGAGAGAGTACTGACTCTCCAGTACCCGTAATTCGATATATATTTTATTTAATATATTTTGAAAGATAGTGGACTCGTTGATAGAGAATATAAATCGGGAACCGATGGTGTACTCAGTTCCAAATCGTCCATAAAACACCTCACCTCTATAATAAACACTTACATGTGGTATTTTTAATTTTTTATCTGCGAATTTTTAGACAAAATACTTGATTTAAATAAAATTAAATGTATATAAGTGTGTGTGTATAAAATAAAGTTTTATATTAATAAAGTTTTAAAATGACAAATAGTAAATTGCACAAGTGGTTCCTAAAGTATCACTCCTTTATCAATTTGGTCCATAAACTTTACAAATTATCAATTTGATCCTTAAAGTATTATTTGATTACCATTATAGTCCTTAAGGTTTCAAAAATATTATTTTAGTCCTTTAAGTTTCTAATTTGCACCAAATTGATCCTATATTTAATATCCATTGAAAAAATAATAATTATACTTATCATAGAAATATAATTATCAAACACATAAAATAATACAAATAATATGAAACAATACAAGTAAATAATAGTTATTTGTATTAAATTAATAATAATACAAATAATATAAAAAGACTGATTTAGATATAATTATCAAACAATAAAAATAATATAAAAAGAAATATAATTATTCACCACATAAAATACCAATTAAGTTTATATTAACATTCGTGTTGGTTCCATCATAAATTAAGTGAAATAAAATTTACATATTTTTTCATAAATATAAATTGAGGACAAATTTAATATGAATTAAAAACCTGATAGGTATAATTATTATTTTTTCATGATAGGAATAATTATCATTTTTTCGACGGATAACAAATATAGGATCAATTTGGTATAAATTTAAAACTTGAGGGACTAAATTAGTATATTTAAAATTTTAAGGACTAAAATGGTAACTAAGTGATACTTTGAGAATGAAATTGATAATTTTAAAATTTTAAGGACCAAATTAATAAAGAAGTGATACTTTAAGGATTATTTGTGTAATTTATTCTAGCATAAATTTTTTTTTTAATCTAACCGATTAGTGAGACTTTGATGATTTTTAACTCAGCCAAATTTCATGTCACAATTTTTAACAAGGAAGGCTTTTATTTTTCTTGATGAATGATTTTGTGTATAAGATATTGTGTCTATTATGCTATTTATAGTAATCTTGAAAAATAAGAGACGTTAAAAATAAATCCGTCCAACATAATTGAGGGCAGGGGACAGAATTTACTTTTGAAATCGAAATAATTGATGTAGGGACGGATTTTGGTTATATAATTTAAATACAAGGACTCGATAGTTCAGAGGCGGGACGGAAATTTCATGATGGGACGGGATTTGGTAGGTCGCCCAGAAAAACCATGGACGCGTAACTATTTCCCTGCCTAAATCTAGGGTGGAGAAAATCCACGCAGAGGGACGGGGTTCACTTTATTGTCCCTCTTAAAAAAATATTAAACTAAGGTGAGACGGATTTCTATAATATAATTCAGGAAAGTCTTGGACCGGATTTTCATTTTGCTGCCCTGATGATGGGCTGAGGAAACCCAGCGTATGGGACAAGGGACGGTTACGCGTCCCTATTAAAAATTCATTGTCCATTAAAATAATGTAAAGTAATGATTTTGGACGGGGATTATAAAACTGTCCCTCCCTTTTTCAAAATACAAATCATCTTTTCCTACTTATTTAATTTTAAATAATTAATTTCTTAAATTAAAAAAATTGGGATATTAATTGCATCTCTCTCCAAATGCTCTTTTGATATTTCGTGATATATGTATTGCGGCATTTTATGCTATAATATGTGCGGATATCCTCTAAAAAAAACTCTTTAATATATGTAAATGAATATACATATTCTTCCCTAGTTTCTCTAACTTAAAAATTAATTATAACACACGATTCGAACCATTTATCATAAATTTGTACGAATCTCAAAAAATCCTTCTAATTAAAAAGTCATAGCAAAACCGTGTGCATTTGATTCAAACCAGACGGTTGAGTTCATTTGTCATAGAATAATTTATGTCATCACAAACTATATAAACTAGCTAGCTTGCTACAATATTTTTTCTTTTAATTAAAGAAAGAAAAGAACACTTCATTTCATTGTTTGACATTGACATACATATATATATATATATATATATATATATATATATATATATATATATATATATATATATATATATATATATATATATAATTAATTAATTAAGTACGTACACCCATGAAGAATGAAGATCCGAAAAACTCAACATTTCACCTTTGAAATAAATAATTGCATTAATATTGTTTCTCATGCACGTAAGATGGATGCATGTGAACTCTGTCAAGGAAAAGGACGAGGCAGTTGGAGACTTTGGCCACACAATAAATCTGTAATTAATTACCCTTCTCGATCCTCTGTCTCCGTCTCAGTCTCAGCTCCATCCATCAGTGCATGCAAAAACCAAAAAACCAAATCAAATCAAATATTCAGACCGATCGAGATATATAGATTTAGCCTCTACACAAATTAACACCGCTAGCTGCTGGTGGGAGATAGAATGGAGATAGATAGATAGATAGACGTATACTACTGTGGGCTCCACATGACAGAGACGCCAGACCTGTATGGTCCCAGCCAGCGCAAGCATCGTCAGTGATTCCCTAATAAGTCACAGTTTACAATTGTAAACCTGTGACTGATTGTAAGATTTGAACCTATTCAAAGTACTTTATTACTTTTCATTTTTTTCCTAAGAATCCGACTGTGGATCTTCTATGTCTCAGCCCAACATATAAAGTGTGTATAAAATATTAACATGCATGGATTAAATCAACCAAAATATAAAAATTAATTTCAAGATTGTAATAAGTGGAAAATTAAACTCTGACAAATGGATTTAAAACTACAAGATTGGCTTCCTAATTATATAAAGATAAGTAAATTCCTAGTTACACCACATATATATGTATATATATAGTTGGACATGGATACATGCCACAGAGGATCATGCGTGGCATATATAGAATATTTATGCAGAAGCAACTGAGAATGAAATATTTATCAGTATTCTGTACAAGTATTGGCTACCTGATAAATGAAACAAACTCAGTGTAGCGTTACCATCAGTGCAGCCTCAGTTGGCCTTATACGCACAAATGGAATACACTGTATCGGCATATATATACATTTCTATTCATGTCATTAATTAAATGAAATGACATGGAGCACATGCAACCGCTCCTCTCTGAGCTGGATAAAACTTGTACTGATCACTTCTCAGTAGGTACTTTCCCATTGACAATGGTGTTTCTTCAAGGATTGCAACTAGCTAGCTACAGCCAGCTGCCTAATTCTGTACAGGTACTGGCCTGTTGCATTTTGAAACCCATATGGCTATACACACACACACACACACACTGGGATCTATATGTTTCAAATGGGGTTTAATGTCCTTCATTTTTATTTCTAATTGTACATGATATATCTTAATATTACACAGATATTTTATTAAGAAAATTTATATTTGAACCCCATAAATATATAAGATTGTTCCATTTGACCCCATAATTGTAATTTGATTCTTCTTTTTATTATCATTTTATTGATATTAAAATTCAGTATGATACTTGAACTCCATTGAAAATTTTTCTAGCTCCACCCATGTATAAAAATGCTTTACAATTAAAGAAAATTAAGCAATAGAATGAGAATTGTGGAAAATATTCCACTTTTACAAGCTCTAGAGCTAATTAATTATTTATTTTGCCAAAACTGTCTAGCTCTAATTACAAACAGCAAATTAGAACATTTCATTTTTTTGGTTAGTTTATTGGTTTTGTTATTCTTCATGTTAGATTTGAAGTAATGTGTATAAAATTGAGTGTATGATGTACCTAATGCATGAAGGACATTTTGGCTCTCATGAGTTGCATGTTGTGTGCTTGTACTACAAAAGTGATGTGACTAGAGATAGAGAGCCAGGCGCAATTGTTACGTCTTAAGAGAAAACAGTGGTGCGTCATCTCATCCTATTCACCTTTCTTTTTTCTTTTTTTTCAACGGATAATAAACAATGTAATATAAAAGACCCTCGAAAGAAATTTCTTTTACAAAAAAGAAGTTCACAAGGTGACAACTTAGGCAAATAAGTAAATGGTGGAAAAAAAAAGTATACAAATACAAGTTATGGATAAAGAGGTTTATCCAAATTGAAAGTCATAAGTCACAACTCAAACTGTAGAATGGCCTAAGGAGTGTTCTGAACCATTCGATTTCACGAACGAACAGATTTTTAAAAACAGACAGCTTTGAGATTTGTAATAAACGGTCTAGATATTGTGCAATTCTTTGAGGTATCTTAGGTGATGTGAAGTTAACAAAAGAAAAAAAATGTTACATCCGGGGTTTAGCTCCTATCTAATTGTCCAGAATTCATTAGATGGCCACTCATGAGATGGATTATGGACCTTCTTTCTAATTGGACCGTTCAATTAAGCCCGATTTTTGACAGATAATTCTGCAAAAGACTGACAAATATATCCTTTCAGATACAACCATTATCATGGGCAGGAAAGAAAAATAGATAGGTCATAACCTTCCTCCATTTCAGCAAGTAATGGAGATGTGCAATGTACTCCCAAGTGCGAGGCAAGGAGAGCTCAAGTTCAGTTCAAATGGAGAGGAGTAATACCAGATGGAGCACGCCTGAAACTGAGCATCAGAGCATGGCAGCATGCAAAAGAGTTGGTAGCAAATGCAAAAACCTTTTTCAGAATCCTTGAAGCCACGCGTTGAATAACACAAAGGGACAAAAAAGGTGACCCGGTGCATACGAAATGGAAATCAACCTAAATATGCTTACCCTCTTGGCTACAAAAGAGTTAGCACTAGATTATTTTTTATTATTTATCATGCAAATTGAATCTTTTGTTTTTCTGGGTGCTACATAATTCTTAGTACCTAGCTATTATTACAAATTAATTCAGACAAAACTACTATTACATGCTCCCACTCTACAATCTGGGAATATGCCTTTGGAGGATTCCCAATCTTTTGTAAGAGAAAATCCTGGAAAGAGGGAGAGAAACAGGGTCAATTCAAAACTATAATTGATACACTAGATTTCATATATTTGACATCAGTTTGCTCCACCTAATTGGGTCACTACTACCATTAGTTAATTCTTCCTCAAAAATACTACTGGTGTACTTGAAAAACCATTGCAAGAACATTTTAGTTGTGACCCACCATTTAGTTTGTATATATATGGGGCTGGTACTAAACCTGTACCTGTTATTTTTGTTTCCACTTTCTAGTTTCTTTTAACTATAAAACATCCCATAATGCCATCACGGCTCTGAAAGTAGATCTGTACGAACAATAATTAACGAAAGAAAAAGAAACACACATATCAAAATTTAGGTACCTTCTGTAAACTGTAAAAACAGTCGCTTCACCATCAGGTAAAAGATGCTTCTTCTCGTTTTGACAAATAAAAGTAAATCCGTTACCTAGAATTTGCATACAGCATGGGCCTCTTCCAAGATGCAGAGGTTAACTACACATCTAAAAAGACTGAACTATTTCAAATTTTATTAAAACAGAGATTCATCATTTGCAACATTTTGTTACCTGCTAATACATGCACTCCGGTTATACTAGATGCCATCTCCATCATATGGCGTCCATCTGTCAATCACCACATTGAATTTCTCATCTCTCCTCCTTATCTGTACAGAATAACAAGTTTGCAATCATTAAACAATACCATATATCATCTCCCATGATTTAGTGCTTCTTCATTTGTATAACTTTAATATTGCCAAGCTATAGAACATCTTTATGCTATGATAACATTGAAAAAGGCACTTGTTAGATTAGTTGTTGATTGATGAAATTGACAGTTATCCAAAGCACACTTCAAACATCACTAACTGAATATTAGCAACAATTAAATTTTTGAAGGCAAGTTAACAAAGTTTGGAAAGCTTTTAAGTATTATTAAGATTACCTCAACGAATGGCTTTTTACCATGAAGAAGTGCATCTACACTCCTGTCAGTCTGAAGAGAAAAAATAATGCAACTCAACAACCCATGTTGAAAAAATAACAAATCCAAGATAATGTATTTCCATGTAAATCAGCTTCTGATACATACCCGGTGAGTGACCCAGTAATCCCGCTCTCTCATCTCAATTAGAAAAGGGAAAGTTGGTGGTGCTTTTCTCTCCATGATTGTTTTCTGTGTGCGTCTAGCACGAGCCTCCTCATCACTTAGTGTCACTGTTTCAACCCCACCAATCTGGATGTTCAAAATCAAGAAAGATAACCAAAAGCATATAAAACATATCAAGCAATTGGGCTTTAGCAATGTCAAATCCATGCTAATATTGTGGTATGATTTTAGTAGCCTATGGTAATGGTACAACTTTTGTCATTTACTGTGCTGTACCTAACAAATACAGGTTTACGTTAATAACTAGTCAGATTGTGAATTCACCACATTTCCAGGTCTCACAAAAGTTCATTGATCGTTATTCTGACACAAAGCACCATGCATGTGCAAACAATCAACAAACAGGCCTAAAACTTCAATCCGTGATAATGACGGTGAAAAAATAGAGTATCCAAAGTCACCAAACATATACGCAGAAAAGGTACTTTCAATAAAGGATCGCATATATGAAAAATCACACAAGAAGAATCTAATTCCCAAGGCAAAACAGTATGATATTTCCAAAGTATAAGTTTCAATGGAAAACCACACAATTATCCACAGTAAGCAAATAAATATTTCATAAGATGAAACTATTTGAGGAAGTACTTACCAAATCAGAAAGAGTGGGGTTCTTAACAATATTCCCAAGATGCTCCCCATGTGCAGTTCCAATCAGCATGACCCCTCTCTCGGCAATCGACCGGCATGCAACGGCCTCTTCCTTGGTGCCAATTTCATCAACAATGATCACCTCGGGCATGTGGTTCTCAACTGCCTCGATCATCACCTTGTGCTGCATGGAAGGTTCTGGAACTTGCATCCGCCTGGCACTGCCAATTGCTGAGTGTGGCACATCACCGTCACCCCCAATCTCATTGCTCGTGTCTACAATCACCTGTCTTAATATCAGTGCATTAACAAAATTTGTTAGGGAATTATGAATTATTGGAAAATATATGTTGCTTTCACTTATCACATTGTAAAACAAGACAGGTTCAAAAATTGGATAAAGGATCCCTTGTAGATATTTAACTTTGTGTCGTTTGACACCCATCTTTATCTCAAAAAAAGAAAAAAGATACAAAGAGTGTATTATGGATTGTTCCTGTCCTTTAAAGTCCAAAATTATTCCTGTCCTTTAAAGTCCAAAATTGTTCCTGTCCTTTAAAGTCCAAAATTGTTCCTGTCCTTTAAAGTCCAAAATTGTTCTTGTCCTTTAAAGTCCAAAATTTACCAGTAGCAGCTAATGTATCAGTAATCCCAGTTCCTTTTCCCTCTAATTCTTTTTGCAATTTTTATTTTACTGCTTACTTGAGGTTTATTCATTCACAGATCCATATAGAAAAATTGACTGTCAACTGTGTGATGCTTAAACAATATAAAAGAATCTGTTTGTGCGGGAAACTACAAAATATTTGGTGATAGGCCTCACCTCTCTACAGAGACTTGCAAGTTCAATTCCTGAAATGGGCATCTAAATGAAATGATGCCATGGTTTACGGGAGCCCAGTTTTTTTTTTCAATGATAGTTTGTTCTAACTGTCAGTATTTTAGCCTCTTCACTTGTAAACAAAATCTATTCCAACCTGTTGATGCGACTCAGAGATATGTGACAAGCTGGAAATATTTAGGTTGTACCGTGTTATTTTTTTGTTTAACAAGAAAACTATTAAACATTAGTAGTATTTTAGTTTAAAGTTTGAATGAAGAGAGAAAGATGCCATGATACACTTTATTATGTGTGATGGCAATAAATACATCTATACCAACTCCCCTATACAAAACTTCTGAATTTGTATTCTATACCTGAGCTTAATTGGTTTTAACTTCTAAATGATGCTCATTTCCACATAAATATTACAAAATACCAGTTTGAATAGGCTTAAATTCAGCTTTTAAAGTCAGACCACGATTCACATCAGGTGAGTTGAATAATAAATACAAGAGTAAAAGGAGATAGCGATTGATCTTACCACTCTCTTATGAAGCTCATCGGCCAAAACACGTGCTATTTCACGCATGACTGTTGTCTTGCCTACTCCAGGTCTGGGAACAGCAGAAAATGTGTAATATCAGATCCCTAAAAGGAATAAGTCCCTATTGGGGAAATGAAAAATGTTCCGTACTGCTTTATATTGTTGATTAAAAATCGAGTACAGACAATTTTAATTTACATGCCAAACATAAACTCCAGGACGGCTAGAAAATGCATCACAGTGGAAGCACTTAAACATATTCAGGTAATAAAAAGAGAGGTTGTTTTGATGACAAAGATTTTATTTCCTCCTGAAGGGATAACCGTAATGTCAAGGACTGGAATAATTAAATATTTACTCAACTTACGATCTTCGTTCTGCCACAAAACCAGACCACAGAAGTCAGCTATTCACTAAGAATGTTTTTGCAATTTTCACCTGTTATTGCCTAAGACAATATTTCCTTTCTGAAAATGCTACTAGGGTGGGTTGCCACTTGTCATTGTTCGAACTGTTTTCCTTATCTTGACACTCATTCATTAGGCGAGTATTACAATAAAATAAAATAAGAACATAGAACAAAAAATTTAGCTTTTTGACCAGTTAGCAGTCAACCGTTACTCACCATGACTTTATGTAGTGAATAGCTGAAACAAAATCAGCACTGGCATTTCAACCAAAGATTATACTTCTTCTAATGGTATAAATTGCTAACAGTTGCATACCTTCCTAAGAATAGTATGCTTTCCTTATACTCAAGTAAATCTCGAACCATGTCAACATGGCCAGTGACAGCACGGCCAACTCGGCAAGTTAAACCGACAATTGTCCCTTTCCTGCTCCTTATTGCAGATATCCTGTGCAGTGTACCTTCAATGCCGGCACGATTATCTCCACCAAATTCTCCTATGGCTCTCTCTGCTTCTTGCAACTCTTCTTGTGAAACCTTCATAACATAATGCAAATAATGTAATGTAAAACACCAAGCAATACCTTGATGTCAGATCCCGGAGGAATCCAACAAAGAATAAAGCTTTATACTGACAAAGGCAGAATTGAGAGCCCTGACATTTGAACTCCTACAAAATGTTAATTCCCATTCAACATCATATAGGTTGATGCCATTTTCCATAGTGCTTCTATGCTGAGCAAAATGCTAGGAACACGGACTGTGGTACAAATACAGGTTGGCTCCCAATAATCCCTTATGAGGTCGATTGACTGGTTTCCCTTTTAATCCAATTTTGAAGTTACAGTACATATCTCAGTACTCGGAACTAATATACCAGAAGCCATTCATATGCAAGTTTAGGAGAGAATATTAACCTCTGTATTTCTTAGATACTGCCCACCAGGTTCACCACGAAAGCGTGCTTCAGGACGACGTCCCAAATCCAGAACTACCTAATAAAAGTAGCAGCAATTCAATGCAGTGATCTTTGTTTTTTTGTTCTTGGCTAACAAAAACATAGACATACTTGACTAAGGAATAATTAATTTGAATTGACCTCAAGTAACTCAGCCTTCTTAGGTTCATTCTCTAGTTGCTTCTGCAACTCTCTCGGCAAAATCTGCATATCACAATAAGCAAAAGCTACTTGCATTCATTCCACTGAGGTGCAATATATGATCCTCTCGTGGTAATTTCACTGCGCATTCCCTTTATAAGGTACTTTCGCCAGGAATTAGTTTCAATCTAACAAAAAAGCAAGAGAAAGAGAGAGATAGAGAGAGACCTGAAGGAGAGCGGGGAGATCATCTTCGACGACTAGAAAACCATTGTGAGGGGAATGCGAGGCGGCGGAGAAGCACCGATAGCTGGTTCTGAGTCGCTTCGGAGCAAAAGCGAGGAGGCAATTGGGATTTCGCGCGTTGGAGCGGGAAGAAGGGGAATTTGGTGGGACAGGCTGGGGCTGGAGTGAGAGCAAGAGCAAGACCATGGCTTGGCTTACAGATTGACTGGCGTGGGATTATGTCGCTCAATTCGAGCTTACAAATCACGTCTACGGTTTAAATGATATACACACGGTGCATATGTAACTGTATGAGCCATCCATCATGTATGCCTACCTTATTACTCACAAAAAAAAAGGGGCCATACTATACAATCATAGAATTATAACTAGTGGTATCAGGATGTGGAATCCTCGTTAACTAAATAAGTTTTCTTTTTTTTTAAATAAGCGTTCCATTAGCCTCATTATTTATTTATTTTTTAAATATTTTTTACAAAATTTGAACTATTGTATTAAACTTACGGTTCAAATAAATAATTTTTTACTAATTAGTTTTTTGAGTTTTAAAGTAATTAAATTTGAGGGGATTATTTGACGATGTTTTGTTTTGACAATTTTAATATTTTTTTAAAAATAAAGTTTAAATTTTGAAATTTAATATTATAGATATGATATTTAATATTGATATACTATAAGTATAAAAAACAAATATCTATTCGTGAGAGAGAGAGAGATAAAGATGGGATTAAAGTTTTTTGAGTTTAAATATTCATAAAAAAAATTTCAAAGAGATTTTGAGTTTGTGACTTTTCAAACTGATGACATTGTCGTAACTACCAGACTAAAATATTGATTGTAACAAATACTTTTTCGGTTAAAAAATATATGCATTTCAATATTACAACTAAAAATAATACATATTATGGAGAAGACTTTTTCATAATTTTTCAAATATTCCAATATTCCATATATTTCAACACATTACTATAAATAAACATCATATCGAATGTGATGAGGAGCATGCACAATTAATGCTGATTTGTCCACTAAGAGGATAGAGTCTATTTTCTAAAGAGTTGATTTGTCCACAAATTAAATATTCGAAGTTGTAATAAAATGAAATCTAACTACATCAACCACACGAAAATTAGCTTATCCGGACTTCGTTTACAACTTTTGTGCGTCTTTCTCTCTATTTGTGTTTGATTGAAATTATTGTTTGGTTCAAATGACTGAGATTATGTAGGTTTTATGTTTAAGTCAAGGATTAGTAATTTTAATTTAGATTATGATGCTTATTCATCTTTCCTTTATTAGTGTCATTAGTCATTATGGACGACAAAAAATTTCATTTGTTCGGAATCTATAGATTTTTTACTAGAAAATAATTACTTGAAAGTTGTTGGAAAAATCTTCTGATTTTCAGGCAAGTCTTTGTTGTTATCTAATTTTTTGTTTGACAAATAGAGTAAATATGAAATAAGCGCTTTAAAATATTTTAATGTATCAAATAGAGGTAAGTTAAGGTAGAATAAATTAAAATTTTTATGAAAATAAAGTAAAGTTAAATCACTAAATTTCATAATTTTTTAACATATTTTACTCTCATTATTTCATATATTTACTTCACTACTATCAGACATCAATATTTTAAAATAATTCAATACTTATTCTATTTTAATTTTATTGTATTTACTAAACGGAGAATAAGAGTATATCCGTATCAATGTTTGTACTATATATATGTATATACCTATAAGGCGAATTCATATGCATGCCTTTTAGAGCACATTAATCATTGACTGTTCCAATTCGTGAATATAGTCTCGATTAAATATGTTGACAATGAAAGTATAGAAGGTCTAATATTTATATGATCAATTTGTATATATTAATGGACAAGATATCTATTCAATTAAATTTATTTATTAAATTAAATTTGATATGATAAACATCACACCTCATATTCTGTTGACAAAAAACATACCTTATTCATTGTTATTTATTTATTTTTTGAAATAGCAATTACTTTGACATATCTCACGGTATAAAATAGGTAGTTAGGGGTACCTCTTACTAAAATTCTAGTCAAATATTTTGACTAAGATCCAAATTTTCAAGTTAGTCGACATGGTCTTTACGCAACTATTTATTATCTCATACAATATTAATTTGGGTCACGAGGGGAAATTATAAAAAGAAAACGTCAATGTATTAAGAAATATTAAAATATAACGTATTTAAATTTAAAATTTAAAATTTAAAATTTAAAATTTAAAATAATTGATCTTGAGCTTTCTAATATAATTTTAATATCAAAAAAATTATTTGTATTGAATAATTTAAAATTCTCAAATCATTGATTTTATTTATATTCGAAAAAAATAATAAAAACTTTAAAAAAAATATAAAATTTGATGTTGTATAAAATTATGATATGAAAATTATATTAAATGATTCGAATCGATTATTTTTATTTTTTAATTAAAAATTTTAAATCGTTATATATTAAATGATTCGGATCGATTATTCATATAACACATTATATTTTATATAATTAGTTCCTCCAATATATTTACATATATATTTGATGCTGAACTCCGATTCAAGAATGAATCATTTCATGGTAATTATTTGGAGCATTTGGCAAGCCTAGGAGCTCGTTTGACAACTGTCCGACTAGCATTACAATAAACTAATTCAATATTTTCTGACAAATGAGACGAATGACAGATGAACGGTGTGCGCAAAATATTACTTATTTATTATTTTAACCTTAAAATTCAAAATTATTATTTTAATTTTTTTTATTATTATTTTGTATCAAGTGATATTTATAGAAGGAACAATTTAAACTTCTCTTTCTTTATTTATTTTTTCAATTTAAAGTGGAAAAACTGGAAAGCAAACGCTTACACGTTACCCATCTCAGCGGAGTCCATATCCTCTAGAGTGGGCAGCGTGATTACTAACGAGTAATGTAGCGGTCAGCATCAAGATTCGTGCGGGAAACTTTCTAAGGGGACATTTATTGCCCAATACACGCGAAAGTATTTCAGGGGATGTGAATTAGATAGCGCAGCTGCCTTGTATGGACCGAAAACCCTTTTGTTTGCACATTGCAAATTCAACGGCGGAGGCCGAGGGGTTTCTCTTTCTTTTAAAAATCACAAATTTCACAATTTCAAACCTTGTACTTGGACAAGTGTAACAGCGACCTGACAAGAGATTTGAAAAGAAAGATACTATAAAAGAAGAAATAGGAGTGAGGAGAAATGGGGAAGAAGCCTGAACAAAGAAAGGGGATGGAGGAAGCGAAGGGATTGCTCTGGAAGCTTCCAGAGGTGAAGACAACTGATCTAGGTAAACTCGGTCCCGGTTTCGGCTTCGGCGCGGGTTGTGGTGTCGGCCTCGGCGTCGGTGTCTTTGGAGGTTTAATTTTTTCTCATAATTCTCTAATTTTGTGTCATGTCTAGTTCATCTTTGTGTAGATTGTCTAGTAGGTCACTAGATTGTCGTAATTTGTTAAGTTCTTTGTAGAACCTTTGATTTGTCTCAGTATACTGCTCAGTCCGGTTAATTATGCATAGAAATTTCTTGATTTTGAACTGTAAAGAGGAGACGATAAGATTTGTAAGTACAAGATGGCACCAACTTAATTCTGAAACCATGTTTTTACCAGCTGGGCTGGATAAAATCAGTCAGGTTTCGTTCTTGAAATTGATTCTGAACTGTTGCCTCCAACTCTAACTCTACCAGTATATTGACATCAGTCGGGGATATCAATTAGATTTTGATTTACTTACCAACTTTGCTGCAATTGCACATAATATATTCCAATTTCAGAACAAAATTGACTATAAATTCTCAATATTCAGATATTTTATTTCAACAATATTTTTTCAGGGTTAGGATTAGGGGCTGGTTTCCCTGGGCTACAAGTCGGACTGGGAGCTGGTGCTGGTTGTGGTGTCGGGTTGGGCTTTGGCTACGGCATGGGTAAGGGTGTGGTTTATGATGAAAAGGGCAAGCACTCAAATATTGGCAAAATTTTTCAGGAAGGACAACCGCTGCCTGGCCAGTAAGTATTTCTCATGTATTTTTCCTGATAATCTTTATTGTTAGTTTGGCTTGTTTTAAAAAAAAAAGAATGTGGCTTGTTTTAAACAAAAAATGCAGTGCTACTGCTGCACTATGCTGATTCCAGTACGAACTGGTACTAGAATCTTGTGCTGCCAGCTGGGTTGTTGGAATGGAGATGCCATTTTCTTTAGTTTTGCCTTCAATGAAGAATAATCTCAATTTTCTTTGTGCGGTAAAAATTGGTTGAAAAAAGTGGTATTTGATGGAGTAAAGTCAGGTGAGCTTAAGCTTAAGCTCACCAAAATTTTTGAAAAATGAATAATATGATAATTTTTTCAACCTCTCATTCATGTACAAAACAAACTATAAAGAATTAGAAATTTGATGTAAATGCACGGCTGATCAATTAAATCAAGATCGGCGGTAAAAAAATTGTTGTTTCAAGCCTATGTCACTGCTTCTGAGATTAACACCTGAGCTTTACCATCCAATATAATAAATATTTTTTTTATGTGCTATTTGATCTCATTGTGTTGTATTATTAATTTTAATTAGTTAGGTATCCAATTCAGTACATCTGTAAACATAATTAGGTTATGCATAGTATTGTATCCTACCTGGCAATGTCAGGAATACTATCATCCAACTGAATAAATGGTCCTGATAAGGTTCCAGTAAAAAATTGACATACCTATACTAGATCTGACTACGATATATAGGTAATTTACCTGTGCATTCCATCTAAAAATATCTTTTTAGTTTCATGAAATATGTGCAACCAAAACTAAATGAAAGGTTAAGTTAACAAGCTAAAGACTTTTGTACGTCAGATCCTTCTGGTTCATGCTTTATGTGTGATGCTTTTATTAAGGTTTGTAAACGAACATCATGCTAGTTCTGTTGTACCAATTCCAGAACCAAAATTTCAGTTTAGTATAAAATTCAGCATTTTTATTTCATTCTTATTGGTAAGAGGAAAATTATTCCACTCTATATCCACTTGAACTTTTTATGATGCAGTTACGTACTGTATATATATTTATGATCAGGCACTGTATGCGTTAAAGCTGGTAGTTGATGGTTCTAATTTTGTTTTCATAAAAGTTTAATACGGATTAAAGAAATATTAAGTTGGACAAAATGGTATTGTGTCATATTTATCATTTCCCTCTTGAAGGATCTTCGACTTAAACTCCAAAGAACTAAGCCTTTATATCTGTGATTCATGCAATTTAGTTTGATTACTTTCATATTGACTGTTTCCATCGGTTACCTGCTTGAATTGTAGACTTGACCGGTATTGTGTTGAAAAATAAATAAACGCAGGGAGCAGATTGGTGCATTGATGGACGGGCTTATTGGAAACACTGACAAACTGGTCAAGCTACTAACAAAGAGATAGAGAAATGTCGATCATGAGTTGCTTGTTTGCCCCCCTTGAATATTATGGAACCTTGTTAAATTATTAAGTTTAGACTGATGACCAGTTATTATATTCGTTTGGATATAGAAATTGTGTAGATGGATTATTCAAAATAGTTTGTTAAGGTGTTAGTTTTTTAGCATTGTTGCTCATGGGTATGGCATGCAGAGGCAGTCTATAAATTATTTTTTTCATATCAAAGTTTGGTTTCTGTGTTTTATTCGATCTGATGTTTCTTGTGATGTAAATCATGGAGGTTCTTTCCAATGTTATTTTTCCATGACTTGCAGTTGCAAACTAGTGACTGTTTCTTCCACCAATTCTAAATCCTAGCTATTTTTTTTGTTTTTTTTTGCACTATCGATTCCCAATGTTGGAATTTGAAGCGCAAGCTTATTCGATTTTGAATACGCGTATACTTATGCGCAAATATTTATGAACTGTCTAGTATTGTATCCTTTTTACTGAGTCTAGGTCTTTGCCTGGGTTTTTTTAACTGCACGTAATTTAATTAAAGTAAACATTGACACTTTATTTCACATGTAACGCATAGTCCGTGTTCACATTATAATGCCTACTCAACATTTTCTTGATAAAAAGAACACTTGCATTGGAATAGTCAGGAGCTTAGGAATTTTCTTTTGTGTTGTTACGTGATTTTGAACAAGTATACTAGTTTGATAGCTATTTCAAGCCCCAAGTGTTGTGACAGCAAACACATGTATAATTAACAACTATTTCAAACAAATTTGACAACAAGCGATCATGCATTTTCCAGACCGCACCGATTATCTGGTGGTTTTCGGGTATGTTTTTAGCGCATAATGAGTCAATTTCCTATCTGTTGCTGATATAATTTTTACTTGTTACATCAAGGGTCGTAAAGTGTTGTCACAGAAGATCTTCAAACCAAATTTGAAGAACATATGAAGAAAAAAATATCTAGGAAAATTATATATGGGAGTTGATTCTATTTTTCTAAAGAATAAATTCAGTGAAATTTGATGTTACATGCATATGATTATTTCCTAAATTAAGTTATAGCCTCAAAAAATTTACCCCAATTCCATTGTCATGATCTAGTGGTCTCTGCAAGCTCCCATCTCTACCCGACCACACTCCCACCACAGGCCACATATATGTTGCCACGTCAGCATCCGTGATCTGCCACGCTATCAAAGCAAACCAACCATATACCCCAAACAGATTACATGCCAGAACCCCTAACCAATCACATTCCAAGAACCCAAATCCCACCTGGGCCCACCCCATCCACCATTTCATATTTCCAGCCATTTAACATAGAACCCCAAGCACACAACCTCTCACCTCTTTCCTTTCTCAACCTCCTCCTATACACTTGGCCATACATTTCGTTTGACATGGCCGCCATTGCTGCCGCAACTGCACCAGCCGCGCTCTGCCGATCGGGAAGAAGCAGGTCGAGTGCATTCAAGGTCTATGCACTCTTCTCAAAGAAGCCGGCAGCTCCACCTCCCAAGGCAAAGGCAGCAGCTGTTACACCGTTAGATGAGGAGTTGGCCAAGTGGTACGGTCCTGACAGAAGGATCTATTTGCCAGAAGGTCTTTTGGATCGCTCTGAAGTGCCCGAGTACCTCAACGGAGAGGTTCCCGGAGAGTAAGTTCATGGTTTTGTTTTCCCCTTATTAATTATTGAGATTCTGGTAATGCATATATAGTTGTGACATGTAGTACTTCATATCCATTTCTTGATTTAGTAGATATTGTGTAAGAGTTAATATTGGTGAAAGTTAAAAAATTTGGTGTGAACAATCAAAGTTAGCATTAAAAACCTACTCCGGATATATATTATAATTACTATATAGTAGTCTAGTAGTACTCTTTCACCGACAAAACATGTTTCAAAAGGCTAATTCTGTACATTTTTTTATACAGATAATTAGCTAGAAAATGTTAATGACCTGATGTCTCTAGAACCACTTCAAAGTATAAAACCATGTATAATTAAACCATGCGGTACTTCCTCCTGGTTTACACAGATGTACCCACAAAGCTGGAACAATATTATAGAAAAGGTTTTTCCTGGAAAAGAGAGCCATCAATTAACAATTGGGCTATTCCTTCTAGAAAAATAAAAAATAAAAACAAGACAAAAAATACAAAAAAAAAACAAAAACAAAAAAGAAGTAGAAAAATTCTAGTGTATCGATTTCAATTCTGATTCTTTTTTTTTTTTTTACTTTTATGCAGCTACGGCTACGACCCCTTTGGTCTGAGCAAGAAGCCCGAAGACTTTGCCAAGTATGTTCAACAACTACATTCCGTGTTCAATTAAATCTCGGTAGATCAAATTTGTGTTTTTTTTTTCAACTGAATATTAATCTTCCAATTTGAATTTCAGATACCAGGCATATGAACTCATTCATGCAAGGTGGGCCATGCTTGGTGCTGCTGGCTTCATCATTCCGGAAGCATTCAACAAGTTTGGTGCCAACTGCGGTCCTGAGGCCGTCTGGTTCAAGGTATGAATTGAACTTCAAATTTGCAACGGAAATGGTATAAATTTAAGGTCGTGTAAAATGATTGCACGGTGCATATCTGGCAAGATGGATACTGAATCTAAGACCAGTACACCTGAACTTTGTAAATAAGCATTCTCTAAAGAAAGTCCCTTTGAAACATGCAACTCTGTTTAGAAATTTGTTTTTAATTAACTTATCTATCGTCATTTGCTTCAGACTGGAGCACTTCTCCTTGATGGCAACACATTGAACTATTTCGGAAACAACATTCCAATTAACCTTATCGTTGCTGTTGTTGCTGAAGTTGTACTTGTTGGTGGAGCTGAGTACTACAGAATAATCAATGGACTGGTAAGTAATCAATAATATGTGATTTGCTGAATTACTACAATATTATTAGTTAATGATAATGGCCACAATAATGGCAATAACATCAAAATGATTCTAGTAGCAGCATTTGTGAAACTGGATAAATATGCTTTGTTTAAATGTAATTGTTGCAAAAGCTTGAGTACTCAGAATCTAAAACATGAAAAATTGAAGAGAAGCAAACAAGTAAAACAACAACATATTTGATTCTTACAGGATTTGGAAGACAAGCTTCACCCAGGAGGTCCATTCGATCCGCTTGGTCTTGCTAATGACCCCGATCAAGCTGCACTTCTAAAGGTAAAGGAGATCAAGAACGGCAGATTGGCCATGTTCGCAATGCTCGGCTTCTTTATTCAAGCGTACGTCACCGGTGAAGGCCCAGTAGAGAACCTTGCAAAGCACTTGAGCGACCCCTTCGGCAACAACCTTCTCACTGTCATCTCTGGCTCAGCTGAGAGGGTACCTACCCTGTAAATTTGATCTGTTTTGGATTGTACCAATGTAAAGTTAAGAGAGATATTCCTTGCTGGTTGTAACAACTTGCTATTGAACTACTCAAGGTTTTGTTGATGACTTCCATGCCACTGTCTCAAATTGATCACACTTTTAAGAAGATGCTTCTTCCTTTTTGGTTTGAGCCAATTTTTTTTTTTCTTCTACATCTGATATCTTGTATAGTGGATAAGCAATGAGATGTCACGAGGAAACGCTAAAAATGCAAATATGAAAGAGTACATTGGAGAAGCAATTCCATGCCTTGACCAGCTGGTCCTCCAAATATAACATATATAACCTCCAATGGGGAAAATATAAACAAAATACGAAGAGTTAGAAATGTATCAACTATATTCTTATTAAAGTACAAGTTGACCTCAGCTTAAATTAAACATACTCACTCACTTGAAATTGAAATTGGGTTGTTGTTATGTCTTATTAGAAATATTTTTCTTCTTCTATTCTCTCTGTACAACAATATAAAAGTATATTATATTCTTCTTCTTAGAACTTATGAGCATAAAATTTTGTTCTGTCATTAATGCCTACTTAATTCTTATGACTAATTAGAGTGCGTCTTGAAAATTAAAAATTATGCATTTTCTTTCATCTTTCTTTTTTACTTTTATTATTATTTTTTTAGTTTTTACTCTGAGAAGTTAGTATTTTTTATCCACCTATTAAGTTTGAAATATATTTCTCAATTTTTTATTATTTTCATTTTGCTTCTTATTTTGCTCTTGATAGTTTTCTTGTATATATAAAATAAATAATTCTAGAATACCTTAGTTTTTATGATACATTTATTTTACAGTATATATATTTGAGAAATATTATTCACATTAAAAAATATTTGTAGACGCATACATAATTATTTAGTTATGCCATACATCAAATTTGAATCGATTTAAAATCTGATTGGTCATTTATCATAAAGCCATTAGAACTCTATAATTAAAAATTTTATATTATTTGATGGGATGTTAGAGGAATTTCAAATTAATTTAAATTCGATACATCGTTATTCAAGTAATTAAGAATATATTTATAATTTTAGCTTTTAATTTGAATAATATTTTCCGATTATATATGTCATAAATATTAAGTGTATTATGAAATTTAAATATATGTTAAAAATATTTATATAAAATAAAAATATAACAATTACATCACAGCGAAGCGTAAATTCTTGCTAGCATTCTCAATTGCACTGACTGAGACAGTTGATTTTTTTATTTAATCATGCGTGTACATCTAACTTCTCGGCTTATTCTATGAGAGAGAAATATATTTATATATGTAGCCCATATCACCAACCCGGTCCAGTCCAGAAACTGGGCTCGCTGGCCATCAGCCAATCACGTGCAATCAGCCAATCACGTATGATTTTATTTGGGGCCTATGAATTCATCACACGACACGATTACACGACACGTAACAGGATATGACATTTGCATTCCGAGAACAAATTGACGTACCTGCTAGTGTTACACAGTTACCTACACTCATGGGGTCGCAGAATCTTGGACGCGACTCACAAAACATTATTAAAGTATTAAAAGATGGTAATATTTTTTTATGTGGGCGCACTAAGACGGGTTATTGGGTAATCCGTTATATATCGAGTGGTTGAGATCAAATTTTTATAATAGTTATACAAGAAATGTTTATGTAAATATGAGATGTTTAATTTTTTACTTGCAAATATTTTTGTACATTGAAAATAAAAAAAATCAGGGCTCAAAAAAATGCGCACACGTATATATTGTTACATTTTTGTTTTGTTCTGTATTTTTTTTAGTAGATGATACTATATTAGTCTTTTATTAAAAAAATATTTATATACCAAATAAAATGTTTATCTTTTATTAGCACTATAAATAATTTCGTTCATTAGGAAAGAATATCTAATATAAATCACAAAATTTTATATGGAAACTATATACCATTGAAATTAACAGAAATTATTAATTGATTATTTCTTAATTTTGCATAAATTTTTTTTTGAATCATTTTAAGAAGCAAAGTTACATATATATTATATTTTTTTCAAAAGTACTTGAGATTTCAAATTAATCTTTTGTACTTTGAGTTTTTATGAAATAAAATAAATTTCATGGACTTCATTAATTATACATATTTAACAACATCATTATACATAAAATCATGAATTCATGATATATATACTGAAGCAACGTGAGGTACTTCTCTAATTTAACGAATATATAACGAAAAAGGCCCGATCGATATACATTTGAAATTAATTAATTTGGATCATTCGATTCGAAATAAATGATCAGATTTGATACCAACTCAACCAAGGATAATAGGCTCCACAGGGAGAAAATTAACTAATTAACCACCATTCTTATTACAACATTCAAATTGAAATATAGTATTTATTTGTAATTAATGAAACTGCCTTTTGTTGCTTTGTGTGATTCAATTGTATTTGCACCTACAATTTGGGTCGGATAACATTTTTGCCTCATATCCCTAGTGTTGTTTTCTCAACTATAATAAGTATATATGGATTGGATGGTACACTATTTAAAATGTTTGAGTTGGATCTTATATATATAAATGGATACTTAATCGCTTCATATATAAATACTTTTAGTGGGATTAAAATTCAAATTAAGTCATAGTAGAGAGAGGCATTAATTAAATGTCCAGGCTGGTGAGGTACAGCTACGAGTTGCTGCCACTTGACCAAAGAATCTGATTCAACCTCTTTAAGAAGTTAGAAAAATTATTATTCCTTGGTACTTAGTGCATTTGCCATTATGCAATATTATATACAGTATTACTATTGCAGACATATTGTTTAAATTTATTAATTGACATGTTGGACTAATTAACCGTCACGTAAACAAAAGCAACGGTGCAGGTAATCCAAGGTGCTGACTATTGTTTCAACTTCCAACCAAAAAAAAAAAAAAATTTTGGGCAATGTTGCTGCGAACTTTATCGATTTACAATTAATTTTTTTATTAACTCTATGGAGTGACGCAGATTCAAACCTTGCAAATTTTTTTTAAAAAGTAATAAATGTCGGAGCTAATGAAAGTCTTTATTATATTTTTTTAAAATACTTATTTAACCAATATTAATTCTTAATAATATAAACTCTAAAGGATTAGTTCAAGACCCGTTTGCGTTAATTTTTTTTTACCTCTTTATTAGTAATATCTCCGTTTAGCGTTGGCTTAAAAACAAGTAATTATTGTATTTAATTGAACACTCACGTCATAGAAATGAAACACCAAGTCATATAATTAAGGTGTACACATCATGAGTATTTCTTTCAAATAGAATTAATTAATCCATATTTCATTTGACCAAAATTAATGCACACTTCTTTTAATTGAATATGCACTTCATTAGTATTTTGAGAAGGGCTGATGCATTTTAGTTACTCTCAAAAAGTTAATCAGATAAGTTTTTGTTAATTAAAACGTGTCTGAGTTAGGGTATATATTGGAAGCTAAAATATTGGAAATTAACATAATAAATGATATTAATTTATATTTATGTGGTGAGAAATATATGTTGAATATAATCAAGTGCAACATATGGTGCACTTTTTTAGCTATTAACAGAATAGAGGTACTTATTTCCTTAGAAGATATATATGCGAGAATTGATTAGATGGAATTTAAGCCTTTGCATTCTCCTTTTTGGTATTAAATTGTTGGTGGAGTATGGTCTACTAACACCACTTTAGCATCATGCCTTACCTTTTTCATACTTTGTCCAAATAGAAAGAATCCATTGTCAACCTTTTTCACATAAATACTTTTTATCAAGTAAACTCGCCTTATATAATCCAATTACTTTAAACCTAAAAAAGATGATTCCTTCCTCCCTCAGCTTACACTTATCGAGTTCTCATTGGCCAATCCTCCTTAAACCATATTTTGGAAAAAGAACTAAATAGTGTAGATATTTTGAGGCGTTATTGCATCAGATTCGTCAAAATTTTTAATTAATGAACACGCATAAAAAAAAGTACAATGACCAATGATGTATTGAAAAAAGAATGTATAAATAAAAATTAAGTTGAAAAAATTTTTGGAGAGAAAAAGTTTTTTGGAGCAATTTTGATGCATAGAAAAAAATTTCAATATATATGCTATTGAGAATGGCAAAATTCATATCCATTGTCATAGTTGGTAATAACAACTTATTGTCATCATCTCTATGATTAGTGAAACTCAACAAAAATAAAAATAAAGGAACACCCCCTATAATTTAAAATAAACATGCAGTTTGTTGTCAGAGAGTTTCTATGACAGCAGATGCAGACTCGTAAACGACAAACTATACCCAAGTAACCCAACCAATATATCCCTTCTATAGACCCAAGAGCTTTGTTTTTCTTTTTAACTATAATTAGTTACAAGTATGTTTCTTAACAGTCCAAAAGAGGAATGATAAACGTGCAGATATTTTGAGGCCTGCAATCATATATGCTTGCTTGCTTACCACCCCAGCCTAAAGAAGCTAGCTAGCGCAGCACCTAAATTATATAACCAAGGTGGTGTTAAGATATATATACTCTAAACTCCAAAGGGAGTTTACAATTTGTTACGGCGGGTGTTTTGTTTTGAGGGGTACTTTCATGATTATTTTTCTCATGATTGCAACTACAATTATATGGGCTTGTAGAACCTTTTTAGGTACTTATATTCTTAGTATCATGATCTTCACTTCATAAGGTTATTTACATTCAAAATTAGGCTTAATTTGATATAATGACTAGGGTAATATAAATATAAAATATTAATTATAAATTCGTTATATGAATGAATGATAGATTCCTAATTAATATTTAATGTTCACATCCTCTGGGCTCTTTTATTGTTCCGAAATTTTCAATTAATAGGAAACCTCCATCTATCCATCATTTATGGTAATGGAGAACTGAAATACTAGAAAAGACAAGAATGAAGTGTTACATTTTTTTTAATGAGGAAGTGTTCAAATTTCTTTATTTTCTTGTCTTCCTCATGTCTTTAATTACTTTTAAAAATTTTAATAACAAAAATTCTAAAACTCGAAATTATACTCCATAAAAGTAGTTAAGTTTTGAGGCTTCTTAGATCATTCCATCTTAAGTTAAATACTAACCGTTCAATCTGCTCTTCATATTAAACAAATGTTCATATATCCTTCCTTCTCGCTTTTCATTTAAAACCGGGTTTGTGTTGCATAAGTTGTAATATAACTTTTTAAAATGATACTACTCTTTAATTGTGTTGTTTTTAATTATATGTCATACTATTTTTCAAAAAAATATTTAATTTTTTAGTTTGTTGCAGGTAAATTTTGGGTTGGAAATTATTTTATTTTAAATTTTAGTTTAATAAATGTTATGTTTTTAAGAAAATTATGAAAAATAGTTGTAATAAAAAAATAATAAAATCATTAGATATTATCTATGTTACTTTCTTTACATGGACATGCAAACTTATGATTTTTTATTTATTTTTCATATGAACTAATAATTTAAAGGCCAACGTCAAAAAAAATATTCATATTAGTATATTTTTGCAAAATTTTGATGGCAATCAAAATAAAGTTAAAGTCAAAGTTTTTCATACGTATAGAAAAATAATATAAATCATATGTAACATGGTTTATTTTAATATTTGAATTTGAATTTTTGGATTATTTAAGTTTCAAAAATGAAAGTATTGTGGAGACATTGAGACATCCTCATGTTTCACATATACTTCTACCAAAGGCAACTAAAGAATATAATAATTAAAATGCTTTTACAATCAGATATCCAACTATTGGTATATTACCCGTCGAAATATTAGTAGGGGTGTGGGAGCTAGGAGGGTTTACTTTGTTTACATTCGCGTATCTTTTGAGAAGGACAAGAAAGATTTAAATAGGGATTTAATTGCACAAAGATGTAGACCTTGTTTAAAAAAAAGCCTATTTTATTATAATGAAATCTAGCCCCGTCCCACTTTTCAAATTTAAAATGAAAGACAGAGAAAGATAGGATAATAAAGATAATTTGGAAAGAGAATTAAAGCTAGAGTTAGCTTCTACATAACTGAATTGTAATTTGGGATTAAAGGAAAACATCCTTGTTCCTCTAAGTTTCTATTATTGTTATTGAGAATGATGAAAAAGCCAAAAAAAAAGAGCAATAGCTCTTGATTCTATAGTAACAAATTGACTGCCATCTCCAACTTTGGTCCCTCGCATGTTACTCAAATATAATTTTCAGGATAATGTACCGTGGAATTTTCACTATGAAAGTGATGTACTTCAGAAGTTGACATTCTCCAACTTGCAACTTTTAACGGGTAAATATTTTATTTTACTATCATAGCACAACATTGTGTATCTAGCTAGCATCTAAAGTAAACAATGAAACAAAACATCCAATATAAAATAATAATTTCATACATAATTCAAATATATAACCATTGTTGTAAAAAAAAATTAATCAATTTTGTTGTACAATTAACTTCATCACGGTTTATAATTGGAGGAAAAAATTAATAATAGATCCTTCATGTTAGTAAAACTGTGATGTAATTAATCATACAACAGTTAATCGCTCACGTATATACTATAACTAAAAGAATAAATCTTTGATATGTTAGTTTTTGAATGAGGATGTACGTTTACCCCTGCAAATTATATTGTACCAACTACTATAACCAACTTTCACGATCCGACCTCTGCCAACTATCCAAAAACAAAAAACAAAAAAAAAAAAAGAAGAGAAGAGAAGAAGAGGAGTCATATAGCGTCTGATAGGGAGATGGATAGGAAAAGAAACGGCCTGTGAGTCAAACCTTTTGTGGATTTCCCAATAGAGGAAGTTTTTTGACACATAGAACCAAATTCCCTAGCATGCGATTCTCCCACCATGGCCACAAAGAGTTGACTTTGGAATATAATTTTATACTAATTTTTGTGCACTAGTGGAGCCTCTTTTCTTCACCTTTTTCTCTAGTCATAAGCCCAACAGTGGCTTACTTGGTTCAGAGAACTCACTAGCTAGCTAACAATCTCCTTTATACATATGAGACCACCTCTTTCTTCCCCTTGCTTCTCTCCTCTCAATTATGAGTACTAAATGCATCTCTCATGGTAATACTCATCTCTTTATTATGTCAATAGGATCCATAGAGTGAGTAATGAAGGTGAAGAGCAAGATCTTGTCAGCCCTAGGTTCATTCATGGATCATGCCATGACCAACAAACCGTCAGCAGCTGACCGTGCAATTCTGACCGACATAGAAACAGCCATCGACCGGTGTACCAGTTTACATGACACAGTTTTCGACGAAAGATACGTGCACGAGATACTATTCCTAGTTTCAAATGCACCTGGGTCGATCACCTTCCTTTCTAGAAGGATCTCTTCCCGCCTCGACAGCACCAGAGAGCCGGTAAGAGCTCTTAAAACACTTCTATTAATCCACCGCCTCCTTCGTGGTGGTGACCGTTATTTCGAGCAAGATTTGCGCAACCTATGGTCGTCTCAAGACCTAAAGGTTGATCCCTCGTGGTTGCGGGACTATAGTGATGAAGGCTATGCATTGGTTCATGGCTATTCATCATTCCTTCAAGAGAGAATAAGCTGGGCCATAGGTCAGTCCGGCAATCTCGAGCCAGTCCAACCACCTTTCATGGAATTAGGGTTTCGATCTTACAATGATGAAATGTTGGAGTTGCTATGTTTTAGACTCTCCAAATGCCGAACCCTTCTCGACCGTGTCATGGATTGCTTTCCAGTAAATTCAAGTCTAGACAGTCCCGTGGCTCGGTCTGTATTTGGCATAGTCTTAAGGGAAAGCTTTCGGGTTTATGAGGGATATACCGAGGGATTAGACGCCCTTATGCAATCACCTTTTGTGAATGCTAGTAAACCGTTAAGGTCGTTAGTACAAGAGATACTCAAAAAGGCATGCATCCAAACACCCCAAATCCAAGAATTCTACCAAAAATGCAAGAAAACCCAGGTTGGTAAGGCTTTGGACTATCCGTTTGTGAAAATTGTTAACCCTAGTCATGTATCATCGGTAGAAAATTTGTTGAACAGTATGGATCAGATACCAGAGAAAGGCGAAACAACAACATCAGAAGAAATCCCAATTGTAGAAAACAAGAACTCGTGTGATGACATGTTCTCCGGCAAATTGGAGACGACAATAAGCACAGTTTGGGTTGAGTTTGAAGAAGATTTAGAATCTACTGGCCTAACAATAGATCATATGTAGCCAGAAAGTATTAGTGCCTTTGATTCAACAAATATTTTTGGGTTCCTAGTTATTCCTAATGGAGAAGGAATCTGACAATTTGGGCAGAGTTTGCATGGTTTTGTGACTTATTTTTGTGTTCCTTTTGTTTTTGCTTTTGATTAACTTTTCGATTGTCGTTTGTAACATGCCGTCAGTAATTTTGGTTTGTTCTGCTACATATTTTTGTTGTTCTTTATACAATTAAAATTATGTAATTTGATTAATAAGTGAGCAACTCACTAGTAATTAGTTCCTTTTTCTCCTTATGTCTTTTATTCAATTTGTTGCTTTGAATGTGTGTAATTTTTCCTATATGTAATTAAGAAAGCAAAAAGAGAATTAGACTATTATACAAACATTTGTATTTCGACCAACACAAAAATGATGTAAATCATAATTTTTTATGTATGACTGTCGATCTAAGTCATTCAATATAATTTATATATGATTAACTTAAAAAAATATCAAGTTTTGTTTTTTTTAAATTTATTATCTTTCAGAATTTTTTGAAGACCATTTTAAATTAAATAATAAAAATTTAATATTTGATGTATATGGTTGAGAACGATGCGCAAAAAAGAAGGGCATGATTAGGGTTTATCCACAGTGGCATATGAACAAGGTCCAACCAACCACTAGAGAGAAACATGTTATATATTTACGTTGCACTGCATATTGCCATATTCTTTGAAACAAGGACATGCTTGCAGTTCACTGGCACTTTTTTACTAATAGACAGATGTCACATCAAAGTAAATTGATTATTGTACCAACTTATCATTTTTAATGGAAGTGTTTAATTATATTGCATCTATATCTTGGTATGTTTGATAATTAGTTTTTATAAAATATATGTTGTATATACCAAAACACTTAACTTGTTTTTTTTTTAATTTTGATATTTAGTACTCAGTTGCTTTTAATATATATATTTATTAAAAATATAATTGTACGCGTGACCGAGTGTTTGACTCACATTAAGCTATTATTTTTTTGACAAAAATATTATTCTTCTAAATATTTATCTAGTTCCTTTGAATATTTATATAATTATTTTTCAATACTTATGTCTATGTAATGACACCGGAAGTGAATGATGTCTATCCCTGTAATTTCCGTACAATCATAAAAAAATGACTTGATAACTACAATTGTATAAATATTAAAGGAAATTAAAAAAAATATTATAAGAAATTATATAAAAGTCTATATAAGCAATATTTTTGATAAAATTTTAACTTGCTTAACGTTAAAAATCACAATCACGCTATCATATTTTTCAATAATTTTATGATAATAAAATCAACTAACTTAGGATTAAAGATAACTACTTAACCTAATTAACTAAACCTTTACTTCTGAAGTATATAACATGGTCTTTCAAGGAATCCTAACTAGACTAACAGTACAGTATACACACAACAGTGACAAATAAAGTTAATTTTGCATCATTAGGAAAAGTTGTCACAGCTGAATGCTTTTGTTGAGCTAAATAAAAATGCGTCACATAAAGTCAATTACTTGCAACCAAATTCAGATCCAACACCGACTATAACAAATAGTCAGTATGAGAGCTACAAATGTGTAGTCACTGTATAATGAAATAACAACATTAACTATGAGTTTATCATAGGTAGGTGTTTATAAAAGATTAGGAGGAATAACTTGACAATAGTTATTTACTTATTTTGATAATTTTGACAATGGATTTTCAAATAAATTTGAATTTTTTTTAAAAAAAAGAAAATTTTAAAGACATATTCTTCAACTTTTAAATTGATTTTCTTTCAAATTTCATACAATTTAAGTATTATTTTGTTATTTCATCAAAGGCTACTAAAATTGCACGAAATTCGCATTGTCTAGATTTAATGAATTTTTATGAAATATTAAAATGGTGCTTAAATTACATGAAATTTGAAACATAAACTAATCTATAAGATAAATAATATATCTATACTTTTTATTTTTAATATTTTTTCAAATTTATTTCAAAACTCATTCTTAAATTTATCAAAATAACCATTGTTTAATTGTCCCTCCTCTTTATAAAAATATGCTATAATTCATGTAGCTAAATCTGTTACTTGCTAAATTATATATCTATAATTCATGTAGCTAAATTTATCAAAATACTTGTGTGTTGCTTACATTTACCTAGAACATACAGAAACTTCTCTTTGGGGGGCCATGTATTTCAAGATGTGAAATATGCAAGAGCATTTATTCATGTTGTCAAGTGCATGATGCTTGATGAAAGGAGAACATTCAAGACGTCATGAGGTATGTTGGTTGCCCACGACTCTCAATGACGATTTCATGCGTCAGGTGCAACATCCTAATTAAGTATTAGGAACATTTTTTCTAGACATGAAATGTACAAAAAGGAAGACGCTTATACAATCGGAAAGTATCACTAGAAAGTATTGTTTCCCTAATCTGTATCTGCCGAAACCTGACAGGGACTTGACAGAAGCCTTCTTTTTTCCATGTCCATTCGTCAATGATGAACAGGTCTCTTTCTTTAAAATATGGCTAATAAGGCCTGACATAAAAGCTGGCCCAATAAATGAAATATCTAAGAATAGCTCCAAATTATTTAGGTGATCAGATCAGGTCGCCATCCGAGTAGTAACGTCAATATTTCTAGTGAACAAATTAGTCATGGCATTGACAAAATTAAAAACGTGAGTTTAAACAGCAAGGTTTAATATCTCAACAAGATAACAGAACAACATTTGAGATTACAGTGATAAAATAGCCGGAGCAATTATGTACTCGATCGCTTTTAAAATGTCAAAAATGGATACTCAACAACGCAATCACAATATCAAACTATCATAGCCCCAGTGAACCATTTTGGTAGTATCTTATCACAATAATGTAATGGAAAAGCTAAAATCTAAGTTACTGAGAAATGGTGAAGTTATGCATGCCTACATAAAACCTTGCTCTGATGGAGATCCAAATTTCTCTCCAAGTCTAAACAGCTAAAATAAACACACTAGAATAACACAATTAAGCTCCATAATTAACACAACGTCCCTTCAAAGCTGTTTTCTACTACACATCATAATACAGAAACACCTAAGCTACAAGAACAACCTCGACTAAATCCTTAACATTAAGCACTACATAAGGGACATAAATCTAAACTACAAGGTGAGTCCAAATTCTTTGCAACATTTTTCTCTGGAGCACCTTTTCTATTCAGGAACTTAATAATACACAGTTTGCCTAAGAAACCATCCCGAAGAAACCAAATTCAGAAAAGCTACCATCATCACCAACAATATGTCCAAAGGAGACCTCTTTTCAAAACAATCACTGAAAAACTAAAAAAAATGCAAATAGGTAGAATTGAAGTAATTTCTGCAAGTCTAGACGACAACCTAGCATGTGAAAATTAATTCAATGTCAACTGCAATGAAATAAAATCATGTCCGAGACTTGCAAAAAAAACTCCCTAATACCTCTTGTCAGCATCCTTTTTAATTTTCCATATAACATTTTGAAAATAGTCCTTACAAGGAGGCATTAAATAATCAAACCATCAAGCCCGAGCACGCTTGTTGCTGCAACCAGGGCACTTGTATTGCTTAATGTGCTCAGCTCGGGCGGGGGTTATCTTGACACACTTGCCATGAAACCACTTTTCACAAGCATCACAGCAGATCCAGAACTCATCGCCAGCATAGTTGTCACCACAGGCCCCACACAGGGTATTCTCATGCTCTTCCTCGTTCTCTTCCCCCTCCTCACCGACATTATTATCTTCACCTTCATCACTCTCCTCCTTTGGCAGGGGATGAGTTGTCTTTACAGCCCTTGAGGGTGCATCAGACTGACAACATGGTTATAACAAATGTCAATCAAGTTGTACCTGATCATATTATTGACCTGCTTTTTTATTAGTTTGTTTCTCTTTACTCTTCATTCAACTGACTACCTCTAAATCTTTTTATTACTTCTATCAAACATATGTAGTACATACATAATAAATGTTTGAAGACTTCTGAAGTACTTGCAAGTAAAAGAAGAGTACCACCTGTTCAACTCATTCATGTTATTAAGAGGGGCATTTAATAGGCTTAGTTGAATCAAAACCCTGCCATGTTGGTTTATTCAAGGATTTCATCTGGAACAATAACATAGTAAATTACAAAGACTCAAAGGCAAAAAAGGCTTAGTCATTCTCCCTTATAAGAGCACACAATTTAATCCGAACTCTAATATTTGGGGCCTATGTTTAATAGACCTAGTTGAATCAAAACCTTGCCAAGCATATTTACATGTTAGTTTTAGTAAAAAGTTATGGTGCCAATTAGTTCAGTTAACTGAAAAAGTCAAGGGCGAATATGGTAATTGAAATTAACCTTTTTTAATACTTGGCTGTTATAAATAGCAAAACTGAAAGATAGTATTGAGATAATTTTCTATATCTACAAACCGCAGAATTTATTACCTTGGAACCTGATTTACTGTTCTTGGTGTTGCTTTTGGGTGTTTTCTCTTTGGATGGCTTTTTTGCCACACCTGTTACAACCTCATAAATGGTGGGAAGGCCATTAATCATCATGAAAAGCCTTTTCCTGCAATGTAACATGTCAGAGTATTGTTTGAATATACATTGCTCTCTTTTTATAAACATAAGCATATTTCTTTAAATAATAGCAATGTCTATCCTAACTTACTCTTTAATAATGTACCAATCTACGTTGTACAAATATGCATTAAAGGATACAACTCTTTATGTTTTACAACACAGGTCTTCATTTTCAATTTACTTAAAATACCTCTGCCTCTCTCTCTCTCTCTCTCTAAACACAGGTTGCTACTTAGCAGTTAGCTGCTAATAGAACTGCACTATAGGTGGGTTTCAATGTACAGACAAACATCGAACCAAATGGTTCCATTCATACATGTGCAGCATGCACCATTTTTTGGCATAAATAAAAAAACTACATTTATGCATTACCTATCCTCTTTGCTGAAACCAAAGCGCGCTCCAAAGTAAAATGCAACAGAGAGTAGCCATGCATCGCTGTGCACTGCCACAAGAGCCAGCCAATCCTTTTCATCCATCCCATCTCTTGCAAAATTAATCCCCAGTGCTGGTTCAGGCAATTCGGGCGGTACCTCCTCTGCTGGCAAGTTCACTTCCCATGTCTCATTGGGAAGTCCATACAAGCACAGGTTCTCCTTCTCTGCATCACAAAAATGCCATGTCAGCATTTCTCATTATGTTTAGTCTGTTTCAGTACTTGACCTGATTTGACAGTAATGCAATTAGCTTGAAAAAAAGATAACACCCCACATTGTAATAGTAACAACTTGACTATATCCAAAAAAAAAAAAGGTACCAAGATAGGCCAACCTCCCCATATTTTTTAAGGGCTGCTTTGGCCCACACCACTGCGACTCTGGAAACTATTTCCAGATAAATATCACACTGAACCTGGATTCTGCTATCACCGGTCGCGACAATCCAATTTTTTCTAGAAAAAGATTACAGTTTAGTAATGACTTTTGGTTGCAATCAAGATGGAATAAAAGCGAAGACATCTTTGCTTAGAGTGGTCTTCATCAATTAATGAGAAGTTACACTTTATTTGCACTCTGATAATAATTAGCTTGTATGGAAATTGTACAATATGCAATTGAAGAAGATATCAGATAATATCTTCAGATAAATTTGAAGGGTTTTATTTTATTTTTTAGTGTAGGAATTGTTACAATTAATGAACCGGCAATTTGCCTTTTTTCAAAAAAAAATGGCAGAATATTTTACTCTTTAATTTGCTGGGAGTAGTTGTGTGCGACGTGGGCCCCATCCTTTTATTGATAAAGGAAAAATATAACTCTTGGGGACTTGGGTCAAATGTTTGAGAAGTAAGATCTTTTGTGGTTGTATTTTGTAGCTGTTACTGCAGTTGCCGTCCATTCACCACAGCAACTGGGAAAGCAACACAAGCTGAGCCACAGAAACACCGAAAGTGTTGTGATGGGGCATAGGATAAGCAAAAAGACAAACGACAAAAACTCAGAAATTCCATGGCCTTAGGTTGTAGGCGGATTCAATTGGAATTTTGGCCATTAAACTAAAACTTTTGAGGGGTATCAATATTAATTTCAAGATTACTAGGAATATATCTGTAAAATACCTAATAATTATACAAGTACTTAAAAGTAAATTAGTAAAAAAATTACATCACTTAGAAGAACTCAACACCGCGCGACAAAAAGGAAAGGGAAGAGAAGAGAAAAGGCACGAAAACATGAGAAACTAAAAAGGAGGAGGAAACAGTAACAATTAATGTTAATAATAAATGACTCTAACCTGGATCGCAGTCCTGATAAAACTTCTCGACATCTGAAAGGCATAAAAAAAACAGGGAAAAGGAACAATTTTCAGGAATTAGAGAGAAAAACGGCGAAAACTTTCTGAAATTGGGATGAAATCGGTGTCAATCTCAACTCTCAAGGAAAAAAACCGATACCAGTAGTGAGGGCTTTGATTATTCCAGCGCGTCTAGCTCTGAAATCCTTGAAAACTTCCTCTGGCGTGCGAGGATTGTACGCCGCGCCGTCCATGCTCGTAATTGTTTATCGGAATTAGTGAGAAGCGAGTAGGAGGAGGAGTGTAAAGGAAGCTAAGAGAGAGTCCAGATTAGGTTTAGGGTTCCGAAGGAGTTGCTAAAGAGCTGGAGAGGAAGAAGAGAGAAAGAAAAAAAAGGGGGGTTATGAAGGGTTTCTTTGTTTTCTCTACAACTCTAGTCCTCCTCTTTCTCTCTTTTTGAGTGATTTTTCCGTTTCGGGTCCTTTTTGCATTCGCACCCCCGTAAATATGCCTTATTTTTGGTGTGCTGTCTGAAGAATCTGTTCTAAAACTTACTAACAGAATCACGTTTTTTTTTTTTTTTTTTACATTTCCGTGATGCACGGATCTTGAAATGCAGATCAACGGCTAATAATTGTCCGATATTGATCAAGCGTTTGACATTGTATGAACTCGATCCAATACGATGACCCAATTAATATAATGACATTAATTAAGGTTTGTTCGGTAAATCAAAGAATAAAGTTAGAATAATACTTTTTCATAATAAAAATAGAAGAGTGATGGAACAATATTATTTAAATAATATATATAAGAATGTTATTTTTATATTATTCTGAAGAGTGTATTATCGTTTGACAAAATATTAATTAGAAGAGTAATATTTCAATACACAAAATTATTTTCTTTCACTAACGGAATAAGCTATTCGTTATATGTTATTTTATGTTCTCATTTTGTATTTAATATCACGTATTAGTTGAAATAGCATACTATTTTACTATTTCAATTTAAATTGAAGTACTCAAACACATCCTTAGATTTTGGCTCAAAAAGGGAATAAACCTGTTTTTTCTTTATCTATGATTTGGGAATCACAAAAAAAAGATATAAACAAGAAAGTTTGGTATTGATAAACTTTCCATATGATTTCTATACGGAGAATGCATTGATAGACATTGTACCTTAATAGGTACCGTTAATTGAAATGGATGTTTAAGAATCAAGGGACCTAAATAATAGGAGGCTGAATCGCTCATAAAAAATATAAAATTAACCTCCCATCAAAATTGAATTGCTTCAAGTATTCGTTATTATTCCCCTCTTGGAGCCACTGCCACTGCCACACTTCAACGTTCAAATATTTCGTCAAAAAAAAAATTCAAATATGTTTTCTCTCGCCAATTATTATTGCCTGAGTGGACCTGCCAGCCTCGTTTGGAAGAACAAGTAAAAAATAATAATTAAAGAAGTTAGTAAAGATTAAGATTTAGAAATGTGTATATCAGTTCTTTTTTTTCTGACTTTCAACTAGTAACAAAAAAATGTCAGCTATTAAGTTATTATCACATATCAATAAATAAATTCGTATTAATTTTGAACCTATAATAGCATCATTATTTTTGAAATTGCAAAAGATGATTTTTTTTTTGCAACATCAATGATTTTAGTAATTATTTCTCAAATAAGTTTCATAACATCTTCATCTTCTGTAATTTCCCAATTTTTTTTGGCAAAAGCAAACGTAATTTCCCAAGTTCAACTTGTACATTTCATGAATTATTATTTGTAAATGTTACTTATGGACACAACAAATGTTTCATGTTCCTATAATTGAAATTATTATCCTTCGCTGCGCTATACGGTACAGTATAGTGTATAGTCTATCCGATCGTATTGAAATTCATATAATATAAATATCAAAAACTCCCTCTATAAAATATCTATTTAATCGGCACGCAGCAACTACAGCGCACTGCCGGCGTTGTAGAGGATAAGAATTCCTATAATTGCAACTGCAATAATAATAACATCACATCAATACTTACAATTATTTTGCTAGATGGATATGGTCTAAAGCATCAATTATAAATGACGGATTAATTAAACATGCATTAACTCCGTGCTAAAATAAGTTGCGAGTGCTATTGAATTTTGCTGACGTGAAACATGCATTAACTGCGTGCTGAAAAAATGGACAAAATTATGAACTCGGTGAGAATCTTGTTGAAGGCAATGATTATATAGTTGATGTTTCTATGATAATACATTAATCACAGAGAAGTATTCGAAATGAGCATGTGGCGAGTCAAATCTTATGCTAATGTTTTTAAGAGGGAGATTATTTGATAATTATTTATTTCGCCAATTTTAATAATATTTATAAATAAACTTAAATTAAAATTCAATACAACAAACTTTATCTATATTATATATGATGAGATTGTGTATATTTTTCACGTACATAAAGTGAATCGACATTTTAATTATCCAAAATTAATTATTTTTTATGTGGGTTATCAAATAATATTTAAATTATATAAAATTTGATTGTTAGTATATTTGTATATTCAAAAAATGATGACTCTAGTTTACTACAACCATGAAAATAACATATCTGTTATTTTTTTAATTATCAATTTTGTAGCAATCCACAATTTTTGAAGGTTTTGAAATATTTTAGAAGGATATTTCTAACGTATATTCAACTTTTGTGATATACTTAATTATTGTAATACATATTTTTAGAAAATATCATTCAAATTTAAGAATTAAAATAGCAAATATATTTCTAATTATTTAGATAAAGCATATATCAAATTTGAGTCATTTTGAAATTTGATTGGTTATTCATTATAAAATCATTAAAACTTTGTCATTAAATTTTTTTAATCATTTAATGAAAGATTAAATATTTTTCAAAGTTGATTTAAATTTGGCATATTTTTAGTTTTTAGTTTTATACACACACACGAACGCACGCGCGCGCGCGCGCGCACACACACATATATATAGAGTAAAGCTAGCATGAACTTAAATTTACCAAGCTCTTTGATGATTTTAACTCAAGAATCTATTAAATCGACTTAAATTTTCAAATCCAAGTTGCTCAATAAATTCTTTATATCAAAATCTTTTAGAATACAAAAAAATCTATTTTAGAGTTTTTTAAGTATTTATTTCAGATTTTTTTTCAAAATGATCAATTCTAATATATAAACATTCATTATTTTATTATTATTTTGAAACCATCTTAAAAAATCCGAAAAAAATAATTGAAAAACTGCAAAAATGGAAAATTTCGGTATCCTACAAGATTTTGATATGAAGAATTTATTGAGCTATTCAGATTTATCGTTTAAAACCGTTTCAAACATAAACTCAAATATACTAATTCAAAAAATAAAAATAAACATTCTAATAAATAAACATTCATTCACTCCCCTGAAACATAAACTCAAAGCAAGAGAGATCCTATATTAGCATTCATTCAAACTGGCCAACTCCTCTCTCCTCTCCACACTCTAGCAATCACATGACAGTGTCTTCTCTCCAGCCAAGAAACTGAGCACCTCCATCTTGAATTCTTGAAGAGAGAGAGAGAGTCATGGCTGAACCAAGAAATTGGGCAGACCTCCCCACAGAACTCCTCCATCTCATCTACACAAAGCTCCCACCTGACCTCCATTACTTTGTCCGCTTTCGCTCCGTATGCAAGGACTGGCGCTCCTCTGTCCTCCCCTCCGACCTTCCGCCGCAACTCCCCTGGCTCCTCGAGTGCGAGAATCCTTGCCTCAACGGAATTTCTTTGCAACAAAATCTGCGCTTTTACTCTTTTGCTAGTGGAGAAACTGCTACAGTCGTGTTCCCGAACCCTATCGTCGTATGACGTGCCATGCACCTGGCCACGGCTACCTTCTTGTTTCATCTTTCGAGCAGGTCCTTTATCTACTCAATCCCCTCACTGGTGACGTGATCCTTCTCCTGAAGCTAGATGATACTTCTAGGATTAGGGTTGTAAACGGATCGGATATTATCCGATTTTATCCGGATCTGTATCCAGATATTTGATGGATACGGATACGGATACGGATACAGATTCGGATAATTGTCGGATATTTTTTTAACGGATACGGATGCTAATGCGGTTTTCAATTGAAAATCGGATATGGATAAGAATTTAGATAATTATCCGGATCCGAATTTTTTTGAAATTCAGATATCCGTTAAAAAATCTCATTATATGTTTTTTAATTGATTTTTTATGTAGATTACAAATTCAATTAATTTTAGACCAAATTTGTATTCATGTTTCATTTTTTTTTTATAATTTCTTAGTACATTTGAACTAATAATGTAACGATAATTAATGATTAATTTTTATAATTAATATTTAATTTTTTTAACTAGTGATACTATCATGAAAAATATTATGCGATTACTTTTTAATGATATGTGTGATATTATTATTTAATATCCGAAATATATCCAAATTCGTATCCATATTCGTTTAATATCCGATTCGTATCCGTATTCGAGACTATATGTATCCGAATTTATATCCATATTCGTTTAATATCCGATCCGTATCCATATTTGAGACTATTTGTATCCGAATCTGTATCTACAAATTAAAAAAATGAAAAGGATACAACTTAACTATTATCCGTAGCTATCCGATCCGTTTACACCTGTATTCAGGATGCTCTTGCCAGTTTATCGGATCAGATAGATAACTGGCACATTGTGTCATGTTTTATAAAAAAATCTGACAAATGGAGATGGACTTCTGTGATCTATCATCCCGACATGAATAATTGGACATATGTTGATGATGGTTTACGCAATACTTGTTGTTGGGGTGGAAGGCTTTTTGCAACAAATGTAGGAGATCGTACGGGGGTATTCAATGCCGTCTCAGGAGAGAACTCGTATGAAGTTCCACCACCTGAGGAAGATGATTTGGAGGTCATGAGTACTTACTTACCTTGTCGAGTCATGTGGAGAGATTTTGAGAGTATCCTGGTATCTTGACACTGATGGAACTGAAGAGGATGATGATTCTATTTTTCATGTTTATAAACTTAGTTCCGAAGGAGGAAAACGAGGACCACATCGTTGGGTCAAGGTTAGTGATATCGGCAATCAAATAGTGTTTTTGCATTTGATGAATGGTTTCTCTATGAGAGCTCCTACTGGATTCAAAGGAAATTGTATCTACTTCTTGTTGGATGATGACAGCACACCTTGTAGGTACGACATTGGTACCAGTACAGTGGACAGGGTGCCTTGTCCTTTTGCATGTTACACTTAGTTTATTCCTAATCTGCTCTTAGTTTATGATTTTCTATTGTATGGCAGGAGCAACCTGATAGGTTATCGGGTAATTTGTGTGGTGCTGGCTTTGTTAGTAAAAAAAAAAGTTATGTTTTGGTTTTTGCAAGTTTTTGTTGATACAGTTTTATAAGTTTTACCTTTAGATTGGTACAGTAGTATGTTTATGGTTATGGTACTTGGGACCAGTTAATCTGAACTGGTATTTGCCTACTGGTAAGTATTTGGTCATCTTGATTATCTTGGTTAATCTGAACTGGTATTTGCCTACTTCAAATTATTCAGGTTCAAGTTGATTTGAACCTGAATAGTGAATACGCATCGTCCAAATTGACCAGAATCCCAACATGATACGACCCAGACCTGAAACTTGACTGGAACCCAAAACCAATATCTGACATGACACAGCCCAAATCCAATCCAAACGAGGCAATTAAAACTTCCAAGTGATCCTTCTCTATTATTATTGTACAAGAACCCTCGGATGTGTAGCACAATCGTAACATCTGCAATTTCTGTAATTTTCCAACTATGCGAGTACCAACAAAGAGATGATATCTGACCCAAAAAATAATAACCACTATACAAGAAGTTAACTGGGGGCTAAATCAAACAAACAATGTACAATAAATCTTCAGTCTATTGGCAAAGCAACTAATCAGCATATTTCTTAATTCTTTTGGCTAAAAAAAGAGGCACAATTTGGTTATATATGTTTCACATACAGCTCCATTTATCGTCTCCTTAATACACTCTCGTATCTTCTGAGATAATGACTATTACACACCATGAATGTCCTGCACAACAATCACAATGGTCAAGCGCATTTAAATGCACAAACTTGGCCAAAAACAGCTGTGCAACAAAACAAAAACAAAAAAATAAAAAAGTGCACACGGGAAACAAATATAGTAGCTTGTATTAGATATAGTAATGGGTGGGGTTTGCCAAGTTCAGCTCAGGTCATTACAGGTTTGCCAAGTTCAGCTCAGGAATAACAGAAACAAGGCACGCCCGATAGACCTAAAGTATAACTTCTTGTTGTGTTGGTATAACCAAATTCTCAAAATAAGATTTTTGGAAACTCGCTAAAGTTCTAGTTTTATTTGAAATTCTTGAAGAAAATTATTAAGTGTTAATAGGGCGTTCTGGCTTTTTGCAGTTTCAATAAAAATTTAGTTGCATTCTAATCAATCTGGTAGGAACCTGAGAATGTATGAGAGCAAATACTGACCCAAATACTAGCTCAATGGTCGGCCTGAACTTGGATCCAGTTAGCCAATAATTGCTATCTATCTTGC
This sequence comes from x Bolboschoenoplectus mariqueter, assembly GCA_037678475.1. Classification (NCBI taxonomy): domain Eukaryota; kingdom Viridiplantae; phylum Streptophyta; class Magnoliopsida; order Poales; family Cyperaceae; genus x Bolboschoenoplectus; species x Bolboschoenoplectus mariqueter. Next base: position 1,763,462 of record CM075263.1, on the reverse strand, counting down.
ATGTCTCCTCACTTAACATGGCTTCTCCCTTTTCTAATAATGCTCACCAACTTGAGTTTCAGCAAACAAACTACTAAGCTTCTATCCTATTACCTATGCAAAGTAAAAAATATAATGAAAAGAGAACTGGAAGATGTCAAAAAGAAAAGGAAGAAAAGTGAACAATGAGAAACTGAGAAACATCTCATACTCGAGGGCTCATGGCAATGAACTAGTAAAAACCATGAAAAAAGCAAGACATATACCCTAACTTCTAGCAATCCTTCCAACTTACCAAACAACTCTTCTTTCCACTAGATAACCTAGGTATTTTTACAAGGGGGATAAGAACAATTTGAAGCCCCCCCCCCCCCCCCCCCCCCCAAAAAAAAAAAAAGGAAAGAAAGAAAGCAAGACGAAATTCACTTCTTAAAAGAATGATGATATTAACAAGTAGTGTGTGCTGCTAGCTCTAATTACCAAACCATACCAGATAAAAAGGCCAAAGAAAAAATAAACAGAGAAAATGTTTGGTTCCTGGAATATCAAAGCAATTATTAGTGGAATACAGCGACATATTCATGATTTATGGTGGTAAAGTATGGATCATTTTCTCACGCAACATACCAATAAACTTTGGTAAAACAAAAAAAAAACAAAAGAATGGTAAAATAAACCTTGTTAAACGGAGTGTCCCATTCTTGGCAGATTGGACATCCTGAAGTGCCTTGCACAATGCTGATTTGGCAACTTTATACACCGCCTGGCATGTGGCCCCCTCCTCAGCAAGCCGAATCGCATCTCTACACAAATCATCCACCCAATTGCTAGCTAGATTTAGATACAACCCACTCCCTTTGGCATTCCTACCCCACCTTTTTAGATAATACCCTTCTGGTAACAAGAGCTCGCCAGCAGCTATCAAAACCCTCAAAACATGACAGCATTGTATTCCTGTATACTCAAATCTTAAGCAACTGCAGCTTAAAATTTTTTCAGATGGGTTGTAAGTAACCATGTGCAGGTTGTTAGTATCGTCAAATCTAACAACACGATATTTGCAAATTGGTCCCTGCTCTTCGAAACTTTCAGCAAAGAAGCCTGATGATTCAATGAGCTCCTTCTGGAAAATCTCAAAAATAGTTCTCGTGTAAACCTCAGAAGCTTGTTTCTCCATAGGTGATGGGGTTTTCATAACAGCTCGGGCTTGTGTAGTTAAAAAATCTTCTTGTATTTCCTTTTCATACTGACACATCATAGCCTTGTCAAATTGAGTAACCAAATCGCGCAAGGTGGTGGTGGTTATTGAATTCCTTTGAAAAAACTTTTGCATTGTCTCTGGCTTTGTGTCCTCAAAAACCTCCCCAAAGAATGTATCCTTTAGAAAAGCTGGGACCCACTTATGCCGCATATTATAAAAAAAACCTAACCAGAAATTCTCAGTCAAATTGTACCGTTCCAAGAGGGACCCCCAACCAGATTCGAACTCACTAGGGGTTTCAGGCCCTTTGACAATGCGTTTCAGCTCAGGCTTGAAGTCCGGGTTTGAGGTGTAGACATCAGAAAGCCTCTCTTTTAAACAACTAAATATGTCTCTTTGGCAGAACCTGTGTTTGACATCTGGGAAAACCCTAGAAACTGCTGTTTCCATTGACTCATTATAGCAGGTGGTAATGGAGGTGGGTTTGTGGGGCCTCATAAGAGTGCGCCATGTGTCAAACAGCCATGTGAAGGATTCTTCACTCTCGTCAGTTATGAAAGCACAGCCAAAGACAACCAATTGCCTGGAGTTAATTAAAAGCTAAAACTAGTTTAACAAAAGAATTTCTGGTAGTTTGATCCATGATAGCTCCAATCTGCACTAACTGTTATCTTACGGTCCCATATTTGATCCTCTTTGTAGTTTCCTTTTTCTTCTTCTTTGTCATTAAACAAATTGTTGAGTTTTGGTTGTACAATTGAGGAAAAGTGAGGCTAAATTGATGAAAATTCAAAGTTAAATGATTTGCCAAATTAAGGATAAACATGTCAGGCTAAGCTGGGTACATTTGAGGTTTAATGAGTTAAACATGAAAATTATTTGAGGAAAATGAAAGATGAATCAAGTGACATTGAGACATCACTAATTATTAGGTTTATAGCAGAAAGCAATTGGATGCACTAGACATTCATTGAAGTGAAGATTGCAGATGCATATAATTGGATTTGAACAATTGAAGCCATGGGAATACCTTACTGTAAAGCTCATGTATTGACATCATTCTAGTACCTGTGGTGATTGAAGCCTGTGAAAGCAGCAAATGGCACAGCCCGCTTGTTTCTCTTACAAGTCATATCAAACGAAACTGCATCCCCAAAGTATGTATAAGCCATACGTGCTCTACAATCTGCCCAGAATAAAGTCCCTATACAATTATTTCGATCCAGCTGGATTGCGTAAAAGAAAGCTGGGTTGTCAGACTGCATCTTCTTGAAGTATTCTAGAAGGCTTTGTGCAACTCCACCTCCTGGACCCAGCCCATTTTGACGTGGCGGCCCAGGGTCAGGGCTTGTCACTAGTGGATCCCATAGCTTGGCTGAGAGCTTCTTCTGAGGAGAGGGGTCTGAGAGGATGCCTAGAGGGTGACAGTGTTCAAACACAAATCTTGAGATGGACCAACGCCCATTCTCACGGCGGTTCACCTGGAATATGCACTACACATTAGTTAAATGAAACATTCTAGAACACCGATATTATTATGAACTTACAATTGAATAAAAATGATACTGCTAATTAACTGGCAGTGTTTCACCATTGCTGTGAATAAGTTCACAAGTGTTTGTGTAATATATTTGTAATAGGCTGTCTCTATTTGAAATGGATTTTAAATTAGGTATATATCACATTTGTCCATAAAAATCTCAACTACATGCATAACCCTGCAAAACTAGAAATGTACTATGAACCTCCATCTTACAAGAGGAATACCTTGCTAGCTTCCTCTCCCTATTTCTTAAAACAAAGATCCTTCATCACTGGAAAGGAGAGAAAAAGTGTACCAACAGGTACTACTTGCTAATTCCTATGTTTTACAAAAAGCCATGCGTGCTATTCTAATATTTTGACACGTAACCAATCAAAATTTCTTGGTAAACTCATGAATTCATCGAATAAACTGTCTAAAGACCAAAAACCTTCGACAACCATGCACTATTAAGCATCTGGATGCACTAATTTACCAATATATAACCTGAAGCATGGCGTGACAACCTTCACGGGAAGAGGTGCGGTTGCGTCTCTTCTTAGTGAGATCAAAAGGGTCCTTTTTGCTCGGTCGACCCTGACGAGAGCACACGAACCGCCGCATGATGACGGCGTCGTCGACCCGGGATGTGAACGACTTGCTGTTCCTGACCCGAAAACCGATCCTCTCAGCATGGGCGCAGTAGAAGGAGCGCGCCTCCTCGGGAGAGTCGAACTCCATGCCGACGCGGGGCAGGGAGGGATCTCCGTCGGCGGCGAGGGACTCATCGTGAGAGGGGGATGGGGTAGTGTCTCCCGATTCGACGGCGGTGGGGAGAGGCGCGTCGGATTGAGGAGGGAGCGGGAGTAAGGTGGAACTGGAAGTGCAGGTGGAGTTGGTGGGATCGAAAGCCATGGTTAGGGATGGTATAGAGTCCATGGAGGCTTTTCGTAGTTTTCCGACTGACACTGTTTAGAAGACTTCAGTGCATTTGGTCCGAGAAGCCCCAAGGCCCGCAAGGCCGCAACGAGTCGGAGAGTTATTTTGGAGTGAGACTTTAGCTTTGGAAATTTAATAATAAAAACATATAAACTTAAATAATAAAATAAAACATAGATAATCAAACAAAATAAATAAAGTTAATAATGAGAAACTCAAAATAAATAATAAAAGTTAAATAATATTAAAAAATGGCATTTGTTATTCATATCGAATGCTATTCGATTACAAGTTACAACTAACTGAGTACTGCGTACTTGAGGTTACTAGTAACTAAAACAATATAAAGTGAATTCAAAATGGGACCATCTTCAAAATAAACAGCTACAAGCCTGATCAACTGGATATCATACATGTCCTTACTAATTGACATATCAGGAGCTAAATTGTTTATTTATTAGCTGGATATATTTATTTATTATTTATGTGTATTTTTTTTGGAGCTAAATTGATCATTTATGACTAATATTTTCAAATTGCATCAAAATGCATTTAAAATACTTTTTGCACATGTTTATAATCAATTTGGCCTTATTTCAGATAGAAATATCATCAAAATGCCCAAATATACTGGGGAATATGTCTACGTATTGTCACTGTTTGTTTTTGCAGCTAAATTAAGCAGGTATGACTTATATTTCACCTCAAATTGCGTCAAAATGCATTTAAAATATTTTTAAGCATGTTTATGCATGTTTTAAATCAATTTGGCCTCATTTCTCATTGAAATAAAATCAAAATTCATACATAAGCTGCTGGATAAATTTATTTATTGTTTGTGAGTGTTGATGGATTTATTAGTTATGGGGTTTAGGGTTTAGGGTTTTGAACATGGATTTATTATTTGTGTGTATTTTCAGAGCTAAATTGATTAGTTATGATCTATATTTTAGCTCAAATTATTTTAATTTGCTCTCATTTCTCATTGAGATATCATCAATATTCACACATAAACTGTGAGATATGGTTATTTCTTTTTTATATATATTTTTGAAGCTAAACTGACGAATTCTGATCTATATTTCACCTCAAATTACATTACAATTCTTTTAAAATGCTTTTGAACATGTTTATACACGTTTTGATCAATTTGGCCTCATTTCTGATTGAAATATCATGAAAATTCACTTATAAGCAGATGAATATGTTTATTTATTTTTTGTGTATTTTTGGAGCTAAATTGGTCAGTTATGATCTATAATTCATCTCAAATTGCATTAAATTACATTTAAACTGTATTTGAACATGTTATATATATTTTTAATTAATTTCGTTCTATTTCTGATGAAAATATTATCAAAATTCACAAATAAGCTGATGGATATGATTATTTAAAGTTTAGATGTGTTTTTGGAACGAAGATGATTAGTTATAATCTATATTTCTGCTCAACTTGCATTAAAATACATTTAAAACGCTTTTGAACACGTTTATACACGTTTTTAATCAATTTGACTTCATTCCTGATGGAAATATCGTCAAAATTCACATATAATTGTTTGCTGTTTAAAAGTTGCCAGAAAAATACACAAATTAAATTGCATGAAATTAATGATATAATTTCGTGTGATTTTCATACCAAAGATTTGAAACTATGAAATTATGTCCAATTTCATAATTTGCTATGTGTGAAAATTATTTCTTGAAATTAAAGAAACAATTTCATGAAATAGCCATGTCATATATTAAATCATGAAATTATGTTCAATCTCATGATTTATTAAATCTCAAAATAATTTCATGAAATAATTATGCCAAACACCCTCCTCAAAGAAAAAAAATATATACATGTGTGCAAAAAAAAAATCTATGCACAAAACTCTAATTATATGAAATTAAGAAACAATTTCATATAATTAAACATGCCAAATTCAAAAAATCATGAATTTCATTCATGAAAAATGCCCCAAATATTATCTCTTGGAATTAAAAAAAATGATTCTTTGGAATAATCATGCCAAAATATTAATTGTATAAGATTAATATACCTAATCATATATAATTAATGATTTAAGTGAAATTAATGCCTAATTTCACACCCAAAAATACCAAAAATATTACCCAAAATAACATAATCATGGAATATATTTTTTGTGATTTTTCAGTAATTTTTCGTGGATTTTTACATGAGAAATAAAATAAAATGAAAAAAGGAAATAAAGAAAATACCAAAATTAGAACTGGAGATAGTTCTGGGTTCAATTTGGGGGATGTGCAACACTCTGGGTAAACACGACCTCTGCCCTTGGGACCCGTCTGTCATACACACAAAATGTTAAAGGTGATTTGCGTGGACCCAAAACACATGCACCATACCACTGACGATATGTTTTGGTGCACAAGGACCAAGCCCACAGCCCAACCCCCAGTTTTTCGCTGGGGCTGTGTCTCATTAAACCTGACGACTGGGCCCCTCCCCTTCAGTCTCACTGCCAAGGGGGCCCAACACCCAAAGTTATTTTGGCCAGCGAAAAGAAAAGGGAAAGGAAAGGAAGTAAACGCAGTGCAAGCGCTCCCTCCCTCTGACAAGCCTGAAACCAAAGCACGGTTCACGTGCACCCAACCCAAGCGAGGGGAACCCTTTGAATTTCTCTCTCTCTCCCTCCTTTCTTCCTCCTCGAGCTCCAGAGCTCACTGAAGCTTCGAAAATGGAGTCTAGGTGTACATTGCGAGTTGGCTTAAATCATTTTAGGGACTTAATCTACACCTTAAGGGGAGTTCAATGTCACAAACAACATTGAAAATAGTAAAGTAAACAACGAGAAAATTGAAGGAGAAAGTACCTCGACCTTGAAAGTGACTGAGCAATTGGGAGCTTGAAAAGCCAAGCCAACACCTGGAGAAGCCTTAGGACACCTCTACGACGCCGCCTGGAGTGTCAATTTGGGGTGAAAAGTGCTCAATTGATAGGTGCACCACTTGACACCTGGGTCTGATCTGGGTGTAGTCAATTGGCACAACTCAGCACTCAAGCGACCAAATTGACACGTTGGACACACTCAGTGACACTTGGGTGACATGTCAAGCGCCAGCAAGGCCAAAGAATATTCGGGATATGCTCACACCCGAAAGGCACGACACACTGGTCCAAGGAAGAAGACAAAGCCAACGGCTCCTTCTCTCTCCCCAGGCCTGCGTTAGGGACACGTGTAGGCACCTCAATGGAGAGCTCTGAGCGCCAGTTAGCTGGAGGAATCTTCCAAGGACAAGCCATAGGCCAGCACAAAGCCTGGTTGGCTCAATTCTGGCCATTTGATCAAACCAAGGGCTAGGATGATGCCAGCTCAGCCCTGAGGCTCAAACCATGCCCTCTGGGCTATAAATAGACCCCCAGTGAAGAAGAAAAGAAGAGGAGAGAGTAACATAGCTGAAACTCTGCCAAAATCACAACTTCACCAAATTTCCACAAAAAGAAAGCCAGCTGAGAAGAAACCAAGTCTTGAATAGCTAGATAAGAGACATAGGAGTCAAGCCTTGAGCTTGGCTCAGTCCCAATTGAGCTCAAGGAGCCAGTCTCACCTTGCTGGGTGAGATGGCTAGCTCCATGGCTGGGGAGGTGCACATGTGCCCCCCTCCTTCCAGAGCTCAATTGGTGACTGAGCATGAGTCTCAGGAGCTCAAATGGTGTATTCCCTCTGGAATTTGACAGTATACTCCAACCAATTGGCACATGCCAATCTGATTTCATGGGGATGGGCACATGTTCATCCATTTTCTCTCTCAAGCCCTGTGCACATGTGCAGTGGCTATACAAATCTCATTAATGGCTTTAAATAAGCTGTTATGCTGTCAAAATTCCATGGAAAAACCAAGACTTCATGTTTTCTGTGTAATTGTATTTCAATTTGTTATAATATATGATATTTTGATTTAAATTGGCTTTGTCTCTTCCTTTAGTTTCTTCTTTCATATTATTTGATGTGCTTGATAGCTTAAAATCATAATTGAGTAATGAAAAGGCAATATACATCAATGCTGGCTTAAGTCCAGTATATGCCAACTTCTGTCCAGCTGAGAGATCAATCCATATCTCTCAGTCTGGTTGTTAATTTTTCATGACATTTCACAGTCAGGTATATTGGGTTTGTATCAACTTACAACCCAATTTTTACAATTGTTGGAATTTTCTGTGAATTGTTATGAATTTTACAATCTCATCTGTCAAAAACCCCAAAAAGGTCAACTTTTGGTCAAACTGAGAACTGCATTCTCTTTTTTATTCCAAAATTCAAATTTTCTTGATAAATTCACGTTTATAACACCTCATGTGATGTTTTAAAGGGTTTAGAATAATTAAACCAGGCTTTCACACATAGGTTAAGCCAAATTTGATTTTTAACAGATCTGAAAGGGCATTTCTGTCCAGTCTGGTAAATATTCAAAAAACATGCTTTCTGTTCACTTAATTAATTTGAAATTTCATGAGCATATAGAATAAGTCTTAATGCATTCACTCACCAAATTTTATCATTTTTGGTATTTTCTGTGATTTTCTATGAATTTCTGAAATTCAATCTGTAAAAATCAAAATTGGGTCAATTCTGGAATAAATACTAGAAAAGAAGAAAAATGAAATTAACTTGTGTACAAGTGAAATTCATGTGTAAAATTGATATAAAACCTTTCTAAAACATGTAATTGACCCAAATGAACATACTTCAACATGCAATTTGAGAAAAATATGATGAAATCAAAAGAAAACCAAATTGAAAATAAAGCCAGAAATGACTCAATGTGAATAGAGAACAATGCACATCTAAATTGATGAAATTGATCATCCAAACATGTTCAAACATACTAAACGACACTGTTTGGAAGGTTAATTGGAAGAAAATTGCAAAGAAAAGCCATGACCATTTGGTACCAAAGCCTCGAAACCAGTTTGGTACCAAATGGCCAAAGTTACAAAATTGATGAATTAAACCCAAATTAAACCTCAAAAACATGTTAAACATGCTCTGACGATGCCATATGACAAAGAAATCGAGTTAATTTGTTAAAAAACAGCTCAAATTCCTCAAAATTTCATCTCAGCCAACTTCCCAACCGAAACGAAGTGGCTACCCCCATCTCCGGCGATCCAGGCCGCCGCCGCCGCCGAGACCACCACTGATGGACTCCCCACGCTCCGGCGATGCCAACCATGCCCTCCGATCGAAGATTCGAGGCCGGCAGGGCCTCGATTAGTGTCGGAGAGAATGAGCACGAATATTGATGCATCTCAAAATGCGAATCTTGATGAAATTCAAACAGCCCACAGGAGGCTTGATGCGTGCCAAAGATCCAACGGTCCAGTTTAAAAGATGCTTTAAAAACTGAACTAAAGTTCGGAACTTGATATATGGGCCCAAATCCAACGGCCCATATTAATCTGTTTTGAAAATAAACTTTAAACACCAAATAAAAATGATTTCTTAAGCCCAAAAATTACGGAAAATATATCAAAAATCATGATTTCATTTATGAATATTTTCAAGGCCATAAAATGACAATTTTTATTTTTATTTTCTTTTTATTATAAATAAAAGAAAATTCAAGACATATGATATATGTATAAAATAAATTCAAAATATCAAATAGAACATTTAAAATAAATGAAAATTATGTCATATGAAAATACTCAAAATAATTGAATTCTTTTTGATAAAACAAATCAAAATATTCAAAATAGTCAAATTATATTATATTTTGATAAAATAAATAAAAATATTCAAAATAATCAAATGATATTATATTTAGATAAAATAAATAAAAATATTCAAAATAATCAAATCATGTTATCTTTTATAAAATAAATCAAAATATTAAAAAATGATTAAAATATGTTATATGTTGATAAAACAAATCAAAATATTCAAAGATAATCAAATTATGTTATATTTTGATAAAACAAATCAAAATATTCAAAATAGTCAAATTATATTATATTTTGATAAAATAAATAAAAATATTCAAAATAATCCAATGATGTTATATTTTGATAAAATAAATCAAAATATTCAAAAATGATTAAAATATGTTATATGTTGATAAAATAAATCAAAATATTCAAAGATAATCAAATTATGTTATATTTTGATAAAACAAATCAAAATATTCAAAATAGTCAACTTATATTATATTTTGATAAAATAAATAAAAAATATTCAAAATAATCAAATGATATTATATTTTGATAAAATAAATAAAAATATTCAAAATAATCAAATCATGTTATCTTTTGATATAATAAATCAAAATATTCAAAAATGATTGAATTATGTTATATTTTGATAAAATAAATTGAAATATTCAAGATAATCAAATTATGTTATATTTTGATAAAACAAATCAAAATATTCAAAAATGATTGAATCATGTTATAAAACAAATCAAAATGTTCAAAATAATTAAACTTTGTTATATTTTGATAAAACAAATCAAAATATTTAAATATGTCAATATTGCCAAATATTTGACCAAATATGTCAAATATGCAAATATACCCAAATATTTGACCAAATATGTCAAAAATACAAATATGTCCCAATCTTTGACCAAATATGTCAAATATGCAAATATACCCAAATATTTGACCAAATATGTTAAAAATACAAATATGTCTAAATATTTAACCAAACATGTCAAATATGCAAATATACCCAAATATTTAACCAAATATGTCAAAAATACAAATATGTCCCAATCTTTGACCAAATATGTCAAATATGCAAATATACCCAAATATTTGACAAAATATGTCAAAAATACAAATATGTCCAAATATTTGACCAAACATGTTAAATATGCAAATATACCCAAATATTTAACCAAATATATCAAAAATACAAATATGTCCAAATATTTGGCCAAACATGTCAAATATGCAAATAAATCCAAAACATTTGGCCAAACATGTCAAATATGCAAATAAACCCAAACATTTGACCAAACATGTCAAATATGCAAATATGCCCAAATGTCTGACCAAACATGTCAAATATGCAAATATGTCTAAATCTCTGGTCAAATATGCCAAATATGCAGGTAAGTCCAAAACTTGGTAAAAACATACCAATATATCAAATCATATCAAATCATGTTTCGAGAACATTAAACTGACAGTGCGTTTCAGGTTTAATGTACCTCATTTTGGAAATCAATAAAGAATTATATGTTCCCGATTCTCCAATTTTTCCAGGCTTCGAATTGGCATAACGCTTCAGATTCGAGATTTGGAAGGTCAATAGACTGTTTAGGACTATACGCCGTTGTTTTTGACATGAACCTTTCTAGAGATCAAACATTTCTGATTCCTTGAGTATCGAGTTGGCAGTGCGCTTCACATTCGAACTCCGTGAGATCGATAGGATTATACGTCCTCGATCTCTGATTTATGAGAAATTATACACTTCTCTGACTTTAGATCATACGTCTTTAGTCTTATTATCCAAAGTTATACTTTTGGGTTATTTTAAGCATGTATTATAATAATTTGGAAGGAAGAAATTAAGCCACAAATCTGATCCATATATTTTGATTATTTTAGCCCATCAATCAGAGGTTCCCGATGCGAGAGCCGGGGTAATTAACGGGGGGGCTTGCGCCCGTCGGAAAATAAAAGTTCCCACAATCACCTAAATAATAAGTCCTTGAGCGCACAAACACGCGCATGGATGTACATGCACCTTTTTCCCCCGTGAGCGAGGACGCCGATGCCTCGCGCGTGGGCCGCGAAAAAGGGCCGCACAATAATCTTCTGGATATATTTAGTTATTGGTAATATAGTTTTTGAAGCTAAATGCATTAGTTATTTTCTATATGTCAGTTCAAATTGCATAAAAATGTCTTTAAATTGCTTTTGAACATGTTTATAAATATTTTTAATTAATTTCACTTTATTTCTCACTGAAATATCATTAAAATGCATTGAATACACTTTTGAACGTGTTTATAAACGTTTTTAATTAATTTGGCTTCATTTTTGAGTGAAATTCTTCAAAATTCACACATAAGCTGCTAGATATAATTATTTATTACTTCTATATTATTGGAGCTAAATTGATGAATGATGACCTATATTTCAACTTAAATTGTATTCAAAACATTTTTGAACATGTTTATATATGTTTTAAATAAATTTGACCTCATTTTTGACGGAAATATCATCAAAACTCATATATAAGCTGCCGGACATATTTATTTATTATGTATATCTGTTTTTGGAGCTACATTGACTAGTTATGATCTCTATTTCTGCTTAAATTGCTTTAAAATGCATTGAGAATACTTCCGAACATGTTTTATACACGATTTTAATCAATTTGGCCTCATTTCTCATTGAAATAATCAAAATTCATACATAAGCTGTTAGATATGATTATTTATTATTTATATATATTTTTTATGCTAAATTGATTAGTTCTAGTCATATTTCCCTTCAAATTATATTAAAATACATTTGAAACACTTTTGAGCATATTTATACACATTTCAAATCAATTTGATTTCATTTCAGATTGAAATATCATCAAAATTCACATATAAGCTGCTGGATATATTTAATTATTGTTTATGTATGTTTTTGGACTAAATTGATCAGTTATGACCTATATTTTATCACAAATTACATCAAAATATATTTAAAATACTTTTGAGTATGTTTATACACATTCGAGAGATATCATCAATATTCATATTTAAAATGTATGAGAGATCATAATTCAGAATTCCGATAAATAAAAGATTATTTATAAACATTTAAATTTAAATTATTTAACCCTCATTTTTTTTTCTAAAAAAACACCAATTTAGTTGCAAGAGATGTTAGAGCTGTGCTCTGTGCATTAAAATCGAGGTGGACCGTCTTTTTCTAAAATGAATGGCCTAATTAATATTTTTTGGACAGTCCAATTCCACTTCAGTTAGGAGACTTGATGAATACCATCCTGCCAACTAAAATTATATAATTTAGCGTTTTCTTAATAGCAACCTATTTAGTGCCCTAACGGTTTATTAGTAGGTGTTTTAGCGGATTTTTATTTTAAATCACCCAATTAAATCATATATGATTAAAAACTTGTATTGAATTATCGTGTTGATTAATTTCTCATGATTACTATTCAAAATGTTTATTTAACTTCTAAATTTATCATTTTAATGTAAAAGTTTGTTAAACATGATATTGGCTATTGAGATTTGATTTTGTGTTTCCGGATCTTTTTGGTTAGATACTTGTGGTATATGAACTATAAAGATGGTTGAAAAGTCAATTTTTATGGTGTGCTAAATGCTCATTATTCGTTACTTATGACTAATGCCTACTGCTATGAATCAATTTTTATTAAAATTTTTGTTTCAATTACATGCTCTCATTAAAATTAAGTTCAAACTCAGTCTATGTTGAAATATGATTTGTAATTTTTTACTATAAAAAATTATGTCACCAATTAGATTGTAATTTTCCAAAGAGTTCACATGTCAATGGTACATTTTTAACAATTTTAGCTAGGTTCAAAAATAATGTTTAAATTTGTACTTAACAACTTTCCTCTAGATCTAGCTGCTGTTATTTTATCTAGGATCTAAATTATTTATATATTATATCTATAAGTTATGATAAGATTTAATATATATTTTATTATACATCAAATAATTTAAATTTTCAACTCTCCATAATTAACTATCCTTCCAAACAATGCTTGAACTGCTTAAAGTTCGATTAACTATCTATATATCCTAAAATACACTTACAAATTTACTTCTAAATTTTTATTTTTATTTAATTAAAAAAATTATATTCAAGTTAAAATGATCAAAATAAGTAAATAACTATTATATCAGGTGGATCCCCTCTTATCCAAAACAACTTTTTCTTGACTTTGTGCAAATGATAGTGTTAGTATCTTCTTTTTTTATGTAGAGAATTACTTTGTTGTCGTCCGTGTTATCCCAAATTAACATCATATAGTTGATAATAGTTCACGCTTCATAATACCATATAATCCCTGAATGAGCGGTATGTCAGTGGAAAGAAGTACGAGTAGAACATTCAGATCCACCACAGAGAATCCGAACTAAGATGACACAAGTCAAATTGACAGCCCATTTGATTGGCCCTTCTAGTTATCTACTCTGATGTATTCTTCTCACAAGAGCAATCAACCAACCACCTCCTCCATCTCTAGTGTTAGAACCATCAACCCCAGTTCAAATCCATGGCGTCTGAATTCAATGTAATTAAACAGCACAATCAGCTCAATTACGTTTCCTTTTGAATCGTTTAAGAAGTTTCTGTTCTTTAATTTCGAACAATTTAAACTGATTTGCGCGCGTTCTCTGTGTTGTATTTAGGAACCTCAGAAGATGAAGCTGTACAACTTTTGGCGTAGCTCCTGCTCCCATCGAGTACGGATAGTTCTCAACCTCAAAGGTATGATTTTCTTTTGAATTTTCTTTTAATTCTTTTTCAATCAATATAATTTAATTTGGTAGAGGCCAGGGTTAGTGTTTCTAGTTTTTCTTTTTTCTGAAGAACAACTTCAACTAATTTTGATTGAATTTAACTTTTCTTTCAACAAGGACTGGCTTATGAGTATGAGGCAGTGAATCTCTACACAAGTGAACACCTTGATCCAGGTACTATATAACATCACTTGGTATTTAATTTATGAATAATTCTAGTATACATCCAATAATTAATGTACATTCCTTTTTACAATACGTCTCTAATTTCAGCCGTTAATTATATAAGGGCTGTTAAGTCATTTGTGTACAATACTTAAATTTGATATGTATATTTTTTAGGAAAGTGAACCTGCATTGATTATTAGCATCTATGAATTAATCTTTGTAATTGCTATTAGCGTTATTGTCTTTTTGTATGCAGTACTTATATTGCTTGATTGTTTTTTTTTTCATTTGAGTCGTATTGGATATGTTGCAACCGTATCTTTCTTTGGATATATATTTTGCTTTTGCATTGCCTTGACGAATTTGAATTTATAATTTTTTAGTTCAAATTATATCATGCTTTTGAACTTCAACATAAAATAATATATGGTATGATACTAACATCACTGATGCCATATTTAACAAGCAAAATAAAAAATGGTATATTCATACACCATCTGTACATGTAATATCATAATATTGGACCGATAGAAAAAGTCTTTCATGTACCGTATTAAAATATGGCTCCATTATAAGATGAGTAATTTCTAAAAGATGAGAAATCTTGGTTAGGAATTAAAACCCGCCTTCAATTAAGCATTTTCCTTTTCTTCTTGGTGTCTTAATTGAATTGGATCTTTTTCTATTTAGAATGTTTTTCTGTACCCAATATATCCCTATTTAATATACCATAACATGAAATGTACCCCTATTGTTGGATGTATATTAGAATCACTCTTAATTTATTGAGTTGTTTACAATCATTTATCATGATCATCATCACTATATATGAGGCTGATTACAGTGCTATGCATAATACTGATCGGCGTGTGTGACATCATCATATTTTGATTTTCGAGATTCGAACAACTTATCCAAGATTTTCAAAGGGAACGATTTTTCTTAGATTTTTTTTCTTTTTTTGAATTTGGAGAAAGCGGTGATATGCATTAACAAAAAAAACTGAAACATAGGACTGATCTACTGATTTATTATAGAAGTCGCATATTAAATTGATTCTCATATATGGAAATTAAAAGCTACATGTTAACACTTAGCTGAGTGATGCTCCGGCATAATATTCCAAAATTTCATTTTTGGAAGGATTCAGGTCATTATATTAAATTACGCTTAAATTATGAAGTTGGGGCACCGAAATGATGCATGGCGTATAGTTTAGTAATTCTGGTGAAACTGATCTCCATTATTTCTTTCATCCTTGTTTTGAATTAATTAACTACCTTTTGTGTAAAATCATGTTTTATCAAATTCAGAATATGAGAAGCTCAACCCCATGAAATATGTTCCTACTTTGGTTGACGGAGATATGATTGTTGCCGACTCTTTTGCTATTATACTGGTACTTACTAGAAACTAATTGTTTCTTTTACAACCTCTCCTTCTATTTCGTTGCATATTAGAGATATCAGAATACCAGTTTTAAAAATTGTGTTGTCAACCGAATAGTATCTGGAGGAGAAGTATCCACAAAATCCTCTCTTGCAGAAAGATCTTAAGAAGAAAGCACTCAATATTCAGGCAAGTTCATTGTTTTGTATTCACTCTTCATTATGTCAAATTTCTTAATTTTTCAAAATGTAATTCTAATACAAGTAACAGAGATCACTGTTGGTTAAAGACCAATGGGGTTTTAGTTAATGTCAGATTCTTTTATTGGTCTGGTCCATATGCCTTACATTTGTTTACCTTATATTTGTTTCGTTCATATACCTTATATTAAAAAGAATTATAATATCTTTGTTGTTCCTGGCAGGCTGGCACTGTTATTCAAGCTTAACTGAATTTTGAATTTTGTTCCAGATTGCAAGCATTGTCGCCTCAAGCATTCAACCACGTCAAAATCTTCCTATTGACATAGTACGAAAACAATCTTTACATATTTGCTGATAAATAAAGCGCTTTGTGTTATATATCCTTTCTAAGTTTAATAAGTTTATGCAGAATTTTATTAAGGGGCGGTTCGACTCTCATGAGAGACTTCTGTGGTCCCAGCATCATATCAACAAGGGCTTCACAGGTTTTCTATAGCAACTATTTGGTACAAGCAAAACAATAATGTCACCGATTGGTGCTGATGTTTTCTATTGTATTTTTGTTTTCAGCACTAGAGAAGTTGCTTCAGGATTGTGCTGGAAAATATGCCACCGGGGACGAAATCCAACTGGTTTGTTTCATGCTTTGATTATTCTTTTGCAAACATTTATATATCATGAAAGTTTACATCGTAATTTCATTCTTATATAACACTTCTGGTGTAACCACCTTTCTTTGCATTGTGATTTCAACATCAATAATTTTAAATACAGAGGTCAAATTGTGATAGAGTTGTCTATCTTGATCGATGTCACATACAAAATTTAAGTTTCCAATTTCCTATTTTCGAAAGTCAAGATTATTAAAAAAAAATCTGTACAAAATTTATCCATTGCAATTGATCAACTTGGTGTTCTTTTCCATCTTTTGATCTGCTAGAAGACAAATTTATAAATACTCATAAATTGTTTGTTATACACCTCAATAAATGGTTTGAATTAATTGTTTGGGTTTATGATATTTAAATGCTTCCAATCTTGAAATATTTGTATGAAATTCAGGGTGCCACAAACATGTGACACCGAAACACCCCTCAAAGTTCTTTCCTTGAATCAGTCATTACATATTTGTTTGAGAAATGTAACTGAAGGTTTCCAAAAATCTCTGTTTTAAGCTTGTGATAATATGAACCTTAGGTCTAGTACAGTGATGATAGATTTTATCTTTTTATGGAGAGATGCGGCCTCAAATCCTGCAAAAGACATTTAAAAATGAATAAATGTCGAGATTAATTGGAGTCCTTATATATAAAAAAAAAGCTTGTAATAATATCAATTCTATAGGTGTCCACTAGTGTTCTCAATATTACACGTCATGTTAAGACACAGCACGGCATGGCGTGCCAACACATGCCGTGCCATTATTCTTGTCGTGTTGGGTTTTCGTCGGTTAAGGGGTTCAGCATGGTATGCACGGTTAAAGGGGTCGACATAGCATGAGACACGCATATGCATGATACGGAAACATGTATAGGCACGCATAAACATGTGTAGGCACATTAGACACGGTTAGGTACGGATAGGTGGATCAATTTATGTTAGGAAAAAAATCAAAATGAATTATAAAATAAAAAAATATTTGTGAGAATTTATAAAATAAGAAAAACCACACTCTCAAAATGCGACCTCTCACTGGAAGGCCGTATTCTGAATGTAGCCTCTTCAGGGACCCACACTCTGAGAATGCAGCCTCCCAGTGGGACGCCGCACTTCTAGACTGCGGCCTTCTGTGAGATTTTTTTTAGGGAAATCGTTTTACGAGCTTTTCAAATTGGTATTAAACGTTTTTATGGACTTTTCTATCAAAAGTTATACATGTTTGAAACTCAATATTTCATTAACAATTTTCTGAAATTTCGGAGATTTTTTTATATATCATCTGAAATTTTTTTTATTTTGTAATTTTGACTGTACTTTATAAAAGTATACAGAAAAAAATCCCACAGAAAGCTATACTCTTCCAGTGAGAGGTCGCATTCTGAAAGTGTAGTTTTTCTTATTTTATAAATCCACAAATATTTTCTTATTTTATAATTCATTTTGATTTTTTTACCCAACATAAAATTCACCCCATATAGGCACGTGTAGGCATGGATAGGGGTGACATGCACGGACTGTAGGTCGTTGGATGTTGATAAGGCGGCTGATTTTGTAATGAGGATTAAAAAATAAGTTAGATATGATATTTTTCCCCAATTTGCTTACCCAACAGCACCTCAACTCCTTAGCAGTGTTCAACATCTCCAAAATAATGTTCCCTGATAAACATAGTTTAATTTAAAATTCAGTTGTTTTCCTAATTTTACAATATTTACAAATTTTTTCCTAATTTTACAATTTTTACAAATTTTTCCTAATTTTTTTTCCAGCAAATAAGTTTAAAATATATGTAAATTATTTTTAAGAATTTTTCCGAATTTTTTACAATTTTTCGATTTTTTCGAATTTTTTTTCCACCAAACACATTTAGCACGGTTAAGACACTGCATGTTAGCTCGATACGATACGTGTAGTACGCCGTACCTTAACCGTATATTGCCGCCCTCCTATTTTTGACACGGCACGGTGCACACATATTGAAAACACTAGTGTCCACTCTCCAGTAATGTAATATATAATATAATATATCATTGATGGAGCCAATAAAGCATGAGTGGGGTCAATGATCCTACTAAATTTTCAGAAAAGTCCATGAAAATATGTGAAAATTTTACTTCAAAAAAAAAACTTCAAAAATTCCGCTTGAATGTCCGTTATTGATCTAATTGAACAGGGAGATGTCTTTCTGGAGCCACAGATCCATGCTGGTATTACTCGCTTTGAAATTGATATGGTACTTGTCACCTTTATCAAATTTTTTTTACATTTTCGAGAAAATTGTGTTAAGATACTACCTTAGTAGTTTGGAAGATAATAACTTGAAAATTAACGGTTTTATGGAACTGAAGCTGCTCATAATTACCTAAACTAGGCAAACCAAATTTCCATGCAGAAGTTATACTGCCATGTTTAGCTCAAAACCTGATTGATGTTCTTTTTCTTATTCTTCTTTTTCAAGTCCAAATTTCCAACTTTGGCGAGACTTCATGAAGCTTATATGGAACTTCCTGCATTTCAAGCTGCTGTGCCTGAAATTCAACAAGATGCACCAAAAGCCTCATAAATTCTACAATTTGGCAAGATTAATGTTATAGAAATAGAAGGAGAACTGCTTTGTTGGACGCACTTTATTTCATTATAAAGTATCGGAAAAACAAATTTAACAATAAGGTCGTGAGCTGCTTTAATGATTTTTAGGTTAAATGTACAACATGGTACTCCTTGAAGATCATATTTATAGTTATCATTTATATGCACATCATATTTATAGTTATCATAAAATTCATCATGCTTGATAATATTTTGCTAAATTTGCTTTTCTCTTTTGGAGCTTTGATCTGTGTTATTATTTAAGTGTTCTTAAAATTTATGGATTTGGCATACTATAAACCATTTTTACATTTTTATTTCAAATTCAGACATCACAAGCAATCTGAGCGGTTTATTTATTTTATTGGATGGTATAGATGAAGAAAAACAGGACCTTCAGCAAATAGCCAAATCCGTCATCCTTTCCCACCCCCGCCAACACCCCCCCCCCCCCCCCCCGGTTTTCTTTCCATTCTCACTTTTTCTCCTTGCGATATCCGCCTCCCTTCTCCCCCTTTTCCTTTGGTCGGAGGTGAGAGTGGAGGAACCAGCACCGTTCTCGGCTGTGTCACTCCTTCTTGCAATGGTCGCATCTTACGGTGATCGGGGCTCCTCGCACCTCCCCACTAGGTTTTGGGTGTCGGCTAAGAGAGATGAAGGTTTGTGTCGGATTTACAAGCTGGCACATAACCAGCATGGAAGGAACAAACAAAAAAAGACATATGCAGGAAAGGCAATCTCCAAAATTCGTATATAAATCAGATGAGCTGTAATAGGATCTGTGATTGATTGTATTATAATTATTGAATTGTAATTTCTTAATATAGATAAGGAGAAATAAGGATAAATATAGGCATAAGCGCTATGTACAAAAATATAACAGAGGAGAAGAAAAAGTGTATAAAACTTTAATTTTTCTGATAAATAAAATTAAGGAAGGGAAGGGATTTTCTGAGAGTCTTGTGTTCTCTAAATTGAATCATGGTATCAGAGCTTTGGTGAAATCTAGCTAACTGATTCAATTTAGAGAACACAAGACTCCCAGAAAATCCCTTCTCTCCCTTAATTTTATTTATCAGAAAAATTAGAGTTTTACACACTTTTTCTTCTCCTCTGTTATATTTTTGTACATAGCGCCTATGCCTATATTTATCCTTGTTTCTCCTTATCTATATTTAGAAATTACAATTCAATAATTACAATACAATCAATCACAGATCCTATTACAGCTCATCTGATTTATATACGAATTTTGGAGATTGTCTTTCCTGCATATATTTTTTTTGTTTGTTCCTTCCATGCTGGTTACGTGCCGGCTTGTAAATCCAACACTAACCTTGCCACCACTGGCATCAGCCTATTAGAGAGCACTTTGGCAATTATTTTATATCCACAGTTGATCATTTTTTCAATAAATTGTAAGTCTCTATATTCGTATGAGACAGGCGGTTGGATAACAACTCGTTAACAGGTCCGGTACCAAGCAACCTCAATGGGCTTACACGTCTCTCAGAATTGTGAGTTGCTTCTTCTATGACATTTACAAGGAATTGTGAGTTTCTATTGTATAATTTCTATCTTTTTGCTCTGTTATTATGAAGTTTCCCTTGTATTATGCACTATCATATCCCAGTCTTTAAAATAAGATTTTTGTTACATTGCCCAAGCAAAAGAAAATAAGAAAACAAAAGGAAAGAAACAACTAGATAAGTGTACAATTTTATAGAAATATACCGTCTTATTTTTCTGCTTGCAGATATTTTCAGTGTTGAGATGCATCTTGGAAATATAGTTTCATATTTTATAACGAGCCATAGGGTCCTTCCATATATAAAAAATAAGCTAATATTTTTCTTAAAATACCTTTCAAAATGTGAAATGTTAATTCAGCTCGTTATCATGTTATCATTACAACTGTTATTGTTTATGATGAATGGTTTGTCAGTATCACTATATGGATGTTATTTTTTCTATTTTTGCCCAGGCATCTCTCCAACAATAAGTTAAATGGAACTCTGCCATATCTGATGGGAATGGTTTCTCTTACTTTTCTGTAAGAAAATGTTCTTCTCAAGTTTCAACTCTCTATGACTAACACTAATATGAACCCAGCTTGCTCCAGGCCAATTGAAGGCGGTATTGTCCCAGTGCTGATGAGTTCTGGTCATCCATCTGATTAAATAGTTGCTAAATCTGCAGGGACATGAGCAATAACTCTTTCGACTCATCAGATGTGCCACCATGGTTCTCTTCATTGCCATATTTAACTTTGTTGTATGCATCTCTCTCTCTCTCTCTAACACTCAGACACACAGACACACACTCTCACTCTTATGGAGCCTGTATGTATTTGAAGACATGTTTAGTTTTCTACAACAATATAGAATAACTACAAGTCTAAACATACTGCAGATACCTTGAGCACCTGAAAATAGGAGGGGAGTTGCCCCAGACTCTGTTCAGCAGTTCTTCACTTCAAACTCTGTCAGTACTTTTTCTTGCTTCAATCTCTAAAAGAAGTATAAGCAGTCTGTCAAGACAAATTTCTAGCCGAAAAGCTGCATTCAATCTCATACTTCTTTATTTTGGCATTGCAGGAGGCTTCGGGATAATCGATTCAATGGAACCCTAAATATTGGCACAGACTATAGTAATCAGCTCCAGTTAATTGATCTAATGAACAATGATATCCTCTCAGTGGCCGCTGTGATTTTTTGTGACAATAAATCAACTATTGCAATATCCAAGAATCCAGTTCAGCATGGAAGATGCAAGCATATTGATATCAAGCTTCATTTCATCAGAGATCTAGTGACAGAAAAAGAAATATGCTTGGAATACATTACAACTGAAGAGCAAAAAGCAGATATTTTAACCAAGGCTTTGTGTTTACCAGCATTGGAGAATCTGAGAAGAAAATTGGGTGTTACAAAGTTTGAATTAATGGAGGGTGTTGAGATGTAATTCAAATATGCAGGGGTATTTTAGTCATAGTCTGTTTTATTTACTACGAATAGGTGTGTGTTTTTAATTACAGCATGTTTAATTGAGTAATGGAGGGAATAGCGGTTATTTTTAGAAAAGGAGGGAAATGCCAGAGTTAGTTTTCTTTTTATTTTTCCGAACTCTATATATATATATGTTCTGTAATAATTGGATATATCGAGAGAAATATATTACAGAGATAAACTAGTTCTCGGGTAAACACATATAAGTATGGGTACCCGTGCCTATCCGTGCCGTACCTATCCGTGTCTATCCATGTCAAACATGCCTATACGTACCTACGCGTGTTCCCGTGTCGTGTTTATGCGTGTTCCGTACCGTATTGTGTCATGTCGCCCCCCTTATCCGTGCGTGCCGTGCCATATCTACAGTGGCGAAAACCAGACACGGCACGGATAATGATACGGTACGCGACACGTGTTGACACGCCATGCCGCCTCTGACACATATCGTGCCGTGCCGTGTTTTGACACGGCGTGTTGTTTTGAGAACCCTAGTAGCTACTTTCATTAGTATCATTAGTAATCACATGAGCTGAACCCTAAAAATGACGAGGAAAAACATCAGTGACCTACCGGACTTTGTTTTTATAGGAAGTTATTGCCAGATCTTCTACAACTATAAGGAAAATGCCTATTTGACTAAGATATCTCATTGTAATCTATGCGACTTTTGATATTTCAGACTGATAGGGAACCCAGTGTGCAACCAAGAGAGCAGCATTCCATCATATTGCAAACTGACTGTATCTGGAACCCCCTCATACAACACATAAAAAAAATGCACAACTCTACCGCCGATCTGTTCGAGTGGCCAAAGTCTGAGCCCGAACTGCCACTGTGCCTATCCCTACAGTGGGACTCTTTTCTTCAGGTCACCGTCCTCCACAGACCTCAGCAACAACACATACTACACAGCGCTCGAGGTAGGCCTGAAGGATAAGTTTCTACAGTATCAGCTGTCAGTGGATTCAATCTCACTTCAGAATGTTTTTGTGGATTCAACTAATATTCTTGAAATGAGCTTGGAAGTTTTCCCGTCTTATAGAATATATTTTAGCCAGGTGCATGTTGTTGGCAATAATCACTCACTGAAACTCACTTGATCAAGAAGAAAGAAAACAAGAACTAGTTTATCTCTGTAATATATTTCTCTCGATAGATCCAATTATTACAGAACATACATATATATAGAGTTCGGAAAAATAAAAAGAAAACTAACTCTGGCATTTCCCTCCTTTTCTAAAAATAACCGCTATTCCCTCCATTACTCAATTAAACATGTTGTAATTAAAAACACACACCTATTCGTAGTAAATAAAACAGACTATGACTAAAATACCCCTGCATATTTGAATTACATCTCAACACCCTCCATTAATTCAAACTTTGTAACACCCAATTTTCTTCTCAGATTCTCCAATGCTGGTAAACACAAAGCCTTGGTTAAAATATCTGCCTTTTGCTCTTCAGTTGTAATGTATTCCAAGCATATTTCTTTTTCTGCCACTAGATTTCTGATGAAATGAAGCTTGATATCAATATGCTTGCATCTTCCATGCTGAACTGGATTCTTGGACATTGCAATAGTTGATTTATTGTCACAAAAAATCACAGCGGCCTCCTCTTGCTTCTGTTCAACATCAGCTAGAACCCTTCTTATCCAAACTGCCTGACATGCTGCTGACCCAACTGCTGCATACTCAGCTTCAGCTGTAGACAAGGCCACAGTGGGTTGTTTTTTCGTGTTCCAGCTTACAGGTGCGGTACCAATAAAGAACAAATACCCTGATGTACTTCTTCTATCATCTTGACATCCAGCCCAGTCACTATCACTAAAAGCAACAAGGCTTGTTGCTTTTGTTCTTCCATACCAGATTCCCAACTCAACTGTGCCTGCTACATATCTCAATACCCTTTTTGCAGCCCCCATGTGATGTTTGCTTGGATTTTGCATGAATCTTGAAATCACACTAACTAAAAAAGTGATGTCAGGTCTAGAGTGAGTTAAATAAATCAAACCTCCAACTAGACTTCTGAATTTCAAACCATCAGCTGCACCAGTACCATCTTCTTTTACCAATTTCTCTTTGACGTTCATTGGAGTTGTGCAAGGATTGCAGTTTACCATTTCAAACTTTTTAAGCAGGTCTCTTGCATACTTCTGCTGTGATAGGAATATGTCATTTTCTCTCTGGATTATCTCCAAGCCCAGAAAATATTTAAGAAGACCAAGATCGGTCATCTCAAACTGTTTCTTCATCCTTCTTCTAAATTCGGCCACCATTTCTTGATTTGTACCCAGATAGATCATGTCATCTACATAGAGACAAACCATCATGAGTGTGCCATCCTGTTTTTTCTTGACATAAAGACTTGGTTCACTTTTGCTTCTTGAGAAACCTGTATCAGAAAAAAAACTGGTCAATTTTACTGTACCAGGCTCTAGGAGCCTGTTTGAGCCCATACAACGCCTTGTGCAGTTTGTACACATGACCTTCTTTTCCCTTGATTTTAAAACCTTCTGGCTGCTCCACAAATACTTCCTCAACAATCTCACCATTTAAAAAAGCAGACTTCACATCAAATTGATATACTAGCACACTCCATACAACTGCAACTGCTAACAAGATTCTAACTGTTTCAAACCTTGTAACAGGGGAAAAAGTCTCCTCATAATCAATTCCTGGCTGCTGCTTATACCCATTTGCCACTAATCTAGCTTTGTGCTTAATAATTTCTCCATCATGCCCAAATTTTGTTCTAAACACCCATTTCACTCCAACAACATTTTTACCCTTAGGAGCTTCAACTAAGCTCCATGTCTAATTCCTTTCTATTGAATCAATTTCCTCTTTCATAGCTACTCTCCATTCTTCTTCAATTACTGCTTCTTCATAATTTTCAGGATCAACTACTAATAGCATCTGTGTTGCATTATAGAGATCATCTAATGTTCTAGTTTTCCTACCAGCAACATCAGAAAACTGGCTTCTGTTGCGCCTCATGTACACCCTTACAGGTGTTTGCTCTACTTCATTTCTTTCCTCCTCATCACTCTCAGATTCACTCTCATCATCCTCTTCAATTGTCTCCACCACTTCATTTTCTTCTGACTTTTCTTTCACATCATCCCAAATCCATCTGGCCTTCTCATCAAATTTCACATTTCTTGACACTACTACCTTCTCACTCAAGGGATCAAACAATCTGTAGCCTTTGGTTTGAAGACAATACCCAATAAAAATATACTTTATGGACTTGTCATCAAGCTTGGATCTCTTGTGCTGCTCAACAAAACCATACCCAATGCACCCAAATATTCTGAGACGTGACACACTTGGTTTCGATCCTGTCCAGGCCTCAAAAGGTGTTATGTCAATAAGTGCTTTGGTTGGTGAAACATTTAGAATGTACACTGCTGTAGCAACAGCTTCAGCCCAAAAACGATTTGGCAGCCTCTTATACTTTAACATACTCCTCCCTAACTCAACCACTGATTTGTTTTTCCTCTCAGCCACTCCATTTTGCTCTGGAGTGTATGGAGTGGTCAACTCATGATGAATTCCCTCCATTTCACAGAAATTAATGAATTCTTTAGACAAAAACTCACCCCCTCTGTCAGTTCTAAGAGTTTTGATATTCTTCCCTGACTGCTTCTCCACTACAGCTTTGAATTTCTTGAAATTCTGAAACGTTTCAGACTTGTGATGCAGGAAAAAAATCCAACTCATTCTGCTGAAGTCATCTGTGAATAACAAAAAATATTTGCTTCCACCAATTGATTCAGTTTGCATTGGTCAACATAGGTCTGCATGAACCAATTCCAACACATTTTCTGCCCTTTTTGCTTGCCCTTTTGGAAATGAACTTCTGGACTGTTTACCAAACACACAACTCTCACAGAATTCAACTTCTCCAATTTCAGGTAAACCAACAACCATCCCTTTTTTGCTTAATTGTTTCAAGCCTGTTGAACTCAGTTGCCCAAATCTACAATGCCAAAGGTCTGAGATACTGGTTTCTTGTACTGTTAAGGCTTTAACACTGGTTGTAACTAAGGGAAAGAGCTTATTACCTGACATTTTCACTTCTGCTATAGATTGAGATGTGTTTTCATCTATGATTTTACATAAGCCTTCTTTAAACACAACTGAGTAACCATTTTTGGTCAACTGTCCCACACTCAGCAGATTGTGAGATAAACTTGGAACAAAATACACATCTTTTATCCTTTTCAAACCAATTGATGTTTTGACATTTACAATACATTTTCCTTCTACTTGAATTGCTTTGTCATCACCCAGCTTCACTTTCAATCTGTGAGTCTCATCCAAATCCTCAAAGAACTCTTTCTGTCCTGACATATGGTTTGAACACCCACTATCAACAAACCAAATGTCATTAGTTGCTATTTGACAGTCAGTGTAAGCCATGAACATACTTGCTTCACCTTCATCCCTCTCACTTTCTTCTTCTTTGGCATAACTGGCTTGTTCTTCTTCCCTCATCTTCTTGTAACACTCAGACTGATAGTGACCAAATTTACTACAATGAAAACATTCTACATGCTTCTTGGTTGAAGTAGGACATTCAGACTGGTAATGTCCAACCTGATTGCAATTGTAACATCTCACCTTTCTACTATTTTCATCAATCGACTTATACCTTGAAGAATCTGAATTTCTTCCTCCTGCACTTGTCCCTCTTCCTCTTCTTCCTCTACCAAATACACTTGATGTTCCTCTACTTCTGCCTCTTCCTCTTCCTCTAAAAAACTGACTCTGTGTATAAAATGCCTTCTCTTCTGATTTCTCTTCTGCTTTCATCAGTCTGGATTCATGGGTCATCAAAGAGCCCATGAGTTCATCAAGGGTGTAAGTTGTAAGATCTTTGGATTCCTCAATGGCTGCAACTACATGGTTGAAATTATCAGTCAGACTTCTCAGTACTTTGCACACTACTGTCTGATCTGACAATTGATCTCCATAGATCTTCATCTGATTCACAATCTTTTGCACTCTTGTCAGAAATTGCTGCATTTTTTCATCTCTCCCCATCTGTAGAGTTTCAAACTCTCTTCTCAGATTTTGTAGTTTGATAACCATTACCTTTGCAGTCCCTTGAAAGGAATTTTGCAGAATCACCTACGCATCTTTTGCTTTAGTGCACGATGCAATTTTAGGAAAGATGGAGTCATCCATGGCTTGTTGAATCAACATCAGAGCTTTGGCATCACGTTTGTTGGTTTCATCAGGATTTGGATTTGGACTTGGAGTACCACTCTCAACTATATCCCATAACCCCTGCGATTTGAATACAGTGGTCATTTTGATCTTCCAGAAATCAGAATTATCACCATTGAACGAAGGAACTGACAATTGATTAGAACTACTCATTCTTGGCCCTCAATCCCTCGCTCTGATACCACAATGTTGGCAATAATCACTCACAGAAACTCACTTGATCAAGAAGAAAGAAAATAAGAACTAGTTTATCTCTGTAATATATTTCTCTCGATAGATCCAATTATTACAAAACATACATATATATATAGTTCGGAAAAATAAAAAGAAAACTAACTCTGGCATTTCCCTCCTTTTCTAAAAATAACCGCTATTCCCTCCATTACTCAATTAAACATGCTGTAATTAAAAACACACACCTATTCGTAGTAAATAAAAACACTGGCTAAAAATAAAACAGACTATGACTAAAATACCCCTGCATATTTGAATTACATCTCAACACATGTGACCCATATTTCATTTATATTAAGTAATCAGAGTTACAAGCCTCAGGCTATTTTCAGGCCACACTATTTCCTCGGGCAGCAATATCGTACTTTTAGTGGTATATGTTCTCAAGTTTTGCTATTTTGTTTCATTGACTTGAACTTTGATTAGTATATACACATCAGACTGACATAAATGCAAAGACTAAGTTGACGCTGCATAGGATGGTTGCGTTAAAATTATATACTTCTGACTGTTGTATTTGTGCTGATCTTGCATTCACTGGTTTATAAGACATTGTTATTTACTTCAACATTTTAGAACATTTCTAAAAATTTGACAAAATCATAATTGCCTCCTGGTTGTGTGTGCTTTGTCAAATGCTTTGGTGTCTTGGTAAGGTATTGGGCTAGCAAACCTTAGGCATGTGTGTGATTTTTTTCCAAACATCCATATATCTGGATGTTGGTCTTTCAGCTGTTTATTTAATCACTACAAAACCAATTTTAATGCTTTTTAATTCTTTTCTCCTTGTAGTACCTGCTTCATTAATGAAGAAATCAAACAGCCTATCACTTGTTATTGGAGTAGAAGCCAGTGGAGTTCTTCTTTTGGCATTGATATGCCTTTGCTTTTTTATCGTAAGGAAAAGAACTACGCAACCTGAAGAAAAAAGCCAATCTTTTGGTATTGCAATATTTTCAGTTTTTTTATTGTAGTTGTAGATAATCAGGTGGGAATGACCTCACAAAACTCTATTTCAGTGGTAAAACCTGGAAAGTGAAAATCCTACAAAATTAGATATCCCTGCCAATGGCAAAGCATCCTATTAGATATTACAACTCACAAACATGCAAAATTGCAATTCTTTTCTAGTGATACATTCAGGACAACATTATTTTTACTTAATTATTTTGTTGGTAGCCTCCTGGGTCCCAAAGAGCAGTGCCAGCATCCCACAGCTGAAAGGAGCAAGAATGTTTACATTTGAAGAAATCAAGAAATGCACCAATAACTTTGCTGAAACGAATTAAATTGGCGGCGGAGGTTATGGCTTGGTAATTACCCATACTTTACCATTTGGATCATTTATGAACTAAACAAGATGAGAAGCCCCTAGAGCAGGCTCACTACACTGTCGGAGAAGCGAAATCTCTTTTAAACCAGTCAATTGATCTAAACAATCTAAAGAGCCTTCTTGACCCATCATCGCCTGGTCTGACGACCTTGATCAGTTGGTTTGAGCAGTACAGACCTTGATCAGTTGGTTTGAGCAGTACATCAGCTTGGCACTGGTGTGTGGATGAGAACAGTTCCAACAAGAAAACATAGGTGGTTAATGAGATAGAGAAGATCATGCAACAAGTAGGCTTACAACCAAGTATTGCAGGGTCTACCAGTACCCCTGTTCGACACCCATTTGAAGGCGATGTGAGGTTTGATTATAGTGATGATCCAGTTTATCCTAGAATTGAGTCCAAGTAATTGTTCTGTCGTAAAATGTAAACAGAGTTCCCAAAGCTTAAGCAATTGCAACATAATTTTGTTTTTTTTTTTCCAGATTTGTTGTAAGTAACCGTGTGTAAGTCGTTAGTATCGTCAAATCTAACAACACGATATTTGACATCTGGGAAAACCCTAGAAATTATATTTCCATTGACTCCTTATAACAGGTGGTAATGGAGGTGGATTTGTGGTGCCTCATTAGAGTGCTCCATGTGTCAAAGAGCCATGTGAAGGATTCTTCACTCCAGTCATGACAGCACAGCAAAAGAAAACCAATTGCATGTGATTAGTTAAGAACTAAATTAGTTTAACAAAATAATTTCTGGTAGTCTGATCCAGCATAGTACCGATCTGCACTACTAGCTGTTACCTTACGGTCCCATATTTGATAACTTTTATTAAATTTACCTTTTTCTTCTTCCTTATCATTAGCCACTGATGTTGTTATGAAACTTACAATTAAATGAAAAATAGTAATGTTAATTAACTGGCAGAATTTCACCGTTGCTGTGAATAAGTTCACAGTGTTTGTGTAATATATTTGTCATAGGCTTGTTAGGATCAATTTTAATAATTAATGAATTTAGAAAAAATTTAGTGGTGAAAGAAATAACATTATTTGCTCTTTTAAATAAATCAATTTTTTCACTCTTTGTTTTCAAATTCAAGCTCCGCTTAACTCCTGCAGTTAGAAAACTACAATTAAATATAATTTAAGTATTTAAAATTTAATTAATTTAAATATCATTTGATAGTCTAAAAAAACAATCAAAACTATATGAAATTTTCAATGGTCTAAAATTTTATGATTTTTGATAAAAACATCAAATAATTCCTAAACTGCATAAAAATTAAAACACAATCAATTTATAAATTATAAAATATATTTAAATATTTTTCTATTTTTAAAAATTATTTAAAAATTCATTCCCAAATTTTTCAGTCAGGGATCCCCTCCCATTTTTGATATTGCCATATTTGACTTTTTCTTATAAAGCATACGGATTATGGAACTTGGTAGTCGAAGTGACAAAAAAATCACGATTGGAAGGAGCAGTTGACGTGAATGAAGTCTTTGAGTTTTGTCGCTTGCTTTCTTTTTTTCTTAATCTTTACATATTAAAAGAAAAAACAGCGATGAAAATTGATATCGTCCGAGAGTGACGTGTATGGTTTGTGCGGACTCTAGCACGAATTTTGATGTATTGAGAAATTAATTTTTTTTTAATTTAAATATACTAGCGAATATATATTAGAATAATATTATTTATATTTACAATAAATTCATTATTTATATAATAAATTTACTATTATTAACACTATTCATATACAGTAAAAAAAATTTGAAGATTTATAGTATTATAGATGGTTCATTTTTTTTTATGATGTATTGAAATATTAAAATTTTGTATGGAGTTTAAACTCATTTTGATTCAAAAAATCGCCAAAAATCTTAAATAAGTCTTTTGACACTGTGTTTGTGAATTTATCATAACATAAAAAATTAACCATATACAAATTTTTAGTGTGTTCAAAAAGCTAATTTTGTACAAATTTTTAATTTGTATAGGATTCCTTTTTTCAGATGCATCAAAATTCGCGCAAGCACGTGCATCCAAATTTATACCAACTCCAAGTGAGCGTCAGATGATAATCAGTAATTCTAAAAACAAAAACAAAAACAAAAGAAGAGGAAATAAAAGAAGATGAGTGATAATTCTATATTTTTTATTTGTATTTTAAGTATTTGAAATTAAAAGATGTAAAATTTAAATTTTAAAATATATATTTTTAAAAAATATTTATATTTAATATTTAATATAGATAAAAAAAATATAAAATTTAAGATATAAAAATAATTTTTATAAAAAAAATATATTTGACATGTTCTAAGTGGAACCAACTCCAGCGGCTCATTAATATCATTTTATTTTGCCCTCTACCCTCATATGTGCTCCATTGGCAACTTGAAACATTGAACCCTCTATTTCCATCAAATATAATTTTTTAAAGATAGATCATTTGATAATTTGTTTTATTTTAATAATCTTTAACTCGTAATTTATATATGATTATATAAGCTCCACATAGACCGATTTTCGAGATTGAAATTTTAATTAATTTAAATAAATGAAAAAGTAGAATTTAAATAATTTTTTTCTTTTTGCTCTGTACTCCATATTTATTTCCACGAAATGAAATATAATATTCATAAAAAGTTAGAATAGTGAAAAGAAGTACCTTTTCAATTGATGAACATGAGTTCAATTTGTTTACTATTTCACATTAATCTAATAGTATCCGAATAAGTAAAATATATGAAGAGAATGAATCAAATGACAACGTTTTTTTTTACACATCATAACGCTATTTTATATTACGTTAATATTTTTAAATTTTTATTCAAATGTTAAATAAAAAATTTAAACAATTGATCTTGTTTCATATTATATGGAGTATTTTCTTTTCAATAACATATAAAATTTTGAGATTATTTGATACTAGATTAATTTAAAACAATGAACAAAATTAATTTAAAACAATTGTTGCTTTTTCGACAACTTCTTTTAAAAAACAATCTCTAAATGCAATATTTTTTGTGCGTATATTTTGTTTACAATATTCAACAAAATCAACAGTTCACTTTTGTTATTTGGAATAAAATTAAATTGTTCATATAATAAAAAATATTGTAAGTGAATACTCTCTTGTATATAAATATATATTTTCTTCATTCTTTTGAACCCTTCTAACATTTTATCAAATAATACCTTTAAATCACTGTTGTTATTGTTTTTTTTTAAATAAGAGCTTCCGTTAAATTCGATATTTATTCTTTTTCAAATGTCTTTTGCAGGACTTGAATCTACGTCATTTCATAAAAAAAACAATAAGATCTATCACCGCTGTACTAAACCTACGGTTTTAAATCATTGTTGTGAATAATACTCTATTATCATTTTTTTTGGAAAAAAAAATACTATTTTCAATCATTTTGCCCAATTTATGAGACAGTCCCTCCGTGAATAAACAGCAAATAAGGTTGCAATTTGCAACTTGTTTGAGATAGCGTTGCTGGTGATGAGTCAGCAACAATAAATGTCAATGGTTGACTCCTTCAAACTTGAATGCTTGATTGTCTGATTGATTTCCCATTTCCTCCAGATCTTCTGTTGCAGATATTCTAGTATAAATCTTGTCACGAGTCACTGACGGATAGCTCTCAGTAGCTTTTTATTGGTGGGAACCTTTTGTCAGTAACTGCAACATGATTTTCTCAAGATATATATGCATCAAAGGATTAGTTTCATAGTTTCATTTATAACTCAACTCAATACTAAAAAACTTGCAATTTCATATATAATCATCGGCTCTGTCACATCCTAGCTTTAATTAAGAATTCCTCAAAATTGTGTTTAGGATCGAGACTAATTCTATCACTTCAGCTAATTGGCTAATTGCTAGCCATAAATGGGGAATATAATTTAATCACTAATCAGCGATTACTAAATTGTGGCAGGAGAAACAATTATTAAACATAAATTAATGTTGACATCGAAATTTTTTTGTAATTCGGAATGAAGCTTCCAAGTATCACACGACTTACAACAACTGGGTTGGTTTGTTTGTTTATTTAATGTTCTCTCTTATAAGACGAATGGATTAAACAAATGTTAAAGAAGTTGAAATTTAGCAACTTCTGACCTTGACAAAATGATTACTAAAATGAGGATGGGTATAAAATGCCTCATTTCATACTTATGTAACCATATAATATACGACTTAGTCAATCAATTAAGACATCTATTTCAGAGAATAGTATTATATTTATATGTACTAATGTATTACATGCACATGTCTCTGTTTTTTTTTTGAGATAAAAGATAAGAATTAAAATCACTCAATTTTACATGTTCATAAAGAATTTCATATCCTGATTTCGAATTTACAATCACATGCATGTCTCTGATTGCTGATGCATCAAATATAATTACAATTGGATACCTGATATCTTTTTTTTTTTTTTTTGAGATCAGGATAGAGCTCAGACCCTCTTTTTTTACCTGGTATTTTTCCTTTTATAATATTTTATGAAAAATTTGGACATAAAACCAGGGACAAGTTGGGTACCCCATATGTAATCCATACATGTATTTATTGTATAATATATAAAGAAAGTGATGGTTGAGAACTAATAGTTTGGTTGAGTGCATATACTCCCACTTGAAGGCATCATCTATTCATTTCCATGCATACTGGGTCAAACTGAGTCATGGTCATGAGGAAGGAGAAGAGCTAATCCTCAGCGTCAGAAAGGAAAAACCAAATTTCAGGAAATTCAAGGAGAAATTTATATCCACAACATGTTGAAAATGGGATTATGGAGGAGAGCTCTGAGAGGATCTCATTGGGTGCTTTTGCTCTGTTTTTTGGTGGGAATTATCTCTGCTCAAGGAGTCACGAACCCAAATGACGGTATGTTCTTCGGTTTTTTAGTGGTTTTTTTTTTGTTTCTGTGTAAATGTTTGAATTATGATCAGAAATTTTGTGTTTCATGTTTGGGTACTTCGTTTGTTCTTAGTTTAATCCTCATTTCTGACTGTTAGGACGAGTATTTCTTCTTGTTTTGTTGAAATTCTAGAGTTTATCTTGTTTGGGTTGAGTTTAATATGAGCAGAATTTCTGAAATTTTCTTTCATTTATATCTAATTATTAAACTTCTCTAGAAGTAAAGGAACAATAACACTGACGATCCATACCAATTAATACAAGACCTGTTCTTTTTTTTTTTTAAGCAGCAGGTCAATAGCCTACTGTAAATTGATTAAATTAAGAAAAAATGGTAGTTACATGATTGTATTGTATTTAGGAATGAGAGAAGTGAGAGAAGAAAAAGAAAGGAAATGAAAATAATAAAAACACGAAAATTTTTACAAGATCTGTTCAATTGTGGTCATAACCTTGACCTGAATTAAGTTTATCATAACCTAAATCTTTACAAAATGATTATTTTTCCTTCTCTTCATTCTTTCTGTGAGGAAGAAAATTTAGGTAGAAGTAGAATGAGCGGATATAATTGCTTCTCACATAAAAAAAATTAGATAAAAAAAAAACTTCAAGAACAAAACAAGGCTATGTACTTCTCTAATATTGATACATTCTTTTTCTTTTAAAATTTGTATATAGCTGCTGCATTAAGTGCACTTGGGAGTCAATGGCAGCACACTCTGTCGAATTGGGGTGGTTCTGACCCATGCGGTGCTAAATGGATCGGAGTAACTTGCAATAGCAAGAACCGCATTACTTCAATGTAAATACTCAATTACAATTTTCTTCAAAATTTATAGTAAATATTTTGTTTCCATTCAGAATTGCCAATTTGTCATGTTTGTGGTTTTTTGTAGAACACTGTCAAGCATAGGTCTTAAAGGCACGTTATCAGGAGACATTCAGAGTTTGACAGAACTACAAGCACTGTAAGCTATTGACAAATCTATTATTCTCAAAAGAATATATTTTTATTTTCTGTTTAATGTTGTATGCGATTCTCTACAATTGGTGTGCAGGGATTTCTCGTACAATCCAGGCCTGACGGGGCCGCTACCAGCGTCAATCGGGAATTTGAATCAATTACAAAATTTGTAAGTATTGCAAAGAGAAAGCTTGGTATGTGGCCCACTTCAATGTAACTTGATGTTTTCTCGTTTCTATTTCTCTCGGTTTCTTTTTCTCTCTCTCATGTTTCTTTGTTGTAAGCTGTCCCAAGCACTGTGAGTGTAGTTGTGTTGAGTCTCCATTTTGCTTTGCTCTTCCATTGCCTCGTATTGTGTCCATAGTGTGTAGCTGCCTTGTTAGACATATGGTTTATTCAGTTGATTCTCAAAGCGCCCGCAAGGTGTTTGACGAATTGCCACACAGATATGTTGTGTGCAGAATAACCACAACAAATAGTGCAATTCTGTTATTATTAGTTGGTTTGTATATCACAGACCGGATTGTTAGTTGAACTTTCTTTTGTTTCAGGATTTTGGTTGGTTGTGGCTTCTCTGGTGAAATACCGGCTGAGATTGGCAAACTATCAAACCTGGTCTTTCTGTAAGAACCTTCATATACTTCTTGTTTTTTTTCTTTTTAAAAATTTCATGCCTGATTCTTGAAAAAACTTTCTAAGTATTATTAATACCCTTTAAAAAAAAATGATGTATGATGCGACCATGAAATTAAGGAGTATTCTCCTGTAGACTCTTGCATTTTCCGCTTGTCATCAAAATATTCCTAAACTACCCTCCAGACTCACTGCTTCTCTCTACATCAATGACACACAAATACAATGATGGTATAATTTTTGTAACTTTTCCAAGTAATTAGTAGAGATGGGGAAGAGGTACAGGTGATGTTTTCTAATTTTTCTATTGTATGTTCCTCAATATGACAGGTTTATATATGATACTTTTTGGCTTTTAGGGGTGCTAATGAAATTCTCATATTTTGTCGAAAAGTATATTTATATGAAGCTAACTGTTTTGTTTTTTCTAATTTTGTATGCAGATCCTTGAACTCAAATAGATTTTCTGGAAGGATACCCCCAACAATTGGAAACCTTACTAAGCTATATTGGCTTGACTTGGCAGATAACCAGCTGACCGGTACCATACCAGTCTCCGATGCTACCAATCCGGGCCTCGACTTATTAACCCATACAAAACACTTGTATGCCAAATAGAAGTTTCTTTTCACCTAATTTACTGCCTTATGTTTTAACCTTCGCATTGTTAACTTGATTGTCTGAATTGCAGTCATTTTGGAGTGAATCAGTTGTCTGGATCCATTCCAAGCAAACTTTTTAGCTCAAACATGTCGCTTATACATGTGTAAGGAAACTTTATCTTTTCTGGCATTCGTCGATACAACTGAACATTTAGCAGTCTGATCTTGTCTATCCCTATTTGATGACAGATTTTTCATTATTTTTGCTTATTTATTTTTTCTATGCTTGCTTGCAGTCTTATAAATGTAAACAAATCTCAGTTGCATATTTATGGTTTTTTTATTTCTTTTCTGCTTACATGAGATCTTCTGAAGGAATAAGGGTTATGAAAATAATGTAAACAGATCTCAATTTGTGCCATCTTCAAAGGAGTAAACAAATCAGGTTAAGTACCAGAACATTAACATACAGGCCCCGCAAATCTTGACAGCCCCAAAAACGGTTCCAAAAGCATTTTGTCATCATTTTTTTTTTTATGTTTTGAAGTTCGATATTTTTTTTTTCTCAGGCTGTTTGACAACAATAACTTAACTGGAAGCATTCCTTCTACATTGGGCCTTGTCAAAACACTAGAAGTCTTGTAAGTACGAATTTATTTAAGCTGTTTGAACTTATTTGTTTTTCCTTTGAAAAACTCAGTGCCTTGCTAATGTCTCATCTTGATCATCAGACCTCTACTGCTGAGCTTTTTGTTTGTAATACCAACACAGTTACGTTGTTTCCACTAAAATAATGGAAGCAGGTGGTAATGAAACCCTCTTTATAATAAAATCCGATACTATCTCTTTTGTGGGTACTTTTTTTCCTAATAGGTTAATTATGTTATTCGAAGTTTATGTTTGTAACCAAATTTGGCCCAAGTAACTTTCAAAAAATAAAAAGAAGAATAGTACCAACAAAGATTGCAATTTTTCTTATTGTTGATCTTTGCTTACTGCTAGTAATTTTGTATTTTTTTCAATAAATTGTGAGTCATTTTATATTCGTATGAGACAGGCGGTTGGATAACAACTCGTTAACAGGTCCGGTACCAAGCAACCTCAATGGGCTTGCGCGTCTCTCAGAAATGTGAGTTGCTTCTTCTATGACATTTACAAGGAAACTTTTCATTCTTATTGCATAATTTCTGTCTTGTTGCTTTGTTATTATAAAGTTTCCCTTGTATGATGCACTATCATATCCCAGTCTTTGTAATAATATTTTTGTTACATTCCCAAACAAAAGAAAATAAGAAAACAAAAGGAAAGAAACAACTAGATAAGTGTACAATTTTATAGAAATATACCATCTTATTTTTGTGCTTGCAGATAGTTTCAGTGTTGCGACTCGTATGTGAAATATAGTTTCATTTTTTACAACAAGCCATAGGGTCTTTTCTTATCTAAAAAATAAGCTAATATTTTCCTAAAACCTTTCAAAATGTAAATTGTTAATTCTGCTCGTTATCTTGTTATCATTACAACTGTTTTTAATGAATGGTTTGTCAGTACCATTATATGCATGTTTGTTTTCTATTTTTGATCAGGCATCTCTCCGACAATCAGTTAAATGGAATGCTGCCAAATCTGACAGGAATGGATTCTCTTACTTTTGTGTAAGAAAATGTTCTCAAATTTCAACTCTATGACTAACACTAATCTGAACCCAGCTTGCTCTGGACCAATTGAAGGCGGTACTGTCCCAGTGCTGATGAGTTCTGGTCATCGATCTGATTAAATAGTTGATAAATTTACAGGGACATGAGCAGTAACTCTTTTGATTTGTCAGATGTGCCACCATGGTTCTCTTCATTGCCATCTTTAACTACGTTGTATGCATCTCTCTCTCTCTCTCTCTCTCTCACACACACACACACACACACACTTTCATGGAGCCTTTATGTACTTCAAGACATGTTTAGTTTTCTACAACAATATAGAATAACTACAAGTCTACAAAAATGCAGATACCTTGAGTACCTGAAAATAGGAGGGGAGTTGCCCCAGGCTCTGTTCAGCAGTTCTTCACTTCAAACTCTGTCAGTATTTTTTTGGTTTCAATCTCTAAAAGAAGTACAAGAAATCTGTGAAGTCAAATTTCTAGCTGAAAAATTGCATTCAATCTCATACTTCTTTATTTTGGCAATGCAGGAGGCTTCGGGATAATCGATTCAATGGAACCCTAAATATTGGCACAGACTATAGTAATCAGCTTCAATTAATTGATCTAACGAACAACAAAATCAACTCAGTTACAGTTGGTGGTGGTGGATACAGTAAACAACTAATGTGAGTGACTGCATTAATTTCATTATTTGGTCTCCATTGTAGTAAATTATCATTCAAGTGATGATGTTGACTCACAATGAAACCTCTCACATACGTGTTCTCCTAATAATTAAACTTTGAGGACTCAATCCCTGTTCAATCAAGTCAGGTCAGCTATTCCTATGCTGATCTGACAGCCATGTACTGGTAGCATCCAACATAGTCACTGATTTTATCAGTTGCTAGCAACTACTTTCAAAGAGATCACATGCCTAACAATGATGAGGAAAAGCGTCAGTGACCTACCTGACTTCTTTTTATAAGAAGTTATCACCAGATCTTCTACAAGGAAAATGCCTATTAAAATATCTCATTGTAATCTATGCGCCTTTTGATATTTCAGACTGATAGGAAACCCAGTGTGCAACCAAGGAAGCAGCATTCCATCATATTGCAAACAGACTGTATCTGCAACCCCCTCATACAACACATCAAAAAAATGCACAACTCTGCCGCCGATCTGTTCAAATGGCCAAAGTTTGAGCCCGAACTGCTACTGTGCCTATCCCTACAGTGGGACTCTTTTCTTCAGGTCACCGTCCTTCTCAGACCTCAGCAACAACACATACTACACAACACTCGAGACAAGCCTGAAGGCTAAGTTTCTACAGTATCAGCTGCCAGTGGATTCAATTTCACTTCAGAATGTTTTGATGGATTCAGCTGATAATCTTGAGATGAGCTTGGAAGTTTTCCCATATAATGAAACATATTTTAGCCAGGTGGATGTGACCTATATTGGGTTTATATTGAGTAATCAGACTTACAAGCCTCCAGCTATTTTCGGGCCATACTTTTTCATCGGGCAGCAATATACTATTTTTAGTGGTATATGTTCTCAACTTTTGTTTTATTGACTTGAATTTTGATTAGTAGATACACATCAGACTGACATAAATGAAAAGAATAAGTCGATGCTGCTTCAGATGGTTGCATTTAAAGTATATACTTCTGTTCTGTTGTAGTCATGCTGATCTTGCATTCACTGGTTTACAAGAAATTTTCATTCACTTCAATATTTCAGAATATTTCTAAAGGTTTGACAAAATAATAATTGCCTCCTGGTAGTGTATGCTTTGCCAAATGCTCTGTCTTGGTTTAAGGTATTAGGATGACAAACCTTAAGCATGTGCGATTTTGTTCCAAATATCCATTAGCCTCTATCTGGATGTTGGTCTTTCACCTGTTTATTGAATCACTATAAACTAGTTTTGATAATTTTTAATTGTTTTCCACTTTGTAGCTCCTTCTTCATCTTCGAAGAAATCAAACAGCCTACCAATTATTATTGGAGCAGCAGCTGGCGGAGTTCTTCTTTTAGTACTGATATGCCTTTGCATTTTTATCATAAGAAGGAAAAAAACCACACGACCTCAAGAAAAAAGCCAATCTTTTGGTATTGAAAATACATTTCAGTAATTGTAGTTGTAGATTATCAGGTGGGACCGTTCTCGACGAAATTCTAGTCCAGTGGTAAAACCTGAGAAAGTGAAATTCCTATATAATAAGACGTCCCTGCCAAAGACTAGATATTACAACTGACAAAATCACGAAATTGCAATTCCTTTGTAGCAATACATTCGGCAGAACAATAATTTAAATTTATGATTTTGTTGGTAGCCTCTTGGGACCCAAAGAGCAGTGGCAGCATCCCGCAGCTGAAAGGAGCAAGAATGTTTACATTTGAAGAAATCAAGAAATGCACCAGTAACTTCGCTGAAACAAATGAAATTGGTCAAGGAGGTTATGGCTTGGTAATTACTCATACTGTACCATTTGGGCTACTTATGAATTAAAACAAAATGAGGGCTAAATGAATAGGTAGATTCAATAGTCAAACATACACCATACCACTGCACAACAACTGAATCGCACGAAAAGCTGAATAATGCAAAACAGCACGAAACTAAGTATAGTTTTGAGCGAACCAGTTACATAAAGGGTTTAAGGCAGTGGGAAGAACTTCTCTTTATTATTATTTTATAGCATCTCAGTATCTTTTTTTTTTTCCTCCCCCGTGGTATCGACAGGTGTACAGAGGTACACTAGGCAATGGGCAGCTGGTAGCAGTGAAGCGGGCACAAGAGGGGTCATCACAAGGCAGCAACGAATTCAGAACAGAGATCGAGCTTCTCTCTAGAGTTCATCACAGAAATCTTGTCAGTCTTGTGGGCTTTTGTTTTGAGAAAGGTGAACAGATGCTGATCTATGAGTATGTGCCGAATGGTACTCTCAAGGACAGTCTATCAGGTAAGTCTTGTTTAAATTCTTGATTTTATAGTAAGTATGTACTGGCTGATGTCAGCTTCATTGTTGACGGAACGAAATACAGTCAGAATTTGAGCTTGACTGAACTTTCTCCACTTTTGTAGGTTTATATTGAAATTTCCTTTCCAATATATTAATTCTTGAATTCTCTCATGGTTTCTATTTACATTTATAAGATATATGAACAATATTGTAAAGGCAACTTTTAATTAAGTTTTATGCTTTTGTTTGTTTGTATAGGAAAATCTGGTGTCCATTTGGATTGGAGACGGCGACTTCGTATGGCCCTTGGTGCGGCAAAAGGCATTGCGTATTTGCATGAGCTGGCAGACCCACCAATAGTTCACAGAGACATAAAATCAAGCAATGTTCTGTTGGATGAAAACTTGAATGCTAAAGTTTCTGATTTTGGACTTTCTAAATCTCTCGGAGTTGACGGT
This sequence comes from x Bolboschoenoplectus mariqueter, assembly GCA_037678475.1. NCBI lineage: Eukaryota > Viridiplantae > Streptophyta > Magnoliopsida > Poales > Cyperaceae > x Bolboschoenoplectus > x Bolboschoenoplectus mariqueter. The sequence continues at coordinate 1,722,280 of CM075263.1, read as the reverse complement.
AAAGGTCAGATCACAACGCAAGTCAAAGGCACCATGGTTCGTTATTTTTCTATTTTTCTGTGTTTTATTTTGCTAGTTTGTGGTCACAATATTTCATGCTTCCTCCATATCAGAAGCAAGAAACACATGAAGATGTCCTTCTGGGGAATAGGATATATTTGAAAATAGCCAAAATTGACAACTATATTTCAAGTTTGTTTAATTTGAGAATAATTTAATCACTAATCCGATGCCACTAGAATCTAAGTTTTTTTTTTTTTAAAAAAAAAAACCACATGATAGAAAACTAGTTTCAAATTTGATACCCAGTTTTTCTAAATAATAGAGAAGTTATTTATGATCTTAATTTGTTAATTTGATGAGTGTGGTATGAACTTGTGTTGACGTCAAATTTATTTGTTGTGAAAATAGTTTATCCATCCTCTTCACAAGTGCATCCCTTTTTTTGTAACCCTATTCTTACTGTTTTTCTCAAGAAAAGGAGAGGATATTTTGCAGTTTTTTCAGGGCACATGAAGAAATATCCAATTCTTCTTGCTTTCTGTTTAATAATTGATCATTAATCTCAAAAAAAATTAATGAATGTTCTTGTTTATATTTTTGCAGGGATATTTAGACCCGGAATATTACATGACCCAACAATTAACGGATAAAAGCGATGTATATAGCTTTGGTGTCTTGCTTCTAGAGTTAATTACTGGCAAGAAGCCCCTAGAGCGGGGTCGCTACATTGTCAGAGAAGTCAAATCTCTTTCTGACCGGTCAATGGATCTATGCAACCTCAAAAGCCTTCTTGACCCATCACTTGGTCTGACGACCTCAGTCGGTGGGTTCGAGCAGTACGTCAGTTTGGCACTACGCTGTGTGGATGAGACCAGTGCTGACCGGCCAACAATGAGTGAGGTCGTTAACGAGCTAGAGAAGATCATGCAACAAGCAGGTATAAATCCGAGTTCAGCATCTAACTCAAGTGTTGTCGGGTCTACTGGTACCCCTGTTCGACACCCATATGAAGGTGATGTGCAGTTTGATTATAGTGGTGACACAGCTTATCCTGGAGTTGAGCCCAAGTAATAATCCTGTTCTAAAAGGAGTTCGCAAAGCTTTTGGGCGATTGTAAAAATGTACAATGTAATTTGTTATTATTCTTGTATGGCCTTGTACTTTGTTTATATTTGAAGATTAAGAGCTTGAGACAGTTAAACATTTATATTGTACAGTCAAGACTACTGTGCAGACTAGAGATTGAAAAACCTTACTTTCTAGTGCTTTTGATTTGCCCCCTTTTCTAGTGACTTATCCTTGCTTGCATGTATTACATCTGCTATCTTGTAATATGATTTATAATGATGTTAGGCGAACCTTCTATATTATTCAGAATTTTGTTTTTAAATAGATTGATGATTGTTATGGTAACATTCTGTCTCATGGTCTACAATATGGTTCTCACTATACATTTGTTATCATTTTTATTTTTTGTGTTGTCTTGTGTTTTATAATTTATTTTGGTTCAAGTAATCCAGTCTTCTTAATCATTTTACTGCTTCATAATCATTTTGATGCCCATCCAAAATGTTAGAGGATTAAAAATAAAAAAAAATTAAACACAGCCAAACTCTATTTAATATGTTGGGGGTAAAAATAGAAAAACAGGGCTATCTTTTTTTCTATTCTATCAGAGCTAGCAAGCATCCATCAAAACAAGCTTTAAATATAGCGTATTTACTCATATACAGGTAAAACTTACATAAATTTTTCTTTCCTTAATTATCTTCACAGATTGCTTCGCTGGTCGGACAGTCCTGCGCTAATTTCTTAAGATTCTCTATGATCATGACCAGCTTTGTGTTGTGCCGATTGACGAAGAATCTTGGCAACCATCCAGCCGGATCTAGCTGCAAAGAAAAATTTTAAAATTCCACTAAACATGCACTTGAAAAATAACATTTTATTATCAGGCTTGTATTGAGCAGGTACTATTTCAACAAATTGATACACTATCATGTTAATCCGATTGATTTGTGCTAAACTGAGGCAATTAAATTATTCCCTATATCATACAGATCTGAAGGAATTTCCAAAGATTCATAAAATTAGTTTTTACCAGCTAGTACCTAACCAGTTCTCCTTATGTGCGCTGGCTATCATAGACTGATACCATTCAGAGAAATCTGGCTTCCGAATACTGTGACTTCTCCTTTTATCTTTTTCTCATGAATTGAATATATACCTTATATAATTAAGAGATTATAAACATTTACCTGAATAACATAGGTGACAATGCAAGAATCATCCTGAAGTTTCTCAACCACCCATCCAGACTGCAATAATAGCCCCCTTATGGAGTTGTTTTTCTTTGGTAGCAATCCCGCCGCTATCTCCTTTGGTAGAGATGCTACTGCCACTACCTTCATTTACACACATAACGAATCACTTGGTTACTATGTATGTAGACTAATTGCTTGTTAGTTTTGGGTTTTGTTGCTCATTGTGTACCAGTTTGGCTAATCTTTCTTTTCCTTTGCTCTCTTTATTTAAGAATGCTAACTGGAAATGGTCTAAAAAATGATCTGAGATAATGAAAGCAATAGTTTCTTTTAGAAAAACAAAAGGATAATTCATTATGTCTCTGATAGCTACTGGTACAGGTAAAAATAGAACTGTATACAAAACCTTATAAACTGAAAAATGAAAATAGTTAATGCATCCAAAAGCAAAATACTATTTGGGAATACTTCTTTCAATAAATGCATGGTTTTGAATTATATTTTATTCTAATTTCCCATTTGAATTGTTGACATAGAGGTGAGTATATAGGAAAAAAATGAGGTCGAGTAATTACCAGAGTACCATCATCCATGGTCTCCCGGCGCTCATAAACAACAAATTCTCGGTTCTTGAATAACGGTTTGGAGGCATCACCAAATTTAAGGTGGATAATGCTCAAATTTTCTCCTAGGTCCTTTATGTACTTGGCTTCCACCAAATCTGAATCCCATTGCTGTACTCAAAACATTCATGAAATCATTTACATTAGTTGACCCTCATGTGTAATCATGAATTTACGTATGGAAATTAAGTTAACAATTGAGTTTCCACAAAAAAGGAAATATTCTGGTAACAAGTTTAATACACACTGTGCCAAGTACCAGCTTAAGTTATATCAGTAGTCAGGATGGTACTGGTACAGAGAGGTACTGTTCTGGTAATCCTTGTACAATTCATAAATTTGACAGAAAATTCAGTACAGAATTGTATATGGAACAAACTCAATTAATTATGTGTCAGATAAAGGCAACTACATTCAGTACTATAATTCAGATTGGAAATAAATTAGAAGAACAAATGCAGGACCATCTGCTTATAACAGCTGAACTCAAACAACCTGAACAAAATTTTAAATTGGGTTTGTGCAAACTTCAAAGCTTCAAAGGTTTGGTCTGCTTACTCTCTCTGGTCCAACAATAAATTTCTCCAGTGTAAAGTGTGTAACATTTTGTTTAATTGAGCACGTGCTTGCCATGTGCGCCCACATGCATGCAAACGAATCAAAACCTCTCCTTTTGTATCATGCCAATTTAATTAGCTGTCGTTGTTTAAGTTTTAAAATTCCTCGTATGAATATATATGGCATTCTGACATGTCATGTGATCTAGTGCTACACGTTTGTTGTGTTCTTGGAGAGTATCAAAGGACCAAATTAATGGAAAGTTAAAATATTATTTTCAATATAATTATATATTTTAAATTTTTTTGAGAGGCTGAATGTAAAATAATTACAGTAAAAATATTTTAAATTCTTAATACATATAACTAATTTTTAAAATTTTTGAGAAGTTTGCAGTCCTTTCCGGTCTCCACTAAGCTCCACCCCTCTTCTTGGTATGATTAAGTTTGACCATTTCAACTCAATTATTTTCATTTTTTAATCTCTCAGCCTGTTTAGGATTTACTCTGTTCTGAAACAATGCTAAAATGTTTGCATTCTTTAATTTTCTTTTCTCCACCCTTCCAATTTAATTATTCAAGAAAACCAAACAAAACCTCTATTAACTATGGAAATAAATATAAGGACACTAAAGTTTTATTTTTTTTCTATTAATTCCAAAAAACAAAGAACATAATTCATCATTTGAAGGTGGGGCCTAGAGAATTAATGGCATCAAATTGCTAGCATTTTCTAGTACAAAATATCTAGAAAACAGCAAGGTGTACCTCATTTGGGAATAGATCCATAAATGAAAAAATTAAGGTTGATTTTACTAATATTAAGCAAGGATTACCAGTAAATTTTTCACAAATGAAATTTAACATGCAGCTATTTTAACAAAACTATTCTCTTTTTAATTAGATGCTTGCAACTTCTAAGTCAAGCTTTGAAAAAAGCCAAAAAGAAAGAAAAACAAAAGAGAGAAAAAGGAACAAATAAATAAAGAAAGAAAGGCCTTCTATAATTTCATACAAAGTACTTAGCAGAGGATCCTAAAACCAGGCCCCACCTCTAGAAACTTATCTTAATAAATAGAGACTTTTTAAGTACTTTCTTTGTGCATGCAGTCTGTAGCATCTAAATTGGGACTCGTGCATGTTGAATTAAATTAAACTACTTAATTAACTAATTAATTTTGAGCTAATTCAAGTTTACTGGTAACATTATTTTTTTGCACGCCTGTTCTCCTCTCATGCATGCACAATTGCATACATATATAATATACACAAGGAAGCTTGTTAATTGAGAAAATTTCACATGGTATTGCATACATCCATCCACAGTTTGTGTCGTGTGCTAAAAGGAAATACATTAATTTATTTTAGGAGGCATCTCTGTATAAGTTAGCAGGCTAAATGATAATTTGGAATTTTGGATCTCTACTTTGAGCTCGAGATTTCATGTTTTAATTAATCCTTGGACTGACTTGTGACACGGCGACAAATTTGCTAAAACTAATGTGCCTCTTAATTCTTGAAAAATGGACAAAGAGCTTGGAATTTAATGTAGAGATCTTTTGTCAAGTGTTTCATATTGTCCTTCTGCATGGTTGGTATTTTCATACCATATATAATTATTTATAACAACCAAACATGCCAAAGTTCTATTGACTGTTTGTTGCCACACCATGTGGTACTTGGCATCAGCTACAGAAAACCTTGACTCACAGGATGAGTAGCTATGGTCAAACCGATCCAATCTTTCTTTTTTATGAAAAATAGTTTCTTCTATTAATTAATTATTACCAAATCTATGGGAGTACAAGCAGTTCAGCAAACTATCTATTTACCTATCTATCTATCTATCTATCTATCTATCTATCTATCTATCTATCTATCTATGACCTATATTTGTAGGTGCATGAATTTCCGACCTAAGTACATTTTTCCGCTTGCCCTAATTAATATGTGATCTTAATTACATTTAGAATGCAAAAGGTTTGGTGAGATAGTTGAAAAAGGATATTTCATATATAGATTATTCGTTGTCACTTCTGTAAATTATAAAGATGGATTACATTTGTTATAATTGTAAAATTATTTGATCATATATTAAAATTCGATAAAACTGATTATTGTTAAATTTTTTAAATTACTTGACGGATAACTAATTAATAGACAACATATATTACAAGTTGTCATCATAATCAAGTAATAAATTGATTATCAATAGGACCTCTCTCTTAATTAAATTGGATTACTATTCCTCTAATTATCTCAACAAGTACTTTGGAAAAGACACAACACAACAGAAGAAAGAACCTGAAATTTTTGTTATACCCTAATTTCAGAGTAAACCAATAAAAATAAATAAAAATTAAGTTAGATATATACATGTAATGTAATAGGCTCTCAAAATTAGTATATCAATGTACCTTAGCAGCATCTATGGCATTGGCTACTGTGATAAATTGTTGCGGCGAGACCGACTGTAGAAGCCACCTGCTCCGGAAGACATGCAGAGCTCCTGACCGCCTTTTCGATATCTCAACACCATTCTCAAATGCCAATACCTTCCATCCATCGTCTCCGATTTCTCGGCTTGAGTCGGAAGCTGACAGGAGCTCCTGTATGCAGCTCTCGCTTGCGTATGACACGTACCTCCGTAGTGAATCTTCGCTAATCGACCTTTGGATGGATAGATATAAATGCAAGTTAAATATATGTTGCCAGAACATTGAAACTTTTTTAGGTAAAAGGTGTGTGTTAATATCTTCAGAAAATTATATAGTGCTCAAGAAAATGAAATAGTTTTGATGTTATGTGTTAACCTTAATTTAATTTTCAGCATACTATTAATTGATCTTTTCAAAGTGCTCCTTCTATTAACAACATACATATATCAAACAAAAAATACATTATGAAACTGCAAGTTCCTGATCATGGGGTAGACATTAGACAAAAACAAATCTTCTACTTAAATTATTGCAAAGAAATATATATATATATATAATTACGAAGAAGGAAATTAATATATAAAAAGGAAAGGGAAAACTTACCAGGATCTGATACAAGGAGAAGGAGAGCTTGGAATGCTCATGGTGACATGAAGAGGAGTACAGCTATAAATGCATTGGGCTTCTAAGTATATATATATATATATGAGACTTCATGTATAAGATTAAGATGAAAGAAATTATATATACGGTGTGGGAACATGATACTTAATTTAAGAGAGAGAGAGAGAGAGATGGGCTCGGTGGCGTTATTGGTGCACATGCTCATGACATGCATCTGACACAGAGAGACACTATCCATGGATCATGATTGGGCTGGCACGTGCTAGCTACCATGCATGTATGATGTATACAGGATATATATATATATATATATATATATATACCCGAAAAATAAATACAAGTATTACGAGATGAAGGGACTTATTTAATGAACAACACTAAATTTATTTCATTGGATTTCAAACAAAACTAAACTGTTGGTTTTATCTTACATTAATTATAACAAGGATCATTAATTGAAAAACATCTCCAAATTAATAATATGATGTTTTACAGATCAGAACTAATTTTTAATAATAGATCGAGTTGAGTATCTTTTATGAAAGAAAATTTGTTACAATCTTTGATCATTAGATTTACATATTAAATGAAAACTATGTATTTTTTAGTAGTTATAACAATGTACTTCATCCGGACTACTTGTTTACACACTGGGCGTGTTTATATTATTTTTGATAAATGTTTATACTTTATATCATTGGAAATAAAAAAAATCTAAATGTTGTGTGTTTACTAATTTGATTGAATATTTGATTTGAACTTTCTTATAATCATTTATAAAAGAAATGATGAAGTTTATGTACTAGGTATAAATACATGTGAATGAAGATATGAACATGTTAGGCATAATTGCTACTTCTAAAATGCAGATATGAGACGTAGAATATAGAATATAAGAATAATTTTGCTTTACTTTTGTTAGTGGATAAACTAAAGCGACCAACTCTTTTTTTAACAAACTTTTTCATTACATTTATCATATTAAACTTTAATCATAAAATGTATGTTTAAGGTATGATGTACATAAAAATTTTGGATGCTTTTTATGGTTTATCCTATAAACAATTGATATATGTATGCACCAAAAATTATAATATTTAACTTTAGTTTAGTACAAATTCAAGAATTATTCAGGTTGCAATCAATACATGTATTTTTTTTCCTTTTAATTAAGTACATATATAATGAGCTCTAAATTTTTATAATTAGCATTTAAAATATAAAATTTGAATGACCAACCCAATTAAATAAAATTATTCATGATGTTTCAAGAAAAAGTTATCATTTGTTCTTTTATTTGAAAAACATTATTTAGAAAATTGGTAACAGTAGTCATGAGTTATTTGTCAAATAAATCTTCGTTGTTAAAAAACTAATTTCCATTAATTAAAAGTAGATTCAAAATTGTATAAGGTACAATATTTGATCAAATAGCAGAATTCAGGCATATATATTATAAGAAAAGAATATCAAATAAAAATAAATATATGACTGATGAAATGATAGTGCATGTGCGTTGGATTATTTTGGTATGGCCATATTTAAGTTTTTCTAAAAATACATCATCAAAAAGAAAATTCCATCACATGAAACAATTTTTCTAAATTTTTATCTTAACAACTAAATAAGAAAAAAAACCCTCATTTTCACAGACCAGTTGTGATAAAATAATTGCTAGGTGACAAGAATTTGTTGGTTGTTCGCTCTTCGCTGTTGATGAATATATAACTTGGAGATACAAAAGCAAAGAGTTGAAACCAAAGTGCTTAAAGAAATTATTCTTTTGTTAAAAGAGGAAGAGGAGGTCACATGGAGTGTTGGTTTGAAGGAGAAGGGATTAGATTTTAGTACTCAGGCAAGGGAACTGGCTAGCTTTGAAGCAATGTAACAAGTACCTGTACCACACATGCAAGTTCATCTTTCTTTTTATCAAAAGGTATTAATTAGTTGATTATTAATTATTACTAGATACCTTAAAGTGGGGTTGGTGGAATAACACACCAAAATGTCACAGTGTGTAACAAATAATTGCTCTAGAAACAACCATACATGTGGGTCCCTATGGTTGGTGACTCGGCACACTAAGTTACAACCTTTGATGGCCACAGAAGATCGAAGTTGCAATAGCATGCAAAGAAATATTCAAAAGGAATTGGTCCTACATGGCAGGAAGTAGGATGGCCACATCAGCTCATGGCATGGTGACATGTGCTGTGTATAATTTGACCTTCCTTTGTTTTGAATTTATATATTTATATATCATAATATAGTCGGTTTTGGAATGGAATAGTGGTCACCATTTCTCAACTTCCTTTTTGCTACATTTTTACTTAACACGTTGACATATATACATTATGACAAAAAATAGTGGGGGAAAAGTGGTCCAATGAAATTTCTTTTTTCTGTCCGAATTTATATGGGTTAGATGCAAACAATAATTTTTGTGTAATAATTTTAATTGCATATAAAATTTCCTTCAAATTTCATTTAGTATTTTTTTTTAGAAGAATAACCATATGTATATTTAAAAGATAAATTATCATGTACAATTCTTACAGTAAAAAAAAAAGATCAACCTTGTATTAGATGAAATCTGAGCAAAATTTTTGAACAATAGCATGCAACTTTCATAAATTTTTAAAAGAACGTTAAAAGTAGATAAGTGAACTATAAATATGAACGTAAATTATAATTTGACAAAATTGAACTTCTTAACCAGCTTGATGTTTAGAAATCTAATTTATGATTGACTTGGATAAAATAACAGAGGATACATTACGCGACAATATATGATTATTTTGACAATCTTAATTCTTAACAATGAATTTTAAAAAAAATCAAATGAAATTGGAAATTAACAAGTAAATGTATAAATATATTATGGAGTATGGAGGAAGAAGATCTTGAGTTGTGGGCCCCAGCAACAGAGGCAGAATCACAAGATAAATGAGAGGGGTGCCTTGGGTCCCACTGGCAGCAAAGAGGAGGCCCCCAGCTGTAAGCATCAATGAGAGACAATACTCTCAATTATCATCCTTGGACTCGGTTCTTGAAGACCACCAACACACCAATTTAAATTAAATGAGAAAGGAGGAGTGTGCGCCAAATGCATCCAAGTTCTTCTATTCTTAATTGTTTTCGCTGGGAACTATGCTTGGGGAGACGAGAGGACGCCATTATTTGAGAGCGTCCTTTTAAACCAGTGGCCGCCATTAATCGATGGCGTCCTCTTAAGTTTATGGACGCCGTTAATTAATGGCGTTCGTCTCAAATACAATGGACGTTAGCGTCTGTTTTAGAACTCGAAATCCGAATCTAAGAGGCTTAGCATTAAATATTTTTGAGAGTTTAATAATAAAAAATTCGGCAATTTAAATATTATTTTGATGATATGCAAAAAAAAATTGTTAATTTCATATAGTCAAAAATTCATGATGTATAGTAAAATATATATCAAAATTCATCACATTTTATAGAAATAATATAGATCTGTCTATAAAATGGGATTTTAAATTAAAGCTTTTTTTTAATTGGCAAGATAATCAAAATAAAGAATTCTCAAGTAATCCACCTCTTATTATTTTTACTAAGATTAAGTTAATAAACCAACAAATCAACAAATATGAGAATCACAAGTTTTGGTTAGGAAATATCATATTTTTAAAGTTTGATAAATAAAGTAAGACATCTTTTGTGTACACACAATTATTCAAATAATAATTTTCTACACTGTAATTAGGGGAACGAGCATAAAAAGATCAGCCAAAAAGTGTGATTTAATATGCCTTGAGAATCAATACCAAAACCCTTTAAACTTTAAAGTTTTTATTCCCTTTCAAGTAATCTTCAATCAATATTTATTGAGAATCAGTTTTTAATTTAGTGATTAAGATAATATTTTTTATATGAGAGATCATAGGTTAGAAATTCAATTGAAAATTTTCTTGTAAATTGGAAAGTTTGACTTTCATTTTATCTAAAAAAATAAATATTGTTTTCATATATGTGGACGGATGTTATTACTTACTTTTATACAAATCGTCATTTTTCATGTAAAAAAATTCACTCAGACCTAATTTATTTTTCACAATTTTGTTTTTATATATAAAAAATTTTGTAAATCATTTCATGGAATCCTACGGCTATGAATTTTTTTTTATAGAATTCATATCTTATACTATCTTTTATTTGATATGATCAATTTTGATCTCTTTACAAAACATATTTACACTAGTGAATTAAGCTCAAATCTTTTTAAGGTCATATATATGCTTCCATTTATAACAATTTTTTTTTGTGGTGAGAGGAAATTAGGGGACCAAAAAAGAGAACGTAAGAGTTCAAAATCATTTAAAATCTTTGGTTAATTAAGCAAGGAGATAGATAGATTGTGGGATAAGAAATCAATTAAAATTATCTGGTCTAAGAGTTGACATAAAGTAATAATCAAAGTCAAATTGAGCACTGTCAGATATCTGACAAGAATGCATGCTATTGCTAGCTTTAATTATATCTCTTAATTATATCCCATAATAATTAATTAATTAACCTCAGATGCTTGTTGTAAAATGATGAAACATGATACAAACGTACACAAATACTTGAATTGAATCAATTAGAAAGTGTCTTTGAAATCCCTTTTCAAATACATGACCGTTGGAGTGTTTGGAGTAGAATATATATAATCAATTAATATTTTTTATGTCTGATTTACTTTTTCTTTTTCACTAGAAAAAACATGGTTTATCTTCGCTTAATCCTTAAATTTTGTTTCCCCTACTTCCTTTAACTTTAAGCGAAAATCTCATTTCATTTTACAAAATAAAAAATAGTACAAATAGTAAGGCACAATCAATCTTGACTTGAGAATTGAAAAATAATAAAAAAAAAAGGATAGAACAAGCTTTACTGCAATCCATTTAAAAAATTTATTATATTAAATATACATAAAATCATAAATTCCTTTACACAAGCACTCTGATCTTGTGGCATTACAGAATGGGTCTGATGTATGGATCAATGATATGGTTATTAATTTGAGCATGGAGATTCCCCTCAACCTACCTACCTATACAACTAGCTCCAAGTGGATATAATTCAACTATCATAAGTTGCATATTTGTATGCTATTGCATGCAGGATCATGGGTCTTTTTAATGTTAGTATAGAGAATGGCAAAGCGCCAACCTAGACCATTTGAGATGAAACAAGGAATTTTTTACTATTTTAAGTGTTAAAATTGAATGTTATTCTGTTATTCAACTAATGGGTTTGAAATAGCCTTTTCTGAATATAAATTTATTTTATTATTCCATTCCGGAATAGAGGTGCCAAACAAACCCTAGTGTGATGTATAGTAAATTTCATCTGTTGAAAGGAATTTCAGGGGAGGGGGGGGGGACAGACAATTTGACGTCTATCAAATCAAATTTGAATTCAATGAGTATCCTATATCATCAGATCATCAAACTTCATATTTTAGATGAATATTAGAACTTCGGAGTGAAATTCTCATGTAAATCTTGATGCTTACGAACAGAGTACTTTGTTCAGATCACCCCCTCGCTCCTCATGCTGCAAAGCTGAAATGTTACCAAATTCAGTATTATTTGGCTACCTTTCCTTTTTTTTCCCTTTTTACTGTCCTCAAATTAGTTTTTCACGTCTACTTTGTTTATTCTAAAAGAAATTAAATTTTCTTTAAAAAGGTTCAAATACAACTCAGGACTGAAACTTAATACATTATAAGTTTGAAATTTGATCCCTATCTCATTTGAAAAAAAAAAGAAAAAAAAAGGAAAAAAAAGGTAAACTGATACCATAACAATCCAGCATAGCAGTACTTTTTGTGGGGAGACCATAGACATGGAGACGAATATATCAATTGCTACTAGTGTTAGATAAATAAAATAAAAAATGAAACAAGAGAAAAAGTGCCATGTTGGAAACGAAATTTACACACCACAAATGGGGTTGTCTCCTCTTGCACTCAAGAGAACAACACATTGGGCCAGAAAAGGCCCCAATTAAACACTTAAAAGAGATAGCTACAAATTGTGTCTACAACAAAACATCTAATCTAATCTAACAATTGATCACTAGATATGTTCATGTCTAAGTCTAATTGCCAATTAATAACCGCAATAATGTATAAATTATGTAATGGAAGGTGGTTAAAGTTACATGCGTGATTGTCCGTGTAGTGTTGATTTGCTTATATAATTGCATTTTTGGCCTACAAGGCTACAAACAAAGGAATATTATTTTTTTATCTTGGGAATAATGCGAATATTTCTTCACTCAAGGCATGGATTTCATATGTCATATAGAATCAAATTGATTAGAATGAAATAATTAATTCTTCAATAAATTAATCTTGTACAATACAAAATCTAAATTTTCTAATTTTTGACATCAATACATTTTTCGAAACATAAAATAACACCTATTCTAAAAATCGAGATCATGCTATATTAAAAGTGTGGAATAAATTAGATCAATTGTGATGTTATCCTACTTATTTTACATGTTTGGTAAATTAGTAATTTTGATTCTTAGAAAGATTATTACAAGATTTGATAGTAGACTATGCTGATCTTAGTATGTTGTGTGAAACTCTACATAGTGTTTGCTATTAATATTTTTGGCTTAAATAAATCTTAGATGTTCGTATATATATGATTGATATCATCTATACATAGATGTTTGAAAATTTTCTTTTATTGGAGTGTGTTAAGATTTCTGTGGGGCTAATCCATTATCTATTATTAATTACAATTATTCTTAAATTAAATTAAATTGTTCTCTAAAGGTTTTTTTTTGTTTTTTTTTTTTGGGTGGGGGGGGTGGGGGGGCGCTTAAGAGGTCACAGACGGGGATGCAAAATGAACCGTCGGATGCATAATCAACGGTTCAAGATGGCATCATTTGACCATTCGAGATAGAACCCAATCTCTGCCACTCGCTCGCGAAAAACCCTAATTCTCTCTCTCTCGCTCTCTCGCTCTCTTTCTCTCTTCCACTACTGCACTTCTGAGCCGCCGCCGCCGCCGCCGCCAGAAATTAGGGTTTTGCGACCCTTCCTAGAGGCGCGCCCTCTGGCGCTATCGTTCGGCGAATCCCCCATCGCCGGAGACATAGCTGGTATGCTCCTCGCTTTCTCTTTTTCTTTCGTAGTATAGTTCAAGTTCTTGATTAGCTGTTATACCATAGGTGTTATTTTCTTTCTGCTCTCAAATTGTGATTGCTTTTGTTAGTTTGTAAAGCCAATGTCAAAAGTTAAAGCTTTGTCAATTACCTAAACCTCTTTATTTTCCCTTTACTCGTAACGGCTGAAGCTGGTACCGATATATACCAGTTTCAGTTGTTTTTGGTACCAAGTTTTCAGAATTGAATGCTCAATTCTACATATCCTATTTTATCTGATCAATATTAATTGATAATTGTGTTGCATCTCGAAAGAAAGCTTTATTATTTATTCATTGCTGATCATCAATTGTGAATCTCAGATATTCAATTTATGCAAGAAACAGGAACCTAATGGCTCCAACACAATCTTTGGAAGAAGTTGAAAAGGCACCAAAACCAACCTTGTTGCCGAAGCTCAAAGCCGAGCCAACAATTATACATCTGGTCGATGCCCCCACGAATAAGCCACAGCAACCATTTATTAATAGCTGCCAGGATCGAGCATTAAATGCTGAAACGACAGATTCTTTCAGTGACCAAGTGGTAGATATTCTCAATGGCACAGCAGAAAGGGCTTTGACTCCAGTGAAAGAGGAAGAAGACCTAAATGCAACCGAGTTCTCCAGTTCTTTCGGTGACACATTGTCAGGTTCATGTAGTGAAATGAACCCAGAAATGAGTGACAGTGAGGTTGAGTCACCCTTTGCTCGACCTAATGTCGATGCCACTTTCTCAGATTGTGTTACTAAACAATTCAAGTAAGTTTCTTCCGAAAGAAAACATTGTGGTCTGGGAATCCAGAAATTAGATTAACATTATACAATTTTGTCACATGCTTGTATTGGCTTTTTGAGGTTTGATCATTGTAATGAAAAAGTATGATTCTTGAATAGTTGACAAATTTGCTGTCAACTTGAACAATTTCATGCGTCCCATTTGAACTAGAACAAGCCAAGCAAATCTGAGCTTGTGTTCAAACTTGAACTACAAATCAATCTTCATTTTATCAACAGGAAATTTGTTTGAGCCATTTTTGCATGATCTTTTATTACTGTTAATTTTCGAAAGAATTAAAAACCATGTTGTACTATTTGTTAAGAAGTGTTAGGTGCAAATGAGCAATGTGCTGATGCTTCTAAACACTTCTGCTGATTGCAAAGAGGCAAAACGAATTATATTTAGAAGCAAAATGCCCTTATGATTTTCTTTTTGCGAACTAGTTTCTTTTCGTATTTAAAAATGTTTTGTGCAATTGAATAATTAACCAACTGAACCTTCAGATATCTTTCTGAATGGGAATGATGTTTATATATTCTGCATTTCATTGTGCAAAACATTGATAGCAGTTATCAGACCCTGCTCTAAAGGGATGGTTAATATTGTGTTTACTTTATTAATATGAGAAGTACAGGGTATTACTTGAAAGCATTTTGTGTAATTTGATTAAACCTTGCAAATTTTTTGGACTAAAAGATGTTTCAAACCACAGCAAGAAAAAGGTGACGGCACACTGGAGGAAGTTTATCAGCCCACTGATGTGGCGGTGTCAGTGGCTTGAACTACGTATCAAAGAGATTCAGAACCAGGCTTCAAGATATGACAAGGAACTTGCAATGCTAAAGCATGAGAAGGCCCTGCATGCAACAATTATTGAACTTGACAACTCTTGTTCACGGGTTGTGCCTCTTTCATCTAGGTGTCGCAATAAAAAGGCCATGAAGAGGAGAAAAAGAAAGAAAGAGGAAGAGACAGTGGATGGCATGTCTTATATGACTGACCACACTATATTCTCATACTATGGTACTTGTTTTGTTCTTTTTAGGGTGTTAATTCAATCATTTTCCAAGTGTTTGCTTATATAACCTACAAGTAGGTAAGGGTGGCATCAGGTGATATGAGGTCAGGTTGATGTTAATGTCTTTATTTGAAGAGTTCTGAGACTAGAGATAGTTACCTAGTTATATCAGAGGATGTGGAGCAGATAGTGCTTTAGATGTGCCATATACATGCAAATCTAGGGGCATCTGGGGTCGTATGTGCAGAAGTTTGGGCAAATCATTTTAATCTTATTTGGGGTTTTTCTCTGCAGAAAACAAGCGATCAGAAACAGATGGCCATTCTGTTGACGATGACTGTGGTGACCAAGGTACTTTAATCAGTTTTAATTAGAGTAATGCTCTTGTTAGTATCATTTTTTTATGTTTCTATTGTTAATTTTTTATTATTTACTAAAAATAACTAATATTATTCTTAGTTGATGAGACCTTGAGAGGCAACGACGATACAGACTGGCTCTATGGCACCAGACCAGGAAGTTCTCTAGAAAAGCTCCTCTTAAAGATTGACACTGTGGAATCCCGTGTTTCTAACCTCAAATCCCACCTAAACAAGGCCGCAACCAAGAAGACGAAGAAACCATCTGGCTTGGCTAGCATAACCTTACCGGGAGCCAACAACTATGCAATTCAAAGTCCAAGCTGTTCGCCTGGTAAAAATAGAGACCTTGTATCATTAATCCGTCCTGATAATGGGTCTGATGATGACATGGCAGAAGCAGTCTTGCCTGGAAGTGCTGTTTCAAGTTATGGTGATGCGACTGATTTGGGGATTATTGAGACCACAAGCAGGTGCCCTTTTTCTGCTGCTGACATGGCTCTGGACCCACATCAGATCCCAGACTTTTGCAAAGAAGAAGTATGTGCCTTTGCTCCTTTTTATTAAAAATCTATGATTAGGAAGAAAGGTTCTTACATTTTGTATAATTTTGAAAACCTCTAGAGAGATTGTAGATTTTCCTAAAATATATCACAAGTATTGGCCGTACCATTCCCTTCCCTAACTTGTAATTTCAAAAGATTTCCAGATTGCTTTATGGTTGTTATTTATCTCTACATTAAGTTAATTGATGGCAAACAGTAATGTGGGTGCTTTTTAATAAGTTCAAGGTACAGTGTATAATTAGTTATTGTGATTTAGAGGGAATAAGACATTTTTTATATCGCTGGGGTTATACAATGTGTTTATGGCTCTATTAATAAAATACATCTTGATATATACGTAGAATGCTGAAGATGTTCTCATAGACAACCAAGTTTTAGCTGAAGAACAATACCAGAATTTTGAAAAGGTTGCAGCAGTAGCACCAGAAGTACACCATGTCTCTGTGGTGAAGACAGAGGCAACACCGGTCTCAGAAGAGGAGAGCACGGCTCCCTGTCGATCATCAGGCCTGAAAGAAGTACAGATCAGCAGTCTTCAGAAAGAGCTGAACCTGAAATCATGTTACACTGGCAAGAGACGAGGAAGGAAACCGAAAAAGATGCAGAAGAAGCAGCAGCTGAAGAAACGCAAGAAAACCAGTATTGGTTCAGGGGCAACAACTTCAGGACTGTGGAGGAGTGAGAGGATAAAAAAACCTAAAATTAGAGACTAGGGTTTTGGTATTGTCAGAGATTTTGAGTTAGTATCCTATGTGGATGGCATTAGTTGTTCATGTGTGACTTGCAGTATAGATAGACTATGGAGATAGAATTACTGTTACTTGTGGGGGCATGCTAATTATGTTAGTTGTGTAAAAGCTTGTTACCTGCTTAATTTTGAAAATGTCCTGAAGAGTTGAGATATTTTGTCTGTGGTAGGATTGTCTGTTTATGGGTAATTTTATGTTTTATTGCTCTTGCCCTTGTTCTATTTCAATTCTTAAACTTTGTGGCAAATCTAATTATGGATGAGCAGTTATGGTGATGTTACGACTTTCGATTGCCTTCTTGTCAACTGGAGATCTGTAAGGTTCTTTTAGAAGTTGTGTATCGATCTTCAGAGTTTGTGGGGTTTAGTCAAATAGAGAATCAAGTTCAAGCTTTTAAAAGAAATGAAGAATGGAAAATAAATAATCATATTTCTATCAACCATGGAAAATAGAACATGAATGAATAATCAAAATGATATTCATGATAAGTACAAGAATCAAAACGGAACCATCTATTACTTTGTTTATACAACCTTGTAAAATTGTACTTGGTTTTCAATTAAGGATACAAGAATCGCAGCTAAAAAAATTAATTTCTATCACCCCCAGAAATTACTACCACTAAAGAAATAATGGTGAATCTCCTTTTGGAATTTAAATTAAGCTTTTGTCTTGACCTCTTTTATTCCACTATACTCTCTGACCAACCAAGCCAACCCCTCTACATCCTTCTTTCTCTCCCAAGCTCTCTTTCTCTCCTGGTAAGCTCTATTCCAACTATCTGTCAAAATCCTCACCTCCTTCCCTTCTTCAGTGATCTCCAAAACCTCAGGCACACCATCCCCACACCCCTTTGACAAACCCACATCAACCCTAACTGCCTGGTCCCCACACACCGCATTAATCCCTTCAGTCTGTATTGTGTGCCCCATCACCATTCTTCTAGCTCCCGGTATCAAACTGAGGACCTCTTCAAGATTTTTACAATCACAACTAAAACCATCTGAGAATGCTCTTAACCAAACCACCGCGTCCCGCTCAAACACAAACATCGGTTGTTTAGGTTCATTTACAGTCATCCAATTTCTCACATCTCGATTAATTCTGTCCAGACCATATGCTACATGCTTTTGAAGGAGACCTCCATGCACAAACACTGAGTTGCCAACCATTAAGATTGTGTGGTTGCTCGATAGGAAGCGGGTGGTGATTGGACCAGTGGGTCGTAAAGCGGCTATACGGGCATGGAAACCTTCCCAATATTTCGGATTCACCCCTGGGAAGGACTTGGGGACTCCTTTGAAGGGGTCTCTTTGAGGGGGGAGGTCAGGGCATAGCCGTTTCATGGCGAGGCCAGTACGATACCTATGATACACCAATGTGTCATCTAGTAAATATTTGAGTGATAGTTATTTAACTACAGTAAAAAGTGGGTCTGAATTTGCTGCTATCCTTGGCAAGTCTAGGAACTGTCCAATGAGATCAGCTGCTTGGATCGGACCATATGAATTCCTGATATGAGAATCCAACTTATCATTTAGGGTGCCAATCCAGATTGTCAGATCATATATAATTATCATTACATGATTATTATGATCACATGATTGATCAGACTGTTTGAATTTGGGTAAAAGGAAGGTGGCAACCCTTTAAGATACCTGACCTGGTAAAGGTTGGTTCTTTACTTCATTTAAGAAGATGAAAAAGTTATTGGTCCTTTGAGAGACCATATTATTGTTACAGTTTGATGGGTAAAATAGCATATCAGCACAAAAAGGAATAATGACCACACCAATTAGTTCCAGTACATCTTCTTTT
Source organism: x Bolboschoenoplectus mariqueter (assembly GCA_037678475.1). Classification (NCBI taxonomy): domain Eukaryota; kingdom Viridiplantae; phylum Streptophyta; class Magnoliopsida; order Poales; family Cyperaceae; genus x Bolboschoenoplectus; species x Bolboschoenoplectus mariqueter. Next base: position 1,703,296 of record CM075263.1, on the reverse strand, counting down.
TCCTTGTATAACTAAGACTCAAACAAATATCTAAAGCATGCCTGACCCACAAACTTATTGCAAAAATAATCCTCTCATATCAGATAGGTTTGACCACATCACTGCCACAGAATCATTAAGTATGCTTTTGATATACTCCGCAATGATCTATAATACACAATTTTTTTAACACCATGATAGACATGGAAGAAAAAGCTCTATCGGTACAGTAGTACCACCTCAATAAGACTCTGGGAATGAAATTGTAAAATAAAGGAACAGAAATGCTCTATCTACCATAATCACTAAACAACAGCTTAAAAGTTCAGAAAAGCATTAAAAGGTCCAAAACTCAACTATTCTTCATGCTAATATAAGTTATTCTGTGTACCAACTACCGACCACCAAGCTGGTCTAATTTTTCTGATTAGAAGTGCTGCTTTAATCAGCCGTGCCCACTATTCAGCTACCCGTTTAACTACCACCTCAAGTAAGCTCATTCCTCAATTTAGGTTTTAACAAATTATAAAACAAAAGGAATACTATTAAAAAAATTTCTTTATTACAGCTTTTAGCCTCTTTTTGCATGGAGATGGAGATGGGACACAAAAGGATTTTTCACTGTTCACTCCTATTATAATTGGTTGGAATTTGGAGTTAAAAGAAATGTTTACTAGCATACATGACAAGCTCATATCCCACTTAAAATAAAGGTGCCTTTATGGTTGGTACAGAAAAAAGAAACTTCTTAGTAAGAGAGGTTGGCAAGGAGATCTTAATTGTAATTTTTGTTATAAAGAAGAAAACTGTATGTTATTCATTTGTATCTTGCTCTATAACAAAATGCTTATGTTGGATTGCTAACTATAATAATTTACACTTTAATGTTAGTACAATAGAACAATTATGGGATTTAGATCATCTTATTCCATTAAAATGGATACTTTGGTTGGAGAGAAATAGATTGATTTTCATGGGGGGCAAATGTAAAACTGAGAAGCATGGGGATGTCTATTATAAATTTAGCTAACTATTGGTTCCAAAAGAATAGGAATAGTACTTCTATTAAGTTGCAGTTCATTTTACCAACCAACCCTTACATGAAGAACTTGGATGTGGATGCACAATGGAAAGAATTCTAGATGAGTGCATTGGGTGCAACTTTCTAGAAACTTGAAGAGACTATATAAAATTTTTGTATGGAACTTATGATATTTGAATATGATACAAGCTTAAAGTTCATTTTGTGGCAGGGATCTAGAAGTACCAGGATGCTGTAATTAATATTTTTAGGATTGTGGTGCTTGATATTTTAGTATTACAGTAATTAAGTAGGAGTACTGTAGTTTATATCCCAACCGCTATCGGAATGTGGTACCGGTTATACTTTGTTTCAAATAAATCAGGTGGCATGACCACTATTTCAGAATAAACAAAAAACCAACAAATTATAAGTACTAGTGCCATCGCCAAACCATTAAACTTACCATTTTGCCCAGTTTCTGAACTCTTCCAGACCAGCAGGTGTGATGTACCGGAAATTCCTCGACACATTCATTGTCTCATGATTCCCATTCAACATCAACAGCCTACCTCCCGACTTCTCGGCCTCAGTCTGGAGCCGTCTGATCAAATACAATAACCTCAGCTCATCACCACCCCGATCAAGTACATCCCCCACCTGGACAGCCACAGCCGATCCACCAGTCCATCGAAGGCTGGTCGGGTCGACGAGTCCCGCAAGAGACAGGGACTGAACGGATTTCTGGAAATCACCATGCAAATCGCCAATTGCGACCAAGCGCGAGGCTGGTGGGAGGCGCGTGGGAGGAAGAGAGGGAGAGGCGGTGGCGGTGGCGGTGGCGGAGGGAGGAAAGAAGAGGCCGCTAACGGCGAAGTCGACAAAGGCGTCGACGAATGCGGAGAGAGAATCGGGGAGATTGGAGCAGGTAGGAGGCTCCATCTATTTGGTTTAAGTTTCTCTTCTCTTGATTGGAGATTTGGTGGGAGGTGGGGGGATATTGTCTGTTTTTGTATTTGTTTGACATTTTTTTCCTTTTTCTTGCTTGGTCGTAGTTTAAAATTTTAGGCCTCAGGGCTATTTCGAGGGAGGGAAGGGAAGCGATTCAAGCGAAGGTGTCAAAAATGAACGAGCGGTGGTTTCCAATGTCGACGTCTCTAAAATTTCCTCATGATTTTGTTTTACGGAATCGGTTTAGAATTGCTGTGTGTTATTTTTGTCCAAGTAGTTTGATAATATTGTTCTAATTGTATGCCTTGTTATTATTGCAAAACCCAATCAATTTTTAATTAATAATAGTACCAAGTACCAGCCTTTATTGGCATTGTTAATTTTCCGGGACAGTGCTCAATTGCACTGAAATATGAAAATAACTTGAGGGTAATTATAGCGTACATCTAATTATTACGGTACATTTATTTGAAAAATATTGTTCAAATTAAAAAATTAAAATTATAGATCTGTTATTAATTATTTAGAATTTAATTGATCATTTATCACGAAATCATTATAATTGTATCGTTAAAATTTTAAAATTGTGTAATGGAAGGTCTTTCAAATTAACCCAAATTTGATACATATTTTATCTCAATAATTAGAAATACGTCTATAATTATAATTTTTTAATTTAAATAATATTTCTTAAAATTATATACCATAAAAATTAGATATATCAAAAAAAGTTGATGTAAAAATTAGATATATCAAAAAAGTGGGTCCCGATCTTCTGTTACGTAGTATTACGCTGCATAACATATGGACGAGTGAATTATAAAAAAATTTTAGATTTATTTTACACGAATCTTAACGCAATTGAACAGACAACATATTGGGTTATATTATACAGCGCAATAGAGAATACGAATCTAAAAAACAGTTGAAGTTTCGTAGACTAAAATTATCCAAAACTTGAATTCAATTTGTACTTTGTAATTGAATGGTCGCATTTGAATGGTTCGCATCCTTGCAAAGTAGCAATCCATCAAATTGCAGGGGACACTGCCAAATTGCCAATAATGAGGGCCAGGTTTCAGGAACTAAGTCTTTGTTTGTGTTCATTGATGGCGTTATAAAACATCGCTGATTTGAATAGAAAATTCATAGAAAATTCGTAGAAGATTTTCTTGATTTATCATTTGTCGGAAGATGGAGACAAAACGAATTGAGAAGCGTGAAAAACACCGATTCTTATGACAGTTTGAAACTGACGACTTGTCATTACATTGCCTGTCCACAGTGACAGCACACCTTCTTTTACATGTTTTTATGGGGAGAGAAAGAACATGTTAATTTATCAAAATAAAGTAATTGGCAACAGAATTTATATCAACGTGCTACAAGTTGAATATATGATCATATTTTTTAAGTCCCGAGTATATGTGTCAAGGAGTGTGGATGAAAACTAATTATAACATCCGTCCTTCAAAAATTATTTTTTCTTATCTATGCTTACTAAGATATTAAGTTTTATCTATATCTTAATGAAAAAATAATTATCACATACAAAAATGTAACTTAGTTCCAATAAAAAACAAACGAGTGAAAGAAAAATACTACTTCAAAATTAATATAGAATTAACTAAATAATATTATATGAAGTATTGGATAAATTTGTTTTTCATCCTAGAAACAGAGATAACCAACATACTCTCTATTTTTGAGATTTTTTATATGAAAAAAATGAAATGAGGAGAAACACATTGGTTGATGTACCTCATTAGTGCACAAGTATTTCATAAACATATCCATTAGTTACAAAAGATAGTTCACTTAATTAAACAAATCCATTAACCTTGCTCACCTTTCCATTACAGAACTCGGCAACTTCTCTGAGCTTGCACCTGAGACGCCTCTTTCTTATCCAAAACAAATTCCCCATTATTAAAAAAGGTGAAATGATTCTTGGACCCCACATCTTGCACACCAAAAATATTTATATTAAATAAATAATTTATTTATATTTGAATTTATAAGTGTTTATAATTAATATAAAAAATGCTTATCGTTTTTTCTTTCTTAGATTATTATATAAAAATTCAAGTTAAAAACTTTGCCGCACCAATAAAAATACAACTTGCATAGTTTTTAATTTTAATAATGTAATGTTTAAACATTTTTATCATTAAATATAAATATTTTCTGAAAAAAATATAAATATATCTGGGTGCAGTTAAGGAGTGCAATTATCACTCCTCTTAAAAAAAAACAAAGAAAGAAACTCCCACGTTTAAAACTTGAAAACCCAGTTCAAATGAAATAAATGCAAGTCATAAACTACTCTTAACTTCTTTGAACAGTCAAATGAGAAGCTGCAAAGCTAGTACATGCAAAATTGGACACCAACAAGTTAATCAAACTGCCTTACATATTATTCTAGGGGTATAACAGTACAAGAACTCATTGCTGGTAGAGAAATGTTGACAACTTCTTACTATATTGCTTTTGGGGTTCATGTAGAAAATATGGTCCTTGATTTATTGGAAATATGAAAATGGTGGTGGTACTTGCAAATGCTATAAGACACAAAGTGTAATTTCCAATATTAAAAATATATTAACATTTTTTTTGGAAAATTTCCCTCAAAACTTTAAGGAAAATAACCATTCCAAAAATATAATAATATAATTACTTGCTAATAGATACAATGTGGATGAGGAACTTCAGGCTTCTACTTCAAAAGAAAAATAAAAGAAAAAAGAGGAAAAAGATTGAGCTTACAGCGGACAGATGTGGCATAAGCTCACTCATAAAGCATCTTACCTGCAAAGGCGATGAGCATCGTTATCAATCAGAATTGTATGAACATGATGAAATGTGTATATCTGCTTGAAAATTAAATTTCAAAAAAAAAAGTTTCCCTTAAAATTAAGTAGGAATTGGAATGAGGAATTACATACTAGTAAAATACTTTTGAAACATCAGACCAAGGAATTTCTATCCATATTTGGCAAGAAACAATTTGAAACAGTAATTAAATCGAATTAATTTTATAAATGTTGTGGCTATTCGAATTTGAGTATCTACGAGCCAGTCAAAAACTACGGTTCTATCCATATCTTCCGTCTTCGAACAAAAAGGTCTAATCGATCTTTTGTAGCATTTACGTTTCCTTTTTTCCCTTTTTTATGTTGGGTCATCCTAAGCATGAACACTCGCTCCTCTACGCTCATAATCTCTTTGAAAACTGTTTACAAATCAGATCTTCAAGTCTGCAGACTCTGCATTTCCTTCCCAGTTCTCTCGCTCAATCTCGAGAAACAATCCTGAATCTAAGGTAATATTTTATTGCTTTATTCTTAGCAGCTTGTTAATTTATTAGATCTATAAACGATCTGTTAGATTTGTGGAGAATTTCTCTGAATTCTGGTTTCATATAATTAATCGTCTGCTTTGTATCTCATATTTGGGAAGTTCCAATTGGGGATGAGGTCTCCCCTTCTTCTTGTTATTTTCTTCACGAAGGCTCTAATCTGAATTGGCTGGTCTTTGATCTTGATTAATTTTAATTCCTGGTCCTATTTTATCAGAATGTATGTTGCTTTTTGTGGTTTTCTTTTGAAAACATGAGAACTAAGATGTAGATTTTACATGTTTTCTCTTTTAGAAGCAGTGTCTGACTATCGGCAATTCAGTTATGTTATTGGAACAGTAAATATACTAATTATAGTAAGGTTTCGTTGAGGAAAGGGATGGCTCTAATCTAAATTGATCTGGTCTAAATTTTGACTATTTTTTATTGGTGGTCGTATTTTATCAGAATGTATGTTACTTTTCATGGTTTTCCTTTGAAAATATGAGATAATATGTAGAAATTTACATGGTTTGCTATTACGTTTTCTCTTTCAGGAGCAGTGTCTGACTATTAGCAATTCAGTCGTTTATAAGAACAGTAAGTATGCTAATTATAATAAGTTTGTTGAGGATAGGGTTCCCTTCATATTTTTCGACAAGCAAGAAGGATGTAATTGTTAAAATATTTCTAATTCCATGCATCTGGTAAAATATAGAAGTATTCAGCATTTTTCTATTCTAAATTGCTGCTTTACATGGATTGAATTATAATTTACCAAATTAAATGATAGAATTTTGATTTATCAACTTAGAGAGATTATTAATAAGTTCTTTATGCCAAGAGCCATGACTATGATCAGATGAAAAACATAGTCGCTCCAGGGGAAAATATGTATTGCAATTATAGATAAGTCATTAATTATATATATGCATTCAGGATAATAATGTTTTTTGGAAAGAAAATGCATGCAAAGAAGTACAATATACAGAAACAATGAAATTATTGATGCATAAAGTGGTACCATAAACAGGACAGCAATGATTATGTATAAACGAATTGACATTAAAATTAAGGACAAGGGTACATATTTTGAGAGGATGATCAATTACAGATCATATGAAAAATCTATACCCGGAATGGAATGGATATTAAGCTTTGTATATATTTACTAGAAAGAACAAGCAATTGATAAATAGTAGATGATGCTGATAAATCTAGTATAGAAGAAATACCAGAAAAACAATTTTCACCACATTAAAACTTGTGCATACCAAGATAAATTAATAAAAAGTAAAATGGACTGATATTTGTGTATAGATCATAAATTATGCCATGATATCCACATCTTAAGTATGCATAGGAGCTTCAACACGTTGCAATTGAAAACTTCAGAAATCTAACAATTACTATACAACTGCTATATAGGAATATCAGGGTTGCAATCCTCAGTAGGTAAATTAACTGCTTAATATCGGAATTTCTCTTCAAAGTTAAGGAATCTCAATGACATTTCATAGTTGTCCAAAATTTCATTTAAAGACCTTCACTCATTATTTAATGGTAGAACAAAATTTGAGTAGGACGTAATCATACATACAGTATCAAATAAAGTGTAGAAACTGTCTACTTCAGTCTAAGACAATGTATGTCTTTTCAAAATGGGGATGATGAAGTATTTGTTTTTTGTCACTTTAAGACAAATATCTTAGCTTTTCATTATTCTTCAAGCTTCATTTTTTATACAAGGGCTCCTGTTTTAGTTGCAACATCCATTTCTTATTTTAATGTCTTTTGTGAGATTTGAACATGCATGCATCTCTTTGAGAGAGGTGATGCCTAGCACCAACTGTGGTAAGCATGGGATAAGTTAGATCATAAAAACATTGTACAAAGGTTGAATACATATTGGCAAACTTTGATTCCTATTTTCTAGGATTCTGTGTTTGAAGTTTAATCTTCTAATATTACTAATAGAAGAATATAAAATGTGTTTTTACTCTTCTATGCAGGTATCACAAAAGAGAGATGATTTCATGTCCCCTCTTTGCTGCTTCAATAAACCCATATCACAGCCCTTCAGAAATTGAACTTGTATCGATCGCCTTTCCTCCTTGGACAAGTAGACCGTCTTATGCAATCCTCTGGTCTCCTCGTTCCACTAACATAGAAAGTGAATGGCTCGACACAGCTCATTACCCATTGCGAAGGTGTGATATCATTATTCCGATGATGGGTTTGAACGGCCGCACCATCAGGGTCTGTTGGGATTGCCGGTACACCAGAATAATAGGTTTGTACCAACGGCATTTTGGTGTCATACAAGCAAGAAGGGTAATTATGAGTGGATATATGGGTCACTATTCAAACCGTGGCACTTACTTCTCGCATCCTATGCTGACCTATCAGTACACTGAGGTTGTGCCAAGATTCTTGGGATGGCCAGCCATACCGGGTCCTTCTGGTAGCAGGATGGTGGCAGATTCTTCAGCCATTCCAGAAGATTATGTTACGGGCTTGTTGCCAGTGGATCCATTTGGTATGGGCGGGGGAGAAGGCAAACATAGGTACTGATGTTGCTGCAGTGTTTACCTCAAGAACAGTGATTTAAATTGGGCTCTAAATATCCTGGCTTTTTTTTTAGTTTTTTTTTCCTTCTTTAGTGAAATTAGGGTGGGATCATTCTGATATTACTAATGCAAAGTCCAGATCATGAATGGTTCTATTTGGCTTGAGTCTGCTTGAAGCTGCTATTGTTTTAGTTTTTTCTTGTTTTCTTTTCTGAAGGGATACTGAACTGATCTTATCTTGCTTTTCATGTACTATAGTTCAGTATGTTTTCTCAATGGTACTAATTTCAATATTTTTATATGTCCTGCTAATTATTTAGTGGTATCTAAACTTACCGCTCTGATGTAATAGAAGAACCCAATGGACATTTTGTATTGAATTTATAATCAAACTATGCCAGTAGTAACATGACAGAGAGAGACCCAAAAAAGGTACCACGCATCTGTACCAGTATTAGGTACAGGAATTGCTAACCACCTAAAAGTAAAACCTAATGTAACTTTTGAAATCCTAATTATATTAGTTTCCAAGTGAACACTCTGCTTTCAAAGTTGCATAAGTGCAAGATGGTGCAACTAATAGTTTTGTGCTTCCTAAGAATAGCTTCAGAATCAGCCAAATCTTCAGAAAGCACTAAACTTTGTCCTTTGCCATTACTTGGTTGCTGAATTTGATTTGTGCATTTATCTAAATTCGCCAAAGAAACAATCTTGACTCAATCAAATAATGTCTATAACTTCTCAACTCAAAGATATTATGTACCCATGTGCTGACATAAACAAATCTGTTCAAGCCGATTTGGACAGTACTTTTACCAGTATGGGTAATTATATTTGCTCAGGACATATATTTTGATAAGATAAAGGACCTTTTCGTTAAGTTGAATCTAACATCAGCCTGTCTCAAGGTTTTGAATAGAGAGATAACAAAAGCAACCTTCACAAATAGAAAGTTGAACGCTTCCTAAAGAGACCGATCAAAATATATTGAGCAATTTTGTGATAAGGAGCAAAGCTCAGTGACTTCCCTTGAAATTTACTCTCAGACACTAATTTATTGACGAATTTATGAAAATAAGCAAAATTTCGTTAGTGTTCTTAGAATTTACCTTCAATTATTGTATACATCTTCAAGCTTGTCGTTCACATACACTGCATCAAGGGCTGAGAAAGGTATCCTGATATGTGTCGACGATGTCCTGTTTCTCTTCTCTTCTCTGAGAGACTGAGATTGGAGCACTTCCATGTAGGCCGAGATCAAACAGTATCTTAGGAAGTTTGCAAAGGTTAATGAAGAAATTTGTGTTGATACTGATATGATGATATAATACTGAAATAATATCCAAACGGTGGAGAGATGGGTTTGACACAATGTCTCTCAAGCGACGGTGATATCATATGTGATCTGTCTTTTGATTGTTTCATGAAACGAGTCTGCTATTTAATTAATTAATTAATGAAACAAATGTTTGTAATACTTTCAAAGTATACTTCCATATCATAGTCTCATATTATTCCGAAATTTTTATTAATAACCTAAAAAAAATAACAAATCACAAAAATAATCCTAATGGCTGGGAAATCACTAAAATAACAATTACGCGGAACGTTTTGGCATACAGAATGGACGATAGGAATCCGACATACAGACTCATTTGACCTAAAACGTCGAAAACTTAGACGTACAGATCTGTTTGACCTGAAACACCAAAGTTTCAGCAATACTAACCTGTTTGACTCGGGGAGCTTTAGGTGTACACCAAAGTTCTAGCCGAAGATTTGATTTTGGCTTTGCCAATTTTATCTATTTTTTTATTATAATAATTTATTATTTTTTTATTTTTCACCAAAATCCTTACATTATTCACCAAACACCTTGAATTATACTATTATTATAAAAATATAAAAAATAATTATAAAAATAAAATCCAAAGTTTCAACAATATATTACAACATTCATTAACAATATGATCATAATATAATAATAAAAATTTTTACTATTATTTTGAAAAAAAAATGTAAAGATCTTTTATATCACAAAGTCCTTTTGTAGTTTAAAATATTAATAGTTTTTACTATTATTTTTATATATCATTATATAGAAAAAAAAGTATTTAAAAATTATCTAATTGGACTTCTTTATAATTAAAATAAACTTAGGACCATCGGCAAATAAATTTTCAAAATCTTTGACGAATAATTTTCACTAAATTAAAATTTTGGTTGCATTTTTTATTTTAATATTTATATAATTGTTGATTTTTTTTTGCCGAGACCCCTACATTATTCACCGATGACCTTGATTATATTATTATCATGAAAATATCAAAAATAATTATAAAAAATAAATTTCAAAGTTTCAGAAATATTACAACGTTCACAATTTGATCATAAAAAAATAACAAGTATGTTTTGTTTGATTCAAATAGAATATACACTAAACTTCTTGATGTGAAATTATCAAATAATTTAAAATTATTTTACAACATACTATGATAATGACATTTTATATAAATTAAGCAAATCATATATATAATCATTTTTTAGAATCTCATAAGAATGAATTAATGTAATTACCAAGAATACAAACTAGTAAAATAATCAACCATTTTATTTGAATCGTATAAAATATGTCTAATATTTCATTTACAAAGAAGACAAGTAATCAACCATTTTCATTTTTGATTGAATTCGATTTTATTTAAATGATGAAAGTAATTTCAATTTTGTTGCTTAGCATTAGGAACAAATGAAATTAACAAAAATTATTAAAGATGTTAGAAACAAATAAATTCATTTTATATAACGTTAGAAATCAAACAAAGTATATTTAATATTTTTTATGATTATATTGTTAAAGAATGTTGTATATATTGTTGAAACTTTGGATTTTATTTTTATAATTATTTTTATATATTTTCATAATAATAATATAATTTAAGATCTTCAGTGAATAATGTAAGAGTTTCGGTGAAAATTCAAAAATAATAAATTATTATAATAAAAGAATAGGGAAAAATTGGCAAAGTCAAAATCAAAACTTCGGTTGGGGACGTGTACGCCACAGTCCTAAAGCTCCAGTGTCTCCGGGTCAAACAAGTCAGTACGGCAGAAGCTTGGGCGTCCGAGTGAAACGGGTTTGTACGCCTGAGTTTTTGGCGTCCCAAGTCAAACAAGTCTATACGTCAAATTTTCTGTCGTCCATCTTGTATGCCAAAATATTCAGCATAATTGTCATTTTGGTAATTTTCAAGGCTATTTTTGTGATTTATTATTTTTTTTAGACTATTAATAAAAATTTCGGCATATTTTTCAAACAACAAAATTAAATTATCTCATATGTGCTATATGATTTGGATTAATACGCATAAGTTATATTTCATCTTTGTTTCATTGACCATTAATAGCATAGATTTTGCATACCGGTAATTTGTTTTCCCTTCTTCTTGAAGTTTTTAACGTATAATAAATCTAAGGTCTAATTCAAAATAAATTTTTTAGGTGTTTCAAATGCATCAATTAACATTTTTAATATACTTAATTTTGTCATTTTTTAACGCACAAAATACTTTTATAGTACTAATGGACCATGAAAATTATAAGACAATGAATAACCAAACAAATTAGAGTTTAGATTATTCGATTAAAATCGAACCATTTAAATCAAACAAAATTTGTTTTTAAATCTATAGTATGAAGTGTTTAATCTAATTCAAATTCAATGGTTTTGAAAAGACTATAGTACATTAAGGATTCATTTTTCCTGTTACTCATTCCCCATGAAAAATATGACTCTGTTTTTTATATCTATTTTTTTATTTGTAATGAATAATAGATCAATCTCAAATCACATAAAAAAAAAACCCTAAATAATATCAATCAATTTAATATGCCTCATTTGTTTTAGGCCGAACCATCCAGACATAAAAGAAAAAATAGAATTAAATCCTGTTTTCATGTGATGGCATCAACGTCTCATCATATTTTTTCTGAAAATAAATACTGACTCGCTACACATTACGTCTTAAAAAAGGTGCCACAGAAATGAAATAGACTCTCCGGATCAAAACCCTACCAAAACCCATCTCTTGTTTCCTCCTCAACCCCTTCGAATCCAATTTTTCAGTGTTCACTGTTCTCTCTCGTTTCTCGCCGCTCTCACTAGAAACGCAAAGGGGTGGCCTATATCGGATCGGAAATGGATCACCTAGCGGGGGTAGAGGAGCGGATCGTGACAGATAGAATCCGAAAGAAGCTGGAGGAGGTAAACTCGGCGGCGCAGGAGCAGCTGGCCTCCGTTCAAGACCATGTCAATTTTACACTTCAGGTCCCCTTTTCAAACTTTCCTTCTCACATTTGGTATAGAAGTTTACATAAAGGCCCTTGAATTGTGTTGGTGTCGTTGTTTAGTCCTTGGAAATTTCTGATTGGTTTAGGTAATTAGGTTCCCTGTTTGTAGTAGCATAGAAATAAATTGGTTTAGGGTTTTCTTTAATTCTTAATAGAGAGGGTAGGGTATTCCCAATGGAGTTGTTGTACTTGTACCTAAAAGAGTTAATTTGTTCAATTTTATATTAAACAATGAATATTTGCCTACTTACATAAAAAAAAATATATTAAACAATGAATACATATGTGGTGGTTGTCATTTTATGACCATTGTTGTTTTGGACCTTAGATAGCTTTCTCATTAAAAATAAATATAAAAATAGAAATGTTGACCAAGGTGATGCATATAGTTTTATTATTGAAGTTGTTTTGATTTCCTCTTTAGTATATTCTAGTTGAACCCTAAATAAATCCCTGTTTGAAGGGTATGAATATTGTCATCATGCCAAAAATTGTTGCCTTGAAATGTCTAGAAAAGAATTTGAATCACGTGGGCCAAAGGAGAAGCATCTGAAATTTGAAGGACTAATTATTTTGATCATTGTCTCACTTGCTTTGTTATTCAATAGACGACCATTAATTTTTTTTTTCTTTTTGGTTATTTGATAGAAAGCCTACTTCAAATGTGCATACGAATGTTTTGATCGGAGCAGAAGACAAGAGGAGATAAATAATTGTGTGGAGAATTGCAGTGTCCCTGTACTCAATGCTAACAACTTTGTAGAATCTGAGATGGCCAAATTTCAGGTAATACTAAATCTGACATAATTTGTATTTTCATTACCTGCCCTTTGATCCCCCGGTTTATGGTACTGGTATCAGTCAAAGTGGTTCAGAATTTGTTCGAGCATTTCAGTGGTTGTGGTCTTTTGTTTGATATTGCTGAAAGGCGTCATGTGCTGAATTGAAATCATTACTCATTTTTATATTTAATAAAGTTAAATTCAAAATTAAATCTCTAAAAAGTAACAAATTAACTTGAAGATTGAAAGACTGGTCTTGAAATCCCTTCCCTACAGAATTTTTTTTGACACAAACATAAAAATAATAATAATAAAATGAGGATCTGGAGATGATGCTGCTTTCCAATATTGAGGGTGGATAACGTTTTTGCGTCCCCAACTCTTTTTAAATTGGCCTGAAAGAAAAGGAAGGAAAAGGCAGAAAGTTGCTTTGGGGACGGAGAAGTGCTAACCTTCCCCAGTTTTGAGATGCAGTAGCATTTCCTAGCCCTCCCCCCCTCCCTCCCCCCCTTGTTGTTTGTGTTAGAACAAAAATCATTAGGGTTGGAGAAAGAAAGTCTGTGCTCACATATCTTGAATCCATTTGTTATTTTCCTAGAGAATTAATTTTGACTTCAACTTTTATTAAATAAAGTATTTGGGCTACTATGAGTGTTTGAGAAAAAGATGAGATATTGCAAAGAATTCACTCTCAGTCTAAATCCCGGATTTGTGAACTTCTCTTAAATATGACAAAACAAACATCTCACCTTTCATGTTCCGTTAATGCAACTTATTTGCATTAGTGTGCTGTGTATCAGGTGTTTTCTTTTAATCCAATTCCATCTCTTTTTCATTTGCATAGATCTTACCAGATGAAATAGATCATTTATTCTACTTCTTTTGTGTTGGGACAAATAGCTTTTTCCTGAAAAGCAAAATGAGGTTAATGAAAATTTTAAAGAAAATAAAAAATAATAAAAATTGATTCCCCAGGTAGGATAGGGAAGGTCACATAAACACCCTCCAAAAGTGAGAATTTATGATACCTCCTCCCTCTTTGCTGATCTCTATCCACTGTTTCTCGGTGCACAAACATGGATTAGTGATCGGTTTCTTTTTCTAGAAACTGAGTATGGGATTTATGCGTTTAAGACATTTCTGATTCTTGATGGTTTCTGATATGCTTGTTGTTTTGCAGAAATTGAAATTTTTTTTTTTGCAATTCTATCATTGTGATTTTGTAAGTTTAAGTTTCTTCCATACTATTTTCAGGAGAAGATGAATAGGTCTCTAATGGTGTGCCAAGATAGGTTTGAAAACGCAAAACTTCACATGATAAAGACAGAAGCCATTAATGAGCTAGAATCATGTGTAAATCAAGCCATTGATGACAGCAAAAAGGTCTTGCCGCACATTGCTGACCGCATCAAATCTTCCCTTTCCATGAGTTGAGCGAATTTTTTGGGTTTAATTTCAATTTTACAAATTTTGAGTGGAAGTGTAACACTAAGGAGAAATTATTGACAATGAGAAATAATATTGTATCTTTTTACACTTTTGGCCTCTTACTAATAATTTTTTCTAGTTTCTTTTCTTGTGGTTCAAAATTGTACTCAATTTGTTATTGATTTATATTTTATACCTACTTTATATCTATTGTGTATGAGAAAGCCTTCTGCGGTCCATGTGCACATCCCAATCCAATCTAAAAATAGTTTCCTCGTGTTTTTGTTTTGTTTTTATTAAACAAAAGGGAATTACGCTGTTCCATTCTTTTTTGGAAAGATCCGAATGCAAATAAATGTGTTCCCAAATCAGAGTATGCTCAATTCTGTGCATGATGAATTGTCGGTTAGTTTATGTTGCTTGTTGGTACGCATGTACCAAACTTTGAACAACTTGTGTTTATTCGAACTTCTCCTTTTTTTTCTTTGTGGCGATAAAGATCCATCTTGATAAAAAAAACAACCATTTATATATATATATATATATATATATATATAAATATATATTTTCTTGCAACAGGATAATATACCCCTTGAGCATTATTCATATGTAAATCCATGCCTTGATAGAACTAGCAAAACCTTTTGGACTAATGAACTATGCAAAAGCTAATCTAAGAGGGGAGAATACATAAATCTTCCCTAAAGTTTAGATCTGGGTTTCGAACTAGAACATTTGAAGAATTTGCCGGTCGGCAACTCGTTAGTCGGGAGTAACAGGAACTTGGCTGCAACATCAGCTACCTCGTCTGCCGTGTGACAGCCTTGGCCTCCGGTCATTGCAGTTCGTGTGAAGCCAGGACAAAAGCAATTCACACTCAAATTTCGGCTTTTATGTAGCTGTGCAAGTAGTCTTGAGTAAGCGTTTAGTGCGAGTTTTGAGACCGAGTAGTCAGTCCAAAGCTTTGGCCAACCTCCCTCTTGCCAAGTTCCATTTTTAACCTGAGTGAGAAACTGTAGCACCATTTGTTCAATCTTTTCTTCAGATAGTCTCAGTTCATCCATCAGTAGTTCTTTCCATTCTTGATTTCGTAGTTTCTGTAATCAGTTAGATCAAGTAATTAAGCTTCGATATATTTAGATCAAGTTTCTTTCTTTAGTTTTCTTTCTGGTACTAATTTCAAAATCAAAACTTAACACCTTTTTCCTACATTTTGTGATCTTGAATGGTTCAATATGGTTGAATTACAACTTACATTGAGTAGCCCGAGTTGGGAGCTCAAGTTAAGTATCCGAGCGGTGTTCGAGTGATGGAACATCGGCAGAAGTGCTTCTATCAGCCTTTTCGGCCCATAGAAGTTGGTTTGAATCACAGTATCTGCATGCGCAACTGAGTTGGCACCGATCTCATTGAAGGAGACTCCGGCGTTGTTGACCTATGACATAATTGCAGTGTACAATTAGATACAAATTTTGGTATAATTAAGTTGTTAGCTGATAACAGGTTAAATTTGTTTTCCCTATTTCTTTGTTTCTTAGGTGTTTTTGTGTGTAAACAGAAAACATGACAACATCAGCTTAATTAAGGACATAAAATATAATAAATTGGACCCATCTTTTGATTCAACCAAAAGTCCGCATGCATTTGCAAGTTGCAATCAGTCTTTATGTTAATTGATGGTGACATGTAAAGACATGCTTTTTATAGCAATTTATTGTAAAATATAAATTCTTTCATAGAGCTTTGTTGACTTGATTGTATTATTAACTTATTAGTAGTGGTTGCTACGTAGAAATGCATTATATATCCATATGATATGTTATATATGTGAAAGTAAAACTTTATGGTACTTATTACTCAAAGAAGTATATTGAAGTTAGATTGTAAAATGAGTAAAAATTGCTCAGAGTTTGATACAGTACAAAGTCATGATAAGACTACAACCAAGAAAATAAGCATTACAAAAAAAAAAATGGATTATAGAATTAGAAGCAACAATTATACATACAAACATGCAGCTATTGATCGACTGTGATTTGTTAAAAAAAATAAGGACAACATAAATTCAATTTATCTACTTACAAGGATATCTAAGCCTCCATAAGTTTGCTGCAACCATGATGCAAAAGCATCGATCGACAAAGGATCAGAGACATCCAACTGACAAAACGCGACGTGCAATCCAGACTCCTTGTTGAGCGACTCAACAGCTTCTTTTCCCTTGTTGATATCTCGAGCAGTTAGCACTACGGTTAACCCCATCTCCGCCAATCGCTTCACCAGAGCATATCCGATCCCTTTGTTCGCGCCAGTGACAACCGCCACGGTATCCTTACTCCACCATTTCCTAATTAAATTTTTAAGTATGAGATGAATAGCAATAAAAGATGTTGATTAAGGATGTTGCATATATAGTATAGCATATTAGCATTGAGTATGAAAACATGGTAATTAAATTATCTCTGATTTGCCAAGAAATGAAATTAAAAGAAAAAAACTAAGATCTTTTGTCAGCAAAAAGTTCATAAGGGAAACTAAATTAAAAGATCTGACAGTTAATGGTTAACAGAAATAAACCAAATAATTAAAGTTCTTACTTGATGGGTGAGCAAGAGCATGTTGTGAAAACACAATCAACATCCATTACTTGTTTGAGTTCTAGAGAGAGAGAGAGAGAAAGAGGAAGAGATGTGAATACTTCTGGTGAGACTTCAGACAAACACTGAGTAATTATATAATTATGTGGAGAGAGAAGGAAATTATTTTATATGACGCGCCAAATTAAAAATTGAAAAAAATGAGGGGGGTGACGATTGGTAGTACAAAGTTTTCAACGTGACATAAAACGACTTGTATAACTAATAACACAACATTTTAATGGGATTGTCACAAGAAGTCATAGAAGAGTATTTTAATTATGATGCAAAATCAATCCTTCAGAAAATTTCCATATTTCTAGATACTGCCATTGAGAGATGATGAGCATGTTGCTAATGAAATTGTTTGAATTCCGAATTCCTCCCCCCCCTTTAAAGCTGGAATTGTAGATTAAAATCTGAACATGCCACAGCTTTTTCAAGATTCGCGCATGATCTCGGAGTAACAGTTCAGATTTGTTCTTCATTTTTCCAATAAATTTCGATACAACAAACTGTACAAATGAAACATGCACAGGTCCTTACTGCTTAACAAATTTCATATTTAGTACGAATTTTGAAACTTCAGAGTGAAATTTAATGTGAATTTAATATCATCGAACATTTGTTATTCTGTCTATCAAATTCAAATTTGATCAAAAAAACCTAGAACAGTTTGGCTTCCAAACAATTTAATGCATTTGAATGCATTTGGTGGAACTGAGTCAAGAGCAATGTGGTCCAATTTTTTTGAAGAAGTCGCAATGAATCCTTTGATAAAACAAACACATTTTGACATTTTTGACAACTCGCATGGTGGGCTCCTGTTGTCCCTTCTAATTGCATCAACAAATTAGAGAGACATGTATCATGTATGGAGCATTCGACTAGAGCAGTGGATCGAATAGCAACCGTCCGATTTAATCTGATTCAGATTATTATTCCAATGATTGGATGATATATGTTGTTTGAATTTTGTTTATTAGTTTTCTGTTTCTTTATAAGAACATGGGTTTTGAATTTTAACTTTGAAACTGATTTTATTAGGGTATAGACAAAGAAAAAGTTAGCCTATGATTGCTTCTAGCTTTGTGCCTAATTAAGGTACTAAAAGAAGAATTGCTCCTGCTCAAGAAAAAAAGAAAAAAATTGGAGAAACTAATTTTTGTGCCTAAACCTAATAACCTATGATTCCTTCTAGATTCTTCCTATGTCATCATATCTGAAGGCATCCATTGTTTAGTGAAATATGTTCTAATTGTTTTGTTATAATTGCACTGACCGTACTTCTTACTTGATAAAAAAATTAAAAATAAAGAGTCCGGACCTTCTTTTCACAAAATTCGGCTAGAATTTGGAAGTCTTAATCTCATCTTCCTTTTTTTTTTAAAAAAAACAAAAAGAAAAACTCCACTAGAGCTACATTTTAAAAATGCGTCACACACAATCACCAATGCTTAAAAATTTCTCCCCTAGATCTGTTCCTCTGTTTCCCTTCATAAGTTATTTATACTTCACAACTAGTTATTGATCGTGAAATTATGGGTCTTGATCTTCTACTGCACAATGTACGGACTGATAGATTATAAAGATTTTTTTTTTATTTATTTTGTACGAATCTTAACGCAATCGAATTGATAACACGTTATATTATACAATGCAGCGCAACAGAGGATACAAATTCTGAAATCATCTGCTTTGGAAAGAATTCTGTGAACCCTATGGGTTTCTTTTGTTGCAATGTTAGGTATGGCTTGTTCTTTATTTATTCTGTCTAATTAGATTTCAACAATACCATTTAAATAGTTAAAAAAGTCCAGTGATTTTATATATTCGACGGCTCAGATAAAATCAAATCAATATATCTGATGGTTTGCATCAGAAAATACGCAACAATGTCATCAAGCAGAAAACGAAAATCTTGGAACCATGAAGGCAACAATTGAACCAGAAAATACATTTTTTTAATTAACAAAATGATCTGAAATCCTGAAACAAAATATTTGACAGTTGACACAGAGGAAGAAGTCACTCTTGATTCTTACTGATTGGATCAAAGTGTAAGCTTGAATTAATAAAACCAAACAAAAATTCAGAAAGTTTCAATATCTCAAAACTAAATAAATGTCTTAAAAATCATATATAATGCTCAGTTGATCAGGGTATGAACAGGAGATACTAAATGGAATGTGAGTGCACGCCTAGCTACTTGCCTACTTGCATATATATAAAATATAAGATAATATTCATTTTCTTTGAGGGACAAGAATGTGAACATCACTACTTTTGGGGCAAAGGCTAGTCTTTTGTTCACTTCTAGAAAACAATTTATTAATGGCATGTGGCAATTTGGTTAAAGCTGATGACAAGTTCTGGCACTAACGAGTAGAGATTTATTTAAGTAATAGTTTAGTACCAGCATAAACCTGATAAGACACCGTCCATGTTTTCACATATATATGATGTATATGTATATATAAAATATTGTTTGGTAAAGAATGGGCATCAATAAATAAATGCATATTAGCATGTGTGTGTGGTGCATACATAAAAACTAGTCATTTTGGTTTTTTAGCATGACAAATTGAAGTCCACGGTGGTCAAATCCAAATAATGGGTCTAATTTCATTTGACCAATTAATGCGCATATTTGAATTTGGTTGGTCAAATGAAACTTGAAAGCAATAATGCATCATGTATAATAATGTATTATTGTGAAGGAATCTTGTAGTTGTATAGTGTCCGTATAAATTGTAGAGAAATAATGAAGGTTGATTTTTGTGTTGGAAAAAAATAAAAAATAAATTATAAAATAAGATAATATTTTGAAGAAATTTGAAAATCAGAAAAATCACATTTTCAGAGTACAATTTTTCTGTATTTTTTTCACTTTGTCCCTTTTTTTTCCCCTCTTTTCTTTCTCTATCCTCCATTATTTCTCTCTTCTCTTTGTCTCTCTATCCAAAAGAGACCGTACTCTAGAAAAACAATTTTCTTGTGAGAAGTTGCACTCTAAAAAACAGTCTTTTCAGAGAAGACTGTACTCTCACAATACAATTTTTCTCATTTTCTAAATTTATCGAAATATTTTTTTATTTTATAATTTGTTTTATTTTTTTCGCCGACATAAAATTCACTAAAAAGTGTGTACAAATTAAATCGGCCCTTGAAGCCCACACAATTTATATACAAAATGGGCCTGTTGATTGTAAAGCAAGCAGACTTATTTATTTCTCTTTTGTTACAATTTTAATTAAAAAGAAGAAGAAGAAGAAATCAAAAGAAATTAGCCGTTCAGAAGTAATCAATTCAGCATGGCCCACATCTGGTCTTCTCAAACGGCGGCCCCCACTAATCCATGCTTGAGTCCTGTGGGGGCCCCACTAGTCTGAGATTCGGCGCGAAACGCATCACGAGGTAGTATGTTTCGATTGGATTTGGAGCGCTGCTATCCCTCTCCCACAATTTTGTATCCTCTATTCATAAATAAATCCAGACTTTTGCACGGAGAGAGATGCACTTGTCATCATATGAAATGAGGAGAGAATTGTAGAGGGTACACAGGTAGATGTGTCTTTTCATGAAAAAAACATCAAGAGGAATATCATTTTATGGATGGATGTCTCCATTATTAGCTTTTTAAATAAAAATTTAAATTTAAATTACTCAATTTAAATTTCTATAATCAATTTTAAATTTTTATAAATAATTTTCATTCAAATTTCGAATGTGTAGCCTCTTATAAATAATTTTTCATTCAAATTATTGTACTTCATTCATGGAATAAGATTTGTTGCAAGTCATTGATGAAAAGGTGATGCTTACACAAAAATTGTATGTAAAAATAAAAATTATAAACAAGTCTATCAAAATTTTCAATTTATTTTTAAGTATTAATTAACATATATTTTTTTGTTTTTTTAACTTATCATTTTAGCTGAATTATTAGAAGTTATTGTCGTTCAAGTATATTATGAGAGTTAATATGCTAATACCATCATTGTTATCGCTACCTTAATCAATTAATTTATTTTACTATACTTTAAACAACTTATTTCTCTACCTCATACAACTTTTAAATGAACATCTAACAAAATTTCGATGAGTTTTTATGACTATCTAACAAATATGTGACAAAATTTCGACCGAAATATCTAAACTAAACAATAAACACGTAAGCTAAATACTAAGACCAATACACTAAATGCTAACATCAATAAATCGAATTGCAATATAGTATCGCAACATAAATTAGTACTAAAAACATAAATTGTGTTACAAATAACACTACAACCTTAAGCTGACTATTATTTACAGTATTAATTAGTTAAAAAAAATAAAAAAAAAATTGACCAATGAAACTATTTCATGACCATAATAATAACGACAAATTACATCCATAATCATTTTCTCATCAAAATTTATTACTAACTGATTAAAGGGACAACAAAGTGTATAAGTGAATCATAGTAGAGACCTTTTAGGTACGGATGCTGTAGCTCCGAATGATTAAACAAACGAGGAAAAACAGTACAAATAATACACTATCCTATGACAGGAGTCCCTGACTCGTCGTGTGAAGGATAGATAGATATATCATATTATATCATATTATATCATATTTATATATGCTAAATTTGTTTTTTTTGAAGACATCATATATGCTAAATTAAATGAACTTACTGTTCAAATCCGCATCCAGCCATTGTTTTTCTGTGGCATCGCTGATTGCTGCCATCTTTTCTTTCTTCTTTTTGTAAATACCAGATCAGATCAGATCAGATCAGAATCAGATCAGATCAGCACCTCGATTCAACATCTCGCCGGAGTTCCGCTTAAAGCAAAATGAGAAAATGATTTGTCGCCGCTAGCGTTTATCAATGCTGCTGAGTGCTGATCGCTTTCACAAACCGCGTGAAATCAATCAATCAACCAGTTCCAGTCTACCAGATTTCCAGTACAGTTTTTTATTCCATTTTTTAATTCTCAGAGCATGTTTGACAGTAGCATTAAGAAATGATAACAGTGCATTGTTTATGTACTGTTCAATACATCAGTTTCCAGCTGTAGCTGTGCTTCAAAATTAGAAAAAACAAATCAAGAAATTTAGAAGGTGACTGTATGATCATTTGAGTTATTAACAAATCACCTTCTAAGTTTGGCATTCCTCTAGTAATAACTTTTTTAAGTTGTGCACAACTTCACATTTATAAAAAATATATCTGATCTAACATCACATCGATATTTTTCTCTTTTGATTTGTAATTTAGAGTCTTAATGATGAACTAACTATGGGTTGTATCTGATTCAAAGCGAACTGTTTCAACATTGTAAACATCTTTTGGTATTAATGGATTCTTAATTTTCGGATGTGTGTGTCTTCGAGTTATAAGTTTCATTTTTCAGTTAAAATTGTCTAAATTTTTCTGTAGCTACTAAGGATAATTTAAACGAAGCTTAGCAATTCTTTTTTTTTCAAAAAAAAAAAGGCTCCTGTTGACTTTAATATTTATTTATTTTTAAATATATCTTGAGAGATTTAAACTTATGTTTTTCTATAAAGAGATAAATTCTATCATCATTATATGAGTCTTGATCTTCCACTTACAACGTATGTATAGATGAATTATAAAAAAAAATTTAATTTATTTTATATGAATCTTAAAACAATCAAATAAATAATATATTATGATATACCATACAGCACAATAAAAAATATATACTCTCACTCATGTTAAATCTATAAAAAATATAAACTCTCACTCGTGTTAAATCTATAGTTCAACAACCGTAGCAATTTTTTTCTCACATAATCACAAACAAAAACAAAATAAGATAATATTTTTTTTCGTCCTTCGTCACAAGGCACGAGAATGTCGGATCACAACTTGCCTTTTTTTTTTTTTGTCCTTGGGCCTAATGTAATCTAAAACTTAGATTTGCAATTTTTTTTTTCTAACCAAGTTCTTTCATCCCTCATCGTGTAATTCTTTTTATTTTCCACATGACTCTAATTTTATCCAATTTTTTAATGTATGTCCTACCTTAACACGTATTCAATACAGTAGTCTCCTATTCTCAAAAAATAAAATTAAGTTTGATGAATAGTTGAAAAGTTGAAGATCCTTCCTTATTATTAATTTGATAACTTTAATAATAAATTTTTAAATAATTTTAAAAAAATTAATAATTTTTAAAAGTAGAAAAAAAACTATAGGTAATTATTGAACATATTAATTGATTATGTTTTAAATTTTATATAATTTAAATATCAATTAATATTTTATTAAAGACTGTTAAATATGAACTATTGTTCATTCAATTTTGATAGAATATCAAATGACATTTTAATTGAATGAAATTTAAAATATAATCAATTCATAAATTAAAAAAATATGTCGATAAATTTTTATTTATTTTAATTTTTTTTTAAATTATTTAAAAATTTATTGTCAAAATTATCAAGTTATATATTAATATTTAATTTTATGTTCTTACTCATGTTATCCTTAGAATTCGCCATTAAATGTTTTCTTAATTTTTACATACAAAGTCAAAGTTGTTGTCTAGTTTGATAAACTAAAAATAAAAAAATGCATTTCATATTGACTCTAACCACATATAAAAATTCTAAACAAATCGATAAGATTCAGAGGGAGCAACACCTTTATCTAATTTGTAATTTCTAATTTTTAGAGCTTCAAAATTACCCAAGTCATTAAATATTAAAAATGAAAAGTGAGAAAGCATGGAATGGTCGAGGCGCCACACCACATGAATAAAAATATAGAATACATAATACCAATGCCACATAGTTTCACTGTTTTCTTCTAAGCTGTAAACCACCGAGCAGCAATATCTAGGAGACATTTTTGTCTTCCCCAAACCCTGACATGAGTGGCAAATTTTCTTTTCTGATCACCTCTTTTCTGATAAATTTACTGGTATAGATATCCAAGACCTCTTTCCTTCGTATGAAATGTATTTATTTATACATAAAGGATGCACTTTGTTCTTAGTTTCTTTTTTTCTTGAGGCCGTGCACGCACTCTTTGACAGATGGATCCACCACCAGAAAGTATAGACAAACACATTTGGCTCCCAACACGGTATCAGTAATTTAAAGTTTTGACTGATAAGTCATAAGTGATAACGGTAATAAAATACTCATTGCTAATCTCGTTGAGATGTTATTTATTTATTTTTTTTGTTTGAAAAATGTTGAGATGTTATTAGCACTTAGCAGTGGGAAAACAGGAGAAGCAGTGCATCGTGTTTGTGTTTGATCTGATCGCTAGCGAAACGGCTACTCTGTGGCTCAGTATATGCGTGTGGTACGGACACCTTTTGGCATTATTACTCTCTCAGTGTATACTTACTTCTTCACTAGCTGCCACTCGGTTTCTGATCTCCCCTCCGTCCCCTTCACGTGACTCTTGTTTCCCTCCTCAGTCCTTACTAATTAATGGATTGGATTCCATCACCGCTTCTCAAGATCCAAACCCGAATAAGTTGACACCTGAGAGTTGAGATGTAGTATAGTAGTATGTGAAATTGGATTAGTTTTCGAATTTGGATACGTACCCACGATGCCACCACCCCACCCGAATCAACCTCAGGCCACATACTGTGCGACATGACCCCATCTACATAAAATCTGAGCTGGGAAAAATAAACCGGGCTTTAAGGATTTCAAAAAAGAACACTTCCATTGCTCTCTCTCCTCAGTCCTCCTCACTTACTCTTCCTTCTTCACTTCACTTCACTCTCTCCCAAACCCAAAACCCCAACAGCAACAAGCACCAACATGACAGTGCTCCTCCGTACAATATTCTCTCTGCTACTCTCATCTCTCCTCCTCCTCTTTCCCCTTCTCTACCTCCGTTTAACCCCTCAACCCTCTCATCACCGGAGAATCCTCCGTGGTCACCATCACCACCCCGCTCCACCCTTCACCGCCGCTACCACCTCCATTCCCCCTGTTGTACCTCCGACTCAACCGCCTTCTCCCTCTTTCCCGAAATACCCTTCCAGCTCTCTCCCCACACCCACCACTGATCCTACCACCACCACCACCACCCCCCCTTTTACAACCTTCCCTTTCTTCCCCTCTTTACCTTCTCCTCCACCTCCTCCCGCCTCTCCTGCCTCTGTCTCCTCCCTCCCCACCTTTCCGGCGAACATCTCCTCTGCTCTTCCCACTAAACCTCACCCTGCTCCCCCCTCGCGTAACCTTCTCCCTACCATTCTATTGCCCGTACTCTCCATTTCTCTCCTCGCTCTCCTGCTCTCCCTCCTGCTCGTCCACCTCCGTCACCGTCGCCACCGCTCCTCCTCCACGAAAGATGCTCGCTCCGATAGCATCCGCCTGTTTCCTCCGCCTCCCCCCTCCACCTCCAACCCAAGCACCGAGTTTTTGTACCTTGGCACACTTGTGAGCCCACGTGGCACAAGCCAACCACTTGACCCGACCACCTCTACTGATGCTGGTGGTGGAGGCGCCGCTTCTGGAGGCCCTGCTTCGCCGGAGCTCCGCCCCCTGCCTCCATTGCCGAGACAACTTGGCTGCTCCCACGGCATGGTGGACAACTTTGACGGCTCTGCACCAAGCTCGGTTTCAGACCCAGACCCGGCAAGCACATCAGTCTCTTCTTCTTTTCCAACAAGCTCCAGCCCAACCCGGTTTTCGCGAAGCTCAAAGGAGTTGGAGACTTGGGGCGGAGAGGGTAGAGATGCAGAGCTTCGCCCGCCTCCAATACCACCTCCACCTGTGACATTGTTGCGGAGACCGAACCTAAATCAGAACTTAAACCCGAACTCATTTATGCCGACAAATGAACGGCCCAGATTGAAGCCTTTGTTCTGGGACAAGGTGCCTTCCAGCTCTAACAGAGTGATGGCCTGGGATCGTCTCAAGTCGGGTTCTTTCCAGTAAGTAGTCCATGAAAGAAATAATCTCTTTGAACTCATGTTTGTCTAACTTGAATTAATTTAGTTATTATCATAATGATTATTGTTGCTGTTTGTTTCTATTGTATTTATTATTACAATCTTGTTTAAGTGTATTGAAAAGTTTATTGCTCAAAATTGTAGATTGAATGAGGAGATGATGCAATCTTTGTTCGGTTGCAAGACGGCTGCTAATGGGCCTGGTAAACAGTTCAATGTAAAAAATGGGGGCTCTTCAACTGGTGAGGAAAATGTGTTGATAATGGATCCGAAGAAGTCGCAAAATATTGCGATTTTGCTGAAGGCCCTTAATGTGTCGAAGGAACAAGTTTGTGCGGCTCTCCTGGAAGGTAGACTAATCCCCCTTTTATTTATATGCACTGTACTTGTTGGTGACATAATTTCT
Organism: x Bolboschoenoplectus mariqueter; assembly: GCA_037678475.1. Classification (NCBI taxonomy): domain Eukaryota; kingdom Viridiplantae; phylum Streptophyta; class Magnoliopsida; order Poales; family Cyperaceae; genus x Bolboschoenoplectus; species x Bolboschoenoplectus mariqueter. Next base: position 1,676,887 of record CM075263.1, on the reverse strand, counting down.
TCTGCTACGTTACCTCTCTGTTTTGGATTTAAGAAGGCTCATAATAGGTATGACTAGAAGATATCTTGAGCTTTAATTGATTGCTATTATGATTTTCATATTATGGCACTGAAGGTCCTAGTTCACCATAATATTATCTGATAGGGGGTAAAACTATTGAGAAGTTATTTTGGTACTACAATGTTTTCATTGGTTTGGTAAGATCAATAATAATGTCGGGTATTTGCTCTGCCTGTGGTGATTGTTTATTTGCTATTTGTCTTTAACTTGATGAATAGAAAATAAATAATAAAGAAAAAATTATTCTACTTAGAGCAATAAAAAGAGTCAGATATGAGTTTCTCTTGCTAATGATTTGTTGTGAAATAATTCGAATGTAAATTGTTCTGGTTTTGCATTTAGGAAATGTTGCCAACATTGGAAGTGAAGTGCTAGAGGCACTCATGAAGATGTCACCAACCAAAGATGAAGAGAGCAAGTTGAAAGAATACAGAGATGATTCCCGTTTCAAGCTTGGGCCTGCCGAAGCATTTATCAAGGCAGTGATCGATATACCTTTTGCTTTCAACCGAGTGGATGCCATGCTTTTCATGGCTAATTTTGACCATGAAGTGAGCTACCTGAAGGGCTCTTTTAGAATTCTTGAGGTGCGTTGTTTTTAGTAGTGTACCAGTAGATTTCATGATCAATACATTGGTGATAAGTTTCTTGAGAATCTTATACCTTTTGGTAAACGTCAAATTGTACTTGGAGCAAAAGGTTGAAAATGAAATAAAAGTTTTCAATCTTTTTTTTATCTTAATCTTACGGTGTACAATCTTTCAGGGAGCTTGTGATGAGCTGAAGAACTGTAGGTTGTTCCACAAGCTCCTAGATGCTGTTCTGAAAACAGGCAACCGCATCAACTCGGGCACACACCGTGGAGATGCAAAAGCTTTCAAGCTCGACACTCTTCTAAAGCTAGCCGACATAAAGAGCAACGATGGCAAAACCACTCTGTTACATTTCATAATCCATGAAGTGATTAAATCTGAGAAGTTAGGCCCACAATTTATCGCTTCACTGGAATCTGAACTTTCTAGTGTCAAGAAGGCGAGTACAATAGACCCAGAAGAACTTACACGTACTGTTTCGAAACTTAGCAATGGGATTGAGAAAGTTCGTAATGTGATACAACTAAATCAGCCATTCGTGGAAAATGAAAGGGGTCTTGGTTTTCATGACACAATGAGTGTGTTTCTGCGAAGGGCAGAACAGGAAATGTTGGAAATTCAAGATCAAGAGAATGTTGCTCTTTCTTCAGTTAGAGATATGGCCGAGTTTTTCCATGGAGATTCAGCGTCAGATGAAAGCGAGCCTTTTAGAATATTTGTGGTGATACGGGATTTTCTTGCCATATTGAATAGTAAGATATGCAAAGATACAGGGATGGATGAATGTGTGATCAGAAATTATGCGTGCCATATACCGGTGAATGCTGAGAGAATTCCGACTTTGATATAAAATCTCATGATGGGTTATTTTTGATGTGAGAATGTTTACTGCAATTTCTGCAGAGCGAAACCTGACGGGTAAACCTTGTTAGTTAAGGATACACTAGCAGTAGCTTGTTTTGCTCATGTAAATAGTAATGTATTTGAATTTTGTAATGGTATTTAATTATACATAGGTGTGTTTTTTTCTTGTGTTGTACTGAATGTGTTCTATGATTTTCTTTTTGCAAGAAGTGTTTCTATGACTTGAATTTAATATATTTAATCTTTTGCATTGCATTATATTGTGAACCTCTCTCAGCTTATGTTTCCAAATTTGTTTTACAGAGAAAATATTTAATAATGAACTATACTAACAAATTTAAAATCCTTTTGTAACATAGTAAATATGGATCTTAAAACATTCTTACATGAATAACACATGCTTCAAATACATGTTTTAACCACTATTAACCTTCTAACATTAAAAACAAAAAAAATGCAAAAAATGAGAAAACATATTTTCATAAATCAAAGAAATTGAGCAGAAGGTAGCCTCAAATTCCATCAGCCACTTTACCCTTCATAAATCAATTCCTTCCAGCTGCCTTCTCTACTTTTACCCTCCATTTCCTTCCATCTCCATGAACTAAATCCAATTTCTCTCTCTCCAAATGCCCATTACACAAAAGCAAAGTCTTCTCTCTCACAAGCGCTTGTGTCAAATATCAAGAGAGAAAAGTGCATGTTTCCGTTGTACCGGAACACCAAGAACTCATGCTCCTTCAAGCCGTGATCTTGCACGAACCTTGGCCAACCGTCAGTGAAGAACACACCCTCTGTGTTTCTTTCAATCGAGATGTACCATGTTCTGCCAGTGGGCCCCTCAAGCATCGCCGTGTTCCTTCTGGCCTCCTTTCCAATATCAATATGCTTCACAAACTTTGGTGGAATTCTCTACAAAAGCGAAACGATGAAGAACTTGATAAATCAAATGCAAATCGGCAATGTCCTTATAAAATCTGGTGTATCTGGTTTTACATTAACTAATCAAAATTAAAAAGAAACAAACTTTCAACAGAGTTTAAACTATAGACAAAGAATTAATTTTGATACCAGACGACGTGTAAAATCTCCAATTAGAACTTTGAAGAAGTGTTGCCTCTTAACAGGGGACCACTCCAAATCATCAGACCCAATATCGATTTCCTCCATTGAAGTAGAACAGAGCAACTAAGTGAAGCAGAAGAGGAAAAGATTCTGACTTTAAGGAATCGATTACCGGGGGGTTAATTAGGGTTTAATCAAACAATTGACGAAACATAACTGGAGAAATTTAGAGGTTATAATATAGGCGTGCGAAGGCGGCAATTGAAACGAAGCTATTTTTGGGAAGTATTCTCTGTTTCCAAATCTGAAGAACAATAACAAATCCTGTGGGACCTATCTATCAGCGACGCAATATTTATTTTAGGCGAATATTGTATTTTTGAGAGATTCTAGAACAAAGCATAAGCCATACTGAGATGAGAAAACAGAGAAAGGAAAGAAGGCTGAGTCAGACCGTCACCAAAATTATAGTTGCCTAACTTGGCATGTATGAAATTGATACCCCCCCCCCCCCCCCCCCCCCCCTAATCTCTGAATCTTTTATTGCTCTCTGAATCAGTGAATCTATTTATAGTTATTTTGTATCTGATGAAAAAATATTTATGGCACAGTAATATGAATAGTTTTGTAATAGACCGTACGCCCAAACAGAAATTGCATTAAAATATGGGAGAATTCATGTTTTGGTCCCTAAACATTTTAAAAGTTAAAACAAGAAGTGTAATTTACAGGACCATCATATTATGGAAGACCTAACAAGTTAATTGTACCATATAACAACATGCCAATAACAAAGTTCTCTCATATACTAACAAAATTTATAAAACTTTCAGTATGCAACATTATTCATTATTCACTTATTATCTCATACGACCATCTGCCTGATGATACTGACACTACTCATATATTAAAACTCATAAAAAAGGAAAAAAAAGAAATGTATAACCACCAACTGCACAAGCACCAACTCACATACATTTCGCTACTCTTTAGCGACAACCACAAGCTGTTTGCCGACATTTCGTCCCTCGAACAACCCAACAAGAGCAGCAGGTGCACTCTCGAGCCCTTCGGCAATGTCTTCCACATAAGAAATATCCTTGGACTTCAGATGATGTGCGATCATCTCCTCGAACTTTCTGTATTTCGAGTAATGATCTGAGACAACGAACCCCTCCATCCTCAGCCTCTTTATTACCATGTTCATGAGATTGTGCACACCTTCGGGTTTCTTGATGTTATATTGTGAGATCATCCCACATGCTGCGATCCGCCCATTGAGGCGCATGTTTAGGAGAACAGCATCGAGCATTGCGCCGCCTACATTCTCGAAATAGATATCAATGCCTTCAGGAAAGCACCTGTAAGAAAAGTAAGAGAACTAATTTTAAGGTTTCGAGGAAAAGCAATAACCATGATCATATTTTTTATTTGCAATTCATGATAAATAATTTTGGTTTCCTCAAGATACCGTTTGAGTGCAGCATCTATGTCCGGTTCTTTCTTGTAATTGAAAGCATCATCAAAGCCAAACTTCTCCATCAACATATTTACCTGAGGTGTATGAATAGAAAACCAATGTGGACAAGTGGACAATTAATGCCATAATCTTAATCAGATATAATAATAAATAAAAAAGATAGAGAAATGGGAAGATGAAAGGAACCTTTTCATCAGAACCGGCACTTCCAACTACATAGCAGCCTGTCATTTTGGCAAGCTGGCCCACAAGCTGTCCAACAGCTCCTGATGCGGCTGAAACAAAGACAAATTCCCCTTTCTTTGGAGCACATATTTCATAAAATCCTATATATGCTGTCATGCCCGGCATTCCTACATAGTATATATGTCAAAATAAGTACCTTGAAAAACATTGAATGGTCGTCTACTTCCTAGCTTGTTTTGATGAGACAATCGAGCATGTTCAAGTTTAAAATTTCCATCTTACATATGATGGGTATCCAATAAGATTGTAAGAAACCGAAGACCTTATATCATCAATGGTTTTCCCCCAATAGGTCAGTTAAAATCGAACACCATATTCCATATATCAGCATAACTTATGACTGGAACTTTTGCTATAGAAAAACAGTTGCTTTTCGGATAATTTAATAAAAATACAGGGAAGAACAAGTGAAAGTACCGAGAATGCCAGTGTAATAAGAAAGAGGTAGTTCGGGATGGTTGATCTTGGTAAGCAAATCCGGATCTGAGATGAGGGTATATTCTTCCCATCCGGTCATCCCCCATACTAAATCTCCTTCCTTTAAATCTTCATGCCCTGAAACAACCACCTTTGCTACACCATATCCGATCATAACCTGTTTTAACAATTAATGTCATCAAGCCAACAACCTCAGTTGATAAAATATTAATTTAACATCTTCACTTGAGTAGTGTGTGCCGTGAAAAACTTGAATTGTGTGTCCAATTATTTGTATGATATATACTAGTAGCTAGCATCTTAGCAATGCCGAAGCTATTTCTAATCAAAATGCGTTAACAAACATGTTCAATTTATCAATATATTTGACTGGTACTGTAATATAATGCAAGTTTATGCAAAGGTACAAACTTTAATATAGAAAAGCAAGGTATACAGCTTTTATAAGCAACTACTATATCACGCATTCAGGTATTGCATTTCTTTTCATTTTTGAGGGAAGGTTAATTAGCACCTAATTAAATAAATGAATAATTCCTGACGCATCGGAAACAATGAAAGCAATGATGATTATATGTATATATAACTGATACCGAGCCGAGGGTAAAACTGGGGAATTCGGTGGATTCCAGAGGTCTAGACATCCTGAGGCGCATGTAGGGGTCACAAGACAAGTAAAGGTTCTTGACAATCACAGCCATCGATCCATGAGGCACTTCCAATCGGACGGTGTCTGTGACCACCTCCATGTCGCTCTCCTTTGGATATCCATCCACGTAGTCGCGAAACACCACCTTCCTGTTCGCCCTCATCACCTCTCCCTCCGCCATTTTTGATCAATTTAATAATAATGTATCGTCCTTGTGATAAATCCGAGGTTATTTTTCTTTTCTTTTTTGGAAGAACTTCGGAAATGGTTTGCGCAAAGGCAAAGCGGCGGAGAGATGGGGTGTCGGGTGGGGTGGTCTCTTGCGTTGCGCGCCACGTGTAATTGGTGTCATCACTCAATTAATTAATGGTCGATAAATTTTGAATCTCATGACTGGGGCCCAGTAATATCCCTCCCTCTTTTAGGTTGGGGGCCCCACTGAAGAAAACATTTAACATCCTGATTTGAATCTGGTACTTTTTGAATGAATACGGGTAGATCAATTTGGGTTTTATTGGGCTCTCGGACTTATCATGATCTGCTCAATTTTTACAATTGAGGTGAAAGTATAAAATGCTTTGCGTAAACAAATTAGATTTGCTCCAATTCAATGCGCCGATAGTTAGTTATACAATGACTCATACAAGTTTGAAAAGCACTCCACATTTACTCAAATTAAATCGAAAATAGTTTCAAAAAACTAAATTGATAAAGAAAAAATGGTAGAACCATACCGAAAGGGGAGCAGTGGTGTTGCCGGAAGCATCCTTCCTTGCCATCAAGTTGAGATTGTATGGGTCGATGGCGATATACAGGTTCTTGACGATCACAGCCGTGGATCCGGGCGGGAGCGCCAGCTTGACGGTGTCGGACATTACCATTTCCATGTCATTCTCCTTGACAGGTCCGGTCAGATACTGTTTTTGCACGACCTTCTTGTTCGTTCTTACCTCGGCATCAGCCATTTTTAACACCTTTTTCTCTTGAATTGATGGTACGAAGAAGAAAAGTTGGTTTCTTTTTTGTATTCTCAGTGAGTAGTTTGGTGTTGTGATTTGAAGTGAATTTCATGGGAAAGAGGAGAGGGGCTTTATATAAGAAGCTCATGGGCTTGGCGAAAGTATGAATGATTTAATTGCATGCGTCAGCGTTATTTGAAGAAAATTCTCCTCGCTCTCTCACGCTCAGGAGAATAGACAGCAATTTGGAAGATTAAACCGCCGTTGTAAGCACATGCGTCAATAACACTTTTCGCAATCCACTTCAGGTAGATGCCATGCATTGAAAAATATAACCAAGATTGAAAAAACAGTAGATATATGACTATGATTCTATCATTTTCGTTAAGGATATACGAAAACAAGGTTTTTGTCCGGTGATAAAAACACTTAACTATCGTCTTTATCTTAAAAAAAATATATGGCTCCAAGTATTGTATCAAAAAAGTGTCATAATTTGCACATGATCCGACAGATCAAAATCAAGATGCAATATGAACCATTTAGATTTTTATAAATAGAGGCTTCATTTCAAATTATATAATCATCTAAGACGATGTATATCCCGTTATTTTACACTAAATAAAAAAGAAACATCAAATAGTTGCACACAAGTCTGTTATAATACATTTCTAGCAAGTCGTGTAATCCATTCTAGTTTATATCAAAGAAAGATCCATTTCAAATCCTATAATAACCATTCTCATGAATTTTTGTGTACTAAATCAAAAGGATACATAAAAAATTATGCACACAAATATACTGAAATATATTTACATCATGTCGTATGTGTGTCCATACATAATTCTAAGGATTAATATCACATATTCACGGGCATAATAAAAAAATCAAAATAAAAGAGCCAAATCACAAATATAATATAATTTTAATTTTATAAGGAAACAAAATTTATAAAATTTAAAGGGAAAAAAATATAAATTTCCAATTCATGGGGGAGGGAGGAGGTGGGAGGTTGGGGTGGGGGGGGGGTGGGGGGGGGGGGGGTGGGGGGGGGGGGGGGGGGGGGGGGGGGGAATAGGCCCCTCACCTGCCCCCCTCTATAAATCCGTCACTGCACATATTTCAACTCTTTTTCTATTTTATATTTATTCATCAAACTCTTTTTATTGGAATTTTAATGGTCTTTCATATAGACTGTTGCAATTTTAATATGTATTTTGATGGAAAATAACTATGAAATTATATAAAATTTAAAATACAATTAATCTAAATTTCCGTTAAGTTTTTTTCACAAATTTATTTGAAAACTCATTGCCAAGATCATCAAAATACCTTATGTGATCCTCTCTCTTCTTTAAAGAATTAAAAGACACGTAAGATATAATAAAAGAGCTGAAATATATATATATAAATATGAAATAAACAAAAAATTTGTAGGGTACATATGATATTAACTCAAATTTCAACTATTGGGGTCAATGTAATTCATATAATCATCATAACCAAGACCTCCTCTACTTTACATTCTTGTCAATTTTGGTTTGATATATAAGAAAGATGTATCAAATATTACACATCCAAATTTGGTGCAATGTATATAAAGATTGTCTTGTGTATATATTTATAATTTTAATCAATAAAGATCGTATTAAGAGAGATTAAAATATAATGTATTGGGTGTGAACTTCGATTTGGTGAGTTCAACCTTTAATGGAGAACTTCAAATATGATACTATTATTCAAATAATCAGAGAAAAACATATACTTCAAATATAGTCGTGTAAATGCTCATAAAGGCCAAGTTCAAGTTCAAGTTGAATCATGGAAGTACGAATCATTTAGTTCCAAGTTGAGGTCAAGCTTTGATCAGAGACTTGTCAAAACCGTTAATGATATTAATTGCAAGCAAAATGTAGAAAAGATAGCAAGACTGATTATCTGATACCTCCTTTTTCTGCATAATTATCACTTACAAAACAATCACATGCCTACCAAAAATGCCTTGAGACACATTACTTAATGACCCCACAAACAGTACCAATGGTAGAGTCATATTTGCATCCTCCTAATATCAACAAGGCATATTGCTCCAACATTACCACTAACTAAAAAATTTATACAGAAAGTACCCCCAACTAATGCACTCCTCATTTACAATTACCCCTGCTTTGCAACAATGAGCTCATCAAGGTTAATGCCATCATCCTCTGTACCACTAAGTGGTATCACTATTTCATTGTCGGTAGTAAAGTGGTACCTCTCCCCGATAGCCCTCAGTAACTGGTACACCTCATACATGGTCGGCCTCTCCTTAGGTCCCAAGAGCACACAATTACACGCTACCTTCATGAATTGCATTAACTCGCTGTCAAAATCCTTTCCTATCAAAGATTTATCGATAGCATCTTGCAAAAGAGAGTTATTAGAGAGGAAGGTAATCCAATCGACCAAATTTCCCTTAAAGTGCTCAGGAGCATTGCTCACCTCTGTGGGCTTCTCACCGGTAACTAGCTCCAGCAAAACAACACCGAAACTGTACACATCACCTTTTGGGGTTGCAACAAGGGTCCGTGTATATTCCGGGGCTACATACCCAAGGTCACCGAATTCACCATTGACGAATGTGCTCAAATGGGTGTCTATCGGATTCATGAGTCGAGCCAGCCCAAAATCAGAGATCTTGGGCTCAAAATCTTCATCTAATAAAATGCATTTCGAGCTGATGTTTCGGTGGAGAATTCGTGGATTACAACTGTGGTGCAGCCAAGCAAAGCCCCTGGCTGCCCCTATACTAATTTTCAACCTCACAGGCCAGTCAATAGTACTCTTTTTTTTCTCCTCTCCTTTTTCATGCATGTGTAACAGGTCGAAAAGCATACCTTTCGGCATGTGTTTGTACACCAGAAGTCTCTCTTTTTTTGCAATACAATAACCCAATAGAGGCACTAGGTTTGTGTGCCTGACATTGCCTAAGGTTGCCATTTCAGAGGCGAACTGGGACTCTGAGTGTTGTGAGTCTTGGAGCCGTTTTATAGCAAGGAAGGAACCATCAGGTAGGGTAGCCTTGTACATTGTGCCGGTACGGCCAGTACCAATTATGTTCTCTTTGCTGAAGTCATTGGTTGATTTGAGGAGGTCATTAAGCTTCATTTTCGAGACTGATTTCTCAAACATGGAAATCTACACAGAAATTTTGTAAATAAAATGGTTAAGCTAACAACTATGACACTTTGCTATTCACTGCTACCAGTAGTGGCTTAGTACAAAATTCTGGTACATCCAACATGCACTAAGTATTGCTGACCCATACCGGTGATGGGTAAGATGTTAATGAATACATTTCAAGCATTAACCAAAGGGCAAGGGATGAGGTACCACAAAGCCAGATATTTACCAGAAACTGAGGTGATGTACTGGTAAGGTGCATAAGTCCTTTTATTGTTTCTGTTTCTAATTGTTTGATGTTTCTTAATTGACCTTCATTAAAAAAAAAAAGAAAAAACTTGACCAGATCCCTCAGAGGATTGCATTATGGGCAAATCAGGTATCCTGCTAAATGACCAGGAAAGTAACTCAAAAATATATATATAAAAAAAATCAACTGATCAACATACCTTAACTCCTCTGGCACCTTTAATATTTTTAGCCCATCTATACTCCAATTCCTTCTTCCTCTTCTTAGCCGGCACCTTCCACAAGCAGAAGAAGAGCACAAACCCTACAATTACTGCTACAATGATGACCCCTGCAATTGCGGATCCAATAATCACACCCATGCGCCCCTTCCCCGACTCAGGACAATCCCCTAAAGACCCCCCACAGAGTCCCAGGTTGTTCACATAGCTTGTCTTAACCGATGATCTGAAGGCCGGAACTGGACCTGTTAGCAAATTATTGGCCACATTGAGGTTGGTCAAACGGGTCAGATGGATCAGCTGCCATGGGATCTCTCCGCTCAACCTGTTGTATTGCAGACCCAGTGTATTGAGATACGAGCACTGAGACAGATTGACCGGGATTTCACCAGAGAAATTATTGTACGACAAATCAAGGGAGGTGACAAAAGGGATTATTTTGGAGATGTTACTGGGTATGGTTCCTGTGAAGTTGTTGCTGGAGAGATCCAGACCCGTCAAGCTGGAACAATTCTCGAGACCTCTAGGAAACATTCCCACTAGGCCCATGTTTGAGAGGCGAAGGTTCAGCACACGGTTCTCGTTTTGGTGCCAGCATTCAACTCCGGTAAACTTGCAGATAGACCCCTCACTTGTGTTGTCAAATTTCCAGTTTAGGAAGTTGTTCGGATCATCTATGGAGGCTCTGAGGGTTTTTAGGCAAAACACATCAGTGACAGTGGCATGGCATATGCCATGTAGAAGTAAGGATTGGAGAAAAAAGATATAATATAATTTGATTCTAGCCATGGGCGTCTAGGAAGCAGGGACGGAGATCCAGAGCTCAAAGATTTAGCGGGACCTGCATGCAAATATCAAATTGGGTTTCACCGATGATGATATAGGGAACAGCATACGCAATTACACATAATGCAAGGATAACTATCTTTGATAGTACTGCCGTACCAATTAGGCAAGTACAGCTGTTACAGGTGCAATAACGGTGCAATTAGTTGGTATTTAACTTGTTGAGACCATTATTATTTGTACAAGTGAGAATACATTTTAGACATAATAAGCCTAAATGTTGATTATAGACAAACATATATAAACATAATACACTAACATACTTACAGTGCTGGTCTCAGTACCCAATGTACCAGTAACTAGTTGTATAATTGGACCTGATGGTGTGGTAACCTTTGAATTCCTACTTTCAAATTACAGAGATTTTACATTATATATCAAGTTTCTCTACCTGAATTTACAGAAAAGAGCATCTCTAATAAAAGAGTCCAATTCTGACTTTAAACTTAAAAACAGCAAGCCATCTCAAAAAGGCCAAATCTAACAGAAAGTTGATAGAGATAATAATAATAATAACAATAATAATAATAATAGCACACAATGCTGAAGCTTTTATACCTAAATAATGTACTTTAAAAAAAGAAAAAAACTCGACCAACCAAGATCGATAACTAACCCAATATATAAAGCTAAATTTAAAATAAATAAACAAAGGAAAAGGTTTCTTTTTTTTTTCTTTTAAGATGAACCAACCAACATAGACCCACAAAACCCACTCAAGAACCATAGATCTCACAGATCTAACTCGAGAAAAGAGAGAGAGAGAGAGAGAAGTTCATTATTCGAAAAAAAAGAGCGCTTGTTATAATATACTAAAAACCAACTAAACTAAATGGTCAAATACCAGGAAACAAGATCGGAAACAAAAAGCGAGCTGTTTTTTTTTTCTTTTTTGTTTCTTTGCTACTCATAAAAGACTCATTTAGAAAACAAAAAAAAAAGAAGAAAAATAGCCAGTAAGAAAAAACCAAAACGAACGACAATCCCAACACAAGAAGAGAAGATCGAACAACCAAAACATAAACCTCAAACAATAGAAACTAATTTGCCTACTTACCACACTATATATCAATCTCAACAAAGATGCCCAGCAGTTGTTAAAGAGAGAACCAAACTGGAAAAATCCTCCAACTTTTAAATGAAGAAATCGAACAGAACAGAGAGGAGAGAGCTCAACACACCCAGACACACATATCACACACAACCCAAAAGCAGAGAGACCCACCTGATTAAATAAGGAAAAGAGAAGATTTGGCGAGGCCCCAAATTCCCCAAAGAAAGCAACCTGTGTCGTTGGCCTTACTTTGCTAATAACCACAGATTTTCCCAGCAGCACAACGAAGAACAAAACCAAGTGTGAAAGATCATCGTTAGTGGCTAAATAGTACAGAAAACGCGGAGCTCAAAAGGAAGTCATCTAGATAGATAGAGATAGAGAGAGAGAGAGAGAGAGAGAGAGAGAGAGAGAGAGAGAGGAGACTTTCTCGAGCAAAGCATATGTTGTTTCCACTCACAACAGGAAGTTCAGAGCGTAATGTCCGGATCCTCTCCAACTAAGAAAAACTTCGATAGAATTGATAATAGATCAAAACCGTCCAATCTTAATCGGACAGTAAAGTACTACACTGAAATTATACAATGTGCAGCGTCGTTTCTAAAATTGACGTTTATGATCTGTGATGGACGCTCTAATTTAAGTTGAAGTGTGAAGGGGTTTTACCATGATGGAGACTAGTCTGTTTTTCTTTTCTTTTTTGTGAAGAAAAATTCAGAAGCACAAGACCAAGACCAAGACCATGACGAACAGTTGTGTCCAGTCAAACCAAACTTTTTGCATATTATTATGGAATTTAATTTCAACGGCGAACAAGACCAGAGATAGATAGTGCTATTTTGAGGCACACGTTGCATATATATACACATACAGTTAAGGTTGGTTTATTTATTATCAACTAAACCAACCATGTGTTTTCCAAATTATTAAATAAACACATGATGGACAAAATTACAAAATAATTCCAAAAAAGAGCCCCCCCCCCCCCCCTCCCCCCCAACACACACACACACACACATGAAAGTGTGTAAATTAACACTAGACTGGAACAAGAAATTTTCAGTATTCCATTCATTTCAATAAGAAAAAAAATTTCAATTGAAATAAATTGAGATCAAATTCCCTAAAATATAAACCCTCAAATATGGAGCGACCCAAGTAAATTGATGGACGAGTTCATCCTAAAAGAGAAATAATTTTCACTAAAACATAAACCCTCAAAACCCTACAAATACATACGTCTTTGAAATAATTAATCAAGCTCCACTAATCCACTTGGATTAAACAATACTCTCCCCACTGATTACTTATAATGGCAACGATGATATTAATTAACTATAATAAATAATTCAAGTGTCAGGGAGAAGCGTGTGACTGTGAGCAGATTCCTTTTCCCATCGCAAGCATAGATTTCTGATTTCTCTGCGCGGTTGCAAGCTCCCAGGCTACAAACCTACAACTAACAACAGTAATTTCAGAAAAATACCAGTTCTGCTTGTTTTTTTAATTTTATATTTGGGAACTTATCTTGTCTTGGGTCCATTTTGAACTATAAGTTGTAGTTCCACAGAAGTACCACCAAACAGTTTTGAATTTTAATGAACTCTAAAACATAAGTTGTTGTGCAAGAATAATTATAGTGCAATTGTAAAATTCAAAGCATGGTTAAAAGTATTATAACTAATATAATATAATATAATTTAAATTTAAATTACTAATATAATATAAAGTGGTGTTATGTTGTATCAAAAAGAAAAGTTGTCATTGAATCATTTCTCATATTATATCCATTACATAAAACAAACTACTCACGAAATTATATTTTTATCATATATAAATTACAAATATTTGGTCTTATTGAATATTCCTTGAATCCCAAATCTCACTATATTTGGAAACATCAATAGATATTCTCGAGTCATGCTGAGCAAGGAGGAACATTTTATTATATAAATTTATTTTGTATGGTGTTTTTATTATTCAACTTAAATGAGATATTATACATATTAATGATATTTAAGTTGAATAATAATAATAATAACTCATTTAACGTGTATAATAAAATCTGTATCAATGATGACAGTATCAATAATAATATCTTCCTAACATTTTCCTATTAAAAAAATATGTTTAATATACTATTTTTCTAAAAAAAAAGTATAACAAAATATTAATTTATACTGAAATTTTGTTCAAGCTGGCTCCGCAAAGTCCGGCCCCAATCTACAATGATTAAAATTGTAATTGAGATTAATTAATCAAGGCCAATAACACTCAATGGGAGTTGTAACGACCTCACAATAAGTAAATGTACAGTTTAAGGTTTGTACCTTGATTAGTGATACAGTGACGTCCCCTGAAACATAGTCAAAGTCAAAGATTCCCATCATCTCTCGCACCTTTTGGATGTTAGTGGGGACAAACAAAGTCATGAATCACTGAACCAAATAAGGAAAAAGGAATTATTGGTGCAGTGACCAGCTGCCATAATGTGCAAAATCTTGCTGACAAGCAAAAGGCAGTAGATTCAATTTTCATGTAGTTTATTTTTTCAGAGGTGAGTATCTATTTATAATGGTTGATTTTGATAATTTTCAAAATTTTGATAATATTTTTTTAAGATAAATTTGAAATGATTTTAATATTTTATAGATATAATTGACTAAAGTCAACAATATTTTCGGCGAGCTTAACTAAAAAATGATTTTAAATGATAAATCTAATTTGCTCAATAAATTATTCATATCAAAATCTTATAAGATACCAAAATTTTTCATTTTTTAGAGTTTTCTAACTATTTTGTTTTCAGATTTTTTAAGATGGTTCTAAAATGAATATTTGAATATTAGAATAGATCATTTTGAAAAAAATCTGAAATAAATACTTAAAAAATTCTAAAACTAGAATTTTTTGTATTCTATAAGATTTTGATATAAAAAAATTATTAAATATATCGTTTGAAGTTGATTTTGATAGTTTATTGAATTAAACTCACTAAATTCATTGATAATCTTAAATTCATCTTAACATAACTCGATAGAATTTTGTTATAAATCGATCATATTTCAAGTGTTATACAATTTAATCTAGAACCCCATTTCATTTTACTTTCTATTAAACAAATACGAATGCATGCGTCAAATCAATAGTCAAAATTCAAAATATATTTGAACTAAATGATAGATAAAGATATAAATTGAATATTTACTTAATATAATTTGGGTGAATTTATTTATAATACCAATAAGCTATAACAAAGTTTTTATAATAAATTTTCAGAATAAAATTATGTAACTTCGGTTCTAAAATTTTGATAGTAAATATGCATATATTAATTTATTTATATATAAGAAAAATCAATCTTTAGTCTAATGCAAAGACTATGTCTTTCATGTAAAAGATTGTATGTTCAAAAGTCAATTGAAAAGTTCCTATAGAATTTTTAAAATTGAAAAGCTTGACACCATTTATCTAAAAAAAATATTTGTTCATATTAGAGAATGAGCATGTGAAATATTAGTCCAACAAAAAAAAAAGATAAGAATTAGATGAAGCTGTAATTATTTTCATCCTATTCAAACGATTATAATGTTCCCTATTCAAACGATTATGGATATTATATATAAATATATAATACTGACATCCTTGCAACAACACTTGATTTGTGGTAAAAAAAAATGAATGTATTAATTGTAGTAAAAAAATAAAAACGAATGTATTAGAAGTAATCCATCATCATAGTTAATTAAGTAGATTTATTTATTTTTGACCACTTAATTTAATATATAATTAATTTTAAAAATCATGAAAATTTATATGAATACATAAATATATAAAATTAATAGCTTGAATTTGATTTTTAGATGTCAAAATTTGAAATATAAATAAAAAAAGAATTTGTGACATTTTATGATAAAAAAAAAATTTATAGCATCGAAACTCATCTTATATATAAATATATAATACGGACATCCTTGCATCCTGTATAGACGTGAGCATAATTTGTTTATAAATATTTTCATTTTCATATTCTATCATTAATTTACTAATTAAGTTGAGAAAATTTGATAGCTTGTTATTAATCCTATGAATACTAATACGATGGATCTCAACTATTTATTAAAAAAATGAATATATCCAAACTAACAAACATCCTTCAAAAAATAACAAAATCTCGTGATAATAGGGATACCAATTATGTCTCTATCCATATGACTAGATTGAACTATAGGGATTAATTTGTATACATATGGTATAGAACTCTATATATTAACTGTCAAAAATTTCGCCTATAAAATATGAATTAACTAACAGTATTCAGATAAGGACTGAATATCAGCAGCAACTTTTTTTCAAAATGGAGCAACAAAGAATTTTTTGGATCGACTAAAAATTGTATAAAGTAGCTAGCTAGATCCTTCGGTGGAAATAATCACTCCATCTTTTTCCAGATTTGCTGACTTAAAAAATCACTCAGGGAAAATGCATTAAGTGTTAATGCGCATCTGATCATATCATTTGTCACTCATACCTCAATTTACCTCTTCATGAAATTAATGTTTGTGTTTTAGGTTAACCATTGCAAGGTTATGAAGCTCATATATATATTGTCTTTACATCATCCGCGGTTTAATATTTTATGGTAACTCATATAAGGAAAATGTCTAATTCAACTCATATTTTGGATGAAAAATTATTTTTACATTATGTATTCTGCATCTTTTATCTATACTTTTTTTTTTAAAACAATACCCAAAAAGATACCGGCTTTCATTTCTTTTCAAAAGCAATACAGAGTTTAGCTAGAGTACAAGAGAATTATGCTGCTAGCCTAGAGAATTTGAAGAAACTAAAATTACATGTTTGCTAGAAATTAACAACAATCCCTAGAATCTAACTCACAACAACCCAAAAGTATAACAATCAACAGCCACACAATTATCAGCATAGTAAATGGACTGATCAGAACAACCATCAGTTCCTTGGAATACCCTCTTATTCCTTTCTATCCATAATATCCATAAAACTGCAGCCAAAATTCCCAAAGAGAGGAGAAAAAAATAAATTTCCTTGAGGATGCTAGCGCATAATATGATCTTAAAAATATTTAATTATAGGGCACTGAAGAAAGAGATGAGAAGTTGATTCTGAACCCCACAAAATACACAGGTGTTATCACCAGACCAACCCCTTTTAAGTAAATTATCTTTGGTGATGATTTTATTATGAACAACCATTCATAGAAACAGTTCATGTTTTAGAGAAATTTTCAAAGTACACACAATTTTAGTAAGAGTACATTGAACCCCACCAGAATTCAAAAGTTATATAAAGATTTGACAGTAAATTTGCCAGAAGAATCCCAATGTCATATAACAGAATCTGGAAGGGAAGAAAACTGAATAGAATTTAAAATAGCAATCAATTGTGTTCTCTCAGCTCTCATTTCTCAACTAACCCATCTGGTAAGGAAAAATTTAATAGAACCAGAGTTCCACACTGAGGCTAAAGTAACTTTATCAGTCTTAGCTTTAGCAAAAACAAGGGGAAATTGTAAAGCTAATGACAATCGGAATACCAAGTAACATGCCAAAAGTTAATAAGTAGTCCATTACCAACAAATTTTTGAGCCCCTAGAGAAATGACATGATGAACATAACATATAGATTTTCAAAATGGAGAAGTATTATTATAGGGCAAGTCTTTGTATTTAATAAGTATTAATTCCTTTCATAAATCAGAAGACTCTCTATTAATAATTCTCCAAAACCATTTACACAAGAAGACATAATTTATATGATTCAGATTTAAAACTCCCCATCCTCCAAATTCCTTAGCTCTACAAACTCTCTCTCATTTGATTAAATGATTTTTCACAGATATTTATTTTTAGCATGTAAGTTGTTCGAGGAAAGTTTAAGTGTCTTTACTTTTGATATCTTCATTATGTCTTTTTTAAAAAAAATTAATAACAACTAAAAGGTCATAATAAAACCCGTCAAATATAATCTGTGTTGCTTTCTCTATGTGCATGTAAAAAAATAATATTTCAATGTTATTTTGTTTGATATCAAGAACTTACAAAAAATACAATGATGTGGATAATTTCTGAATGTTGCCTTTTAAACTTATCGATTAATATAAAATGAAAGTCAAAAAGTCAATAATCTTTATGTGCATAAAGAAAAAAATAATATAAATCACATTTAATGGTTTCATTTTGACATTTTAATTTAAAATTTTTTATTACTAGAAAATCAAAAAGCGAGGGTATGATAAAGACATCAAAAGTATAGACATGTAAACTCTCCTCAAATTGTTTATATATAAATTAAAAAACGTTTGTATATATTTAAAAAATATTCCAGACAAAAGTTTGAATTAAGCATAATATAAACATTCAAAATTTTTATTTATAGTAACAAATAGTATCGACAATTTTATCTTTTTTTACACAAATATAAATTTATTAAGGATACATATAAGAGGTTCTAATAAAGAAATACAATTATTCCTTCACAATTTGGTCAGATCGATTTCAAACAAAGAGATAAAATTATAATTATAACTTATTACTTTGAAACCGTATTCATTTCTTTTTTATAAATAGATGCAAATTTAAATCTTATAAAAAAATAAATATTGAAATTAACGGAACCCTTTATCTTAAAATAATAATAATAATAACTTATCACTTTGACTTGTGAAAAAGATACACACCCGACTTAATATAGGGAAAAAACCGAATTGGGCAGCACGCACTGGTTCGGCTATATGCGTATTTAATTTTATACATCATAGGCTATTAGGTTTCTGTTTTATTCAAAATTAGGTAACTATTTTTTTTAGCTTAAAACTCTATATAGAATAGAATAGATACAAGACATACAATCGAATATCTACATGCAGCTGTCTAGCTCCTAGGCCTACAATCTGGCATTCTAGTCTAATTAAGGAATATATCTTACATTACATGCAGTTGTTCATCAAGGCTAATTTAGGAACACTAATTTAATTAGGTCGAATTGTTATTTAAGGCCCATATAAAAGACTCCTTATTTCAATTTTCAATCTTGAGCCAGCAGGTTGAATACTGGGCCTATTAAGCTTTTATATATAAAAAATATTCCTTAGCTCATAAGTCATAACAAAAGCACCAAATTATAATAGCTCCCCTCCTAACATGGTAGCATTCTTGTCTGAACTCTAAAACTAAATGGAAATCCAAAAATATATACATTGGCATCAGCAAATCAATTATCAGTATATCTCTGTCGTTATACTTCATGCAGTACTGTACAGATCCATTCTCAGTATCTGTTATCTCACCTATTACGGGTTACGGCAACCTGTTCGTGCACGAGTTAGTTTACCGTGCACGATGGATTCATTCCTCATTCCCAGGCCTCCCCCCAAGCACCATTGTATCTATCAATTGGAAGATTAAATCTAGTAGTTCAACTAATTTTCTTGATGAATTTCAAATCAGGGAGTTAAGTTGGGGAAGGATTAACTGATAAAAAAGAAAGAAAGAATATGTCACAGCTCAATCTTCCTTTTGCATTCTTTTTGAGTTTTGACCACAACTTGTGCATATTTACCAGACTTTTTATCATAACAATGCTTTCTCATCTCTTGTCAAAATAATATTAGCACACAAATTCATGATTTATACTTAAAAAAGTTAAATCGAATGCTCTTTTTCGAAAGTATGCATGGTTGCAAGAATGAAGGTTATAGATTATAAATTCTTAGCTTTGATGTACCAATAGCGTAATTGCTAAGGCAGGGGTATGTGTATGTTAAGGTGATAACTAGGGTATAAAACTGGTAAAGTTTAGAAGAAGGAAATCTGTATGAAATATCGAATGATAATTATTGCTTCTGAAAATATATTTGCAAGAGAAAACATGTAAAAGAGGTAAGTCTGAATGGTATATATGTTTTGTAATATTTCATTGCTTTATATGACAGATATCTTCATCTTTACTATATATTTACACACTCTTTTTGCACTTCATCTACCCCAATCTAAAAATGTTCATAACCCAATTGAAACTAAACCTAATAATATACTAATGTTAGCATTTTGGCTGAAACGCTAATAGTCAAAATTTTATGTTTTCGTATTCAAAATTTTGATTTAAGTAACTTAATAAACTATTCATATTAAAATCTTATAGAATACCAAACTTACCATTTTTAGAATTTTTTAACTATTTTTTTTAATTTTCAAATATGATTTTATTTGGCTCAAAAATAAATAAAAAAAATATTTGTATGTCAATTGAGGTCATTTTTGAAAATTCGAAAAAAATAGCTAAATCTTTTTAAAAATAATAAATTTTAGTATTCTATGAGATTTTGATATGAAAAATTTATTGAGTTACTTAAATTGAAATTTTGAATACAAAAACTTAAAATTTGGATCGTTTACGTTTCGACCGAAATGCTAACGATAGCACATTAGCAAAACTCTCATATATAATATATAATTGTAAGCAGATATTACCGATTAGCAATTGATTATTCATTAAAATTGGGAAATTACTAGACAATACCTTTGCCATTTGTACTTGGTTACGTCTATAAGAAATTGAGAGTGAACTGGTAACGATACTGCGCTGAATCGTCTCCTTTCAACGAGAGGTTTAGTTCTTAATTGGACTAAAACTTCATTCCTTCTAATCCTTCTAATCATAACTACAAGTTTCACTATTGATAAATCCTCCATTATGGCATCTTTGAATGAGCACATACTTGATATGCTTTTAATCAATTTGATGCACAAATGCAGTCATTGACGATCACTCAGTCGAAAGATGTGAGAATAAAATGGCTAATCTCAGTGAACAGCAAGGGGTTCCATGTGTCCATCTACCAAAATTCAGGAGTGACAGTGCAGAATATGAAGATATCAGCTCCTTCAGACAGCCCAAACACCGACAGGATTCATGTACAAATGTCGGATCATGTTATAATCCAAGGATCAAACATGCAAACAGGCGACGATTGCATCTCCATGGGTGCTGGTACTAGCGGTGTGCTGATTCGGGACATCCACTGTGGCCCTGGACATGGCATTAGGTAAAATTTTCTTTGGATTTGGCCTTTACATTAATGTTAACTATGTTAATTTGAAAATTAACCACACCAACATTTTTCTAGGCAAGAAATTTACGGGTATAGAGAGGTTAATTAATTTGGAAAAATTGTCAATTTTTTCTTCATTGTGCTTACTTTGAAATTAGAAAAATGAAACTTGTCGTTTCGATTTACGTTCTAGTCCTCAGATTACAACTGGTTGTTGCAATATATGCAGCATTGGCAGTTTAGGTAGCATTGCAAATGAGCAGGGGGTGGAGAATGTGAATGTTTCTTCGGTTGTATTTTGTGGAACGGCGATCGGGCTCTGCATCAAGACATGGAGAAAACCGAACCAGGGCTACGTGAAATTTCATCGCGTTTCAAAACATTGTGATGAATAACGTATCCAATAATTATCAACCAGAGATACTGTCCCAGCTATAACAACTGCCCCAATCAGGTAATTAGTCATTGATTTTGACTCTTGACAATTCCAATGTTGTTCTGTATATAAATTTAGTGTCAGAAATTCACTAGCTAGTCTATACATGAATTTGGTCTCAATATTACTCTGATTATTTTTGATGTTGCGAAATTTCAACATTTAGGGTCTTTTGAGTTGAACATCTTTAGAAAATTAGTTCATAAATCCATACTGACCCTCACTTTTCTTACAATTATAATTAGTTTAAATTTTCTTTTTCTGATGATACTGATACAGAATTCTGGTGTAAAAATCAGCAATGTGATTTATAACAACATCAGGGGATCATCGGCAACAGAAGTGGCAGTAAAATTTGACTGCAGCGCAATCAATCTGTGCCGAGGTATCTCCATGCAAGATATAAGGCTCACTTACCAAAGTCAGAAGCCAAGAGCTTTTGTGACAATGCATGCGGGTTCAGCTCCAGAATTAGACCCCACTGAGTTGCCTTCGATCTTAGTCCGAGCACTGTATCAGTATACCTTGCATGTACATGAAACGGTAAAAGCGAATCACTGTTATTTGGCTCAGGGAACTTGTTTCGTGCTGTGTTGAATTACGAAGAAAAGTATCGCAAGCCGATCGGTCGACCTTATATTACAAGTAAGAGCCGATCACATTGAAGGAAAACTATTCTATCTCTTAATACTGGTTTTCTGCTGTTGAGGTGTCGATTGTTCTAGTAATTCATATTTGTGATATACACCATAAATTAACTGTGGTTTGATGATATTATGTTTCATAAATCATAACTGTTTTTCCTCTCAAGTCTTTTTTTTTTTGGACTTGCTTATTATGACACGTAGAAGAGATATTCATAGACCTGGATAGCAAGTATTGAATGATCAAATTAAAATAATAATTAATTATTTTAGTATATTAATTAATAAATTGTACAATATTCAGCTCAAAAAGCTGATATATAAAGTTAATATAAACATTTTTTTTAAACGATTAACCCAACATTCCTGATCAATATTGGATTGCGGCGAAGAATCCAAATTAAAGTGTGCAAATAGGTCATAATTCATGATCAGGCATATATTCCTTGTTTCTAAATTTGGTTGCAACCACAAATTAGTAATACATTGCACCAAAGAGACTGTATTCTTATTTGTGAAGCTACCCTCATTGACATTCTTTTATTTTTCCTTAAAAGTAGGAAGTGTATATAGCCATAAATTATTAAAGAAAAGAAAAGGATAATGTTCCCTTTTGTTTCTCCTCTCATAAATTATAAGATGAGTAATAACTGTATCTTTTTATTACATCATTTATCTGCACCCTAAATATATTTATATTTCTTTCAAAACATATTTTTATCTAATGAACAAAAAGTGTTTACATCTTATATTACTAGAATTAGAAGTTCTCTAAACTGTATTTTTACTTGTGCAATAAAATTTTTAACTTGATTTTTTTTATATCATTCATGAATGAAAAAAAAACGATAACTATTTTCTATACTAACTATAAACACATATAAATACATATATAAACAAATTATTCGTTTAATATAAATATTTTTGACGTGTAGATAAAAGGGTACAAAATATGAGTTGTAAAAATAATTTCTTAAATTATAATTAATCACTCCACATATTCTTTAAAATCTTCAACTCAGATGTGTCAACTGTTGTTTATGTATTTTCAGTATATTATGTAAATGAACTTGATACCGTATAGATGCATATATTAGTGGGGTCAATATGAATATTTCCTTTTTGATTAGTCTTAGACTCTCAGTCGATCTTCAAAGGTAATTGCTAATAATCTTCTTAAAAAAATGCTGCCTAAAATTACTGATATATATTTTCATAGATGAACTGAATTTGGATCAAAGAACATACTATCAAGAACTACTCTTAGTGTTAAATTAGTGGTTGTAAAACACTATATATTTAAGAGAAAAAAAAGGAATTATTTTAGTGCATTTCACCAAATTGATTTTCTTGACGAGTCATGCATTTGTCTTTTGAAATTTTATAATTTTTCGACGTACATGATCAAAAGTACAAAAAATAAATTATTGTAGTGCAGTCATTCTTCAACAATTTTGGGCCTCTCTTATCTCATAAAAAATGAGCTCAAAAAGACAAAAAAAAAATCATAATATGTACACGTGGATATGAATTAGTTCAATTTGAAAAAAATTGTAATTAACCTAGCTTTTGTAGAGTAAGAAACAAATTATTTCAGAAATACATGCATGTGAGCATGTCAACGTTGACAAAAGAGAATAATATCATTTTAATTTATAGAATCTCCTGAATAGATAGATTCTCCAAAACGGAAAGGTAATGAAAAAGGCAAAAAGGTTGATAAATCTTGCACAAAATAAAAAAAACAAAATATTATGCACCAAGTATAGAATCAAAGAATTGCGGTTGTCTTCGTTATAAATACAAGCCAAATTAATTTGTGAAACACAAAACAAAGACACAACAAAAAGGAATTAATTAATTAATTAATTAGAGAAAAGGTGGGTCTTGCATGGAGACATGAGTCCATCTATGTATCCCTCATCTCAGTTTTTAACTCTTCAGAAACCCTAATTGGTCATTTTAGTATTTCATTTTTATGAATATTTTGATTGGGACCCTGTTAAAAGGTATCATGGGCAAGTCACCATGGCTAAGCAAAGTGGCTCATATCACTTCATGCCAGACTTAATTTTTATCTTCCCCCAGTATAAAACTGTACCACCAGTATATCTTCTATCTGCTTAGGAGAATTAATCAGACGGCTGGGATCAAACAGTAAGAGAGTCAGGATTGGTCTTTGATCAACCCTTCATCAGTTAGTACACAAACAGATAGTATTGGATCAAGCAAATCCAACCTGCGACCAATTCTTGGTGCCAGTTGCAGTGTCTACTTGATTGAACTTACCTCGAGATGATCAGAATTCAAGGTATGGAAAATATCATGTATTCTTTTGGATCATATACATATTTGATTGTCAGTTCCCAAAATCTCAAATAAAAAGGCTAAAAGTTCCGAATCCCATCGCTGTCGATCGGGATGTATACAGTTAGGACTTAGGCGTGAACGAACTGATTATATACATATACATATATATATATATATATATATATATATATATATATATATATATATTTTCTTAATTCGTCGGTCTCGCATTTCAGGAGAATTATATATTTGTATTTCAGATATTTCATATTTTGAAAATTTTAACAATTTTATAAACTAAGGTATAATAGCGTTTAACAGTAAGACGGGTGTGGAGTCAAAATATATGATATGACAAATACATCATGACTCGGTTATGTGACATGACATACATAATGTATTATTTTTTGTCATGTAACGTGATTTGATGAACCAAAAAAAAAAGGAAAAAATCATGTTTAGTTACATTGTGACGTATAGCACATCACAATGTATTGCACATAACTTCTCAATTACGCTTAACTTTTTTTATTTTGAATTATTTATCAAAAAAAATGAAAATAAGTTGCAAAATTTTGACAAAATCATAAAAATAAAAAATGTTGACAATAATTGTAAGCTAAATATTGGTTATAGATACTTAGGTTCAGTCACTCTATAAATAAGCACACAGATTGAACCGTTCATGGAATCATTATCTACCTTAACAATTTTTTTCCTACATTTACATGAGATTTAGTCATTAGCTTAACAAATACAAAATATTTATTCTTAATAACATTCGAACTTAACTATCATTCCGTATGAATTCCAAGTATCATAACGAATTGCATGAACAGAATGCCATTAAACATGCGTCAGAAATCAATTTTCACCATCCAAATCAATTCCTATTCTCATGACACGAAAATAAGTTTTGCATGTCAGAAAGAGAGAGAGAAGAAGAAGAAGAAGAAAAAAAGACTCGTTGACAACATATGCCATGTTCTGAAAGAAATAAGAGAGAGAGAGAGAGGAGGGACAAGGGCACAAGGCAGTTAGCATGATTCTGTCATGCATATGTTTTCAGATTATTATTTTATCCGTCTCTTGGATTATCCAATAAGTCAATCTTCCTATTCTATATAAAGTTGGAAAAGGCATGTTATTAGTAATTGCTTCTATGGTTTTGTGTTATTTTTTTTTTTTGAGAAAGGAATAGGAGTCGAGCTCCTATTTATTTTCTTTTATTATTGAATTAAAATAATACAGGAAGAAAATAATAAAATGAAAATTATCTCAAGAGATTTGAGATTTTGTGTAGTTTCTAAATTTAAGAATAAGAAATCAGAGAAAATCAATGAGCATATATTTGTCCTTTGACTTTTCTCATTCTCAATTCCCAATATAACAAAATAATTAACTCATTGTTTTAACCCTCAGTTATATAATACTTATTTTTGAATTAAATAACAAACATAAAATTGTGCATTAGATACATGGAGTATATTATACAATATCAAATGTTTACAACCAAATTTGTGATTCACAAAATTCAGGATTATTGTCCGAAAATAATGTTGACCTCAAGAACCTTCAGAATATATGCCAATAAGAAGATCCACTGGAGAGAAAAGATCTATATTTCTAAATATTATGTTGTGTATGTTTAGAAAAATGAGTTTGATATTGGTATGTTACAAAATGACCCTATAAACTTTAAACAAACCATTAACAGTTTAATTCCCAAAAGTGGATTGATGTCATGAAGGAAGTGTTAAAATCCATAATAAACAATCCTCTGATTTTCAATTTACCGTATACAATTCAATAATTAAGTAGATCAAATAGCTTATGATAAATTAATTACAAAATATTGTATTGATGTAAATAAATTAATATATATTATTAATTATGTGATTATTATTGTTCACACTAAAGTTTATTACTTGCGTTAATCAATTACTCAATTTGCTTATAATTTTTTTTCTGGCAAACTCGTTGCAAAATATATGTTGCTTGCTTAATTTTAATATTCTATTGTCTTTTTTATTTGAAATAAGCAACGTTTGCTACTAGCTTTCACTAATTAGAGTGCAAACTTTATTACAATGTCTATCAGTATTAACTATTACAATGTCTGTCAAAAAACCTTAACATATCAACATAATCTGTTCCCATTGCAATATTGTCGTCCCATGCAAAATAAATCATTTGATTCTTTCCATTAAACTGTTTTTATTCCATCGAAAATTATCCCAGTGAGAGAAGGTCAAATGCATGTTTCTTCAACTTATGATAAACAATTATTACCAGAAGAAAAACATCTTTTTTCTGCAAGAGAGATTCTATAAGCCCTTTATTTTCTCCATAACCTATATATTGCTCATAGACATGATTCATTTTCCTTACAAAGTCTTTTATGCATGCTAAATATCGGAAAAAAAAAAACATATTGAGAATATATCAGTGTAGATGTCCATTATTTTTTAATCTTTTAGGGGAAATATGTAAACCTCTCATCAGAAGATTGAGACATGAGCAATGTCCCATAGGAACTTGATTGCTACTGGTTAAAGAACAAAAGAAAAAAGAAAAAAAAAAGGAATAAATAACAAGTCCTCTTAGGTCATACTAGATAAACTAAACACAATAAGAAAAAAGGAAAGGGGCAGAAACATGAGACAAGAAACCAACAACGGGTAGATATCTGACCCTACCGATTAGGAACAAGTATCTTGCAATGTACAGACACAGTTAAAAAGCACCATAGGAGTGTGCAACAACAATAGGCGTCTCTACGAGCAGCACTGAAATATACAGGTAGCAATAAAATTCTGTACCGGTTCATGAACTTGTGCAGTAAAAGTAGCTTGAAGAGCCGAAAAATTAAGCCCAGCCTTACTGAGAAATCTATAGTGTTGTACTGCTATGAGACGAGAACTAGTAATTAATCAATTCCATAATTAAGCAAATAATTTAGTTTCCTTATGCTTCTAATAAAGGGACATAAGTATAGACGCATTATTCAATGCCTCCATGTTTGCTCTTCCTCAAATGCAGTGTTGATGTTACTGTAAGTTTTAAAGGCCTTTTGATAATGTACTTGTGGTCTTGTGTTTCATGAAAGCAGGTAACAAGATATTGTAGAACCCTAGCAACAAAGATTGATACACAAAGAATATATGCTATCTTTTAGCCATCACGCCATCCGATTACAATTAACTAATTGCAGAGCCCTGACAACAAAAAATTAATCTCCTTTCGAATATGCGCCCACCCAACTTAAAAGAAAGAACAAACATGTAGCGATTTCTGGACGCAGTTCTCTCTGTATACTATAAAGATCCTTTGCTCCAACATAGACAAAGCAATTAGAACAGCTTCAAGTTCAGATATAATTTCTATTGTTTCATCTCTTCACATATAATTCACCTTTAGCGGTAGTCAGTAGCAATAAAAAAATGACAGCAAATTGGACCGTCACCGCATTGTGAACAGTACATAGAAATGAAATTATGAAAATAAGATGCGATTTTTAAACAGAATCTCTTTCAAATATGCACTATACAGGAAGAATACAAAGCTAAATGCACTTCTCTCAGCAGTTTTCAGGAGTATTTAGCATAAAATAAAATTAGAAAAAGAAAAAAAAAATGGAGTATAAATTCCAGCAACTTGTCAATCAGAAACAAAATAAAAACAATGCTCCATAGACAAGTTAGCACACCCCCGCTCTAATCTAAGTATGACAAGAAGCATTTACCATTTCACTAAAATAAGAAGAACAAGACAGTCACAATTAACAAAGCACATAAAACTGTTATATCAACCAACTGTTAACAGATAGATTACTAAATACGTATATATATGTGGGAATAAATTGGAAATCTTTAACTAGCATTTGCAGCTTGTGTTAAAGGCTTCCCACGTCCCATGGTGAAACCCCTAGTGCCATCTGGCATGCGGGGGCCGGGGGGCTGCTTCGTAGCTCCTACCGCTTGCTCTGCATGGGTCGGTGAGTGGGCTGAGGTTGGGGTGACAGGATTGTTGGAAGTGCCTGGACGGTGGTTATGGTTGTTACAACTGTTGTTATTGTGGTGGTGATGGTGTGGCATATGAGATCCACGTCCCCGTCCTTTTCCACCACGGCCACGACCACCTTTTCCTCTCCTGCCGCCACCCCCCAAGTCTTTCTCATTGGAGCTCTCTTCAATCTGTTATACATTAATGAAGCGAATTAAAAATAGGTCCCCAGAGCACAATGAAAACTTTAACAAAAGTGCTGAATCTCACAGCAATGCTGGGGTTGTGTTGAGATTCCAGTTCCCTTCTGCATCATCCCATCAACAACCCCCCCCCCCCCTCTCTTTTCTGAAGACCCATGACTGACAGCACACTGCAATTGCAGTGCTGTCGTCAGCACCTGTGTAAAACTTGTTTTAACGTTTTAGCTACAGAATGATATAATGACTCACTGCATTGTCATGAGAAAGCTCAGGAGGTGGAGAGGACTCGTCAACCAACAGCTGATGTGAAGACTTCTCATTTGATGGTGGGTGTGATGATGTGGAGCCATCCTCCTCTTCTCCATCCTTTTTCCCTTTCACTCCTCCAGACTTCTAGATTTTTCCAAAACAATGGACACGGCATTAACATTTTTTCTTTCTTAGGAAAGAACAATTTGAACAACTCATGGAAGTTATACCAATAACTCATATAGTTGTCTCCATTGTGCTTCTGTATTTGCCATAAAAAAAGGTACTAAACAAAAAAATAAAAAAAGAAGCTATGCAAGAGGAAACTCACAATACATCCTTGCAGCAGGCGAACTCTCAACCCACTCCTCCAGTTCCTCTCATCATTTAGCTCTGCAATCTATGTTTTAAAGGGAATGTAACCGCTTATCATCCACACCCTTTGTTCACTTTTTTGGTTAGAAAAGAGATATAATGGACAAAATAGTACTTACAGCCTTCTCAGCATCCTCGATAGTCTCATATTCCACAAATGCATGCAACTGCATCAATGAGAAATGGCTGATCAATAGCATTTATCTAAAATCCATATCCAATACTAAATCTCCAACATAAATAAACTTCAAGCATAAAACAGTGATTAAATAAATTATTCTAAATTTAAAGTTATCTTATACAGAAACAAAGAAGTAACCAATTGAATGAAAAATAATACAAGAATCACAATGTATCAAGCCCCTACTATTTCAGTACCAACACATGCACACACATCCAACAAAAGACGGATAAAAATTATATTACAGAAAATACAGCGGCAACACCATTGAGTAAGAACATTATCCAGTCGGTAAGACTTGAGAATATATATAAATATAAGACATTTTTTAATGAAACATATTAGGCACAGAGAAAGAACTAATTCCAAAGAACAATAAACAAGTACCTTGTTGGCAAAAAGCATATCTAACTTGGCAGAACGGTTGGTAGCAGGAGTGGTGCCATTGGAGGTCTGAGGATAGCAAGTACGAATTGTCTTCACACTGCAGTCAATAAAATAAACATCAAATCCTTCATTTTTTTTTTTCCTTTTGCAATAATATAAACTACAGTCATTTTCAGAATTTATGGTCAGAAGGTACCTGCCAACAGCTGAGAAAATCTTCATAAGGTTTTGGTAGCAATGATCCTCAGGTAGATTCTCAGCCACCACTATCCTTGACTGGGGGGGGAGAGAGAGAGAGAGATTCCGTCAATAGGAAAGTGTAAAACTAGATAGCTATACCTGTTGATGAAGGGCTTAATGACTATATAAAGGTCAAAAAACTAATACTTCTCCAGTAAAACCCCATTTATTTTAATTATTAATTCATTTGTTCCAACAAAGGTTAATGACTACATATAATAAAGGTAATAATCAAGTCAAATGCAGTCAGGTAGACGCCAAGAATTTTGATGATATACCTGAAGTTCTTCCATATCTGCCTCAGTAAAAGGTATCTGGCGCTTGACTTTCTTACCATCATCACTAACAACCTTCAAAATTTTAAAAAGATAGAATTAGTGACAATACAATTCAGGAAATTAGAAATAAAAGAGAAAAAAATTAATAAAATTCAGCTTAAGAATAATACGAGTTTTGATGATGTTCGGAGAGCTGTAGCAAGCTGGGCGTTGTTCTGAATTAGAGCTTTTATTTTCTTAAATGCAGCAATAATGCTTATCGGCACTACATGGAAACAATAAGTTTGCACCGATGTCAGCAACAACTTCATCATAGAAAGCAGTTAAGGATGATTTTATAGGATAGGCCTTTTATCTTAAAAACTCGCTCTTTCTTCACCCTAGCCAACAAAACATAGCCGAACAGTTTATTCAACAGTGCTATGGGTAAATGCAGCTAGCATGTTACTTCTAAATAGACAAGATGAAAATTTCACAATTACTGATGTTACAAAGGATGTGACTACCAAAGACCTAAGAATTCCAACTTGAAGACAAAAAGCAATGGAGCAAAGTATTTACCATATCCCTCTGGATCTTTACTAATAAACCGCATCAAGTGCTCAGTAGTTGCCAGGTTTATATCACTGAAATAATACTCCACCTGCAAGACACACAAAACATACCGAATGGTTGTTGTTGTAATTGGCACTTGGCATTCATACTATAATAGAAGTTCAAATAAACTGATGGTGAAGTACTAAGCTTTACATACCATTTCCGAACCAAAACAACTCACAAAAAATAAAACATAGGATTTATTTGGTTAATTTTTAGCATTTAAATTTATTGTTTACGAATTGATTGAGAGTTGAAGAGGAGAAAAAAATAAAGTTTCTAAGAAAATTGAAGTAGAAATATAAGAACCAGTAGTGCTGCAAGTCCAAATTTTGAGAATGATAACACTCCAATTATGAGATCCATAATGGTAATAAGGACACATACTATGCCTATTTTGTCTTGATTACCCAAAATTATGAAATCCAAACTTTTAGTATGATTAAACCCATATCATGTATGCCTATTTTGTCTTGATCAACCACAAAAATAACAAGGAGACTTAAAAAAAAAGTTATAACCTGCCTATTAGAAGGAAATGTTTTTGTTTCATGTACAAAGAAAGATATCTCCATACATAAATCAAACAAAATCAGATCACAGGCAGACTGAAACATCCTTACAAATAAGTCACCAAATGATGCATAAATTCATCAAAATAATCCCTGTTAATCTTATATTCATGAGATAGTTCTTTCATATCTTACAAAAAAGGTAGCAGAGTGCCACTAATTTTTATTAAATAATCCAGAACTTATAACTTTGTTTAATGTTTCTAGCTAGATTTCTCATGTTAAACAATCATAAGAAATCAGTTTCTTCGCTTAACAAAGAATATTCCAATTAGATGGAAGAAGGGGCTGGGAACCCAAGCAAATACCAAAACACCAATATTCTGATCTAATATTCATCTTATAATACAAAATCATAAAGCTATCAAATCAAATATGAGATCCTCACAATATCTACTGAAATAATCACACAGTAAGCCAGCTCAACCAAATCAAGCAACGAATCCATTGAACAAGCCGTACCTGTTTGGTGATCTTCTGAATGACGTCATCGGATAGCCCATCTCTCCCTTCCTTCCCAGCCACGGGCTGCGAAGGATTCGGATCGGGTTCAACCGGACTAGTTACCACCTCATGCTCCACAAATCCGCCATAATACTCGAACTGAGGTGCTGCAGCCGCGTAGTATGCGGTACCAGGAGAAGCCGGGTGAAAGACATGAATCGGATGCGGATGGTGATGGATCGGAACCACGACCCGATCGGAAGTGCGCGGGACGAACTCAGGCGCCTTGGCATTGAGGCGACTGGAGGATCCAGTGCGAGTGAGCTCGGGTTCAGCGGCGGCCTCGAGGGTCTTCTGATCGGAAGACGAGGTCTCTTGCGCCATGGCCGGTATGAGAGAATTTGCTAGGGCTAGGTTTACGTTAGGGTTTGAAGCTGGAGGTAGGAGGAGGCCCGAAAGGGGCGGGGAAATAGTCGGAGAGGAGAAATTCTCGATTCTCAAGAGAAGAAAAAAAAAGAAAGGGAGAATCCGACAGTGGGAATTTATAGCTGAATCGGTGATGCGCCGATTGGATGGAGAAGCGAGGGGAAAGGGAAGGGAAGGGGAGAGAGAGATCCGGTTTACTCAAAAGCGGACCCGGTCTATGCGGGTTGATTCACTGGCTCGCTACAGGGGCATAATGGGGATTAAGCTTAAAATAAAATTGATGGTTGATTATTTTGGGTGTTCCCTGTTACTTTGTTTTGCTGGTTTAAAAATAGAATGCTGCAAATTTCAAACAAAAGTGTTCCAACTTCTTAACCAGTAACAAATATATTTGAGCTGTTCTGGAATACATCAAAATTTTTAGTGATTAAAAAATTGTAATTGTTAATTTCAGTCTAATATTTTTGTTTATAATATAAATTTCGATACGTAATAAAATTAGCTTTATTATAATAACTCGGTCATTTGACTGATATAATGTGTTTATAATCACTCGGTCCATGGAAAAAATATTAAGAAGATCGAAATTGTATTCATTTTTTATAAAGTATAAATTATATGGAACTTTTTTTTGTTAAACATAAATAAAGGTTATAAGATTGTCTAAAATTGATGAAAATTACAAGTCCTATTTTTATTTTCTTTATGGTGGATGCATTTTTTTTTATTGTCAATCTATCACTGTCAGTTCACACACACACACATATATATATATTTTGAAGTAGCAGGCGAAACAGTCCACATATTTTGTATTGTCAATCTATCAGTAACAGTCAATTTGCTTTGATGAAAAACCATCACTCAAAAATTTTGAGTGGAACTGATTTTATATATTTCAGTTGTATAAAATGAGGAAAATCTTAAACATAAAATGAACTTGAGTTTCAAAAATGGTTAATTTAGGATAATTTTTCACGATTGTGCTAACTTAAGTAAACTTGAATTGTCTTAACTTACTAACTAAAAGAAGGTTTAAACTATTATTCTGTTAAAGAAAAAGAAACTGGATAACTTATCTCTATTCCCCTTTGTCATCTTGAACCATAATACTACTGATATCAAACTGTCAACTGATGCCTAGAGGATTTTTCCCCCGAAATAAACCGAAAAAAAGAAGGCACCAACTGGTGCATCTGACAATGTTTAGGGACTGAATAAATTAGGAACAAAAGAAACATTAAATCATTCATGGTAACAAAGTTAGAAGAGATCAAATGCTTGAAGTAACAGAATACTGAGCAATGTATTATTCAGTGAACAGAAATATTAAATCATTTTCATCACTTATGCTTTATAAGTCTTTTGAATTTGAGAAAGTAATAAGTTATATATTTTACAGCTTGCATAATCAATCAAAGGAACAAAATTGTAATGCATATTGTAATCTATCAGATTGATTTATGGTGAGTACATGCTAAGGTTCTTTGAAGATGAAAAAGGATTCGATTCAATTGTGCTCTGGAGTTGCTACATTTTTTGTCAGCCCAAAGATTAAGGCCTTCGATTAAAAATTGAAATTACTATATTTACAGTACTTTAATAGCTTAAACTTTTATTTGGTTCCTTCATGTCCTATTGTTAACCAAGTGGTAAAACTAACAAAATTATTGGATATATAGATCAGATTAATCTGAAAAGACTATATATCAATTGTACACCTCTTTTCTCAGTGCACAAATCTTGGCGTTGACAGTGAGAACACGTCGTTGAACAATTTGCTTTAAATGGGTTATATAACAGCATTGGAGTTGCATTATCATCACATCACCTCAATCATCATCATCATCACCATCATTGTCATGATCCTCATTAAAGATATAAATGGGTTCAACCTAATTACATTACTTTTTTGTTAAAAACAAATATCTGAGAGCACAAGTTTTGGCATTGCTACTAATAGTAATAGATAAAATTATATCAGCAGTTCCCAAAAAAGACGAACTTTTGAATATTACATATTGTAGAATTAAGTCTAGCTATTTAATTAGTGTATCCTCATAGTTTATTTAATACTGCCCAAAAAAAAAACATCATGTTATGCACTGAAAATGTATTTTTAGTCATTAGCTGGTAGCTTCTAGGTTCAACAGTCTGTTCCTATTTCCTATTCTTTTCTGAACAGGTAATATATACATGTTACACGTATTTTCATAATTTTCCAAAAACATGTATATGTTATCTATACCTTTTAACCTATATCTGTAAATAACACATAGTTGATTGAAAACATCAATCATTTCTGCATCTAGTGCTCAAGTGATATTTTCCATCTTTATCCCTCTTCTTGTGCTTTGATGCAAATTATAAGTTTGGTGATCATTTCAAAAGACCTAGTGCTGCAAATTCTTTCTTTTATCTTTTTGTTAAAATCCTAAGATTTCCCTTATATAACATTGAGGTTCCATTCCATGAGTTCTCAAAATCTTTCTTCTTGTCCAAATAAATGATAACTTCACATGATTCCTGCATATTCCACAATAGATATTAAAACCAGCTCCAATTCTGGTGTTATACCAGGAAATGGAAAAACAAAGATAACCCAACACATGACATTTTACGATAACACATAGTTACCTAACAAGCAGAGAGATGAGACATTTGCCAAAAAAAGAAATCCTCCTTAATTTTTAATTGTCTAATTAATTAATGTCCATTCGCACTCATGTTAGAACTCTCACCAGGAAACTGCTTGCCAAGAGGAGGAATCATCACTCTAATTGCATCGGCTGCAGTTCCTAGCTAGTCGCATCACTGTCTCCTCGCCAAATTTGTGATAAATAAGTTTGCCTTGGATTTCATTTTTCTCCAAGTATAATTGCATCGATCTAACCTCCGGCACAAAACCATGGATCCAAGTACATTACATTGTTGGTAAAATAAGGCAATGCCACTAATAGATAAATTAAAGCAGCAGTTCCTAGCAAAGACAAATTTGTGGATATCACGTCGTTAATTAGTGCATTATGTGTACTACTATTTATTATTGCCTTGTTGAGTAGCCAGAAGGAAATCTGTCACAGAAAGGTATATTTTGTAACCGTTAATGGCTAGCGCCTCGGTTTCAACGGTCGGTTTATATTTCTTGTTCCATACGTAACATGTAACGTATACGTTAGACATCAATTTGCTAATTTTTCCAAAACATGTATATGTTCTGTATTTTTTTCTCCTCTGTATCTATAAATAACATGTTATTAAACCACGGTACTTTGCATTCGGTTACTGAAAATATATCTAGCACTCAACTCTGTCGAGCTTCCATGAAATATCGCATCAAATATTTCCATCTTTCTCACTCTGAAATGAATTTGCACTCAAATCTCTGTCGAGTTTCTAAAAATTTTGCAATTTTTCAAAACAGAATAATTCCTCATGAGTCCTGCATACTCCACAATAGATAATATAATACCAGTTCTGATGTCATACCAGCAAACAGAACAACAAAGGTACCACAACACATGACAGTTGTACTAATAGCGCGCGCGCGCGCACAATAACATAATAAGCAGAGAGACGGGACATTTGCCAAAACAAATCCTCCTTAATTCTTACCTGTCTAATCTCCATACGCTTTCATGCCAGAACTCTCGCCAGGATAAAACTGCTTGCCAAGAGGTGGAACCGTCACTCTGATCGCATCAGCTGCAGTTCCCAGATGCATCGCCCGCTCCTCCTCGCTAATATTGCGATAAATAAGTGTGCCCTGACCAGGTGGGTGTTTGTATCCTGAACGATTTCTTGCCCACCAACGCAGACGGCAGCTGGCATCATATGCAAGGTATTCAGAAGCATGCATACGCTGATCCGGCGGCATGCGAGCAAGCCATTGCCAAACAGGTGCAGTCCCGAAGGCACGTTGAATGATTGCAAATTTGTTTGGGCGATTTCGAGGGAAGCACTTAGCAAACACACAGTAAGGGGAGCACGGCCACCCGAGCAGAATGCACGCCCCACAACGAGTGGTTCCGGTAGAGGAATTCGCAGCAGCCATGGAGCAAGATCACAACTGAAAATTTGAGCTTACAAAAAAGTTAGAAGCAAGGAGTTGGTAGCTCCCAATTATTAGTGCAAATTAAACAAATATTAGTAATATGTTGATGATATGATGTAGAATTGAAGTAGATCAAGACTTTTACAAAATAAAGAAGGAAAAACATAAATTGAAGATTAGCTTTTTAAGGACTGAAATTTAAATTATTCATTCCAATGTGGAATTTTAGGATCTTGTTTATGCATGTCCCGATGGATTTGACAACACTATTTTTCCAAGCGTTGTGTTGATATGAAACTATATATCCTTCTTACCATTGCTCTCACAAGTAAAATTTCTAGAAAACCCTAAATTTTGGTTTATGCTTGATGAGGTACAAGGTAATATGAAATATGCAAAATATAGATCAGGACTATATGAAATTTATAGAATTAATTGCATTCATCGAACTTGAGAAAAGAACGCATAATACCAGGAATAACATACCAAAAGGATTCACTCTTTCCTCTTCGATCGCCGCTCTTTCAAGAAAGTGAAAGGTGATTAGACCTAATGAATTTATTAAATGAGGAGAGAAAAGGGGAATGTATATTGTGCTGTCACATACTGTGCCATCCGGCAACGTCGAATGTCACGTGTCAGACTTTGGTAATTATGACAAGCAAGAATTGGAGAATTTATTTTTCTATTTGTCCATATTTACTGCTATTAAATTAAGATAAGATCAACCAAATAAAGTTTTACAGTCAACACCTTAAAAAATGATACAATTTCTTTTTTTACTGAAATACTGTTACACAACAAATGGGATAATTCCCATCTTGACCCACTGCTTGAAATGTGATTGTCAGAACAATCACTGTGTCTAACTTATAATCCTCTCTGTCAAAATAAAATACGGAGGAGCATTTAGCTTTTCCTTTTGATGCATTGAATGGATAATTCTTAACTCTCGCTTAATTCCTTTTTTTCTGTCTAGGAAGTCCATCCTTCTACTGCATATCAGTAATTTGCATAGGATCTAAATTATAGAAATATTGATCCTCTTCACAAACTGATACTCATGTGGAATATACCTGTTATTGTTAGAAATTAATAAATTAAATGCATGGTTGTGAGCTGATTCTTTAATCTTTCCGATTGACAAAGGAGTCTTAAGTGCCGGATAGAAGAAATCCTGGCAATAAGACTGGCTTTTGTCAGGATACAGAATTTAACATATGACTGGACTTGAACAAAACTAATAGATAGATATATTAGGAACAACTTTTGCTGAAAAAGTTTAGATTTAGTTGTAACTCAGAAATATATATGCATTCTTTTTATGTTCTGGTAAAACAAATACGCTCGTTGTCAAAGAGAAAATTTTCAATATCAACAAAGTTAAACAAAATAAATTATCTCAGACGATTAAGCACAAAACATACAAAATTAAATTATTTTCCATGTAGCAAAGTATCCATTCTTTTAATTTTATTTTTAATCCAAGTATTATACAGAGGTTCTTCTCCAGAACCATCTGGCAAGAAGGAAGTTCAATTTTATGTACATCAGTTGTGTAACTGGCGAGTGAAGAGAAGAACATACATTTCATGATTTCAGACACATTCTTTCTGAGCTTCTCTGCTTGGGAAATGATCAAATAATGGGCCTGTCATTCAATCAAAATTCAAAACCAATCCAATTAGAAGGCCCATGTATTAATTGAGAGGTCAGGCTCACAAAATGTTCTGCCATGGCCCTGTTTGGTTTTTCAATTTTTTCACAAAAATGATATGGTTAATTTCGGCTTTGGTTTAGTAAATTTATATGTCAGCCAGTCATGATCTAAGAAGAGAAGAGGTTTGATAATTGTATCTCAATTCTATATATTAATCCTCCACCTTATAATATTCTGAGCACATATTCTCAAGATTGGCAGAGATTCTATAGATTGAAGATGAAACGTTTAAAATTTTAAGACTTCATACTCCCATTTTATGTATATATACGAGATAAAAATATTTATATTAACATTGAAACATGTTTATATAACATTTAAATATATTTATACTAATACTTTAATGTATTTATATTATTATTCAAATGTGTTTATACTAATATTTAAATGCATTTATATATGAGATAAAAATATTTATATTAACATTCAAATGCATTTATATACGAGATAAGCATAGCATACCACAGTGTTACAAGTCATGACACATATCATATCATATTATTATGGCATGTAACTCTCATTATTATTGTTGGATCATAGGATACATAAATGAGGCGTAGAAGATGGAGGACAACAAAATTTCTCTAAAATAAATTAACTAATACCGAAGAATAAAAAATAAAATATCATTTGTGCCTATTTACATTATGGAAGGGATATAATGATATATTTAAATAAAAAAATTATATTTTTTTAATATATTTTTAAAAGAATTAAAATTTTATATATATTCTACATATTTTAGATAAGTTGTGTATCAATTCTGATGGACTAATATCAACACTATATGTTTTCTTATTAACACATCAACTTTGTCCCTCTTTAAATGTCTTATTAAGTTGTATTTTTTTTCTTGTCGTAATTAATGTGATGCCCATTTATTAATTACTTAACTTCATAACTGTTAGATTTATTTATCTTTTTCTTTGGATTATGCTCTAATCCTAGAACGCTCCAAAAGAAAATAAAATAACCCAATTGCTTGTGCACTGAGTAGAGAATGCATGATTTTGCAAGATAACACACACCAATTTAAATTTTAAAGTGTCCAGGTATATACTTTTTTTTTGACAAATTAAAAAAGTGAAGTAAAGAAGAAATTAGATAATAAGGAATCAAGGATACAAATGTTTTTTTCTGCAATGTGGAACAATTTAAGGTATATTCTATTATTTTATTTTTTTAAAAATATTTTTCTTAGTTCATACTTACAGGATTTTGATTGAACAAATAGTCAAAAACTGTGTGTAAATTATCTACTGTTCAGGACCCATGATTTTGAGAAGACTTAAATGTTAATTTTTATAAGAACTTCATGAAATTATCAAATAAATTTGTTATTAATATAACTTATTCCTTCATTTAATGAGCAAATTCATAAATTTCTCCTATGGAAAGGGTAGTTATTAAAAAAATCATATGGCAGAATTTTTCATTTGACAAGAATAAATCTTGACTTAATTTTTTTCACAAAATTAATTAGAAAATTTTGAGATATAGGAAAGAACAAGGAAAGATAATCTCTATAAAGATAATCTCCTTACAAATTGAAATTTTGTTTTAAATAATGACCAAAAAAATTAACTATAAATTTCTTAGAAAACTTAAATCCAGATTTTTTTTTATTAAATAGAACTTTTCGGATTCTCATTCTACGGACTCCTCTCGAACAAGTTCACCAGCTGACCTACACATGCCAATTTTACTCTCACTACTTGATCTATAGAGGTTATTAAAATATTTTAATATATCAAATAGAGGTTATTTAAGATGAAATAAGTTAAAACATCTATAGAGGTGGAATAAAACTAAATCACCAAATTTCATAGTTTTTAATATTTTTTACTCTCACTACTTGATCTATTTATTTCATTATTATCAAATATCAATGCTTTAAAATAATTTAATATTTATTTCATTTTAATTCTACTTTATTTATTTGTTTGTTATGGGGGGGAATTATTTTAAATTGGACCAAGCCTCGCTGACTCTTTAAAAAGTCTGAATATTTTTGTTGCGGAATCCCTGGGACAGTTCCTGTTGGAAATAAATGACAGGTGGGTCCTTTTAAACTGAAAAGAGAGACGTAATATGTGCTTGGGGAGTCTGGGACCACCCTGTCAGTGACATGAATAAGAATTTCGGGTATGAATGGAAACAGACAAAGACAACTCTATTTCTATACTTGACCTGCCTCAATGCGATAACGGCTAGCTCGTAAATTTCCAATTATATCTCGTAGGCCCCTACAAAATGAGAAATTTACAGCCGGGCCATACATAGAAAGTGCTTTTATTAGTTAATACCACCACTCTTTTTAATTTGCAGAACGGTCCTCGAACTCCTCTTATCATGATCTTGCACAAATCACGACGGATATTTCGCCGACGTAGTACTATTTGTTCGGTCTATTAATAAATTATGTAATTTCTCAGGGGCCATACCACAAAAGAAGGTCCCCACAGGCCACAGGTAAAGAAACAAAAAGTAAAAGTAAAACCTAACGGTTTTCTAAGTTTGCCCTCGCCTTCCCAATTCAAACCTCATCTCCTCTCTCTCTCTCTCTCTCTCTCTAACGGATCTATGCCCAATAGGATACAGTAAGAGAGCAGCCATGAACAAGCCATCTAAGGTAAGTAAGAAAACCAGAGATCATGCCTCTATACCTAAACAAAGAAGCCCATTGACCGATCTTAACCGAACTGGCGGCGGCGGTTGCTTTCGTTTCCTCAAACCTACTTCCCATTCCCAATCCAATTCCAACTCCACCTCCAATTGCAAATACAGTTCCAACTCCAGTTCCAATTCCAATTCTGGTACGAATTCTTCGTCATTCTTCCGGCCAAGGCCAACCCGACCTGTGCCCAAATCAGCCCCGCCTAAAAATCCGCCAAATAGGTTGAAGCAAAAGAAAGCATCCAAACCCGTTAAGCCTCATCAGAGTGTTTTGATCATAACGCCAGAGAGGGAGAAGAAGAGGGAAGATAGATCAGGATCGACGCCTCCAATTCAGGCCTCAATTTCACCTGAGATTCCATGCGGATCCTCTCTGGCACCAACTCCCGTCTGTTTTGCGGCTGGTCATGTGGTCACAGGTGTGGTGGACCGAAGAAAATGCCGACCTAGAGGTATACTCAATTTAGGGAATGCAAGTGAGGTGAGTTTAGATGCTACTGATACAACTAGGGTTTCTACCTCTTCTCCTTTGTTGCCACCATTAATTACCGGAGCTTCCGTACAGTGGCTTTCTTCCCCTTCTGAGATAACCAATGGGGATTCAGAGCCCAGGACCTGCTCAATAAAATGCCAAGCTGAAGCTTCAGTTAATTGGTTTCTCTCTCCTCATGAGAAATCAGGGAATGGAACAAATTCACTGTTATCACCGGTACAATCCAAGTCTCCTTTTGAAAAGACTCCTACTCTTGGGTCTGATCTTAAACCGGCAGTTCATAGAACACCTAGTACCAATAGTAGTATTAGCCCCTTCTCCGTTATTTTGAAAAGAGCATCGGAATCTTCTGTAATGAAACTCTCTAGTTCTGACCGACAAATAGTAGACATAGCAGCAAGTTCTGCCGGCATTTTCACATCAATGAGTTTGACCGCAATATCTAAGGATAGCGGTGGTGGAAGTTTTAGTTTACCGCCACCTGGAAGTAGCTTTCAGTTCAGGCATGATTTCACGCCTTTAAATTCGGTCGATTTGAGTGGGTTTGCAAACCCTATCAGGGCAACTCCAGAATCTGATACGAGAATTTCATGGCGAGACGGATTGGTTAGTCGAATATTTGAAATGGGAGAGAAGGATTGTTGCATATGGTTATCGGATTGTGAGGATGATGGACTTGAATTTGAGGATCCATTTGAGGTAAATAGCAAAATTCCCAAGGACCAGGACGCAAAATGTGGTTTCTGTTCTGTAGAAGCGCATGCCGAATCGATTAGTGTCGAAGGAGAAGATGAGTTGGTTTCTCCAGAAGATTCGGATTGGAGGCTCTTTTACAAAAATCACTTGTTTGAATTATGAAGCTTTCAATTTTAGTTCTAGGTGCTATAATTTATGTTCTCTTTTGCTTTTCCACTTCCTGTAATTTTAAAGAGACTGATGAAAACTGCTTCTTCTTGTGTATTTGTACTTGCAATTATTTGGGAATAAAATGGGATTCCCTGTTCTTTTTCCTTATTCATGTGTTCCAAATTA
The DNA here is from genome assembly GCA_037678475.1 of x Bolboschoenoplectus mariqueter. Taxonomy (NCBI): domain Eukaryota; kingdom Viridiplantae; phylum Streptophyta; class Magnoliopsida; order Poales; family Cyperaceae; genus x Bolboschoenoplectus; species x Bolboschoenoplectus mariqueter. The sequence goes on along the minus strand of CM075263.1, from coordinate 1,634,586 downwards.
ATACAGTGAGTTCATATTATGGAGTCACAGCTGGTCCTGTTGCCATAAAACAAACAATCTTGTAGTAGCAATAGTCTTGTATGTACCAATTACCACCTGTACCAAATCCATGCCAGTAGGATTTAGTTTCAACAGGGGAGGACTGTACTATGAAATTACAAAATCACATCATTTTGAAATAATCGCTGGCTCACCTGATCACTCAGCCAAGATAAAGTACAATTCACAACATCCAGCTCATTGCCAAAGAAAAAATCTATCACTTGAAAACTGGTATAATAAGTGCAAAACTTTGGACATGGCATTTTTTAAATTGAAGTTCCATTCCATGAGCCATCAAACTTCAATTTTGGAAATTGGAATGAAATATACTAATGGACCCACAAAATAGAAAAAGCTGACTTGTTGAAAGAGTGAAGGAAGATAATACCAGTTGGAGAAAAAATCTCCTGACATGTACAGTTATTGGTTGTATTTTGGAATAAATGCTTTTGTTGTATTTGCAAGTAAATCTATTTTATCATGTGAGATGATGATACATCACCATGACATCTTATATTGGGAAAGAATGTTTTATTTTAAATTTTCAAAAGGTTAGAACACCAGTACTGAGATTAATTATATAAGAAAAACAATATAATGAAATAAAAGAGCAATCCTGCTTGTAAAATGGATACGTTGAGTTCTTAAATCATCCATTTCCCCCTCCTATTAAGTCTGAGATATCAAACTTATCGAGGATTACATCAGAATTTACAAAACAAATAATAAAAACTAAATTAATACATAGTTTAGCTTAAAACTTGACATGATCAAATCGGCTAGCAGGTACATATTCACTAATGAAATGTGACTATTCTGAAATAGAGAAATCTGCATTACCAGATTACTATGTTATCTTGACAGCATCTCTTGTATTTGTAAAACGAAGTACCTCTCAACCAAAGCCTTAGAAAAAAATTAGCCAGAATACCATCTGAGTAGTTATCTTGACAATACATAAATGCTTTATAAAAACCATCTTCTAACCTTCCTAAGAAACAATTTGCTACAGCCGAGGTTTTGGTCTTACCAAAATTGAGCCATAGTATAGCTGAATAACATAATTTTTATCCATGAAACCCAAAAAAATACACACTAAAAGAGAAAGTATAACACGATAACTATCATTAAATCTATTTTCTCAAAAAAAAACTATCATTAAATTTAGTTATACTGGAACCACAAGCTTAGCACAATAATGATAGATTTTATCTCTCTACGGAGAGATATAGATTCAAATCTCATAAAAAAACATTTGAAAAAAAAATAAACGTCAAGGTTAATGAAAGTCTTTATATCAAAAAAAAGAAAAAAAAAGAAAAAAATCTAGTTATCCTGACTGTTACATAAAGAGAAGAAATTGATATATTCCTGAAAAATTAAAAAAGATAAGAAACTAACTATGCTAAAAAGGGACAAACTTAACTATGCAAAACATTCTTTTGTTTATAAGAGCAACAACTTCCTATATTACCATTAGCAAAACTGTCTATTTACATATTTCCAATGACCTAAGCCATTACATATAGCAAAACTTTGTCTCTATCTTTCATCTGTCCTACCAATACTATATTTGTATTAACAAAAATCCTAGCTGCACCGCATGGGAGAAAAACCCAAATTTCTGAATATGAAAACGAACACTTTACTCTGTAGTCTGTACAATGAAGCAGCAAATGCTGGTCTCTCTTCTATACTTCATACATCAGACATCTGTTCGTGATGTGTCTTCTGTACATGTTTGAAAAAAAACGCCTAAAAAGGAATGAAGGGATGAAAGAAGACTTTCAGGATTGTATTATGGACCCTTCTGGAATAGACTAACGGGGCCGAGAAGAGGAGAGACGAAGAGCAATTTCTTGGAGGAGAAGTTTCTGTTGGGAGGCATCGATGATGCCCTTGCATTCTGCGTTTAAAAGAACCTCTGTCAAGACAGCCGAAGGATGGGCCCTGGATCTGCCCTCTGACGCTCGCTTGAGCATGAATACCTGCATCCATATTTTATAGAGAATGCATCAGTATTAAGCAAGCATTATGAACTCCATTTTTTTAATTCCCTTTTTTTCTTTTGTAGAGAACATGGCTGAAACACCAAATCAGGCAACCTTCTCATTGGTTTTGTTATCTTACTTAAGAATGCAATAATCAATGAGGAGAGTTCTAGTAACAAGTATTTGGTATCACAAAATGTCACAAACTCGCTTTCACTTTATAATTTAAATATTTTAAACCACAATGTCAAATTCAAGTTGTTGATTTTGTTCATTTACATGAGAGATACATTTACATAACATTTATAATTTTTAGAGTTTATTTTATAATATATTAAGATATAAAAATAATGAATGCATTAAAATAAATCAATCATGTTTAACTAGTTTTGTTAATTTTTTTACTACTTGATCTAGTATAAAATGAATTCCAGAATCATAAAAGTTTATGTACGCGAATCTCTCATAAAAATGGACAACATCAACAGTTTGGATCCAACATTTAGATTTCAAATTTTGAGATGTAAATGAAAAAGAGTGTTTGTGTTTTGTAACACCAAATACTTGTGGCATTAGAACCCTCCACATAATTAATACAGTGGCCTGGGCGAATGTTTTTCTTGACCAAGTCAGATACTAGAATGATACAAGTCAAAATTGCAATTATTAGTTCACAACAGTTCAAATGCCTCCTTTTTTGTGACTCTATTATGCCTTCATGAAACTTCAATGACTCAAAAATAGAAAATTCAAAATAAAATGTTACATGTTATTTTTATCACTTTTTCTATGCAACTTCATTTTGATCAGCATCAAGAGCTTGTAATATCCAATTCAAACAATTTCTGCATGCTGATTTTTCAAGTTCTTTGGTTCTGATCAAAACAATGTTGAAATGCCATAATTCTTTTTGTATGCGTGAAATGAAACTAATATAGATGGCATCTCACAATTTTATTTATTTCAAATTTAGAATTTTTATTAACAAGGATTTAAAATATGAAGGCTTGAAAATGGAGGCATTTGAAACCCTCTACTGATGGACCCGACAAAGGATATTTTCTTAATATGAATGAGAGTGTGTGTGTGTGTGTGTGAGAGAGAGAGAGAGAGAGAGAGAGAGAGAGAGTATACCTGGTTTTCGTGAGTAATTTCTAAGCAGCCAGGGGGTTGGATCCATGGCTCACCATCAACCTGCACAGGGAATGAGCTATGTAGGTGCAACCTTACCACTTTTCCTTGTGCGAGCCTCTGAGCCCGTGATAACCCTACCTGTTAGCATGCACCAACACAAACTGGTTTTAGCCTTTATAATGAGTCTCATATTTACAAGCCACCGATTTAGGCATGATCTGGACATTAAATTTAATTTTTCTCACTGTAGTATCATTAGTTCTTTACTGGTAACAGTAGTAGACATTGGTTTCAAATAAGGACTTCAGTATGTACCTGAAGTTTCCCAAGATGCCAGGCACCTGTTATGCATACTATTTCTAAGGTTTTATCATCCATGGATTGTAAGCCAAATTTACTACAATAGCTATCCTCTTTTTGCCATAGATCCACGCCCCCCATATAGCTGGCGATGTTTAAAACGAGCACACCTTCTGCATCCTGTTTATAATTGAAATCATAAAAGTATTTAGCTTAAGATGAGATAAAGGAAAGCTAGCTAGTCTGAGAGTTCCGAAAGAAAATGGAATACTAAAAGAATAGATACCTCTGGTATCTCAACAGTTTCTCCATCTACTTCTAGGGTCATATGCCATGGCAGATGCTCACATGATCTGTCTAAAATATCTTTTGCACCTTCTTTGGCATAGATTAGTTTATTCATGAACTGCAAGACCAAATGACAATTAGATTAGTGTAATCAAACTAATAGCTCAACAACAACTTTGGAAAATGGTCTCCCATATTTAAAGTATTAGTGAGTAACCAATTATGGAAATGTAAGGCAACAATACCTGATTGTAGAACAGCTCAGGCCTTTCTTCCCTCATGGTGTGGAACTCATAAGCCACTTTTGCATCACATCCAACACCTGACACAAACAACATATGCTGACAAGTTAATGACCAAAACAATAACTGAGAAAACTTAGATATTAAAGTGCACGACACCAACCAAGATAATTCATCATGGATTTGACTTTTTTAACATCTTGAAGCTGGGCGCCAACATTTTCCTTTATGGTGACACTCCATCGATCGAGCATTGTCACAGCTGCATGGTCTATGTCATCTAATAATCCACCAATTCCACCTTTCCCTAAAGCACTGGAGAGCCTACCACCCCACTGTAGGACCCGTGCCAGGTCATTTCCTGTGCCAAGAGGGAGAATCGCCACTGGAGGAGGCGACTCAAACTCGAACCGCTCAATAGCATCAAGAACCCATGCAACTGTGCCATCTCCACCGCAAACTAGAACCCTGAAGTGCTTAACATGGCGAAACATTTTGAGTGCAACTTCAGGCCCTTGAGAAGCACCCAGCTCAAAAATCTGAAAGGGTATTTATTTAATTAGTTTATCTGATGGACAGTTCCCGCTTGAACTACAGCGTCGAGCATGAATCATAGTCATAACCCATGGCAAGTTCATACCAGAGGTTTTGTCATTTTAGGAGATCCAGTTCAAAACTAAATATGCCAAATGGAGTTAAGGTGCCTTCTTGTTAGTTATCAGTGACCTTTTATTCGAAATTATGATATCTGATTAGAAGTAAAATAGAGTTGAACTAACCTGAATCGGGTTCAGCAGTGTGTTCAATTTTCTCCTAAGAGAAGGCCCATATTGGGCTCCACTCTTTGCATTAATGAAAACAAGCAGGGGTCTAGCATCACTACATAAGTTCACTATCTCATACTTCTTCCTCTCTGCATTAGCAGCACAGTTGTTCTTGCGCTTATTCCTTCTGTGCCATCTCTTAACTGACAAACCACCATCGGCTTCTCCTTCACTGATTTCTCTAACTGACAAAGGGGACAGTATTATTCTATGGTATTGCCCCAAATCACAAATGTTTCCAACCTCGCGCAACAGTTTTGCATGGCACTGGACATGCACAAATCGCTGGCACCAGAGGCATCGCCAGATAGGAGAAGAGCCAAGAAACGGCATGTCACACAGCTCATGACAGTAGCAACAGGAGCAGTTGGTGTCAACTGTATCAGTAGAATCAAACCACCTTTCGGACCAATGGTGAATTAGATTTGGCGCACCTGCCTGAGCTACACACTTGCAGTCCTTGGTAGCGAAACGTGCACATCTGGAATGAGCTGAGACCCCACAAACAGAACAAGTCTGAAAGGTGGTACAGCTAGCATTTTTGCTTTTACCTGATGGAGGTGAAACTAGGCTAGTCAGACAAACAGAACAGGTGGTCAGGTGGTCAGGGAGAAGCCCTGACTTGACCCATGAATGGGGAGAGGTTGGCCAATTGAGTAATTTCTGAAATCGTCTCTTTTCTCGTGCTGCAACCTTGACCCAGTTGAGAGAAACTTGTTTCTGGAGCCGAAGGAAGGTGTAGATTAAAGCAACAGCAGTGAACAATCCAACAGTTGCAATCGAAGCCAGGGAACCAAGGTTTAACATGCTGATTTCATGTGCAATTTTGACTAACAAATATCCTGATTCCATAATAGCTGTACACACAAGTAATTAGTCAGATGCAAATTGACATTGCATAGTTTGTTTGACTCTTCTTTTAATCATTTGTTAGGTGCTATTTAGAGCTATTGGACACAATCTTGTGTTGTTGACTTGTTGCCCAGTTAATATGCTCTTTGTCATTTGAGGAGCATATAGACACAAATAATAACTTATTTCAACATAGAAATATTGTAAACTTAATTTAGAAAGAGACACGCAGCATCTAGGGAAAGAGGATGATTTCCAAATAAAACTTGACTAACAAGATTCTCTATTGAAGTAGAATGAAACACTAACATTAAACTAAAACACCAGTAGACTGCATTCAAGATCAAAACGCTTATTTTTTCAATCATATCCAACCAAGATCACATCAATGTGTTCATCACACTTCTCAAAGGAATTATATCAGGACATGATTAAAAAGGCGACAATGACGATTCACACTCACACTCCGTCAGAAAACCATTCCAATTGCAAAGCAGACACTAAAATTAGTACAATTACAAAGAGCAATTGAGGAGAAATTGTATTCTCACCTCGAAGCAAGAGATACACGCTCGAGTAGATCTCTCCTCCCCTCTCTCTCTCTTTCTCTCTCTGAGCTCTTTCTTGCTCTCAAGCGATGTTCAGATCTTTCCTTGAAGAAAAAGGAAAGTTGAATCCGATAGAGAAAATAAGCTGGAGAGGAGCTGAGAGAGAGAGAGAGAGAGAGAGAGAGAGAGGGGTACGCATTTTAAAGGCCGTAGAGAAAAGAGAGCGGCGGGATCGTGTCATGAAAGGTAGAGAGCGCGTTGATTCTCTGACCGGTGGGGCCCCTGATTCGATTTGGGGGATTTTGGAGCCGCTCCGTAGGATATTTTAGTTTGGTTTAGTTTATGAATCTGGGAAGATATATTAAGAAATTTCTCATTTTAGCCCTTCTAATTAAACTAATTTCAGCGAGTGAACACTTGTTTAGAAAAGCTTGGTAATAAAGAGCAGAACAAGAACAAGTAATGTAAGTTTCATACGAGTAAATGGCTCAATGGTTAATTTATAAGAAAGGAGATGAATCCCTCGATATATATATGTGTGTATTGATAATATGATAATTGTTAATGATAAAATTTAATTAAAAATCTGCCATTGTATACGTGATCAACGGTACATCAATCATGTTTATAAAAATATAATGAGATATGACGCATATTCATCATTTACTAAGTGATCTAATAGTACCAAACTATATTCAAATTATATGAAATTATTTACTCGACTATCCACAATTTTTTTTTAAATAAGGGCTCCCGATAGCTACTCAGACATTTATTTTTTTTTATATGTCTTTTATGAGATTTAAATCTGCGTCTCTCTGTAGAGATGTGAAACTTATCACTACTGTGTTTGGCCTACGAAACTCAACTATCTACAAATTAATATACGGAATTTTATTTTTAAAATTTTAAACTTATTTAAACTGATTTCGAATAAAGAAGAAATTCTTTGACAATTGTCATCTAGATAATTTGAAAAAAAAATAAATTTGATTATTTACGATTTGTCTATAATCTTATGCATCAAGATTGTCAAATAGGAATAAGAATTATGATCAAACAATTGTTTATCTTGACAAACTCAACAATAATTTTCAAATCAATTCAAATAAATTTTAAAAATAACTTCATAGACATTTTGTTAAACATATAGATAGAAGTCAATAAAATTCCATGCAATATTATCTTTTTGTTATAAATTATTTTTAGATTATTGTATCTAATTTGATATAAATGAAAAGCGTATAAAATGCCTTTAAAAGATTTAAATGACCTCCTCTATTTGGTACAACTTACCAACTAGTTTTATTCATTCAATTTATTATATTCCTATTAAAGATCAAAGAAAATCTCTAAAATAATTAAGCTTTACACGAAATATTAAAGGCGTTATTGAATCTTAGCACGACAGAAAACAAAGCGCTTTTATCTTAAATAAAAATAAATAATAACCATTTATGCGAAACTCGAGCAATTAAATTATTTTTTCCTACGGGATTCAAATACTTTTCGTCAGTGTCGCCGTGTCGGACACGATTGATTCTGATCATGGTTGGCTGGCGCCGTGTCACGCGGTTTAAAAGCTTTAAAACTTTAATTGGACGTGTCAGTAAAGCTAGACTGCTAGAGAGATTTATTTATTCGCAGTTTTTAAGAAACTGGAGATCTCCTGTTACAGGAGCTCGTAGCTGTTCTTCTTGAATATAATACTAAAAAGGAGATGTCCATTATCTTGATAACTGGACGACAATGCACGTTGGCATGTAAACGGGGCAACGGGCACATCAATTTTTAATATTTTCCGTTTTATTTGACCGAGCAACAATATGTACTTTCTAATTACCAAAAAAAAAAAAAAGAAACAATATGTGCTTACTTACGTACAATTTTTAATTAAAATCCTACTGATTTTCTCTTTTTATTATAGATTATGTATTTTCTCGACCAGAAGTCAGTTAAACATCAATCTCCATAATTACACAATCAACTAATAAAATTACCAATCCTTAGGATATCAGATTTTTCGTTTTGAACGTTGAAATTGTTCAAGTTTTCATTTTAATTTTAAAAAATATTAATTTATACCAAATTACTTTATATTAAAATTTGTAACCATGACATACAACGTGGTGATTTGATGATACGAGTGCTATAGTGGATGAAAATTTTGACATATCATCATATGTCAAAATTATCACTCAAATTATGTATAAAGACAACATAGTACTTTGTTCATTAGCAATTCGTTTAATTATAAATAATAAAGTTGAGATCAAATTCCTCCTACTTATTTTATTATAGTTTTTTATTGAGCATTTGAAAATTTTCTTTGGGAATATCTCGTCTTTCGTCTCTATTCCGGAATAAAAATTTGAGAACCAAACAATCAATTGTTTGAATTACATCCTAATATAATATAATCACTACATAAACACTTTACCTTAGAAGCATATATTCCCTTTGGAAAAAATCAACAGCAAATATTCCCGTCAGAATTTTTTAGTTCCACATGTAATCATCTCCAAATTACAAGTGTACGGAGTGAACCGAGCGAGAGTGATGTCTAATGTCTATCAGATCGAATTTGATTCTGTAGATAGTTGTTGTAATCGTCAGATCTTTAGTTTTGATATTTTGTACGATTATTGAAGCGTTTGAGGCAAAATTTTGACGCTAATTTTAATATCATATAATGATTATTTCATCCGTTAAACTGAAAAAAATCAGTCTGATGATCATTGGACCTCTCCTGATTCTATATAAATCCTCGCTCCTGTATGAATTCACATTTGTTATCATTGAGCTAATAATAAATAAAATCTACAAACCAATTATTAAAAACTCTCTAACAAATTAAAATCTAAATTATCATGATAAAATTACATTGTAATTATAAAATAACTACTTATCATAATATTATAATCATAATATTACAATAGCAGCAGATACGGACTCAGCTCCTGCGCCATTACCAGGAGGGAAGAATTAATACTTAATTAATCAACTTGTGAGATTGATGGGTGCATGTAACACATCCACGTGGCACGTGCTGGTGCATTTGGTGGTGCCAGATGGCATCCCATCAGACATGGCACCATGCACCCTCTTGTGATGAGCCACGTGTCAGACTCCTAACCTAACTCTTCTTTCATGGTTGATTTATGACCTCAATGTAGATATTTTGTTGGCCAGCACAGATCTAATGAGAGTATTAATTAGTGAGTTGACACTGTTTTTCAACAATGAGTGAGTATTAACGATGTATTGATTGATTGATTGATTGATTAATTTCCATGTTGGCATGAAAATTAATCAACTGTTTTGTCTCTAGTGGAGTTGTTTTCAACATGTAAATTATTTTTTGGAAGAATTCATCCCAATGACTAAACTGAATATTGAGATTGGCACGTATTTTTTAAATGCATAAAATGATAACAAATATTATGAGAGTTGAGGTATCAATAATTTCTTTCTTTCAGTGCAATCATCATTAATGTTGTTCTTAGAATTTAGACTAATAAAATTGGATTGGATCTATTAATATTAATAGTGGTTAATTTGACATTTTTTAGAATGATTTTTCAAATAAAATAAAAAAAAATAAAAATTATAGATATATTTTAAACTTATAGATTGATTATATTTCAAACTAATCTAAATATCATTTGATATTTCCTTAAAAAATCATTAAATTTGAGCCGCTGCAAAATAATGATTTTCAATGGGATATGAGAATATCAAATGATACTTCAATTGAATTAATATTTGGAATACGATAAATAAGTAAAAGATTATATATGTCTATAAATTTTTTTTATTCTTATTTTTTTTTAAAATATCATTATCATGTTGTCAAGTTAACCATTATTAATGGAACCCCAATTATGGTTCAATTAAATGACTTAAGAATTCACCTTATTTGAATAGATATTTTACCAATTACTGAATCAAAAAGAGTTAATGAAAAAATGATAAAAGATTGCAAATTTTAATGGTGAAAGATCTTGAACAAAATTTAATGAAATAATATACGTTCATTATGATTCAGCTTAATGAAGCTATAATTATGTCAAGTGATTTAAGGATTATTTGAATTATGTATATATTACGTATCAATTCATTTCGAATGTAGCGATTATGATATCAATGAAGATAATATCTGCAACATTTTCCAAAATTTATTCATATTAAGAATGGACAAACCTTATATCAATTTAATAATTTCTAGGCTTTTGATTGTAACTTAATTAAGCAAATCTTTTTTTTTTTTTTTTTACAAAGAGTGCAATTTCTTCCTTGACAAGCCAGCTTTCTAAATCAATTAGTTTCAAATCCTTCAACTGTACTCAGTTAATTAATTTAATTATAAGAACCAAATTCTTAATTAGGTCATCCAACAAGAAAGCAAGTAATGGTCAAATCAGATGTATGAGTTTTGGATTAAAGTTGTTATGCAAATATCTAACCAACAATTAATTAATGTTATGGAAATAAATATCTCTATCCAATAATTCCATGCATATTAGGACATTATGACAGAATTTGTTAAATATTTTTTTTTTCACTTATAATTTGTTTGCAAATCAGGACCATAGATTAATTGATGTTAGATTGAAGTTACATAATTTTTTATTCAACAACAAATTTAGTTATTATTTTTTGAGAGTCAAAGTCCTTCAATAATCGCCTCATTAGTGAATTTGATTTTGAAATATAATGTTTTAACCACTAGAATATAGTTGTTATAATTTAATTATCAAATTTTGTCACTTCGGATAACACAATTGCAATATTATTTAATATTTCATATCATATTGCGTTGCTCCGTGCCATAAAAATAAAGCCAACGATAAGAACCATTCATAGTTGGAAAAATAATTTAATCAGAAATATGATCCAAAAAGAATAAAATCTTTTGGTTTATTGTTTAATAAACAAGATGGTTTATTTTTATTAAAAAAATCTACCTCCCTTTTTTTTACCAACTAAAAACATTAATGAAAAGGAGAATAAATTATGTGTTTATTAGCTGTACAGCTAAGCATTATTAATTTATTATAAAAGAAGTTTCCAAAGTTACTACTTTAGTGGTGTTATGATTCTATTATTCTTTTAAAGCATATATTCTCGCCAGATCAATGTATCATTAAGCATTTAACCTTTTATTTTCTCATGTTTTGTAATTAATGGACAACTAGCAATATGCAAACTGCTAATAATAGTAGTTAGTTTTTTCTTTTTTTTCTTTGGCTTTTTGCTAAAACTAGGATTATTTTTTGGGTTTTATTCCGAAAAATTGTTTGTCAAAGAAAAATTATAAATAGTTTTTAACAACAAATTTATATATGACAAATTTAAAATCAAATATATATTTTTTTTCAAAAAAATAGTATTATGTATAATTAAGAAAAACACAATTAATTGCATAAAAATCTTTACGTAAAAATATAAAAAAGTTGTATCATTTTAAATGAAGAAAGATAATAAGGATATACGAATAATTCGATCAAAATAAATAAATAGATCAAACGGTTAATATTGAACATGAAGTAGCATAGTTAAAAAGTCTTGAAATTTATCCATTTTTATGAAATATAGATTATAGTGGAACTTTTTTTTTTTGAATTTTCAGATTCATGCATGTCTTGGGAGCAGTTCTTAGAGCATTTTGCTTGGATGAAAGAACCAATTGTGGTCACAGGAAATAAGTGTCCCTGCAATTATTGAAGCCAAAATCTCCGTTTGTCAAGTGAAGTAAAATTAAAACGGAGTAAGGGGTTAAATCATTTTAAAGCATTGAGGTTTGATAGTAATTAGTAAGTAAATGAAACAATGAGAGTAATATGTTAAAAGCTATGAAATTTGATGAATTAACTTTACTTCATCTCTATAGATGTTTTAATTTATTTGATCTTAAATCAACTTCGTTTGATGTATTAAAACGCCTTAAAATACTTATTATACCCTTATTTCACCTGCCAAATACATCCAAATTCTATATGATTATTTTTGCAAACTTAATAACCAATATAATTATATTAATTGCATCAGATATTAGAAGAGTTTCTGTCACAATTTCAGAAGATATTGCCCTAATTAATTTGATCTAATTTAGTAATAATCAGAGGAAATTTGAATGATTGAGGAATGAAGAGAATAAAAGAGCGCATAAAATATCTCATTCAATTGCTTAAATTGTTCTGTTACTTGCTTATTAAATATCTTGATACAAGTAACAGCCCATTCAATTTAAACCCAATGTCAGTCCAATAATGAAATTAATTTGTAGATTTTGGGCCTAGATATGAGCTTAATTAATTGGGTTAGAACTAGATCATTCAAAATCAGCTTTCTTTTCTGATGATGAACTATCTTTTTCCCAAAACAACATAATAAAAAAGAAGAAAATTACTACAAATCAACGATTTATTTATTTATATAATTATAATGTTTTATGAAACACTTGCACTGAACTAACACCTACTAACAACAAATGGGTCATTAAAGCAGCATTTAATTAAGGGGGTTTTCTCCTTTCTATTTGCATTGAGAATTAGACAATTAGTGTATGGTCCTTTGCAAAAATTTTAGCAGTTATGAGTTTTAAACTATTATTTTTACACAAATTTTGTTTTTATCACTTATACGATGAGAACAGGAAGTTTTTTTTTTTTCCTTTTTTGATGTTAACTAGAACTAGAACAGGAGGAAATTTTAGCAAGACTGACAAGGTGGCTGATCAAATTTTGTTTGTCATTTCTGTATTCATTTCTTTACCAGATTCTTACCTATTTCTTTAGGCTTGCTTACCAACGAGTGAATTATTTATGAGGAGTAATAACTATATTTCTTATTTACACCTCATATATTTTAAGCTATTCAATATAGTTTGTAACTTAAAGTTTGAAATATGTATTTTTAAAAAGTGTTTATATCTCATATTGAGTGTAAATAAGATGTGTAGAATAATATGAGGTGTAAGGATAATTTCTCATTATTTATACCGCTGTGGGATTTGGCGGAGGATGTAATTAACAGTTGTATACTCGTTATTTTTGGTTAACTATAGGAAAGATGCCAACTAATTGCAATGCATCTGAAACCAATAAAATCTATTCAGATGTCAACCAAAACAAATTGAATATTTCAAACCATAGTTTTCAATTGTCTTCTTTTTCTAATAGAAAATCATGTTTAAAAAAAGGAAAAAGAAGGAAAGAAAATATTAGCATCTAACCAGTACAACATACTTTTATGCAAATGGGAATTGATTACATGCTGATAAATCCAAACATCACAGAATGACACGACCACGACTACTAAATACAATTAAGATATTGATCACATATGGATTGCCTCTGCCGAGCGTGAATCCTTCTTACATCCATTGACTTTCTTTCTCGGCGAAAGAGGTTCTCGTGGAAGAGGTGGCAAGTTTCCATATGCGTGCTTTTTTGAGCCATGGTTTGTGCCCAAATTCTCCCTTTGGGGAGTGTAGAAAAACCTCTCTTGGTATTGTGATGTTTCATTTCTTGATTTGTAGTCCTCTGGTTGAGGCGACATGAAGAACCGGTCCGTTGTAGATGCAGTACTGGTATGTGGGTCGGTATCAGTGTAGAGTTTCGAACCGGATGATAGATTGGTGTAGTACTTCATTTTTTTCTTTTTCTTCATGGCATTGTACACCATTGGAATAAGCCCTTCCATTTTGGGAGGGGGGGGGGGGTGAGTTTGAGAGAGTCTACCAAGTTTTTCAAAAAAGAGAGAGTTAGAGAGAGAAATAGATAGATATAGGGCTTCTGGAGGTCAGAAGGGAATTTTCCATTTAGTCAAGACAGTGATTTTTTATTTTTTTTAATATATTAAACTTAGTGCTATTGCTTGGTTGCATGAAATCTTAAAGAATCAAAATATGTGATCCTTCAATTCTTATAAAATTCATCGCTTCATAATTTTCATCTGTCTCATGCTCCTTTTGTACATCTGGAGTTTGTGCAATTTAACTAACTTAAATTATGACATATTTCCTCGCAAAATGTGGGAGATATCCTTTAATCATTATTTCCAGCTCAAATAGGCTAAGAAGCATAGGTTTTGTTGGGGTTCAGAGAACTTTTTGTTCTTTTAATTAATTGCTTGTGTTACTTATTTTCTATTAATAGTTTCTAACGACTCTGTATGATTTGACTTGAAACGGTCTCTTTTTTGTGTAGTGGTTCTCATGTCATGTTTTCATTTTGCTGTGGATAATTCTTAAAATTGGGATACCTAGTTATAGTTTTGTGCTTGAATTTAACTAGGATTAGACAACTATGCGGAAAGCAATTCTAGCTGTCATATAAAGTTGAATATTTGGAGTGTTCACTAATATTTACCTCTCTGATTGAAAATTTTGTTGTCAATGCTTTGCTGACAAAAAGAAAGAATCAAAAAGGAAAATAAATGAGATTGACTTTTTTTGAGTCCGAAAATGATCGTTACGGGCTATGTGACAATCCTTGACTTTTTCTAATCTTAGGATTTAGTTTAGTATTTTTATATATGTCTGAAATAATTTTTTTTACTTCAAACCACAACAGTGTTTTATAAGGTTTGTAGAAATTATTAAAATTATTAAATATAAAAATAAGTTATTTTTAGTATCATATAATGAATAATAACATACATATAGAAAAAAACTGTTTTTTTTTTAAATTATGTCTTGATTTTTTAAGAAACTTTATCAGGCCGAAGTACTATATTGCTGAACTAAAAGCCAGATTCTGAGAAAACAATATCTGAAGGCTGGTAGGCCGAACTCTCAGTGTCTGGTTTTTCAGCTTTTGTAATTTTGAGTTTTTTTCCCGACATAAAAAAAGACCGAATTGTAGAGGATGCTTTCGTTTTCCTGGTTTTGTATTGGGACAGTATATAAAAACATCTGTTGCTGCTGATGATTAGTATGAGGTGTGAAAATTGTTTCTCTAACTATCCTAGTGCCAGTGGATATGATAGTATGCAAAATGTTTCACTAGCTATAATAACTAGTGGATGTGAGTTGTGAAAAATGTTTATGTAAGAATGTAACTGTTAATGATAATGTAGCCGCTTTTGAGAGACTTGGGTTTTTTTCTGGCAAAGAAAGAAAAAAAGGCTCATACACACACAAATGACAAAGATGGTATCCTAACTTTGTCATTATTTGAGGTCCCTTTCCATTCTACAAGTTCAATTATTAGACAGGAAATACACATTCAAGCATATCATTAGAATACCTATTGAATACCAGTAAGTACACTGTCAAATTATTCCATCAACAGAATATGTATACTCGATTAATCACCATTGAAGTACATCACACTGAAATACATGTTTACATAACAAAAAGAAAGTAACAAATGTAATAAGCAGCATGAATATATATACATTGCATCCATAAAAGTTGCGACTATCTACCAACCTTTTTTCAAAAACAAAAACCAATGCCATCTGCAGTACCGCTGATACCATTCAAGAACCCCCCATCCCTAGTAAGACCTGGCCATTCTCAACCTAGCACACCAAAAAAATTAAAGAAAAAAAATGAAACATGAAACAAGAAATGCACCCAGTGCCCATTAGAGGTCTCCAATTTCAGTGTCAAATACTGCCACTAGAGAGGGGTTTCCATGCACAAGTTTTCAGTGCTACCAAATGCCACAATCTCTCTTTGACATTTATAATTAAAAATTTAAAACATCAAATCCAAACTGTTGTCATGAACTGATAATACTATCACATCAGTATTGCTCGATACTCACCTAACCACATAACTAATCATTATGAATTATGCATCTAAAGTACAACAACTTGAAACTCTCTTACAAAGACAATTATTTTGAAATGACAACTAGAAAGGAAAACTATTACCCAAATCAACAATCCTTCTATCTTCCACATTCATTTCTCCTCATTATTGGAAAGAAAGGTAAGATAATACCAGGCCACAAATGCAAAAATGAGTACGAGCACAGGCAAAAGATAATCGACAAAGGTGGCCGGCTTGTTGACTTCAGCAGAGGTACCAGGTCTTGAGGATGATTCACCCCAGGCCACATGGGGGGGCACATAACCCTCGACTGAACCAATCAGATAGTTCTCCATCATGCTCACTGCTGACGTGCTGTGACCTACATTTTCAAACCCGTCTGTGGCATCTCCAGAGGCTTTTCGGTGGATTCAATGTAGCATCATACCATGTAATATACATATAATTAATACATGTGCCCCTGGAAAGTTATTTTCCGAAAAAAGGGACTAATAGGAATTGATTAAATAATGAATTGCATGAAGCACTGACAAGAAACTTGCAAAGCTACATTAGGATCTATTGTTGTGTGGTACCTGATGTCCTAGGCATATCTCATACAGCAGAGATCTAACATGACATTTACCTAGCATTGGCTTTGGTTCTATTTTGTTGTTTACTAATTTTGTGACAGGAATTTCATGCCAAAAACCCCTGAAGCCATTATTAGGCACCAAATAAACAAAAAAAAAATTTTTGTGGGGGGGGGGGGGCACAAATCAGGTTCTTATATGCCATTGTATGTGGGAACCAATAGCCATACAGTAAAATTCAGACCAGAATGTAAGTTTTGAAGTATATGAAGCATTTGAGATTCACCAAATAATATTTGCCACTAATTGTTGGTAAGTACTAGACAAGTCAAGGTACAGCTTATACTAATAATCTAGATCTACCTCAATAGAGGTAACTAAGTTCAGTACTGAATAGAATGTACAAATTACTGTATACCAATTCTTTTTAGGTTGGCAGGTGGGCATAAGGTCCATTAACGAATAAGTGATTTAACTATATAAGAACCAACACTGAATTTGGGCAAAAACTCCATGTAGAAATAGAAGAATCACTGTGTTGAATGAACCAAATTGGAAGGTTTCAATTTTGTAAAAATTTGATTCAAAATTAAGGAATTAAGGTAGAATATTGTTGTTAAATAAGCTGAGTTGCATATTAAAAACCTGAAATTGTAATTACTATAGATTGATTAAGGGCACAAATGGCACAATTTCTCATGATATATTTCATCAAAAGCCTAAACCTTTAAGCTTCTCTGACCACCAAAATTTTGGGACTCAATTATGAATGAGAAGTAGATGATCAAATCTATTCTAATTTAGTATTATTAGGAGGTAATATTGCAAAGGTTAAAAAAAGAAAAAACCTGAAGCATGGAGTAGAACTTCCTCCCCTCCGGGGTGATCCTCTAAGAATTTGGTCACATCATAAACCTAAAACATTTAGCAAATAAAACAATACCAATTAGAAAGCAACAACTTTTAGGGGAAAAAAAGAAAACAAAGAAAAAGGAGAGAGAAGGGGCAAGTAAGGAAATCTGAGATTTGTACCTTGCCATTGATGAGTAGCCAGCAGTCATCCTTTGAGGTATGGAGCGAAATCTCAGATGCTGGGAAGTTCTTCAAATCTACCATGTTTTGTTTGCTCAAGAGGTCTAACAGGAATTGGGAGCGTGCGCACGTGCGTTTGCGCCAACGTCGCAAGCGAGAGAGAGAGAGAGAGAGAGCACGTCTGGGGAAGAGAGAAGGGTTGCAGTGGGTTAGTTTTACTTTATCTTATGGGTACTCTTTTATCTCCTTTTCTCTCTAAATTGCAGAGCGCTGTTATCCAATCTCTAGACCGTTTGATTCTGAGTAAGCGGTCTGCTGAGAAAATATTATTCTTTTTTAAATTTCAATTAATAAAATTATCTCTGCTAAATTTATTTTATTAAAATTATTTTAATTAAGTATGAAAGTACAACAAAGTTATGTTGTTTTAAAAAAAAAATAATAATTATACCACTTAAGTACACTCCTTACTTAAATTTCAAATGTATTTATATTTTTTTCAGAAAATATTATATCTAATGATAAAAAAAATTATATATTATATTATTAGAATAAAATATTATGCAAACTGTATTTCAACTTGTGTAACAAAATTTTTAACTTCAAATTTTTCTATAATAATTAAAATAATAATAATAATAATAATAAACACTTTATATACTAACTATAAACACTTATAATTTTAGATATAAATAAATTATTCATTTAGTATAAATATTTTTATATGTAAATAAATAATGTAAAAAATAAAAATAATTTCTCTTTTTAAAATAATTTTATTTAAACTTTAACTATTCTAATTATCATGTTTACCACGCACAACAAAGAACAAAAATTTATCGAATTCTTTAATTTTTGTACCTACTCCGTTCATACATGGTCCAACGAGCGTTACAAGCCTCTGTTCATACACTGTTAGTGGACTTCAAATTTCTTCTCAGTTTTGTCCGTACGAGTCTCGAGCGGGACTAGGAATTACTTGAGATTTCGCCATCGTCTCCGCCACCTCCATTTCCCTATTCGCTATTACCACCACGCGCCAAACCTTCTTCCTCCTTCCATTTCCATGGAATCCCAATTAAATCCACAAACCACGATGCAACTGAGGAGGAGCACACGCTTGAACTCCAAGCGGATCCCCCCCGCCACTCTTCCCTCCCAATCCGTCCCAAACAGAACCCAAACCCCCAAGCGCATTTCCAAAACCGAAACAAGAGACATCGAGGACTGTTTCTCGCAAGATGAAGCCACCTGCATTCGCGCATCTCTTCTCAGGTGGTACGATCACAACCAGAGAGAGCTTCCCTGGCGAAGGAAGCATGGCGAGGCTGGGGATGAGGATGGGGATGCGAAGGAGAAACGAGCGTATGAGGTTTGGGTTAGTGAAGTCATGCTCCAGCAAACCAGGGTTTCTTCCGTGGTTGCGTATTATAATCGCTGGA
Organism: x Bolboschoenoplectus mariqueter; assembly: GCA_037678475.1. Lineage (NCBI taxonomy): Eukaryota > Viridiplantae > Streptophyta > Magnoliopsida > Poales > Cyperaceae > x Bolboschoenoplectus > x Bolboschoenoplectus mariqueter. The sequence continues at coordinate 1,615,532 of CM075263.1, read as the reverse complement.
TGCAACGCTGGCCTACTGTGCAAAGCCTCGCCAATGCTTCTCAGGAGGTCTATGATTTTCTTTTTTTAATGTTCTGGTTTCTTGCTCGATTCTAGCATATGTATACTTCAATACCTTGTCTTTCTTTTTCAAAAAGTTGTAAAACTTGGTGAGAAATTGAGGTTAAATCACACTAATTTAGGCTTAACCTAAGAAAAGTTGTACACATTGAGAGTGAACTGGCACTGCTTATGAGAATTGTTAAATGTAGACACTACTAGATAATGGAGGTTAATAGGATCCTCATGCGCTTAATTTGGATTAAATTCTGTGTCTAATAGTAGTGCCGTACCAATAATGGTAAAGGTTTCTATATAATCTTGCAAAATGTTGAATTTACAGGAAGTGAATGAGATGTGGGCTGGCTTGGGATACTACCGAAGGGCTCGATTTCTGCTAGAGGTGCGCATATAGTAAAATCAAGCTCAAAAATTATTTTCTGGCAATCTATGTTTTTTTTTTTTGCCTTTTTTCATGAGAAATCAGAGCTTCACTTGGAAACTCAAATATGTTTTAAGTGCAAAGTCTCTTATTTATTAAAACAACTGTCATCAAGGCATGTGTAATTGCAAAATCTCTAATGTACTCGCATATGTTTTTATTGATGCTGATTCAGGGAGCAAAATCAATTGCTAAAGAAGGGCGATTCCCAAGAAATGTTACTGAGCTCCGTGGCGTACCAGGAATTGGAAACTACACAGCTGGAGCGATTGCTTCCATCGCTTTCAATGAAGTAAACATCTGTTAATTTTCATCCTGGTTCTTTCCTATCCCTTAATTTTTATCTTATGTTTCAAATTTATCTGTGTTGCACCAGCAGGCACTTGCCAGTTCCATACCTGACTGCAATCATACCAAAGAGTGCCTGGTTTTTGAACTGCAAATGTGATTAATTTCCAACTAAACTCCACTAATCCTGCACTCTACAAGCAATCACCAATAACCCATGACAAAGCAGGATTGAATTGTGGTTAGTGCAGCACTGATTCAATTTTAGTATATGACCCTGACTGATTGGCACAAATATTTAGTACATATTAACTGCTGCTTATTGGACTGTGATTTTGCCTGTTTAAGGCTGTACCAGTTGTCGATGGAAATGTGATACGAGTGATAAGTAGGCTAAAGGCGATTTCTTCAAATCCAAAGGAATCTTCCACTGTGAAGCACATTTGGTTAGTAGCAAGCATGCATTGTATGTAACTGATGCACATGATTTTATTTATTTCATCGGTAGTTTCTTTTGCATCATTTTTAAATAGCAACCACTATTTATTGGATTTGCAAATAATGTGCAACATCTCTCATATCTGGCAATGGATGCACAATATCTTTCAGATATTTACAAACAACACCTGACAGGTGGATCAGTATGATGGAAAAACTATATTCCATTGAATTTTACATATCTACTTGTTTGAGAAGATTTAATTGAAGGTTATTTATAATAATCTGGGATGTTAGCATTTCAGTGTGAGTTTGACAGTTGGGGGAAAAACAAAAATATTGGGTGTTAATTTGCAAATGCAAGAATACTGGGGAATTTACAAATTTGGTAAATTGAAGTGCATATTTTACATTATGCATTGCCTCTTACCTTTTTGTTTGATACTTAGTCCCAAGGTCACATTCTGCTTGGTCTGTGGTTAACACCGAACAAACAATAAAACTGCAACCCATTCCTTACCGGCACGTAATAGGTGCTGTAGTGCTCTTGCGGTTTGTATTAATTGATATTTTTTTTTTCTATTTTTTAGGAATCTGGCTGGGCAATTAGTTGATAAATCAAGGCCAGGAGACCTCAATCAAGCATTAATGGAACTTGGTGCGACAGTATGTACGCTCGCAAATCCTGGTTGTACCAATTGCCCAGTCTCTGATCAATGCCAGGCACTTTCTTTCTCCAGGTGCAATAAATCTACCGTAAAGGTCATCGACTTCCCCCCAAAAGTTATCAAGTCAAAACAAAGGCATGAATTTGCAGCTGTATGTGTTGTCATTGTCCAAAAGGAGTTGCATGAAGATCAAAAGCATGAAAATTTATATCTTTTAGTGAAGAGGCCAGAAGAGGGGTTGCTCGCAGGTCTGTGGGAGTTTCCTTCAGTTTTGGTTGTAGAAGAAAGAACCGATGTGAAATCAAGGAGAAAGGAGATGGATAAGTATTTAAAGAACCTATATCTTGATTTTGAAAAGGATTTTGATTTAGTACTTAGAGAGGAGGTTGGCAAGTATCTCCACATTTTTTCTCACATTCGGCTCCAGATGCATGTTGAGCTCATGATTTTGACAACCAAAGGTTACAATTCTACTTTGATTGTGGGGGGATTTTGACCCATTAACTCAATTCTTTTTTTTGTTTTCCATGTTTAGAATTGAATATAAATGCTAAATCAACCTGAAAATGTAATAAAGACAGAAAAACAAGCAAACAAAGTAGGGGATCTCAAACCACGCAAGAATTACACCTATGTTTTGTATTTCTGATGTGTTTTCATGGTTGATTGAAGGTTGTTCGAGCCAACTGGAGAACCAAATAAAAAACTGTCAACTGATGTGGAAGTATGTCCCTGAGAGTGCAATGAAATCCATGGGCTTGACATCTGGCATAAGAAAGGTACTGGCCACGGCACATGTAAACTTTTTAGTCCAAACCCAAAACTTGACAATTTCCATTGAACTACAATAACTTTCTATTTTGATGTGCTTGTGTTATAGAACCTACATATATTGCTGTTAGGCCTCCATCTAGATAATTTAATGAAAAGTTTGATTAAAGACAAAAAAAAAAAGTAGCTCAAGTATCAATTGGAAACACAAAAGTTAGATTATTCTTGTTTAGAGAAGTTTAAGATCTTGCAATGATATCTATGCCTTCAATTTCAATTTTGCAGGTCTATAATATGATTCAGGAACACAGAACAAAACAAATGTTAACAAACACGCAAGAACCTAAGAGAAAGCTTAAGAGAATAAGGACCAAGTAAGCATCAAGTGCTAATTTAACATTGCTTGGTTTTGTAATTAGATCTTCAGAAGCTAATTATACTCGGAGATGCTAGTTTATTTTTGCAAATTGATTCAAACGCCTATTCTTAATCAGCGTTTTGAATGTGATTCGATGCCGGTTGCTTTTGTTATTGGTCCAGTTAATTATGTGCGAAGGTCGGGAAGTAAAGGGTATAATGTAATATTTCCCTTCTTTTTCTATTGTTAAGATATTGATTCAAAGACAAACTATGCACACTGGTATTGCCAGACTTGTAGCAACTTCCAAAGCATATAGCATATTTATTCTGGCATTACTTTCTTTGTTGGCTTCTGAGTGTGCGTACTAGAAACTTGAATATGTGATGGATCTAAATTACCAAGTCACAAAGCACATTGGGTAATTAATTATCTAATCGCTATTAAGGACAACACTTAGACTCTTATTAAGTGGACACCTGATATTGTTAAAGTAACAGCCAGAACAAATTCTTCTTGCAATAATTAAAACACTAACACAGTCATTAAGGCAAATGTAGTGATATCTACTTGAACTATTTCAGTGATGCAAAAAAAAATTAGGGGTAATAATTAAAACACTAATGACAATTAATTTAGCTTAGCAAGAAAAAGATAATAAAACATAGGCGTTTCTATTAATTCATATAGAATCCTCATAAATTTACTTTTTCTATGTAGTTTGAAAATGTCTGTGTGCCGTGGCAGCCTGGCTTAAATAATTCACTGGAACTATGAAGTTTAGAAAATGTGGGTGCATATACATATTTATAAATCTAACTAGTCTATATATATGTTGGATAATATCTGGCTGCTATCAAAATCTTAGTTATTAAATAGAATTGCAATACATGCTTTAACAAATGTCATTTTTAATACGGTAATAAACTGATAAAAGTAGCATTTTTAATTGTTTTGGATCCAATGTGGCGGCTAGATCTGTTCATGTTCCTTTAATTTAAAATGCCCAAGCTAGCATCAATATCAAGTTATCAACTTATGCATTTTTTTGTAATTCAGTGTATCTAGCAAAGTAAACTAACAGAGATTTCTTTTCTTTCTTTGACCGTTATAATTAGTTTTAATAGTGCAGTATATATTCAAGTAGCGCTTATATAGCTATATGAACTAAATTTAAATTTCCTAAGGATGATTGAAATAATAACGCTCTATGCGCATCATCATGCTTTAATTTAAATTTTCCTAAGAAGTATTTTTATATATCGTCCAAAATAATTTTCTTCTATTTTGAGCCGCGATAGTCCTTTATAAGACATGCAAAAAATATAAAAATTATTAAATACAAAAATAAGTCCTTTTTAATATTGGATAATAAATAGTAGTGTACATATAGAAATTATTAAAATTGATTTTTTTTTAAGTTCTATGTTGACCATTATTTTTAAGCTGTGTTGTTTTTTTTTAGAACTTTTTTACACTTTACCAGGTTGAAGTACTGTATTGTGTCGGACTGAATTCGGCTATCAGAGGTTGGTTTTTGAGAATCCGGCTTTTGAAGATCGGATTTTCGGCTCATTAGATTTCCAGAGTTCAGCCTCTGAAGACATGTAGGCCGAAATCGTAGAGTTCAATTTTTCTTATTTTGTAATTTCGATCAATTTATTTCGGCTTTTGTAATTTCAATGTTTTTTCCAACATAAAAAAAGTCCCTAGCTAATGCACAAAATTAAACTCTTCTGTATGGTGGCTATGGTAATGGATATGTCCAGGGCCAAACAAACGGAGATGGCTCAAACTATTTAGGCATGATTGTAATTTAACTTAAAGAAATCATATGATGTGGCACCCTCGATTAGAGCAATTTTAAATTGAAATATCGCCGTTTCCAAACTTTATCTCATAATAACGCATAAATTGCAATTGTCATTCGTGGAAATTTGAAGGGAATCTACGAAGAAGGCAGCTTATTGGCTGGAACCTGAAGCGCCATGTCGTATACAACGTGTATGTATGGTACTGGTAGCTTGTGCTCCTGGAAAATTAATAATTTGTGGATACACATATTTCTCCTGGGATTGAAGGCTTGTGATTTGCAAATCTAGCTGTCTTCTCATAATTAATACATCCTTGCATGTAGCTGAAATATTTAGAGTGAATGAATTCAGGGAATTTTCATGTCTTGACACAAAAATTAATGTGTATATTGGATCCACCAAAACAATTGAATCATAGAAAGTGAACTTGTTTAATTCATGTGTTCATATAATTTATATAAATATTTAAACTAAGCTGGTACCTTAAATTTAACTGTTGCACTGTAAAAATACTTGGTAACTGAGAAATTATTCCAGAATAAAATTATAACCAAGGTTCATTTGCAATTTAGTGATGATAATTCTTTCTTCATCTTGTTAATGAAGTACTAGTTGTATTATACAAATATTTTTCCCTTTTTGTTTTCTTTCACAGATTCCTGCCTATTAATTGGTTACATCAGGATCTGCCACAACAGATTAATATATAATATATAAATATAACCAACTAGAAGCTCTCTCCATGGATTGGAATTTCTAATTATTTAAAACACCTTCAAAACAAACTACAGGTTTGACTCGGAAAGAAGAACAAATCAGTACGGATCCCCTTCCATAAACCAATTTACTCTCATGAAATAAATAAAAGACCTCATTTCCCTTTCTCAAGCTAATTTGACTTTGCTTAAAATCATATAAATATATAACAAACAAATTAACCATTTTCTCTTCTCTTGGTCTGCTCTCATCTCTCAACCTTTTCCTTGTTTCCTTTCTTCTAGATCACTCATTACTTGGTAGATAATTATATATAGTTTATATTTGGTGTCATATCCATTGATTCTACTAGTGATGAAATCAACAAAGGAGAAGGGGTCCAGCATGGATTCCTTCTTTTTGTGTTGCACAGCAATAATTCTGTCACTAGTTCATGGAACCATAGCTGCATCAACTACAACCACACAGCTCAGCAACGGTTTCACCGCTACTCCCAGTAAGAATGATGCAGAGTTCAAACCACTTTTAGCCGACCCCACCGGAGTTTTTGCTTTTGGGTTCATGCATGTCAGCTCGACCAAGCTTGACCTGGCAGTGATCCATCTCCCGTCCTCCCGACCTGTCTGGCGTGCCATCCCATTTAATCCGGTCAATTGGGCTGCCACAACCAAACTCTCCTTCGATGGAAATCTAGTCCTAACAGACACAGCCATCCAGAAGGACCCGATTTGGTCGACTAAGTCACTCACAGGTGATTTTGTGGTCCTTCGCAACACATCAAATCTTGAAATATGCCGCTTTGGTAATGAGAATGCATTACCTGTTTGGCAGAGTTTCGATCATCCGTTCGACACGCTTGTTCAAGGTCAAAATTTCACGGCGCTGACTCCGCTCTTCACAGCCGACAAGCGTTACACCTTTCGAATTGGCATGGGGTATATAGCGTTATACATGATGTTTGGTGGAAGCCAAGAGATCAATTATTGGAAGCACAGCGCTCTAGAGGCCAATGGACAATTGTACGGGGTAGTTGACCCGCAAGGTTTCTTTTATTTGCACAATCCCGACGGTACTAAAGCCGAGCAGCTCCCCTTTAACTCATTTAACCGCGGCTTTGTAGGCCTTCACCGTGTGACATTACAGAGCAACGGTAATTTACATGCATATTACTGGGATGGCAAAGAGTGGGTCCTGGACTATATGGCTGTTTCGGAGCAATGCAGGCTGCCAGGGACTTGTGGGTCCTATGGATTGTGCTTCCCAGGACAGCACAAATGTTCGTGCCTGATCAATGGCACCGATGGATGTCTTCAAACAGACTCAGGCGATTTCTGTGGCAAAGGTAACAGTAATTATTCTTTTGTAAGAAGAGCAGGTGTCACTGTAGAATATACGGATCTCATGTTGTCCATACCAGTGGAGTCATTGGATGACTGTGAAAAGACATGCAATAGCAACTGCAGTTGCTGGGGCGCTTTGTATGTCAATACGTCGAAAAACTGTTACCTCATGGATTCCCCAATACAGACGGTTGAGGTGTCAGTGAATAGTTATCAAGGGTATTTCAAAGTAAGGAACGGAAATGGCAATAACGGGGATGGTAGCAGTGGTGGTAAAAAGGGGCACGGCGTCATGATTGGATTATTGGTAACTTTTACGATAATATTTGCATCTTTGGCTGCCTATGGGGGATACTTTTTTTGGGACCGAAGGCGGAACAGATTGCCACGAGTCCAGCTGGGGGGACCGACACAAGAAATGGCTCAAGGTTCATATAAGGATCTTCATTCGATGTCAACTACTTGATTTCGGATCAAATACCTCACTTCATGGAATCAGACATAGATGTACATGAAAAGAATATAGTAATTTCAAGGGCAGAGAAGATGATTTTCAGAGTGTTTTGTTCATATGTTGTTTTTTGTTCCTGTTGTTGGTGTCCTTTGCTTCTTTTGTTTTTGGTCTTTTTGGTAATGTTTTTGCTTCTTTTTCTTTCTTTTACGATCTTATTACAGAACCGAAGTTGAGATAGGGGCTTAATTTGGTTGCTTCTGTTCGTCTAAATTTAGTAGGCACGCATGTTTATTAATTTAGCAAGCACTTAGTGTTTAATTAAAATGTATGGATAATCAAGGAGGATCCTTCATTGATTCAATTTGATGATGTTTTTGCTATTCTACTCTCCTTTGCATTCAAGTAGAAATGCTATAACTTTCACATACAAAAGTAGCAACTGGTTAATGTTCCTTTTTCCTTTTTTTTTTTATGTCCATGGCCAGGTCTGAGAAATGAGAAATAGAATATATTACATACAAATTTTGTGCAACCAAAAGAGATCTCTCAAGTTTCACAAAGCAACAAATAATGCAATAAAATCTGATATGGAATCTTCGCTGAATAACCAATACTGGTCTTGCAATTCTGAAACAATAAATAACTACCACGAGCATTGGAAAATATTTGTTTTTTTTCAGAAGATTATTTATTAGAATTTTCACTTTTGAATGTGTATTGTAATAGATCCAATTATATTCGCTTATTTATTACTAGCAGATATTTTCCATTTGATATCCATCATATTTAATTATCAAAATGTTCTTTCCCTTTCAAAGACAGGATTAGCACACCTCTTTGTCTACCCAATTGAAGGGATTCTCAGGTAAATTGAATACCTTTCCAAATATTTAAGCAGAAGGACCAGGTTGTTTAATACTATTTTCCAAGGGTTATCTTGGAAAACTTCACCCTTTGACCTTGATACTAGTAATTAACATCTGGTCTAAGTCAAATGCATAGTTTTTGTTTCAGAAGTATTTTCTAAACTTTTATGTTTTAAAAGTGAGACAAGCAAACAGCAAACAAGACAATCACACTGTCACACTCTTCATCATGTTTGAAAGTCTGAACTTCAGAATCATAGCTTCTTGATTGATTTAACTAATCACCTAAATCATGGATTGTTTTGAGAATATGTTTCTCTGATTCCTTTTCGATTGCATCGATCAGGTTTTCATATCCAACAATTAATACTGTTATTCATTTTGAATGTACATAATTAATGAATACATCTTTAATGTGACAATTTTACTTTTGAGGACCAATTTGAGCAAACTAAACATAGTTACTGGCAAAGCTCAATTCACGAGCTGGATTTATGCTAATACCGGGAATTGACTGAGCCTGTGCATTGGATTTTACCAGACCGGCACAGAAGCCAGATACGAGTATAGATACTGGTAAAGAAACTAGGCAGGGACTGATACATCAATCAAAATATGTAGTTGGTACCAATGGGCCTTGATCAAAGTTTACAGTTTGCTTGAAACAACTATGAGGGGTAAGAATAAGATGTGGTCATGTGGTACAGCTACTAAGAGGCGCCAATTAATAATAAACGGTACAAGATTTTCCAGAAACCTTTGAGCGAAAGATAATGAATAATGCCCCTGCATATATATTTTCATGTCCTCTCTATCTGGTAACGTAGATCCATTGCACAAACTGAGTGCAAGATTCTCTTTTCTTCTTCCCAAATTTCTGGAAGAAAAATCTGACCTTCACCAAAGTCAAAAGGAACTCTTGTTACTTAATTTGCCTCCCCATGGGAAAGACACGTGGTATGGAAAAATTGAACTTATAAAAGCCCAAGCAATCTTATTATTACGATAATTAAACTTAATTATTTTCTTTTTTTTATCTGTTTTGGGAGCTTGTCCCATGTGATCATTAATCATTTTGCTAGATATATATGATATATAAACTAATTAAGATTTGTGAATCGAGCAGTGAACTAACATGTCTTAATTAGGAATAATGCTTCATGCATGCCACATTGATCGGATTTCAAGTTTGAACTGATTTATTTAAGAAAACAAACACAAACACAGAAACCACGCTTTTGTATGCTAACATTGTTTTTGTCAAGTATAGATGTTGTATTTGCAAATTATTATCCTTGCCGAATCTCCTCCTCTTAATAAAATAAAATTGATGACTTCACTCAAAATTTCCCTAGAAATTAAAACAACACCGTAACTATATATGTTCTATATATGGACTTCACATCTGCAGTCCTCAAATACTTAATTTAGGTGGATAATATCAATCAATTTTTAAGAATCAGTCTTTAATCTAATAACAAAGATAATATTTTCCGTATGAAAAATCGTAGGTTCAAAATTCGGACGAAAGTCGTCCTTTATGACATTTAAAGTTAAATAATTTAAACTTTCATCTCTATCTTAAAAAAAATCAATCTTTTTAAGGCTATCCGTATATAATTGTAGAGTTTTGGAACAATAGTGGGAGTCAATTCATTGTGAATGCATCTTAGGATGTTAAACGGAAATTATTTTTTGAGACTTATTTTCAATGCTAAAAAGTCTTACTTTTATGTGGAACTTTTTTTATGTATATGTAAATCTTGAAATAAACATCTTACTAAATTACTCTGTGAATCAGTTTATCGTATATATCTTTGATGTTTTTAGGAAAGAGAAATTCTTCTTATCTCTCATTTTCTATACATCATTTTTGCACCTTTAATTCAATACTAATAATAAGAATTATATGTCATGACAATATAGTTTAATGTGTGTCACAATCCGTAACATAATGTCATGATCCATAATATTATAGTATACTATATCATAAAATATTTAATGTTAATATAACACTTTTATTTCATATATAAACGCATTTGAATGTTAGTATAAATATATTTAAATAATAATATAAATATATTAGAGTGTTAGTATAAACACATTTGAATGTTATATAAATATTTTTATCTTGATATATATATATATATATATATATATATATATATGAAATAAAGAGTGTTAGTTTTGAAATTTTTGAACGTTCTTTCTCCAATTTACAGAATATGTATTCAAAATCTTAAGAATCTGTATCTAAAATCTTATAAAATACAAAATTAAAATACAGAATTAATATACAATTATCACACATCTTTAGAAAAAAAATATTCATTTATGTTAAGATTTTCTCAATGCGAACTTTTTATTGAAATTGTTTCAATATTTTATTTTTCAGTGGGTACTTTATTTATAGAAGTGAAGCCTAAAGAAACAACTCTAGTAATGTATAATACTACTTAGGCACATGGGTCCAACGGTCAAGGGACACTACCTACCTTATTTAATCTCAGGTTGCCTTTTTTGTCTTTTGACCAAATTGGATATATGACACATAAGTGGCACTTACAGAAACAGGATTAGGAATCATGCCACATATATGGCAGGTTACTGGTAGCTAGAACATGGAGTCCTACAGAACAAAGCCGGCTTAATTTCCATACAATAAAACGTTGGCAGAATTTCCTATATATCCTTCTAAAAATTCAAAATTATGTATTTCCCTTCTAAAATTCATAATATCGTATTTACTCTTCCAAACTATTAAAATTCTCATATTTATCCAATGTAATATTTTTTTCATGAAAACTAACCTCAGGCTTATAAATACATTATTATCCTTATTAAATATAATAGATAAAAAAATTTGGAATTGAATTCTCAATAAATATACTACAAATACAATTATCGAGCATGAATACCAATAATCGAAAATTTCGGATTCTCCAAAATTAAAATTTAATTCTCAGTAAATAAAAAAGGAAACGGAATATATTTTGATGCTTAGAGCATTATTAATCCATGATGATGTAAATGACAGAAACCAAAAATATAAAAGTCATAAAATATATATTAAAATATTAAATTGAGTTTTAAAACATTCAATGATTTTATTTGGAGTTTTCGGATATATTTGATACATCATAATATTTTTTTGAATAAATATAGGAGTTTTAATAGTTTCAAAAAATAAATATAATATTATAAATTTTAGAGAAAAAATTACATAATTTCAAATTTTTAGAGAGATATACATGAAATTCTGCCTAAAAAGTTGAGCAGTTTTTGCTGGATGTCCAATCCGAATAAATTTAGATGGCTAGTTTTTAATTTTTCATTGCCTGTTCTACAACCTATGTTACTCCGATAATTCATATACCATTATGTACTTGTATTGGATTCGGATTCGCATCCGATTAGTGTGTTATGTGTATCCGATACTTTACGTGCCGTATCGGATTATTTTAATCACTTTGACCCAAGTCAATATGGATTCTGATTCGTTCGAATACGTGTCAATGCGTTCTCAATTTGACAATTTCTCAAATACGGAAAAGAAAAAAAATCAAATTAAAAAATTTGGTGAAGGCATAATTTGAAATATTTTTATGAGTTTTGATAATTTTACTATCACAAATGAAACGTAAATTAATTAAAAACACGAAAAAAATCTTTAAAATGTTTTCTCATAAAATTTTACGCATAAAATTTATCGTATGTATTTAATTTTGTTCAGATAAATTTATATAATTACGTAAAAGATATAAAAGACATAGAAGACATAGTTTGAGGCTCCATTGAATTTAATAGCCAAAGCCAGTGCCGTTAAATTCTTCAAAGAGATCAGATTGCATTGCAGAGGAATAATAATGATGACATCATTTCCGTTAAAATCAAGGGGGATGGTTCGGATTTCAACCCATGTAGTACAAAAGCTAGATTTGAATTTGAATCCGATAACCAACCAATCCCCTCCAAGTTATTATCATAATTATAAATTCTATCATGAAAAAAGAAAAAAAAATACTCAAGTGGCTCTCATCCTTTGACTCTGCATCCATCATTTAATTAATGTAAATAAAACCATCCAACCAATTCCTTTCTCTCCATCCGCCGTCATCTCTCCTCCTCCCCTTTCCTCTTTTCCTTTCTTTCTGATCCTCAATTATACAAAACTGATACCAATACATAAATAAAGATGGCAATCACAAAAGAGAAGAAGGGATTCCAATTGGATGCCTTCTTTGTATTTTGCATTGTAACAGTACTGGCATTCATCCACACAGTCACTGGTGCATCCGTCGAGACGACCGAGATCCGTAAAGGCTTCAGTGCCACCCCAGGCCAAGTCAACTCTGAGTTCGAATTCCTTCTAGCCGATCCAACTGGCCTTTTTGCCTTTGGTTTTATGCGTGTGGGTCCCACAAAGCTGGATCTTGCTGTTGTCCACCTCCCTTCCTCTCAGCCGGTCTGGCGTGCCGTCCCGTCCAACCTTGCCAATTGGGGCCAGTCAACGACTTTCTCCTTTGATGGAAGCTTGGTCCTGACAGACAAAAGCATCCATGAAGGCATGTTGTGGTCCTCTAACTCGACAGGCGGCGACATTCTGGTCCTTCGGAACATGTCGAACCTCCAAATATGTTCGTCTTCTGATGAGAACTCGGTTGTTTGGCAAAGTTTCGATTACCCATCCGACACACTTGTACAAGGTCAGAATTTCACATCCCTGACTTCACTAACAACTCCAGACAGGCGGTACACCTTGCGAATCGTGGGGTCACATATTGCCTTATACATGGAATTTGGTAGAAAACATGAGATCAATTATTGGAAGCACACACCATTTGGAGCCAAGGGAGCAGACATATATGGGGTAGTACAACCGCTTGGTTTCTTTGGTTTCTATAACGGGGATGGATCAAAGGCCGAGCTACTTCCGTTCGACTCATTCAACCGTGGCTATCTTGGGCTTCACCGTGTGACGATACAGAATGATGGTAATTTACATGCATACTTCTGGGATAATAACACTTGGGATTTGGTTTATACAGCTGTCATGGAGCCGTGCGGGCTTCCCGGCATTTGTGGGGCCTATGGGTTATGTTACCCCGGAAAACCGTCATGTTTTTGTATGGTAAATGGCACAGACGGCTGCCTTCAAACCGACTCGGGTGACTTTTGTAGCAAGGATAATAGCGGTTTCTCAGTTATAAGAAGAAGCGGAGTCACTGTGGAGTACACAGAACTCATGCCGTCAGTACAGGTTCAGTCTTTGTCAGAATGCGAAAAGATATGCGAGCACAATTGTACTTGTTGGGGCGCATTGTTTGCCAAAACATTGAAAATTTGTTACTTGATGGACTATCCAATTCAAACAGTCGAGGCATCGGGAGATACTCATCAAGGGTACTTTAAAGTTAGACAGAATGGATCAAATGGCGGCGAGGAGAGACACAGAGCGACAGCAGTGGTGGTGATCTTTACACTTGTTTTTGCGGGTTTGGCTATGTATGGGGGTTACTGGTACTGGGACAAGAGACGGAGCCGGTCGTTGCGGCTCCAGTTAGCAGGTTCGAGTCAGGAAATGACTCCGAGACCGTTCAAGGATCTCAGATCAATGAGTACATGATTGTTGAAAGTTCTTGTTGTAAGGATAGGCCTTCTCTGATTTATTTGTGGTGCAAATGCTTTTTTCATTGCATTAACAGAAAAATAGAATGCAAGTTTAAATCTATAGGAAATTAATCAACCGATTGGTTGTTTTTGTTGTGATAATTTTGGGTCTAACCATCCTTGTACAATTAATGAACACGCAGTTGTTGTATTTTTTCTTTTTTTATAACACTATGTCAATAGCATAATAGCTGTAATTTTATTTATTTATTTATGTTTGACGAATTTCATAAATTGAATATCTTTCTTGTTCGCATACCCAGTAACTATTAGGTAACTATTATTTCCAAAAGGCAACCAGAACAAATTTTAATCTAGGTCTAATTTCATTTTTTTTTAGTATAGAATTGAAATGGAAGTCTCCAACTTAAAGAGGTCAATTATGTGCAAAGCCATAAACAATAATAAGAGCGTTGAAGCTAGAATTTGCTAAAGGAAAATGTTATGGATATCATTATTGATACTGTTGATATATATTTTATTATATACGTTAAATGAGTTATTATGTATGTTAATGATTTTATTTTATAAAGTATTTATATTATTCAACCTAAATACAACTAATATATATAATAATTCATTTAAGTTAAATAATGACAATATTGTACAAAAAATTTATATAATAAAATCATTAATATACATAATAACTCATTTAATGTCTATAATAAAGCTCGCATCAATAACGGTATCAACAAGTTAGCTCCCTTTGCTAAACTATTAAGTTCAAATTTAACTACTTTTAAATTCCCACTTAATTATTTTTTTGTCAGTGTCATGATTTTCTAACACTTTTTTTTTCTCAAAATGTATAGACCTACAGATTGTTTATATCCTTTATCTTTTTTTATGATAAAGGGATGCATTGGTCAACCCCTCTCTGAAGAAATTTAAGCCTGTTGACTTTATAAATATTTTAATTAACTTAGAAAATAAATTTCTTTTGACTTTATCAATATTTTAATTACTTAGCGAATAAATTACTTGTGATCTTTTAAAGCACAAATTGGGGAACCTGAAGACAATCAGCCTCTTCTCATAAAATTTATTGGAAAGAAAAGGCCTAGAATCATCATATACTGGTCAATATCTACTCTATTGAATTTTTTCTCTATTTTGGAATTTATATATATCCACTAAACAAAATTATTTATCCACTAACCTATTATATCATAGTTGAGATTATCTTGATTATACAAAAGAGAGAGAATAAGATAATATTTTTTGTATAAAAAATTGTAGGTTTGAAATTTGAATAAATTTTTTTTTAAATATTGAAAATTAAATAATTTAGACTCTTATTTTTTATTTAAAAAAGAGAGAGAGAGAACAAAAGGAGATTACCAGATTAGATTGCGGTGCTTGAAAGCCAAAGTCATATGATATCTTGGCGTTTCCCCATAGCTTTTAATACAGTAGTCCTTATCATACTTATCTTATCTTGTAATTAATTAATTTACTTAACATTAGTCTCATTTTAGTCTTTAGTTTAAGAGTTTTGAGAGGAGTCCACTCCATTACTATTTATTTATCTATTCATCATTTATTTAGTAACGTTAATTATATATTTATTAATTAAAAATATATTATTGTTAACTATAATCATTTTATATATTTTTCATATAAAATGATTAAATTTTATTAGTTAATAATAATATATTTTTAATTAATAGATATATAATTAACGTTACTAAATAGACAGATGGATAGATGAACGAACAATAAGACGTTTAATATTTTCATTAGTTTAATAAATCAAATAAATCAATGTCGTCATCCTAGACATATTTTACCAGTCAACTGCTATCAAACAATCTAGATATTATCTAACCTAACCTCTTCAATTTGTCCATGAGCGTTGAAAAACGCCCAGTTTCAATAGTTTATACAAGGTGTTTGATTCCCATTTCTTCTTGAGCTTCTCTCTTGATAGCAATCTTGCCTGCCACTAACCAACTTGAAGGAAATAATTTAACAAATCAGTTGCTTTTTAGTACCACTTGTGCTTGTGCTTACCGCTAAAAATCTGACAAGAGGTCACGCCTAAAAGAGTAAAGAAATCAGTATCAGTTATTGGGCTTAATTATCTAGTTTGGTTGTGATGCCAATATCACTTTTCTATTCTTTATTTTATAAGTACAAATTTTTTGGTACTTATAAAATTGCAGGAGTTTATTTTGCAGTATCAAAATTTACACGTTCAACAAATGCAATAATACATCTTTAAATTAAAAAAAATTATCTTTATCCATTTCAAGTAAAACTAAAAAATATCTTTACGAGTATATCATTGTGACAATAGTTTAGTGCAAGTTGGACATCTGGATAGAGTATTTTTACCCTGATTATGAATGGTTATGTACTTATAGAACCATCATATTGCATAATCTACTTTCTGATAATTAATTACTAACTACTTTTCAGCTCACTATTACTGCTAGTTCTTCCAGCTTGGTACAACACAGATGTCAAGACAGGTTCAGGTATTTACCAGCACTGAGCAGTATGACAAATGTGCATGCACATCTCAAGCACTACTCAACAGACCAGTTTATTTGGGGTCCTAATTAATCATTCATACTGAAACATTAACTAACACTATTGTATAAATTAATTTGTGAACAATATACAGTACGTACAAGAGACCAGAAACAATAAAAGAAACTAAAAAGCTTAAAACATGAAAGGCACTTCCAGAATGAACAAAAATATACTGGAAGTATCAGGCTAATGGATAAGACTTTTTATTTCCTAAAAAAGGAGCAAAAGCTGCTGCCACTATTTCACATTGATAAGAAAACTTTACAAGAAAACAATACCAAAACATTTTCTGTACAAGAAGTTTGCAGAGACATTCATCAACAATTTATGATCCATTCCGTCTCGTCAGTCTTCAATAAAGTGCTGCTATGTACTTTCGAACTGAAAAAAATAATAATGAAGAAATAAAAACAAGCAAAGTGTAAGAGTAAAGAAGTAAATGCTTGATGAATCTATTATGGAATAACATATTTTGAAAAGAATTAACAAATCTTCGAAGTATTTCAAGGTTAATGCTGATATAAATCAAATAAAGGATACTGTTCGACTCCATATCAGAGACATAATAATCAGGCTGGACAAGCATGGTCCTCTGATTCAAACAAAGTGCCTGTAAAAAGAACACACAACATTAATAAATAGTCTCAAGACAGTGCCATGGTAAGTACTTAGACTCGACACATTTCTGTATTTTGCGAGAGATATTTAAGAAGAAGATTATTATAGCATCTGAGAAGGAAAAGTAAATGACATACTACTACTTTCATATGTGGTGTAATTGTCAACTCCTAAGCGCATGGACATTGCATTAAAGCCAATATGCATAGAGATTCCAACCATTTCTGTTCTTGCGAAAAAGCAGGGCACGCCATTCACGGAGTGAGCTCTGCACAGTCACCTCACAAAGCCTGAAGCAGAAGCACAAAAACCAAACAGTACCAACTGTCAAGTGAGATTTTCTATAATCGCCATACAAAAACCCCCATGCAGATTAATACCGTTTGACGAGTGGGCTTTTCCCCATCACTTTGTAAAGCAAAATGCACAGGAACACCATTCGCTGAGTGGGTGCCGTGTCATATTTCACAAAGCCAAATGCAAAGAGACATCATTTGAAGATTAAGCTTTGTGTCATCACTTCAGAGGACACGAAACAGAGAGAGGCACAGCACGCTCTGTGAACTTGCCTAACAAAGCTAAGATGTACAAAAGCTCCATTTGCTGAAAGGGCTTTGCATAATCAGCTCATTAAGCTCGAAGGCTGAGAGCAACATTCTCCAAGTGGGCTTTGCACAATCCTTGCAAAACCGAAATGTTGGCATCCTCACCTTGCTAAACTCAAATGCATAGAGATGAAGGAACCATTGACCGAGTGAACTTTGCATAATGCATACTGATCTCACAATGCTGAAAATGCCAAATGACACCAACTGCTAGCAGGCTTTGCATCATTACCTCACAAAGTCAAAATGCCAACTGATACAACCACAAATAGGCTTTTGAGCTACCACTTCTCAAAGCAAAGATACAGAGTGGTGCCAACCAGCCAGTACACTTTGATTCACCACCTAACAAACCCGAAATGCTGAGTGATACAAACCACCAAAAGGCTTTGCATGTCACCTCGCAAAACAAATGACCAGTAATACCAACTGCCACTAGGCTTTGCGTCATCAATTTGCAAAACCAAATCACAAGTAATACCAACCGCCATTAGGATTCCCGTCGCCACCTCGCAAAGCCAAAATGTCGAGTGATAGCAACCACAAGTAGACTTTGAGTCAGCACATCCGAGTGGTGCCAATGGGCAGTAGGCTTGGGTTGTCACTTTGCAAACCCAAAATGTCGAGTGATACCAGCCACCAAAAACCTTTGAATGCTGAATGATACCAACTGCCAATAGACTTGTATCATCAAAGCCAAAATGATGAATATTACAACTGGCCAGTAAGCCTTGTGATATCACCTCACAAAAGCTCAACTGCCGAGTGACCAACCGCCAGTAGGCTTTCTGTCATCACCTTGTAAAGCCAAATGTCAAGTGATACCAATGGAGAGGCTTTGCTTGATCACCTCTCAAAGCTGAAATGCCAAGTTGCATCATCATCTCACAAATGCCGAGTCGTACCAACCATCAGTAGACTTATGATGAGTAATACCAAAGGCCAAACTGATGAGTGATACCAACCACTAGTAGACTTTGCACCATCACCTTGCAAAGGCCAAAATGATGAGTGATACCAACCACCAGTAGGCTTTCCGCTGTCACCACTCAAAGCCAAAATGTTGATTTCTAGCAATCACAGTAGGCTTTCAGCCATCACCTCCTGTCGCTGCCAACCATCAGTAGGCTTTTTATCGTCACCTTGCAGACCCAAAATGTTGAGATACATCAACAACCAATAGGCTCTAATGCCAAGTGATACCAACCATCAGTAGGCTTCACATCATCACCTAGCAAAGCCAAAATGATAAGTAATACCAATTGCCAGTAGGCTTTGTGGCATCACTTCAAAATATCAAATGATACCAACCTCCAATAGTCTTCATGCCATCACCTCGCAAAGCTGAATGTCAAGTGATGGCAACCTTCAGTAGGCTTTGAGTCATCACCTTCCAAAGCTGAGATACAGAGTCATGCCAAAAACAAAAAGGCTTGCATCACCTTGCATACCTGAAATGCCCAATGATACCCGCTGTGAGAAGGCTTTGCCTATTCACCTTGCAAACCCGAAATGTGGAGTGGTACCAATCACCAGTAGCTTCACATCATAACCTCACAACGCGGAAATGCCGAGTGACGCCCACTGCCAGTAGACATTGCATCAGCAACCCACAAAGCCAAAATGCCAAAGGATACAAACAGCAGTAGGCTTTTGTGTCATCACGTTGCAAAGCCAAAATGTCAAGTGATACCAACCGTTCAGAAAATTTACGTAGCAACCTCATAAAGTCCCAATACATATCCATCAAGTGGACTTTGCATAGTGAACTCCCAAAGCCCAAACACAGTGATACAAAACTCCCAGAGAGGGCTTCTGCAGTACTCATCTCACAAAGCCCCAATTTGTAACCTCAGGAACTATAAATCCAGTGAGCATGCGTAGGTATGACACGCTAAAAAAAGGTACTCAGACAAGCCTAACTGTCATCTACACCAATTACTGACTCAGCTTTGTTTTCACTTCCAAAACCCATCATAGAGGGGGGCAGTAGAATTCTACAACAGCATTCATCAAGTAACTTTTGCAACATTACTTCTCAAAGAAAAGCCGTCTAAATTGATTAGTCCAGTCTTCAATCATGACCAATCCGAGAGAGAAAGCATGCATATTAGAATTGAAAAATAGAGCACATTTGGTGTTGTTATGCAACTTGTGGAACATATAATACCTTTCGGTGTCTTCTATATTGCTGGAAAAGAGAAGACGTAGCTGTCCTACTCATGTTATCTATTTAGGAATCAAGGATAAACTAAAGAAGGAAGAAGAAGAAGAATGCTTACATGCATTGTCTAAAGACTAGGCTTCCAACAGAAAAGGGATGAATAACTATATAGAAAAGAAATAATGATAACTGATAACTATGACAAATGGTCATGTAACTTTTACCTTCAAGCAGCTGCATTTTACAGTATATTTTTGCCTCTTAGATGTTTCACTAACTTACAATTTTAAATTCCAGCAAGATGACTAGTTACAGACCAGCTGTTAATCCTTCATGCTTCTATTGCCAGAACCTAACCATGCAATGGAACCCAAAAAAGAAAAAGAAAGGAAATAAGACAAGTTAAAAAAATAGCATACTAGGATTGCAAGAATAATTCCAACTAGGTGGAAATCATGGCTCTTTTAAAATCACAAAGTAGCAAATAGCACTCTTCTCCAGTGTTATAAAAAGCGGACCGGACCAGATGGTTTAACCGGAAAAAACCGGTCTTCTCATAAAATAAAAGGAGATTAAAATTATTTCAATCCTAGATTTCATACAATAAATAGCCAGTCAATCAAATTATATGGTACTTTTCAAGCCACAAATTCTAAGGGGAAAAAATAGCAAAATAGTAAAAGGGACTACTAATGTTTTGAACTTCTCGCTTTTTGTTCCTATGTTGAGAACTAAATAATGCTTTAGTCTAAAATGAACAACTAACAACTCAATTTCAATGTGCTTGACTCATGCATAGACAAAAAAAAAGCAATAAAAAAAATATAATAGTTAATACAAGTACAGTACACTAACAGGAGAAAGAGGAAAGAACGATTTACCAATTAAGGTTCCAGAAACGCCCAAAAAGTTATGGAGATCTATCTCTATCTAAAGAAGTGGAGACAAAGTTGGTGATGATAATTGATCACTACTACACTATTCTGCCTATTTTCAGAAAGAGAAAAATAAAGAAAGATTTAATCTTTTAATCTAAACTAGAACACACATACAGCATCCAGAGAGAGATGTACTTGGAAGAAAGCTACCAATTTATTGAGGATCGAGAGAAATAGAGGTCATTTTATCCCTAATAAGCTATATATCATTTAAAAGAAAAGGTGAGATCTTTAGATCTGGAAGTTCTCATCTTCCAAGTCCCTCCTTTTCATATCTCTACCAATCCTAGAAGGGTAAAATCAAGAAGAAAAAAATGAAGCAAATTAGATAAGTGGATGCTACGTTTAACAAAAGCGACTGAGAAACTGAAGCGTACATTTGTGTTCCAATCTAAAGAGAGAAGGAAGGCGACGAGATTTAGATGGATTTCGCTCCAATTAGGGGTAGGGGAGAGCAAAATTCGGCGGCTGTCAAGCAGATCATAATTTTAGGGTTTTTGCGGAGAAAGATTATGGCATAATTACATATATATCCTTATAAAAGTTTAAAATTATGTATTATTTCTCTAAAATTCATAATATCATATTTATCTTTTTAAATTATTAGAACTCTGGCATTTACCCAACAAAATGTTATGATATATCCAAACTCTTTAAATAAGTTCATTAAATGTTTTGAAATTCAATCTAAGATCTTAATATATATTTTATGATTACTATATTTTTGACTTCTCTTATACATGTTGTCTCAGTAATAACTCTCCAAACACTAAAATATATTTCACTTCTCCTATTTGCATTTACTGACATTTCAATTTTAATTTCAAAAAATTTGAAATCTTTGACGGTTGATATTAATGTTTCATAACTATATATGTAGTATACTTACTGAGAATTTAATTTTAAAAATTTTTATGTATTATTTCCAATAAGGATAAATAAGAAATTTATAAGTATGGAGTTAGTTTTAATGAAAAAAATAATATTTTGAATAAATATAAGAGTTCTAATAATTTGAAAGGATAAATATGTTATTATTTTAAAAGGGGAAATACATAACTTTGAAGTTTTGTAAGGATATATATGAAATTTTGCCAAAGATTTTAGTCCAAATTGCAAAAAAAAAATTTACGGTTAATATCACAAATTATATATAACTCTTTCCCTGTTTATTTTTACTTATTAACTCTTCAAAATTATTTTATATGTTAACTTTTTAAATTATTTTATATTTATCCATCAATTTTTTAAATATATCTTACATATCCTTCAACTTTTTATATCCTTTTATATTTATTAACGGAGTTAAATTAATACATCAAAACTAGTTAATATACATCAAACCTGCAATTTAAACATAATTCAGAATTGAATAACATAATATACTTCTTTAAACATAATCAATTTCTCTAAAATATTTTTTTTATCTTCTTAGAAAATTATTTTTTGTTCTCCTTTATCTTGCTCTTTTCTCGAAACTATTTTCACAAAATAATTAAAAGAACTAGAGAAAACTAATTTATTTGAAGGGAGAAAGACAATATAATTCGTTGTAAAAAAAAAATTAAGTTACTTCATTTCGATGATGTAAGGACTGTATTATTTCAATTTTTTTGCCAAAAAAAGTGTAAGTTAAATTAATGATAAAATTTTGACTTATTTCATGAACAGGTTAGTTGACTTTTTCTTTTCTTTTTTTTTCTTTTTTTTTTTTGAGGAAGATAGGTTAGTTGAGTTTATCATTAAGTATATCTAAGATACAATTTATGAAAAAAAAAAGGAGAGAAATCTCGCTTCAAATAATCTTCTTGTAGAGATATAATTGAAGAAACTATTGAAAAAAAACTAATAACAATATAACAACACTGCTTAATTTATGTAATATTGATCCATGGAGGTGTCATGGTCCCTGTTGGCCGCCCATAATTACTCTAAAAAAAATACAATATTCTTTTGTCTTGTTTAGTTGTGTGTTAACTTGGAGAAAACTAGAAAATTAATCTCTCTCTTGTGAGAGAAGATGAAAACTTTATCTTTTAATTAAATTATAGCTCTCTCAAATATGGTCTAAGCCACAATTTTAAATATGGATATAAGCACTCTTTAACTTTGAAATAAAAATTTTCGGAAAATTTTGAACTTCCTAATAAGCACGGAATTGGTTTAGAAAAGAAAAAAAAAAGGAAATGATTTGGATTGTACAAATTTCATTCAATTCAAAATTTATCTTTTTTTTGCTCAAAAAAAGGATGAATTCTGTATATTAAAATGTTAACTCTATATGAACTTTTAAATTGAAAAAATGATGAAATGAAATTTAGGCAATTTTTTCTGCACTATAATTAATAACCCTAAAAAACAAAAGAGTAGTGATACAGTGTTCTCTGTTATGTCCCTCCACTTCTCCTGCTGTCATTACGTGTGAGACTCACGCGCTAATGTTTTTTAGGAGTCTCATTTATCAGTGATAGTTGGAGCATGAGTAAAGCATAATGGGTAAAGTATTTTTTCAAAACAAAAGATAGAAATTTTTGGATAGTAGTCGAGCATTGCAACGATTATTAATATTGATACAATAATTATAACAAAATCATTGAATTATAACTAGGAGAGTTATAATGGAATAAATTTCATACTTCTATAGAATTCGAATATGATTTTTCTTAAAATTAATGTAAACATAAATAAAAAAAATGAGGGACGTTCATCCATTTGCTTTATCTAAATCCCCCCCCCCCCCCCCCCAAAAAAAATCTGCTCATCACGTCTTGTCAGCCATTCAAAAGCCATACGCGCCTGCTCTCTCATAATAGAAATAGACAAATAATAACTTACAAATAGATAATTTTGCTTTGAAGTACTTCTACCCGAATTCTGTACCACAACACAAAGAAGTGGAATGAAATTGAATTAGGATCCTCTCCGTTACTGACCGCAGCTTCAATTAATTAGTGTATAATTATAAGATGCATTTTCCATTAACCCATGCAATTAGATGAATACAGTTTAATTGATTTGGCGCCGTCCAACTAAACAAACCAAATTAGTTTGTAATTTGATTGTTGCATTTTTATTTTGCAACAAGAGCCATGATTTTGGAATCCTTGGAAGACCATGTATATATGACTGCTGTACCACCACTACTCCTAATACTCCATTAAAGAAACTTTTAATTAAGAATCAACAAGATCCTAATACCCTATCAATCTCAAGCTTTGACTTTCTTTTTATCCTTTCATGACATCTTACCACGTTTATACTTCTCTCTTGATCCCTCATCGCTGACCCCCAATTCCTTCCTTTCCTCCTCTCTCTCTCTCTCTCTCTCTTAATTTCTCTAACTATCTGCACAAGTAATACATGCTTAATTACCTGTCAATGCATTCAATGAGATCAACATGTTTCTTTGTATGTTGCATGTTATCATTGTTTATGGTTCGGTGTAAAGGTTCCGGCTCAAACATACCCACAAGGATCATAAAGGATTTCACGGCCTCACCGTCTCGAAGTCACGCTCAGTTCGAGCCCCTTCTGACTGACATCACTGGCATCTTTGCATTTGGATTCTTGCATATCGGTTCGGCAAAGCTTGATTTGGCCGTAATTCACCTACCCTCCGCACAGCAAGTATGGCGTGCCAACCCTTTCAATTTGCCCAACTGGGGCAACTCGACTACATTCTCTTTCGATGGCAACCTTGTCCTGACTGATGAAACCGTCCAGGTCGGCACAGTCTGGACCTCTAAATCGGCTGGGGGCGACTACATAACCCTCAGCAATAATTCCAACCTCCAAATATATGCTTCTACTGGTGGGGATTCTCCTCTCTGGCAGAGCTTTGACTATCCATTCAACACACTTGTACAAGGACAGAAATTCTCATCTTCATCCACAGCTTCATTGATCACACCAGACAAACAGTACACTTTGCGTATTGGTATCGCATATCTTGCCTTGTTCATGCAGTTCCGAGGAGGTCAGGAGCTGAATTATTGGAAACACACTGCTCTCAAAGCCACCGCTCTGAAAGATATCTATGCACAAGTGGACCCGCGTGGTTTCTTGGGTCTTTATTATATTCACGATGGAACTTTTGTTGATCGAATTCCTTTCGACTCATTTGAGCGTGGGTATCTGGGTTTCCACCGGCTGACATTACAGTCCGATGGCAATTTGTATGCTTACTATTGGAACAACGACACATGGGTTTCGGTTTACACAGCTCAGACAGAACCGTGCGGGCTGCCTGGCACATGTGGTGCATATGGTATTTGTATACCTGGATCTTCTCCTCAGTGCTCATGTCTGGTCAATGGCACAGACGGATGCCTCCAGACAGATTCCGGAGACTTCTGTGGCAATCAGAATAACGCTTTCTCTGTCGTGAGAAAAAGTGGCATCACGGTCGAATACACTGACATTATGGAGACTATAGCGGTGGAGTCTTTAAACCAATGTGAGAAAACCTGTGAACAAAGCTGTGTATGCTGGGGAGCATTATATGCTGACACTGCAAAAACTTGTTACATCATGGACTATCCAATACAGACGGTCGAGAAGTCGGGGTCTGCTTATAAGGGGTACTTTAAACTCAGGTCAAATGATCAGGGACCAGCGGTACATGGACAGAAACACCAAGATAAGCCAGGGCACCGGGGTGTGATAGCTGTGGTGGTGATTCTTACACTGGTATTCACCGGTATGGCGGCGTATGGTGGTTACTGGTGGTGGGATAAGAGGCGAAACAGCCTGCCTGTAATCCAGTTAGGGAGTGCCCCGAAACAAGAAAAGGTAGCAGAGCCTAATTAATTAGGATCCTGGTACAGAATTGAAAAAAGAGGTGTAAATGAACATGTACTGATTTCCAGATGGATGTACTATGTGATTCTATTGATGAACTTATTTTTTTTATCTTTTTTGGGGTTTTACAGTGATCTTTTATTTTTATTTTTCCTTTTTGGTGACCTACTTAGTTTTGTTTATTAAATTTTAATAAATTGTAGGAATTGATTAATTTTATTTTGATTAGTGGGGTGTATATGGCCATGTCCTGTTTGATAGTGACTACTACAAGAATTAAATTGAATGACAAGTGGATATTTGTGTAGTAATATCAGGTTGCTTGTTGAGAGGTAAATTTCCAGGGTCAAACACCCCCATTTCTATCCATTTGTTGTTCAAAACTCATGATAAAAGAAAGATAAATAATTAAATATCCATGGGGTAGGAATCAGTAGAATATAAAGTGATTGGAGAAGACGGAATCAGTTAATTAAAAAGCAAGACTGGTACTAAGTTCATAATTTTCTCAATTTGGAGGGAGAAATGTGTCATAATTTTCAAAAATGAAAACACCTCACGCCAAGGGTTGACAAAACAGATAGTAGAAGATTGAAAAAAGTATAGAACCAGTGACAGGAAAGCTATATTATATATATATATATATATATATATATATATCCGCGAGATGAAATTTGAAATAGTGAACAGAAACTACAATTTTTTCTCTTTTGGAGATGGATTGGGCCTAAAAATCATTTTGGGTCTTGATGGGTCAAATGAATTGGATAAGTGGTGTGCTGGATCAAAGATGTCATTATTTGGGTAGCCGATAATAGAAAATGCCAATCTAAAATTTCGGATTATCTTCGGTCTTCCCAGCTTCAATACTGGATCTCAGTAACACACGTTACACACCTAATATTACTTGGAAAGAAAACAAGAAAAAGAAAGCAAAGAGTTCTAATGGAGGAAAAAGAACGAAAAGAGAAATTACTATATTTTTTTTTCTTTTTTTTTGTTTGATTCTATTCGTAACCTCTCTTAACATTCCAATTTAAAAATTAATGAAAATATAAGCCCTAAAAAGTTTAAAAAATTAAATGGTAATCTTCATTAACCATAATATCCTATTAAATTTTCGATTATACAAAACTTAATCATACAATTTTTTTTTTTTTTTTGCTTTTTCGTCACTTCTTTTATTCTTCATCCAAACAGGTTCATATCTTCTAAAGTGGGGAGAAAAAGAATACAGCTGTTGTAACGGATAACGTTAAAATTCAGATATGATATTTTGAAATAACAGATTTTATAGAATATTTACTTCAAAGAATGTGAATTCCATCCAAACAAGATGTAAGTAACAGTTCTCCTCAAACAGTCCGAATCCAATGAATAGCATATTACTGGAAAGGAGCAGAATCAAGGGTAGTAGGGAATTCATTAGACCCTCGTAGATCGATCTCAACCGATCGGATGATCGGACGGCCAGGAAAAAAAAACTAATACTGCCTCGTGCCACGTGGGTCGTCCTTTCTCCAAAGAACGCACAAGACACAAACTCAACGATCGACGATCCATAGTGATGACCATGAGGAGTGAAGCAAACGATCCCGGCCCCACCGCGCAGTCACACTAGTCTCACCTACAAACGAGCACCAGACGTACTAACAAAAACAACTGCACGTCTCCAGACCAGAAAAATCAAAACCAGAGATAAAAAAGAAAGAAAATGCTCTCACTAGTGTGCTCCCCCACTGCGGCAATCCCTGCCCGGCGACGACGGCGATCTATTGCCCCATGCTGCTCGACTCTGAGGCAGGCGGAGGCGGCCACGAGAGCGGCGGAGAAGCTGCCGGAGATACGGGAGGCGAAGAGAGTTGTGTTGGTTCGACACGGGCAGAGCACCTGGAACGAGGAGGGTCGCATCCAGGGAAGCTCCGACTACTCCGTGCTCACCTCGAAAGGAGAATCTCAGGCCGAGACCTCCCGCCTGATGCTCCTCTCTGATTCCTTCGATGTTTGCTTCACCAGGTCCTTTCCATTTCTCATCTCCAATTCATTGTTTGGATTGCCATTGGGGTTTATGTATGTAGTAAACCAAATGGTTAAGATGTAATTGAGCATGCTCCTGGAAGAGTTCAATCACATCTTGATTCTTGACCATTTGGATAAATATGTTGTGTACATGCTTGACCTGTTTGGACTATAATCATTGTTCGAAGAGCTGAACTGCTACCCGCATTCTCTTTTGTCAATTTCTGGTAATTCTTAAATTTGTTATACTTTGAACAGTTTTACTGACTTCACATGGGGTTTCATATGTGGTTCAGTCCCCTCATCCGATCGAAGAGAACAGCTGAGATAATATGGGGAAGTCGACAGGAGGAGATGCTCCCTGACTCTGACTTGAGAGAGATTGATCTCTACTCTTTCCAAGTTAGTGATAATTAAACTCCATATTCAAGATTCTTTTCTAATTGATGTTCCTTAATATTAAGTTTTTGTAATACTAATCATAAAAGAAATTATATACCAAGGCAACACCAAAAAAACTCTGAACATATATCAAGGTAAACTGATAAGGTGGGTATGTAAAAGTGCATTGAATCAGAAAAGTTGCTCATACTATACTATATCATAAAAGGTTCTCTACACGAGCAATGGATGTACCCTGGGTCAAATATTTTGTACATCATTTCTTGCAGTACAACCCGGTCCTGAAAGCAGAAAACACCTGGACCTCTTTGTTTCCTGTTTTTACTTGTTTTTATTTTTGTAAAATAATATGTAAAACAACATTACAAACTAATTTATTGTACTCAAAAAACTTAATTTCATTCAGAAGTGGTAACATTTTTAAAATCCGCATATTTGGAAGAAAAAAAAGAGGGAAATTTTATTGAGTAATTTATAATTGATGCTGTAGGGTTTACTGAAGCATGAAGGCAAGGAGAAGTATGGCAGTCTGTATCGACTGTGGCAGAAGGATGCACCAAATTTTAACATCGATGGACACTACCCAGTAAGGGAGTTATGGGACAGAGCCAGAAATTGCTGGGACAGAATCTTGGCCCATGAGGGCAAGTCTGTACTTGTTGTGGCCCATAATGCAGTGAACCAGGCTCTTGTTGCAACAGCTTTAGGTAATATCCACTTTTCTTCTTTGCTTTTCAGGGAAATAATTTAGTCTATTTCATTAAGGTTCTATATCCCGGTTGGGTATGGTTATGGCTGTCAAAGGTAAGATAATAGTTTAAATGATTCTTATCATATTGGATGGAAGAAATGTTGCCACTTATTTTTGCTGGCCTGGGCATCATCCTTGTCAGGACATTTCTTTTTTCTTTCCTCCAAGCCAGAATATCTGCAAACTGATTTAAGCTCTGTTGTATTGGCAATTCCTAATAGAAATTCTGTAGGAGTTTGCAAACCAAATTCTTTATAAGCAAGAATTTGTGCAGCTCAGTTAAGTTCTTGTGCTCATGAACGAAAGAGTGCAAACCCCATAAAAATTTTAGACCCACCCAGCACCACTTAGTATGTGTTTTGATAAATATGTTTTTGTCTGACAATGTAATGCTTGTTGCACAAGGACAGCCTTTATGGCCTCCTCAAGTACCAATTGTGGCTTTTGTATGTCACTTGGCGTAACTAGGTTATGTGTCTCATCCTGTTAATTTAGGTCTTGGGACAGAGTATTTTAGGATTCTTCTGCAGAGTAATTGTGGGGTTAGTGTGCTAGACTTTACTCCACAAGTTCAAGGGAGGACTCCTAATATATGCCTCAACCGCTTAAACCAGGTGCATAATTGAATGTTCTCTCTTTGGTGCTACATTTCTATTTCTATATTCATTCTGTTCGTGGAGACTGTGAGTGCTCAATTTGCATTGTGCTTTCCCTTTTAGTTAATACTATAGCTTATTCATGTGCTTGTGAGTCACATCTGTTTTTTGTTTGTAGATAATAAAATATATTTCTTACTTGCCTGGAAATAATTTTCGTATCTTACCAAATATTTCCTTGAATGTTACAAAGAATCTATCTTGTCCAGTCAGGGTAATCTATGTATTTTCCTTCAACTCTTAAGTTCTCTGTAATAGAAAAACTACTAGTTTGTTGTTGATTATAAGTGAATTTGAAGCAGACTCCGAATTCTCCAGTGGCTTCTGGAACTTCAGCTGGAAGAAAAGCAAAAAAGAGGATTATTTTAGTCTGTCAAGGTGCTACTCAAAGCCCTGGCTCTGAGGTACTGACTCTCTGTCTCTCTCTCATACATACACGCACACAAATTATTTATTTTTTCTTTTTTGTTTTAGGTAGTCTCTGTTGGGTTATCTTGTCAGAAGTTTTTAAGTATGTCCTCAAACATGTAGTTTTTTACACCCCTCAATAAATGCAATAGGCACTTTCTGTTGATGTGAATAACTATTACATTCGGAGTAAAACTTTTTTTTTTTTTTTTTTTTGGGGGGGGGGGGGGGGGGGGGGGCTGGTTCAAATATGAAAATTAGCATGTTTCCTTTCCAGCTTGAACATCCGTGTGCACCACTTCGTTTTGCCCTTCAATTTATCAGGGTTCTTTGTTATGCAATGCCATAAGTACTTAATTTTATTGATGTGATGATCGTTCCATTCAGAGTTGTCAAATAGTTTGGGTAACCCTTTTGCTGATCAAGGAAAATCGGTACTGTTTAATATATGTGTGTGTGAGTCAACCTCTTATGATTTGTTTAGTTGTAGGTCTGATCTTGGTTATCTCTCTAGATTCCCCTTAAAACAGTTTAATTAATTAACTCCGGCAATGGAAACTACCATGAGGCAGTACTTGAATTTAAGAAAAGAGGACCAAATTAGAAAATAGATGAATTGTGGGGTCTATATGGAAATCTCTTTCCTGGCTTTCAAGCATGTATTTGCCGAAAACACCTTGATTGTCTGAATGTAATAATGTAAGAATTGTAAAAATGTTCTAATCTCATTGCCACTTTTACCTGGTATACTAACATGTTAGTTTCTCAGTTTGGATTGGGTGGCATGGGATATGAGGCCTTAAACATGCTTGGGATTATTCAAGTAAGCACTCTTGACTTCTCTTTTCATTATGAACAATTTCAGCTTCCATAGGCTGTAGTATTTTTTTAGATCAAATCAATGAAACAACAAACCTTTTAAGAAAGTCAATGATATTTATTTTATGTGTCAGGTGACCTAGCTACTGATTTACGTAAGGTTGTGATTTTGTAGGGGACCAGTATGGTTTGTGTAGAAATAACAAGTTCATGGTTTAGAACTGGAATGATTTCATTTGAAATTTATGCTTGTCTTCTAGTATGCCTTTATGATTTGGTTTGTAATTTTCTACCTGTCCTCTAGTATGCTTTTATTATCAAATGAAAGTAGGTGGCAATTCCCCTGTTTACCAAAAGAAAAGAAAATAGTTAATAATCCAGCATTTGTCAAGACATTCCGTGCTGGTTTGCTTCAATTACAGTGGATATGGACATGACAATTTGATCATTTGTGCTGGTCTCACAAACAGTCCCAGAAAACAGCAGAGCTTCTCCTTGACGTGAAAGTGAACTGCATTGTTTCCAGTCCTAGGGTACCTGCTATTGATACTGCTACTGCTATTTCTGAGGTGAAGAACTTTAGTCATTTCTATATAGGGAACAGCCGCGTAAATGAAAATTTTACAAGAACATCCATTTTAATTATTTGGGGCACCCTACTTTATTGGGAAACTACTGCAGTTGATTCATTTGACCAACTATGAGACAATGACAAAAGAACCCTTCTCAATATCAGTTATGAGGATATTATGTCTTCTTATTATACTGATATGCTTTGACCTATTATTGTGCAAATGATTTTGAAATTTGACTACAGTGTTGAAATTGTTATGAATTTTTCACCAGTATCGGGTGCCCTTCTGTAAACATTTGAAATGGCAGTGCTTTACTTTTGACGAGGGCTTACTCTTTTATCAAAAAAAAAATAGAAAAGTCTCGTGACTCACTAAAATCCAACTAAAGGTGTTAATCCCATCTAAAATTTGAAAAGCATATTAAATTGGCAGGTTCAAGAAGCAGCAGATTGTTTAGGTGCAGATTGTGTGCCTCGTTATGTCGAAATGAAGCAATTGATTGACCTTGAAGTGGAGCCCATTTTCCAACAAGCCAGAAAGGTTACTTGTGTTTTGCATTGTTTG
This sequence comes from x Bolboschoenoplectus mariqueter, assembly GCA_037678475.1. Lineage (NCBI taxonomy): Eukaryota > Viridiplantae > Streptophyta > Magnoliopsida > Poales > Cyperaceae > x Bolboschoenoplectus > x Bolboschoenoplectus mariqueter. Next base: position 1,583,811 of record CM075263.1, on the reverse strand, counting down.
TCAATATACTGGGTGAATCAATTTCAAATTCTGTTCTTCTAAACAGGGACTGCTTGGCATGAGCTTAAAGTCCGCTTAGACTAGTAATATCTTATGGTTCGTTGGTACTCTGATTCAACTTCCACGAAAAAATGGCCACTTAAGCTAACTTCTTATGTTCAGCATAACAAAACACCTCTCATGAGTTGGTTTAAATTTAATGAGATTAGGTGATCAGATGAGTATAAATTAAGATGCATTGTTCTTTGTCTAAAGATAAAACTTGTACATCTAGGGAAAAATTGTAATATACTAATACTGTTGAGCTAACTTCATTCATTATTTCTCTTTCTTAAGCCAAATTAGACACAATCTTTAACTCCATAGATTACAAAAGTGTACCTTAGGTATTGGGTTGTTCCTTTTTTCAATTTTAAAAACTGTTTGGATTCCATAATACCCGTTAATTAGATGCTTCATATTTGTCAAGTCTCATCACTATCTAAGTTCCCATTGATTTATAAAATCCCTCTTTGTTTTCCTGACAGAACTCAACAACATATCAATCAGGCTGGTTGAGCAGCTTGGATCAATCAATCTTAAAAGAGCTATGGACCAAGGCAGTGAACACATGGCAAGCATTGCTCAAAGAGCTCTCTAGTGAGTCCGAAGCTGAGAACAACTTGGTAGTGATTGGGCACCCAGCTATACTAACAGGACTGTTAGGTCAGTGCCTCCATTTGTCCATGGACGGGATGCCGTCTTTTCATTTAGACCCAGGAAGTGTTAGTGTAATAGACTTTCCCGATGGACCTGCGGGGAGAGGGGTGGTGCGTTGCACCAATTACACTGCACACCTTGGTAGATGGTCTATACCAATTACTAGATCCACTGTGGATGATGAAGCATTCTAGATTCAATATTTCAGTTCGAAGGAGTGGATATATAAGTTGAAATTCATCTAGGTAATCTACTCTTTCAATTGAGAATTTGATATTGAATTTTGGGGGTCAATTTGGTTGAGTACATAGAAATAGTATAAGAAAATGTATTTCTTCATGTTTATATGTGTAAAAAAAATGTATTTCTTCATGTCAAGATGTGTAGATAAGCAAAAATGAAAAAAAAGAAAAATGGAGATATAGCATCAGTTGTTGCACTTGACCTGTTTATTTCTCAGTATGCATTTTTCATTTTCATTTTTTCACTTTCTGAAAATGTGATGGTTTGTGAACTACTGAAGGTTCTAGCATTAAGTTTTGGGCATGTCTTCTTCTATGAGGATCTAAAATTCAATGCACAACCACCTGTAACCAAAAATTGAGAAGACAAGAAATTTTTTATTGACCACTAAATGAAGTATATGCAAGTTACAGCCAATGCCAAGAAACTCAACTCAATTTCAATTATACTTGTGGCGTATAAAGTTTTGTAGTTAGATGTCTCAATCTCTAGGCCTCACATTTGCACTGTCTGCACAGAATACAGGATCAAAAAGGGTTGTTAGAATTATATAGCATGCATTGCATCTATTGTATTTATGATGCCTGGACTAGATAAAATAAGTTGGTTAGTCTATTTCTCTGTCAAGAGTGTGAGCAGATGTTGAAAATTATCAATTGAATAGGAAACTCTTGTAGCCTATCATAGGCATGTGTAATCAATGAATGCTTCTTTCCAGCTTGCCTATTCGGTATTATTTTACACTTGGATCATAATTAGTCTTATGATGGAATTTTCAAAATTGAATGAAAGGAAATGTTTAATGCAGAAAGTTTTAGTGTCAGGTAACTAAAGTATGCAAACCTCTCTTTTATTTTGGGCCATGTTGTACCTACTGCTCTTTAATGTGCCAATTAATCAGATAAGAAACCGTCTCAACTAACAATTATATAAAAAGAGTAATTGTAAATAATACAACGCAGTCCTTGTCCGTGATTTTTAATGCCTCCATGTTCATGTGGCAATTTGAAAGACAACTGTTAAATGTATGTAGTCAAGTCATGAACAGTTTCAAATTAATATATAGAAACCCTATTTGCATTTTTCTATTGCAAATTTTATCTGCTACTGGAGATATCCATTTAATTTCTCCAACTATGATTCCAGCAGTTTTCAATTAATGCTAGCATAGTAAAAAAGTATTATTATTATTATGCTCGTTAGGAAAATAGTTGGTATCAAATAATTTTCTTTTTTGAAATAGTTGGTACACAGTACAGTTTTGGTTGTTCTTGGGTAGCTATCCTTGTATTTTGCATGCCACTTTAGCCCAAACACATAGACGACAACATAAAACAAGAAAATTTTCTAAGATTTTATTAAGTTTTTTTAAAATAGAAATTCCTGTTATGTTAGACGCTCCAAGCAGTGATGGAATTAGTAGTGTCCAATTTTGAACCAAAAAAAAAATTAAGGTCATTGATGCTGACTTGTACAGGACCATAATTTCACATACCTAAATTTAGTTCATATATGCATTTTAATGTTTTCACAACTTCTCTCATAAATAGATATTTCAACGGTTTCATGCTCAAAAAAAAAAAAAAGATTGGCGAATATAGAGAAATCAAGTCCATCTCTTATTTTTCAAAAAAAAACTAGGTAGATTATCAATTTTCATTGTCCTAAATAAACCAAGCTTTGCACTTTGAAGAAAAGAATCAGATGTTAAAAAGGTAGAATAATTGCCGAATATGTTTGGAATAACTTTAATAGATTGTAATGACAATGTATATAAGTTGGAATTATTCTTTCGTCAAACCCTTCCATATTTAATTCCATGAGACATATATGAAATTGAATCACTCCAAAAAGAATAAAAAGGGTACACGACATGAGCATGATTTAATTTTTTTTTTTATATAAAAATGGAGTACTCCACCAGTTTCATTGAAACTGAAAAATAAGTGTTTACAATCAATAAGTATTAACTGTACCAAATATCCGGTATCAGTTTCACCTAGTTTGTCTGAGTTTTTAATCCTTACAATTAACTACAAACCAAACTACAGACTTTCTTCATACAAAACGTCCACAAAATATGAACTTAGAACTAATCTGATTGAAAGCAAGAAATTTTAAACTAATCTAATCATCTATTAGTTCGATCTCTGTGTCAACCCCACTGAGGAAAGTTGTGTCCGGTACCACCACTGCCTCCTCCTCTTCCAAATTTGTTATCTGGGAATGAAGATTGGCCACATCCTGTGGTAGTATTAAAGACATTTTTAAAATATTTGATTTACCTTTATTCTGACATCAGAACTTTGCCAGCCTGATAATTTACAGACCCATGGACTTAACACTTTTACCAGTATGGTTGTGAAAATATTTGTTATTCCTTTCTAGCCATATTGTCCATAGTACTGCCCCTCTAACATTCTATTATGATTTTATCTTTGAAAGGAATACCCGAGTCTATTACCCATAGATCAGCTAAAACAGTTCCTTCAAAAAGAAAGCATTATAAGAAGCAATTCATTGCCAGAGACGTTGAGCCATAGGACATTATACATACAAATGATCTGTTATCTCTATCTCATCACAAAAAATACATTTAGTATCACATGTTCAGCCTCTTTTTGCTAGATTAAATTTGATAAGAATCTTGTTTCTTCGTACCAGCCACATAAAAGCCTTAATTTTTAGAGGTATGGATGCTTGCCAAATAATTTCAAAGTCAAAGTTTTTTTATTCCTCCAAATTCTAACCAGAGGTATAAAGAATGCACTGTAAATTTATCATATGACATCCATCTCCAAACTAATTGATCCTGTTTTGAACTATTCAATGAAAAGTGTTGCAAATCTAATTGAAGATTGTTTCATTCTACTAAATAATCACCTACTAATTGTTTTCTAAAGAAAAGTGCCCTATAATTAGATGTGATTACAGTATTAACTGTAATCTTATCATCTATTGCAATTGAGAACAATCTAAGGTATGTAGTTGCTAAATTTGATTCAATTAATCATCTGTCTAACCAAAATAATACTGAATTGTCAGAACCAACTATTTTATTTAAACTTACAGTAACAATAGAAATAATGGAATTAACATATTTCCAAAATGATGATGAGTATGAATTAGCTCCAAGTGAGCCATATTTATTCATCAAAATAGCTTTCCACTGACCTTGAATTGAACTATCTTGAAATATGACTAACCATGAGCATGATTTAAATAAAATTTAAATAAAATGAAGAAGTACCTTATTTCTATTCTCAATTCCATTATAGCCAAACAACACCAAAGATCTTTTTCTTGCAAAAATTGAGCATTTATATTGACCAATTTCATGCATAAATCAGACGGTCCAGGGTATTTGATTGGAAAGCACGTGTGTTTAAAATTTGATTGAAACAAGTAGGCTTGGTGCCAACTAACATGAAGTTTCTCTTTGGTCAATAGCTTTCGAAGTAAGACAAATTAAAACAGAGAAGAAGAAAGGGAACAACAACTAAGCTTCTTTAACATGCTTTTTATTTGTTATCTTGCTATGTACTTTTAAAGAAGCTTGATGCAGATGCAAGCAAGCAAGGCATCTCATCTCAAGTCCTGACAATTTTTATTGGTTATGATATTTGCATCAGTACACACTGGAGACTGGAGTCACCAAAACCCAATTTATTGGATTTGCATTTTTTTTAGTACATGTTTTATGTGTGAACTATATTTGGTACAATGGTAATTTGACTGGCTATTTTTTATATCAAGCTCTAGATGCCAAGTTTTTTTGGGCCAAAATTTGGAGATTCATATCCTCTACTGTACTGCATCATGCAGCACAACGTATTGTTCATCGGATTATATTAAGATTCATGCAAAATAAATTTTGAAATTTTTTTTTATAATTCACTTCTTCATATGCTAGTATGCTATGCAGTACGTGCAGAAAATCAGCATTCATATTTGGGCAAAACATGAAACTCTTTACCGGCCGGTACACATCGCCTATGTCCGGTACCATTAATTGAAACAAGATATGACATTTCCATATGGATAATCAAGAGCAGATCCATAACATGAATGAAATATGCCTCATAATGAAAAGAATTAATTAAAGAAAAAGCAAAAGACCTAAAAACAAAAGGAGCAAAAACTAAGAAATTAATTCTAGCTAGGTTAGGTGTATGAAAAATTGAGCATATCATAAATAAATAGTAGTACACAAGTAACAGAATAAAAGAAACAACAGAATCAGGCAAAAAAATTAAAAAAAAAAAAGGCCAATGCAACTTGGATTGGTTCTTTCTTTGCAAGGACCAACGCATGAAACATGAAAAGAATGGAAGCATATTTTGGTACATGAACCCAATTTTGTTAGTTGCTAGAATAGGTGAAGCCGTACGAATTAATATTAAATTTTTTTGTTGGTGTTAGTTAATTGATTAATTCAAATATGGCCAAATAATTTTTCGGCGCTTGAGCTTACGAATTAAATAATATTATTTGTTGGTGTGTTAGTTAATTTAAATATGGCCAAATAACTTTTCGGCACTTGAGCCTAATAAAGCTCAAGTGCTATTTGACATAAACTAATTGTGACAAATCCAATTTCAATTATGGCCAAATAATTTATTTGTTTGCTTTGGAAAAGTTTTAGTGATTAGAACATAACTTATACTATTAGTAGTTAATAAATCACTTCATTTATATAAATAGGAGATGTAAATTTGAAATCTAATACAAACCATTAAAAATGATTTGAAAGTTTTTATTCTCATTTTCATGTTAAAAAAAATATAGTTTAAACGTATGATACTTTTAGTATGGTAAGAATTAAAAGTCTTAATACTATTTCTATTTTTTTATATTAGATTTCAAACCTTTAATTTTTCATAAAGAGAGAAGGAGAAGGGGGAGAGAAGATGCTTTGGTCACTAGATTTAAGTGCAGTTTCTTTTTAAAAAGCTCAAAAAAAAGAAATAAAAAATTGATCACATCAAATCAAATCAAATTAATTTGGTAGGGTAGAGTGCAACTGCATATCAAATTTACCAAATTTTAGTTATTCAAACTATATTTTACTCCATTCTGGCTTTAGTGATAAATTTTTTTCTTTTTTGAAGAGAAAAATGGAGGTCAAGATTCTAGATTCTATTAAAAAAAAAAAAGATTTTGCTTTGCTCTATTTATCTTTAGGCCTATGTAATATTTGCGTTAAACCAACTTCGATATTCATTTTATAGGCTTAGTGATAATTGATGCATGAAACAAAAAGTTCGGTCGGATCATGACGTGTTTATTATTATTATTATATTTCTTTTAAGAGTACTTTCAATAATTATTACTCTTTGTATATAGAATTTGATAGATTTCTATATTGAAAGCCAACACATTTTTAATTATTCCTACCTCTGTCCTGTCTAAATTAATGCTGATATATAATTTTGTATGTAAATTAAAGAGTCCCATCAGGTTGATCTGTTTAATTATTAATTTGACATAAATATAAATTCTTTATTCAGTGATGGATCATGCAATATCTAACATGTTTGCTATAACAATATAAAAATATTTTTTACCTAATCCATGTCATATCCAACGGTCCAATCCCACTTGTTTACACTACCAGCTAATGAAACCATTAATATTTGTATTCTACCAAATTAAGCTTTCCTTCCGGTTGTATATCCCAGTCTGTATCCAGCAGGTATTTCATATTTTGAAAAAGACATATTGAGGCATACATATATTTGAATTTGATAGATTTTTATATAAAGATAAGAGTTTAAACTATTCTATTTTAAATTTCTATAAAAAAAACCTCTCATTTGGATTTCAAACTTGTGATCTCCCACACGAAAAACATTATTTTTACCACTAGATTAGAAATTAGTTCTTGATAGAATGCAATAGTTGATTTCTAAATAACGGATAATTTTGAATTTCCCACTCAAGAGTTCATACGTTGTTAATTCAGAGGTGTATATTTGAAATCCAAATAAATAAAATTGGCTAATTTATTTATAGATCAGAATTTATATATTCAAACAAAGAGATCAGACTAAAACCAATAGTCATGATTCATTAACCACTAAAAATTTCGATTCGTAACAAACTACTAAACAAAATTTTATAAATATTTAAAATTAAATAATTCGACCCCATTTTTATCTTAGAAAAATATATTTTTGACACAACAAATCTAACAAACAACATAGGTAAGGTTGGTAGGAGAGGAGGAGAATACCATTTCAGTTGTGTGCACAGTAGAAAAACAAGTGGTATCTGCCAGGCGTGCACAGCTGCTTGTGGTCATGGTCATGGTCACTTAAAATTTGCTTCACTCAAAAACTCAAAGAGGTCCCTAGTTTTGGGTCTATTTCTAAATGATCTCTTACAAGAAAAGCCACCTCTCAAAATAAAATCCACCATCATTCATCTCTTGGTACACAAAGGTTCAAAAAAAAAGGGGTATATAAGATAAAGTACAATAGTGATGGTACAGTCGAAAGATACAAAGCAAGGTCAGTGGCCAAAGGCTTTACACAAACCTATGACATTGACTATCAAGAGACCTTTGCACCAGTGGCCAAAATGAATACAGTTAGAATTCTGTTATCAGTAGCTACTAATTTAGGATGGAGCATGTTTCAAATGAATGTAAAAAATGCATATCTTCAAAAAACTCTAAAAGAAGAAGTCTACATAATTCTTCCTCCATATTACAAAAGTATATCAGACCCTTCATTGATATGTAAGTTAAAGAAAATAATTTATGGTCTAAAACAGTCACCAAGAGCATGACCACAGCTGCTTGTGGTCATGGTCATGGTCACTTAAAATTTGCTTCACTCAAAAACTCAAAGAGGTCCCTACTTTTGGGTCTATTTCTAAATGATCTCTTACAAGAAAAGCCACCTCTCAAAATAAAATCCACCATCATTCATATCTTGGTACACAAAGGTTAAAAAAAAAAGGGGTCATTTAAAGCAACCCAAAAGAAAGTGCAATAAATACATGGTAGCCTCCTCTTTGAAATTCACTCAAAAAGTGAAGAATACATCTCACTGTCACTGGCTCTGTTTCACTGCACACGGAAGTGTAATTCAGAAGGAAAGCACCTTTTTCTTGGGAGAATTTGTTGTAAAAAAAAATAAATAGATAATTGGGACCTGATTTGTTAGGTAAAATTGTCAGTAAACTGAATTTCATTTTTTTTTGTTTTACCGTTGAGCAAAATTACCCTTTTTTTTGCTCTAAAAATAAAATGGTTTGTCAATAAAATCAATTTTTGATTTAGTGACAAAAATAATGTTTTCTGTATAGAAAATCACAGATTTGAAATTCATATAAGAAATCCTTTATAGAAATTTACATTTGAGTGACTTGACTTTTATTTTTATCAACTTCTGATTTAGTGGCAAAAATAATGTTTTCTATATAGAAAATCACAGATTTGAAATTCGGATGAAATTTTTTTATAAATATTTATATTTAACTGACTTGACTTTTATTTTTATCTAAAAAATGGTTTGTCCATTGAGAAATTTCAGGTTATTAATTTTCTTTTTTTCTCCATTTTTTTTTTGTACCTACTAGAGGTTGCAACTTGACAGGCAGAGCTACCCATATTATAACATTGACTATTATTGTTACAGAACTTTTCAGATTTTAATTTGTAAAAATTTTCCTGGATCAATGCAAGAGTAGAGCAGTTTGACTTGCAACAGATAATCATTGAATTATTTGGTTTTGTATATTCACTCTCTTTTGAGGCTCACGCTTTTTGCATGTGCAGATTTTTAACTTCTGGCAAATGCAATCAATGTTATTGCCGCCCAAGCAGAAAGAAAGCAAGTGCACCTGCACCTGCAATTGCACTTGCACCTGCAATTGCACTTGCAGCGTCAAAGATAAATTCCTGCGGTGCGCTCACCGTTAGTTTTTATTTCTGGAAGTCCAAAAATTATTGCAAATTATTGATACTAGGATTGTCCTTAAGATTTTGTTCTAAAAAAAGTACTTATTATAAAATTAAATAATTGTTTGAAGGAATATATTTTATAAAATAAATTTTAAATTTAATAAATAATTGTTTGAAACATTATTAATCGTATGATATTTCATAAAAAAAATAAAAAAAAGTTGGTTTAATCCAAAAAGTTAAAATTACATCTTGATATATCAAACACATTCATTTTTAATGAACAGAGATATGTGAAACACTTGGGTCGTTTGACTAATATAAAAAAAAAAGAAAAACATAAATTAAATGAATAATAAAATATTAAAAATAATAATATATATGATATGTCTAAAAAATTTAGAAACTTCAACTCTCTTTATATATTATATTAAGAATAAAATCTCACTAACACAGACTGCGTGACAGTGCACCCATGTTATGATGTTTGCAACTGAAGCTTCTAGAATTCACTCACAAGTGACTGGTACTGGATTTTATTATTTTAAAGAAGTGTGTAATAGTACCATGAAGCTTCTACACTGAATAATATTTTGTTAAAGAATTAGAAATGCTAGTGAATGCAAAAGGAGTAATCAAATTGGCGTCACGGAGAAAATTTTCCTCTTTTTTGTTTGATTTCTGGGTGGAATGTAAAAAAAAAATTCTTTGTAAAAAAAATTGTAGAATGTGTGGTATTATATTGCTGAAATAATGTTATTATATGGCTAAATTATTTTGGCTATTGTATAAATATTCGGTCGATCAAAGTCGCTCATAGTGTTCTACGTATAAAAATAGTATAGGACGCTAAATTCTACTATTTTTTAAATTTTAATTTTTTTTCCATATTTTGAAAGTCGGTCCTATATGCAAAAAAATGTTTACTATTTTTTGTCCATATTTAAAATAATATGGAAAAGAGTACAAATTTTTTTAAACTAATTTGGAAATGTAAGGTAAATATTGTCAAAATTCAATTATTAAGAGATCATAATCCTTTTTCTACATAAGTTGTTCTATTTTAGGATCTTAATTTTTTTAAATAAATATTTTTCATTTCGGATTAAAATTCAGAAAAAAAAAACTTTAGTTTAATTAAAACCGAAAAAACTATCCTCCCTTTCTCTTCTCTTATTATTTTTTTTAGTGCATCGTCAAAATGAGATATCTTACTCTTTTCCTTCCCTTGAAATAGAAAAAATTAAATCGGCTAGTTCCGCTGTAAATCAAAATATATTTAATCACAAAAAAATCAAACTAAGATCAATAATTATAATTTATTAATCACCGAAACTTCCGATCCATAGCAGAATTACTCAATTAATTTTTTGATGAGGTCATCTCCACAATTTTGGGTGTGAATTATTAACCTCCATATCATTTCCTTATATTTATTTTGCCTCAATCCCTAGTTTCCACCTTGATGGTACCAATCATGATTCCCAGTAACCTAAACGCATACCGTTACCCCACATGAGGAGCACAAATTGGACATTCGGTACCAAACTAGCTTGAGTTGTTTCGGTGTAGAAAATGCATCAATGATCACCACCATCTTGGAAGCATCAAGCATGTGAAACGGTACGGATTTATAAACTCTCAAGTATATAAAAACAAAAGTAAAACTATTTATCAGGTGTAACAACTTTGGGCCATTTTTGTTTTTTGCTTTTTTTTTGGTACAGTGGTCAACGCATTTTTTTAAAAGTCAGAGAACCAGGAAATTCAAAATTGGCATAGAGTAGAATTTACAAGTGGCATGTTAATAATTGTAGAAATTGAGCATTGACAAGTTTTATTTATTTATTTTTTTTGCAAAAGTTGTTGAGGATAGTTTTAAAAATTAAATATTGCTTGTTTTGACCAACAGATATTAATGCAACCAAAGTTTAATTCTCTATCTTTAGTTTTTTTTAAATACTTTATTGACATCAATTTATTACAATTATTGAAGATACCCATATTTTCATATAAGTTTATTTTTTTTAAAATAAGAACTTTCATCAATCCCGATATTTATTTTTATCTAAACATTTTTTATGAAATTTAAACTTATATCTTTTCATAAAGAGACGAAACATATCATTATCTATACTAGACATACAGTTCTCTTATCGTACAAGTTATCGGCTCCTTAATTTATCTTATCTTAATTTTTTGGTGTAATAATTAAAGAAGATGGGTCATTATTCTATTAAAGTGTAGGCGGCATAATTATTTACCAGACTAGTATATTGTGATATATAATAACCTCTTTAATCATATAAATATTTTGTACTTGGTAATTAATACTCACTTTCTAGTGGTTCACTAGGAACTATCATGAGACTCGCTTCTTGGTTATAAGCCTAAATATAATTAACTAGCGACACATTGCATGCCATCAAATACAACACAAAAGTTATGTTTTAGTGTTGATTTTTTTTTTGAAATAAGAGTTTATGTTAGTTCTGATATTTATTTTTTATTAAATATTTTTTGTGAAGTTTAAATATGTATTTTTTTTTCATAGAGAGATGATGTCTATTACCATTATGCTAGGTTTATGGTTCTTTTTAGTGTTGAAGTTAGTACAAATGGAGTTACGAAACAATATAAGTTAATGGAAAAATAAATATCAATTTTCATGTCATTAAATTTTATGAACAATTAAATTAATACTTGTTCATTTAATTCATTCCATGAGAAATTAATTAAAACAATATTTACATATATTATTTTCATAAATATCAATAAATATAACATTATATGACCAAATGCACTTATCTTTAGAAAAGGAAATCTATAAACGATTTGAAACTAACTTTTCATAGAAATATAACCAACAAGATAAATCATTCTATTTCTGACAAAAAAAACAAATAAAGCAAAAAATACAAAGTTATTAATAACTTTAAATCTAAATTTTCAGATACAAAAATCATTCAAAATACAAAATAACTTTAAATCTATAATATGCTATACTACAAAATCATTTTTTATTTTACTGATTTTTTTTGTACATGGAAATTTATAGATTTGAAGTTATTTAAAATTATATAAAAAAAATCAATTTATGGACAGCTAGAACAGCCAACATGTAATAGTTTAAAAACATACCCCCATTTGATAAGATGATTTAAGTGTTTTAAAACGCTTTAATGTATAAATGGAGGTGATTTAAGGTGGAGTAAGTTAAAGCATCTATAGAGATAAAGTAAAGTTAAATCATCAAATTTCATATCTTTTAACACATTTTACTCTCATTACTTCATATATTTATTTCACTACTATCAAACATCAATACTTTAGAATGATTTAACACTTACTCCGCTTTAATTTTACTTCAATTGCTAAAGGGAGGGCAATTCGTTTTTTTTTTTTTGGTAATTAAAAATATATATAATTCATTTTCACAATACTGTACATGTTCTAATTTTATTCTCTTTCCAAGCATGTACCTGTTCCGGTGTTCCCATTCGAAGTAAAGAAATGGGCCCCAATATTTTTGATAAATCTTAATTAATATTACAAAGATATTATTATTGATATTATCATCAATATGAGCTTTATTATACATATTAAATGAGATATTATGTATGTTAATGATTTTATTATGCAATTTTTTTTGTACAAAATTGTGAAAGTGAGAACCAATTCTATTTTTAATAAGGGAGCTGATATACAGATACCGTTATCGATACCGATTTTATTATTCATGTAAAATGAGTTGTTATTCATATTAATAACTTTATTATGCAACTTATTTTATACAGTGTTTTTATTATTCAACTCAAATACCCACTAATATGAATAATAATTCACTTAAGTTGAATAAAGATATCATATAAATAAATTATATAATAAATTTGTTAACATGAATTTATGTAAAATGACAGTATTAATAGTGATATCTATATATCAGCTCCCTCAAAAAAAAATAGAATTGGTTTTCACAATGGAAAATTTGTAGGAGATACCAAAATCGATATTAAAATCAATACCGACTTTATTATTTATATTACATAATTAATTATTCATATTAACTACTTTATCTATATATCTTTTTTTAACAATATTTTTATTATTCAACTCAAATACCACTAATATGAATAATAACTAACTCAAATCGAATAACAAAAATACTATACAAATAAATTATATAATAAAATCATTAATATAAATAATAACTTATTTAATCTAAATAACAAAATCAGTATCCATTTTAATATCTGTATATCAGCTCCCTTTCACAATACTATACATGTTCTAATTTTTTCTTCTCTTTCCAAGCATGCATGCACCTTATTTCTAGTGTTCCCATTCGGTTTGAGTAGAGAAATGGGCCCCAATATTTTGATAAATCCCAAATCCTTTAAAACCTTTCTCTGTTTGCACAGTTAAAAGAATTAAGAATTAATAGTTGCTTCGTTGGATTGCATGGTCGTAACTTATTGTTTGTTTGTGCTGAGAGGCTGAAAGTGATTGCTCTAATTTATTATAAAGAAAAAGGTTTTGTGTAATGATCATCAACTACTATATTCTAAATGCAAGAATTCAGATCAGTGATAATTGAGTTGAATAATAAAGTGTCGTATAAAATAAAAGTTATATAATAAAATCGTTAGTATGAATAATAATTTATTTAATCGGAATGATAAATTCGGTATCGATAATGTTGTTAATGACGGTATTTGTTTATCAGCTCCTAATTCTAAATACTTATGTAGTTGAGGGTTAGAGAATTCTTTAGGATATGCTTTTGAAGAATATAATTAAAAATATTTTTTTTATTTTTTATCCGGATAGTTTGTAAAAAAAAAATCATTTTTATTTCCATAATTTATACAAAATTAATTCCCATATAATAATTAATTAATTTGTCCAGGATATAATGCTAACAAGCCACGGAAAAAAAAAATCTTCTTTCTCTTAACATTTAGCAATCTCTAAAATATAATCAGTTTTCAATTTAGGGTTTACTTCCCTTTGATGCTTACATCTTTAGCTTTCAAGAATTTTATTTTTTCTGACATTTTTGTACATTTTAAATTATCATTATACCTAGTGGATCATAAGTCAAATTATAGAAAACAGTGAGATTCAATGCCATAGCTTTGCATGGTTGTATTTATTGTATTTGATTTTTATTTGATTTTTTCATGAATATGTCAAATATATAAATTGGACTAAGAACTCTAAAAACAAAATTTCACATGAAGAAATTTTGCAACAACCTGGCCCCACTATGACTTATCGGCACATTAATGAAATAATAATAGTAATAAATAGTTATTGCTCCAATTTTAAGGTCCCAATTTATCTACCAAGTTATAAAAAAAAGATGCTTTTAATTAAATGTATTATCACAAGTAAAAAAAATCAGACAACCGAGGCCAATTAATTCTATCCATCATATGCTTTTCTATTCCCAGGACATGAACATAATAAATTTCATCAAAGAATGTGCATGCAAAAAAAAAAATATACAACCTATGGAAAATAAACTTTATTTATAATAATTTATGATTTTGTAAACCTCAGGGTTTAATTTGCCAATTGAACTTATTAATTCACTGAGCAAATCCCTAACAATGAGCAAGATTGTTAGCAATCCAATATCAATTTCATATTTGACTCTGAACAATAATTAATTCACTTGGGCCCATTTTTTTAAATTTGTTTATCTGTTTTTTATTATTGTTTTTTGTGAGCTTAGGAGAAATTGGGGTCCTTTGGTTTGGTCCTTTACCAACCAAAAGATGTAGCAATAAGCATTATTTTTAATTTAATTTATGATCAAATTAAATTCTAGCCCCCATAATTAGCAACTGTACACTGTGCCCCCCCCCCCCCCCCCCAAAAAAAAAAAAGTCTCCAAACTAGCTAGTAGATATGCCCATTTAATTTTTTTTTAATTTATGATCAAATTGTTTTTGAATGTTTTATTTCTCATTTTAATCCGATTTAAAGACTAAAATTGTTTACTTCATGAGGAGAAATGCATCTTGGATTTTTTATTTATTTTTTTATTTGAAGGTTGATAATAGTTATTTTGGACATTTATTTTAATCCACCGACGAGAGTATGTCACGCTATTTTTCCGTATTTATGTCTATAATTATTAATTATGCATAATCTAAATTTTTACGAAATTCACGTTTGACAAAAAAAAAATATGAATTTACATTTAATTTTTTTGGATGAAGTTAGTGTATACTTAAGCTCACAAAGTGATTGATATGTTTAACTCCGAAATCCATCGGATTGGATAAACCATGAAAACCGAGTTATTTCACGAGTAATGTATCAACATGCAAAATTTAATTTAATTTAGTATAAAGTTAAACGGCCAAAAAATTTATAAAATATTATAATACATTCATTTTTTATTATCTTTTTGACCAAGAATATGCATGAAAAGAAATTCAAAATTTCAAAATTTAGCACGCCGACATATCACTAGTGCAATAAATCAATTTCAACGGTTTAATTTGATTCATCATTTGAAACCGAATCGATTACTTTTGTAAGCTTTAACACATACCAGTCTAGCATTATTATTTTTTTGACATATCATAATTGGCATGTAGTTCATTATGAACATAGATGGTCAAGTATATATGCAAAAATAAAAAGTGTTGCAACAAAAGTTGTACCTCTTTGTGTTAAATTGCATAGACTAGGAAAGATCTGGTGTGCATTTATGTTACCAATTCAAGAGACATTTCCTGCAGTGGTACGCTTTGTGTACCGGTTATTTTGCTAAAATAATATGTCACCAATGCAAGAGACATTTCCTGCAGTGGTACGCTTTGTGTACCGGTTATTTTGCTAAAATAATATGTCACCAATGCAAGAGACATTTCCTGCAGTGGTACGCTTTGTGTACCGGTTATTTTGCTAGAATAATCAATCCTAGGTTACCATATCCTATTTGTAACTATCAGACAATATTGTTATTATTGTTTGCAAATAGTATCTAACAAATTTTTTTTAAGGAATATAAGGTGTGTTTGATAAGTGAAGTAATGACGGAATAAGTGTTTTAAGTCGTTTTAATACATCAAACGAAAGTGATTTAAGGTGAAATGAGTTAAAATATTTATGAAGATAGAGTAAAATTAAATCACTAAATTTCATAACTTTTAATACATTTTACTCTCACGATTTCATTCACTTACTTCATTACAATCAAACATCAATACTTTAAAGCGATTTAGCATTTACTCCGTTTTAATTTTACTTCATTTATCAAACGGAGGGATAGGATTTTGAATTTGCTAATCAACTAAAGAGAAATACTATCAAATAATTTGTAGCTTAATTAATAACCAGAATTCTGTCCATTTGGAGAGAGAATAAAATACAATTATGTCTGTATATACATCTCTGGTTTTTCAAAAATAAAATGAAATTCAAAAAAATATTGCAAATTCCACAGAGTTGTGAATTTTTTTTTTAATTCTTGACTATATGCAACCATACATGTGGTCAATATATGTGACTATGTAGCTAAGCTGCATGTTCACACATTTTGAATTTTAATAATTCTATTAGTGTATCACAGATTGTCATAATATTTTTTTCATAAATGTTTTAAAATATAAAATTCAAATTGTTAATCTAATTTTCTTATACGAGTGATTCATCTGCATAAAAAATTATATATTTTTTAATTAATTGTGTACATATCACAAGCTATAATAATAAGTATTAAATTTATTTATTATATTTCATTTTATAAATTATTGATCTTGTATTAAATGAAACAAGCTTAGAAAACTATATTTTTTTTGTACATGCATATATCATAAAGCATAACAAGATCATTAATTCAAATTCCTCTTTATGAATTTGAATCTCGGAACATATTGGAAAAAAAAAAATAAAGAGATTGTGAAAATTTGTGCCATCAAAATATTATGATGTCAGAATTTATGACAATCTGACTCCTCTTTTGGCCCCAAAAAAAAAATTGAGGCAATCAAAATCTGACTCCTCTTTGGTTCCTGAGCTTAATTTGTTCTCCAGACAACAAAACTTATTTTTCTCTTAAATATACTCAAAATAAAGTGCATTAAATGAGTTTTTAATGTATAACTTATTAATTGGAGGCTTTTCATGTATATTTAAAAGTTGAAAGATTTTTTTTTGAGATAAAATTATGAATCAAAATTTTCTGATTTTAAATATTCATAAAGAATTCATTATTAGAAATTTAAATCTATAATTTTTCATCAATTGAATCATCTTATCTACTAAACAAAAAAAGATTGATTCTCAAAAGTTAGAAGATTTGACCAATCATATGAAAATTTGTGACATTTTATTTTGACATTAATTTACTGCAATGATGGTCACAGTAATGCAATTTTATTCTTCGTTTTAAAAATTCAGGAACAAAATAGAACCAAAATAATGTTGCTATCATTGGAGGCGTCAACTGATCCAAAATTCCAAATAAATTGATGTTAAAATATGCACCCGTTTTAAATTTATGTCAAATGTAGTCGGTTTTAATTAAACAAATTTACGTCATGTTAATTAGACCAAGGATCAGTAATTCTCTATTATTTTGTGTGGGAGAATAATCAATTAAAATGAAGTTATACTATGATAATTTATTTAAAATGAAGTTAAACTATGCTACCATAATTTATTTAAAAAAATTATGTCATGGTTAGACCAAGGATCGGTAATACTCTTCGTCGTCGATCATTTATTAAAAAAGTTTTAACTTATTTTACAATCGAAAATCAGTCTTTGATTTAATAGCAAAAATAATACTTTTTGTATGGTTGATCGTAAGTTTAAAATCTCAATGAAATTTTTTTATGAATATTTAAAATTAAATGACAATCTAAAAAAAAAACTTATTTTAAAATCCTGGTGAATAATCAGACGTACGGCTATCGAAATAACTTAATTAAATTGTATAGATCTTCTATGTAAACTAGATGGATTTTATATCAAATATATTATGATTCTAATCAATTGATCAAGAAATCGAGCAGTTTAAAAAATTAACAGTTCAATATTACCAACACTTGATAGGTGACTATTTATTTTTTTTAATCATATCAAGTTTAATACACAACATCTAAAGTATAGATATCATATTTATGGTTTATTTTTATTTTGCTTATTATTTATCAGTTGTCAAATAAATATGGTCGTCAATATATCTCTTTTTCTTATGTATTGGGAATAACACATTCAAAATAAAAATTATAATTTTGGATACATTTCAAATCACAGTATCAGAACTTTATAATTAAGTTTGTTATTGTGTAATGGTCTAAATCATTTTTTTATAGTCATACATATTCCATATAAATAACACATATATATACATATATATATATATATATATATATATATATATATATATATATATATAATGTTAACATTTAAAATTTGAAGTTAATTAATTTACGGTGATCAAATTAAGATATTAATTATATCATGAGTTATGTGCATAATTAAAAATGCATAATTAATGGAGGAGGTTAATATAATTAACCTACCTGTCAGCATTTGGTCCCTTTGTTTGGTTTTGCAACTTGTTACATTAATTTTGAACAAGTACTATAAATACCAAACAAATTGCCACTTACCAATGCTACCTTGACTTGGCTTCCTCCTTGCTGTTAATTAATTAATTAATGGGCTCCATGGCATGATTAATTAAATTGCCCCACTTAATCAAATTAACACAATAATATATTCTTCATATTAAAATCACGTAGGATGCTAAAATTTTGTATTTTTTGGATTTTTTTAAGATGACTATAATAGTAATAATAATAATAACATAATGAATTTTTATATATAAAAATAGACCATTTTAAAAAATATGAAATAAATAGTTAAAAAAAACTAAAATAGAAAAATTTAATATCCTACAAGATTTTAATATAAAAAATTCATTGAATAATTTGAATTTGTCGTTTGAGACAGATTCGACAGATTTTGAATTAAAAGTACGAATTTTTTAAGATGACTATAATAATAATAATAAAATAATGAATTTTTGCATATAAAAATAGACCATTTTAAAAAAAATATGAAATAAATAGTTAAAAAAACTAAAATAGAAAAATTTAATATCCTAAAAAATTTTAATATAAAAAATTCATTGAATAATTTAAATTTACCGTTTGAAACCGATTTAACGGATTTTAAATTAAAAAAATATCAAAAAATTCAGTGCTCTTAAGAGTACAATAATTTTACTATATATATATATATATATATGACGTAAGTAACATTGCTTCTCTTATTAATTTAACAAATAAAATGTAAAAGGACACTAAAGATGTAACACTCCATATACAATTGTACATATCTGACAATGTAATCACAACTACAACTAAGGATTATTGGCCTTTTTTGAACGCCTAATTTAACGAATATTGTCGTGACAAAAAAACATTTGGAACTATATGCGAGTGTGTGTTCACATGTTTGTATTCTTCGAGAATTACCACATGATTCGGATAAAATAAAATAAAATAAAATATGTGTGTGTTAGGACAGCATTAGACAAAATCTTATAATATTATATTTTTTTTTATAGTAAGCATCATTTATTAATGTCGCATTAATAAAGAAGAAAGCAAGAAATTAGGGTTTGCTTCAAAAATGGAAGGGAAGGGAATGAAGGATTATCTGTTTATATTATTAGCTTTGTTAATTAAAATTTTATAAGAGAATTAATAAGAAGGAAGATGAGTGAAGGTTAATCAAGAAGCACAAAAAAATTAATAAATTTTTCTTCACTTTATACCATCTAATTTGGGATTAATTTTTCATCTTTGCTCTTTTCATCTCTTCTCTCTTTTTTTCCCCTTACAATTTCTAATTCTCACAATCTAGACTATTTCATATAAAAAAATAACGAATTCTCAAATTTTAAATTTATGATTTTTCATATAAAAGATATTATTTCAATAACTGGATCAAAAATGAGTTCTCTATTTTACTGCCAATTAAATTAAAATTTATGCTTTTTTAAGAAATATTTGTCGCATGTTCCATCCAATTGTTTTCCTTAACACTTGCTTCCTATTCAAGCAAAATTAATCCAATACCATTAAATCAGAGGTAATTTTGTTGATATAATGATAGTAAAAAATTGGAGTGGAGGCCTGAACGGATGCAACCCTCCTAAAAAATTTGAAAACTAATTATTTTTTTAAATAATAATGGAGATTCAATTCAAGAGGTTCGTCAGTAGAAATATTTATATGTATATTTAATCTAATGAGGTGGAAACTTAGCCCAGTTCTTTTTCACTTCACTCCTGACACGCTATCAGTAGCAGCACGCCTCCGGCCTTTAATTGCTTTGCTTTCTTCTCCTAAATACATGCAATATAGTAGAAGAAACTCTATTTAAAGCTTTAATTAAATTCATATACCTCTCGTTGTACACCTCACTCCTTCCTAATTAATTTCGAAACGCCACTTCGTTAATTACACAGGGTTTTTAAGTCTTCTGCGTCCCACCTTTTTGTAGCCAAATTAATACACATTTACTTTACAGTTACACAGCTGATAGATGAGGCTTCCAGAAGTCAGGAACGAACCGGTTGTCGTGACTCGCTACACTGTTTGTAACAGGAAAAAGGTAACACGGAGTCAACATTTATTTGTTCGGTCCCTTTCCACTTCCCAAATTAAATCTTCAAAAACCACCCTCTCTCTCTCTCTCTCTCTCTCACACTGCGCATGTGAGACGCCATGGCCGAAACCTTTACTCAGTAACCGCAAAATCCTCAGATCTCAACTTCAATCGAAACGATTTCTTCAGTAATGGTGGGGAAGACGAAGAAGTCTCACCTCTCCAGTAACATCCTCCTCCTCCCTTCTCCAATGAAGGATTTCGCCTCTTGCTTCAGCGACCACGCCGTAAGGGTCGCTGACGTGTCCTGCTCCGGCCACGCCAGTGTGTCGACTGGAGACCCCAGTTCGACCAATGGCACTTCGCAACTCCATTCCCGTTCGATTCAGAGCTCAGCTGCCTGTGCGTACCGCTCCAAGCTAACGACTGGTAAGGAGCTCCTGATCCGGGTCAGCTGGACCCGTACCAACGCTGCTACCGGCTCGTCGCTCTCTATCTCCGTCGATCCAGTGCCATACAAGGACACGTCGTCGCACTTGTTGCGCAAGAAGAAGGGGACCCGTACCTTCCCCATGGCCACCGGTACGGGGCAGCAAACAATAGTTGCTCTTTTCTGGGATTACACCTCGGCGAAGTACGGGTCGGGGCCGGAACCGATTAGCGGGTTCTACGTGATCGTTGTAGTGGATTCAGAGTTCGCATTGCTGATTGGCGACACCTGCGAAGAAACCGTGAAGAAATTGGAAGGCACCATTAAAAAAGCTGAGTTTAAATTAGCCAGTAGGAAGGAGCAGGTCTTGGGGCATGTTGCTCACACGACTCGCGCCCGGTTTAGAGACGGCGGGGCCGAACACGAGATCATGATTAGCTGTTCCAAGAAAGGAGCTGATGATGACGAGGAGGGGCATCCTGAGGAGGTGTTGTCAGTCAGTGTCGACAACAAACGGGTTGTGCAGGTTAGAGATTTTCTTGCAATGCTGATCAAATGGCATTACAATTTACATGCCGGCTAAAATAGTAGGTTTAAAATTGTTGATACCAATAATGTTTTTGGTGTATCAATTTTGGAACTAATTTTGGTGGCCAATATTGGATAATAACCAAAGGCATTCAAAAAATTACTGCTTTCAGCATGCCATTTTTATAGTACAGATGCATTTATTTTTCTTAAAAATACCCTTCTGATGTACCCAATTTTCTGATCCAATTATCATATATCCTATAAAGTTCTGTTTGAAAATTCTCGTCCAATTTCGATATTTGTTTTCAATTCAATCATCTAATTGTAGAATTTTTCAATGCTAAAACTCTGGTTAATACCAATAAAGTTCAAATTTGATACATCTCTTTTACTGACTTAAAAGTCAACACAGACTAAAACCAAACAAATGCTCTTTAGTGAAGTAAAATCTTTGATTGATGAACAGGTGAGGAGGCTCAAGTGGAATTTCAGAGGAAATCAGACGATATTTGTTGATGGTGCGCCTGTCGACCTGATGTGGGACATACGGGATTGGTTTTTTGGGTACCCAACCACCGGCGGGTTTGCGAATTTTCTCTTTCGGGCGAGAAGCACACTTGACAGCCGACTCTGGCTCGAAGAGGAGCAGTGTCTCTGGCATGGGCGCGGCCGCTTGCCTCCCTTCTCCCTGCTCGTCCAGTCGTTCCGAACCCCTTCGTGATCCTTTTATTTGCTGATTTCAGGGAGGGGCATTTCTACTGGCGGTGGCGGTGGCCGTGTGGTTAATTTATTTTAATTTATTTGATGAAAATTGATGGATCAACTGGCTGTTTTTAGGAGGATAGGATTGGTGAGAAATAAAATAGGACTGGAAGGTAAAATGAGGGCTTTTTCTCTTCCCTTTTTCTTGATGTGGATAAGTTTTAGAGAATTTAGAAAATTGAAAAAAATACTTTCAATTTCGTTTTTTTTTTCCCTTTTTTTTGTTGAAAATGTCGGGCAGTTGGAGTGCTCAGGATTGTGATGATGCTTGGTTTAGTGCAGTGTTGAATTGATCAACTCACTTAATTGTGTATTTTTAATCTGAGAGTTGCAATTTTTGCAATGCATTCATAGCACTGGAATCTTTTTTTTCTTTTTGGGTTTCTAATGTGTTCGTACTATTGCATAACATACAATATATATATATATATATATATATATATATATATATATATATATATATATTGAAATAAGAGTTTTTTCTTATTTATTTTTTTTCAAATATTTTTTACGGAATTTGAACTTACATTGTCTCTTCTATATAGAATTGTGCCAGACCTACATAATATATCTTCTTGTATTATTTAGAAAACTAATCCATTTTAGCATAATTCTATCTCCTTGTATTACGTAGAAGACTGATCCATTTTAGCATAATTAATTGCTTGTGCTACAAAAGTACTTGGTTTGCCTTGGCAAATAGGCAATGAGTTGTCTCAGACTCAGAATCTGTTGAGCTCGTGAGGCAGAATCTGTGCTGTCTTTATTTAATACATGTTTATATATTTAGCTGGAGGGGAAAGATTGATTGACAACGATACCTCATGTGATGTTGTACTTCTTCCCCCTTGATTCCTTCACTGGTACCTTTTTCTTTTCTGTGACAGAGATTAATATAATTGGTTCTTTTCTCTTTATCAGGTTATTTATTTGAGTTCGATTTTTGTTTTTCTCATTCGCATAAAATTAAATTATATTAAATATACGAGATTGAGAGATGATCACTAGTTTGGTAAGAATCAGAAAATCCTCCTCTTGTATGATATGTTGGTTGAACATGTCATTGTTTCCTTTGCTAATTTTGTCTCTTGCACTAAATAAAATAATTCAACGAACAACTAGCAGTGTATGAAGGCTCACTTTGGTAGGAAGAGTAATAAATGAAATGCCTTGAAAGCTGTAACAGACACGAGAATTGAATTGGGGCTGATAATTTCAGACTTTTAACCGGGCCTTTTGCAAAATGCACCGGAATTTGACCTTATTTTTGGAAAATTTCTAAACAACATCAGCCTTTAGACTGCCCATTTTTTTTTATTTAAGAAAATTAATATTTAAAATTAAATAAATAAGAAAATCGGATCAGAAATCACAAATATAGGAGGGATGGATTTCTAAAATCCGTCCTCAAATGTACTTTTAATCTTTTTTTATAAAAAAATAATATTTTAATATGAAACGAGATTTTAAAATTAGTCCCCAAATAAAAAATATTTTTTTATTAATTGATGGATTTTGAAACTTTGTCCCGTAGGGAATAGATTTTAAAAACCTCAGATTGAGGGACGGATTTTCAAAATCCGTTCCTCAATTAAAAAAAATATATTTTATTGAGGGACTGTGTTTTAAAATCCGTCCCTCAACAAATTTTTTTTTTTTATCGAGAGACATATTTTCAAAATAACCAAGTTTTGATGATAAAAAACTTGGGTTGGCTTTTGCCTCATTTAGGGGCTATTATTCTTGTTGTTGCAACTTGAAAGAAAACAGTGAAGCTATGTAGGAGTTAATTTGCCAAAATACCATTTAATAATTCAGTTTGTTAGGAACAGTTTCTAACATAAATTAGAGGTGCATTTAATATATTTTGGTATTCCCTGTGCCTAACAAGGTTATCTACATATCTTGCATGATGTGGGGGGAAACCTATGTCAAATAGGTAGGCTAACAACCCAAGCTTTATTTATTTAATCCTTTTGCACTGATGTTAACTTAACTTATTAATTAATTAACAAAGGTATCATGACAACACATCAGAAATGGAAAAAAGAAAAAAAAAGAGCAAGGTTAAAGCAAAGAACCAATGTGATCATACTAAGCTTATTGAAGTATAGGTTGTAAATTATGACGTGTCACCTCCATGGCACTAGCTAATTGGCAACAAACTCAATGATTTTGGGTTAATTATTTCTTCATACTAGATTTTGGCACTTAGGTATCTAATTGAGATATCTAAGGACATGTTTGGTGCTTGTTTTGTTTCCATATTTTTGTTTAAGAAATAGAACTTTTGATTCCTGAAATTCAGGTAGTGTATGGACAAGACCATTTTTTTTAACATCAAATCAACCTTTTTGCTTTATTGTGTTTTGTGCGTAGTGTAGGTGACATTTCTTTTCTTAATGATAACCTCAAAATGACAACAATTAAAGAAAAAGAAAAGAGAGATAGAAGAGAAAAATGAAAGGACAGAGAGAAGATTTTTGGGAACTAATCTTATGAGATGTTTTTTAGAAACTAATTTTATAAATGACCTTGTAATTTCTTATGTGACATTTATAATTTTAATTTAAAATTTTTGGAGTATTTGTTGTTTAAAAATGTTATGTAAATATTTGTACAATATCTTTACAAATGAATATCTTCATCTATGCAATTATAAATATATTTTTTAATAATTAGAAATTATAATATCAACAAATTTAAAAATTATTTTATGTGAGAGGTGAGGATAACTAGTTATCTCCTTCCAAATTACACAACCATAGAAAATTTAGATAACTCACATGCAGACAAAACATATAATTTGCCAAGTAATGATGCACACGTTTCATAGTATCATGACATCACAAAGATAAGATAATTTATTTTCATCTTTTGTGATTGCATGCTGATAGAGACATAACAATTACAGTTCCGATATATTTATTTCTTTTTCAATCTCACTAGTTTTCACTAGTTTTGCTATGTGCTAACTGCCAACCTCCATCCTGCTGGAATTATTTTAAACAAATATAACTATTTCAACGAAATTAAATTGAATAATACCAAAGTTATAAGGATGGTTGTAGTTATATTATTGAAACTACTGTTGGTCAAACAATAATTATATTATCACATTCAACTTTTTTGTCACAAAGTGTATAAAAAGAAGACTGTATTGTATGGTCAGATGAATATATAATTATTATATATATTCTGGTTGGCTTGACATTATCAATAATTCCACGTCTATAACGGAAACTGTCGCATCTTTTTTCTTTTCTAATTTTGAATTATCTAGGTTGTTAATTTTAAATAAAAATTATCAGACATTGCCAGCGGTATTGTATAATTAAAAAGCAGAATAGACAGAGAAGAATAATAGCTGACATGTAGACAAAAGAAAAAAGTGTATAAACGCAATTTGTGGATAAAGAGCACCCAAATCTCTCTGCATAGAATTTTTATATATAGATAAAGAATAATGAAAGGAGGAGTATTGATCTCAAACTTTTATCTGCTATTTCTTACTTGGCACTTCATAAATGTTGGTATTTTTAAAAAAATATCTATATGTTACTTAAGCAGAAATAAAAGCTATGAAAATTATATTTTTATTTAGTTGTCAAAGTATATAATCTGAATTTTAAAAAATATAAAAAAGAAGAAAAGAGAAATACTTTAATAATGTTAGAAATGAATATTCGTGAATCTATATATAAATAATGTATGTTTGTTTAGTATGAATGCTATGGGTTATAGATAAAAGAAATTATTCTTCCACTTCACATTTTGTATTTTTTATTTGTACAATAGAAATATTCATACTAAATAGATAATTTATTTACATATGAATTTGTAAGGGTTTATAGTTAGTATAAAATGTATTTTTCAGTTTTTCTTTCCTAAATGATTATAGAAAATTTCAAATTAAAAACTTTATTGTACAAATAAAAATACAGCTTGTATAACTTTTAATTCTAATAATATAAGATATAAACACTTTGTCTTAGATATAAATACTTTCTAAAAAAAATATGAATACATATGAAGTACACTGTATAGTTAAAGAGTGTAATTATCACTCTTATCATAAGAGTACATCTCAATTTGATAAAGAAATATAATGAATAATTTCCAGAAATATAATGAATATATCCCCTTCAATATTTAGTAATCGTAGAACAATGATTAGGAATAAACAGGCCTCAATATAATCGTTCGCCTGATTAATTTAGCTATTCAAAAACAGAGCAAGATATGTGTAGTGCTCTAATAATTTATTTGGGCTAAGAAATGTTGAAGCAGAGATATTAGTGAGAAGAGCTAGGCTAAAGTTCAAGTGTATTTTCATGGGCTTTTTAGACCTCTGTTATCAAGTGTTAGTGTACATGAAAAGGGGCTGCTCTAATGGACCTAATTATCACTGCTCACCACTTGGAGGCTTGTTCCATCTAGACCTACACACAAAGAAGAGTGATTTATCTATTGGGCAGAAATATTTTGAAATTAAGGGGGAATATACTATCTTTTTTAATCTTTTATATAAATAAATCAACATACTGTTCCTTTAGAAAAAATATGAATTAGGAAGAGTGATTTTGAAATTTAAGATGGATGCTGTCAGTAGCTAGCACCTACAAAATGCCCTTCCAATTTAGCATTTTTTTTTTCTTTGATCCTTTTTTTTTTTGGGTCAATTGCAATGTATTGAAGATTAGATTTCAAAATCAATTGCAACTCAGCTCAAAATGTGTAATTTGGGGATTTTCAAAGCTTATATTAGAAAATATAGGAAGAGAATATGACAGGATAGAGAAAACTATTTTATGCTAATAAAATCCAGATATTAGAAGGTGAATTATACTCTATATCCTTTTCAGGTTTTATTTGCATCAAATGTAGAATGTAACAAATTTCCCTCTACTTTTTTTTCTCCTTGTCGTCAACTTTTCCTTCAGACTTGAGACTCGGAAGCACCGTATAAATAGCAAGAACTCAAATCTGGGAATCCAAAGTAGGCAAAATTCAAGGTACAGACTGAGTCTTTTGCACATAAATCCCTGATCACACACCTTGAAATTTACTGTAACGAACTTTTACCAGTATATGGTATATATACTGCTGAGTTTTACTAGTACTGACATTAACTGCATTGTTTTGTGAAACCCCAATTCATGTTAATACATACTGGTATTTACTGGTCCAGACAGTTTAAAATTTAAATCCAAGAGTACACAGCTAAAGTAGAAACTGCAATTAATAATCATTTATTCTGATATCATAATTTGCTTCCACAATGACTGACATTCAATTTTTATCCGATTCTGGTCCTATTTCATTTCCCCACTGATGAGTGTGCATTGTCTTATTAGCCCGCAATACTAAAATATTTAACCAAGAATATGAACATAAAAAAATAATTAGCCAAAAATATTAACCAGAAGACTGTTTATTATTACCCCACAATATCAAAATTTGAATGCGCTTTACATTTTCTTTCAGAAAGTCAGCATATATACTAAATTGAGACTCATTCATCCAAATAATATCCTTTTACCCTAATAGAACTACAATATCAAGTTTGTTCTGACACAGCACACAAGCCAATATATTACACACAAACTGGCAATAAATAGCACGTTACAAATTTGAAATATTTCATCCAACTTTCACCAACCCTTACTAATATCAGCTGACCTTCCCAAATTTTTAAGAATAAATGCTTGTTTCTCTAATACAAAAGCAGGTAACTATCTTATTTCTCAATAAGGAAGCCAATTAATTAACCTAGATTACAATAGGGACTTATTGCAATAAATGGCATTGCGCCGATAAAAATCCATTGATCGAAACAATTCAAGCGGGCGGTTTGATGATAACAGAAGGAAAATCGAACACGAGTGCATTTTCAAGCACAGCCTGGAAGGTACCGATGAAATCAATGTGGCTCGGGTGGTTCAAATAAGAGGCCAGATCTTCTCCATTGTTGAATGTGATTATGAACACATGCGTAAATCCCTGTCGGAGCATCTCCTCACCTAACATCTCTGTGCCCCTGCATCCATTCATGATCGGATTCTTTATTCTCCTTCAAAATTACTTGGTAACCTAATCTATTAATCTATTTATTTAATATAAGTTAAAGCAAATAAAATTCTTAAACCTTGTGTTTTGGTAGATTCACATGTTAAACAATCGGATTAGGGAAAAGCAATCTCTTGAACTCTAATCTAATATAACATCCCAGATTAGGGAAAAAGGAAAGAAAAACAAATGGGAAGTGAAAACTGTAAATACTAAATAACTAATTAAAAACATGTAGAAAAAAATGACAATATTGAGAAGTTCATAAGGCATTGATAGATTAATCACCATTCAAAAGATTTCACCATATCCATTGTAGAAACCAGTTTGTTCATGCCTTGTAATACCTCCTCTACAACAACCCCTTCTTTGAACTTAGCCACCACCAAATGCTTCACCTCTCCCATTACCTCTTTCTTTTTTCACAAGCACCAGAACCAACAATTAATTTGCTATGTTTGTGTTCATGGAACTGACACTCTTCAATTTAAAGGACATTTCTCATAATGCATAGAATATATGGGACCAATGCATAGGGGCATGAGCACTTACTAGATACCATGACACTTTGATCAATATAGTACTACTTCACAGTACCCTGTTGGAGAACCCCATACCACTTGCAAGCTTGCTAGTCTTGTTACTTGTTGACAGTTTTCATGTGGCATTCTGTATAGTGAGTTGCTGAAATTAATGGAAATCTCCTTTGGGGATCATGCATGTGTAGTAAGTACTATTAAATTATACTTTGAAGGTTTTAGTATTGAAATATAAATGGCAGTAACAGTAGCAATAAGAATACATAGGATGATGAAAAATCTATTTTTCTTTTTCTAAAAAGGAGAATGTATTGATTAGTTAAACAAAATATATATAAAGAAGATGCACCTTTCATACTCCATAATGTTTTATATTAATTTTGAAAAATATTTGTATCTGATTAAAAATTATTTATATCTTTTGCATAATAAATACAAATATTTATTGAAAGCAAAATGATATATATTAATATTTCTGTAAATAATAACAAATGTTAGTATTTGTGTAGAAGTATAAATACTTTCGAGATGCAGTAAATATATGAGAATTATGACTTTCATAATTTGATGTGATTTGATGAAATTGTTCAACTTATCCAAAAATCTAATTATAATTTCAATGCACAAGTGACCATAAAATAAATTCCCATCCAAAGTTATTTGATGGACACTATAACCCTTTTTGATGCAACATTTAGAGTGTACAATCAATCTTCATCTTCCATAAAAAGCAAACTATTACACAGAAATAGCAATAACACCTCCCCTCAATTGGCACCAACCTCACAAAATCTAGAATGATGCTAATATTTGACCAATCAGACTGATAAGCTTCTATAAAATTGCATGAATTCGGTTAAAATTCATGCAATTTTTTTCCCAATAAAGTCCAGGCTAATCAAACTGATTCGTAGATCTGCTTCAACCAAAAAAGGACATGCTCACATGACCATGTTATTTACTTTTGGTTTGGTAATAGTATCCGTGCAATTCCTGGATCCCCACCACACAACATGCATGCTTAAGCTTATCAAAATATATATAATATACCCCATCCAATGATCCAAGCATAGATATTTTATTTGGTTTCATTCATGGTCCTGATTTAAGGAGAATAATACTGTTCCAAGAGAAAAAGTCACAGTATTTGTTTGTGGAATTTACTGATTGACTACAAAGTCGCCGGGTTTTCTTTTATTAAACTACTTTATTTTTTTTTTAATCACAAACCTTAGATGCCATCTTTCATCCACGTAAATTCAAATTTTATAAAAAAAATATTTAAAAAATAATAAATATCGAAATTAATAAAAAAATTTATTTAAAAAAAATTACTTCATATTTTTTTTTGCTTCTAGTTGTTCAAGAGCAGCTAATTAAGAACAATTTCCTATATTATATATTTTTTTTCATTTTCAATATTTGATTTTTGTGACAGCAACTGTGTAGTAAACCGTATAATGTATATATACAAAGAGAAATAGTGAAAATTTTATTTTTTGCTACACCAGCCAGTCTCAAAGTGCAGAGAGATGGATGAATGTGCTGCCATACGCCGTTTAGGCATGCAACAGCTGCATAGAGCGGGAAGCGGAAGCGTTTCAATATTCATTGAATTATATTTTGATCCGATGAAAAAAATAACCGTGCGATAGTATTAAGATTCGCATAAAAATTTCACTCCATGCTTTAATAATCGTGCGAATTATCAGATTTGATGTTCCAACGGTGATATGACATTAGAACGTCTCCTGTTCCTCAGAGCGACGTATTTGTTCTTCTTTCGCCAATACTTAAGGATTAAATATGGCATTTTCATGTATCCTTTTGTGTCGAAGTCGTTTAATAGATACTGTTGAATTCGCAATACCCACTACCACAAAGTTGTTTCCACATCGGCTTCACTCGAGACCAATCTTTTATCAATTAGTCGCTAAAATTTATTTTAATTACAAAAAGTCACGGATAGAAATGTTATTTATTTTTTAAGGAAAATATTTGGAAGATACTCTCATTAATACTATAATTAATACCGATTTTATTATATAATTTATTTTTAATAGTACTTTTATTATTCAATTCAAATATCACTAATATGAATAACAACTCACTTAAATTGAATAACAAAAGTACTATACAAATAAATTGCATAATAAAATCGTTAATATGAATAATAATTCATTTAATCTAAATAACAAAATCGGTATCGATTATGATATTAATGACGACATCTGTATATCAACTCTCATTTTTAAAATGTACTAGATAGGTGATCGCGCTCAGTGCAATTAATTAATTATACTCATTGAATCAACACGATTAAAATTTTTTTGAAAGCAGTTTTAAGTTGTTTTCATTCTTTTTTGCTTTAATGCATGGAACATCAGCACTGAACTTGTATAGAAGTAAATATAAATGTATTGTTGGATTAAGAATAGGATTCCAAATTATGTAGGTTTAATACATGTACTTGAGAATTAAGACTTGAACTTTATAAAGAAAAAATAGAGACCACTACTTCATTCAAGAAATTAAAAAGAAATTTACAATTACTCCCTTCAAAAATGGTCAAAATGCTCGCGTCTAGAAAAACCCTAATCCCAGAAAAATCCCACCATCTTTTTCTCTCAATCAGAGTTGAAATTGCAACATCATAATGATACTACTATTTTTCACCAAATTAATTATAAATAAATCTCTTGAGAGCTAGATGATTCATGCACAAAAAACTAAAATTAAAAATCCACAGAGCTGTTAACCCAAACGGATAAACACTGCGCAATTCAAAATGTATCGATTTTGTTAAGTCAAATGTTCTTCAAGAAAAACATCCAATAAATTTATGATCAAACTACAAGATTGTAAGTTCCAGACATGTCCTTCAAATTATTTACAACAAAAAAAGTATACTTATTACAAAAGAAACGAACAGAACTATAATTGAGTAAAAGAGAAATTTCAAGTAATATATCTTTCAAAAAATAGACATGGGATATAGCACAACTTTCATGGGATAAATGGTGGTCATAAAAGGTTATCAACTATAAAAGTGAAAAAAGCAGTAAATAATTAGAACCATATATATATATATATATCAACATTGATGCGTAATAATAAGAAGAGTAGGCAACATAGTCAATAACAAAATAATATTATTTCGTCAATAGTAATATTTATTCAATTTTCTTTTGAGGTAATTCAATTCTTCAGTATATAGCGCTCCACACCACGACTGAAGAATCTGCAACAGTGACACCACGGGACTTGGTTTAAAATTAAAATTAAATTAGTTATAACACGTGCATAATGGATTTGAAATAGTAATTCTAAGTCTCCAACAGAGCAACAAAAGAAAAAAAAGAACTTGAAATTGATCAATAAGACATTACCTTTATAATTATTAATTTTAAAAATTTATGAGATTGAAACCCTCCTCTATACGGTATTTAGATGATCTTGCGCAAAAGTTAAAATCCGGTGCTTCTTTTACCGTTAATTAAATAACTTGAAATTTATAATAATTTATATTTTATGATATTATATTAGATGAAACTTACTAAACAATCAATTATATGGCTAATTTTATAAGACTAATAACATGCCTATAATTGTTTTTAATTTATTTAAATTTAATTTGTATGATATTATTAAGATTGTAAGGTTAATCATTCTCAAGGAATTCCAACCATAAAATTGCCAGCTCTCTCCTGGTTGGTTTTGACGTAAGAGTTTTAGACTATTTGAGAAAGGCTCTAAAAAAAAGGAAAACTGATCCACGGATATTAAAATTATAAAAAGTATAGTTGTTTTTAAATGATTAAGAAGTCGTTTTTAAAATAAACGCTTGGTTAACAAGAGCCCTTATATTAAAAAAAAATCATTTTTAATAATAATATGGAGTTTTTTTTTATACAACAGAAAAAAAATTTCAACTTTAAATCTGTATACTTAATACAGAATATTCTTATCCCCAATTAATGACCTGTCAAAATACGTCTTTATAATAATTATATCCCTCTAAATTGAATGAACCTCGGCATGTACATTATGGCAGAATGCATCCTGAAACTTAGTTATACGCTGGAATCACACTAACGAAACAAAAACATGATAAGGAAAAAAGAAAAACAACAATGTGACAGTTCCGCACCCCGACCGGAACCATTTCCCTTCATTGCATATCAGCCTCGATGAACTATAATTTCAAAGTTCAATTGGTGATTTATATAACTGCATGACATATATGTACAACACAGCTGGATAAATTACCAAAACAAAATCCTAGTACCTGAAAAGCAAAAAAAAAAAACAAAAAGAAGAAGAAGAAAAAGAAGTAAAACTCGTATTCAAGAGTATGACGGGCTCTCAGCATGTTTTCCTCCTGTTTCAGTTTCTCCACTGTATAATGGCTGCTCACCTCCGACCTGACCCGTTTGAATTGATCTGAGTTCGTGATTATCCGTTCTGATATGGAAAGATGGTAAAAATGCACGCTTTCTATCAGAAGAGTCTCTCAGAGAAATTCTACAAATGGGGCAGGTGAAATTCTGTTTGAGCCAGATGTCTATGCAAGTTGCATGAAATGAGTGCCCACAATATGGAAAAGTTCGCAATACATCCTTTTCCTGGTAATCTGCCAGACAAATTGTGCACCTACAATACAAAATATGAGGAGGAATATCAACAAATAAAGGTAAGGATACAGTTCTGCAAAATTAACAATGTTTAATCCAATTGTCAGAAAAAATTTAAGAAAAGAAAACAGATTAACAGAACTATAAACAGACATAAAACAGTAAAAATTCTGTTGAATTTTTTTTTATCTCTGAAGTAGGGGCAGCAGGGCAGCAGCTCCTGTGGATTTTTTGGCAGCAAAAACAATTTTCAATAAACTTTATAATTTTTTATTTTGTGTTTGAGGTAACTCTTATTGGCATTGGAACTATAAACTCTGACCGTTTTGATCATCATGTTAAGATCATATGTTGCTGTTGACTCTCACATCTAGATTATACTCAAATTTTTTTTTTCTTTTTGAAGGGATTCATCTATGCACGCTTTTTTGAGGGTGGGGGTGCAGGAGGCAAATTATTTCCTATTTCTTATCAAAAAGACGTAGCTAAAGACAATTGACTCAGACTGTACGAATAATTTGTCCAGGGCAATGTCTGCTTTGTTATGGAAATGCAAAAACTAAAATGACATCTCTAAATAATAACCACAACTGTTTAGTCAATATAACCTTACTTTGATCATTTTTGTGCTTCTGAAGCAAAAAAAAAACAAAACAAAACAATATTGCACTATTAGTCAGAATATTTCCATGTCTTGCTCAAATTGCCGAAAACATTAAACATGGTTATTTCAGACCTTGAACTATTTGGGATTTGCTCAAGCATGTCCTTCCATCAAACTCTATTGCATATACTTTCTCTATCTCAGCTAATAAGGTATTAATATAGTACTCATATTAAGCTTGTTTCTATGTGTATTGTGGAAACCTTGTACCGAAAAGTCATTTTACGTCTATAGTTGGTACCAACTGGAAAAGAAAACGGTGCATAAAAGCAATATACAAAGATAATCTGTACACAGGTCCCACCTATGATAAACGGTTGTCTGGTTTTTGATGTTGGGATGATGACAAATCTTCTATATCTAGCAGTAATCCAAACAGAAAGCATAATTCAAGAACCTGAAACAGTTTATGGACCAAGCTGAACAAAGCATGGAAATTTTGGGATATCGGTACTCCACTGATACAGCTTCATTACAAGCAACTACCAAAAGAAAGCACAAGATTGTAATCACAAACAATCTTGTATCTTCTAAAAATCTGAATCTGTCAATTAATTTGCATGGCATTTTTTTCTTTTTGGAAGGGTGGTGTGGGGAGGAGGGGGGGGGGGGGGGTAGTTATGGGAAATAGAGATTTGTGATTCTAGTTGAACTACAGAAACAAGACTTATTTTAGTATTAGTACAGTAGATTATTTCTGAAAGCTGTCTCTCTCAATGTAACAAGCTGTTTTCTTAATAATTCTTTTTTTTTTTTGCTATTGTAGTTGCCGTTTCCCTTGTCTTACTTTAGTTTCAATCGGATTGACCTTTCTCTGTTGTATGCATCTTTTCTTCTGTTATCTCCTTTTTCTAACTTGACAATTTGTTATTAATTATTTAAAACAAAAATTAATCCTAATTGATTGGTTCTTAACTGAAGGGTACATTTGGCTCTCCCAACTCGAATTTTTGTTGATATTCTTAGCTTTTCCAGTTCCGAACGTATTCTAACATGACCTGCCCACACGCCCATAGAGCATATTTTTATTATGTGGAATTGTTAAACAGCTTGAGAAATAAGAATTTGAAATGTTTGTTGACATTCTTAGTTTTTCCAGTCCAGATTGATTACGAGAGCTATTTGTATTCTAACTTGACCTGGCATACACCTATAGACCATATTTTTTATTATGTGGAATTGTCAAACATCTTGAGCAATAAAAATTTGAAAATTTTGTTGATGTTCTTGGTTTTTCCAGTCCAATGTCTATTGAAGGGTCGGCTTATCTGCAAAATACCAACAAGGTCCTGTGGTACGATCTAACAAACTATAGTCAGGTCTGCATTCATTTGTTTTGGACGGAAGGGATTATTGAACATCACAACTAAATCTAGATCTAGAGGAGTACTATTCCCTGTATTTTTTCAATTAGTTTTAAGAAAATACAACACGCCTCCTGTACAAGTCCCAATTTTTGGACCTTTACAGGGGTAAAGAACAAACTGCCCTTCTGTTTTCCTTTTCAGCGAACAGCGAATAATGGTGGGAATCATTTGGTGTTTGGGACAAAAGGTTTCAGGAAAAATATAATAAAACAAAGGTATTTTCATAGTTAACTTTAAGTTTGACTTTTAACTGTTAAAGGGACCTCAAACATAACTATATATTTAACATTACCAGCTAAATTGTCGAAGTTACAATTGACATGCAGGATAAGAGCAATTGTACTCCGGTGACTAACTAAAGCTATTCTCCGAATTACCAGAAGAAAGGTTAATCTATTTACAATAGTAAAAAGTAAATTTCTAACCAAAGTAAACCATGCTATACTACTTATTGTAGTGAGAATGAAGGAAGTAAATATAATTTAAATCGAGAGAGAAGCATACTGCAGGTCTTGTCCAGACTGAGAGAATTCACCAAATTTCCTAGTAGGGAAGCTAGCCACCACCGCCGGTTCCAAGCCATGCAATCCTCTCTCTATCTGTTTTCAGAAATTTTCTTAACATTTTACAACTGCACAATCAATCTTTGAACTCAAAATCGAATGTAATGCAGCAAAAATTTGCAAAATTTCAATAGACAGAGGAGAAGGAACTGACAAGGCTGAGATCGGATCCAGAGGCGGTGGCGAAAGCGATACGACTGTTGCGGAGGTGGATTCGCGCGCAGATAAGCCTCGTGCATACGAATACTATAAACATCGTGCTCACAGCGAATCCGATCACTGTCATCACTAGATTCAATCCCGGCGACATCATCTCTCCCCCAAATCCAGGGGTTAATGGCTTTGCTTCCCAATTTCTTCCCGTTAATGAATCAACTACTATCACAAAAGGAATCTATCTCCCTTGAAAGAGAGAGAGGGGGAGAGAGAGAGAGGAGCCAATCGAAAAAGGAACGGAAAGCAAGAGAAGAGGAAAAGAAAAAGAAATGCTGGCGATTTGATTAATTGCTGCTCGTGTCAGTAAAAGAGAAGGAAATGGAGAGGCAGGGATGAATCTCGCGCCTGAAATGAACGGTGTAGATTTGATCTGGTAGGAGAGGCGTAGAGAAGAAGAGAATCTAAATCGATAATGGTCTAATGGAGTGCGCTCAGTGCTGACTTTATCGCTTAGTGTGAGTGTGACCATTATTCTCCAATTTTGGAAAGGTCACCGAGAATTTCATTTTGCCCCTCTCTCCAGTTTCTCAGAACCGGAGATGTCCGTTCCTTCTCATTTATTGTCCAAAATGATATCGAAGCGGCTTGGAGATGTCAATCTAATTAGACTTGGATTCTCAATCCAATGTTATGATTGGAGACTGGAGGGAACTAAAATCAATGGATTGGAGGGGTGATCGTTTAACAGTTTGGAGTGTATTTTATGAATGGATCTGGAATCTGTGGCAAAGTGGTGGTCTCTCTTTTGTTTTGCCAATTTCAGTGGTGCAGGGATTGTTGAAACTTGAGAGTCGAGACATCAGATCAGGTCAAAAAAATCTTCACGGAATCCAACAAGTGGAAACCTAAAGACCAAAATTTAAAAAAAAAAAATTTGTTCACTTACACAACAACGAGTCGATGTAGTAGGTTTACAATAAACAAAGAGAATTTTTCAAATAAAATGTTGGTTCCCAACAACGTATTGATAAATGGGAATTTGTTTTGAACATTTTTATTCAACCGAGTAATGTTGTATTAGGAATTGGAATTTAAATTTTTTAAGTTAATTTTTTAGGGCACTTTTCGTTTCGTAGTAATGGAATCTTGAAAAGTTTAAGTGAGAAAGGTTCAAAACTCTTTATATACTTTCATGCATTGTATTTTTTTTATTTTAAATCTTACATAAAAGAAGTTGTATAATTAAGGGTCAATTTTTCAGAGTAAAGTTACAATTTTGAGCAGTAATACTAAGAATTAAAATTTTTAATAATTAATGAGTTATAATTATTAACTTCAATCTGATCGTTTCATTTATAATATAAATTTTGATTCATAGTATGAACAACATACAAATTTTGTTTTGCTGAGTGGCCTTATGTGCAACAAAACAAAATTCAATAATGTAGCAATTTATGATTTAGAAAACTAGTGATTAAAGTAATGACAAGCATGCTTTCATTTTATTTGATTGTTGGTTAGGTATTGATCAGACTCGCATATGATTTGAATTTGTACTCTATCAAATAGGATGAACATGTTAATTCATATCCAATAAGGACTCTAGAATCCAATATCTATTATTTTATTGAATATATTACAGATCAGATTCAGATCATATTTCAAATATTTTAGTTAAATTATTTATATGAATCAAGTACATGCATGATGAGAATATACAGAATAGTTTTATAGTATGAAGTACAAAATTAAAAGTGACTTTATCCGGCGAATTTTAATTAAATTTTCAGAACATTTAGCTTTAGAAGCACTCAAAATATGAATATGAATTTTCCATTGTGAATCAAGGCCTTGTGTGTGTGTTTTGGTTGGTTGGGGGGGGGGGGGGGGGGTAAACTTTTAAGGAAGGGTTCTTTGATAACTATTATATTGACAATTTTAATAACTAATTTTAAAATAATTTTTAAAAATTCTCAAAAAAAGAAAAAAAAATTACAAACATATTTTTAACTTATAAATTGATTATATTTCAAATTTCATACAATTTAAGAGTCATATGAAATTCCATCAAAGATCATTAAATTTAAACCGTTACAAATTTTATGTAATTTTGATTGTCTTTAATGAAACTTTAAATGACATTTTAATTATAATTATACGAAATTTAAAACACAATCAATTTATAAATTAAAAAATATATATCTATTAACTTTTTTATATCTTATACAATCTATTATAAAATTAATAATTACCAATGCATCTCCACC
The DNA here is from genome assembly GCA_037678475.1 of x Bolboschoenoplectus mariqueter. Lineage (NCBI taxonomy): Eukaryota > Viridiplantae > Streptophyta > Magnoliopsida > Poales > Cyperaceae > x Bolboschoenoplectus > x Bolboschoenoplectus mariqueter. The sequence goes on along the minus strand of CM075263.1, from coordinate 1,545,326 downwards.
TAACTTTCAATTGGGACCAGTTTATTATCAGCACTTTTGTTCCCATGGTCACACAACCCATGTGATTTTGACATTTGCAAATCTGTGTTGAGAGGATTTAAAGAGAAAACCAGGAGCATGCCTGTGATCCATACTGACAAAACCACTGCTAAATACATTTGTTTATTCTTCCGGAATTAGTAAACCGCTCCGCATGTGTACATCGCTCTCTCTCTCTCTCTCGAATCATGATTCCATCATCATCGTACAATACAAGTGGTTCGCATCATCATCCGCGCACTGTTCAGATAAGATGTCGCTTTACGGATACTTGTGTATTCGCTTTCCCCCATTGGCGTCGGATCAGCCGATCAGCTATTGTAATTTGTGAATGAATAGTTGACTCCGAAATGGAGATGCAACTTTATGTATGTATGTATGTGTGTGTGTATATTTATTTAGGTTGCTCCACTGTTCGTTCCAGGTGGAGTCGCTTGTGCTGTTGTTCGAATTATTAATGAATAATTTGATCTAATCAATGCTAGTACGGCTCACTTTTTAATTATTGAGAGATACAAGTGGTGGTGAGGTTTTGCTACTGTGTTGGGGATTTGGGAAGTTTTGTGGCGATCCGGATCTTGTACATGTGGTGAGATTTTGTTTTACTTTTTTTGAGAATTTGGGATATTTTGTGGTGATCCTGGTCACGGCATCTGAGTCATATATAATAAGTGGTGAGATTTTGCTCCTGCATTTGAGAATTTAAGATATTCAATGGTGTTTATCGTCATAGCATATGGATCATGTATAAGTGGTGAGATTTTGTTATTGCATTGAGAATTTAAAATGTTCAGTGGCGTTTTTCATCACAGCATTCGGATCATGTATAAGTGGTGAGGTTTTGATTACGTTAAGAATTTAGAATATTGTGTATTAGTTTGGGTTGTGATAATTAAATCGTATACAAATAGTGATGTTTTGCTATTATTTTTATAAAGAAATAAGATTTATCATCATCTATAGTTCAATATCCGATCATGATTTCGCTGCTTGATCAAGATCTATTTAACAAACTGAAAAATAATGTTATCAACCTAAATTGTAAATCATAAGGATGATAACAATAACAAGAACTCAAAAGCTCTTGATTTGCGATGATTAAACATTCAAACAAAGTTTGCAATTATTTCTAACCTGTAAGATTGATAGTCAAAATGGGCACTTTGGTTAACTTTAAAATATTATAAGTTAGGAAGAGGAGTAATATATATATATATATAGTTGAACTAAAATTAATAAAATAAGTTTTCTGTCGGCCACATTCTCTTAAAAAATGCAACAGATGTAGGGAAAAGAAGTGGCTAGTCATTATTCGCTAGTCAAGGAGTTCTTACTTCTTTTTGAATAAGATATATATTGCACATCATTGTGTCATATTAATTTTATGGAAGAGCTTGGTCCATAGTACAGTTGTATAGGCTAGAAAATTTTCCAAAATTTACTTTAAGATGGATAAAAAAAATGAGAAATTATCATTATACCTCATATTTTTGTACCTCTTATTTGTATATTAAAAATATTTATATTAAATATATAATTTATTTATATGTGAATTTGTAAATATTTATAGTTAGTATAAAAAATATTTGTCATTTTTTCTTTCTTAGATGATTATAAAAAAATTGAAGTTAGAAATTTTGTTGCATAAATATAAATATAACTTGCATAATTTTTAATTATAATAATGCAAGGTATAAATATTTTTATCTTTAAATATAAATATTTTTTGAAAGAAATATAAATATATCCGGTGTGTAGGGTACAGTTAAGGGGTGCAATCATCACTCCAAAAAAAATTATCCCACTTTTAAGTATTTGCAAAAAAAATTCTTTATTTGAATTATGAATCTATGATCTCTCGTATTATTTTTATCATTAAATTAAATATTGATTCTAAAAGAATTTTCAGATTGAATGACAAATTTTGACTACGGTCAATCAATAATGAATGTTTTTCTATCTATTACCTATGTGATGGAAGTAAAAATAGATACAAAAGTGAGAGTAATTTTGATGACAATTAATAGTTTCTATTTTGTAATTTTGTTGACAGAGCAATTATACAACACATCAAAACTTTCTGCTTATATAAAATTAGTATTTTTTTATAAGAGATTATAAATTCAAAATTCGAATAAAAAATTCTTCACATATATCTATAATTAAATGATTTCAACTCATCTTTATTTCAAAAAATAAATAAATAAAAAAGTATATGAAACTAGCAGATGGTAGCTCTCGTGAGAAATTGAGTGATAAAATTTAGTCAAAAGTAGCAAAAGTTCTGCTGCTATCGTCGACCTAATCAATTTAATCAATCAAATAAATCACACTTTGGTTTTTCAAAAAAAAAAAGAAGTTATTTCAATGTAATATGAATAATCCGATTTTAATCATATGATTCATATCAATAATAACACACAAACAATCATTTTTATTTTTGTGGAATTCATTGATAATGTTTTTTTTTCAAATAAATTTAAAAAAAATTAAAAATAAAAAAACACACAAATTATAGACGTAATCTTGAATTTATAAATTAAATATATTATATATAATATATAAATCCTCAAACGATTTATAAACAGTGTACAACAGTGAATGAATCTCCACCTTTCATTTCCTGCATATATGAAATAATTAACTCTATCATATATGATTTTTTTTCCCTTATCATCTAACAATTCAATTATGACATGTTAGCAAAAAAAGGGATTCTCCATGCCTAACTAATAACGTGATAATTAGCTAAATAATACTTCCCCAAACACAATAAATTTTTAAGTTCGAGAACATATTTTGTTGTATGATAAGAAATACAAAATATATGTTATAGCATCACTTTGACCAAAAGCTATACCGTATCCAATTCATAAAAAAATTATAAGTAATTATCACTAAATATATAACTCACATTACTTCTTACCAAATGTAATTTTTGTAGAAAAATATATACTCATCTCAAAACATAAATAGAGGACAACAATATCACAATATTTCAATATGTAGTTATGTATTATCTAAAAACATTATACAACAACCGCACTTCGAATATTTACGAGACTTCTAAAAAAATGCTATCAAGTTCGCAGCGGAGTGCGAAACATCGTCTAGTTCATAATAAACCCGTAAATTTAAGAACATCTCTATAATTTTTTAAAATCTTTTCAATTATTTAAAAATACTTATAAAATTGTCAAATTAACCATATGATAATAATGATTTTTTTTGTCCGTTTTGATCCAAAGTGACAATAAAACACCAATTTGAGTTGGGATTATCATTGATTCATTTAAAATCATCTCAACAACCAAGAAAATCCCATCTTTTGTTGTCATTAAATACAAAATCTATTTGGCAAGCTTTTTCTTATTGGAAATGGACCAGACATTGTTTTAGGCCCAAAAATTCAATGTTGAAATTTGCATCTTTTACATTTAATGGTGAATAGTACCTGTCTAGGCCCATAGTTCGCTCTACTTTGATTAAAAATATTCCATTGTTTGATTTTATGAAATTAGGTGAAATTATTTCTATTGTTCCTTAATTTCAATGCTGTTCCCCATGATATCCGATCGTTGGTTATAAAAGAATTTTACATAAATAAATTACGAACATAATTAAATAAATTTTAAAAATTGTAAAAATTTATATAATAAAATGATATGATAACTGTATGAAAATTTCTACAGAGAAATATAAATATATTTTCTTAAAAGAAAGAGAAAGAGAAAGAGAGCATGAAACAATAAGAACTCTCTGATCTTAATAAATAAAAAAATACAAAAAATGAATGAGAATATTAATAATGTGACATAATAAAAAATATTAAAACTTAACTTCTTTTGCTTTTGTGAGTATAGATTATCGCATTGGTTGAAAACTTGAAATACACATGAAAAGTAACTTTTAAAAAATAGCAAATATGAAAGAGTATGTACACACAGAACAAGCAAAGGAAAAAGAAAAGAAAATAAAAAGTTTTGAAGTTTTAAATGATACAAGTACCAATAATAATTCAATATCAAAGGAGAAAAGGTACTCTCAGCTATTCTTGAATTTTTGAGGGGCTCATGTGAAAAGGCTCCTACTTTTTACCCAATAAAATAAAGGCTCCTACTTTCTGGATCTCAATTTGTTAAAAAAAACGAAAATTGAAATTGAAAGGGGTTAATTGAAAATAAAGAGTTCACTTTCCTTTCTTTTCTGGTTATTAAAACTTCTTATTCATCGTCTCTTTCTTCTTCCTTGGTTTTTAGGTCTATCTATCACTTTTTACCCACCAACGAAGGCGATTCAAGAGGAGAGAAGCAAATCCGACACGGAGATACAGTCGGTGAGAGAGAATCTAAGTTGATCCAGGCTGAAGAAATCAAAATTAGGTTTAATCATCGCTCCAGTCCATGACTTCAATTCATTTCTTCAAGCGCGAAGACGAATCAGTCGCGAAATCTCCTCTCAAGGTGAGGATCTGAATCCGATGTCCTTTCGCCTACACTTTGAGAACTACTAGACATTTCTTTTTCTCGATTCGGAGTTACGGTTTGATCCGATCCCCCCTTGATATCGGTCCATTGTTATTCCACCGCGATTTCTTGCTAATCCGATAGATTTAGTGAGGCAAACGGGTGTAAGTATGAACGATCGAAGAGACAACGGAGATATCTCGCCCAAGTATCGTGACCGGCGCCACCACCACGTGGATCGTCACAGTGATGCCACGCGTCGCCATAAACCGGCTCCAAGGCTGGTCCGGTTGAGCGGGAGCCCTCCTATACGGGCCCCGCATAGAAGGTCTCCTCATAGGACAGATCTCATACCGCGGCAGTTGGACCACCACAAGACAGTGCATCGGGACTACCTATCTCCACATCACCCGAGGAGCCATCACTCTCCAACAGTCAGGGATTACCGCCATGACCTCCGTGTACCAAGCTACATGCACTCGGATTACCCGGCCGATCTCAACCATGGGATTAAACACCAACCTCATGGGTCGGATCCTCATCCCTTGGCAGGTCATAAAACTGTGTTCTTAGATGACAGACCGAGCAGATCCTACCCGGCAACACTGAAACAGGACAGCGTACTGGGTGGTACACTGACGGGTGTGATCCATGACATTGACTTGCATCACCACCATAGTCATACTCGGGATTTGTATGGCAGAGACAGAGACAGGGACAGTGACAGTGACAGGGACAGGGACAGGGACAGGGACATGGACGGGGACAGGCACAGGCACAGGGACAGAGATAGGGGCAGAGACAGAGAGACAGGGAAAGGTCTTTACCAGAGGGACATCCCTCACCCTGTCACAGTAACTACTACTCAATTGGGGCCGATTGAAGGCGGCCAATCTTCTTATGGGCATGGAAGGTTATGCTACGAACATGGGCTTGATGCACCAGAAGATGTTTCCAGAGTAGCTCTTGGTCGGTTACCTGATGATCTGAGGAAGTCAAGGGACCGGGTCAGTGACCATTACAATAACCTTAAACTCGATGACATGTATGAAAAGATGCCATATCCAAGTCTTGACTATTCTAGGGTTGATGGCAGGGCTTATTCTCCTAAAACTGTGAGGGAAGGAAGGGTCTATAGTGATATTGCACATCGTTCCACACATAAAGATGTGGGGCCAATTTACCACGGATTTGAGCAAGGGTGTTTGGGGAGACCCTTGCACAGGCATGAGGCACCACTTCTTTTTGAGGACAGGCAAGAGTTTCAGAGAGAAGTTGCATGTGTGGCCGAGCGAGAAATATCACAAAGCCCCATCTTTGCTGACCGTGCCAAGGGTTTGCATCACTCAGATTATAGTCCGTCACATAATGTGTATGTAGATGATGTGGGATATGAACCATCACATGTAAGGTTGATGGCAAGGGAGCACCACTTGCAACATGTGCATGACCATGACCATGTTTGTGATCATGTAATTTATGATGACCGTATATTCGATGATGACGATGATGATGTAGACAATGATGATAGTGGTGATGAAGATGGTCATGTATCGAACCCAAGGATTACTGTAAAAGATCGACTGAATCTGTCATCTCCACTAGTCACTGATGTCAATCACCCAATAATAAGACACGGTGTTCCCTCTAGAAAGCCAGTTTTCATACATGGGAAACACTACCACTCACAGAAAATGTCAGTGCCTGCTGCTATGCGAATTAATAGTGTAAAGAAGAGGCTGCGGTTGGGGCCCGTGGATCTCAGAAAGGAGAATTTCCGGGCCCACAAAATACAAAGAAGGGGAATGGACGATGAGCCTAACATTAGAATGGTGAATGATGAGTACGAAAAGGGTTCTGATGAGGATGCTGCCAATACAGTCTCTCCCATATTGAGGGACCCATTGGAGGGATCTGAGGAGTTCCACAAGCAAGTTGAAAAAGCATTTTTCAAGTACGCTAAGATTATAAATGAGAGCTCTCGGGAGAAGAAGAAATTCCGTCAGCATGGAAAAGGGAGCATTGTTTGCTATGTCTGTGGCAGGTCTGTGTTTTTCTCCCTTCACTGACTGTGATACTTAAAAAGGCATAAAAACAGTTTGATCAAACCTAAAAGGCATAAAGGCTTTGTAAATTAAGGACTATCTAAATCATTATTTGGCTTCTGGAGTAATAGATTATGTGCGAGCAAGGTTAACGGTTTAGTGGTTATGGATAATGGCCAATATATCTACATGAACTGGTTCTTGAGATGTTAATCTTGAGCTCCAAACCAAAACCTGCCTTCACTTCAAGTGCATACATGTGGTTCGTGGCTGGGGGCATTTTGGTGCTTTTTCTTTGTTTTGGGGGTGGGGGGTTTGCTTCTAAGGTGCACTGACATAGAGGTATAAAATTTGGGGCAAGTTGTAGTTTGGTATTATGGTGGTACACTCCTGGCGCAGTGCTGGTCATTATCAATTATTCTGGTTAGACCACAGGGCATGCTTATCCTTGATATCTGCAATACCTATATAACATGCTATTTATGCTGGTACAATTTGACTTCTGCGTTGTGTAGTATGTCATGGTCTTAGGAAAAAAAATATGACTTCTTAGGATGTTTATTCTCTGATTTATAATTTCCGACACCATGTTTCTCCTAGAAATTAATGTCATATGCAATGCATTTATATATTTTAAATCATTTAAGCTGAGCTAGATATGTAGCTAGGAGCCCCATATTCCAGATTTATATTCTGTACTAGGCTTTAGGCACTCTGGGCTATCAATCCTTACCAGTCATAGCCCATTGTTTCTTTCTACCTTTTCTTCTCTCTCTGGGAGTTTTGGCTTAGAACCTCTTGAATGGAAATAGCATGACATGGCCAAACAAGGCATCATTTTGACTCTTCACATCACAATGAGAGATGAACGGTATTCAGTCACGCTATTGCTTCACAGTGGATGCAAAGGTTTGAGTTAAGTAATTGAACTTAGGTCCCTGAACGGATGATCGAGGAATATTGGGCATGGCAATGAAAAAGGAGTTTCATTTTGGTATTGCATCACTGGGTGAAGGAGAAAGGCACTGAGAGCAGTGAATTTTACTTCTGTTATTTCAAGTGCCTATTTGAGTCTCTGGATGCAAGAAGGAAAACATATAATAGGAATGGGAGGTTTGTAAGTTTGGCTTTACCATTGAAAAGCTTGCTCTGCAATGTGAACATAATGTAGATGATGTTGCAAAAACAAGCTTTGTGAGACTGTAAATCTTTCCTGAAGTGATCATTTTTCCAGGATTAATAGGGCATGATCTGCTTGTTTTACTATACCATTATAGAAGAGAGAAAACTTTGAGTTATAGTTTCGTATAATAAATCTCTAGTTTTTTCCAAATTATGAGCTGCACATTTAGTCTTTTAAAACCTCAGTTTAAGATGGCTTTTATTATGCATAAAAAGAGAACATAGAATGTTAGTTATGGCCTGCAAAACATGAGATTTCCTCCAACCTCAGATGCTCTACTTTAAAAGTCACATGTACTTTCTGATTTTCCTTGTTGATTCTCTGTCAGATTTATGTGAGTGTCGAATTAAATGAAATGAAATTTGGCTTTTTATTTGATTCTTTTAAAAGAAAACTCTTATGTGGAAGGAAAGGGATGATATTTCATGTTTTTATTGTGATAAGTACTACAATTGAGGTTTTCAGGGGCACAAATTACACCTCTCTTTAGCAATTTCATATAACTAAATACTACTGCTTAACTGTTGCATCCTTTTTGTTGTATGTTCTTTTTTTCCCGTTTAATAGGCAGTCGAAGGAATTTGCAGAGACTCACAACTTGGTCGTTCATACTTTTCATACAAAAAAACCAGGACTTAGGACAGCTCACCTTGGCCTCCAGAAGGCCCTTTGTCTCCTTATGGGCTGGAATTGGCTCATAACTCCTGATGAGTCCAAACAATACCAGTTGGGTCCACCTGGAGAGGCCAAGGTGTTGAAACAAGACCTCATTCTCTGGCCGCCTGTTGTTTTGATACGTAACAGCTCTATTGATTATAATGTGTCTGAGTCCAAGACCATCAGTATTGACATGATAGGAAGCATGCTTAAAGGTTTGCTTTTCTTTGATTCCATAAAAGCCCTTCAATGCTCATCTCTTGTATAATCTTAGAATAACTTAACGAGCACTACAGAAAAATTTTGAAGCATCAAAATTCATGAAATAACAACAAAAGGAGGCAATGATTGTTCAACAGATTCAGTAAATGCAGAACAACTAAGTACATGACAAACTGAAAATTGACATATCCAAATTTACCTGGTCAAAGTCAAAACCATTCAGTTATATCTAGTAACTGGCATCTGGTGCCACCAACTTGGTACAGGAACCATTGCACTATAGATGTATCTCTAGTATTACAAGACCTATAGAACTCGTCTGTTCCTAATTATTATTTTAAAAGTTGTGTAACCAAAACTTTCTAGTTATTTTCAATACCAATGACAACAATTTGTGTCATTCACCCACTTCTTAATTTTTTTATGGACAGATATGGGAATAGGGGAAGGGAAAGCAAAGGTGAGTTATGGTAAACCATCTAACCTAAGTGTAATACTGGTGAAATTCCCTCCAATGCGCTCTGGCTTTGAGCTAGCTGAGAAACTCCACGATCACTTCTATCAAGCCAACCATGGCAAGGAGCACTTGAATGACTTGCTTAAATCTGCTCCTAACACCACTTCCAACAATAAGGCAGATGAGAAGGAGATTGAAGATGTGTTGTACGGATATCTGGCTGGAATAGAAGACTTGGAAAATCTTGATTTGGATACGAAAAGAACGTACCTAGCTGGAAAAGACACCATCAGAAGTAAGAAGGCGATCAAAGCTAGAATCAGTGAGGAAGCAGCCGCTGAAAATTGAGTATGTATCCTGCTATTTCCTCAATTGCAAATAGTGCAAACTAATATGTTGGCATGTTTTGAGGGGATTGAATAATAGAACCACACATTTTGCTAGGTTGTTGCAAAAGCACCATTACTTTTTATCTTATTATTTGGAAATAACAGCCAACATTTTACATGATACATAACTTTGAAAATGTTTTAGAAAAAAAAAAGCGTAAACTTTTTGGTAAGTATGCTCCAAATTGGTACTGAAATGTTATTCCTAAGCCCAAAATGAGCTACAATTGAGCAAAGCTGACTTCACTTCAGGTGATGTTACTCAAACTTGGCCTACATTTAAAGAAGCTATCTGGTTTAGTTGGACTTAGAATGTTTAGCAGCAATCGAATCAAATTTTTGGGACTGAAAGTAGTTGAGAATGATGTTTTTTTGCAAACAATTCAGATGTTATGGGTTATCTGTTTTTGGTACAATATCTCTTGGGTGTTATTTGCAATATGATAAAATATAATGGCTGCTTTGGCAAACAACCTTTCTACAAATTAAGGGGAGATAGCAAGGAATTTGGACTGCAGGTTTATGTAGGTACATGTAATTTTAAGTAAACTCTGCTACTGTTTAGTTGTGTGCTGTCATTTTGTGTTTGTGACTTTGTTATAGGTATAGTCTGCGCTTATGCGATGTTTTGACTTCTGTTGTTATTTTGCTTGTAAGGATGTTTCTAGTCATGTGCTTATGGTGCTCCTTTTGAGATCTTTATCTTATACGTGTAATGCATTTCTCATGATTTCAATCTGATATTAAACAAAAGTTCCCCTTTGGTTGTTTTAAGAGTTATTGTTTATTGACTATTGTGTATGCTTATCAAGTATACCAAACATAGGGAGTGAGCTTTATCCTCCTGTTTATTTGAACTTCAATGAATCTGTGGAGATGCTGAAGAACAAAGATCGACGATTGAGAAACCCAACAAGTCATAAGAGGGTTACAATTTAGAAACAAAGATCGAATATGAAAAAACCTACTATACTTCATAGGGTTGCAAATTTAAAAATCCCCTAAGCAAACACGTAAATTCAAAGAGGGCTTTTGTGAATTGTTAATTCCGTGCACGTCTCTGGAGCCTAAATCAAGGAAAAAGGAAGAACAAGATATTGTTTTTTAGATGTGTTTTGAACGCATTGGTAGCATAAGTTGGTTTAGAAATGTATAGGATAGAACAGGAACAGAATCCTACCTTCCACGAGTTCCTATTTTCATTCCAGTACAATATATCCGACTTTACTCATCATCCAAACTACGTCATGAAAGACCATAAATTCAACTTTCAGGCTTTCTATGCTATTATTCCCTTGTTAAACACATAAATTGTTAATACATCTTCCCCTTGGGAATTTAGATTTTTTGATCTATTCATAATAATAATTTATAATTAACAATGAAAACACCTTTGTCACCTCTGGACCGCGGTGCAAGTATCTACATTTACATAACCAGGTATGATACCACGAGTTGTGGATTCTTTTTAGAAAGAGGTTGCTCAAAAAAAGAATGCCTAGAATACTCCAAATTCTCCATCTTCTCCACTTCCCATGAAGTTCAGACACCGCCCTTCTTTTTTCTTTCGTATGGCAAACAGTGACCCCGAATAGCAACTGCCATCAGCATCCGGTGGGGCTGCAGAGCGTATGAGGGCCCAGTTCAACCCCTCAAAAAATGGGTGGCTCTTTATCTCTGCAGCCCCTTTTATGGATCCCAATCGATGATCAGGTTCTTTCACTAACAGCCGTCGAATCAAATCCCGAGCATGGCAACTCACATTTGAATTCTCAGGAAACCGCAAATTCTGGCAAACCACATTTGCAAGTGTTTCGTCATTATCAGGGCCTTTAAATGGCGTCTTACCATACAATAATTCATAAAGGAATACTCCAAATGTCCACCAGTCGACTGCACTCCCATGCCCATCTCCTTTTATTATCTCTGGTGCCAGGTACTCATGCGTCCCAACAAAGGAATTTGATCGGGCTTCAGTAGGTTCTGCCACAAGTTGGAGACCTGTATCAATTCTCAATTTTGTTGATTTAATGGGAAGGTCTTTAGAAGGGGAACATGATGGACGAGGTGCAAAACAAGATGCAGGGGGCAGGCAAAATGGGTCAATGCATGGTTTCTCAGGGCAAGGTCCAGTAAGGCGCTTGGAAGTGTTACCATGCTTGCTGCGGCTGGAGGAAGATTGGAGGGTGGGGTTTACAGAACAGCGTAGAGAGAGGTCGAAATCAGACAACATTATGTGGCCATCTTCTCGTACCAGAATATTTTCAGGCTTTAGGTCCCGATATATCACGCCAAGCATGTGAAGGTATTCTAGTGCCAGTAAAACTTCTGCCACATAAAATCTGGAATGAGAGTAAAAGAAAAACATGAGAAAATGTTAACAGCATGTAACGGGCGTGGTACATCATTTTGAACGACTTTTATAGGAAATGGCAGGGCAATATGGATAGATATAGAGCTGAGCCCACTGAAGTTACAAAATTGCCCTCTATCATAAAAAAATTAAATGATGTTTTTTAACAAGCAGCCATACACAGCTCAATTGTGCTTACTAAGGAAAATTTCTCCCTACTCTGGCAGTAATAAGGACCTTTAAGTGGCCTGTTCAACTGGTACTATATTAGTCATGGTTTGTCATCTAGTTGGAGATGGTTTAAAGAAAAGAAGTGCATAACATGAGACATGTATATATGTACTTCTTATCAAATCTTTGGGGATAGTAACGTTCGGCACTTGCTAAACATTATGGCTCTCGAGTTTAGATTTTGCCACCGCTATCATCACACTTAAAATTCCAGTGGATGCATTTCTTCTCATATCAATCCAGCATAAAGCATGAGAGAACCAGATTTTCATAACAATTTTGGCTACTCTGTAAAAAGTTTGAAGTGGTCCTTGATACTGGCTGACATTTACCTTTCCATTGGATGTGTATGAGAATTGTTGTTATACTTGAGATACTGTCACATACCTTGCGGCTGGTTCAGAGAAGCACCTGCCCGGCTGCTTTTGCCTTAAAACATGCAGATCTCCTCCAGGACAGAACTCAATGACCAAGCATGACAGACTATCACTGGTAAAACTTGCGTATAGTGTTGGTAGAAAAGGATGGTCAAGCATCTCTAATATCTCTCTCTCTGTCTGGGCCCGCAACATCTTTTTCCTATTTACCAAATACTCCACATCCATCACCTTCAGTGCAAACAAACAATCTGACTCATTGAGCTCAGCTAAATACACAGTACCTGTCATGAAAACAAAAAAGAAAATAATAAATGATTTAAATTGAAATTAATTGAAGTTACAGCTAGTTCATAAGACATGGCCATGTTCTTTTTGAGTTCAAATCCCATCAGGTTTCTATATTGGATATTTTTGCACTTGATCAGATGAGATTGTGCAAGTTACTTTTTTCTCATGGAAATTATATGTTACAAAAATATTAGAGATATGTGACCTATCTATGCTTCTTGTTCTGGGGTTGCAAAGATAATATAATTAGTTATTTAAATTTGCAAAGTGCTTATACCTGATATTTGCCTAGCCTATCAAATCAAACAATTAGTTTGACGTTGTCTACAACCACTAATGTAAGGTTGAGAATATTGGTTGTTGTCAGTACCTATGTCGCCACAGCCGAGCCTCTTTATCAGCTTAAAATTGTCCAGAGTTAATGTGCCACCTTGTTTTGCTGCCACATGGCGAACCGACAGCCACCTGACATCCTTAGACATGTGAGGCCTACCAGTACCGGTTCCAGTACTAGTGCCTGCACCACATGAACTCTCACACGGGCTCTCTCCACTAATACTTGTGCTGGTGGTGTAATAATCACCTATGCTACTTTTAGAGCTGTGAGAACATTCACCCTTTTCCTTCTCTGCCGGTTCCATTGTTGAACTACATGGTTCCTGCTCAATTTGAGGTTCAGGCTGGGTAATATCGGAGTGGGACTCCTCAGGCTGCACTTGGTTATTACAGCTGGCATCAGATGATGGCTCAGGTTCAATTTTATTCGTTATACAACCAATACAACCTTTTGAGAGCATTTTGCCCTTCTTTTCAGCATGTATCACATTTCCATTATCTTTCTCAGGGACAAGATTCATCTTCTCTTCAGGTTCATCTGATTGAACCACCAGAGAGGCGTAGAGCCGACGAATGGTGCCGGATACAGGTTCTGAGACACCACCTCCTGGCGCCTCTGACTTCTTTGTGACCCGTTTCATGGCTGCCATCTCTGATGCCTGGGAAATGCAAAGGCGCCTCAGAGCCTGCTTAATGTTTACAGATTCTGATGAACTGGCTTTGGGTGACTGAGATGGCATTCGTGATCGGGCCACCTTGTCAAAGCGGTTAAGTGGATCGAGACCCGTATGTCCTCTAGAGATCCGCATGTCTATTGCCTTCAGTAGCTGGTCCAGTTCGTCAACTTCGTTGGGCTTGATGTTGTTTCGACGTGTGTGCTGTGGCCCATCTGACAGGGGCGATCTTCCTCCAAACTCATTTGATTCAACAATTTCAGAAGTGCTACATGAAGCTTCGATATCCATGACGAAATATAATGTTCATACCATATCATGCCATACATCCACTCGGCACATGTGATGGTGTTTATTACCTGAGAGAACTCACAAACTTATTATTAGCTTTAGGGCTAAAGCTAGAAATCCGAGAAGTAAATTTAGTTTCTAAATATAACTACAAATTCAGCTTTGTGCTTTTTACGAATTTGCAAATTAGACCCTAGTTGACCCATAAATTTCAAAAAAGAAAAACAAAAGATTTCCTCTCTTCTCACTTTTGAAAGAAATCCTACTTACAAGGGAAAAAAAAATTCCAAAGATTGCCTCTACTGTTCTTTGCAGTTTCTTTGTAAATGGTTGGCAAAGGCTGCCAACAATGTATTTTGAGAAAAGCAAATCTTTTACATCCAGCAAAATTAGACAAACAGCATTGAAACAGCTAAAACACCCTTGAGAAGTTCTAGAACAGGAGACAGAAGAGACCTACATATTAAAACTAAAAAAAATTGGAGAGATCTCATCTCTGTAACTGTAAGTAGGTTAGCCAGCATCTGACATCTTCTATATCCTCATCAAACAGCTGTTGTAAATTTATGAACTACTTAAATCTCTCCCTCTTTACATACAAGATAGAGTTTGGAAATTGCATTTTCTAATAATGCTATTGATTTTTTCCCCAATGCAAAGGGAGATACAACTTGATACAAGAATGCAAAGCTGAGATTCACATTTCAAGTCCGATTGACACGGAAACAGGGAAAAGAGTTTGAACTTTGCTACTGAGAAAGATCAGTAACTCACTACTGAAGTAAGGAAAATTACCAGAGAAATTGAATCAATCGTAAGAGAATTTGGATATTTGCACAGATTTAAGTACATTACCTCGAATTGTCTCGCTCTTCAGAGACAAACACCAGATTCGCCTACACACAAAACCGATCCACCAGCAGAAGAAGATCAAGCGTGATCAAGGCTTTATCGATTTGAACAAGTCACAAGATAAATTCAAATATATTAAATTGAGATGTGGTTGATAGGTGGAGATATCAGACGAGAGAGAGAAAGAAGAACAAATGCACCTCACGAGAAGAAACAGAGTGTGATAGAAATTATTATTATTCTCTTTTTTTTTTCCGAAATTAAATTAAATACGATTCAATTTTCGGGGTGGGAAATTAAAGTACGAAAGAGGCAGAGAGACAGTAGTAATAATGGGAAAAAAATTAAGGAATTTTTAGAGGGAGATGGGGGAATTGGGATGGGTTTTTAATTAATTAATTAATTAAATGATAAATGCATACATTTCCATTGATTGTGATGTCAAGTAAGATTATTAGGATTACTTGATCCTACAACGGTTTGATTAATCGTTAAATTAACGAATCCAAGGTGAATTGCATAGCACCGATACGATCTTCTCCAGTACTTATGAAACTGGAGATGTCCATTGATTAAAATATTTTATGCGCATGCTCTAACTTCTTGAGTCTGAACATAAATTATGATTCAATGTATGTAATTATATTACGAGATTGATATTATTTGATAATCTATAAGAGTCTATATTTCACTGTAAGTGTTATTGTAAAGAAAGTATTTAATGATTTAGATTCACTAAAAATATTTAATGTAAATACTTTGATTGATATGTGTGAACTCAAACAAAAAAATATTTTTTTTATTTATATCCGAAATATTTATCGAATTAGAATAAATAAATGAAATAATATGTGACAAAATTAGCAATATAAATTTTAATTTACACAATACATGCAGAACATAATTTTTTTTTGTGATTAACATTTTTTTGAAGTTAATAACGTCATTCATCAAACATATTTAACTCTGATTATCATACTTCAAAATTTTTTAACTTATACCAATCATATCAATCATAAATTTTCATTTATTTCAATTAACAATTTGACGCAGATATTTTATTTCCAATAACCAATATAGCTTTGCATTTGTTCTATATAGTTCTTTTAGTAAAAAAATGAGCAAAAATTCAAACAACTCTATCATTTATATTTGATTATATTTTCAAATTAACAAAAAAATTCTAAAATCTAAACATATTACCTATTGAATTTTTTATGTCAATATCTAAAATTATATTTGAATGACATTTAATAGGTATGTAAAAACTTATTAGAGGCAAACAATTACATGCTTTACTTATATCCAACAAAATAAACTTGAAATATTATAATTCTATATCCACGACTGTAAAAAATTTAAGATCTACTTAGTGATTGACAAAAAACAAATGTAAAAACGATAATTCTTCAAGTTCTTGTGATGTAAGATGTGGCCACGCACCTCATTTTATTAATTTATTTCTGAAGCAAATGGAGATGTCCTGTTCCGGCGGACAGGTGACGATCCGAAACAGCACTCGACAGGGCCCCTCCCCTCCGCAGAAAAATCGCCGTCTCCATTATGGTCCGGTCCCACAAGAGTGGGGTCCATGTCAGCTCGCCACACCGCTGGAGATGCCTTGCTGTTCAAAACGGTACTCAATTCCCAGTTAAATTACGTACTGTACAACTATTTCTGCAGTTAATTGTACAAAAAGTTCCTACGATCATCTACTAGATTAGTAAAAAACTGGGAACACACGTCAACTGTCAATTGAGAGATCCTTTTTCTTTTTCCTTTTTTTTTTTGAAATAGTCCGAGTTGGTGGGTCTTGGATTCTGCACGGGGCATGTCACAATGTTGCATCATGGAATTCAAATGTTTCAAGAGGTTGAACCAACAAAGAAAAAGGAAAAAGCTAAAAGAAAAGACACCTAGAGAAATAGGTTTTAACTTTTTCATTCAATGTATCTAGTGGTTAATGGAATTGCATAAACAATAATTGTCCTCCTAATTATACGCCAATAACAACTTACAAGTCACAACTTGCTACCTAGAAATCACTAGTATCAGCCCACATAAATGATTATAAAATTAAATTTTAAATAACTATTTATTTAAAATTTTAAATAATAAAACTAATTAATTAGACATTTTGTATATATCATACTATATATACAAAAAATTACACTATTTTAATTTTATTTTGATATGCATCAAGCATTAATAAAAATCGACGGATCAAATTTTATAATTTAATTCGCTCTTTTGAAGACTACTAAATAAAGTTAAAATTCAATAATATTTTGTATGCATGTTATTGAAATGAATTAGAACATATCTAACGGTTTACATATAGAATCGCAGGCCTATCACAATAATAATAGATCTCGCCTCTTTACAGAGAGACGTAAGTTTAAATCCCGCAAGAAACATTTGAAAAAAAATAATGTCAAAATTAACAAAAACTCTTATATAAAAAATATTAAAATATAAATATTAAAATAGATACCATAAGTATCAATAATCATAAACATTGATCCCTCCTCTTTCTTTTTTCCCCCTTGAGTTAACGTAAGGGCAGATGCTCTGCTATTTAGTAGCTTGCGTTTGCTTTAACTTGCACGGATAAAAAAAAAAGAAAAAGAACCTAAGCTTCCATGTAGACTTGATGGCTTAGTAGCAAATATTACACAGGGAAAGGATGTTCTCCGGAGAAGCAAATAATAGGTTAGGCGCCTCTGCCAAATGCCAATTGCCACCATACATACAATACAATAATGTAAGCAGCTAGCTAGCTAGCTAGCTAGCTAGCTAGCATGCATGCATGATATGTAGTATGTTATGATAGTAATAATAATACAGTGTGGTATTAGTTGGAGATTTAAGTAAACATAAGAAACAGCCAAAAGGGTTAGCAAAATCCCTGCCCCAACTCTAGACACACCGCATATGTAGTGTCTCCTGCTTATGTCATCATGCATTGAAAGAGATGGTTTTCTGTATATATAATATATGCATCATATAATTCATATTCTGGTAATGTCCAGCTTGATTATTATTGCTATGTGGAGTATTGCTATTTATAGATAATTGTATACTTGTTATATATATATGAGACATGAGCTTAATTAATTGTTTGAATAGATATGATTGATTTTACTTGAATGAAAGGTAGTGATTATATATTTTGAAATTGATATCTTCATATATATCCATCTTTTCATCATGCTCTCTTAAAAAATAATTTTATTCTGACCAATGTTTAAAAACAATGAGGGATAACTGTAGCTGTCATAGAATAAGTCAATGATGCATCACGTTTTTTGTTTGAAAAATGTTCTTTTATCATTACATAAAATATACTTATAATACTCAAATCAGATTCAATACCTACAATAGTAGTTATTTTTCACAAAATAAGAATCTTAGAGAGGTAAAAAGAGACAAAAAGAAAAAAAAACTAATCCAAACATTCAATATTGATACTCCGAGAAAGTGGTTGAATTTTTAGTCTTCTAAGGCATGCCAAGTCATCAAGTATTTTCAATTATTGGATCAACCACTAATTATTGTCAAATTTAACCGTATGATTACTAATTCAACAAATATTCATTAATGTGTGGGAATAAACCAAATTCAATAAATATTAATTAATTTATTATGTAATCATCTATTGTAATTTTTTGATGTTGCATTCTTTTAGAGTAATTAACTTAATTTAACAATTAAATATTTCTCCGCTACGTATTTTTATTTTCCAAGCATTGCCCAAAACATAGTCTACTTCAAGTAATTAATGTCTAACGAGGAGAAACCGAAATTATTGAAGTTTCATTAAAGCTTATATAAATATCAATAACATCACTTAAATTGTTGAAATAAATTCTATTGACATTTACTAGACTCTCATCAATGTCAAATTATGAGTTTCAATAAAACTTGATTTTGTTTGAGAAAAATATGGGTCAAGCGATATCTAACTTTAATTATTTATAAGAAATTATTTAATCAGATTTTGGACTACAAACTCCTAATTATTAAAGGGTTTTTCCACTAAATTAAGAGTTGGTTTTCCAATAAAATTTCATATATCCGTCTTCTCTATTATTTCGAGTTATCAAATTGCACATATATAGTGAAATATATCATCCATAAACATCACTTGAAAATTAAAATTCATGCAAATTCGTTTAGTAACTATTGAAACTATATATCTTTTTTCTACATAAATCACTTGCTATTGATTAATAAAAGTTCCTTAAAATTAATAATAATAATTCAAAACAAAGTAATAATTGCCGAAATAAAACACATATTTGATATTTCTTCATATATGGAGTTTAAAAGAAAATGAACATCATATATAAATATATATCATTAATTTGTAATGTTCATTTGAATTTTATAGTTTATCTATTTATTCTTATTTTCAAGGTTATCAATAAACTCTCTCCTTAATGGATCCTCTCCACATATAGATGATAAGTACTAAGTAGCAATAGGCCTATCACTACAGGCTAATGAGTTCTGATCTTTTGTTGCATAATACTATATTATACGTTATATAAATAGATAGATCATGAGGTTTTTTAGATTTTTTTGATGGATCTTAATATAATAGACGAATAGCATGCTATATTGTATAGTGTAGTATAAGAGATAATATAAATATCAGTCTAAAATATGCACCTTTTAGAAGTACTTTGCAACTTCGCTTTGGATGCCTCGTGTAGGTCACAAACAAGAGACAACTAACAAACGATTAAATAGAGAGAGAGAGAGAGAGAGAGAGAGAGAGCAGGCAGGATGTCTATCTGGTACAGTACAATGCATAAACATTGCATTTTGGATTGCAAAAATATTTTCTTTTTTTTATGAAGAGCCAATTTTGGGGATATGAATTAATTCAACTATGAACAAATTTTTATAGATGTATTCTTAAATTTATAGATTAATTTTGTTTCAAATTTTATGTAATTTGAATTTTATTTCGTAGTTCATTAAAAATTTATATAATTTGCAATAGTTCATATTTAACATTTTTTTATTAAATATTAAATATAACTTAAATTGCATAAAATTTGAAATACAATCAATCTATAAATTTAAAAAGGGAGATGATATACATATACAAAAATCGATACTGACTTTATTATTTAGATTAAATGAGTAATTATTCATATTAACGACTTTATTATGTAACTTATTTATATAATACTTTTGTTATTCAACTTAAATGAGTTATTATTATTCATATTAGTGGTATTTGAGTTGAAGAATAAAATACTATTAAAATAAATTGCATAATAAAGTCGTTAAAATGAATAATAACTCATTTAATCTGAATAATAAAATGATATCGATTATAATATTAATTTTAGTCTCTCCCAGATATTTTTAATTTAAAAATATGTTTATAAATATTTTTATATTTTTATATTTTTTCAATTTTTTAAAAAACTATTATTAAAATTATCAAAATAGTGTGATCCCTCCCCTATAATATGTTACTTTACTACTGCTCATTCTCTATGTATAATCTTTTGAGACAATTTTCATTATTTATAAGGACTTTTTGATAAATGTGTCTAGTCTAGCTGATGACTAGGCGTCGGCGGTCAAGAGTTTGGTGCAGAAAAAAAGTGAAGTAATGTAATGCACCTATCTACCTACTTGTACTAATTTTAAGCTAACAATTGCTCTAACAGGGATATCATATGGGCCCAATCATTTGAGCTTGATAAATTAACTAACTAGAAAGGTTAGCAATAAGCAATAAGCTATATATGAAAACATGATTCTGGCCTCTGGGTAATGATAATGAGTCACAACATCCGACCATTTTTTTTCCCCACTTTCTTCCTAAGAAAGGAAGGTTTTTCTCTCTGTTTTTTTTTTTTTGGTTTTTTTTTTTTTTTGTTTTTGTTTTTTGCAAGAAGTCAATCTTAAAGTGTCGTTGATTTGCTTAGCGAATGTAGATGGTATTGATGTACTGATGATATGGTACAAAAAAAAGTGAATTTTTATGTATAATTTCATTCATTTTAAAAAATATATTCTATTTGTGGTACCATATTAAATAAAAATTTCTTCAAGGTAAACAACGAATTTTTTCCCCTAAATTATCCTGCATGATTTGCATATGTTCTTTTTCCTATCTTTTGTTTTGCAATTATGGTCCCTTAATAGTAATTTCTTGACGCAGCCCTGACTGCTAGCTATATGAAATGTTTTCTATATGGATATTTTTATGTATTAATTATGTGGTTATATAATTGTATTTAAATATTGCATTAAATTTAAAATTTTGTTCATCTTAATTGTCAATAATTGTTAACTTAACATTGTGCAATGGGATCCTATTTGATATTAAAGAAAAAAAGAAATTAAGATACTTTTTCGAGTAATGCTCAATAATAGCAAACGATAAATGATTGAAACCATTGAATTGGACCACTTGAGATGATGTATGGCGAAAATTTTGTGTGTAATATATGGATCCGACTAATAGTGCCCTATAGTGCCCCGAGCAATTCATCTAAGTAACTTTTTTATTTTTGACAAAAAAAATACACCCACATGTACTAACTTTTTATTTTTTATTAAAAAAAGTACGTTCATGTGTTTTCATGTGTGTTTAGTATAATGAGTCAAAGTATTTGTATTATGCACTGAAGTGTTTATATAAGTGATTTAGGTGTTTATATAAGTAACTGAGGTGTTTATATAAGTGTTTCAGGTGTTTATATATTTAAAGCAGTGTTTGCATTTTATTTTGTATTCAAATATTTAGATAAATCATCAAGAAGAAAAATAATAAGAGAGAGAAGAAAGAGAAAGAAAATCTCAGGAAACAAAATTATATAAAAGAAAAAAATCAAGAACAATAATAAGAGAGAGGAGAGAGAAAAGAAATTTTTTTTTGAGAAAGCAAAAATATATGGGAGAAGAGAGAGAAAGAGAATCTAAAAAATAAAAACGTATAGGAAATAAGTCACATATACTACTCAGATATTTATATAAATGACATAGATGTTTTATATATATGACTCAATTATTTATATAATTAAATAATGAAATTAATTTGGAGATAAAAACTTCTAAAAAAAAAATAAAAGTCACGTTCTAACTGGAGTTAAAAGCGCGTGGGGGACAAACTAGAGGATGAAACCCTGAGGAGAGATATTTTCTCTAATAATTAATTATTTAACAACATCTCCGTTTATCCACTAAATACATACCGATACATTTGATACTATCGTAATGAAAATTTGGAGACTTTTCTCAACCTTATCTAAAAAGGTCAATAATCCTAGAACTAAAATAAATATTAATCACGACAAGTTATTACCTTTCGAAATCTAATCTATACCAAATTGCAAATTAAGGCAAAAGGTAACAAAAAACCACTTCCTTTAATTTTTTGACATTATATTGCGCTTCCGGAGCTGGAGCGAGAGTCACAAAGCTGGAGCTCCAAACAAGCCCTCTAGGTAAATTAATTAGAGGAAAAACTGGCTGCAATTTTGCAATTGAGTCCACACAATATGCATTAATTAAAGCAAAAACAACGCCGAAAGGGCCCAAATAAACAAACTATCACTCAATTTATTTTTTACCCCCAAAATCTTTTGGGGGCTCCACTTCCGATATAACTTCTTTAAATCATCTTTTGACTTGATTAAACCAAGATTCAAGTTTTGTGCAAGGAGCTTCTTTTTAGTCTCTTTTCTTTAGCAGTTGGTGATTCCATGTTCTGAGTTTTATTCAATGTGAAATGTGAATACACATTTTGTAATGTTCGTTTCACACCGCTAATTTTGAGGCCTCCTTTGATAAATGTACGCAAAGGTTTTTTTAAGAACAGATTGGATGCCCATATTTTTACGTTTCAGCGTGATTATGTGTTTTTTTTGTTTATAATTTAAAATTTTGAAAATAGAAAGTTTGAATTGAGAATTTTTTCTATTTCTGAAAAAAAGAAGGTTTCAGTTCTATATGTCTTTTGTGTCATAATATGTTACAAGCTCATTTTTTCATTTATAGTTTAAAATTTGAATAATGGGATGTCAAATTTAAATTGCTGATCTTATTTTCATGAGAGATAAATAAATGTAAACAATATACTATATTTGCAAAACAAAAAAAATAACGATTTACTGTTAATTAATTAGCATCATTGATCTTTTTTACAAATTTTGATCTGTACTAAATAAACTCCCGGTTTTTATAATTTCCGTAGATGCATTACTTTAGAAGCATAATAAGATAAATGGTCATATTCTTTTTTGTAGATAAAGATAGAAGTTAGGACACCTAATTTAAAATTTTTGTAAATGATCTAATACGGATTTCAAATTTACAATCTCTTACACTTAAAAATAATATTTTTGTCATTAAATTAAAAAATAGTTCTCAATAGTCATAACTTTTTAAGTGTCAAAATATACAAAAAAATTTGTTGCCCCTAATCCAGAATTAAATTGTTATTAATTTTGAAATTATAGGTCGAAGTTTAAATATAAAAACTCGTCGAATTGATATTTTATTTTAATTTCATTTTAATTAATTCAAAGAGAGCTACTACAATTTGCAAAGGCAAAATAATTGCTCATCAGTTGGAGCATGTGCGCTTGAAGCTTGTAGGTGTACTTGTTCTGAACTGCACATGCGTTGATGACTTCATGTGTATAGTCATGACGACCACTAAGTACATTAATTAATTAATTAAAGATAATAACTAGAGATACCACTGTAAGTTCTTTTGTTTTGTTACTGTTTAGGAGAGTAAACGATGCGTTCTGATCTTCTGCTCTGCAGCACATCGCATGAAAGGATGAATTATAGAATTTTTTTTAGATTTATTTTGTTCGAATTATAACGTAATTGGACATATAATATGTGCAGCATAACAAAGGATACAAACCCGTAAATGACTAAACGGAGTGGATATGAATCGCGGAGTAAGAATCTTTAACTATTGTTAGTAGGGACTTGTTTATTGTGGGTAAGAGTTCATGGACAATAAATTAACTTTATAGTTTTAACAATCAATAAAAAGTAATTATAATAACTATTTGATTTTTTTTAACAAAAGGGCACATTTTATATTATTAATAATAAAATTATTTGACAGCAGGACAACTGATATAAACATAATGCTTATTGAAAACTCATAATTAAGTAAAAAAAAGCTTCAATAAATTTCAGTCTCGGTTGTCACAATACAATGTATCCAGTTGTCCATTACAAAAAATAGACATGATTCCACCTACGTATGATCAGAATTAAACTTTCAGCTTTCAATTGTGAGCACATTTTCTAGATGCCATCAGCCCATCACCTTTCCAGTATTCCTCTCGTTGGCATTATCCAGCCCAAAGGGTTTCAACTTCTCATTGTGTAGAGATTTTGAGAGAGGTTTGAGGGCGAGGCGCTATGCAGTGTAGCGCTCCGCACTCGTGTGTTACAACTTACGCGCTCAAATAGCTTGACTTGACGGGGGAGGAGGAAAAGGGAAGTAAATTATGATTGAGGAGAGCAACAAGCAAATTGATTGTGCTTGGAGCTGGTTGGGGTCTCGCTGAGCATCATGGCACATTCTTTCATGCCTTGAAATCTTGCAATGGACTGATATATATACCTCTCTGAGGTTTGTAGGAATGGCTTAACATCTATGAATGGCGATGACAATTTTTGGTGAGATTTTTTTTCTTATGTTTACCCCAAGTCATGGTTTCATCATTTAACAAAACTGTGCATTATACTGTTTGATTTATAGATATGTTATCTTGTATTTTTTGGGATGAATTGAGGATATCTTATGGTATTGTAGATAGTGCATACATGGTGCTCGATGAAATGTCCTAGTCAAAATTTTGTCAATGTATTGGGATCTAACATTGGTTTGGGTAATTTGGTTGGGCTCGAAAAGGCCAATAGAGACAATTGAAAGGCCATAACAAGTGTGCAATTTATAAATGGAGAAGGAAACTAGTGCTGTTGGCATATTAATATATCTAAATTTGGTATTTCTTTACCACCGTTGACTGTAAACAAGAAATATTATGGTTTGCCTAATTCTGTACGTTTTGAATTAAACAAACTAAATAAATATCTGAAATAGGTTTTTGCTTTGGGTGAGATTGTGCAAGTACAACCATATCATAAGAAAACATGGGTTGACTTCATGTGGATTATTGAAGTTGGTAGAAAATCTTGATACAGGCTTTTCAAATTGTCATCGAGTAATTTGGACATGGAATACATGCTAGATGATGGTTCTCACTCAAATGTGATCGGACGAGGTTTGCTACACTCTAAATGTAAAATTGGTCTGATGTTAACTGTTTCAGAATTTTGATAAAGTTCTACATTTAGAATAAGGTATGATTCTTTGTTATCAGTCACTTGATATCCACTGATTGTATTTAGGTCTTCCCGATTTTCATATGTAAAGCCTGTCCATGCAATGAGAAGGTTGTGCATGGGCACCGATTCCCTTGCTGGTCTAGAGAAACCTGTCCAAAACTGCAAGTATATGCCTAGTCCAGCTGAAGCCTTACAAAATATAAGTTGGTTGTTATCATGAAGAATATTGCTGTACCTTCAATTTGCACCAATGCAGGAAGTCAATTACGAGTGATGGCATGTGTTGAACAGGTATTCTATATCTCGCCTGATATTGTGAAAATATAATTTATACCTTTGTTTCAGTTTAGTATCTCAAATGTACCCCTTGCAGTGATGGCAAATTCTTACTATCTTTGTTTTGTTATGTTGAACAATTTGTGTTTATGCGATGATGGTAACAGAATAATCATATATAGCATAACATGTGATGATTGATCTACCTAATTTGGCCTCTGCTGCTACTATGGGAAAAATTGCTGCTCTCTGCATGAGTTGAGACAGGAATATGATGATTACACATACTAATACAGCACAGTAAGAGATCAGATCATGTATATGCTGTGGTATCTTATCCCTACAGTTACAGGTTTGTACCAGTATTTCATGGTACATGATTGAAATTCTCAATCCTTGCTATAAATGTCAGTAAAATTAAGAGTATTCTAATATCATAAGTTGCCAAAACTTTCTCTCTGTATTAGTCTCCGAACTTAAAAGGGGGGTTGGGGGGGGATCACTTGACAATTCTTTATTTTGACAATCTTCAAAAATAAAGCTTAGATTTGAAATCTAAAATTGTGGGAAGGATTTATATTATCCACATATCAATAAAATATGATGGTGTATGATTAACCATATATCAAGTGACTTGAAATTTCAATGGTCCAAAATTGAAGGTCCTTGATGCATTATTGAAACAATACTTAAATTGTATGATATTTGATTGTTATGCTATTTATAAGTCTAATAACACACCTATAAATTTACTTTCCAAATTTCACTTTTACTTTAATATTTTGAAAATCCATTGTCAAAATAACCATTGTAAAGTGATCCCTTCTCAAACTAAAATTGCAGCAACTATTCAAGCTATCTATCTTTTTAATAGTTGATGTGTACAGATGGAAAGTTTAATGAGACGAATATTAATGCTAGTATTTTTTTAATTGATATTTGATGTCATGAATAATTATATTGCTTTAAAGTTATTTGTACTATTTGATTGCTGCATCGAACTAGCTTTAAAGCTAAAAAAATGATGCTATGATAGATGAAAATATCATTTTTTTCAATGGATATTAAATGTAGAACTGATTTGATACAAATTTTAAAACATCAAAGACCAAAATGATATTTTTTTAAACTTTTAAGGATCAAAATGGTTAAGTGAGTAATACTTTAAGGACCAATGTGATACTTTTGAAATATCAAGGATCAAAATGGTAAACGAGTGATATTTTCGGGACCATTTGTATAATATACTCACTTAGTATATACACAACTCTATCTAACTTGTTAAAGATCTCTTACCATCGTTGCAGCAAATAAAACCCTAATTCCTCTTTGGAAGCACTGCCTTTTTTTGCATACCAAGGTGCTAGCCTAATCCCGATAGCTAGATAAATGAGAGCCTAAAACAATTGTTGTTATAAGACATTGTAGGACTTCATCTTTGAAAGGTATATAATTTTTGGTCCTTTTTTATTGTAATAGTAAAACTCTAAATTACTTTTGTCTTCTTAGTTGCAGATTCTTCTATAAATCACTAGATCAAGGGTTCATGACATTGATTTGTCTTCTTTAATTGGAAAAATTGTAGATCTGGGTATTTTCGTGCGAGCTGAGGTATGCTTTTGTAGTTTTATCTTTTAATTTTTACTATCTATGAGATCTTTGATATTATCATACTCCGTATTTTCTCGCTTGGTTGATTAGACTCTGTTTTTGTAAATTTATGAAAAGGGAAAAAAAAGTTCCTCTTATAAGCTTCATAAGCAGGATACTATTTGTCATAGATCTTTCTTGAAAACTTTAGATCAAGGATTATTTAACACCATATTGTAATTTATAGAAATTAAACTGATTTTCTCTAATGCACCATGGTGGAGCACTTAGCTATTTCATATATTGTTTGATGGCTACATCTGAGCTAGTTTGAACGCTAAAAAATGATTTGATGATAAGACGAAATATATTTTTTTTGCAATGAATGTTAAATGTAGGATCAATTGGGTATTAATTTAAGGATCAAAATAATCTTTTTGAAACTTTAAGGATCAGAATGGTTGAGTGAGTGATATTTTAAGGACCAAAAAAGTACTTTTGAAAATTTTTAGACCAATATAAAATTGAGTGATATTTTAGGGATCATTTGTAATTAACATGCTTAATAAATACAGAATTGCATCTAATTTGAAAATCTTTTACCATTATTGTTGCAACAATTAAAACCCTAATTCCTCTTTGGAATCGCTGCCTTCTTTTTGCATACAAAGGTAACTAGCCTTATCCCCCTAACTAGATAAATCAAAGCCTAAAACAATTGTGTTATAATGTATCATAAGACTTCATCTTTGAAAGGTATAAAATTTTGGTCCTTTTATTGTAGTAGTAAAAACCTAAATTACTATCATCTTCTTTAGTTATAGATCAAAAAGGATCCTGAACTCTTAGTATATCTCTAGATCAAGGGTTCATGACGATGATATTTTCTTCTTTAATTGGAAAAATTGTAGATCAGGGTATTCTGTTGTGAGCTGAGGTATACTTTTGTAGTTTTATCTTTTAATTTTTACTATCTATGAGATCTCTGATCTTACTTTGTATCTTCTTGCTCAGTTGATTAGACTCCGTTTTTGTAAATTTATTAAAAAGGGAAAAAAAGTTCTTCTTGTAAACTCCATAAGGAGGCTACTATTTGTCATAGATCTTTTTTTTGAAAACTTTAATTTAAGGTTAGTTAATACCATGTTTTAATTTATAGAAGTTAAACTGATTTTTTCTAGTAAATTATGGTGGAAGAGTTGACTCTTTAATCCACTTATCTTTGTTTTACTATTTTTAAATGTTAGATTTCTATTCAAGATAATATGACTTTCTGAAGTTTATTAATGGCTTCTTGCCTTTTGGATTCGGTTGTCTATAGAGGGATATGAGGCTACATCAATGGAGGCTTGACTTTGATCTATGGTCTTGCGATTTAAATTTGATTAATACCAATCATGACAGAAAATTAATTCTTATATCAACTTGCTATTCTTTTGTTTCTTGCAACTTTTAGGGTATTATTGTAAAAGATATTTATGAATATGTTCATGCTATATCTCTGTTTGGTTAATTTGCATTTACTCAATAGACGTAAGGTTAGGTTTTTTGTTTAGTTGCTAAATCTTGATAAAGGTCCAATCCTTTCCCATTTTCGATTCTCTGATTTTATTTGAAAGATTAATTGAGAATAATTCAAGTCCTCCAAATCTTAAATCATTGCTTAAACTAACAAAAGATTACTGTTCAGACAGCTCGAACATGAGATAAAATGCAAAATTATCAAGTGCTTGGAAGACTGAGGTACTTTAGAGTGATAATTTCTGATGGGCAAATGCCATTAAGAGGAGGGGTATTTCGTTTTAGCTTTTGTCCAAGAGGGGTAGTGTATAAAATTGCCCATTTTTATTACAGCATGTGGTTGGTTGGTGCTTGTCAGTTTGTACTTTGGGAAAACATGAACATCAAAGTGTTTGGTATCTTCAATTGATCAGGATTTCAATTTTTATCATTGTCTTTAATAATTTATTTGAAGGCCAGTGAATGCAAACAGAAACATAAAAGAGGAGGGATTCAAAGTTTATAATTATTGATATTACATTAATGATTATGGAATTATATTTTAAATAATTATTTACTAAATTCTTAAATAAAAAAACTAATTAATTTGATATGTTATATATATCATGCATATAGGTACACAAAAAATTCTACTATTTTATTTTTATTTTAATATGTATCAAACGCTAATAAAAATCAACGAACTAATTTTATAATTTAATTCGCTCTCTTAA
Organism: x Bolboschoenoplectus mariqueter; assembly: GCA_037678475.1. Taxonomy (NCBI): domain Eukaryota; kingdom Viridiplantae; phylum Streptophyta; class Magnoliopsida; order Poales; family Cyperaceae; genus x Bolboschoenoplectus; species x Bolboschoenoplectus mariqueter. The sequence continues at coordinate 1,516,007 of CM075263.1, read as the reverse complement.
TGACCATCAAAATAAAGTTAAAATTCAATATTTTTTTATATATATGTTATTAAGATGTATTAGAATATATCTAACAGTTTACATATATTGATTAAAGTATAAATATTAAAATAATTATCATGAATACCAATAATCATAAACATTAAATCTCTCCTCAACATAAAATATGCCTCAGATCAGAGCGATCTATACATTGTGATTTTAACAATTTTAAGATCAGCCGATGTTGTTGTCTGATGAGTTGGATGCTTGTGTAATTATTTTAGTCCTTGTAAACCAACAGGACAAACATGGTTAGTTTATACAAATATTCATACCTTCATAATTTTACATTTTAAGAATTTGAACCTTGAAAACCATGGCCAAACGAGTAGTGGCACATCCATCCCTGCATTGCCACCCAATCAAGCTTTTGAAAAATGCTACTATTTAACCTTGATATCAATCCGTTTAACAGTATTATGGAAAATCATCAAAAGACATCACTGTGGGATGTCTCAGGTGGCCGAAGAGAGAATATTAAATTTGTCTCTCTCAGTATGTGTTTCTGTAATTGAGGAAATTTTACGCATATCAGGCAAAAAAAAAAAAGTTTTCCTTGTATCTCTAAGCACATCTATAATCTATAATAATACAAATATATTATATAAATACTCAAAATAATTACTGTTGTGATACAGTACTTAACAATAATAACACATCGTGGCCATAACTTCTGTCCAAGTATTTTGGTGGACGTGTAATCACGTCTTTGGACTTTGGCTCTTTTTTTTTCTTTAACTGCTATCTTTTTCTTTTTCTTTTTTTGTTTGTGTTAGATGGATTGGGCACATACTATGCTGTCATTCCCCAATGGTTGTTTCACCTCAACTGAGGTGCACGTTTTATTTTGTTTTCTTATTATTTGGGCTTCCATGATGGCATGTGTCACGACAACGACAAGTAATAAACTCAAGGCGTCCTTTTGTTTTCAAGAGGTGACCTCACACAGTCCAAGCACTATCTCCTTGCATTGGATCTTTTTAATAATTATTATTTTGATAATTTTGACAATTAATTTTTAAATAATTTTTAAAAATAGAAAAAAATAATATATTTTTTTAACTTATAGATTGATTGTGATTCAAATTTTATGTAATTTAAAAATCATTTGATATTTCATGAAATATCGTTAAATATAAAATATTATAAATGTCTTGTAATTTTGATGATTTTTAATGGAGTATTAAATAATATTTAAATTATATGAAATTTGAAATACAATCGAACTATAAAAATATGTTTATAATTTTTTTTACTATTTTTAAGATTTTTTTCGAATTACTTGAAAATTCATTATCAAAATTATCAAAATAATAGTTTTCAATAGATTCCTATCCATACTTAAATAACCCAACTACAACAACTTTCTTTGATTAGAGCATTTATCCAACTGATGCAACCTTCTAGAAGCATTACATGCTATGAGAAAATGGCAGCACTATATGATGAGACCCTCCAAAAAAAAAAATTATCAAACAAAATACAACTAAGAATCGCAGCTAAATGCAATTATGCAGCTCAGTTATGAGTGTTTCCATGGAGTTGAATGTTTTAATCACTGTCAAGAGACACAAAAAATGTAGAAAAGGATCACAAATATGGAGTGTGAGATTTTTGAGTTGAAAGATACTATGCGGCTACTACATAATAATATATTGTGGCTCTCTAAGAAACTCATGTCAATGTTTGCCACTAGAATAGGAAAAAGAAAGAAATTATCAGTAATGAAAAATCAAAGCTATGCATATTTTGCTTCCAATAGCAATCTCTAATGCAATGTATTTAAAAGTAAACATGTATATATTACTCCAGTATATTCTTTTGATAAGAGCAAATTATGACCATCTTTATAATAGCCTATTACATTTTTGTCAATGCGAATAATAGCTTCTTTTTTGTTTGCCTATAAACAAAAGGAATTCAATGAATGAATTGTAATCACCTATTACATGCCAAAGATGACATAAGAAAAATTCCACCATATTTCATCAAATATACACCTGCGTTTAAGTTTTGGTGATATGAAGTATCTCCTTTCTACATAAATTTGTGCTGAATAATTAACTAACGATGCTATTTTGAATTCTAAAATTGCTAAGCATAGGTCTTATTACTAAGTACAGTCCACATGAGAGTGAGTATTCTTGAATTATAATTGAGTTGTATCTCCATCCAAATACTGATAAAACAACATCGCTCTCAAAATCAAGACAAGATGCGACGGAGCACGTCCTCTTTCTAGTGAATATGTAATGCGGAGAATTACGCATATCAGAAAATTGAGTTATTATTTATTTATGTATCTATCATTCTTTTTAAAGCTTATTTCCATTAAATCAAGTATACCGAAACAGTATCAACTGGCCATGCTTGCTCTTCATAATTCTTATCTAACATTTAACAAGGAGAGCAGAGCTTTTGAGATCAAGGAGACTTAACAGTCAGGTAAAGGACAGTCCATGCTTGGAAATTGGAAACTCAAAATATGTTTGGAGATTATATATAGTGCTGTTAGATTATTCATCAATTATTATATATAGGTGGCGCTGGTTTGATCTTAAAAGGGGCAAATCATGTCCCAAATTTAGAAAAACTAAGAAAAATGTTTATGCAAGAGAAACAATAAATGTAACTATTGAATGCATTTATGCAGTTGCAGCTGATTTGCAACTGGAAGCTTGTAGGTCAGATCTGAATTTATGTACAACTACGTCAACAATCAACTGGATCCAAATCAGATCTGATCTGAATTTATGCGAGGTTATATTAACAAAATCTGAACCCAAGGATAAGTCAGGCTGGAGGAACAAGGACTAGGTTTCGCTTCAGCTTCATGCCTATACCGGGCAGGTGCAATGTTGGGCCTCCGGTATTCCGAAAAGAGCAAGTAAATGAGAATGCTTGCTCATGCAAATCTGACATTACAGCCAATGAACTGTTTATAATAATGTTATAACAATCTATTAAATGATTTTAAAAAATAAAATAAAATGAATCAAGAGTTATATAAGAACAAAAAGCAGGTCATAATGGAGAACACTATTAAGACATCATAAAACAAAAAGAAGCTCTTTGTAGGGCAAAACTATTATCGGAAATAAAATAAAAAAAAAAAACATGTCATTGTGTCAGCTCAAGTTCAACAAGCTACTTAGCAACATAACCCAGTCATATGAAATTAGTTCAACAAATATAACAATATGACATATCATAATCACCAATGATTCGAATATTGATACCGGGGGTTGGGTGAGTTCTTGATCTGACCTTGCCCAGTTGCGAAACCTAACTGGATTAACGGATTTTGTTATCCGAGATTCAACCATCAGGTCAAATTGACACCTGATGTCTATTTTTCTTTTTCTTTTTCTTTTATACTTTGTTTTTGGTCAAAGATAAAGATGTTAGGTGATGGGAAAGATCAACCCGATAATTGGCTAGCCAGTTAGTATGTATCAGTATTTTCAACCAATTAGCAGGTCAGATCCTCTTTAATTTGCATGCCTATTCCACATTTTCCTGAAGCAATAATGGTGGGTACACAGTCAATATGAACTTTTCTTATTTATCTGACTAAAATGAAAATGACCCAACCCCCAACTTAACAAGATCCAACCAAATGCCACCAGGTACCAGTAAGCAATGAGTAAACTATAATTTGTAAATCATAGAGTACTCCTAGGATAGAAAAAAGGGCTCTCTAGTAGAAAGCAACACTTCCAAACAGTGAAATTTTTATATATAACAACCAAATTAATAGAACTAATGCCATTGCTCTCCTCCATCTTCCTATATAATATCAATTAAGGAATAAGGGCTATTGAAATAAATTAGAATACAAGGGATAAATGCAATCTCCACCATGATACAGAAGAACATATGAGATGTTTCTATACATGATGCAGTCACACCAGAAACATTGTACACATACAATGACAAAAATGTACCTATAAGTTAAGAGGGAGAAAAGAACATAAATCATAAAAAATCCAAAACTGACAAATATCAGTAAAAATGTTGCATTAAATTTGACTTCACTTCTCCCTCCTGCATTACCATTCAAAGAAAAAGCAAGATCCAAAGAAATACTTTTCAGTAAACTTAATATGATAAACAGTAAAATAACAATTCCCAGGTGCAAATAACTTAAATTTCAACTTCTGGTAGGATGCTTTCCTAATAAAGTCTTTAAGTAATCACATATTCAGTATCAATATATAGAAACTGAGCAAATGACATTTTGTGTGCAGTGTACAATGTATAAGATAAAAAGATACTATTCTTATAGAAGTCAAAGCATGACAATTAATAAGAGGTTATCCCTTTTAGAAGTCAAACTCTCAAAACAATGCCACATTTAATAGGACTAGTCATTTTTTCTCTCCTTCACTTGGTTAAAGAGCAGAAAATAATAATGAAAAGGTACAGTTACATCGCTTTTCAGAAAAAAAAAGGTTAGAACAAGTGAGGCATATGTGACATTTAATATGTTAGAATGACAAACTAGTGTAGCTAGAATGTGAAATATTATTTGTTTTGAAGTGATATGTTATCTTAAAAATGTTCTGCAAAGCCTGCATCATAAAAATATCTCCCAACCCCCAGCACATTAATTTAATTGATGCTATCCCTCCTACATGCCTGTGTACAAGGCTACTTCACCACCGGCAGTGACTTCAATGTGATCCAAATCTCACATCTTCATATATTCCCTCAAGAAAGAGGCAGGGTGGTACAAAATTTTAAATTTTAGTGAACTTAACAATTGCAAGGCAAAATACATGATGCTGTTGAATGGCAAGAAATGAGACAATTCCTTACATGTAAGTTAAAATGGCATTCAACTTATCTCAAGTCGAACAACATGAATTATCCCTTTGGACTATAAACACAGAGATGGATCACATGAAGAAAAGGCAACCTCTTTTTTATTGTACCAAGATGGCCTGTTTCTCAGCACAAAATATGTGGGACTGCACATGCTGTAAGTCTTAATCTGACGAGTATCTGCATATGATCTGTTCAATTAAACTAGACTTCAACTCCCATACATTTGCATATAATGAAAATGCATATCAACAGTTTCCATTTTTCTAACAAAACTAATGATATACAACAAAAGATCATGTTTAAAAAGAACTCAGTAACTTATATTTCTGCTTTCCTAATGCAAATCCACATATCTAGATAAATAAAGGAACCTGACTATAAGATTGTAAGCATGAAAATTATTTAGTAGCACACATCCTTCCTTCTAAAAGGTCACACTTGGAATTAAATAACCAAAATAAAAAGAACTAACCCAGTTTCTCCCTAGCTATGCTTAGAGAAACGGAAGAAGGAGCACTTTACCCAGACTTTCTATTTTCAGACAAAAAGTTTCTTAACATTAAAAAATTAATCATTCAAAACAACCCTTAGCCAAACAACTTGCAAACAAATACATCCATCCTAACTTTTTCCTTTTTTTTCGAAAATTATCTCGTAGAAGATATCCATTCTATTACATGAACAAATTTAATGACATTATGATAAAAAAGCCTGACCTATCACATAACTATCCTGGCTGCCATGTCAAGCTTCTCCTTCACCTGAAGTGGGTCTGCAGTCTGATCCCGTATCCGCTTAATCTTCGGGCTCAACAACCCTTTATGTGAAAACCCATATAATCTTAAGACCTGATTATCACCGAAATTAAATGCCCTCTCCATGCTATTGAGACACCTCTCTACCGGGTAATCCCCGTACGACCCGCAAGGCTTGCACCCCACAAAGTGGGTCACAAAGGGCCACCTCTCATCTCCCAATCCTGGGTGGTTCTTCTCCATCATCTCCTCATACTTGTCCACCAACCCGGACCAAAACCCATGAAGGTAATATGAATTCTCAACATAAACCTTATTCATCCATTTATCTTGTTGGGATATTAAAAGGTAGATTAGAGCTGATTGGTCATCAGCCTCAAATGCAGGTCGCCCTTTCAAGTTCGCTGTTAAAATCTTACCAGCTAAATCTCTGACAATCCCTTTCGGGCCCATGGGGGCCCACGTATCAAGGAGGTCAAGTGACCACTGGCAGTTTCTGAGGAGGAAGCTGCCTGTGTTTAAAGCAATCCATGAGTGCTGCTCGAATAACAGATCAGGGTAACCGTGAATAATTAGATTGTGATCTTTGTATTTTTGGAGGGGCAATTCAAATGCCATGTCAGTGAAGAGTGCATCACTGTCCATCCACCAGATCCACTCGATTTCAGGGTGGGACAGCATAAGCCGTCGGATTAATGGGAGCTTCGCCCAGTAACCCGCTAACTCCTTGTCGAGATGCGCCATGTTGTATACGATCTCAATCCCATGAAGCCGGCAGTAGTCAATCTTATTTTTTGTAGATTTCAAAAGGTAGTGGTCGCCAATGGCATTGTCACACGGGTTTGGGGGCGACCCGGTAACAAGAAGGATTCGCGCCTTACTAAATATCTGATTAGGGAAATTAGGGTTTTGATTCAACCAGACCTGGCGTTGTTGATCCCAGTCGGAGATCTTTGGCCCCAGCGAGTAATTGACAGCCTCAACAGCTTCGGTGTAAGTCCAATTGTGAGAAGTGGAGTTACCATAGTACATGAATTTGAGCGGGTCTTCAGGTTCGGGCTCGGAGTCGGTGCGGATCTCGCGCAGGATCCGATCGATATCCTCCACGACGCGTTGATCCTCGGATTCGGGTGTGGAACCTGTTAGATTGCCTACTCCGATCGTGCCACGTAGCACCAGAAGCGTAACGAATCCACAGAGAACTGTAATTTTGACATTGTTGAAGGTTTTCTGGATCTGGCGGCCGCGAGGAACGCGAGATCGAGATGTGGGAAGACCGGAACGGGCTGAGCCCGGCTTGAACCCGACACCTTCATGCCCCATTGGAGAAGAAAGGTACGGTAGGTGTCGGTGGTGGTAGGTGGAATGGACCTCTCTCTCCCTCTTTTGTGTTGTTCGCTTTCTCCTTCTACCTTCTTCTTCTTCTTCTGAGTGTTATTTATTAATTTTTCCTCTTTCCTTTCGGACCTTTCCCTTTGGGGATCTTTTGTTTGAAACTTTGAATTGAGACGTGGAATCAAGTTTGGCAGCAGTCTAGAGAGAGAGAAAGGGGAATTAAAGAGGGAGGAGGCACGACGAACGATGGTCTTTGAGACTTTGACACAGAGAGGGAGAGAGGAGCAATCAGACAAGATAGGCTCACGTGGTAGAATATGTGCTCCGCCGACTAGGAAAACACAAACCGTATGACGAGTCACTGACTCAGGTGGGTCCCATCGACATGAAGCGATACACATAGCCTGACAAAGAGTTACGTGGGTCCTGTATGTCAGTTATTTGGGCGTAGAACATTGCAACATACACTGCCACAGAGAGTTTGGAGTTTTCAGATTCGTGATCAGTTCCGACGAGTGCGAGTGCGAGTGCTCGACGAATTTAACAATTACCAACGAATCTGAACCGTTCCTTTTGTAATAGTTGCATAGATCTGAAGGATATGAACGGTTCAGATTTATAGAGGGGGTTGAGGTGCCTGAGATTCAGAACGTATAATAGATGAGATGAGAAAATTGATAAATTATTATACAAACCATTATGAGTTCTGACCGTCCGATCTGTTCACCGACTCGATGAGAAAGATCATATCTCACGGTTCCCTGCTTGATTCCACTACGATCCTCGTACATATGGAGATGTAGGGAATCAAAGTCTAGTGAAGTTATCTACACAATGACAAGGACAGATTTCAATAGGCGTAACTTCAAAAAAAAAAAAATAGGCGTAATTTGTGGAGAACTAAGTGACTGCTCTTTTATATACTGTGAATTTTAATTTAATAGGTTCAATAAAAGTACCGTTAAAAAGTGGTAGACGACTACGGTCTATGGGTCACACGTCAATGCGTATCCTACAACCCAAATGGTAGTACCTAGAAACACGGTCTATACTAATATTAGGTCTTTGAAATACAATATTCTATTCACTTAATGAAATAAGATATGATTTTAATACCGGGCGTTTACATTGCTAGTAGAATCCATAAGATCGGAATTCAACTATTCAACTATTATTATTTTTTTTTTCTGTAAATAACATAAAATAAACGAGCAATTCGTCCGGAATCACGTTACACGGATTGAAATTCATACATAAATTAATAATGTAGGGAATTACCGATTCCAAAAATTGTCATCAGTTCAGTTGACATGTCAGTATCATCAATAGGCATTGGCGGATAAAGGTAAGTTTCAGTTAGTGACCATTTTTTATTTTTAAAACTAATAATAATTATATATTTTTTTCAGAATTTAATAAATTAAGTATAAAAAATTAAATGTGTCCAAATTTAAATAATTAATATTAAAAGAAAAATTTTATTATTAAATTTGTATTTAAATTTATCGAATTTTTTGAATCCGTCACTGCTAATAAACGATCAGGCAGTCACTTAGAGACTTTTTTACCTATTTTTTTAAGATATATAAATTTGTCAGGTTTATGGGTCTTTGCGGAAGCTGCAAGCAATCTAGTAGAAAAATAATAAAAAAACTCAATTTTTTTTAATAATTAAGTTATTGCTTATAGAAAAAAGTACAAATCTCAAATACCCCCCTCCCCTTCCTATATTTCAAGATCAAAGAAGGGCTCCAAAAAATTACAAGTTTCGAACTTATTCGGTTGTCATAAAATTATATAAAATGATTTTAAATATGAGAATTTATAAATTAATTTTTAGAAATCTTTATTGGTTTTACTGTAAAAATTGTTGTTGGAATTTTCTTTTTTTAAATAATTCCAACAAGTTAGATTATTTGGTTTTACAGAAAAGTATATTTGGTACCAGTTATTAATTTGAACAACTTAGATTCATTTCATTTCAATGAATATTTCATTTAGTAATAGTATTGGTATATATAGTGCAAGCATCATCTATAATGTTTATTCCAACTTAGCAAAAAGGGTATCATATTGAGTTTTATAATTATTAGAAGGCTCGCAATATATTAAAGGAAGAAAAGTAAATAAAAGAAATAATGATATGTTGTAATGGGAAATTTAACAATTTTGATGTTTTGATAGGATAATTAACTATCTAAAAATGTTTTTTTTATGGATATGTCCAAGAAATTTCTTTTGATTAATGTCCTTTCAAAACATCATAATAACTTATTCCTCCATTCATAACAAATAATTTTTTTTTCCTTTTTGTCATTTAAGCTGGAGAATATTTACTTTAATTTAATATCAATCTTTGCCATTAACTAAAATGACTAATGTACCCATATCTGTAAATGGATTTGTCACTTGTTCTTCAAACTAAATGAAACGAACATAATGAAAGTTTGCGTTTCCTCTCATACCAAAGAATAGAGAAGCAGCCATTAGTTGGATACCTATTCTTTTTCTACTATAACTTTTTTATTTCACAACAACAACAACAATTCAAAAGAAAAGAGGAAAAACATAGATCAAATTTAAGCTTGTGATATTAAAACTCTTCTTATCAAAGCTATAGTAGTTATTCGGCTAGCGCTCTTAGAGCTCCTTAAGCCTTCGTTACTTTTTAATCCGTCTTAATCTCGCCGAATGTTGCTTTTTAAATCAGATTAAGTCTCTCTCCTTATAAGCCAAAATTGTATTTTTTTTCTTGACGATTTTATCCCTCCCCCAACTGCCTCCTTAAGACTTTCAATTAATTTATATTTTTTAGTCCTCTCTCTTTTAAAAGAATGCTTCTCTAGACATGAAAAAAAGAACTTGCTCCATGTTCTCCGGCGAATTGGCTAGCTCTCCGGTGACGAACTCTCTAATCCGATACCACGAGCAGATCTGCCCGGAAAATATCTTTCCATTGACATTTGTTTTGATAGATGTCTCTTTCACCCTTTTATCAACTTCTGTTGCTAGATTCAGTACAAAGCTGAATTTTTTTTCAAAATTCATTCTATCTTTGAAGTAATTTTTTCTTTTCCTCCAAAATATAAACTATGGTTGAACTACTTCCTTAATTTAGGACGAAATTATTATTTGTTTCTTACATTGTTCCTTTCGTATATGCTATCATGGAAAATACTAACAAATAATAAAGGTTCTCCGTAGATCTTAGAGATGCTTTGTACATTGAGTTTCATATGTCTTTTCTTTAATTTTGCTAAACACATACCAGCAAATCAGGTAAGAGTTATGAACCTTTTGTACCACAAGTTTTCAATTTCGACAGCTTCTGTTTTCTGACTTTGGTAATAGCCTACGTCACTGAAAAAAGTTAGTAATGCATTGATAAATTTCTTAATTTTGTAGCAATAGAAGTCTTTTATAGCATTTTACTGGTTCAAGGTTGTGCATTAGTCAGTGTTTGTATGGTTAATATGAGCTGATACTGGTATGAATGCATGAGCTATATTTGAGATCGCCTTATTTTTGTTAATGCAATACAAGAATTCTGTGACAGATTTTTCCATCACGGTGTTTTATGATTTAGTTCATTTTGCTTTCAAATTTTCATGACTGGTAAGTGGTGTAAGCTATGTTTATTTTTGCTTATTGTTGTTTACAACTTATATATTGTACTAAGTCATATACATTTTCGTAAAAAATTTCAAGTATATATTTGATAAATTTGAGTACGATATTAGTTTAGTGGACTGTATCTAATTAGATTAGCATCATCTGACTATATAATACATTTGACAACAACTATATGAAGGATAATTTGGTCTTTTATTCCTTCTACACATTTTTTATTCACATTCATTCTTCAATCATAATTCTTTTACATTGCTGAATATGAGCTCTTTAGTAGAGGTTAAGTTCTTAATCCTCAAATTTTTAATCCGAGATGCTTTCTTTGAAGGAGACTTAATTAAATCCTGTCTTCTTTGGGACCCATTTGGACACCAATTTCATTACAGAAATGTTTCACATATTCTATAATGCTCAATGTAAGGCACGTATTCAGAAATAATTGACTTATATTTTTTTTTGAGAAAAAAGTAATTGACTTATAGTTATATTAAAAAAAAGAAGGCCAATCGTGTCAACCATTTCTAATATGCTAGTAGTTGACTAGAATGGTTATTTCTCTAAATACAACCAGAGTTGACTCTTTTTTTCTAAATCAATTTTCAGAAAGCTTCTATGAAAAATCAGTTCAACAATTTTTTTTAAATAATGGCTCATATTAGTATTAATATTTATTTCTTTTTAAATATTTTTTAGGGACTTAAATTTACGTTTTTTGAATAATACAAATACTTCACAAATCATTGAAGTTCTCTTATTGAATTCGTCTACTCAATTCATGTAGGTGCTATATTATAATCGTTCACATCCAATGAAGTATTTCACATATAATAAGCAACAATTCTCCTTCTAAAACATCATCTAAAATCTCAAAACTGTTGGCTATAATTTCTGCTATAATATTTTGTATAATTTTTATCCAATTCATTGGATGAAGTGATTGCCCAGTGTTATCACTGTTACCATGGAAGCATAAACAGTTACTCACACACCCGAGTAAAAATTAAAATTATCTCGTTTCTTAATTGGCGTTTGCTACAACATCGCTTTTTGTTTGATGTTCTAAAGCCTCTGGATTTTTGCACATTTTGGGCTCATTTTAGGGGACTAGGTCTAGTAGGAAAGAAAAATGCACGTCCTGTCAATCACTAGTGAAATTAATTGCATTAAAATGACAAATTATTGTAGTGAAAATTGGAACCAGCTTTTCCTTTTAATTTTTGTCTCCTTGCTACAAACAAGAAACCAACAAAAATTGATGAATTAAAGTTTAATGAATTGGGCTGATTTTATGGCCAACACGGCCCGTAGTTAATGGATAAAGGCCTTTGATTTAAGTGGTCCCACTTGAAATCATATTTTGTCAAAAACATGATCTTAAAAAAGAGTTGAGACATGTACCTGAAATGTCTGCATTGGTTCCCTGCCAAATGTACACAAGAGCAACCTAATTATATTCTCTTCCATATATTATACCTTCTCAGTTCTCTTATGCAATTTTGAGTTTGATTTATAAAATTGGAGCCTAAAGACAGTGTCTTAAAATACGATCGCATGGATCGCATATGTTTATATAGTGTAAAATCACATATATGAAAGTATGCACTTGTATACTTAAGAATACTGTTAATACATCATAATTTTAAAAAATATATTATATTAAGCTTATAAAATTAATATATATCTGCATAATAAATAGTATATACATCCGTATATTACATATATACTATGTAATGACTTGCATATTAAAAATTACATTTTAAAACATTGCCTAAAGGGGCAATACACTAATGCCAAAAGCACGTTCTAATCTAATGTTAAGTAAAGTACAGCCTCAAACAGTGGTGTTAAAGAATAAAGATGGTGTAATTAATTTATGGAGCAAATTGATATACCAAAGAAACATATACGATCAAGATGGTATATATTGCTTCATTGGGAACATGTTGGTTGGTAAGCGTTGGGCCTTGTTTAGTTGGTTGTCTGGTTTTGCAAAATTTTGAAAATATTATTTATTTTGTGTACATCCCCATTCCTTCTCTATTAGCTACCTGTCTAAAATTAATTGTTGGTCTAACAAGACTTGATGCCTCCTCATGCATACTACATTTTTTTACACCATCACTACATGTGATGGACCAGATGGAGCATGTTAATCTAATTAAAAGATTATCAAACCGGCCATAGTGTCAACCATTCTTCAATAACATATTATCATGCTATATATAATCCACGTCCGAAATATAGAAGGAACAATCTATTCATTGTCAAATATCTAATTTTCATAATTGGATACAAAAAAACATCTAAAAATAAAACAGATATAATGAGAATGTAGCTGATTTTGCCTAAATTTACCTCTTAAAACTTAGAAGGAACAAGTTCCACTGTTCCGCGGGAACAATGCAACTCGTCTCCTGGTCTACCGAAATCCGAACCCGATGCGGAATCCCTGCCCTTAAATCAGGCCCCATCGCCCCACTGCGGCTCACCAATCAGCCCAACACTTTATCCTCTTTAGGCCTTATATTCAGATAAATTATCACTGGACTCGGTGTACCCCCAACTCGTAGACGAACTACGAGTGACGTCTGGGCCCCACCGGACAAATATGGAAAAAGGATGGATCGTCCCTGAAACCGGTTTACTAACGAAATTTTTATTCTCCCACTCTTCCCTTTCAAAAGCCTCCTCCGTCCCTCCCCCAAATTCGCCATTCTTGTCTCACTCAAAACTCTTCTCTCTCTCTCTCTCTCTCTCTCTCTCTCTCTCTCTCTCTCTCTCTCTCTCTCTCTCACTCTTTCTCTCTTCTCTCTCTGTGTACACATCATGCCAGACGACCTAGCGGATGAGCTCCAGAGCATCAGCTTCGGCTCCTCTGAACGCTCAGGCTCCTCCACCATCTCCACTGCATCCGCCTCCTGCTCCTCCTCCTCTGGCCCGCTCTCCAGGCCCCATTCTTACACCGTCGATCCACTCCTCGCGACGATCCGGCGTCTCAGATCCGACTCCTCCGCTAATTCCCTCTCCATTTCGGATCTGCGCTTCATCCAACGACTGGGATCGGGCGACATCGGCAGTGTCTACCTCGCTGAGCTGAAGTGCAGCGGCAAAGATGCTGGTGTGATGGCTGCAAAGGTAATGGATAAGAAGGAATTGGAGGGTAGGAACAAAGAAGGTAGAGCTAGAACAGAGAGGGAGATACTGGAGATGATCGACCATCCCTTCTTGCCGAGGCTATATGGTGTGGCTGAGAGTGAGAGATGGTTTTGTCTCTTGACTGAGTTCTGTCCCGGTGGAGATTTGCATGTGCTCAGGCAACGGCAGCATTGTCGCCGGTTCACCGAACCTGCCGTCAGGTAAGCTCTTTATTTAGTGTTAGTGATCATCCCTTTAATTTGAGTAAAATTAGATGTCTTTTGTGTAACTGTATTATTGATAGATAATAAAAGTAGCACTCACAATTGAAATGACCATTTAATTGAATTTAGTAAACCTATATTTCGCACTTTGCAGTGCACTAAAAGTAGGCAATATGATTACGGTAAAATAGCGCGAGAATAATTAGCATTGGTCTATAAGCGTCTTTTTCGCCTGGGATTAGGGATTGTGATTTTGATTTTGATTATGGTGATAGCTTGACAGGGAAGTGTGACGATATAGATTGGCCACAAGTTTATACATGAAACTTTTTTTTTTGATATAAGATTCCGTTAAATTCGGTATTTATTTTTTTCAAATGACTTTTACGACACTTAAATATACGTATCTCTCAATGTACTAAACTTGCGGTTCTATACATAAAACTTATTCCACAAAAGAAAAGAGACATTAATAAACTAGTAAACAAAATAAAGAAATTTCGACTGTTTCCATCTTTCTGAAGGTTAGAATTATGTGGTTTTCAAAAGTAATAACAAGACAACATAAAGTCATGAAGATGTTCTGTACTGTATATATCAATTTTTCTGTGGACGGATAGCTTTTTCCAGCTCCGCTTTTGTGTTCTTCTGTATCGAAAGGTATTGGGATCTGAGTGATGTCGCCTTAAAAAGGAAGAAAAATTGTCGATAAAGAAATAAAATTGAATAATTGAGGAGAAAAAAAGGATCATAATTAATGCGTGGGTTCTCACTAGATTGCCTTTCCAATTCAATGTTTATAGCTAGATGCTCTGTTTTATGGAAGGATATGCTCTTGCTTTTTTGGAGGATGGAATGTATGGTATTTCCACTAGGCCCTCTAAGCTAGTAACCCTTTCGTTGTTTTTTCTGTCAATTCCTCTGTGTCGTCTTGTGTAGGGAGACAGTTCTGTGAGAGCTTTTTCTTCTAACTCTTATTATAATAAGGAAGTAGTGACTCGCGATATACTTTTACCATAGAACTGGACCGCATTGGATCTAGAACTCTGTTTCACCCCGCGAGTTTTGGTCCCATCGCATCAATGGGACTCACAGCCGCTTGTTTGAAGAAGGATCAATGACGATCTTCTTTGAGGAAGGATCTATCATCTATCACTCTTCTCTCGCTCAGAAAAGGAAAAGCGAAACAGGAAAACATATCACTTCTTAATTATCTCAATTTAGTTAATAATGGAGTTCTCCATTCTTTAAATAATACTGTAAGGTTGTCTGTCAGGATACATGTAGTAGTTCATTTTTTGGCGTTTTATCTGATGCATGTTCCGAACTCTGCTTTGATAATATTTTAAAAATAGCTAGTTCGTTCATTCCGTAGCACTAAAATAAAATATAGTTCCTTTTTTCAGGTCTTCTGCAATTTTAATTAGTAGCATTTTTTATTGTAACGATGTTGGAACTCCGAAGTTTCCATTATGCCCTTCAAATGGAGAGTAGTGTATCAGTGTTACTTTACAGAACACAGATGAAAATAACATGCAACTTGTCATTCATAGGCATCTGATCGGTCATTTTCAACCTTTTGATTTAAAATCAGGAGGTTTGGATCATAGTACATGTTTTTTTTTGTCTTTCAATTATCCAGAGGTCGGTTGTAGTTGTAGATTACTAGACCAAATCAGACCAGCTCCACCTTCATAATTAGAAACTTCCAGTTTGATAGTGCACAAAAACATGTTCACCTCGTGTAGAATCTTTTGGTTTCCTCAGCTACCATCTTTTATCTAAAAGAGGACTTAATTAATTAAACTATATGTGTTTTTGGAACTAGGAAGTTTTAGATATGTGTAGGAACATAAGTTGGAACAACGTCGCGGGGACGGGAGTAAATATATATAGATTTTTTTATACATATTGTGACATCAGGAACAGTAATATCAAGAGTAAATATTTGAACAAAGACATTAATGTTGAAAAAATTAACCTCATGCTTCGCATTTTTTATGGTAGTAACCATCCCATTTCTGAGCAAAGATAAAAAAGCGAGGCATGGGGCTTACATTGGGGCATTCAAAATCAAAATCATGAAATCACGGGGATATATAACATTTGGGTCCACAAACTAAGCATTGATAATGTCCCCCCCTTACAATTTCTCAGTTCTCTTCCCACCTTTTAAGCTTGACCGGTCCCCATCTTAGCATCCCCAAAAGAGAGCAGCAGGGACTTTTCAATTAACACAAGTGTATAATTTCAATGATAACGGCAGTGTTTGCTCCATGCTAGCAACAAGTGGCGACACCAAGCTACCCAGTGCATGCCTTCCAACTACCAGCTATATCACTGAACTGCTGGGAATTGTTGAAGGGATCATGGGACCACCAGTCGGCCATTGTTGCTACATGTCATGGGTTATGTGTTGGTCTGTGATTTGTGGACTTAACTTGAAACCTAATAG
Source organism: x Bolboschoenoplectus mariqueter (assembly GCA_037678475.1). NCBI lineage: Eukaryota > Viridiplantae > Streptophyta > Magnoliopsida > Poales > Cyperaceae > x Bolboschoenoplectus > x Bolboschoenoplectus mariqueter. The sequence goes on along the minus strand of CM075263.1, from coordinate 1,499,601 downwards.
AACCACCCAACACCAATCTGTGCAATTTTGGTGTATGTATTTTCTGTGTTTATAGGTTATTGAACTTGTACCAAATTAACCCAAACATACTATATGTTAGAGTAATCCAAAAGTCTCGAAAGTGAAGTATTCAATATTAAATTGTTAATAGAAAATGCTGCCTTTTTTTGCAGTAAAATTGTTTCCTACTTTTCTTTTTTTAACAAATAAATGGTAAAATTATTGGATGCATAGCATAACATGCAGACAGGGCCAGCTAAGTTGAAGTCAAGTCAAACCACATAAACTTTAGTATGGAGGCTACTGAATTTGTCACCACGTGACAACGGGACATACATTATTACACTTTCATTTAACAAAAAGGTGTCGCTTAATGCTAATTTGCTCTATATTTTCATATTTATAATAATAAGGACGTTTCAAGCTGTCGATGTTCTATGGCATGCTCGTTATTATTACTAGCAAAATACATTTTCTTATTGTTTTGTTAACTAACCATAGTCTTGCTTTGGTCTACATTTCGTTACTTCGGTTTCTATTTTTCTTAGTTTTAGCTTTTTAGGTGAAGGATCGTCTAGTCTATTGGTTAAAATGTGGATTAAACATATATAAGCCTCGCGTGGAATCCCTATGATGCATATGACATGCCAACATTGCGCCACTTTTTAAGACACCCTGCACATTTCAATTTGACCATGCATGTCTCCCCCAACAATCAATTATATGCATCCCTTTACTATAATCTTACTTTATTCTCTTGATCTATCTCGATGGCATCAACTCATCTTGACCTCTTACTATTGTTATATATAATTTTGCAAACATCAATGCAATGGATACCCTTGTCTTAATTATTTCTATTAAAGAACAATTTTGTTGAATTAAATGGGAATCTTATTTATTAATTATGTCAACCATTTTTCCAGATTTTATGCGGCGGAGGTAGTTGTTGCTCTAGAGTACATCCACATGATGGGCATTGTGTACCGAGACCTGAAACCAGAAAACGTGTTGGTAAGATCTGACGGCCACATCATGCTAACAGACTTCGATCTCTCTCTGAAGTGTGACCCCACCGCCCCTACACCAGCCCATGTCATCTCGGATGCATCTTCATTACCTCTCACCTCGTCGGATTTCTCAGGTTCATCATCTTGCATCCTCCCAAGCTGCATTGTACCAAAAGTATCATGCTTTCAATACCCAAAACTAAAGCGTAAGAAAAGGCACTTCTCGATCCGTCGTGGTGGTGGAGGTGGATCTGCCAGTGCATCTCTAGACCTAGAAGTTGTGGCTGAGCCGGTCGATCTCCGATCAATGTCATTTGTTGGGACCCATGAGTATCTGGCACCAGAAATAGTATCAGGCGAGGGACATGGCAGTGCTGTCGACTGGTGGACTCTGGGCATATTTATATTTGAATTGTTGTATGGAGTAACACCGTTTAAAGGACATGACAATGAAATGACGCTGGCTAACATAGTGGCACGTGCGCTCGAGTTCCCTAAAGAACCTGTCGTGTCGGCTTCGGTGAAAGACCTAATCACTGGTCTCCTAATAAAGGACCCGACCAGACGGCTTGGATCCACTGTCGGAGCCACAGCAGTCAAGCGGCACCCGTTTTTCAACGGCGTCAACTGGGCCTTGCTACGATGCGAGAAGCCTCCACACATACCGCCACCTTTTCCCATCTCAGCCAGTAGCAGCAAGCGAGAAGCCGGAGATGTATCAGATGACAGCTGTCCTGGTACACCAGTTGAGTATTATTGAAATAAAGGCAAATAATTGTTTTTGACCGTGCATGTCAGAGAGAATGTTTAGGGGAGAGGGTTGAAGTGGATCCGTTTGAACCGGGTCAGGACTCAGACAGCAAGGCCTTGCTGTGCTTGCGCAGGTGGCAACCTCACGTGGATCACACGAGCGGGGACCACATGGAGCACGTGACGAGGACGTGGATCTGGGTATAGAATAGAAGTCTTAGAATTGGGTAAAAGGGGACATTATTAGCAAAACCAAGCTGTGGGTCAAAAGCACGGAGAAATTCTTGGGTGGACTTGATCCATTGATGAGTCTCAAGAGATGGAGACCATCTTATTAGTTATTAGTAATAATATTAATAGGGAAGATAAAAGGGTTTTAGACCAAGTCCAGGTAAGAGGTTCTCCGACAAAGGGATCCGATTTTGTTATAATATGCGAGGTTGAATTCGGTGGCATTAAAGTGGGGCTGAGTATATATTTTTATTCTATTGTTACTGGATGGATAGTTATTATAATTTATGATCATATATTTTTAATATATACACAAAGAGATCGGTGCATTTATTGCTTATGGGGCCTCGTTCGTCCAGCAACAGCATTCATACTTAATCTTTTTCATCCACAGACCGCGGGCAGCTTGTTTATTATCGTCAAAAAGAAACCTCAACCAATAGTAAACGGATAATGATTGATTAATGGTAATGTACAGAATTAACATTAAAGGTAATATATACTGGCTTGTTTACTATACCCAAAAGAAACTACAAAAAAAAAAAATTCGGTTTGGCTATGTATTGATAAGAAGAGATGCCGGATTAAAAGATTTAGGAAACAAAAATCCGGCTCAATTCAACCCTTTGAGGAACTTGCCAATACATTTTAATATCACGTCTCTATATATTCCTGTCCATTTTTCTAGTGACATATAAATATGCATCTAATTTATTACTAGCTGCCTTTTTCTCCTACTTGCACCCAAAACATGTGCATTTTTTAATCAAGTCGGGGTAACATGATAACATCTGTTTTATAGCTGTCATGCGAGTAGTAGTCCAGCCCAAAAAATTGTACTTGAACTAAGAACTTTTAATTAGGCCCAAAATCAGTTTTCATATCCTAGCAACAAGCATGGGCTCTGCATCTGTTATTTTCTTTGCATGAAATGACAATACTTGTACAACTAACATGGTTTTTAGAAGCAACAAGTGCAAAAGAATGGCAACGAGAAACTGAAGTGGTTTATATATAGTTTGATGAAATCCATGAACGAAGGGTAAACTTGTTTTACGAAAATGGCATTTGAGATTATCAAAAAGAATCATAGAAAAGGAAATGGCATTTGATATTATCACAAAGAAACATAGAAATAAAATGACATTTGACTTTATCAGATTGGTGCATCTGAAATTTGTTGCAGTGGGTATGTACTAAGCAAACGAAAACCATGGTTATTTCGGCATGCCATTGGAAAAGGGAGCATAAAATACTTAACAAAATGTATACCATGATATCAAAAACACATCTATTATACTAAAGAATCAGAGCAATTTTGAAAACCTCAAACAGAACTATGCCACTTAAATACTCCATAAAACTTAAACGTGACAATATGACATTGTCATTTTATTTGCTAAGTATTTCTAAACACAGAGAGAGATGAGAGAGAGTTGCTCATTAAGACAAAAACATTTTATCTTAGAATTAAAGCCGCTCCTATCTTACCACAACTAAAACTAAACACAATAGAGGGTGAAAAATGGAGAAAAGACGAGCAATCACCCTCAAAAGTACTAATTATGTAGGACAACTTAATTTCACATTTGTGCCTTAAATTCAAACCAAGAAGCCTCTTAGTTGATTAATCCTCAAAACTTTCTTCGGTTCGCACATGCGGCAATTTTCCACAATGGATGGTGCCACTGCCACAGAAGATGTCACGGCGAACCATTTTCCGCACAGTTTGGCCCCACAGGGGAGTTTGCGTGAAGCACAGCAGAGCTTGGAGACAAACCAGGAGAAAATCTTCTAGAAGGTGTAATTGGAAATCTCGGCGAAAGAGATGTAAACTCGAGAGCTTGGGTTCTGAGCTCAACTGGGTAGTCGGCTATGCACCCAATGCGTGGGCCAGCACCAGTGGACCACTTGCGGGACAACTGGGTACCCAGCTGGTAAGTGTTAGCCTTGCGCTTTGATTCGATCCTCTGCAGCACTGCCTCTTTTCGGACCGGGGTCTTTGGGCTCTTCAGCCCGCCCGATAAGGATCTCTGATAGCTTGGTTTTGGTGGTACTTCGAGTGGACGTAAGGAGTGGGTTTGGTCTCTGTCTGCATTGTTGTGACTGTGTCCAGGCTCCGATTCAGAACGGTCAATTTCAGTTTGATCTGTGATTTTGATGCTTTCAGCGGTTTGGACAGATTTAGGTTCGAGCTTTGGTTCAGTTTCTGTTTCAGTTTCAGTTCTCTCTTGGGATTGTTGTTTAGTGGCTGAGTCTGTTTCAACCTTTTTGGGGTCATCGTAGTAGTCTTCATTGGAGGAAGCACGCAGCTGGAAGAAAAGCAAAAAAAAGAAAAACTTGTTGAAATGTTTAAACAATATACAGTATATAACATTGCAACTCACGAAAATGTCATTTGTAGTCCTGCAAAAAGGTGAAAATTTAATCCATGCCTTCTGTAGCCTGAAAATTTTCACCATATACCTAACCAATTTATTAAGGGGTTTGCTATGGTGTTTCCCTTTTTAACAAGTATGGAAACAAATTAGAATTAAATGTAACATTGACTATTTTGCTTTTTGTCAATCAATGTTTCAGATTTTACATAGGAAAAATCAAACAGCTATTATGGCGAAGAACATCATAAAGAAATTTACATGGGAAACACCATAGCAAAACCCAATTTACTAGAACTATGAACAAACAGCCCAAACAACCCTGCTTTTTTCTTCATTGTTTCGCTCTTCATAAAAGATGGAGCAACAAGGGTACTTTTGGCATGAAGAAATCAGGGAGAGTATTATAAATCATCCAATAATGAAGATTTAATATGCCCTTTGTTATAGTAGGCATATAATAATATAGTACCTCGATACTGTTGACATCAACCCCTTCCTCTTGAAGGAAATTCAGAAAGTTCTCCAAATTCTCCTCCCCAGGTTTGTAGTGCCCACTATAGGCCCAGACAGACTGTCAGTAATGATTGGAATAAAGATAAGTACACTATAAATCAATAATTGTAGCACATGATGTGTATATGAAAATAGAGGAAGGATCAAATGCCCATGTCATTGGAGCTATATCAATGACTACGAAATTAAACTTCAAATGACTATTTGTTACACACTCAAATAATAAAACTAATTAATTGAATATTTTGTATATCGCATGCTATATAGGTACACACAAATTACACCATTTCAACTGTATTTTGATATGCATCAAGTATTAACAAAAATCAACGAACCAAATTTTGTGATTTAATTCACTCTCTTGATGATCATGGAAACAAAGTTAAAATTCAATAATTTTTTATATCCATGCTATTGAGATGTATTAAAATATATCTAATGGTTTATATATATGAGATGTATTAGAATATATCTAATTGTTTACATATATTAATTACAGCATAAATAATAAAATAGGTACCATGGACACCAAACCATGGACATTGGATCCCTCCTCATGAAAATAAACATCAATATGTCTCTAAGCAAGCAATGTGGAAAATAATTGTCTAAAATAAGATACGACAACTACAATCACTACATACAAGTCAAGAAAGAAACAAAAAGGTATATTATTCAATAAAAAGGCAAACATATTACACGTTGCGGTAATTTCATTTTATTCTTAGTACTATAACTGGATTTGAGCCTGCATCTTCTTCTCTTTTTTTTTTAATTTTTTTTCCAAAGTTTTATTTGTTAATCCTTATAGCCAATACAAAACATATCCAAGTTTGTACAGATACCTTAAGGACTCCATCTTCAGCGGTAAGCCTCCCAGCAGCTTTGGTGGCACCTCCAGCTAGAAAGCTTGAATGGTGAAATAAACCTTTCTTTTTCTACAAAGGTACAATAGTAAAGAAGAAACGGGCAAAAAAAAAACAATGAAAGAAAGAAAAAAACTTAATGGAAAGGCAAGTTTGGTTAAGAACAGTCTTATGACCTATCAGAGGACAAAATCATAACTCATGGTGACCAATAAAGAGTAAAACCCCATTTGGGTTGGCCGGAAATGCATCGAGTAGTGTCTATTTAAATATAAAAGAAAGTACAATTAAAAAAAATAAAAAAGAGAATTAGATACCAGGCTATAAAAAGAAAGTACAATTAAAAAAAATTAAAAAAGAGAATTACATACCAGGCCGGCGTAGAGACGTTTGTCAGTGCTAAGAACAAAGATCCACTTGCCACCTTCAGCTCCACTGTTGCGCGTATCAAGGTAATCACCAGATTGTTTGTGTATTATCTTACCACAGGTTACCAAATACTCATAGTGCTCCCTCTCTTGCTATAAAATACAATTGTAAACATTCAAAAATTATTTAACCGCATTAAATATAAAACAATAAACAACTGAATTCGATGATTGCATATCCTGGGAAAAATATTATACCCATCAAGAGTAAACAGATACTTGGACCCCTAATAGTAATCATGATATCATATATATATGACGTGATAATTTATAACTTCCTAAATTCCAATTTGATATATTTGATATTTCCTGTTATGAATAAAATCAAATTCTTTCCTCATTTATTTTTTTAACTACTCCCCTGGTAAAAATACATACAACAAAGAAACTCAAAATGTTGAATAATTCTCGCTATAATGGTACTCTAGAATAAAACAGATTATCTACGGAAAAGGAATACTCACAGGACCGAGGTACTTGATGCATTGAATTCTGAGCCTGGACCTGGGGCACTTTTCCAGATCAACATCCCTCCCATCTCCGCAATCAAGCCTGAAAATGTTAGATCATTTGAAGTTCAAAGAAAGATTTTGTAAGAAAGAACACTAATATAGTTTTGTTACTGTCCTGATCGTGTGATTATAGCACGATCCATAAGGCTTTCAAGGCATGGATAATTGGGCAGGATGAAGTTGGGTAGTTCAAGTACATGAGCTGCTTTACTGTCAAAATAAGATCACTGAAAATGCTAGAAAAGTTTGTCACTTTGATTTCTGTTACATTGAGATTCATGTTGTGAAACCCCCCACCAAAAACAACAAATACACACAAAAAATGTCCGACAGCATGCGGGGCACGAGTTTTACAGCACTGTCGAGGATGACATTACAGTTAACCGTGTACCAGTAAAGTACAGTACCACAAAACCAGAAGATAGTACTAACCAGTAAAAGAAAGGCTGGCCAGCTTGGCTTTGAGTCCACGCGACATAGTAAATGTGTAGGTTGTGCCCGTACCGGTGCCGTGGATCAATCTGTCAAACAAAAATCAAGCCTTCTCTTTGTTTTTCAATTTTCTTTTTAAGTTGTTTCTAAAAAGTAAAATAACCCGAAAGTGTGGAGCTGTTGAAAAGTCTTTTTCTTTAGTGGGTGACATGTCTATGAAAATCAAAATCAAATCTTATCCTTGAAGAAATTAAGAAATATAAATGAAACTAAAATAGTCAAGAGAAATGTTTGGGAGATACCATTGTTGATATAGTCGTCGATACTGATTTTATTATTCATGTAAAATGAGTTAATATTCATATTACCGACTTTATTATACAACTTATCTGATATAGTATTTTTTTTTATTCAACTCAAATACCACTAATCTGAAATAATAACTCAAGTTGAATAACAAAAGTACTAGGTACTATATAAATACGTTGCATAATAAAATCGTTAATGTGAATAATAAAGTTCATATCGATGACGGTATCAATAACGATATCTCTATATCAGCTCCCAATAGTCAATAGGACATGAAAATAGGAATCAAAATGAAACACTTAGACTTACTGCTTCGATCCAGTGTTGAAAAGCGAGAGTTAGAGCCTCGGAATCATGGGCTAAACCAAATCCTACCTGCAAAAGAAGAAACATGAAAGAAAAATTCATCAAGAAAAAAAAATTGAAAATTATTTATTCAACTATCAATTTGCATCCCAAATAAAGCATCACCTTAGAAGCATTCAGGCTGACACGACTCCACCTAGATGAAACCGATTCTGACTTTGGATTAATGAAGAAAGACACCGTGCTGTGATTCAGCCTAGCGAAATCAAACAATTGCCACCTTCCATCCACAAAAACAGAAAAAATATCCCAATTAAATTAAATTAATTACCATAAAGCAAAAGTAAGTAAGAGCAATTACACGCTTTAGCAAAAGACAAAGCATCATCCCCCATTTAGAAAGGATTTCTCCTTCGTGGCAAACCCCTTATCCACTAACACACTAATTAACAAGAAGAGTATAATTAAGTAATTAAAAGGAATAAGGGGATCACATAGCTTTCTGAAATCCATTATTTATCTGATTCAAGCACTAAACAAAAATAAAAGAATGTAAAAACAATGTCAGAAACCAAAACTATATATGGTGTCTCAATCCTATTCCTATCCTATCTTATCTATACTGAGACGAACCAGAGTTCTTCAGCGACGACAGCTGAGTCCGCTAACTTGCGCCGTGTACGATAGCTCCTATAAACCTTTTGAAGCTTAGTCGCGGCGTTGAACGAACCCTCAGTAGCAATAGGCGACCGGTCGCCTTCTCGAAGCTTCGCTTCGAAGTCGCCACTGATCGCGTGAGCTGGAAGCACAGTCTCCACCTCCATTGATGACTATGAGAACGAGAGAGAGAGAGAGAGAGATGAAAGGCGCTTGGATTTGTGATTCTCAGTTGGAAGATTTCTATGACTGCAATTAATTATTCCTCACTGCACTGGCACTGAATTGAATGTCGGAGCAGAGCAGGTGACAGTATTTCATTATTTATAATTTCGCACTGGACTGGTAACAAGGGTGTAAGTATAAATAAATGTACAATTAGGACCTACTGCGGAGAAGAAGATAAGTCGCAAGTCCTCTATTTCTACATCTGTATAACATATATGTCTCGAATCACTGATGTAAGGGTCCTACAAGACAAGAGCGAAAGCAAGTATGAGGTTCATTCATCAGAGACTTGTGACAGGATTTGTTGTAGAATTACGACCATATAGATTAGATCGGCAGCGTAAATGGAGCAGGAAGTGACGTACGACTAGAAATTAGAGACTCGGAGAGAATGCGAGATTATTATAATGTTCGTAGTCAAAGAAGAGCGGGCCCCATGCACCCGTTTGTTTTATTGCCCCCTGTTTTGTTTTGCCACTCAACATTTCTCCATCAAACAAGTCTGATTTTCTGAAGGGAAGGGATCCTTACCATTGACTAATAATTGATTTTTAAATAATTTTAGAACTATTTTTAAAAATAAAAAAAATGGTAAATATATTTTTTTAAGTTATAGATCGATTGTATTTTGAATTTCATATAATTTAGGAGTCATTTGGTATTTCATTAAAGACCATTAAATATAAATCGTTATAAATGTCATATAATTTTAATGATTTTTTTATGGAATATCAAATAATATTTAAATTATATGAAATTTGAAACACAATCAATCTATAAGTTAAAAAATATATTTCTACATTTTTTTATATTTAAAAAAAATTATTATTAAATTATCAAAATAATAATCGTAGAGGATGCTCATCTGTTTTGAATCTCCGATACATTTTTTTTCCTTTTTATGTTTGTTTCATTGTTTGTACTTTGTATATATGGCATTGGAGAATTGATGTGACATTGTGACTTGTTGTATAAGGATCAAATTGTCTTCCATTGTAGATAACTGGATCTCTTCGTTAACACCGACAAAGAAATTGTACCGTTTCTTTTTATTTAGTTATGACATATATTTAAATTTTAAAATACATATAATTAATATATTTAATAGCTAGCTTTAGACTTAAGATGTGATAATTTGAATTATCAAATGATATATCAATGACTCAAATTTTGATAGATAAGTTAATGAGGAGTGGAAATTAATTTTCATTTCTTTTAAAAAAAATACTAACACATAGTAATATTTATGATAATTTCTTTTTTTTTCTTTACACAAACTCAAAGAAGAAAGCAAAAATTAAAATCATTTACTATAGCCCTCATACTTTAGAAAAAAATAATAGACTGAAATTGAAAATATAATTTACTTCATTGACCTCTATTAATTTTCATTGATAATACTATTTTATCTTTTTTGGGGGGGCAATGGAGAGAAACATGAATTAGTATAGTGGAGAATGTTCCTTATGTGTGGGGATAAGATAATTATATAAGCTTTTCTAGATAAATCATTAATAGCCATACAAAATATATTATTTCCGACCATAGATTACTGAATGCAATTTGTCTTTTCATGAAATCCAAAGAAATGCATCCACAGAGTATTGACTACAGAAACTTCCAATGGAATTATATGAAGTCAATGAATGGATGGATTTCTTTTAATTTGAATAAAACAAAAGATAATGTTATTTATATGTAACTTTTTTTTACTGACAATTTATGATAATGTTATTTATTTTCAGATTTAAAATCTGGATACCATGTAACAAAATAATTAATGTTGGTTTCTATGGGTTCAATTTTATCTATAACATATCACTAAGTTGGATAAAGTAAATAAATAATATATTTTAGAGAAATTATTCTTACAGCTTAAATTTTGTATTTCTTATTTGCATCAAATATTAAGTATAAATATTTTTTAAAATATATATTTCAAAATTTAAATTTTGCACTCATTAATTTTACATACTTAAGATGCAAAAAAGAATGTAATTATCACTCATCTCTAAAAAATATAAATAAACATAAAACTTCAATCTAACAAATCGGAATGGTAGTGTTGATTGAATCAACTCTGAATTTAATAAAGATGCATTAGAAAATGTACATTAAAATAATTTTGGACGTATTTATTAATCCTAACTATTAATGATCAACGTTGCTTTAAAATGAGTTTATGTGCCTTTCAAGAAAGTGGGGAAAAAATATAATATAATATAATATGACGCATGTGAATCAGTCAAATTAAGTAGGTTTGGTTTGAAAGTCTCCAAGAGGATTTTTAAAACTTGAAAAAAAAATTAAAGTATCATAAATGACCGACAATTTGGTGCTATTTATTTATATCCAAAATTCTTACGGCTGATTGATTCTATTAATTAAATGTCAATGCATGTGGATTTGTTAATTAGTACAATTTCAGTACCAATAATTTGACTTGGAGAATCTTTTATATATGTTCTATAAAAGCAAATTAAGGTAATGACAAATTTAGGAGAGATGTTGACTAACAACAATTTTGTAGGTTAGAAGAGAAATTTGAAACGGCTCTTGAAATTGTTCTGAACGTGTTTTTTAAGTCCCAAATGATTTCTTTTTTTAATACCAAATGATTTTTTTTACTAAATTTGTTCTTGGATTTTTGTGTAAAATATATTCATTGAAAAAGAGTTGAATTTGAAAAATGATTATTTTGTATTCAATAAATTGTGGACCCAAGACAGCTTTTTTCAGGACAATAAATAATATAATCAATAAGGATGGTTTAATTAACTCTATTTTTCATGCCTCTATTTTTTAATTTTTTTATAATAAAAAATTTAAAACTCAAATAATAAAATAAAATAATTAGATATAATTTATATTAATTTTTTTATTATAGTTCTGTTTTGATCAGTAAAAAGAATAAAAATACGGTTACTAAGAGGATAATTTGGTCACTTTCAATTTAATAAAAGACTTTTAATGTGTTAAATGAAGAAAAGGGGCTAAAAGAAATATCATTGTGTTTTAATTGGAAAATTGACCATTTTGATATTTTGATAGAAAAATTGATTATTTTAAAAATTTTGATGGATACGTGTCCAATTAGCCCAATAAAATAATAAAACGGATTATGCACACGAATGAATTCTTTGTTAAATTAATACTAGTTTTCTTAAAAATTGACGGTGCGAGTTTGACTCGTGGCACTCCTTTAGAGGTGGGTCGTTATTATTTTATTATTATTTTTAATTTAATTTGATCAGATTCGATTTAATTCGCGTAAAATTTTTTTGATCCGTTTGATCCGTATCCAATTTATTCGGATCACGGTTGGTCCGAATAAATTGATTAAGCATTTCATAATTATTTTTTATATTTTCATATAATTTAATTTAAATTAGATACAGCTAATCTTAATTAATATATAATTAATTTTAATTAGTATATAAATAAATCTTAATTAATGTAAAATTTTAAAATTAAATCTAAAAAACATAATTATTCTGGTCGATCCGAACCGATCCCAACGGATCAAAAATTTTGAACCCATACCCGATTTATTTTCTCTCGGATCATTTCTGTTCAGGTCGAATCAACCTATTGAGTTGGGTTTCGGGTTTAAACTTTAATCATGCTCGATCAGAAATAAAATATTAATCATGCTCAAAAATAAAATATTAATCATGCTCGAGCTTTCGGGATTAATTCCCTTCCAATCAGAAGATATTTCAAGTTCACATGCATATATATATATATATATATATATATATATATACATACATATATATACATACATATACATACAGGTATATATACATACATATACATACAGGTATATATACATACATATATGTATGTATATATACATACATATATGTATGTATATATACATACATATATATATATGTATATACATACATATACATACATACATATACATACATATACATACATACATATATATACATACATATACATACATACATACATATATATACATACATATACATACATACATATATATATACATATATATACATACATATATATATATACATACATATATATATATATATATATATATATATATCAACGACATAATTAATAGTACTCAAAATTTATTTACAATGAAGTTCACATCTATATATTAGCATCATACAATTGGCTAGAAATGATTGTGCTTAATTACATTTCTGCCATGCTAGTAGGTGCACACATCATCATCATCATCATCATCATCATCAGTACTACCTATATATTAGCATAGAAAGTTATACCAATTAATTTTCTAAAAGGAGGTGTGAATTTGACCTAACAATTGTTGTGAACATATACCTAAGTGATGTTTAAAAAAGGTACTTATTTTTGGAGTTGGTTTTTAACAAGATTAAGAGTAAAGATGGATGAACGTAATTAATAGTGATGGATGAATTTTAGAATGCAAATGATATATCAAAATACGGATAATGTTACAAGTAAACCAAAACAATTCACAAACTTCGTGAATGATACAAGTATAAATCCCATATCAATTGTAAAATTTTCATATAATTGTCAAATTATTTGTAAAAGCAAAAATTATTTTTTCAACTCCAAATTTTATACCCCAAAAATATTTATACTTAATACAACTTTTATTTTATGTTTGTTATTGAAAGTGTTTATCTATAGTTTATAAAGTATTTATTTTTTTTTATTTTCTGAATGATCATATAAAAATTAAAATTAAAAATTATGTTGAATAGTTTAAAATACATATTTTAAAATTCTGAATCCTATCAATATAAGTGTATAAAACACTTTTACTATTAAGCATAAATATTTTTGAAAAAAATATATGAATATATTTAGGATGTAAATAGGAAAAACAGATAATAGAAACAATTATCACTGTTCTTTATAAAATTATTTATTTAATTTTTCTAATTATTTGGAACTTACAGTACATAATTCATCCATTGAGTTGCCGCAATATATAGTGAATAAAAAACATGATGTACCATGACGTTCCGTGTAAAAATACGACATATCTCGGTCATTTGACGTGTCAAAAATGATAGAGTGAATACATGTCACGTCTATGACACGGCATATATAAGATACGTCACGTTTAGACACGCCATGTTATATCGTGATGTATCAATACGTGATGTGACGTGATTCACACAACAAGTCACTTTTTTTTTTGAATTTTATCTTTTCATTGAAAAAATATTAAAAAATATTTAAATTTTTGAAAATGATAGAAAATTTTTATGGTAAAAAATATTTTCATATTTATATTAAAACCTAAAAAATATTTGAAATAATGAATATATGATTTCAAGTGATTATCATAACATTACGTGTCATGTACCGTACCTAAATAATTTCACGTGACGTGTCATGACATGTCAATTTTAATTGAGAGCAGATATGTTACGTAATACGTAAAACACGTTACATAATAGACACACGTATTACGATTTCATTAATCATAATGTATTAATTATTACGTATTATTTTTTAAACTCGAGCAATATATATATCAAGTAAATTAAGGAGTTGCAAACAATCTCTCTTCCAAATATGTATATAAAATATGATATTTCACGTCAATCAATCAATCAATTATATATAATAATTTTAGGGATTTTGACAGGTCTTCTATCGACCATTCTTGCATTCTAATCCATCACTAACACCCCCCCCCCCCCCCCTCCCTTTCTAAAAATGCGCTTTGGTTGCTTTTGATGATTTGGACTGGCACTTGGTATATAACCCGCATTATAATTATATTGTTTTTGTGGTATATGACAATATGCATGACAAAAGCAAAGCTGAAAACAGACATATGTTTGTCGATTTGTCGTTCCCCCCTTATTTTATCTTCTTTTAATCTTTTCTAATCTAACAATAAGGAAATAATTATGGCATGTTAAATTCATAAATTTAATTATATAGCCGACAATCATGGTTTACTTTGAATTAATGAAATCGTTTGGGGCCTAAACCAAGGAAACAAATGATAAAATACAGTTAGCCTTTGTTGAAGTCTATTTTGGACAAATTAACCTACCTACCTACATGAATCCAATTCGAAAAAGACGAATCGAAGTCTATTGAGGAAAATGCTGAGTGTGTGTCCGTGTTGTTCTTTTTTTTTTTTTTTAATTTAAAATCATGTAGAAGATTTTTAGTTTGAAAAAAAAATGCTCTCGGAATATGGTTATTCTGAAGTAAATTTAATTGGCTATTTCTGATTTGAATCAAAATTTATATTATAAATGAAGATATCAGACTGATATTAACGGTTATAATTTATTAACCACTAAAATTGCTCAATTAAATTTACTTGCTAACTAATAAAATTTTACTTAGTTACAAACAGCTTCTTGATTCCATAACAAAGAATTACCAATAGTTATAATAAAATATGATTATAGTTCACACATCACATGATAAAAAATTTACAATGATTCATATTTAATGAATTTAGAAAACATCGTTAAGGTGATTGTCAAGGGCCCCACTCTTTTTTAATAGATTTTATAGAAATATATCACGCCAAGTTATATGTCTGAATGTGAATAATATTTTCTTTTTTCTTTCTGTGCAGTAGGTGAAACTCCTTTTTCATATCATAAAAAACCAAAAAAGCAAAAAAAAAAAATTGAAAATTAAATATGTTTTCAAAAGAAAAATAAGGAGCGACATTTTAGCATAAAGTATTTTATATCATCTAATTAATATCAACTATCAACTATCAAATAAATATATTTTGCACCTTCTGATAGTAATTAAATTGTAAAAAAAAATATACACAAACTAACCGCATGACTGACCACAAATGATATCCATATAATGACGGAGCTTGAATTAAATTAAGGTATGAAATATGATCTTCCTCATAATTAAACCATAGTACACCGAATTTGAGGAGGTCGGAATGATAAGTTTAGAGCATATTCATAATACAATGTTTTAAAATTGTAAAAAAAATATAAGTAGTTTTCAAAATTTTGAAAATTGAAAATGATTCACATGAAGTGGCTGCATTCTCTCTCACAAAGTCGCAAGTATGTATCAGTAAAACTACTAGAAGGAACTTCACAATTAATACGAGCGGAGTCAAGATTCAAGGTGCACGGAGCTTGACCATGTATCGCTTTATTTTGTTCTGTGCTATAGTTATTATGATAGGGATTTTATGATATGTAATTTGAACTATTTAATTTGAATTGAATGCACTTGAAATAATATGATGTGAACTATTCGCGTTGACATCGACATCGTGTCATAATTTTATTAAAAGAAAAGTTCTGCAGCAAATGTGAATTGAGGAAGTGTACGTAAAATCTTTTTGTTGATAGCAGACAAGGCCATCTGAATCTACATTAAAATAAGAATCAGTGTTATTTTGACCAACTCTGAATAAGTAGTGTAAAAATGATTTAAGTGTTTTAATATATTTTAGTGTATTAAACGGAGGTGATTAGATGTGAAGTTAAAATATATATAAAAATAAAGTAAAAATTAAATCATCAAATCTCATAATTTTAAATACTTTTTACTTTTATTATTTCATCTACTTACTTTGTTATTATCAAATATTAATATTTTACAGTGATTTAACATTTACTCCGTTTTAATTTTACTTCATTTACCAAACGGAAAATTCAGCTGTATGTTAGTGTTATGTTTTCTCCCCAAAGCATAGCAAGTCAGTCATACCCTATGTATGTATTACATAAATGCATGTTATTGTTATCATTACATCTGAGGCAAACTACAGGTTCATCTCAAATAGTGACAGTATCAGTATCGCCTCTCTATAAAGAAAAACACGTCGAAATTCTATGAGAAAATGGGGGTCTGTTCGCCATCTAAGAAGAAGTCTTCATTTAGGAGGGTTTTCATTTTATTTTGAATATTTATGTATCTACTTGCTCGTATCTTTTTGTTGCAATGAAATATGTCTACAGTCTACGGCCTAAAATTATTTACGAGACTTCATTAATATTGGATCCAGTGTACAGTTCCCAGATTGGGCTAGAAAAATCAGTTTGGGCTGAAAATAGTTTTTTTTTCTGGGACTATTTTGGAAAATTAGGTCTTAATTTGTTGCCTTGTCAACAATTAATACCCAGAATGACAGGATCCTAGTTTACTGACATAAATCTTTTCTTTTTTACAAATTTACAACTATTTGTAGGAATAGAGATGAATATGATCAAACCATCAAAGTTGTTTAAAACCATTTTTAGAATTCAATGTACATGTTTTAAATTCCGATTGATACTACTATATATCCTGTTATGTATTATATTTTTCAACAAACGAGCATATCGAAAGGTTAATTATATGCAAACACTATGTTGCAGATATATATCATTAGACAAATATTTCTGGATGCCAAAACTGGGTTTAGATTGGTTTCTGTAGGAAATATTGAACGAATTTATAAAACACATGGGATGAGTCGAGTAATTGAGAAATTAAATTCAAGGTCGGAGATCAATTCTGACATCTTCAAGAGAGGTGATACAGAAATACAGAATCCCAATGCCAGCATTAAATGCAGGTAACTATAGTCAGCTCTTCATGTATTACATAATTCGTATATAATCATAAACCAGCTGGTACCATTTTTTATTTATTTTATATCTGAATTTCCTTGGTTTATTAATTTAAGTACAATGTAATTAATGTGTTGCAAGTCAATTGACTACAGGATAAAAAGCAGCGAACATAAGATCATGAATGTATTTCTCAGCTGGAAAATAGATCACTGGTTTTTCAAGGTTGTAGACTTTTTTTTAATATGGATGCATTTACATAATAATTTCTTTCTTATATTTTGTACAACAATTAGTTTCTTGATTAATTGTCCAGTAACTTCATACCTCCAACAAAACAATGCATCCGTACAGTATATACCATGACACGAACATTGTACTTGTATGTAGGTTTCAAGCAAAAGTGTACTATATATAAATGCATTTTCTTAATTTTTTAAGGAGGTTGTGAAACCAAAAAAGGAAACATTTAATGATGTCGACCGACATATAATTAAGAAACAGTATCCTAAGCTGGGCTTGGAAAACTATGCAATTAATATATGTATATTCCTAAATATTCCTATTGCCGGGTCATATTGCTATTTTTTCTCAGTTGTTTCAGATTTGCCCTCCTAATTCACTATAATTTAATTTATGTTTGAAGATTCTTACTTTTTTGGGAGGAGATTGTAGAGTATAATGTATATATAGATCCTTTTAGATAGTGAATACATGGGTCTGTATCCATTACCATAGATTTTATGGCACATCGGCTGCCATAAAAATTTTAAATCGTCTGATTTGATTTATACAGTTCAGATTTGACTTATAAAAGTTTTTTTATTCATATTTTAGTGAGTTCTGTATATCATTCACCAAAAAAAAACTATGACACAAATGTGTCATAGAACAAATATGACAGTGAATGTAAATTCATAAATATATATCAATGCATATTTTGTATTTTGCTTACCAGAAGATGCTCCTAATTTAAAAAAAAAAAACACATAAAAGAGACAAAAAAAAACACACCATATTCTGTGTACCTGAGTTTGTGTAGTAGGTTATTAGCTCAATTTTTCTTCTCTCTTTTTTAATTTGCTTCTTAACATTAGCTCTTGCTGATGTCTACAGGGTTTCACATGCTTGTTACTTTGACCAAAAAAATATTAAATGAAAAAATAGTACAAACACAATTGCCAGAACAAGATTGGATCCAAAAACACACATAGATGAAAGCGTGCATTTACACATCTTAGCTAGTCAAACAATTCTAATTTCATGCCATATCTAAGCACTATAAATATCAACATACAATGGCCAAGAGTAGCAAATAGCCTCTTGTATGCACACTTAGAAAAAAAAAAAAAATTAAAGGAGTACTACCATGGCTAAGTTAGGGTTTCTTCTGATCTGTGCTGGTTTGCTTGCGGTTTTCACCGAAGTGTCTGGTCAGAACAACTCACCACTCCCCCCGGATTTTATTGCGGTGCAGCCATTCGGGAAGCGTGTTTTCGAGGCGGGTTGTGCAGATTCGAGGACCCGTAAAATTGGTTGCACCGTGTCATGCCCTAAAAAGTGTCCCGATGAATGCCTGGTTTTCTGTCCCACATGCCGTACTCTATGCAGTAAGTGGTTTTTACATGATATCAGCTTTATCAGTATCAATGGCAACTGTGCATCATTACACAGTGTATATATAGATGAAGTATTGCAAGATATATAGATGCAGATCATACGATTAATAATTAATATATAGGAATATGTGAGCAGCTAAGCTGCTTAAATTGGAATACTCAAATAGAATAAAAGAAGAAAGAACCGCAGGTCCAACACAATGGTGATAGGCTTCGTCTTTTTACAAAAAGACATAGATTCAACTCTCGCAAGAAACATTTGAAAATAAATAAATGCCGGGGTTAACGAGAGTTCTTATATAAAAAAAAAAGGATAAAACAAGAAACATGACAACATCAATTTGATCTAAATATTATGTGGCAACCAACTTCGAGTATATGACACACTTGACACTTGTAAGTTGTAACAAAAACTCACAGCTTAGATACAAAGTATTACTTTGTAATTAGAATCTTCCTGAGTTTTTTTTGAATGATTTGCTTTTTAGAAAAGAAGCAGCAACTCTGTTGCCTGTTTGCAGCATTGAAAACATAAATCAGTAGAGAGTATGTAAATGATTTTGTTGATACACATTAAGATAATATAGGATTGAGTAGTTTTGACAATCAATAATAGCCTTTTTCATTTTCCCCTTTCCAATTTCATTCAAATAAAATGTAAAATGCCTTATTTACATTTCTTTTATGTTGTTGTATATTTGATCAGGGTGCCAGCTCCCGGGCAATGTATGTGGTGACCCACGCTTTAATGGTGGTGACGGCAACACCTTTTATTTTCACGGCCGCAAGAACCAGGATTTCTGCATTGTCTCCGACTCTAACCTCCATATCAACGCACACTTTATCGGGAATCATAACCCATCAATCAAGCGTGATTTCACCTGGATTCAATCCCTAGGTATACTCTTCGACAACCATAAACTCTACCTTGGTGCTGAAAAAACCGTGGTGTGGAATGATGACATGGATCACCTTGACATTACTTTTGACGGACAGGCCATTTCCCTTCCTCTTGAAAAAAGTGCGATGTGGGTATCTGCCATTGTGCCCGGGCTGTCAGTGTCACGTAACAAGGCATCTAATGGGGTAATCCTCGAGCTTGAAGGAAACTTCAAAATAATGGCGAATGCGGTGCCGATCACCGAAGAGGATTCGAGAATTCATAACTATGGGGTGGGCAAGAATGACAGTCTCGCCCACCTAGACCTAGGGTTTAAGTTCTACAACTTAACCGATAATGTGCAAGGTGTTTTGGGACAGACGTACAGGCCCGATTACGTCAATAAGATGGACGTGCAAAAGAACATGCCGGTTATGGGTGGTGCACCGAAGTACGCATCTTCTCATATCTTCGCAACCGATTGCGAGGTCTCATGGTTTGCCCGTGACAATGTCGCCACTAGTACCGCAGCTTTTTAAGCAACGGAAATCTTATGCGCCGGTTGATTCAGGTGTTAGGGTTTGCTTGGAAGGAGATTTAGCTTTAATCATTATGTCATAAATAATTAAATAAATGTGTGCATTAGTGTTTTGTCTTACGAAACTCAAAGGTCGAGGTGAGATTGTAATGAGGTGCAATGATTTGGTACCACGTTAATGTGTCTCTCTATAGTAGTTCTTTATGTTTCGGTAACAATTAAGACCAGCTATAATTAATTTTTGCATTGCGTTTTTGTTAGAAACAAAGGATTTGTTTGTGTTTGACAACCTTGTGCTCATCTGTGAATTCCTTTTTTTTCCGCATAAAATAAACTTAATTTATTCCATTTTGAAAATTTCATTCTTTTAGATCTTGGACTAAATTATTACCAAAGTCATGAACAGTATTACAGTTGACAGGCTTTGGGCTCAAAGGCCCAAGGAATGTAGAAACTATCACTTATTTCATTTTTTTGTTCTTGCAAAATTTTTTTATTTCTTGGCCCATGAGTCTATGACATTCTCATAAAAAATACTACGTGTTAAAAAAATCAATTAAAATTTGATGCTTGTGTATATTCACTTTACACTAATTAGGCTTTAATTGGTAGAAACACCAGAAAAGATCTTTTGCGGTATGACTGATAGCGCGAAACATAGCTTGCATGATCTCCTAATTAATTTGATTTCATAATGAATAATAGCGTCAATTATTTACTCTTCATTCTTCATCATTAAGGCAACTAATTCGACGACACGTATGTGCTGTTTTACTAATGGTATGAAGTTTTCTTTTTCTTTCTTTTTCATTTTTTTTCTTTTGATGATATTTAACTTCAAAGTTGTTTGAAATAATTCAGGTTGAGACGAGGCGACTTGGAAGAAAATTATAGGCTGCACATATTAACCAGGCCCACAATTTTAATTTGCAACATTATAAATAGAAAGCCCTTTAATTTGCAACATTATAAATAGAAAACCCTTTAATTTGCAATATTATAAATAGAAAACCCTCTTCACCGAAGATAAGCCTCTGATAGTTGGGCCCAACAATACCATAATTAGTCTCGCCTCTCAGCCCATGTAATTAATATGGGCTCATGTGAAAAAAATCTTGTGAAGTAAATCCTCATTGCATGTACATATAAAGTCTTCTAAAAGTGCCAAAAAATTTTCTCAAAAAAAAAGGTGCGAAAAATGTGAGTTGTGATGTAGACAAGTAACAATTTGTAGTGCATTGGAACCGTTAACCCAAATTGTTAATTGTGAATCATGATAGGAATCGCTTACCTAATAAATTAAAATCGAATCATAAAATTCATATTCTAAAACATCAGTCTTTGATTTAGTGAAAAAAATAATGTTTTCTATGTGAGAGGTCGCATGTTCGAAATCTAAATGAGGGTCTTTTATAAATATTTAAAGTTAAATAATTTAAATTCTCATTTTTATCTAAAAAAAATCATATTATGAGTTGCAAGATTCTAACTTCATTAAGATCCTTAATTCAAAAAAAGCATTGAATTTTATTTAATGACCACACGAAGGTTCTTTCAAAACTATAGTTCTTGTTTTTTGTGCCTTCTTTATTTTGTTTGGTGGAGAAAGCACAAGAGAAGATATATGAGAAAGCAAGAAGCACAAGAGATGGTCAATCATAAAAAAATAATGCAAGTAATACATATAGAAATATATTTTACGAATTGCAGTAAAATAAGATAGATATTATTTAATTACTTAATAAAAAAATATAGATATATTGGCGCACTATTAATTACTTAATACATACAAAGATAAACGATCCCCGCCTGTGTGAAATCATTCGAGATATGATAATAAGCAGTAGCAAGGAAGCAATTAGTACATATTAAGATTGTTTTTACATGAAAATAACGAAGGACAATTGGCTTTCACAATTTAAAAAAAATGATTGATGATTTGTATTAATTTTTTATTTTAATTGAAAAAAAGGTGCTACTTATATCTAATTTGACTCCATATTTTATACTAAATTAAGTTCTTTATTTTGATTCCCACAATTATAAAATAATAACTAAAAATTAAATTAATTACTGTATATTCTCAATTAATTAATAACTTACCTCTATTAAATAATTATGAGCATCCACCCCTAACTACCTACTTGGTTCATAGCTAAGGCTACTCGTCTTGTCTTAGTTGATCTTTCTAGTAAGCAACTTTTCCCTAGTCTTTAAAAAAGAAAAAAAGTCTCAGAATAGACTAGCACCAATATTATTAAATATTAATAATATAAACATGTGATTAATTGTCACATGCATGTGCAACATAAATAATGTCAATGAAATTTAAACCACAACAGTGACTTCCATCTCAGTTCACACGAGCAACAGTATACCGACTTCAGAAGCTATCTTATCCTTTTTGTTCCATTTCAAAAAGAAAAAATATTAAATGAATAAAAGAAAAGAAAATTTCGGTTATTGTGACCATAAACTGATGTTTGGATGATGCACGGTTTGCTTGTGCTGCTATGCTGTTTGTTTTGTGGTTGTTATATTCATACCAGTATAAAGTTCTGCTGGTTTTTGACAATAGATACTGTAAAGGATAAGATTGTGTTTGGCATAGGGTCAAAGATGGTGTTACTGAGGCCACTTGTGCAGTAGGTTTTAAAACGGAGAATCCGGCTTCTCTATATTAATTACGTCACGTATGAAGTGGACATTTTAATTGATCCGGATGGTTGAATGTTATTTATAGAATAAATTTAATGAGACAGATAACATCAAAATTCGTATTGAATGGTTCAGATTTTATCCACTTCATTTATATTATTATACAGGATTGAAGTAGGGCTTCAATACTATTTTTTTTATCATTCTTATTTTGTATAATGTTTCAGTTAATGAAACGGGCACTTGGTGTATTCTTCAAATAAAAAATAAAATAAAATGAATGATCCATATATATTTAGAAGAAAACAACATAATTTATATAAATATTTGCGTTGGCAGTATTCCAACGATGCCTGTAATCAACCTAGCTTATCCATAAGAAATTATGAGCTAAATAAATGCACCCGAATCAGGCCGAACTGGTCCAATCTCCAATTGCTGTTTGAACATAGAGCTTTTTATATACAGGACAGATTAATTTATATCCACAGAACCTGTATACAAAGAGCAATTCCGGCCCGGTGCATTTTGTATCTTAATCCCGATATATCTCAAGTCTAGATCGTCATCCATGTGCACATATATATCCAAACCATCCAATCAAATCATATCACATCGCCAAATAAGATGGCAACAACTATTTCATTGGCAGCCAAGCGTTGGTCTGGTGAACAACGCTCTCTCTCTCTCTTTCTCTCTCTATCTTTCTCTCTCTCTGCGTGCCAAGCGTGGGTAAACAACGAAAGAAATCATGAGTTTTTGACTCTTGATATAACGGCGGATCTACGTAATCTCATACGTAATATTTGATGTATCAGTTTGATTTCAAACGGCTAAATTACTATATCAATGTGCAACAATACATTGAAAGTTGATATAAAACCATATCGTAATGCTGGATTTTTGTTTTCGATATATCCAATACATTGAAATTCATATTGAAAACGTGAACGTACAACTAGGGAATAAAAAACGGTACGGCGTGTCAAGACACGGTACGTGTCGGAGGCGACACGGCACGGCACGGCACGATACGGCGTGTCAACGTGTGCCGTGTCCGGTTTTTTTTACTGTAGACACGGCACGGCACGCACGGATAAAGGAGGCGACACGGCACGGGACACGTATAGGCATGGCACGACGACACGTGTAGGCACAGATAGGCACGGGATATGCACGGTTAGCACGGGTAGGCACGGATAGGCACGGGTAGGCACGGATAGGCACGGAACGGATAGGCACGGTTTAGGCACGGCACGTGTAGGCACGTGTAGGTACGGGTAGGCACGTTTAGCACGGTTAGCACGGATAGCACGGATAAGCATAGTATGCACGGATTGTGGGTCGTTGGATGTTGATCAGACGGTTGATTTTGTAATTTTTTTGGAGGGATTTTGAAAAGAGATTAAAAAATAGGCTAATATGATATATATCCCCCAATTTGTGTACCCCGCCGTATCTCCTCTCTTTAACAATGTTAAACAACCCCTAAATAATGTACCACAATAAACACATTTTAATTTAAAATTCAAATTTAAAATTAAAAAAAGACCAAAATACCCTCATTGAATTTTGTAAATAATTTTTTCAAATTTTTCAAAAATAATTTTCGGATTTTTTAAAAAAAATTTCGGATTTTTCTAATTTTTTGGCAATTTTTGCAAAAATATTATTTTTTTCCAATTGTTTGTTTAATTTTTTAGGTTAAGGCACGTAAATAATTTTTTCAAATATTTCAAAAATAATTTTCGGATTTTTTAAAAAAAATTTCGGATTTTTCTAATTTTTTGGCAATTTTTACAAAAATATTATTTTTTTTTCAATTATTTGTTTAATTTTTTAGCAGCAAAGAAATTTAAAATTTTGATTTTTTATATTTTTTAAGATTTTTCCGATTTTTTTTTCAATTTTTTTCGATTTTTTTTTATTTTTTTTTGAATTTTTTTACCACCAAACACGTTTAGCATGGTTAAGGCACGGCACGGATAAGGCACGTCATGTTTAGCACGGCACGTGTAGCACGCCGTGCCTTATCCGTGCCGTGCCGCCCTCTCCCCATTTTTGGCACGGCACGGCACGCACGCCAAACAAAAATTTCCACCTCCCATACCGTGCCGTGCCGTGCCGCGGCACGCCGTGTTTTGACACGGCACGCACGATTTGAGAACCCTATGTACAACAATACATTGAAAATTCATATAAAAGGAAAAACAATACATTGAAAATTCATATAAAAGGAAAAACAATACATTGAAAATTCATATAAAAGGAAAAACAATACATTGAAAATTCATATAAAAGGAAAAACAATACATTGAAAATTCATATAAAAGGAAAAACAATACATTGAAAATTCATATAAAAGGAAAAACAATACATTGAAAATTCATATAAAAGGAAAAACAATACATTGAAAATTCATATAAAAGGAAAAACAATACATTGAAAATCCAATATAGAATAAGATTCTTTTATTTGAAAAAAGTAAATGTATACATACGTAATCTACATTGATTAAAAATATGAAGGATACACGTAATGCATGATGATCAAAATGTTAGAAATATGTTAGTATTAAAACTCAAGATTTCTTAATTATTTATTATCTTCTAATGTTTTCTTTAAGCAATGATACTTTTCATTATTATAAGAATTTTGGAGTCTAGAGACGTTACTGATACAAATCATTAGCTGGGTATTCAATTATCCTTATTGCTAAAATTGATGAGCTTAGTGGCCAACGGTTCTGTGATAATTAGAGGTGCAATATATTGCATTAACTTATGGCAATAAATTAGAAATGGAACCGTTGGTAAACCACGTTGCTCAATGCCTATAAATATGGTACATATCTGTTCAACAGAAAACCTATCCGAGATATACAAGATTAAAGAAATTTTACTGATTTTCTCTAGCTCATAATTCTTATAATTAATCTACTTCTCCCACAGACAAAAGTAATTAAATGAATAAATTATTCTACGATCATTGTTGAAAGAGACTGCATCAACCTCTGTCACAGACGTACTTGTAGATAAGAAATTCCGATGTAAGTTGGGATCATCTCGCCTGATTATTTCCGTGCATAAGGACGGAGAATCGCCTTAGATCTACTAACGCAAGTCCGGATAATTTTATTTTATTATTTTAATTTTACTAAATTATTTTTGTCTGATCAAATTACAAATATGAAGACCAATTTTCCCAACAAATACATATTGACAACATTTTGTGCTTAATAATAATATAAGAAAACAATAATACTAATACAAAGTAGACATGACAATTGCAATAAAATATACATAAATTTACCGTATGGATAGATAAAAATAAAGTTGCCTTATATTTATCTAAGTACAGAGCAGAAGTGAGTTCTGTGGCGGATATAACTTTTTTCTCAATCAAAATCGTAACAGAACGAGTTTGGAGGGATTTGAATGTTAATTTTAAGAATAGTTATAATATAATTTTTCAAATTGTTTAAAAAAATATAATTAGATTTCAAAATTTTGGAGGGCTATAGTCTCCTCGGTGACTCTTATCTCTATGAAGCTTTGCTCCTGAGTGAGTTAAAGTTGTCAAATTGCATAGTACTCTAGTATAGAAATATCAATCAGTATCAGCACGTTAGTATCGGACATTTAAAGAAGTGACACTGATACTAACAATGTCGGTATTTCCAAAGAACCGACATTGATAATCACAAGTTTTAGTATTAGGTTTCACAAATAACCGACATTGAAAGTGTGATGATCAGTATCGATTTTTTAAAAAAAATCAATACTGATTATCGAACAACTCTTAGTGTTGTTTTTTTAAGCCGACACTGAAAGTTGTGATTATTAGTGTCGGCAGGTTATAAACACCGACACTATAGACGGAGCAAATTTTTAGTGTCGGTTTAAGTCTAATTATGACACTGATTATTTTGTTATTTAGTGTGGGTATATTAAAATACTGACACTGATCTTAGAGGAAAAATTTGAGTGTTAGTTTCTTCATATTCCGACACTGAAAGTTAAGTTTATTGTATTTTACAAAAAATACAAACTCCTAGCAGCTAAAATATACTATAAGAAAACTAACATTTCCAAAAGTACAAACATTTGCGAGAAGCACCAGCCCTTCTCAAATAAACTAAAATTCATTGCATACGAAATAGTTTGATTAAGATTACAAAGTTTCTATTAAAAAAAAAAAATACAAACAACCAACAAGCACAAATATACAATCACAAAATAACAATTACACTGGCCCTCAAGATAAAGATTACATGCTAAGTCATAGGCAGTTGTGATCCTAGATAGCAGTTGCTCATCAGGAACTTCGCTTTTGCTTCAGTGACCCTGAGCCTAGCATGAACTGATGTTAGCTCCTTCTGAAGTTCAGATATACATGCATCCTTTTGGTTGATCTGCTCTTTGAGCTTGGTAAAGCGTGCTTCAACGGACATGGCTGAGATCTGGGGGACAGGTGAGAGTAGTTCAAATAGTCTAGATGGGATAAATGTGAGATTTAGGAACTAATAGAATCTATATGATTGTCAGGTTGAGAACTGATGAGTTATAATGTCTTTATGGAGGGGGGGGGGGGGGGGCCTAGTTATCACTTTTTGGGTAAAAAAATTATCAAGTCAGAGAGGATATCAGTATCGAAAATTTTCAAAAATTGACACTGAATATACAATCAATGTCAGATATTAATTATAAACTGACACTAATTTGACTATTAGTTTCGGTTCTTTTATTAAAAAAAATCCAACACTGATTCTCAAAACGCATATATATATGCACCCATTAGCCTTGTACCGTCTACGCAAACCAACGTGCTCAATTACGCCCCTCCCCTCCTTAACTGTAAAATCACACTTGACGCATCGGCTACGACCAAGAGCCTACCAATATCGCTTGACAACTACCCTTATGGGCAAGAACAAATTCAATGATCTGTCATTTAGTTAATAGAGGAAGAAGTCCAAATGTACCGATCACTGGATGTAACAAACACGATCATTGTTGTGGTGAAACGCGAAAGCTTGCACCCAATTCGCAATTTATTCGCCATCTGGCCATGAGGTATGGAGGGTCCCCAAATCAATATCCTAGTGTGTGTTACAGTGATGGTTACGTGATAAGGCTCCCTAGTTCCCTTGACGTACACACAGTGACAAGTAAGTCACTCTTCATCGATCATTACTGTCGGAGGCCAATTTTTTCACGGTAAGTATTATGCTCCTAAATATTCTCCCTGATATGTGGACCAGGAAGACAGTCTAGTGGCTGCTCTCACAACTTGGAGACCAACACAAAATAGTGATTGCAATATCCACCGGTCATATAGAAGAAGGGGCGTCAACTCCACGATATGGTGCCATGATCCCCTCTTGGTTGTTAGTGATATAGAAGCCAAATATATTTGGGACATGTAATCTAGATAATTTATATATTTGATATATATATTTATTGTGTTCCTTGCATTTTCTTTATTTATTAATCTTTTGGGTTGAGGACCCGAAATATGAGACTTACTAATAGAACATAAAAATCATTATAAATAATGTCTCTGATTTTAACAATTAGAGAGGAATATTAATTGAAAAATAAAAAGTCGGCATGCGGATTAATGTGATGGCTTTATTTTACAAATCATGTAATAATTATTATCAGCTTAATCACATAAATGCATGTTAAAAAATATGACATTATACTTGAACTCATGGTGAAATATCATAATAATTTATTAGTGTTATTGATGTTTCACATGTACCTTAATTCTAAAGTATGAGATAATATATTTCCTACACGAGAAATATGTACTTATAGGTATTATCCAACATTGTTCATAATTGATAGCCATATAGATTTTATCCCGGTGTGTATCTCTTATACGGAGAAAATGTATTTATCAAAAATATTGGTGTCCATCGTATAAGTTAATATATGAGTGATGATATCTATTGATCATTTAATAAAATGATTTAGTAATTGTGCAGATATGATTAAGTGTTAATCATAAGTACTAAAGTCATTTCAAGAATCAAGAGAATGAATTGATCTGCAATGATGACACAAGCGTAAATTGGATTCATTTGGGATATCATTTGATAATGAATTGACATAAGATAAATGTTGCTTGAGAATCGTGGTATAGTATGGTACATATCATCTGTGTCTTCTAGACAGATATGATACATATTGTTAAAGGTGTTACTCGTACCTTATAGATCGGGTATCGATTCTATTGCCAAATGATATGATACTATTGGGTCATACCAAATTAAAGTGAATTAGACTGAGCATATGATGCTTGAGTAATGTCAAACTTAATGCGATTTTTATGAGGTAAACATCAATGTAGGCTTCAAATAGTAGTGTTACGGACCGCAACAAACGTTGTTGCGGACTGTAACACAGCTGTTATGGGCCATAACAATGGTGTTACATGCCATAACAAGAGTTATTATGGGCCGCAAAGTGTGTACATGTCATGGTATGCATAGACGGTGTTACAGGCCATAACACTTAGCTAAATCGGCATGCCGACATCAGAACCAACTTGGGCACGCATACCTATGTTTTATAAGATGTAACACATTGAAATAATTAGCAAAATCGATAGGCCGACACTAAGGATCTAATTGTAATGTGACACGTGGTGTTACGACTGTAACACAACTGTTATGGGTTATACGAATCATGACAGCCTTGTCTATATAAAGGGGATGCATACCCTTTGCTTTAGAGCATTTATTGCTCCTAAGACACTGATCAGATCAGTGCAGAATGGTGAAATATTGTTGTTCTACCGTCTGAAAGTCAATTTTGAGCGTTGAGTAGTGCTAACGAAAATCTCTATCGATAAAGAGTTAGCAAACGTCTAACAGCTCTCGGGTGGATAGCAACGGAGGATTTCTGTGTTGAAATCTAGACGGTGTAATAGGCAATAACATCAGCGTTTATCGCTAAAGCTCCAGCAAAACAAAAGTACAAATTTGTTTGTATTTATATTTGATTTGATTCTCACTACACAAATAGATCCTTTGGTGTATTAAATAATTTTTGAAATTTCTGTTCGGCACTTGCACCCTGGGGTTTTAGCATATCCCAACATTGATCCCATGCTTTCTATGTTTACATTACAACATTGATTGGGCATATATTCAAGTGATAGTCTATGACTGACAATCCTTGGCAGCTAAAAAATGACCTAAACTATGACCGACGGGATGGTAGGTTCGACTTTGATTATGATGCAAGGAACTCCCTGTCACGAGGAATGAGCCAGTGATTACAGCACCCGGAAGGCATCCGTGACGTTGAATTAGTCTAATTAAGGTTGGTCTAATAGTTAATTAGGCATTTGAAAGTTAATTTAGGTTAAATATTAAAGTTAAGTTAGGAGCTTGAAACATTTTTATTTGGAATTAATTGTTGTATATTTTTTGAATTTCCTATTTCGGAAACGAATCAGTGTTGTATGGTTTTTTAAACTTTTTGTTGTAATGGGTGTTAGTTTTAATTAATTAAGTGGAAATGCTTATATGTGTGTTTGTTTCTTTCATAATGCAAATTATTTGTAATGCAATTTTCTGGAATGCACCTAGTTTTAACGGTAAAAAAAATAAATATTAGTCTTTTACAATGCAACTTAATTGTAATGAAAATAAAAAAAAATTATTCAACTCATTTTTTGGGGGAGAAATTAGTGTCGATTTTCTAATAAAACTGACACTGAATATACAATCAATGTCGGTTTGTAATAAAGATCTGACACTAAAATCCTCTACGACAAAAAAATGCTACATTGGAGGGAGAGAGAGACCAACAAAATTCTTGTGCAACACTCCTTGTCTAGGGCCCAACAGAGCTACAATATTTTTTTATTGTAGTTCAATCTGGACTCTCGAGAGAAATGTTGCATAGGAATGCAATCGGCTTCGCAAAAACTAACTTTCTGGTTGATAACAGAAGGAAACATTTTATATACCCCTCAGAGCGAACCATTTTCCCTTTATGAGACTAAAGTTGCGGCGAATTCGAACAAATTTTAAGTGACTGATAGTCCAATTAGTGTCAGTTTTTTATCGATACTGATTGTACATTCAATGTCAATTTTCTACAAAAAAATAATACTAAATATAACAAAATTTGTGTCGGTTATTAGCCAACACTGATTTTTCTTTCAGTGTCGGTTTTCTAATTTTGTCGACAATGAAAATCATTTTTGATTTTTTAAGTTAAAACCGACATTGAATTATATAATCTGACCTGATTCGGACTTACCAACTTTGAAAAAACCAAAATTATCCAGTAAATTTCAAATAATTTCCCAACTGATTGTATAAAGGTATGGATCAAATTTATAAAATACAGCTTATCTCATCATAAGTAAATTTTTTTAATTATTTATTCTTCTCGCACTATTTCTTCACCTTGTAGAAATTCAAAATTAAGACAATTGTATGTAAAAATTTATTTTTTAATTAATTTTTAGATATACATAGTACCACTTACCATAGACCTTCTTCATGATCTAACCGCATGTAATTTGTTTCATTACCCTCATCATCCACAGCTAGAGACTCCATGCCGATAGAAAATAGAGGTATCTCGTCATAATAATTGTATTCTTCTTTGTCGGCTATTTTCAACTCCAACAATACATCTTTTTCTGGGAGGAACAACATGCCATTTATTATCAGTAGGATCAAGCACATAGAAGACTTAGGTTGTTTCTTTTGCAAGTATAAATGGCTCATCTTTATATCCTGACCGATCGAAATCCATCAAGGTAAAACCATCATTGACAATTCGATCACATTGATGATTATTGACCCATTTATACTGAAACAATGGAATTTTAAATATTTTATAATCAAGTACGCAATTTTTTTTAATAAACCCGCAGTATGGTTGTGATGCATATGATGGTTGTTTATCCCTGTGAAATTCTTGGGAGAAAACTACTAAAGTCACTCCACTGTTTTAAACAATACTTTTATCATCCTGAATTTTTGTTTCGAATGTATACCGATTGATGTCAAATCCTTGATAAGTCCCGACAACATGGACGGGGCCATAAGCCAACCATTTAATGGTCTCATTGATGGTTTCTGACTGTGGATGTTGCATCACGGTGTTTTTGAACCATTTTACAAAGGAACGAGAGTGTTCGTTACTGACCCACCATTCACCTTTAGAATGATTTTATTGTCGTAAACTCGTTATGTGCTCTTCCAGATGAACATTGGTGAGGCGTGGTAAGACAACAAAATCTGCTTTTCGCCGACTTTCTAAATCAGCGTGATTGCTTTGAATCCAATTGTAACCATGCCATCGAGTCTACCTTAATGATGAGGTTTTAAGGATGCCCATAGGTTCTAGATCCGGTAGATAATCGGTGCAAAATTTAATTGTTTGTCATTAAAAAATTGTCAGAAAATATACACCAATAAATTACATGAAATTAACAATGAAATTTCATGTGATTTTTATGCCAAATATTTGAAACCATGAAATTATGCCCAATTTCATAGTTCACTATATATGAAAATTATTTCTTGAAATTAAAAAAAATTCATAAAATAATTATGTTAAATATTAAGTCATGAAATTATGTTCAATCTCATGATTTATTAAACCTCACAATTATTCCTTGAAATTAAAAATAATTTCATGAAATAATTATGCCAAAAAAAAACCCTTTCAAAAAAGATATGTGCAAAACATATGCACAAAACCCTAATTATATGAAACTAAGAAATAATTCCATATAATTATTCATGTCAAATCTGAAATCATGAATTTTATTCATGAAAAATGTCCCAAATATTATTCCTTGAAATTAAGAAATAATTCTTTGGAATAATCATACCAAACATTAATTATATAAGATTAATATGTCTAATCATATGCAATTAATGAATTAAGTGAAATTAATGTCTAATAACACACCCAAAAATACCAAAATATTATTCAAAAATAATGGAATCATAGGATATATTTTCTATGATTTTTCAGTAATTTTTCATGGATTTTTATATAAAAAATAAAATAAAAAGGAAAAGGGAATAAAGAAAATACAAAAATCAGAGCTGAAGACTTTTTGGTGTGCAAATTGGGGAAGCAACAGTATTTTGGGTGCAATTTGGGGAGTTTAAACACAATCTCCACCATTGGAACCCATCTGTTATATATACAAAGTGTTAAGTGTGTTTTGAATAGATCTAGTAGATGTGTACCAAGCCACCGACACTGTGTTTTGGTGCATTAGAGCCGAGACCACAGCCAACACCCCTCTTTTTCACTGGGTTTGTCTCTCATTAAATCCGACAAGCGAACCCCACTCTCCTTGTCTCGCTGCCAATGGGCCCCAGTGCCTAGGCAATGCATCAGCCAACGAAAGAAAGAGAAGAGAGAAAGAGAAGAGAGAAAGGAGTGGACTCGGTGCAAACTCTCTCTCCCTCTGACATACCTGAAACCAAGACACGGCTCACGTGCGCCAAAACCAAACAAAAGAAACCCTTTGAATTTCACTCCCTCTCCGTCTCTTCTTCCTCCCCGAGCTCCGGAGCTTGGCCGAAGCTTTGAAAATGGAGTACGGGTGTACAATGCGAATTGGTTCAAATCATTTTGTGGACTTAATATACACCTTAAGGGGAGTTCAATGCCACAAAAAACATTGAAAATAGTAAATGAAGCAAAAAGAAAATTGAAGGAGAAAATAGCTCGACCTTGAAGTCAACTAGGCAATTGGGAGCTCGAGAAGGCAAACCAACACCTGGGGAAGCTCCAAAACATCTCCATGACGCTGCTTGAGGTGCCAATTTGGAGTGAAAGACACTCAATTGACAGGTTCACCACTTGGTTCTTGAGTTCGACTCGGGTGAGGTCAATTGGCACAACCCGATACTTAAGTGACTAAATCGATATCTTCGACACGATTGGTGGCACTCTAGTGACATGTCAGGTGCCAGCAAGGTCAAAAAAATATTCGAGATATACCCTCATCCGAAAGGCATAGTGCACCAGCCCAAGAAGAAGACAAAATCAACGGTTTTCTTCTCTCCCCAAGCCTATTGCACAGGGACACAAGTGGGTATCTCATGGTGTGACCTGAGCGCCAATTAGCTGGATGAATTTTGCAACGACATGCCATAGGCCAGTTGTTGTCTGCCGAGCTTCATCTCAGCAATCTAATCAAACTAAGGGTTGAAATGATACCAGCTTAGCCCTTAAGCTTAAACCATGCTCTCTGGAGTATAAATAGACCCCCAGAGAAGAGAATAAAAAAAGAGAAACCCCCATAGCCGAAACTCTGTCAAAATCAAAACTCAACCCAAATTTTACAAAGAAAAGCTCAATTAAGAAGAAGCCAGTCTTTGCATAGTTAGATAAGGGACAGAGGAGCCAAGCTCAAAGCCTTGAGCTTGGCTTAGTCCCAATTGAGTTTTAGAAGCCAGTCTCATCTTGATGGGTGAGATGGCTATGCCTTCAGATTTGAGAGGTGCACATGTGTTTCTTCTCTTATAGAGCTCAATTGATGCATAAGCTGGGTCTCAAGTGCTCAAATGGTGAATTCCATCTGGAATTTGACAGCATAATTCAACCAATTGGCACATGCCAATTTGGTTCCTTGGAGAAGGGTACATGTTCATCCTCTTTCCCTCAAGCCCTGTGCACATGTGCAGCGACAATATAAATCCCGAAAATGGCTTTTATACAAGCTGTTATGCTGTCAAATTTCATGGAAAACCAAGGCTCCATATTTTCTTTTTATAATGTATTTTGACTTGTTATAATATATGACATTTTGATTTGAATTGACTTTGTTTCTCTCTCTGGTCTTTATTTGACATTTCTTTATATGCTTAAAAGCTCAAAATCATGTTTGAGTAATAAAAAAGGAATAAACATGCATACTAGTTTGAGTCCAGTAGATGTTATCTTCTGTCCAGCTGATTGATCAATTTATATCTCTCAGTTTGGTTGTCAATTTCTCTTGAAATTTCACAATCATGTAGAGTAGGTTTATACCAACTTAGAATTCAAATTTTATAATTTTTGAAATTTTCTGTTAATTGTTATGAATTTTCAAATCTCATATGTTTAAAAACTAAAAAAAGTCAATTTGGTCAAACTGAGAATTCTTTTTTCTTTTTTAAATACAAAATCCAAAATTTCTTGAATAATTCACTTTTATAACATCTCCAATGTCGGTTACCATATAAACCGACACTTGTTATTTCGAATTAGTGTCGGTTATTAAACGATAATTGACACTGATGTGAAAAATATTCGGGCACTTACCGAAATTTAGTGTTAGTTGGAATACATATTCAGTGTCGATTTTTTAGCTGACGTCGATTTTTAACTATCAGTAACGGCTAAAAAGCCGACACTGATTGGCAATACTTTCATTGTCACCTCCATCAGCGTTGGATCATAAACTAACACTGTTGGTGTTAAAAGTTTGACATTAAATATTATTTCTGAACTAAGTGATGTAACTTTGATATTCAATTTCTTACGGAAATTATAACAAAATTAGTATCAACATATACAATTTGTAAGGTTACCTTGATAAAAAGAAGATATTTAATAGTGTTTTTGACTGATTGCATTGGTGGAGCAATTTCTTGAATGATAAGAGAGTGTTTTCCTTTTCTTTTCTTTTTATTTTTCCAGCATCAAATAAAAAGGTTTTGACCTAACACAATGCACGCTTCGCAGTACACTAACATGTAAATTTATAAAGAATTTTTAAATATTTATTCTACACAAATTTTAAATAATTAAATTAAATGTATCAGATTTACGATGCTATGCAGTAACATATAATACCAATTTCAAATAAAATGAAAGTAATTTTCGGAAACTTTTAAATTATTAAACTGTTTAAATTATAGGCCAAGGTTATGTAGTACACGTACACTATGCTAGCTAGCTTCCCTCAATATAAACCTATGCACAAAGATTGAAGCAAGTACCCACGTGGACATTCCACCAAAAATTATCCTGATTTCACGGTCAATGACGCCATGATGCCTGATATCACGCCCATTAATTAATGAACTTTCTTATGGACTCTATAGTGTGCAGTAGCATAATAGGATTTGAACTTTTGCTTCCCACTATGTAAATAATGACGGTCGTTTCCAATTTCTACCAATTGGGGAATATTTTACTCTCGTAAATGGATGACAATGTAACAACATGGTGTCCTTGTCTCTCAATACTCTCTTGTAGACTAAAAGAAGATTCGCGCGCCGTCTAAATCTTGGCACGTTTGTAATAGACTAGTCAATAGCTACTAGCTAGGCTTGCGATAGACTGAAAGAAGATTCCATGCCAGAAGTCGTTTCCCTGATGGCGGAGCGTTTCCAGCACCTACCGCATGAAAACAACAGTAATTCGTAGCGACTAGCGAGTACGAGACTTCTATGATTCTGTCCGCATTTCGAATTGTTTACTTTTTTACTGGAATGACAGGGCAGTGCAGTTTACACTGTCCTTTGTTTATAAAGATTTATCCTCCGGCAACTGAAATAAAAATTAAATTATTAAATTATTTTAAAATATTGATATTTGATAATGATAAAATAAATAGATTGAGTAGTGAGAGTAAAAAAATTTTAAAATTTATGAAATTTGATGATTAAACTTTGCTCCATTTTAAATCAATTTTATAGATGCTTTAATTTTACTCCATCTTAAATCACTTCTATTTGATTTATTAAAACACCTTAAAACACTTAAATTATTTTTACTTCACTTGTCATATAAAAGGTTAGGACATATAGATATTAAAGCAATGGGGAACAAAATACTAATTAATTGGAGTCGCAATATATTTTTAATTTTACAAGTTGTAAACTATAATTTTAATTATAGGAATTTCTTATAAGGACTATATTGGGTCAATTTTGTTTTTTCTTTTCCTAACATTTTTGTTGGAAAAGAAAATTTTGTTATACATGTTAATCAAATTTTGAAAAAAAAATAGAGGTCCTAGGATTATGCAATAAATATGCTAATGAATGAGAATTGTATTGTAAGTTATGTATCATGCATATACAATAAGGATAAATATTATATTCACCATGAGGTTCCCAATGAAAAATTTCCTTCTTTATATCATTTTGACTTTTAAGACATTTCCTTTTTAGCACATTTTTTTTAAGATATTTCCCTTTTAAGACTTTTAAGAGTAAAGACATTTTCCTTCTCATTGTCGGTTTGACTTTTAAGACATTAATAAAAGGATGTTTCATCCAACGAGCATCAATAAATCGAAATTTAAAGGAGGAAGAATTCATGTTTTTTTCCTTAATTTTCTTTAAAAATATTAAATTTGTTCCTAAATTTTGTTTGTATCAAATTTGTCCTTCAAGAATTTCTTGAAAAAGTAAAATTTATCCTTTAACTTCTTCAAAATAATCAAATTGATCCTTGATTATAAATTATATCAGATAAATCTTTGAAGTATTAAAAAAATGGAATAATTTTATTTTAGTTCTTAAATTTTGTCAAAAAATATCAAATTTATCCTTAAACTTTTATTTGCAACTAAAAATATTAGTTTTTGACTGGACTCATAAAAAGTTAGACCGGTTACAAATTAAAAAAAAATAATGTCGACTCATCTCATACAAAATCTGATTGGATTTGACCCGTTTAAAAATATAATAAAATATAATATTAATTTGATTCGATATAATTACGATCATTTTTCTTTTGTTGTGTTTTTTTTTGTTGGGTTGGGAGGGGGGGGGGGGGGGCGGGCTTGTGAGACTTGCAACATGTTGTTCTCTTCTATTAATAATTTAATCTATTGAGGTTTTACCTCAAAAAAAATTTATTGAGGTTCAAACAAATACGAATTGGCAAGCCCAGAATCCACAATTTTTCAGAAGATAATCCAAATGCAATCATTAATTGAGACACATTTGATCAATTTAACGAAGTTTAACAACATTGTGAATTTGTGATTAATATAGATTGACGTATATATCCAAGGACTTGTAAAAAAGTTCTATCATGCATGAAATATGTTTAACATTGGATACAAAATTTGTATCCAAAAACACATCCTCTATTATACTGCATTGTACAGCGTAATATGGTGTCTGTTCAATTGCGCTAAGATTTGTGCAGAGTAAATTTTAAAAAATCACTATTATCCATCATTTGTAAGCTACGCACAGAATATTATGACCCTCAAAACTGTTATAACTTTTTTCTGAAACAAAATTTGACAATGCACGATTGAACCAAATTATCCAGAGTCCATATTTTCTGAAGTGGACTCAAATTATACGTAATTACTATAATAAACAATATTAAAATTTACACAAAAAATTTTGATAGAAGAGATTTTTACTAATGTGAATTCATTATCTGAGTATTTAAAAGGCAGCACCGGTGCAATTAAAATCGGGAGTTTGCTTCCATACGTCGTGCGGCTTCAGCGAGGTTCAAGTTGCCTACAATAATGTTTTAAGAATTCTACGTCTGCAATTATCAAATTCAGGCCTTACAAATTCCAACTATAAAAATCATTGGAATCTTCTCACATGCACGTTCGATTTGATTGCCAAAGTCTGGGCCGGATCTTTGACTTAGATGGTGCTCGTCGCTGTTCAAGTGTAGACTCTATACATAAACAAACGAAATTTATAAAATTTAAATCTACATTTATTTAAATTTTTTTTTAAATCTACGTCTATTCATAAAAAAAATGAAAATTATCACCATATGTTTTAAATGTACAATTCTGAAGTTTGTATAACTATTCGGGTTTTATATATTAATTGACGGATTTCATTAACAAAAATATATCATTATTTTATATATATATATATATACACACACACACAAAAACATATGGCTAATTATTATTAATAATTAAAAAATACAAGTAAAACAAGAACCGAGCAAATAATAACGTAAAAGAATTTTTTAATAAAAATCTAAAAATAACAATATATATTTATTTAATAGTATTTTATATAATCTTATTGTGTAGAATATTTTATTGTACGATAATTTGCTTGATTAGCTGAATTGAGAAGACGTATTAACTATGTTGCTAATTTAAAAGACCTAAATTATTTTATTATACATTATTATTATATTCAACGAATAATGCAATTTGCTTGGGAGAAATTATAATTATTATATATTTAAAACACGGATTAAAAATTTCTTATAAATTAATATTTGAATTTTGAAATTTAAACCTCATATTTATCATAAAGAAAATAATATGTTTAATTGATGAGAAGATATAATGACACTACCAGAATTTTCAATATTTGCGTGGGTATACAATATTAATGGTGTGGATAGGTCAAGACGCACGTCAATAACTTTAATTTTGAACTATATTTACGTGTGTATATTTATATAGTCAGACATTAGCGTGAAAAATATTTGTGCATAATTACACACGTAAATACTTTTTATGTTATTGTTTTGTATACGCACGTAAATATAGTTCAAAATTAAGGTTATTAGCGTGCGTATTGAACTACCCACACCATTAATATTGCATACCCACGTCAATATTGAAAATTCTAATAGTGTGAATTGAAGCCAGTTATATATATATGGATATATATACATCAAATTCACGTGATACTACCAACAAAAGATTAGGTATGGGGGTATGCATATGTGCTGCATGCCTAATTAACAAAGCATTCATATTTTACGGCATCTATATAATTCGGAAAAAAAAAATAGCAGCCACTTAATAAACAAATTAATTAATTAAGAGAGGGGACAGTGTGGAATGTGGATAGCGTCCCATTTATTGCATGAATGTCATAATATGCGGTTGCAAGGTTTTCATGATTTCAAACGATTTACACATTTGTTGCTGCAGTGGTATGTGTATTTAATGTGCCGTGTAGTGTAGCTTAGCTAACTCTAATGTATATAGAAATTTAGTCTTTCCGTAAAGCAATTAATATATGAAAACTACGCACTACTGTGTCTACTGTGTCTACTGGTCTGCTGTCACTCTCCTCTTACTTACTCTTTGGAGTACAATGTCACGTGTCGAAAACAAAAACCAGAAAGATATTTAATTAGATATCTACGACTTGCGCTATTCTATCTAGAGATTGGTTTGGTGCTGACATGAAACAGGCTCATGAAAATTTTACCTTTATTTACGTCAACAGTAGATTAGATCACAGTATTTGATACGGAGCAGGCCAACTTTTTTTTTATTTAAGAAAAATAATATTCAAAATTAAATAAATAATAAAACCGGATGAAAAATTATAAAAATAGGAGGGACGGAGTTTCAAAATCTGTCTCCAAACTTACGGAATACTGTTTTAACATTTTTTTATAAAATATTATTTTCTATTTAAGGACAGATTTTGAAAATCTCAAAATTCGTTCGTCAATAAAAAAATAATATTTTGATTTCAGAGACGAATTTTCAAAATCTGTCTTGTAATAAAATATTATTTCTTATAAAAAAATCCAAAAATCATGCTATATTTTTAAAAGCCGGATTTTGAAATACCGACCCTTTATTTTCTGATTTTAAAGAAAAACTCATTCACCCCAGTATGTTTTTCTGAAAATTCTGTTTTTTTACGTTTTTATTATAATCTATTTTCTTTTTATTCAAAGACAATTCTTAAAAATACTGTCGGTTGCATCTTTTTATTATCTTCGAAATTGAAATCTGTTTTTTTTATTATGTGTTCTTGCAAAATATATTAGTACTATTTACTATATCATTATTAAAACTTAAAGATCTAGATAATTATCATTTTTTTAATGCGAACTAAAAGATATGAACCATCAGCCTATGTCAAAACACAATTGTTATCATCTTCTAATTATAATTAAGTCACAATTTATCTTTTTCCCTTTTCTTAATGCCAAGTAATAAATGTATAATCAACAATCCAAAATATATAATTCATATCATTTTCAGTTAATCAGTTTATATGAGTTCTCTGGTTTATTAATTTTCCCCTTCCTTTTGAGAAGAAGGCAGCAAAGCATGCATTTTAATTAATTATGAACATGAAATTTCTGTTCTCCGCAAAAGAAAAATAATACAAGGAAGAAAAACTACATGTACATTATACAACATCATGCAGTCCTCATATATAAGTCATAACTGACCACTGTGCTCTACCTTCTGCTGGTGGTGCAAAACCCTGGCTGGGACACCACCGTTTATAGATGCTGTTAATCCAATTGCAAACTGTGGCTTGTCCTTGCATGTCAACACTTCTATGTTAAACCTGTGCATGATCGAAACAATGACAGCTTTCATCTCCATGACCGAGAGCTCTTTCCCTAGACAAACCCTCGGGCCGGCCTGAAAAACAGGGTACTTGTACAAGCTCTCGGGAGTGAAGATGCCATCCCGGAGCCACCGCTCGGGCTTGAACTCCATGCAATCCTCACCCCAAATTGACTCCATCCTACTCATTGCATAGATGTGGTATGTAACCCTCGTTCCCTTACGGATTAACGTGCCATCTGGTAGAATATCATCATCAGCAGAGAACTTGGAATCAAATTGCACCGGTGGATACAAGCGCAGGCTCTCGTATAGAGCCGCATGCACGTAATGCATGTTTTGTAGTTGGTGAGGGGATAAAACATCGTCATTCTTCTTGACTGTGTCTATCTCTTCACGAATAGCGGCAGCAACAGAAGGGTTTTGAGAGAGGAGTAGGAAGAAGGTCGTGAGGCCTGAGGCGACCGTGTCACGTCCGGCTAGTAGGAAGCTAACCACGATGTCACGAAGATACCTGTGATAGATTAATTGTACAAGTCATAATTAATTAATCCATAAAAAAATTAAAATAAGGAGAAAAGTAAAGTGAAAAAGAGTATGTCTTTATTGTTATTTGAAGAACAAAAGAGTACGTCTTTATTGTTTTTTGAAGAACAAAAGAGTACGTCTTTGATATAATAATTTCATAGCATAGTTGTAAAATATGAGAATCATATAATATAATGTAGAGAGCTTTGGCATTTTAATACTTGAAAGTACGTACCTTGTCAAATGTATTAATAGAATATATTGGCATGGTATTTTTTAATTTCTTAGCCAGACACGAGGCGTTTTTCATCCTATTCAAAATGAAAGAAACAGATCATGCAAACCAAGAATGATTGGTTCTTTCTTTCTTTTTCTAAATTTTGAAATGCTTCCTTATCCAGAAACTAGCTGTTTCTACAGTTGCCTTTATAGCCTGTTGTATTATTCTAGATAAATACATGGAAAAGTATTGTCGTTTCCTTTTGCAAAAGATCTAAGATTTAGCACCTGTTCTCTAAAAAGTCTAAAATTACATAATTACCATCCAACGCTGAAACAATCTTTTACAAGAATAACCGCACAGTTCTGAAATTATCCCTAATAATTAACAAAAATATTGTTTCTAGCTGTGAATTGAGTGCAGCAGTACTTACTTGTCATCAACTTGTTCATTAACAGCACCCATGAAGCGTGAAAGCAAATCATGACCTGTCGAAAATCCGATCTTGCGTCTCTCTTGTATCACTGCCTCGGCCAGGTCATCAACCAATTGGATTGCACGCTTCAGTTCCTTCTCTGACCCCACATTCAAAAGCCGCTTCAGCTTCCAGACGATCGGTGCTGTTGTAATTGCCCGTCGTGCTGATAGCGTAGATGCAGTGTCGAATGCATTCGCAAAATCTGACATTGGCGTATTGAGCTCCAGACAAACCGGATCAAGTCCGAAGGATAGCTTACATATCGTGTCAAAGGCAAACCATCGGAAAACATCTTGTATATCAAATGTGCCTGTACTGTCATCTTTTCGTGAGATTGATTCAAGGAGGGGAATCAATCGCTGTTCAATTTCCTTGCAGACAGTTTTGAATGCATAGGATCGAACCGAGATGCTACCAAGTTCGAGACTCGCCATCTTGCGTTGGAATCTCCATTTGGCGCCATCCGAGTTGAAAATTCCTTGCCCGAGTAGATCACCCAAAATAGAAGAGAATTGTTTCCCTTTCGGATAGTTATCGAACCGGGTCTTCAGTATGTGCTTGACATTAGCCGGGTTCGCGGTGATCGTGTTTCTCAGCACGTGTATGTGCACAGTACCAGTCTTAGATTCTTTCAACAGGTGCGTGTACCAGTCCGACAGGTTGGTGAATTCGCTACGCCAGGAGGCAGTGAGGTAGGTCTTGCATATGAGGCAGTTGCACCATGGACGGAGCCTGAAGAGGAGGAGGACGACGAGGCTGAAGAGTAGGAAAGAGATAGAGAAGGCGAGAAAGAGGAGGAAGAGAAAGCTCTGTACTTGCGGTATCATGATCTCTATCTCCATTTTGTTGGAAGAGGATACTCTAGCTGTTGGTTTGCTTGTTTTGTTTTGTTTTGTGGGGGTGGAGAAGAGATGAGAAAAGGGGTTTAATATAGGAGAGGTTGAGGTTGAGCAGAAGTTGCTTTGTGAGCGGAGGAACAGCGGGGCAAATAGGCGAGCCGCATAAACAGAGCAAGGCAGAAAGATAGATGAGAGAAAGGAGAGTAATTCTAGCACGAACACCACGTGCGCTAATTGAGCGGGGGCTTGTACAAACATGACACGCAATCGCCGAATTGATATAGTCGGAACTTCGGATCCTCTCCATTTGGAAGGGTCCACTGTATTCTCCAGTGCAAGAGGAATACATAGTTAATATGAGGGGGGCGGAATTGGGGGCCGCGTATGCTTTTATAAAAATACCATTGCAGCAAAATATTATTAATTTTGAACCATCTAATTTGATTTAAATAATTTATATTTAATTTATAAAACATGTTTTTTATTTTTATTTTGTTGAATCTCAAACTGCACGCCAGCACGTATGATGCATTTTCAGCTATTTTAGTAGTATTTTTTTTAATTTTTAACACAAATAAGGTTATAAATCAAAAAAGATTTGTTTATTATTATTATAAAAAAATTTCATACAATTTGAATATTATTAAATATTACACGAATTATAATTATTTCAAACTAGTTAAAATTTATATCACTTAATGTGGATAAAAAGTGCGTACATATCAAAATTAATATTTATTTTTCATATTTAAACTTTATTATTTTACAATTGTCAAGACTTTTATCTATCGACTAATATTTCTCCTCATCTCAATACACAATTGTGAAGACTATAGTATTTTTTTTATCGGGTATTCAGATAATAATTCCTATATATTCAATTTTTAAACTATACTTATTAGAGGGGTATCTAATTATTTTAAGTACCTCGACTCATACTATGCAATCATTAATATTTAATATACAATTGAAATGTCCACCTACTATGACAATTTGAACTTTTTTTTTAACTTGCACGCATCATTTATCTCCAAAATTATTGTCTCAATTTTTTTTTCCAAATTGATT
Source organism: x Bolboschoenoplectus mariqueter (assembly GCA_037678475.1). Classification (NCBI taxonomy): domain Eukaryota; kingdom Viridiplantae; phylum Streptophyta; class Magnoliopsida; order Poales; family Cyperaceae; genus x Bolboschoenoplectus; species x Bolboschoenoplectus mariqueter. Next base: position 1,455,322 of record CM075263.1, on the reverse strand, counting down.
ATATTTCAATAAATTATTTTATCAGATAGTATTTTAAATTTTAATATTTGTATTCATACTTTTATCAACAATAAAATTTACATATGCATAAATATTCTTACATTTGTACTTATCTATTACAAAAGTTAGCATTTAGACTTCTCAATGTTTTTTTCCAGCAAAGATATAATAAATTAATTAACAGATATAGTAATCATTAATTGCTATATCTTATGAATTCTAAAAGAAAAGTGATAATTATATCCTTTAACAATATTTTTATCTGCATTTTAGATGTATTTATAACTTTTTAAAAAAATATTTATATCTAATTATCTATTTAGTATAAATATTTTTGATGTACAAATAAAAAATAAAAAATATATAATATAAAAATAAATTTTCTTTTGTAAAATATACCTATCGTCATTTTATATCGTGTCTATGCATTAATTTACCCAAGGAGATTACTCAACAATTCTTTATTTATCCAAGGGTTATAATTTAATTTTTATTTTACGTCAATAAATATTTTAACTTTCATAATTTCAAATTATTTTCATTTAATATATTAAAATATATTAAAATATATTAAAATATTTTAAAACGTCTAATTGATCTTTGCTCCACTCGCCGAAAACACCAAAAGAGAACTGTTTGGAGTCTGTCAAGATCAAAATCTCCGTGCACAATGATGTCACAGGCTATATATAGAGTATAGACTATAGGTGTACTTGCGAGTTTCTCCTCCATCTGACAACTACATCACCGATCTTCTGTGGCTGTCTATTCATAGCAACTCGTAAAGCGAGTGATAATACGAACTTTATAATAAATTCGATATACATAAAATCAAATATTTCCTTTTAAGGATGTTTCTACTATTTTTACATAGGGAAAAAAAATCATTCCCATTGGGCAGTCTACAATTTTTATAATTAATTGCAAAATAGTAAGAAAAATGACTTCTAAGAAAATTTGAATTTTATATATAAAATGACTCTATAATTTTATGTACACAACACACATTTATTAGTGTGGACGTTAATGTCCGCATCCAGTTTTATTTTTTGTAATTTTTTAAAATTATCTTAAAATAAAAAAATAATGATTGCACAAATAACAAAACTAAACAAAACAAAGTGCTTCTCAATTCTACTTCTCTATTTATCTAGGGTTAAATTTTACAAGTTAATTTAATTGGAGAGGTAGGCACGTGGCCTCATTAGTGACACATACATGCTAGAACTTGACATCTTTTATCATGTATTAAAAAAAGGGGAAGAAACTTTGACATGGACAGCATTAAATTATAGAGTCGGCAGGCACATGTCACTGGCTCAAGTCATGTATAACGTGCCCCATCCCATTTTTAGAATTTAGAATACTTATACTAATTTGGCTTCATAAATATGATGTTTACTCAAAATAAAAAGAGTAGGTCAATTGACCCTATTTGGTGAATGGACAACACAGATAAAAGCTACTGTGTGTTCACTATCCCAAACCATTTTTCTGTTTTTTAGGAAGCTATCTCCAACCATTTTAATTAATGGAAGGAACTATTCTCAAACCATCTTAGTTGATGGAAGGAAGCTACCTCCAAGCATTTTAATTAACGGATGGGACTAACAATTGTTAATTTGAGATTGACAACAAATTTTTCAATAATTCTAAAAGAATTTGAAAATAGAAAAAAATTATAGATATATTCTTCAACTTATAAATTGACTGGGTTTCAAATTTCAGATAATTTAAGTGTCATTTAATATTTCATAAAAGTTATTAAAATTAAATGACCCTTACAATAATTCATAATTAATGATTTTTTATGGAATATGAATTGATACTTAATTTACTTGAATTTTTAAATTTTTTAAAAAAATATTTAAAAATATTTGAAATATGTTGCCATTATTGTCAAGAGAATCTATATCCTTAATAAATTTCAAATCGTTCACCAAGTTTTATTCTATCAAAATTTTGTCTTCCTTAATTACAATAGAAACATAAAGCTTCATACAAATTGCATTGAGAATGCAACATAAGAGGAACTGAAACAGTGATCTCCGACAAATTAACTACAAATGTTGACTGGCAGATGCGTAATTGTTTAAGCACTTGTCGAGTCAGGAGGTTAGTAGAAGTCATTAATTAATTAAGATAGTACTTCTCAGACGCTTTGATCATTTAATACTGTTGTTAGATGACTAATTTTTGACGAAGAGGAAGCCAATGGAGCATCAAACCATGGGCTCAAGTGTTAGCCTTTACCAAGTTGGAAAGAAGGAAGGAAATGTTTCTTGTCACCTTAAAGCGTACCAAATAGAGAAGATCTGCTTAATTACTGTCGTCATCATATATATACTAGTGTTCAGGTTTTGTGTTGCGCCTCTACTTTTTTTATTTTATTTTTTTGATATAGAGATGGATGGGATTTAAACTATCTGAATTTAAATATTTATAAAAAAATATTTTATTCAAATGTTGAATTTACGACTTTCTACACGGTAATTATTATCTTTTATCACTAGATCAAAGATTGATTCTCTGTATCATGTCTATTTGATTTATCAGCTTAGTTATTTCGGTTCTGTAGAAAGTATTTATGAAAAGTATATTTCAGATTCAGAAGAGCCATTATTTCTTTTTTTAAAAAGAAAACATTGATACAATTTATTGCAGGACATAATATGATGAAATAGTAATGAATATCTTAATATTTGTTTTATTTTTCATTTTTTTTAAATAAAAGAAGAGAGCTCTAATGTCATAAAAATGTTATGTCATAAATGCCATGACATTTCTTAGTTATACAGTTTAAAATTTTAAATCCAAATATCAAATTCAAACTGTTGATGTTCTTCATTTTCATAAGAGTGCCTCCATATAAAATTTATGATTGTTTAGTTGATTTTAGACATGCTCAAGTGATTGGAAAATGAATGTATATAATTAAATATGATAACTAATATTAATACTTTTATATTACATGAACCCAATTTTCATGAACTCGGACAATTATAAAATTTTACTTTGTTATATTTCAAGACTTGCAAGCTATATCAGTGTACTTCCAATACATCGATTCTTTTAACTGCTAGAGATTTTTCTAGACTATACTCAGATGAAATATGTATCGGAAAAATAAAAAAATGAGATATTATTTTTTATGCTAAAGACCTATATAATGGGAAATGATAGATATGCCGTGTAGGATGTTTTGAAAAAAAAATGAAAAAAATTATATTAGTGTAAGAATTTCTTTGTAAATCTGATAAATATCAAGCGCATATCCTTTTATTTGAGAAGGGAATCATGAAAATTTACTTGATATTTTATCTCTTTTCTTGTATTTTTATAGCTACTAAGAAGAAATTAGTTAATTACCTTTTTGTTTGAATGCATGAAATAATTCATTTATAACAAAAACTCTGTCAGTCGCATGTTCAAAATTCAGTTAAACGATTTCTTGTAAATTTTTAAAGTTAAAAGACTAGAATCATATTTTAATTTCAACAATAAAGATCATCATATTATATTAGCATATATAAGTCAAAAGGATTCAAATCCAACAACAAGTCAAATCGATTTGTTTTAAAGGGGACAGGAAAAGTCCAACATCCATCAAATCAAATTTGATCCTATAAACAATTTTTATTGTTAAATTCCAAATCTGATATTTTATTTAATTAATGAAATTTCTGAACGATATTTTTATATGAATATTCATATCATCAAACGATTAATTTATCGGACCTCCCCGCTTCCTCCTTGAAGACTTGTTTAGTTGATAAGAAATGCCCACATGATCAACGTGAGCGACATCAAATTATAAAGAAATGAATTCAAAACACGCAGGAAGAAAAAAATGTCTATTGCATACCTATTTTTCTCCGATAGATAAAGATTAATTACTTTTCTTTATCCATATCTTGGATGCTTCCTTATTTTCTCTTCAGTAGACGGCGCTTAATTGAGGAGAGGAAATCAAATATGGTAACCATTGTTATGACAGCGATTTCCATTCACTTACCACCTAGCTAGGAATTAGGATCAGGCCTCAGTTTCTTCATCACTGTTTTTGTTGAAATTTTTTATCTATTACTTTGCTCTGTACTTTGACATCTCCATTTTCTTTTCAACAAGACAACAAGGCCATGGAAACTCAAAAATGTAATATGCAGAACAGAAGAAAGCGAGGAAAGTTTTGTAGTCTTTTTTAAAATAGAAAGAGATACATTTTATAACAGAAAAATATTTGACAATTATGATAACTAATGAAATGATTGTCAAAATTAAATTAAAAAAAGAAAATTTTAAATATACCTTTTATAGTTTGGGTTAGTTTTTGTTAAATCTATACTTCATGAAAGTGGTTTAGTTCTAATATTGATCATTCAATCTACTTCTTTATCTTAATCGAATGATTCATATAATCTTCCTTCTCTCTTTATTTAATATTGTGTGTTTGTTGTACTTAAAGTATTATATATAACATTTTAAAATGGTACAACTCTTTGGTATTTTTATGTAGAGATTTTTGTGCAACTTATAATTAATTGTGTTATCCTTAATTATACATAATATTATTTTTTTTCAGAAAATTATTTATTTGTTTTTTCAGTTTGTTGCAAATAAATTATTTTATTTGAAAATTTTATTTTTTTCTATAATAAATATATTTTAAAACAAAATCTGAAAAATAGTCCTAGTTTGATATAACTTTCAAATAGTATGGAAATCACTAATTAACTGCTGATCACATCATATAGCTGGATCAATCATCAATGAATATTTTTTTTGAGAAAAATCATCAATAAAATTTTAAATTATACCAAATTTTATAAACAACCAGTATATATTATAGAGTGCATATTTATTAGTTTGTTTTCTATAAAGCAGACCTACAAACCTACCTGTTTTCATTTCATTTCGAAACTAAGAATTTGAAAAAAAAATAAAATACAACCAACCCAAAATTAGCTTAAACCCACTAAGTACCCCATTGCTTAACAGCCAAAACTCCTCAAAATAACCTAAAATTTGATGAACACAAAACATATTAAAACATATTTATATCATGCTCTTTTCTCATTGTTCTCAGATGGATCGGCTCACACATCAGATGTTGGAGTTGTACAAAAGGTTAAAATAAAAAAGAATTCAACTACTTCAGCCACACATAAAGTGGCCTAACATCTTAGTTAGGAATTTCCAATAAAACTCTTAAACCATCTCATATCATATACAGTCCATCTGATTCGACTTAAGACAAATATATAATATTGAAGTCGTATCTCACTCAATTTTTCATAAGTCATATCAGTGAGGCCGATTTATCGGATCGGATCAATAACTAATACTTTGAATGTAAATAAAAGTTTAGGAGACAACTAACTTTTTTATAAAAATTTAAAGACTAAATTATGAATTTTTCTGTTATTTTTCAAAATTTTAAGTACTTATTTGATATAATTGAGAAGTTCAACAATAAATTTGATTTATTTGAAAAAAAATTTAAGAATTAATTTAATATAAACGAAATAAATTTAAGAATCAACTTGAATTTTTTTTAAAAAAAATTCAGATGTCCAAAATTTGAATTCTCCATGAAATAAATCTCATTAAGCAAAGTGCAATGAACCTCACAAGTTACATGAGTAACTTTTCGTTTTTAAATATATATTTCAGAAAGGTGTTCTGTAAAAACAAAAAAACAAAACACAAAAACCACCCGGAAACAGCGCCCATGTCTTTCGCATGTTTTATGAGTGGACTTAAACCAAATGCTTTTTATATTTTAAATGGGTTCAAAGGTTTGACAATTTGGCATCCATCCCAGTACGTTTAATCGCGCGAGATATATATAACATACATTTTTATTTATATTTTTCAACTTCTTAACCTACAATTCTTTGGTAGTTGTGTTCTTGGAGAAGACTATTCTTTAAATATTGTTAACTATCACTTTCTTTGAAATATAAAGACAATAATTGGCCCAATTTCAACGGGATTATCAATTATGTATCCGATATTTTCTTCCTATAATTATTTAATAAGTGAGCTAACGAAATTTTTAATACATATATACTTTTATAATAGAAGACTTGTCGGCCCATATATATAAAAAAATTATCAACCGAAATATTCAGCTAAAAGAAATGTTCATACACTATATATCAACTAACTACTTTGATAATTCTGATAATATGTTCTCGAAACATATCATATAGACATGTTTTTCATATTGGTCCTGTTTTAATTTCATTTCATGTGATTTAAATATTATTTGATGTTCAATGAAATTAATGTTATTAAATACAGACTTCAAAGTTCATGCCCTTTCATAAATGATAAAACTTGCATAAAATTTAATGATTGTTATTGTTACTTTAAGTTATAAACATTCATCCCCATTCACCAAAAGCTTTGATGTATTGTCTTCCTTGTTAATAGCAACTATTTTGGTTGTTATTTATTCATACCAATGACTATTTGGTCCGAAATAATTTAAAAAAATGTACATTTTATTATCATTTTTTTAAAAATAAATACATATTCATTGTCCAAAAATTATAAAAAATATATGTCATTCTAAATTTTCATTTTACGCTATAATTAATTTGTAGTTTGGCCTAACGCCATCACTGATTATGACAAGAGATATCTATCTTGTTTCGGTTTCGGAGGTGGAGTGCTTTTTGTGTTTTTCCTTATCCATCACAAAACTTGAGAAGCAAATATTGCCGAAATCGTGAATTGTGAGTTAAGGCTTGTTGCTAGGGACCCATAAGACTCACAAATTAATGCAAATCGATATGATTTTGTTATCAGCGAACAACACGTGATTGATTGATTATATAAATTAATGAATGAAACATTATAATACATATGACTACGGACGAAGTCTCGATCTTTATTGTATACCAACACAAAATTTCGTCAGTTTTTCTGACTTCTTCTAGTTTCATAATCAAAGAATTTATATACATGAATGAACCGTAGATTTAATACGACAATGATAATACTTATTTCTTTTAAAGAAATATAAATTTAAATTCTACAAAAAATATTTAAAAAATAAATAAATATGAAAGTCAATAAGAACTTTTATTTCAAAAAAAAATTATCTTATATCAGTTGTATGAACAAAAAAAGAAAAAAGAAAAAAAAACAGAGAGAGAAGACGCAACTCGTAGCATATATAGCGAACTACAGATGAGCATATAATCTGTTTTAGAAGAAAAGGACGGCTAACTAGCCGCTTTTGTGTTTTTGCATTCTGCATTTTTTGCCTGATACACATTTCTGAGCACGTACGCACACTGACTGCCGATATGTGGCCCGTGGCCGCATTCCCAATAAATATAGAAAACGGAAAAAGGCTAGTCTCGTTGAGAGAGTGATAGCGATGTGTGTGTGGGGGTTGGGAAGTTGGCGCCTCTTCCCACTTCCCAGTTCCCAGTTCCCAGTCACAAGTTCTGTACATTGCACCAAGCGGACTTGACTTGTTTTGTTTTGTTTTGTTTTGTCGCAAATCACTTGTCATGACTCATGACATGACCCCGGTAGTGATGTGTACAACGAGATTTCCGCATGGAAGATGCTTAGTTCGAGCTTTAATTAAGATCTTTATGATAAGTCAAATTAACAAGCATTTTAATTGTTGAATTAGTTACGGAATGTTATTAAATTTAGTTATATAGTTGAAAATAATCCATTTTTTAGTGATAAATTTAATTAAGGCATGGGTTATATAAAATTTAATGTATGAAATTAATTACTTACTTATTGGAGGGGAGTTTTTGATAATCTTAACAATAAATTTTGCTATAATTCCGATAGAAATATTAAAAAAATTCAAAATAAAAAAATTATAGACATATTTTTTAACTTTTCGATCTATTGTTTTAATTTTCATGTAATTTAAAAATCATTTGATATTCTATTTAAGACAATTAAATTTAGACCATTATAAATTTATACAATTTTGTTTGTTTCTGATAAAATGTTGAATGACATTTGAATTACATAAAATTTAAAATACAATTAATTTATAAGTTAAAAAATACGTCTATGATTTTTTTAATATTTTATTAAATTTACTTGCAAAATTGTTGTCAAGGTTATAAATTTAGGGTTCTTGACAATGATTATTTTAACAATCTTGACAATATTTTTTAAATAAATTGAAAAAATATCATGCGGTTTTGATGGTATTTGATTGAATAATTAAATGATATTTAAATTGCGTGAAATTTATAACAAAATTAATTTATAAATTTAAGAGTATATTTACAAACTTTTTCATTGTTTAGAAATTTATTTCAATTTTTTTCAAAAACATATTGTCAGATTATCAAAATAATCATTTTGAAGTGATCTCTCCTTGTGAAGTTAATAGTTGCTAGTTAATCCCCACCGATACTATATTATATGCAAATGTCTATATAAAAAATTACGTATGTTTTTTACGTTATGTTCTATTTAATAGTTTTTATTTCTCCAATTTAAAAATTCAATTCCTTCTTTAACATGTTATTTTACAAAACAAAATAAGAAATACAATTCTAATTGAAATAAAAAAATAAAATAGAGAAAGTTGGAGTCATTATAACTCCTCAGAAACAATTACAATAATAAAAAAAAGACCTTTAATTTTTTTGTTTTTATTTTTGAGGTAATAATGAAGCGATCAAGTTGCTCCTTTTTTGTAAATCCTAATGAGCCGTTTGATAACACATTGAAGATTAAATTTTAATTCATATTAAATAGCTCATATTCGGTAGCTTTAATCCGTGCGTGAAAGCTAATGAAGCTTAATCCGGAGAGAGGACTTCCTTAAGGAGCGGTCAGGGAATTAATGTTCGGGCAAAAGAAGGCTAAAGGAGAGGTTCTTAATCCGCGCTAAAGAGTACGTGTTCGGAAGGATTAAGCAATTAAAGAAACTAAAAGAAGGTTTAAGGAGATTAAAGGAGAGGATGCCGAACGGCACCAACAAGTCAGATATTTTATTTTAAACTTCAGATAAAGAATAAGAGAAATATTTCTTTTTACATCTCATATTTTACGTCTTTTATTTATATATCAAAAATATTTATATTGAGTAGATACTTTATTTATATCTGAATTTATAAGTGTTTATAGTTAGTACATAAAATATATATCATTTTTTCTTTCCTAAATATTTATAGAAAAATTGAAATTAAAAATTTTATTACATAAATATAAATATAATTTATATAATTTTTAATTTCAATAATATAAGATAAAAATATTTTTATCATTAAATATAATTATTTTTTAAAATAAAAATAAATGTAGGTAAGAATTATAGTAAAATATAATTATTACTCTCAAAAAATAATATCATATGTCAGACGACAGGAGCAATGTTCGGTATTTGCCCCCCACACGCACTTCAATTTTCCTTTAGATTATTACAAATATTAAAGTAAAGTAAAGTCATAATATAATGATTGGTGGAGTTATTGTAATCTTTAAAATTGTTGCAACAATGTAAAAAGTTCTAACTTTATCTGAGAGAACTACTCTCGAGTATTTAATATAGAAGCACTCGAGTATTACTGTCATGTGCTGATTTAGGGATTGAACTGCTCCTTTAACTTCTTGGACATAATTAATGAGGTGTAGCTCATTTTTCTTCCTATGAAATTTATGCGAGTCGGAGAGCGTTTATTTAAATGAGATTAAAAATGGCAACTTGTTTAGAGAGGGGAGAAAGTTTGTTCAGAGTCTTCGTTGAGTGTTGTTTGTATTCAATAATTATGTATTTGGTCTTGCATTTTAATAAAATTTATGGGTTCTTAATCTTATGGTTAGAGATGGAGCTTGATTAGAATTAATGAGGAGACTATATATCTATAATCATATTAAAATTATATTTCAATTTTTTTGGGAGGGGATGGGGGTTGACTGTAATATAATTATAGTAAAATATTTTAAATTCTTAATACATGTAATTAGTTTTCAAAATTTCTTAGAGGCTATAACTAGTAAATAAAAAACGTGACATGCCATTACATTCCATATTAAAACATGACGTATCTAGATCTAGTGACGTTATCAAAATATTTTTTTCATGTGACGTGTCGAAAATAAAAAAATAAAAAAATGGAGACACATCATGTCTATGACATGATACGTATAAAAGACGTCACATTTAGAAACGCCGTATTATACTATGATGTTTCATTTTTTTCCTACCACAATTCAATCCGGAAAGATATTATACGTGACATGACGTGACATATATATAACATATCACTTTTTTTAATTTTATCTTTTCATTGAAATATATTAAACATTATTTAAATTTGTGAAAAAATTATAGTTTTTATTGTAAAGTGTTGGAAAACATTAAAAAAATTTGTGATGAAGAATATATTTTATATTTATATTAATAATTAAAAAAATATATTTGAAACAACAGATGTATGATTTTATGTGACTACATAACATGCTGTGATGTACTTAAATAATTTTACGTAATGTACCACGATATGTCAATTTGGGTTGAAAATAGACACGTCACGCGAAAGGACATATCACGGGACATGCAAGACACGTAACGTAATAAATATACGTACTATGACGTGACTAATCAGGACGTATTGTTTTTTTGTACTCTAACTATAACCCCTATTGATCTACACAAAGCTCAACCCTGCTTGTGAAAGAGAGTACCTCTCAAAAAGGATATTATATATGGTAGAGTTCATGTGGGTTGAATTTTCCCTAAATTTCTATTTTGTGAGGGCTTAATAAAAAAGCTACAGAATTATATTAGAATGTATGTAAGAAAAATTAATTATAGTTTATATTATGCTTATACAGTTCTTAACTCTTAAGTGCATTTGATAATTTTATTGTCAGACACGTAAATCAGTAAATGTAAAAATAATCTGTGTTAGTTGTAATATACAAAGTTCTCTTATATCTCATTCTTTCATCTCTTGATAATAAATTATTCATTTCAACGACTTTCAAAACAAACAAATAATCAAATAACTATTTTTAATTTTTTTTACAAATATCCATGATTTTTTTCCGTGGTACTTACAAAACTTAATTTTCTTTCTAATAGAAATCAATATTTTATAGTACTTATATACACTATAAAATTAAATTATTTCTAAATTAAATTCATATAATTGTATCACTAATTGTTGATATCGTTAAATTATATATTTTGGCATCTTGAGTTTGTTAATTTCCATGATAATTGACTGATTTGACTCGGCGGGGTGGGTGCTTTTGGTATACATGCTTCAAATTTCCAAACTTCAAGGGGGCATACTGCATAAAATTCAAGATAAAACAATTATAGGCAATTTAAAATTATCTTAAACATTGACGAACGCAAGAAAACTGTGCACATTTGACAAGAGCTGATGTGGCAGTGATGCTGCAGTTCTCCAAATGACAAAGCGGCTTGTCTCCATTATGCCCTCTTACATACGGGGAGGTGTCAGGACCACATATTTTTATGTTATTCAATTATTCCATCTATCAAAAGAAACCATTGCTCTGTAATTTAAATATTCATTAGGTAAGCTCTCTACTGCATGTTGATGTTGCTATTTTTTTTTTTAAAAGAATCAATGTATACATGTTGCTACTACTTGTTAGACAAATTAGTTGAGCAAACTATATTAAAAGACAATATTAGAAAGATATCATTTTCGGTATAATCGTCATATTAGTTTTATTATTTATATTAAGTGAGTTACTATTCATGTTAATGATTTTATAATATAATTTTTTTATATAGTAATTTTATAATTTAAATTAAGTATCACTAATCTGAATAATAATTCACTTAAACTAAATAATAAAAATATTATATAAAAAAATTACATGATAAAATCATTATATAAATAATAATTTATTTAATATAAATAATAAAATCGGTATTGATAACGATATTAATGACGGTATATATATACCAGCTCCAATATTTTTTTACAATATATAAATGTTGCTACTTAATAGACATCAATTAGTAGAGCAAACTAAACTAAAATACTATCACTCAGTCACATAACAAAGCAGATCAGCATTACAAATTTACAAACCCCACTTGTAATTTACTTTTAATCAGAGACCATGGCCAAGAGAGAGAGAGACAAAGAAGCATCTTTTCTCAAAAAACAAAAAAGAATCTCACATGTCCCGGTCCTTTGCTTCTTTTCTTTGTTTTTATATCTCTCTCTCTCTTTTAATATCGCTTTAACAAAAAGTTCTCTCGTTCATTTAATTGAATCATCTATATTTTAAACATGCGCATGGAACACACAACACAACAATATTTTCACATTTCACGGTCACGGGTCATTTTTAGGTGACAGTCCAATTCGTGCTCTTTCGGACACTTTCACTGTGTAACTGTGTCCTGCTCAAAACACGTGACGACACGCCCGAGTAATTGGCCAGATCGGCCGAATCGGACCAAAAATGAACGCCCAAGCAAGGCAAAGAAACGTGTCCGTTTGGAGACCGGCACGTGTGATAACATGTTAGGACACATTATTACTGTTTCAATGTCTGTAACGCTGTCTAAATTATTTTTTTTTGTCATTTTTTCCGTTTCTAGTACTTGACTTTTTTTTTTTTTACCATTTTTCGGATTTGGTTCAAGTAGACAATAAAAAGAATTTTCTGTTATGGTGAACTTGACAAATTGTAATTTTGAGGATTTCCCCACTCTTTTCGGTACATTTCATGTAATTATCTTTTATTCCTCAACTTGTATTTTTTTCATGGGAAGTCATAGATTCAATATAGATCGTGAGTCGTAGTTTCGACAACATTTTATTTTTATGAAAAGTCATAAATTTGATACATGACATCATTAGAGTTTATGAAAAAAAATGTTAAGAAACTTGACTCCTCTTTCTCAAAAAAGTTAAAAAATAAAAATAAGTAGCATTTAATAATGTTATTATCATAGATGATATAGATCATGAGTTCGTGACGTAGTGTCTTCAATAATGTCCCTCATCTATTATTATTGTATATGGATCCTACTCATCATTAGAGAACTCATTTTATAGTGATAATTAGAGTATGAGTGAGACATTAAGTTAGAAGTATTTTATATTTTTCCGATGATATATTTATGCGTCCAAAAAAATGAAAAACACTAGTAGTGTAGATCTATTATTGATGGCTACGTGAGTTTTTCTTTGCCCCCTGATGGTTCGAATAGCATATATTATAATTTTAGAGGTGTAGAATCAAGTACATTTGTTTTCTAAAGTCTACTTTAAATATTAAAAAAAAACATGGAAATTTAGGAGCATGATATAGCATATTTTTGAAGCCAAATAGGTGTATAGAAAGCAACAGAGTTCTGCCATACTGATCACAATGAAAATCCGTTATAATACTGTAGCTTCATTTTTTGTGGTTGGCTGTCAAAATCCATAGAAAGAAACGAATATTGAAATGAGCTATTGTAGCTGAATATTCACTTTTTATGTTATAATTATATATTATTAGACCCATTCCTTTTTTATGCTTGCATCTCTTACAAAAGATAATTTTTTTTTAATATTTCTGCACAAGATTGATTTTGGTACAACTTACCATTACAACAGACAGAGTATCATTTTATGAACAGTATATACTACAACATGTATGTTTCTTTCTTTCTTTATTATTATTTTTTTAATATTGTGGTTATGTAAGCATAATCGCCAGTACATGATATTGGGTATATGATATCAAGCCCAGGTCCATTAATAATCCATTAGCTCTTTGATTTTTGATACCTTTCTTTATTGGGCTGGAATGGGTTGTGAATTCTATGGGGATTTTACCAACATAAGAAATTAAGAAGAAAATGCAGCCAGTAATTAACTCTCATAAAAAACTATATTATAGCGCTTTGATTACTGATAGCATTTCAGAATTCAGATATTTCTTATCAAGCTTGTGTAGTTTTGAGTTTCTCAGTGTTCATATTCACTTTTCTGCCAGAATAAAGAAAATGAAATACGTGGAGTACAACATTGTCAGAAAATAATACACAAAAACGAGAATCAAAGTTCATTGTGCCATATTCCATGCCTTAATTAGGATTACAAGTCACTAAAAACTGGGCCCCAGAGTACAAAAACTAGGCCGCCTACATAATTAAAGCCTATTGGGCCTACCAATCAGCGACTCCTAACATTAAATGTGAAGAGAAAATTTGAAAGGAGAACAGGGAATCTGAACTGATTATAAAAGTTCAGAGTTGGAACACTACTAATCAAAACACTACTACATCAAAATTCACAAAAATATGGCACTGCGGACGCTAGTAAAATCTACTCAATTTACCATAATTGAGAATTCTTCCTTCCTCTGGTCTTTTCTTTATTTTTTTTAAGTATCCATGGGGGACTGGGGGTGGGGATTCTTTCTTATGGATTGACATTCACTGTGTACTTTTTTTTTATGATATAAATGTGCTATGATTTTTGTGAGTGTATGGCATATGAAGTCCACTAAAATAAAAATTAAAACACACCACTATAGCTAAATTTGAGCTATTGAAATTCAATGACACATTTGCTGTCATTAAACATAATGGCAGCCGATGCTCACCCTCTTTCTTATAACAAATTCATCACATACCTAAAAGTGATTTGATCACATTTGGACTAACAAAATAATGTCAAAAGATATTAGAAAGCATTTCAAGCACAATTTTCCAAATGTTGAGTAGGGTAGCAGATCGACCTTGACAATTTTGATGCTCCAGTTTTTACCAATTTTCAAATTTTCCAAATCATTTCAAATGAAATTGCTGGACACCAATCTCGATGCTGGTCCATATATAGTGTTCCAACAAATTTTAGGAAATATATTAATTTGCTATTCCCATTTCAAAAAGAATATATGCACCGGTAGTTTCTTGCAAATATATAAAGAATACATATACCTTAAATTGTTGAAATTTGTAGTAATTTTACACGTACGTGCTGCATTTAATTGGGGCATTTCATCATATATAGTAGCGGAGTTTGAGTCCAAAATAAGAGAGAGCTAACTTAACCAAGGAAGAAAAATCATGAAGCACAACTGATTAAGGGGGGAGCCATTCGTGGTCCAAATAGCAACTAATCCAAAAAATATATTGCCGTTGTATAAAATTTTGGATGGAAAGGAGAGGTCATGGCCCACTTAGTCAAAGCAAAGCTCCGCCACTAATCATATATATGACATGAATTCTCGCTATTAATTTGATGCCTTATAGTTGCATGCAATTGGCATCAGAAGTACAATTTTTTTATTTAATTTCTAAGAAAATGTATTTAGACTTATGAAACTTTTATATCCTAGTTAGAGGTTACTCAAGGATACAGACTCACACCTTACACAAATTAGTTTACTGAACAATTAAAATCAATAACTAACTCAATGTATATATATATATACACAACAAATTATCTCAAAAATAATCAACACTACACATTCTGCTCCTTAATCTCTGCAATGAAGCATTTCAAGCTGCATACAGTTGCATTGGTGTTTATCACATTAGAACAGTACTTGCACCTAGGCATTACTGGATCTCTAACCTTTTTCTTTATGAAACTCAAGAGCTGTGGCTTAATAAAAATCGTGGATCTGCCCTTATGTTGAATGACCTATGCAATAATAGTAATAAAAGAAAGAGAGATACAAATTAATGTCATCATCAACATAGCTTTTTAGTTGGTATCATATTATAATTAATAAGTAATTACTGATACCATAATATTAATATACATGTATGAACTGATATTTTTGAAGTTACGAGAAAAAAGATAAAATATATATACATTACCTTAATCTTTTGCAACTGTCTGCGCATATCAACATCTGACCACTGTTCAAGATCTTGGAAGCATATCACAGGTTCAGAACCTCTCGCATAGACCTAAGAATAACTTTTAAGTTAAGTACTCGATAATTGTCAGATATGTAACACCATTAATACGAGAGGTGAAACAATGGTATAAAAAGTAACACCTGTGCTGGTACACTTGGTGGTTCATGAGTGTGATGGTGCGCACTCCAACATATGTGGCAACACACTTCGTAGCAGGTGCGGCATATCATATTTTTTAACATCCGTTCCGTGCAGCATGTCTCGAGTAGATTTTCGATCTCAGGAAGATAGAAGAACCACGGCTCTTCCTGATTCTTTTTTAATAGAAAAGACAATGATGTTTATATATTACTATGATAGAAAATGGTAGTTAGTCTAAAAAGCACATTGCAGGGGACACTAATGGATTATTTGCTTACTAATTCAACAAAGACAAATGTACATTAATATTGTCGTTGTACTACTGGGACGAACTGGTATATATGTTACCTCATCCCTTGCAATCTCAATTTGTTCTTCAGTTGCCAGATACTCATGTGACCCTTCTCGGGATATCTCCGGTGCGAGCTCATCGAGCTGGTTCTGGAGCACTACCTCTGTTTGTGCTGTCTCTTGACTTGGTGTAATTGTACTACACAGTGCATCATCGGCCTCAAAAATGTAGGAAAGTTAAGAACACAATATATATTAATGTAAATGAAAAAGCTACTGTTGCTTTTAGTAATTAACAAGTTAATTAATCTTGATCAGGTCAGTAGTAACTCACCAAGTAATCTTCTATAGGAGGTAAAGGAGAACAGCCCTCATCCTCAACCTGTGTAAAGTTGGAAAAATGAAACATGAAACAAACTAAATTGCAAGCTGTGTCTAATTATCTTAAAGACAAAATGTAAATTAAAAATTTAATTGGAGAGGTATTTCAGCAACTCACGTTGGAATGGTATTCCATCAACTCGTCTGAATAGGCAATAGAATCTCTTGAAATATAAGCTAATAAACCTAGTTTGCCATTCTAAATAACAAATGTAGCAAGTTTTAAGGATTTTAAATTTTGCTATATATTATAGTCTTTGTAATAAACTACATGACATCATTATCAATTAATAAAGCTCACTGGGTAGTCTTCATCAGAGAATGTAAGATCTCCTATATCTTCCTCTGGATGTTGCACCTATCAATAATAAATAAATACAGAAATAAAGTAACAAAACTTAGAAATCCCCAGAACTGATGTAGCTGCTAGTTAGTTTCTTAACCTTATAATTAATATAGTATTAAGATTTCTTAATAAACATATATACTAGCTTCCAATAATAACTTTGAAACGATTCTACTTTACTTGAATGTAACCATGTACTGTTTAAGGTTCTAAAACCTAAACCCAAATAACATATAAAGGAAATTATAAACCTTGTCAATGTTGTCCTCCTTGGGAAGGATTGACCCTGTCTGCTGTGAAGGGCCCACATCTTGGCTTAGTGACTTGCTTTCTGAATTATCCATTATCTTAAATTCTTTTCATCAACAAAAAGCACCTGAAAAAGTAATAAAAAAGAAAGAAAGATAAACTATCAATCCAAATGTAGGTTACCATAGATGTATTAAGCCAATAAAAACTATGTAGCTGTACCAGATTGAGGGAAAATGGAGAGGATTCACAGCTTTCTTGATGCAGTTCTTGATTCAGATTGGTGTAATATTAATGCAAAAGGCCAAAAAGAATCCAGAAAACAAACTTAATTAAAGACCAGTCTAGCTAAAAGGGGAATGTTGGTGGTACCGGCCTAAAAAGCCTTAGAACTGGTACCAAGGAATGTGTAAAATTTACAAAACCACTTGAAAGATACAAAAAGACTTGTTCTTTTTGAAGTATAAACTCATGACAGCATACGTACCAGCATAGAAAAATTATTCCAAACTCAGAAAATAGAAAAATTGATCAAGTTCAGAAATATAAAAGATTGAAAAACAAAATATGTCAGGATTACCTAAAAAGGCCCTCCAGCTTTCGCTCCTCTTGCATTACCAGATGAAATGGCCTAGTCCCTTCTACAATATTACTCCACGTCAAACAGGAAAGATTATACAATGAGGAGAGAGAGAGAGAGAGACTGAGAGTACTGAGAAAGTGGGACTGTGAGAGTGGCAAAATTTCAACCTTTTTATTAATACAATCTTCGGAAGGTTCCTTTAACTCTTTAGTATTAGATGATTAGATTACAGGGTTAACATCCCAGGTTCTCCAGGGGTAAATAGGTGGTGCAATTTGCAAAACACCGTCGTCCCTCTGATTAATACGAATGTAAGTTTATTTTCTAAAGACACACAAGAATCAATGTGCCAAAAAAACATTCAAAAAATTTGTTGTATATAATATGTCAATTTTAATACCAAAAATTATAAAAGAAAGATTATAATAAGAATTAAGAATATCTCATACTCATTTATGTATGCTCAGTCAATATTGAACTTCTTGACATATTATTTTTCATCGGAACTGCAAATTAAGTTGAAATAATCAACCAATGTGTAACGCATTTCTAATTTATTCCGTTAGTATGAAACCATTTAAGCCAGATTAATTGTTTGATTGAAAAATATACAAAAGAAACATTAATTAAATCCACCCTTCTTTTTTCTGATTTTTTGTAGTATGCGAAAGAAACAGCTATAGATTACCTTTTTACCGCCCAAACTATTGTAAAGACGAAAATATAATATTTTTTGCATTTTGGGATTCAAAATTTCATAAAAGAAATAGGTTCCATGGAAAAAAATTATCACACTTAGTGTGAAAGATAATCTATTGTTACAATAATTTTTTATGTTATGTGGTAATTACGAAACGCAATCAATGTCCATTATATATACTAATTTTGTAGATATACAATATTTAAGACTTCCAAAATTATATACTAGTAAAATACCCGTGTCCTGTAGCTTCATAATCAATTGAATAAGCAGTTTAGTGAAACGATAAACAAATCAGAATTAGATACAAATTAAGAAAATATTATTAGTTTGGGGGCGCCATTTCGATTGGGGAGGGATCACTTGATAATGCTTATTTTGATAATTTTAAAAATGATATTTTATATAAATTCGAAAAAAAATCTTAAAAATAAAAAAATATATACATATTCTTAAACTTTTAGATTGATCATATTTTAAATTTCATTCAATTTAAATTAAATTTGATATTTAATTGAAGACTATTAAATATGGACTGTTGTATAAATTAATTTTAATAGTTTTTGATGTATTACAAAATAAAATGTAAATTATATAAAATTTGAAACACAATTATAAAATTTGAAACACAATTAATCTATAAGTGTAAGAATATATTTATAAAAAAAATTCAAATATATTTAAAAATTCTTTATTAAGATTATTAAAATAATCATTGTAAAGTCAACTCTTCTCAAATCTAAATATCTAAATGAAAACCCAAAGTGACCTGGTGCAAAAGATATCCTCTGCAGTTGGTGCAGCGCACTTGTAGATCCAATGATTCCGAACACAACCTTATTAGGTTAAATTATGATAATAAATTTGAAGATTGAGAAAATAAATCAGATGGGTCCCTGGCTAGAGACCACAAAACTTTTATCAGGAAACTTGACAATTTATAATTTATTGACTTTCACAAGAACATAAATTATTCAGCAGGTATTAGGGCTAGATAATTTGTCTCATTTTTACTTAGTATGATTACTTTCATTTTTTTTTAAAACTAACCAAAGATACCAATAGAAAATTTAGCTAATTGTTTTATGCTTTTCTTTCCTTTTAATCCCTTGAAATTTCATACCTCTCACATAAAGCTAATAAAAATTGAAAACTCGACCCCACCAATTTCTACTCAAAAAGAAAAAGAAAAAGTTATGATAGATTTTTATAGTAAACTTAGAGTCTATTTATGTTGATATATTTAATCGGTTTATAACAATTTAAGTAAAATTATCAAAAATATATGCTACCTTTTAGAATATGTGCATATTTTATATAGTCGGAATCTTAATTGAACCGTTACGTACAATCGCCAAACTATATGCTCTTGTATATTCAAACTTTATTTCGCGCGCGATTAGTGATTCAAAATTATTTCGATCCTCTCCAATCTAACAAAAAAAATTATATCAATTAATAATAGTGAAAAATAAAACTAAACGTATCAAAAAGATCTTGCATTGCTGCTTGAAAAAATTTGATGTAATCGCAGGTGTTCAAACTTCCTCTAACATTTGGGAGACTTTTATCATTACCACATTAAACCATTGGTAACGGTTTTGTCAAAAAGTACAATACATTACTTAAAAAATGGACGGTCCAGTTTCTCTAATTGGAGAGGATTTAGAAACAACCTCAGAGAAAACACATTGGGAGCGCCGCCCTCACACTCTCTCCCCTCTCTCCTACTTCTCTCACTCTCATTGAAACCCTAAAAATTCCGATTACAACCAAGAGAAGAATTCTCAAGAAAAGTTCCTCATCTCAGATCTTTTTGTGAGCCCGTATCAATCAACAGCTTCAATTCTTCCACTAGATCCCCAAAACATCAAAACAAAAAACCCTAACCCTAACTTCTTGTTGAAAATTTCACAAAATTTTTGAAGAATTCTCGTCACAATTGTTACAAAATTCAATGGCACAAGTTCCTCATGTTGTTACCTGGTCTCTCTCAGCAGCTTCTTCCCTGGTCAAGCTGGAGACGCAACCAAGCAGGCACCTCAGTGAATCCTCTGATCAGATCTCAGCAGAAACCAAACCTGTTTTCCCAAAGGGAAACCCCACGTCTGAGAACAATCCTGAAGAAAAAGAAGAACATGTAGAAGGGGTGGAACGAGCAGCTGTACAAGAATCAAATGTAAGGAACTGGGCGGGTCTTCCAGAAGACTTGCTCGTCGTCATCTTGGGTTCGATCAAGACCCTTCCTGATTTCTATGCGTTCCGAGGGGTATGTCCTAACTGGCGCTCTGTTGCCATCCTATCAGCTGAAAATCTCTCCTCATTGAACCCCTTTATTCTGGTGCATCTCCAAGTCAGGAGGTGCCAATCCGTTTCTCATATAGTTAGTGATAGCAATGCTGATTCAGATTCGATATCTGATATTGATGAGTCGATTTACCTTGATCGGCCATCATTTGAGGCTCGTCTATTCGACGTGGTCACCAAAAGTTTTTATGAAAGACCTACGTTTTGGTCATCATGGCGATCTCGTAATTACCTTAATTTTGACCATGGCTATCTGGCCACTGCTTTTGGTGATGGACGTGTACAACTCCGACACTTCCTTAGCAATGAGCGGATCTGGCTACCAAAGACCCACAATCCGTTTAGTAACCAAAAAAACATTGTCTTCTCCGGAAATCCCTCATCTCCTGGTTGCATGTTTGCTCTTTATGAGCATTATTCACCAACTATGGAATATTTTTTGCCTGACGATGAAAGTTGGCGGACATATAACCTGACTTGGGGTTATTTATTTATGGATATGATTTTCTTTAACGGAAATCTTTACTCTCTCATTTCTCGTCAAGGCAGTTGTGACTTGAAACAACTTGTTGTTTTTGAATTTGCGGCAAACATTTCGTGTAGATTGTTGGGAAACCCCGTTTTCTTAGATAAGCGAACCTACCTTACGAGTTCTGGAGGCGAGTTAGTTTTATATTGTGGTGGGTTCCTAATTTGGGATTTTGAGAACCAAAGATGGATTGAGAAGGAGAGCACTGAGGGAAGGTCTCTATTTGTTTCTACATGGCAATGCCATGCCTGTATGGCTCCAGCTCCAGGTTCTATGGTTGAACCAAATCTTCTGTATCACTTCGATACAGATAACAGCATGCTTTTTAAGATACCAGTTGATGAACTGGGTGAGGATGAATCTGATGATGTCAATCTGCGAGAATTGACAGATGCAAATACGTGGTACAAAGGAAGAGCAGTTTGGATTTTCCCAAGCATGTTACTCTGAGTGGTGGTTGTCTAAAGGTATTGGTCACTCTGTATTTCATTTCATATTTTTTTTGTTAGTTGTAGGTATTAAGCACATTTTATTAAAATTATCTTGCAAATCAATACCCAAATTTTGTTTATTTGTGCATGATAGTAAGAAAATACGATCATAGGATCTAGCGTTGAGTTCATCAAGAGTCAACAAAATGCAGCAATTCATCTTTCTGTGAATTTGATTAACTAAGTTTTGTATTAACAAAATATGCACTAAATAAATATCGCTTAGCTCAAGCAGTAATAGTTTCTATGTCAATTTTTTAATCTAAATGATTATATGCTTCTTGCAAATACTGACATTTAAATTTAATTTCTTGAATTTAAATAGATAATGGTCTTTCTTGTGATCTTACTGACAATACGTGTCATATCTTTTACCCTGTTAGATTTTTTATATTCATTGCCTGCCATAATCTCAATTTTACATGAACCGGAGTTATGTTACATTTATAATCTCAATCAATAGTTTTAACTTAACTAGAGTTTGTAGGGTATCCATTTTTCATATATAGATTACATTTATAATGTCTGCCATATATGTTTCTTGAATTGTAGGTTAAGTTCGATGAAGTAACCATCAGAGTGCAGTGAAGAAAGAACTCAGAATCATTTATTGGTTCTGTGCTCCAATAATTAGTCGCAAGTCTCGCATGATGGAGTGGAATTCTTAGAAGTGTTGTGTTTGTTATTTCAATTAGAGTACTTAATTAAAACATTGTGTTTCGTGTTTGTCTTTTGAAGACATGTGCAATTTGGCTTTTATGTGTATCTAAGCATCAAACATGTTAGATTGCTATGGATATGCCATCTATTTATGAATCTTGATTCAGCAAAGTAATATGGAATTTTTGAGTAGTTGATATGGATTTTATATTTCAATTGCATTTGCAAGATAATGTTATTCCAACTTCTGCATGAGGCCATGTGTTGAATCAAGATGGCACAAGACGAATGGATAAAACTAGCTGTATATAGTTACGTGTATGCGAATTGGATGCATATCAAATTCATAAAATGGTTATTTGCGTGCGTGTGTGTATATATATATATATATATGCATGTGACACAGTAAGCCAACAGAAGTAGGGTTTGTTTCAACTAGTCAATACTATATATAGTTACTCGCTCTTAAAAGTCAGTTTATTTCATATATAGTAGTGGGGTAATTCTAGTTTTGGGATCCAAAATGTGTTTGGAAATATATAAAACTGATCATGATATCCTTGGAGCATGATTCTTGTATTGCTTCATTCTAAGAGAATTTAAATGAATGCCTAGTTCCATGACATATATACAAAGGGCATGGTACATATATGTGTTAGATTTTCCATGCCACCTAATGGGGAAGAACTATTGTGTCTATTAGTTTAATTAACAATTTACATTGATAAAAGGTGTTACAAATTATTTAGTTTTTCTACATCTATAGTTCATCCTTAGATTTAATCCCACCTCGACAGACAATGGATGAGCTATAGTTAAGTCTTTTCTGACATAAAATGGGCTTTCTTCCCATCAATTTCTTCATTTTAACACCACTAACCAACTGGCTAGTAACAATCCGTATAACAGCCTCTACATTTTTCAGCTGTTTACTCGTTTGAGATCTTTGAAACCATGAACTCTTCTGATTCATTAATTATTTAATTAATTTTTTCACAATCCTTAAAACAACAGCACTACTAAGTACTAATATATTTGTTTCCAAACCACACAGTGGGCTTAACATACATACAAGAGCGCAGATTAAAGGAAACCAAACCAAAAGAGAGATGGTTGAAAGAGGTACCAGAAAATGCTCACAATATTTAACACGGCTGTTCAAGTCACATATATAAATATAGACGATCGGGATCACTCCAATCAAGTTCTGTCAGGATGAGAGATCAAGATACATAAATAGATTACCATTTACCTTCCTTTTCTTATCACTCTATATATAGTGTATGTATTTAGTTTTGAGTGGTTGCAAAAGTGCTCCTGACATGCATGTGCTGGGAATATATTTCGAAATGATGGGTATATATGAGCTTAAGCTTTGAACTAATATTGGCATATTAGCATGAACTAACTCAAATCTGAAGCCCATTGGTCGATTCAGAAGTGTACCCATGAATAAAGAAATCTCAAGCTTTGGTGAGGTCAATTATTGCCTTGTTGGGCAACAATTAGAATCAAATAAATCAGTTTGTAAATTTCTCTATTAATTAGTTTAGCAAATTTCGTAATTATAAAATTATAATTTTTTTTTTGCAAAAGATTTATTGTAGGTCTATGCAATTTTCAGTAGCATGTGTGTCAATCTTACAAGAAAAATGGTCATTATCTTTTTCCTTCTAAGCAAAATTTTGGATTGTTTAGGTGTTTGGATTAACAAAGTAATCTATATCTTTCTGGAAAGTAAGGCGTCGTTTAAGGTTTCCTACATTATCAATAATTAATTATACAAAGGGCATAGTTTATACATTCTGAAGCTAATTTTATGTTGAGCCATTGTGCTTTAATATCTTGCTCCAGCAATCAATGTGATCAACTGATTTTGCAAACTTCTATTCAGTATATAATAATTGACATGCAACAATATATGACTAAAATACCCAAATTAAGCCCTTCCAATGAATATTTATGTATTTAACAACTTATATTGAAGAATAAATGAATATTTATGTATTTAACAATATATGACTAATAAGTTTGTACAAATCTAAAGCTCATCCTTAGATTTAACACCACCTTGACAGGTGCTGGAAGAACTGAGACTCTCTACCACAACTCATCAGCTACTGTGGCATCTGATTCGTTGTTTCTGTGCCATGACCAATGCACCTTTTTCCTGTCAATAATTTTCAACCGGCCATGGCCAAAACTTGCTTCACGGAACACGGAGAGGCTTGCGCTCTTGTGGCTTGGATTAAAGCTTGACAAATCAATTTAACTGTTGGCGTTAGTTCACAAATTCATATAGATTTTGATTGGATTTAATATAGTTGGTGATATTTTTCATATCTATATGCTTGTCATCTCATACTTCATAGTTTCATTTTACATTCGAAACAGTCAACAAATAAGAAATCCTGTAAGAATTATAGTGGCATGTATGCAGTTAAAAACATTCATCAAAATGTGAACTTCTAATCAAAAACTTGAGAGCAAGGCCTTCACGGTTTCCCCCATCACCGATCGTTATGTACACTGGACCACAGTTGTCTGCCGCATTGTTATAGATCCTAGTCTGTAATCCAATAGATATCATCCGTGTTATCGTGTAATTGTAATTAAATCCGCCATTTGTGCATAACCAGATTCTAATTACATGTCACACTAGCTGGCTAAATGGCAAGAATTACGGGTTCCAAATGAATATCTCAAAATTTTTTCATTTGCTTCACTGGTTCAGGTTTAGGCCACAGGGTTTTGGGCCCATAATTATGCGCTTGTTCAATTAGGCCCCTGAATTTTGGTTCAATCCAGCCTGAGAACTGTATTTAATTGTTACCGATAACATAAACACATTGTTACAATTTGTTAACCCAAATGGTAGAGAAAAGATCACTTACAAATCACTCATAGGCATGGACATGGCCGGCAAAGACAACATCAACACGGGCCCTATACAATAAAGCCTCCATAGCCTTCCTCATTTGCTCGCCTTCCCCTTGGTGGGCCGTGTTCGTGTTGTTCCATGGTGCGTGGAGAAACACAATCAGCCACGGCATGACCGATCGGTCCACCTTCGCCAGATCTGACAAAAGCCACTTATACTGATCTGAGTCGGACCCGTATTTGGTGTATGAACCGAGCATGATAACATGGACAACCCCCACTACATTGGAGGAGTAATGGAGGTTTGAGGTGGACCCACTCTTCTCATACGGCATACGCCATCTACAAAAGAATGAACATAACAAGCATTTTCAGAACTATAAGCAAACTAAAACAAAGCAATAAATCTTTCGTCACATCAACTATACTAATTTATTTGTGATATATTACCAATAAATCATTTGGACAGACATGTCACTAGTAGGAACCAAGTACATATACCATATTGATTTCCACACATCAACTATACTAATTTATTGGTGATCATCTTGTGCGGCCTTTTTTCGCGGCCCACGCGCGAGACATCGGCGTCCTCGCTCACAGGAGAAGAAGGTGCAGGTACATTCCTGCGCGTGTTTGTGCGCTCAAAAACTTATTATTTAGGTGATTGTGGGAACTTTTATTTTCCGACGGGCGCAAGCCCCCGCCGTTAATTACCCCGGCTCTCGCCTCGGGAACCTCTGATTAATAGGCTAAACTAATCAAAATATATGGATCAGATTTGTGGCTTTATTTCTTCCTTCCAATTTATTATAATACATGCTTAAAATAACCCAAATGTATAACTTCGGATAACAAGACTAAAGACGTGTGATCTAAAGTCAGAGAAACGTATAATTTCTCATAAATCAGAGATCGATGACGTATAATCCTATTGATCTCACGGAATTCGAATATGAAGCGCACAACCAACTCGATACTCAAAGAACCAGAGATGTTTGATCTTTAAAAAGGTTCATGTCAAAGACAAGGACGTATAGTCCTAAACAGTCTCTTGACCTTTCAAGTCCTGAATCTGAAGCGATATGCCAATTCGAAACCTGGAAAAATTGGAGAGTCGGGAACGTATAATTCTTTATCGATTTCCAAAATGAGGTACATTAAACCTGAAGCGCACTACCAATTTAATGTTCTCGAAACATGATTTGATATGTTGGTATGTTTTACCAAGTTTTGGACTTACCTGAATATTTGGCATGTTTGACCAGAGATTTGGACATATTTGCATATTTGACATGTTTGGTCAGAAATTTGGGCATATTTGTATATTTGACATGTTTGGTCAAATGTTTGGGCATATTTATATATTTGACGTGTTTGGTCAAATGTTTGGGCATATTTATATATTTGACATGTTTGGTCAGAAATTTGGGCATATTTGTATATTTGACGTGTTTGGTCAAATGTTTGGGCATATTTATATATTTGACATGTTTGGTTAGAAATTTGGGCATATTTGTATATTTGACGTGTTTGGTCACATGTTTGGGCATATTTGTATATTTGATATGTTTGGTCACATATTTGGGCATATTTGTATATTTGACATGTTTGGTCAGAAATTTGGGCATATTTGCATATTTGACATATTTGGTCAAGTATTTGGATATATTTGCATATTTGACATATTTGGTCAGAGATTTTGGACATATTTAACATATTTGAATATTTTGATTTGTTTTGTAATATTTTGATTTGTTTTATAACATGATTCAATCATTTCCGAATATTTTGACTTGTTTTATCAAAATATAACATGATTTAATTGTTTTGAATATTTTGATTTGTTTTATCAAAATGTTTAATTATCTTGGATATTTTATTTGTTTTATCAACATATGACATATTTTTTATCATTTTTTAATATTTTGATTTGTTTTATCAAAATATAATTTAATTCAATTATTTTTGAATATTCAGATTTATTTTATCAAACTATAACATAATTTGATCATTTTGAATATTTTGATTTGTTTTATCAAAAATATAACATAATTTAATTATCTTTGAATAATTTTATTTATTTCATAAAAATATAATATTTATTCAATTATCTTGAATATTTTGATTTGTTTTATCAAAAATATAACATAATTTGATTATTTTGAATATTTTTATTTATTTCATAAAAATATAATATTTATTCAACTATCTTGAATATTTTGATATGTTTTATTAAAAATATAACATAATTTAATTATCTTTGAATAATTTGATTTGTTTTATCAAAATATAATATGATTTGATTATTTTGAATATTTTGATTTGTTTTATCAAAAAAATAGAGTTCAATTATTTTGAGTATTTTCATATAACATAATTTCTATCTATTTTAAATGTTCTATTTGATATTTTGAATTTATTTTATACATATATCATATGTCTTGAATTTTCTTTATTTATAATAAAAGAAAATAAAATTGAAATTGGCATTTTATGGCCTTAAAAATATTCATAAATGAAATCATGATTTTTGATATATTTTTCGTAATTTTTGGGCTTGAAAAATCATTTTTATTTGATGTTTGAAGTTTATTTTCAAAACAGATTAATATGGGTCGTTGGATTTGGGCCAATGCATTAAGATCTGAACTTTAGTTCAGTTTTTAAAGCATCTTTTAAACTGGACTGTTGGATCTCTGGCGCGCATCAAGCCTCCACTGGACTGTTTGAATGTCATCAAGATTCGCACTTTGAGATACATCAATATTCGTGCTCATCCTCTCCGACACTGATCGAGGCCCTGCCGGTGTCGGATCTCCGATCGGAGGGCATGGTTGGCATCGCCGGACCATGGGGAGTCCATCAGTGGTGGTCTCGGCAGCGGCGGCGGCTTGCATCGCCGGAGATGAGGGGAGCCGTTTGGTTTCGGTTGGGAAGTTGGCTGAGATGAAATTTTGAGGAATTTGAGTTGATTTTTGACAAATTAACTTGATTCCTTTGTCACATGGCATCGTCAGAACATGTTTGACAAGTTTTTGAGGTTTAATTTGGGTTTAATCCATCAATTTTGCAACTTTGGCCATTTAGTACCAAACAGGTTTCGAGGCTTTGGTAACAAATAGTATTTCATGGTTTTCCTTTGCAATTTTCTTCCAATTAACCTTCCAAACAGTGTCGTTTAGTATGTTTGAACATGTTTGGATGATCAATTTCATCAATTTAGATGTGCATTGTCCTCTATGCACATTGAGTCATTTCTGGCTTTATTTTCAATTTGATTTTCTTTTTATTTCATCACATTCTTCTAAAATTGCATGTTGAAGTATGTTCATTTGGATCAATTACATATTTTAGAAAGGTTTTATATCAATTTTACACATGAATTTTACTTGTACACAAGTTAATTTCATTTTCCTTCTTTTCTGGTATTTATTCCAGAATTAACCCAATTCTGATTTTTACAAATCTAATTTCAGAAATTCATAGAAAATCACAAGAAATACCAAAAATGGTAAAATTTGGTGAGTGAATGCATTAAGACTTATTCTATATGCTCATGAAATTTCAAATTAATTAAGTAAACAAAAATCATGTTTTATGAATATTTACCAGACTGGACAGAAATGCCCTTTCAGATCTGTTAAAAATCAAATTTGGCTTAACCTATGTGTTAAAGCCTGGTTTAATTATTCTAAACCCTTTAAAACATCACATGAGGTGTTATAAAGGTGAATTTATCAAGAAAATTTGGATTTTGGAATAAAAAAGAGAATGCAATTCTCAGTTTGACCAAACGTTGACCTTTTTGGGGTTTTTGACAGATAAGATTGTAAAATTCATAACAATTCACAGAAAATTCCAATAATTGTAAAAATTGGGTTGTAAGTTGATACAAACCCAATATACCTGACTGTGAAATTTCATGAAAAATTAACAACCAGACTGAGAGATATGGATTGATCTCTCAGCTGGACAGAAGCTGGCATATACTAGACTTAAGCCAGCATTGATGTATATTGCCTTTTCATTACTCAATTATTATTTTGAGCTATCAAGCACATCAGAGAACATGAAAAAATAAACTAAAGGAAGAAATAAAGCCAATTTAAATCAAAATATCATATATTATAACAAATTGAAATACAATTACACAAAGAACATGAAGTCTTGGTTTTTCCATGGAATTTTGACAGCATAACAGCTTGTATAAAGCCATTAATCAGCTTTGTATAGCCACTGCACATGTGCACATGGCTTGAGAGAGAAAGGAGATGAACATGTGCTCATCCCCATGAAACCAGATTGGCATGTGCCAATTGGTTGGAGTATACTGTCAAATTCCATGGTGGACTCACCATGTGAGCTCCTGAGACTCATGCTCAGCCACCAATTGAGCTCTGGAAGGAGGGAGGCACATGTGCAAAGCCAATTTAAATCAAAATATCATATATTATAACAAATTGAAATACAATTACAAAGAGAACATGAAGTCTTGGTTTTTCCTTGGAATTTTGACAGCATAACAGCTTGTATAAAGCCATTAATCAGCTTTGTATAGCCACTGCACATGTGCACATGGTTTGAGAGAGAAAGGAGATGAACATGTGCCCATCCCCATGAAACCATATTGGCATGTGCCAATTGGTTGGAGTATACTGTCAAATTTCATGGTGGACTCACCATGTGAGCTCCTGAGACTCATGCTCAGCCACCAATTGAGCTCTAGAAGGAGGGAGGCACATGTGCACATCCCCAGCCATGGGGCTAGCCATCTCACCCAACAAGGTGAGACCGACTCCTTGAACTCAATTAGGATTGAGCCAAGCTCAAGGCTTGGCTCCTTTATCCCTTACCTAGCTATTCAGAGCTTGATTTCTTCTCAGCTAAGCTCTCTTTTTATGAAATTTGGGTGGAGTTGTGATTTTGGCAGAGTTTCAGCTATGTTGCTCTCTCTTCTTTCTCTTCTTCTTTACTGGGGGTCTATTTATAGCCCAGAGGGCATGGTTTGAGCCTCAGGGCTGAGCTGGCATCATCTCAACACTTGGTTTGATCAAATGGCCAGAATTGAGCCAGCCAGGCTTTGTGCTGGCCTGTGGCTTGTCCTTGGAAGATTCCTCCAGCTAACTGGCGCTCAGAGCTTTCTATTGATGTGCCTACATGTGTCTCTGACGCAGGCTTAGGGAGAGAGAAGGAGCCGTTGGCTTTGTCTTCTTCCTTGGGCCAATGTGTCATGCCTTTCGGGTGTGAGCATATCCTGAATATTCTTTGGCCTTGCTGGCGCTTGATATGTCACCCAAGTGTCACTGAGTGTGTCCAACGTGTCAATTTGGTTGCTTGAGTGCTGAGTTGTGCCAATTGACCACACCCAGATCAGACCCAGGTGCCAAGTGATGCACCTATCAATTGGGCACTTTTCACCCCAAAATTGACACTTCAAGCGGCGTCGTGGTGGTGTCCTGAGGCTTCTCCAGGTGTTGGCTTGGCTTCTCGAGCTCCCAATTGCTCAGTCACCTTCAAGGTCGAGGTACTTTCTCCTTCGATTTTCTCCTTGTTTACTTTACTATTTTCAATGCTGTGTGTGGCATTGAACTCCCCTTAGGGTGTAGATTAAGTCTCTAAAATGATTTAAGCCAACTCGAACCATACACCCGAACTCCATTTTCGAAGCTTCAGTTAAGCTCTGGAGCTCGAGGAAGAAGAAAGGAGGAAGAGAGAGAGAAATTCAAAGGTTTTCCCTCGCTTGGGTTGGGTGCACGTGAACCGTGCTTTGATCTCAAACCTATCAGAGGGAGAGAGCGCTTGCACCGCGCTCATCTCTCTTTTCCTTCTTTTCTTTCGCTGGCTAAAGCGTCGCCTGGGCGCTGGGGCCCATTGGCATCGAAACAAAGGAAGTGGGGTCCGCTTGTCGGATTTAATGAGACTCATCCCTCAGCGAAAAACTGAGGGTGAGTGCATGATCGCGGTTCACGTGAGCCAAAGCACAAGGTCAGTGAATTGGTTCACGTGTGCTGTGCTCATTCAAACCCCAACAAATACCTTGTGTGTATAACATGTAGGTCCAGAGGCTTGTTTAATTGTTTGAGACCCCCAACTTATACCCAAAGTTTGTGTTTCCCCCAAATTGCACCCAGAACTATCTCCAGTTCTGATTTTGGTATTTTCTTTATTTCTTTTTCCATTTTTATTTTATTTTTCATGCAAAAATCCACGAAAAATTACTGAAAAATCACAGAAAATATATTCCATGATTTTGTTATTTTGGGTAATATTTTTAGTATTTTTGGGTGTGAAATTAGACACTAATTTCACTTAAATCATTAATTGTATATGATTAGGCATATTAATCTTATACAATTAATATTTTGGCATGATTATTCCAAAGAATCATTTTTTAATTCCAAGAGATAATATTTGGGGCATTTTTCATGAATGAAATTCATGATTTTTGAATTTGACATGTTTAATTATATGAAATTGTTTCTTAATTCCATATAATTAGGTTTTTGTGCATAGATTTTTTTTTTGCACACATATATATATTTTTTCTTTGAGGGGAGTGTTTGGCATAATTATCTCATGAAATTATTTTTTAACTTCAAGAAATAATTTTGAGATTTAATAAATCATGAGATTGAACATAATTTCATGATTTAATATTTGACATGGCTATTTCATGAAATTGTTTCTTTAATTTCATGAAATTGTTTCTTTAATTTCAAGAAATAATTTTCACATATAATAAATTATGAAATTAGACATAATTTCATAGTTTCAAATCTTTGATATGAAAATCAAATGAAATTATATCATTAATTTCATGCAATTTAATTTATATATTTTTCTAACAACTTTTAAATAGCAAACACATCTTCCTCAATTTGTTTCAGTAAAATATTTAAGACAACGAAATGGCCGACCAACCTGTGGTTGTACGCAATGAAAGGCTCCATGCCAAGAGCAGTTAAGGCCTCAATCTCGTGGTTTTCATCGGTGAGCATCCAGGGTCGTGAGCTGGCATATGGCTGAATAAGGCGGCCTAATGAGTCCCACAAGGGTTGTTGCGAATCGGCATATGACAAGTCACCTGGTGGAAGAACCATGTCGTAAGCGGACTTGCCGATGTGGGATAGTGTTGATACTGTCCATTCAGTTTGTCCTAGATCACCTGCACAATACAATATAATATATGAATGAAAGATATTCTAGAAAAATATATGTATCTACTACCCGATAAAGTGTCGACCAATTCACTCTTTGTGAAAATTAGTTGAGCGCCTTATTTCCTCTTTTAGTTTTAATTACTATTCTGACATAAAAGACCATTGTTGATGTCCATTTATTTTCTTTTTAACTCTGAAAACATTATTGAGCCTTAACTTGCCGAAATTTAAAGCTTATGGGCCGAAATGAGAAGCACATGGGCCCAAGTTGTTTGACAGTTGGGATTGGTATAGTATGAATTTTATAAACCGTATTGAATCAGTTCGGAAATACCTTTATTAATTAAAAGAATCTAAGAGAATTTGTAAATATAACATTATTTTGAGACAGAAATACAACTTTCTTTTGAGTAGTAAAAAAAAACCTATTATTATAATCCAATTAAATAAAATGGACAAAATTGGGAGAAAACCCAAAACTAAAAATCAAATACACATATAGCCCATGTTTAGTTGGAGAATAAGTAGAGAATAAACTCCTTATTCTTCATTTAAGGAGTTAAATATGAATAATAAATTGAGGAATCTAAGGAGGCTCCTTAAGTTATTCATCAAGTTATGTTTCAAGGGAATTCACAATCCATAGTAATAATGATGATTATTATTGTTGTTGTTGTAGTTGTTATTATTATTATAATCATACTTATTATTGTTATTATAATTTTTATTAATATTATGATGGTTACTAATAATATTATTAATAACATGATTATTTTTATTTTTCATTGTCATCATAATTATTGTGATTGTTGATGATATTATCATACTGATATTCTTAATTAAATAATATCATATTTTTATTATTTTATATAATTATTAATGATCATGTTTATTTTTATTTTTCATTACCATCATAATTATTGTGGTTACCAATGATATTATCAAATTTTGTTTTGTTATTTTTGTATAATTATTTAATTATAAATATTGGCATTATTATAATTAATTATTATATAATATTTTTAATATCATTGCATATGTTAATCTATTTTTTATCGATATTATTTATTTAACTGACGTTATCATGATAGTAACTAGTATTGTTATTGTTATTGTCATTGTTATTGATATTGTTATAATAATAATAATTGTTATCATTGTCATCATCTTCATTTTTATTATTTTCATTCTAATAATTGTTATAGTTGACATTGGCAATATTTTATATTTTTTTAATGTGATAATATAAATATATACTCTTCTTATTCTTCTATTTGCTTATACTCTTCTTATTCTTCCATTTGCTCAACCAAGAATATTTATGGTGTCATAATTTTACATAAGAAGTTATATCTCCATAACTTTATGCTCCAAAAACATGACCATATACAGCATCTCTATTTGAAGATAAAAAGTGGTGCAATAAGACAAGCAAATAACAAAATGTATAGATAATGTAGAACAACCAACCTACTATAGCAAACTCCACCAGAAGCAAAGCCAGGGCTGTTTTGAAACTGAACTCATCTCCAACCCCACCGCAACGATAGTAATACACCGTGTCAGATTCTAGCGGCCCAATCTTGACATTGTGGATTTTACCAGAAGTGTAAAGGAAGTACGTATAATGGCTGCTATCTCCAGTGGCAACTGCATTATATTTACCTGATACCTTGTCATATTGAACCTTTGATGGAATGGATGAATCTTTGGTTATGTATGAAACCCTCATGTGGTTTGCTCCCGCAGCTGACACATGGAACTGGATGTTGTTTATTTACAAAAAGTAACAAAACAATTAATTAGTTAGGAATAGGTAACTATTTATCCTGAAATTTAGGTCTGTTAGTTAGTTTAGATGAGATAATGGTGTACATGTGACTTGATGTGTATTGCTAACAAAAGTTTGCAAGTTTAAAATAGCTTTCGTAGCAGAAGGATGAAAGCAATCCTGGCGATAGGAAAAAGAAAAAAAAGATGATAATTCTTACTCATATTAAATCATTAATAATTAAAATTGTCAATGAAGTTTCTTCATATATAGAAGTAATTAGAACTGAGAGAGGAATCTGATCATTAGGCGAAAAACATAGAAACTAATTAGCAGGTGACGAATCATATATAATTTATTAAATCAATCAATTAACCTGTTGCGGGTACAAATCAGGCCGCGAAGGTTCATCAGCACTATCGGACCGGGACCTGGTCTTGTGTATTCACTCGCCACCGCCATGCCAGCACCGATGCAAAGCAAGACAATTGTCATGAGACCCTGTGCGAAGAACATCCATGAACGTGCCATTTTCTCAAGCAATGGATTGAGGCAAGAGAATGGTGTCAACTCTATGCTTATGATCATGCGTGATAATACGTTGGAATTTGTAAATATATAACTACATATAGTACAGTTTCATAGCTTGTGCAATTAAATCAATGTTTTATATATTTTAGAAAGAAACAGGCGTTGAGAAATGAGGATGGCGGTGATGTTACATATGTTATTCTGAGTTCGACAAGTCATTTCAAGAAATTATCTGTGTGCCCTTAAATTTTGTAGGAATTGTGATCTCATCCTTGAAATATTGTAATGTGACTTTTCAATCCTTATCTAGAAAGCAAGTCATTGTGTGCTATTAATTAGGTATATATATCGAAATGATGAACCAGATAAATGTAGGTAACACTAAGAATATAATGAAACAAACAAAAACGGATTAAGTGTTGCAAGTGTCAAGGATATAATGTGCCAATAGGTATATCAAAAACAAAACTAGAAATGTATGCAACTCTAAGAATATAATGAACTGTATGTTTAGCACAATGATAATAGATCTTATTTTTTTACATAGAGATGCAAGTTCAAATTTTTTAAAAAGACATTTGAAAAAAAATAAATGTCAGGGTTAATGAGAAACCTTGTTTCAAAAAAAAAGTATCAATTTCTTTTATAATTAAATTTGTATTATGCCAAGAAGTTTCCTTATAGATTAATTTCAGCAATAGCTAACAGCACTAATAATACCTGTAGTCCCAAATCAGAAATTATATAAGTCCAAGGACTAGAACAAAAATAAAGTTGGCAACCTCTTTAATTGTAGTTAATTTATTTTACTTGGAGATTTCTATTTCCAAAAAAAGAAGAAGAAAGAAAGAAAAAGGGGGAAAAAAATTAATTGAAGGGTTCTTTTCGGAGCTGAGAAATAAAGGAGATAATTAAATCCAATAAGAAAAGAACATTGACTAATAAAAGAGAATATCCAAGAATATATACTGCGCTCTTTCTCAGAGAAGCCAACAGGTAGATTAAATATATGCGTGAAGCATGAAAATTGATAATTTTTTAAAAGATACTACAGTTGTTACTTGTTCAACAATATATTTATTGCTTTTCATTTCATATAGAAGCAAATATATAACTTATCATAAGAATGTTACACATGGAATTTGTTTCTCCAAAGTTTTTTTTTTTTGAGGAAGCAGACGAATAACATTTCTCCAAAGTTATATATAGATTCTGATTTTGAAAAATCATCTGTCATTCTAAAATCTTAGGAAACGAAAAATAATGTAATTATTAACTTAATTAAAAGAATACTTATTAATAATCAAAGAAACGTCTGGTTTTAATACATTAAAATTGAGAAAATGTATGTATGATGGGCACAGCTCTGGATTAATTGTGCATTTAATCTTAACCAGGAGAAAATTGTACATAAATTAATTTCTAGTAAAAAGCAAACAATTTTAATGTATAGTAAGAACTCTGATACATATATTAAAGTTCGTATATTACATTAATGTTTGTGTCAGCATGGATTTCTGAGTGATTTTTCTCTTGAATTCAAATAACACAATATTTGTTTTCAGGTGCTTCGTTAATTATGACGAAAACCAAGATTAAATTTGTCAAGTATATTTCTAACATCTATTACACAGATTGAATCCATTGCACACTCATTGAAATTCTGTGCAACATTTTCCTCTGTGGATTGTGGTTGTAATAATTGTGGAAATACACATAATTTGCATTTTCAGTAAAATTGTTATCAAACTTCTTTACTCAATCTTCATTGGAATTAATGGATCTAAGTCCTCTAGATCCAAATAACTCTAGACTAAATTTGATTGTAGGATAAGGTATAAGGATTAGAAGAGATAACCTTTATCTCTATTCTCACAAAGCGATAATAGTTTTATTATTATCCCTCTACTTTATCTCATTGATATATAAACATGATCATAGTAACTTTTCACTATATCATCTCTATATCGAAATGTTTCACCAAAAAGATTAAATGATAAGTACTAAGTTTATAATATCTAAAAATTAAATGATAATTTTATCATCGTTGTTGCATCATCGAATAACATATGTAATAGCATTTCTAAAATAATATTTATATTGAAAATCATTTTTTAGTGGAACAGCTGGGATGATGCATAAAAGGTCACGTATTTGAAATCTGACTAAAAGGTTATTTATAGATATCAAAAGTTCAAAAACTTAACTTCATTTTTATTCCGAAAAACAATAATCATTACATTAGCTATATTTTATTAGTTCCTTTTAGATGTAGTGCTCATTTCAAATCATTAATTTAAAAAAAACTCAAAAATTATTGTATAATACTAGTATTAACTCGAGCTCACAAAAGTGATTGGTGAGTTTACTTCTAAAATCTATTATATTGCTTCAAACAATGAATTCAAATCATTGAGACCCATCAATTTCAAGAGTGATTTATTCACATGATATATTTGTATTTTTTTCAATTTCATTTATCAAATATTCAACTGGTCAAAAAATAATTAAAGATAAATGCATTGAAATAATTTATAAACTTTTCTTATTGGTTGGCTTTAAAATACATTAATTCAAATTTTTATAAATTTTGTGTGTAAACTCATTACTAGTAAAAAAAAATATAAGTCTCTTAGTATCAATGATTTGAATTCATCAGCTCTAGCCAATCCAATTGATTTTGAAATTAAACTCACAATTCAATTTTGAGCTTAAATGCGTGTTAGCTCTACTCAAAATTATTTGTAGTATCTAAATTGTTAAAAAAAAAAAAAGCATGCACACATATATATAGCTTATTTAGACAACCACTTTGTCCATCTAATTGCTGAAAGCAAAATGTTTGGATATTACTCAAATATATACTCGAATCTTGATACTTTGCTGCATAATATCATGAATTCAAATTTTTAGTATTTTCATAATGTGATGATGACTATGAATTTTTCTAATCACCCAAAAAATAATCAATGCATTTACCTGTAGTATCGTCAATAAATAATAAGAATATTAAAGCTATCATAA
This sequence comes from x Bolboschoenoplectus mariqueter, assembly GCA_037678475.1. Lineage (NCBI taxonomy): Eukaryota > Viridiplantae > Streptophyta > Magnoliopsida > Poales > Cyperaceae > x Bolboschoenoplectus > x Bolboschoenoplectus mariqueter. The sequence goes on along the minus strand of CM075263.1, from coordinate 1,417,407 downwards.
TGTTCAATGCGTATCAATTGAACAAATAGCATGACAGAAAAGAAGAATAATGATTTTCTCTATTATTATTCAAGAAAATATTCAATTTATTAGTTGTATAACATTGTCATTGGAAAAACTAACCAAATCTAAAGCTATAAAAAATGTTCAATGCATGCCTTATCAATTGTGAATTCACACCCGTTATCATATATATTTTTTTTATGATAAAATTGTGTTATAATTTTTTTAAATTATTAAAGAGTGAGATTTAATAATTATAAATAAAAAAATCTCTTATTATTAAATATAAATTGTATAAATTAAATCAGATTATTTAAAATTAATAATAACGAATATACATAATTTTTAATATCAATTGCACGATAGTTTGGCATTAAATTAAATAGAATTTACTACATTTGTTGCCCCAGTAGGAGGTGTATATTCATCAAATAAAATAAAATAAAAATTAATAAATAATACGAAGGGTACAAACGACCAAACGGCGCCATGTGAACTCTTGAGTTCTCTAAAATAGCAAGCAAGACAAATTGTCTCTAACCCTAACATAATCATAGGACATGAATTTGACATGAATTTGTATTTTTTTACTGCGCAACATCGTATAGCGTAACATATTATTTATTCGATCAGATTGAGATTCGTGTACTATAAATTTTAAAAACCAAATGCCGATAAAGTATTGCTCGATCGAGTTGAAATTCATCCAATCACATTGAGATCCGTACAATCGCGTTGCAGCGCAGTGCTATACAGCAAAAGATAAGAATCCATAGGATATCATTGAAATTTAGAATTTATAAATTTGGAACGTTTTTAAAATATTGAAACTTTTTTTAAACAACAAATAAATTAATTTATAATTTTTGTGAATATTCTTATTATAAATTAAGAATGACTCGTAAATTTTGTAAAATTCTCAAATAACTTAATAAAAAAGACTTATTCTGAATACATGTATGCAAAATTTAGACGCAATTTTGTAAAATTATTTTAAATGAAATTATATTATTTTCGTTTTTATGTAATTGAGCATAAATAAAAAAATGGCATTGCTGAGTTGAGATTGTATGTAGTCTCCTCAAGTATGTACCTCCATACGCATACTTTGTAGCAATGGTCATCAAAACACTTTAAAACAAGATCATCTTAGGCTTGATATATATTAACCTTTCAATATTAAGAGAGATTATTAAACGTAATGCAATCACTCTCACATAAGTTCTTTTTATTTTTCAAATAATGCAAATTTCCCAAGACTTGAACTGCACCCGTTACATAAAAAGCCACTCAGCAATTGCTACATAAAACTTCAGGCTCTGTTTCACCCGACTAAATCTTACAACGCTGGTCTCGTTTCCACAAAACTTGTCTCGTAGTACCACTACTACATTCTTCCATTAAATCCTATTCCCATTTGGTGTATAATCACCTTTCTCCTCTCCTATAAAACAGAGAAGAGCATAGATAGGATATACACATTTCACATTTACCACCTCTAGCTCGCTCTCCTCGATCCCTTTTCGCTCCAACTTTTAAACCGATGGCGCTTTGGTTTTCGTTTTCTCCGTCTCTGTCGCTTGTTCTATCTCTCGTCCTTGCAATGGTGCTGTGCTCGTATTCTTACCAGCGACCCCAGCCCAGAGATCTGGTATCTGTTCCCGAAACAGAGGATACCGATGGCACCTCTCCTCAGCAGGTACATACTTTCTTAGAACTCCCCTTTTCTCCCCTGTTTTGGTTGAATGTTGTGTGTAATTTTTGAAAATTGAAGATAGTAGATCAAAAAGGAAAGTTTTGAAACCTGGGATCTACGATGTCAGACTGTCAGCAGTGGCAAATCAAATGCCTATCTCGAACTTAGATTTCATTGGAAAAAGAGTACAAATTGAATAGAATTTGAAAAAAAAAAAAAAAAAAGGAAGTGTGAGATGCTCTGTCCTGTTTTGTTTTGGGTTTGGAAAACGGCGCCGTGGTTTGAAACCATGAAGAATCGGTTTGTTTTGTATTGTTCGCTTTCATGTCTTGCATGAAAGATGGAGAAGTGAGCTAAACAATCAAATAAAGAGTCCAAGAGTTGGTAGTGCTGTACTGGTACTAGATTCCAACCAAAGACAACTAATTTTCAACTTTTTTGGGGGACCTGTTTCAGTTTCATTCCTCAAAAGAAAATATTTTGAAATTATCGTAGAGTTTGGATGGTTGATTAATTTTTAAGTTGAAGAATTTTAAACAAATGTGCAAAAGAAATATTTGAGGGGTGTGACGAGTGAAATTAATTCTCTGAATATGGAAATATATATGTGTAGGTCGAATAATAAAAATAATTCTCGTCATGTACATAAAATTGAGATCTATTGATCATGAATTAATTTAAAAGTTGATTAAATTTACTTATAATTTTAAAATTGTAAATTTGAAATGTGTTCCTTACAGTATTCATGTCATGTACATAAAATTAGTGAAATTCGGTGCAGGTTGAAGTTAATGACTTGAAATTTAGGTCAGTTTGTATTTAGCAATATTTAATAAATATCAAATGACATTCAAATTACTTAATTCATCACAACCAATCTATACAGTCAACAATATATATTTCTATAAAATTTATTCTATGTTCAAAAAAATTTTAATGTAATTAATTTATATTATAAAGATTTTTGGTTTACTCAATTAATCTATTGTGAGTGAATTAAATAATACAATTAATAAGAATATAATTAATGTAATAATCATAATATAAAGATATAATTTTGTCGTCAACAACAAATATAATAAAATCGTATATCTACAGAAAATATGAATTTTGCTATAATAATATTAATTTCTCTTGCAAACTTATTCTATATATGAACACCAGCAAATTAAATTAATTTCTCTTTTGTATCAGGAGGGAAAGCCATGTGATTTTTGGATGGGGCCACTGGGGACTTGTTCCGTGCTAAATCAAATCATATTAAAAATTTTATTCTCAGTATCACATCCCAGAAAAAAAAAAAGGACTAAATATGCATGTTGTCAAATTAATTGCAAAAGTTTGTCTATCTCAAGTTTGTTGCTAATATATTAACTATCAAAGGCAATTGAGTGTACACTTGAAGCTCTAAGTCTAAATCAAGTAATGTAGAAAATTTAGCCTGACACGAAATGATGTATATATTTCTTCCAATCTATTACCCAAGTGTGAGAAAGTTTCTTGCTAGCTCTTCCTTCCGAGACCATGGAACCAATCACACATTTTGTATTCCCTTTTCAGCAAGTTCAAAAGATTAATATGTCATCATTGCTTTCACATTTGTAGGGATGTATTCCTCAAGAAAGAATTTATTTCAGGTTTCCAAGTTTAATACTTCAAATTTGTAAGGCTTTGGACTCTCTAATAAGCTTTGTTACACCAAGTTAAAGAGAGCAATAGTTGATTACATTATTCATTTTTTTTATCAATGGAGTAAAATCTAGCAACTAAAAATAAAACTTCTAGAGAAAAATGTTTTTTTTTTTGTACAATATCAATCTTACTTGTAAGAAACATAAACTAGTACATCATGCACAACAACCCCCCAAAAAAAAAATACTCCAACAGAGTCCCTATTAAAATTTGATTTGGAGTCAACATGTTAAGAAACTATGTCACTACTATTAGGCCATACTTTTTGATGATTTGTCTAGCTAGTTAGTATTAATCTGTCAAACTAGTTGTAGTTGCCAGGTCCATATTGAATTCCACTCAGCTAGTTTTTAATTTGCAAATGCCTCTTAATTAATTTCAATCCTTTATTATCATATAAAAAGTTTCCTGCCTGAGCTCTTAATATTTACACTTTAATGATGAAACATTTCTGTAGGTTATAGGTCTTTTGATTGATCTTATTAAAACTGGCATCTGTTTTGATGTAAGGCTGATTATCAAACAATTAATAACAATACATTGTTTATAGAGAAAATTAAGGATAATTTGATATAGTTTCAACAAAATATTACTTCAATGGGGGGAGAGAAACATCCATAATTACTAATTTTGCTAATTTTTGCAAATTCTACATATGAATTCAAGCAAGCTTGTTACATATGTTAATCACATTTCTTCATGTTTGGGTATGGCAGGTTCACATCTCTCTTGTTGGAACCAACAACATGAGAGTCTCATGGATCACAAACAGAGATGCACCGGCCACCGTAGAATACGGCACTTCCCCCGGAAACTACTCCTTCTCTGCAAATGGCAACACTACCTCATACTCATTTGTGATGTATAAATCGGGTCAAATACACGATGTTGTTATTGGCCCGTTGGATCCCGACACGGTCTACTACTACCGATGCAGCAGGAGTTCATCAAAAGAGTTATCCTTCAAGACCCCGCCTTCAAATATACCCGTCAAGTTCATCATAGTAGGTAATTAAGTCGATATATCTTTCATTTCATTGATTGAAGTTTCTTTAATTTTGTACTTGAAATGGAAATTTAGCTATTACCTTTATTGATATTCAAAAGAAAAAAAAAATTGAAAGGAGAAATTGGGTCTCCTTTATTTTCCATGCCATCAAATTTACCCATTCAAAGATCACAAACTGTGGATATAACTTGAAACTAATTTTAAATAATTGATGCTTACTTACAACTAGTTTTAGTATGTTAATATGTACGTGAATTTTATGGTTTTTACTAGCTAATTAATTAATCCCAAGTTTGTGTAGTTTATTATAAACAGCACAACTCTGGTCGTGGGGGTGTGGGGCCCATGTCAAATGTCTTGTGGGTTTTCTTTACTGTTACATCAAAACAATTGACTATGAGATAAAAAGTTCTCTTTTGGAACAGATTTGATTAATTGTTCAAGAAATACAACCTACCCAGATCAGATACATGCTGAACATTAATTAATATGACTTTGATTGACTAATTAATATAAGACTCTTTTTCTCATTAAAACCAACTTTGTAACAAAAATGACATTTCCATTTTGTTTTCTCCAAACTAAGAATTATAGTTTCAACATATTAAATCTCAGATAATGACTATACTTAATTAAATAAATCAACAGGTGATTTGGGCCAAACGGGCTGGACTCAGACCACACTTGATCACATAGCCGCGGTGCCTTACGACATGTTGCTTCTGCCCGGCGACCTGTCATATGCTGATTATATTCAGTCTCGGTGGGACAACTTCGGCCGGCTAGTCGAGCCATTGGCGAGTGCACGGCCATGGATGGTAACTGAAGGCAACCACGAGGTAGAGAAAATCCCACTGGTACGCTCCAGCTCGTTCACTGCCTACAATTCACGGTGGCCGATGCCGTATTCTCTCTCGTCATCCCCATCGAACCTCTTCTACTCATTTGATGTTGCATCATCAGTTCATGTCCTCATGCTTGGGTCCTATGTGGACTACGGAACTGATTCTGACCAGTACAAATGGCTCCAATCTGACCTTGCCAAGGTAAACCGAAAGAAAACACCGTGGCTAATAGCATTGATCCATGCACCATGGTACAACACGAACGAGGCACACCAGATGGAAGGGGAGGACATGAGGAAGGCAATGGAGCTGCTGCTGTACAAGGCTCATGTCGATGTGGTCTTCACAGGCCATGTACATGCATACGAGAGGTTCGCTCGTGTTTATAACCAGAAAGCAGATCCTTGTGGGGCCATGCACATTACAATCGGTGACGGAGGCAACAAAGAAGGCCTGGCGACGAATTATCAGGATCCCCCGCCAGCAATTTCACTATTCCGGGAGGCTAGTTTTGGGCATGGGAGGTTCAATGTAGTGAATGCCACACATGCATTGTGGACTTGGCACCGGAATGATGATGACGTGGCAGTGATAGCTGATCAGGTCTGGATCACCAGCCTCTCATCATCTCCGACTTGTTGAAATTAAATATGGGATGTCTCCTAGAGGCATCCAACATGCTGGGACTAAATTTAGGATTAAGAACACAACTGTAGAATAGGAATAGACAAAGAAAAAAGAAGAAGAAGAATTGTTGTAGATTCTTTTGGTTGTTGTTATACAATAGTTTTAATTCATTTAATGTAGAATTCAAGAGACAACAAATTAATATTGGCCAGATTAATTAGAATAATGGTAGTTTGATAATGCTTCGACTGGGATAATTGAAGTCCTCCACAGACGTAAATTACAAAGATCAAAATAGACGATGTATAATTAATTATTAAAATTTGCTCCATTAGTAAGGTATGATCTGATTAATTATATTTCAAGTTCTCTATAGAAAGGCTATTTGGTGTTGGGTTATTTTCTTGGTCTCATCCTTGCCATTTGCCAACCACATGCAGGGCCTGACCTCTTAGAAAGGATACATTGACAAACACATATATTTAATAACCATTATTGTAGATCTCTCTCTAGATTTTTTTTTATAAGTTCTATAATATGAGAATAACTATTTTTCTATTTTTTTTCAAACTGTCTATGAATTACTAATTAATTTTCAGATGACATCGAAATTGATATACATACTGTCTCTAATCTATAAAGAAAGTATATGTAATTTAAATTTTTCAAATTTCAATATTCATTTGATCGGATATCATAATTGCCAATATAACCTAACCCCGCTATTATATATTTCATATCAAAACCCGCCATTTTAACTACTAAACTAAATCTTCTCTATTTGAAATTATTTTGAAGTTTGAACTGATAAAATACAACTTTCCTGAACAAATACAATGGTTGTTATCTCATTGTTTCCAAATCCTCTTGCTAAGTCCTGTTACAATGATAACGGAGAGGATAGTAGTAGCCAAGGAAGCCAATTTTTGTTTTCTTCTATTAATTAGTCAAATAGTCGTCTGGAAGAAGACTTTGTTCCCATCCCAATTCTTCCCCTTTCTCCTACCAACCTAAACCTAAAGCTAAGTACCTAACCCCCAATAATATAATTTCCAAAAGAATGGAAATCAATCAAAATCCCAAAACCATACCTTCCCTTCATTTCACTCCCATACGTACTCCCCTCTCTCAGCGATCAGAGATTCAGAACCTTCTACATTGTCTCTTTCTCAACCCTCCTCCATCCACCACCGTCCATTCTCTCATCTCCTCATAAATCTGACGGCTGAGATGAGATGAAACGCTCCCTTCGCTCGCTCTCCCTCCCTCTCCTCCTCTTCCTCTTCCTCCTCGCCTCTCTCGCCTTTCGTTCCGCCATCATCCCTTCCTTCCTCCTCTGTCAATCCAACTTCCAAAGTATTCGCATCGACGCCGCTTTCCTCTCTCTCTCGTTCCACGACCCGGTCGCTTCGTCTCTCCAGAGCGACATCTCCGATCTCCTCCAAGCCTCACTCCAATCCTTCGACACTGTTGGAGGCAAGTACCGCACTCTCTCTCTCTGGCGCTGGATCGGATCCGATGACTCTGTCCAGCCTCGATCTCTTGCCCGGATCCGATTACCAGTACGGAGTCAGACCCGTTATCCACCAGATCGCCAGGTCATCTTGCCTCTCTTCCGACATTCCCTCGCCACGTGGGCCCGTTACCATAATGCTGAGCTATCTTCATCTATAATGACGGAACTAATCCAGCTCGTGAAAAGACCTGTCGATGTTTTCTATGGACTGAAAGACAGTAGCGAACCGTATGGCACCTGTGCCGTGGTAGGTAACAGTGGCATCCTACTTGGATCCAACCACGGTGAGTTGATCAACAGCCATGAATTTGTGATTAGATTGAACAATGCTCGGGTTACTGGGTACGAGAGGGATGTCGGGTCAAAGACATCTCTCTCGTTTGTCAATAGTAATATACTTCATCTGTGCACAAGGCGGGTCGGATGCCACTGCCATCCTTATGGTGATAATGTACCAATTGCGATGTACATGTGTCAGCCCAGGCATTTCCTTGACTATGTCGTGTGCAATTCTTCACATAACGCGCCATTGCTCATTACTCACCCAAGGTACACCTTTTGTTGATTATACAACTTAATGTCATTAAGCACTTATTATATGTTTTTCGAGTGGAATTGAGGATGAGTTTGGCTCAGGATGAGGCCCATTCTGAGTAGGTCTCAGGTTAATAGCTCTGACTATGCCTTGATTTTGTGACCTTGTTTTGTTGGGGTAGTCGTTTAAGTCCTAAAACATTAGTAAAGCAAGAAAAGCTTAAAGCTTTGCTCCCACCAATTATTCGTAATGAAAGCTCAGTGGTTTTAAAGCGTTTGAATCACATCACTGTCTATGGGGCTCCTTCCTGATTGTCTGTTTATGTTCAATCCATGATCATTTGAGACGGATAGAAGGTGCTTGGTGAACAATTTGTCTAATATGTGGTCCAAAGAAAATATGGTTGGCAACTTCTGCTACCTGATACACTGTAATCTGCTTTCAAAAATATGTAATGCCCCCCCCCCCCCCCCCCCCCCACCACACACACACAAAAGAATAAAATGATTTTGAGAATTGAATCAGTTATATTTTACAAAGTATTTAAGGAATTGTAACACAGCAAGGGCTACAAAAGTAATCGTCTAGACGACTACAACCCAACCCCCCCCCCCCCCCCCCCACCACACACACACAAAAGAATAAAATGATTTTGAGAATTGAATCAGTTATATTTTACAAAGTATTTAAGGAATTGTAACACAGCAAGGGCTACAAAAGTAATCGTCTAGACGACTACAACCCAACCCCCCCCCCCCCCCCAGGAAAAAAAAGAAGAAATAAAGAAAAGAAAAAAATAACAAACTCTTGCAAGAAAACCTCCATTTTTGAGGTAATGCAGAGTAAAAACAACAAATTTTCAGGTGGGTGTTTTTCATGTCTAAATAGAAGTAAAGATTTTCTTCTTTATTTTAATTTTAAGGAAAGTACAATTTCTATTGAGTCACTAGATAACGCTGTCAGCTGGCCCTTTGGATGGAGACAATCTGAAAAGCTTTGGACTCATTCTGCTTCCATTTTTAGTATACATAAAATTTTTACGGAGGGGGTTATTTTTTCGTGTTCTTCCTCCAATTGAAAAGTATTCTGAACAGAGTAAGGCTTGTCATTGACAACCTCTAACACACAGTACCAGTTTGATTGTATGGATCCACACTGCTCGGCTTGCTGTGTACGAGTAGGAATATGGTAAAGGATACACCTATTAAAACTGAAAGGCAACATAACTATTAACCATAAAAAAAATGAATATATCAAAACCAGGAAGCGGGGATAATAGGAATGGATGAACAACACTGTGTGCTGCTGGTAACAAGCTGGTATTACCAATAACTAATGTCATTGCTACTGTACCAGTAGCTTTCATGATCTTTCAACCATTATTATCCTGTGCCGAATTCTTGATTTTGTATTACATTACATAAGGTGTAATGAAAGCCTGTTCTGTAAAGCATGGTTGATGTACCATACCCCTATTACTATTAGGAATAAACTTCTATTAGTTCCCATTTTTTAATTGTTCATTACTAACAACAGGTTTGACAACCTCTGTGCACGGATCACCAAGTACTACTCCTTGAAGCAGTTTGCATATTCAACGGGCCTGAGCCCGACACAGTGGAATGAGACCCATGATGAGACTACATTCCACTACTCTTCTGGATTCCAGGCTGTCATGCTCGCTCTCGGGATTTGCAAACGTGTCAGCGTTTTTGGGTTTGGTAAATTGAAGGGTGCGAAGCACCATTACCACACCAATCAGAAAGCTGAGCTGGATTTGCATGATTATGAGGCTGAGTATATGATTTATCGGGATCTGATTAAACAGCCAGAGACAATCCCTTTCCTTGCTGGATTTCAGGTTCCCCCTTTGGTTTTTTACAACTAAGTTTCTTATGATTGCTATTCGTGTTGCTTTGTTTTTTGAAAAGTGAATGAATATAGGGTGGGAGGATTTTCTTAAAGCATGATTTAAGATTCCTGGAGGGGTAGTTTTGTAAATAATCTAGACTAGAGTATTGTTCAGATAGCATGAATCAAGTACTGACTTTTAATTTAATTTAGCAATACTATTTTTTGGTTAAGTTCTATTGTGGTCCTGGTTTTTCTGAAGCTGAATTGTCATTTTTAACAAGAATTTGTTGGTTTTCAGGTTCCTGTACTAGGTTATTTAAACGTTAACATACTTATTGCCTTGTTTTCCCCTTTTCTTAGTTGGCCCACAATAAGATGAGTTTTTTCTCCTTTATCTCAAAAGAAAGATGAGTTTTTTCTCCTTTATCTCAAAAAAAAGATGAGTTTTTTCTCCTTTATCTCAAAAAAAAAATGAGTTTTTTCTCCAGAAAAAGGAATAAAAAGAATTATGTGACTGTAACCAAGTTCTCTAATTCAAAAATGAATGCAACTAAGTTTACAAAATGCCATGAGACTATGTAGTGTTGTGTTTCAAAATTGTTGATATTCTAGGATTGAATGGATAGGAAAGGAAAGATAGTTGATGTCCTTTCTAGTTCAAGTCTCTGAAGATTTTTGGTTGATCTGGTTTCAGTTTTGTAAGAAAACTTAAAGGTGGAAAAGGGGGAAATAAATAAAGTGAGATTACTTCATTTGTCAGAATGATTGTTCATCAGGGCATGATTGCGAAGTTTAGATAATGTGTATTCTCTCTCAACCTAATTTGAAATGATGCAAATTAACAATGACATGCTAACTGAAAAAAGAGACCCAATTAATGATGTGCTGAAACGCAAATTACGACATTCGTCATCATTGGATCATTGCTCTTTATAAATATAATGATAATGTAATTCTCCAATCCGGTGGTTTACCACACCTATCCAATGGGCCTCTCACCAAAAGCGCTAACGGGCCTATCTGACGATCCTTACGTGCTTTGAATAAAGTCCGGTTTTGGATTATTCAAACTTCTCAAGGTAAAAATTCCGCTTCAAAAGATCTACTGAAAAATTCTGCTTCAATATTTATGTAAAAGTTTGTATAACAAAACAAAAAAAAACTCTTTTGACATGGTATGCTTCTTCCGTATATGTCCAATGGTATTCTTCTTTTGAATGGCCTAACTATTTTTTTTTTTATTTTTACTTGCCCTGTTCTTAAATTTTTCTGGCATGTGCTATTTCAGCCCATCAGATCCATTGCATTTCAATGAGCAATCTCTCTATTTGCAGCTTCATTCTGAAAGTTGCAAAATGGGTCAACTACTGTACTATGTTGGCTTGTCTATATAATATTTGACAAAGTCTGAATGTACCATAGGATGGGGCAGGGGGAGGGACTAAATTTTAGTTACAAATATATAATCATTTTTAAATTATAAAATTTTAATAAAAATGTTATAGAAAAATCTGTAAATTGAAATTTTAATCATTTTAGTTTCAGATATAAATCACTTATGATGACAGCTGTTCAACTTGTACATGATAAATTCAATTTGTATAATTGCTAGAATAGAGATGTTCTTATTAAAGGGAAAATTTGGATGCAATATTCTTTGTCCGTTCTAAAATTAGCATGGTCTTCCCTTTTCTGTTGTGCCGAAATACTTTTACTTTTTTTTATCTTACTTTTTTTTAACTTAAAATACCGAATTTAATACATACATACATCACAATATATAGTTTACTCCTTTTATTTTCTTATTAATGGAAAATTTTGGGGAGACTTCAACATTAAGCTCAAGGAAAGAAAAAAAAATAGTCCCTATAAGTCTATAACTGAGGGGCTGAGGGGTATAAATTATAATTATAAAGTTGGTGATTTCAGAGAGAGGGGACTGATAGACGTCATCAACTCAAAAGGAATGATGATGATGAGATAGCAACCTTGACTTATTTGACTTTGGATTCAAAAACAAATTAAATGTGATGCTTGTAAAATCTTGTTCAAAGTTCAAAGTTCAAACCGGTACACATCCACCCTACTTGAATGCGGCTCATCATTTGTTCTAGCTTCTCGGAAACATCAGAATATCTCTCCGTTGTACCTTCTCTGACACCGCATAAATCCCAATGATACCATCTCCAGTTCTATCTACCTTTGATCATATCATGTGACCAGACCCCCATTCACTCATTTTCGTCAGAGCACAATCTCAGAGATCTAGAAAAACAGAAACTATGTATTATTAGCTTACATATACTTGGCACATTTTTTGTATACTTGCAAATCAATTATTTCTGCGTAAAAGAGGCGGATGAACTGTTTATGAGGAAAATTAGTTATATAATATATGAAGTATTATATTTGTATTTTTCAATTAAATTCATCAGTTTAATCTTTTTTTTTTACGGAGTTGATGCGCAAACTTCTAACAATACATATTTATGTGAAGATTAAACAAAAAATAATAATATTTATGAGGGGAGCTTTAGGTTTAGAGTTCAGGGTTTATGAGGGGATTTATTATTTAAAATCATTTCAGTTTTTTTTTAATTAAACTCATCAAATTTTTTGATGAGTTTAAACTCACCTTAATTTTACTCTGTTAGTTCATACATCTTCGGTCTATATGATGATAATTTTCAAAGTTAGCACTAAAATAATCAACTCTTTTTTTAGGAAAATGAGAGACTTTTCACTCTCCTTAATTGTACCAAATTAATGCTTGAACTCAAGTAATCAATGTTCTTGATTTGAATGAATCAACGTCAATATCTACGTCAATGAAATGGTTGGCATCACATCACCAAATTCACTGTGTTGCTACTTCCTACTTTTATAAATACCTTTTTTTGAAGGTTAGTTTTATAAATATCATATCATGTGATCTCATTGGTTTAGAAACTCGGACACCGTGTCACCGTCCCCTCAACACAGAGACCGACCTATATAGGTATTGCAATCATAACTATTATTTCATATTTGCATAGGAGAAAAACATGCCAATGGATAAAGATCTCTTGTATTGCTCTTTCAATTGCTATGCTATTTCATTTAACTATAACTTATACAAAAAGTTCTACGAAGAGATCTGTCATTGAGAAATGGGGAAAGACCAAAATAGCCAAGAGTGAGTACCTGATCAAAATGCCCGTTTTGGTAAAGGAGTAATGATATGCTTTGATTATTCTCTGATAAAATTAACATCTCTCAGTCTCAGTCTCAGTCTCAGAAACGGCTACAAAATCCAACGAGGCTCTCGCATGTGACATGGACAGGAATTATGAATTATCATTATCATTCACCTTGAAAGTTGAAACTAACTGCTCCTTCAAAACTAATAATTCATTGTCTATTAAAGTATATTAGTTATCAGTGGGTTTTGAATCTGGCAAGGTAGGAATTGAATTAGGTAGGAAAACAATTTCCCTTCAAACAGTATATATTAATTTTACAGTAATTAAATTTTTTTTAAGTACTGTCTACGACACTTTATTGAACTTATTCAATTGGAAAAATACACCAAAATGTTCTTTTATTTAACCAAAATATAAATTGAAGTTATATCTATGAGAGAATCTAATGGAAAGTTTTCAGAAATAAAAAGGTCGGTTTGGAACTCCAATCCCAAGTATGGATCAGCTTTGAACCCAGGATATCTATTATTACATTACATCCTGCATTTATAAAATAATTTCATGAAGTGCAATATTTGCCTAACTAACGACATTAGTATTTGATCACATCCATAAAGTCACTACTTATTCTTTAAATAATTTTCAGAACGCATAAGAAATTGAGTATTATAATGACTATTGCATTTAAAGCCGTAGAAAAATCTCCTAAACCAAATTCAATCTTTGTTTATTATAAAAAATATTGTAGTCATATAAACCTTTTTACTCCGACGTCAGTTAATACCACTACATCCCTTAAAATTTTCACTATTAATTTTCCAAGTTTGTAATCAGTACAATTTGATCCATTACTTTTAATTTGTGAAATCGGCCCCTCAAATTGTTCAATTTAATTAATATGGTTATTTTATTCCGCATAACGGCGAGTATATCCTTACATTTTAGCATCCGTTTTATTTATTTAATTAATCTTCTAAATATTCTAAATTTAAATGTAAAAAAAATTTCATTTAATATTTTTCCTAAGCATTAAATTATACATAAATTATATCAACTTTTTTTATTAAAAAAAATTTCGTGAAAGAATAAAATCATATGAAAGGCAACAAAAAATATTAATGATAAAATTATATATATAAAGATAGTTTTGTCATTTATCATATAAAGTTAACGTTGTTAATTGAATATACTGACTGAAGGTAAATTGCTACAGATTAAAATTGGAAAAATAAATTATCATAAGATGAAAATTTTAAGGCATGATGATTTTGTGTCTATATTTTATCAATGTAGTAACTCTCTCGGTGAACCTTAATATCTGTCTACATTCTATAACATTATTTTCTAGTAAATTCTTTGTATATATCAATTATTAATATTATTTCATTTTTCGTAAAGCAGAAATAGGCACAAAAGGAGAGAAAAAAAAAATCAAACACTCATCACCTGTTTCTTCAAATGGTCAGCTAATAGGTACGTTTTTATTATTACACTATTTTGAATTTTCATAAATTTACCAACGGTTTAAAATTTAAATCAATAGAACTTTGAAAATTTTAGAAAACAAGTAACAAAAGAAAATTTTGTGAATATCATTGCGTATCTTGGAACCTAGCGTCTACTCATGATACCTATTTAACTCAAAAGATATAACATGACACTGTAAAATACCGAAAATACCCCTTTACGAGAAGAAAATGGCACGATCACAGCGTGATGCCATCTTTAAAATCAAACCTCATCATTTGTGACCATTAATTAATTCATCCCAGCCCCCTGAATTTTCTAGAGAGAGAGAGAGAGGAAGAGTGAGAAGAGGTTCTTCGTTTGAGGCTATAAATAGCCCCACTCAGACCCACTTCTGAGCTCCATCCCAAATTCAACCTCTAAGTTGTTTCTTTCTCTAATCGCCATTCTCTCGCTCTCTCTGTTTTCTGTGAGTAGTAACCGTTTGTAGCTAGGCACCACCATATCAGAGAAAGGTAGGTGATGAGATGAGATGAGATGCCTTCTCTCTGTTTTTTCCCTGTTTAATGTTTTGCTCTCTTGTTCTTTTGACTTCACGAATTTGCTGAGTCAGAGAGATCGATGTCACATACATACAACTGATCAACTGTGTTAATTTGTCGATCAGGATTAATTGGAGGTAATCAATGGAGCAAGCAAAGAAGCTGTGCTTGGAGAACATCTACATCATGAAAGAGAACGAGAGGCTGAGGAAACAGAAGCAGATTTTGAACGAAGAGTACCAGGTCCTGCTGGCTGAGCTCAAACAACTGCGACTCAAAAAGCAAGGCGCTTCCTCAAACCCTAACTTCAACACTACTACTACCACTGGTGCTGATCTCAGTGGGGCCCAGGGAAACGCCAACAATGGTGCATAGAGGTTGACCTAGCTAGCTAAGCTAAGCTAAAAACACTAGACATTTATGTATGTGGCATGCTGATTGATAGAGAGGTTGAAATAGGGATGGATAGTGAAGAGGTTTTTTTTTTTGGAAGGCTTGTGTTAACTATGTTGCTTGTTTACATTTTTGTATTAGATGTAATGTAGGTTTGATATATTTCTCTTTTGGATTTTGAAAAAGGGTAGTAGACTAGTAGTAGCTACTAATGGGTATTATGTTATGAAGTGATATATATATAGTTTATTTTGCTTTCGAGTAATGAATCCTTTTTTTTTCGTATTTCTCATTTTATTTTTGGGTTTAGTAAGTATCTAAAGAGCATATATATTAATATATCCTCCTAATTAAGTTTGTGCAGTTGCTTCAAGAAAACTAGTTATAACGTTGCAGTTCCTTTACGGAATATATAGTTGATAAATGATAATTATGGATGGATGGTCACATGAATTGGATACATTCATAGCGTAAGCCATGAATGAAGCTTCAGACATTAGAAATCATCAACTAGTGACGTTAGAAATTATAATTGGGTGTTGAATAATTCTCGCACTTTATTGTGATGGAGTAGATGGCTATATATTGACTTATATATATGTATCTCACAATTCTAATTTGCTTCAAAATCAGGATTACTATTCTGACAATCTCACCATTAATATCAAAATTACAGTACAGCAAAAATGAAATTTGACTACTTGTAATTTACTGATAAAAAAATGTGAGTAGTATTAAATTAAGATGAACGAATACGAATGAAATAAATTAAATTTCTGGGAGTTGCACCTCACTTTTTTATTCTGGTTCCCACTTTCTTTCAATTAAATAAATTCCATGTTGCTTTATTTCCTATTTTTGCTGCTTCCTTCTGTACTTTTAAATTTTTATATAGAATAAATTGGGAAGGAATTTTATTCAAAAGACAAGCAAAAAGACTATAAAATAAATGAATTTTAAAATAACAAACAAATATAAATATGTAAATATAAAAAAAAAACAGGAACATCTTTGATATTATAATAAGGTGGAATATTTTATGGTTTTCGTCCTTTATCTTATACCTTAGGGACATTTCAATCTTTGTTTTATTATAAAATATAGATTAAAGGACATTTAAAATGATACTTCAAAATTAAAACGTCCCAAAAAAAGAACTAGAATAAAATATGGTGTTCGAAAATAACCAATAAAATAACATTTATTTTATTTCTAAAAGGACAGCACATTTCTATTATTTTGTTGAAGATTGCTTTTCCTGAAAGAAAACCGAAGTTTTGTCCACTAAAACAATCAAATTTATTCCTTAGAAAATCAAAATTTGTTTATAATTATGACATGAATTTAGAATTATTTTGAAAAAAAAAATTATGGTATATGATTAGATGTAATGATTATATTCTTGGCCAGTTTGCCTGACTAAAGGCATTCCAAGAAACATTTGAGTAAACTTTTTCTAAAGAATTTGGCAAAATAATTAATAAAGATAGAACAAATAACGCTTAAATTGCTTAAAATAATCTACTCCTGCAAAACGTTAATTGTGACGTTGATATTGAAATATAAGGATCACATTATACATAAAAATATGGAATATAGAAACTATTCTACTAAATGAAAAAAAAAAGATTTTAGTCCTCAACTTTTTTTAAAAAAAAAAGATTAAACTTAGCCCTCATATTTCATCTGTTCAAAATCGATCTTGGAATATTGAGAAAATTAAGTTAGTTCCGGAAATTAAATTAAATAAATGCTGAATGAACTATATTTGACCAATTTTATTCTTTGACAAAAAAAATGCGACAAAAAGGTCTCTTTGAGAATGGTGAATAGAATGACTCGGTTATTTCTAGAGAATTGAAAAAAGCTGATTTCTTTTTCAAAAGCTGAAAAATTGATTTTTTTTTCCAAAGAAATGCATTAAGCTGATGTAATTAAATGTTTAAGAATCAATTGAATATATTTAGAAAAGTTGAAGAACCCCATTTAATTTTAAATTTCTCTGTTAAACATATATATTGGAGAAGTTAGAATTATATATAACCCCATTCAATCGTTATCCATTTAAATCTGTCAATTGTGGTATTTGATATTTTAAAAAGGAAAATATTTATTTCATTTCATTAACCAGATTCTGATTTTATAGTTTAAAGCTAATAATGTTATAACATTTGTTTCATTTTATGGATGATGCATTATATAAAAAAAAAGTTATATGGACTTTCCATATTTATTATTTGACGGTTATAATTTTAATTTGAAGAACTAAAATTTTAAATATTAAAGTAATTTTAATCTTGAAAAATAAATGAAGGAAATATGGAACTCACGCCTGTCTAACTCTCAATTATCACGTTAAATTTCATCTCATTAACTTGTTACCAAAAAAGATCAAACTAAAATTTTAAGTACTAATTAGATATTACCCTCCGATAATCAAAGAGTTGAAATCACTCATATTTTTTTAGAGGTACCTGATATACATATATCATCATTGTTACGATCATTGATCGATATCGACTTTGTTATTTATATTAAATGAGTTATTACTTTTGTTAGTAACTTCATGATGCAACTAATTCTTGTACAATATTTTCATTATTCAATTTAAGTGAGTTATTATTATTATTATTAGTGATATTTAAATTTAATGATAAAATTATTGTAAATAAGTTGCATAATAAAATTATTAATATAAATAATAACTCATTTAATATGAGTAATAATTTATTTAATGTGAATAATAAATTCGGTATCAATGACCAAATCAGCAATGATATCTCCTTAATTAATATTTCTCTTTTTTAGATGGTATATGTGTCCGCAAACAAAACCTATTTTTGTAGCAGCTTCTTAGAATCCTATGCAATTATCCAAAACCACAAATTCCCATAGCGTTTCTAGACAACTTACTAATACTTGTCAGTGTTGTCTAATAAACAAGTTGCATGCAACAAAACACAGTTTTGAAGTCAGTATCAAACTCCATCAGCCACTCAATCTGTTGCCACAGAGAGAAGCCATTACAAGAAAGAAAATTCATCTTCTCATGAAAGAAGGTACATGTTAATAAAATTCATCTTCTCATGAAAGAAGGTACATGTTAATATCTTGGGCTTGAGATTAAAACGGTTGAAGGTCTTGTCTGTGAGATAATGTGGTAGATTATAAATGATTCCATATTATGTCAGCGGCTATAATGGGCAAAGACTCCATGGTCAAACTTTCTCTTAAATGCATTCCCAAACAAGTCTTTTCATTTCCTCTCCACACTCGATGGAGTCTGTTCTGGCATGATATCATAATATCAGTTGTTTATTTTCTTCTCCTATGACAAATTAAATAAACGATTTACTTGTACTTCATGATGATGAACAAATAAATGTACATTTTCTGAATGATTGTATATAATTAAGAGAGATAATTAACTTTGCACATCGCTTAAATTGTTTTTTGTATGATCATATTTTTTTTTCCTCCTTTTATATATACTCTGATCAAACCATGCATTTTTTTTTTATTGATACGAAGGGTGTTGTACATGAAAGATAATCATCGGAAACAAAAAGGATATGTAGCCATTAGCCGATTAATGTCCAGATTTACCAATTATCGTATAAAATATCATGAAATAATTTGTATTTCTAAGCGCTTTCTATCTGCAAAAAAGAAAATATAATAGAAAAAATTAAAACAAATAGTTTATAATACAAATGAACGAGAGTAATTTTTAAAAAGTCAGTTTATATATGTCTTAAGTTTGCGAAGGTAATTTTTATCATAATTCTTAAATCATAATAATATAGATTTAGTTAATTAATATATATCCGAACACAATAACTTCAAGTCTTCAACCGAAACCAAAAAAGAAAAAAGAAAAAAATAAAGGACTTTCAAAATTTAGCTTTACGTCGGACATCAGAGGGTCTTTCCGTAAAAATAGTAGCCGTACAGAAATAATGGTTATCGGTTGACCATACAATCATACATCCCCCACTACGTCAGAGACTCAGATTTTACTCGAGTTCGAATCCCGATCCCTTCGAAATGACCTCCGTTTCTTTTCTTACTTCACAATCATTATCCAGTACACAGCTCTACTGCTCATTCTTGCTTCCCAGTTTTCAATTTTTCGTTCACCCAAGAATTTTAAAAAGATGGAAGAGCGATTAAGCAAGCAAATTGACTGTTTAATTGTAGGCCCTTAATCAGCCTGGACTTACATATGGGCTTTTTAAGTCCAGAAAGTTTAATACTTGTGCTCAGTAGAGACACCTTTTTTTATTGCTTCTCTGTTTTTTTTTTTATGTAAATTTCCAATCTTGTGAAAATTTTCAGACTGATTTAATTGGTTCAAATGTGACTTATGTACTTAAGCTTTGAAATCTTTACTTGAATAATCTAAATTAATGTGTAGGAAAAAGACATACAAAAATTTTGTTCTTTTCCTTTCTAACTTCAACCAACCTGACCTAAATTGTTTGAATGGTATTTTCTTTTTCACAACTGCTTTCCCCCATATCATGGCTACTCAGCTAAATTGACCAAGTCCTTTAGAAACTAGTTGGTTGCTACATCTAACTAGAGAAAACAAATTAAACAACTTCATAATGAATTAATATATGATTCTTTTGGTATCTGTTCTCCTAATTTTTCTTGTTCTTACTTTGACATGATGATGTGTCATCTGGTAATCTACCCCATAAAGCCCACTACCAGTCCAAAATGTATCTCAGTTGTTACCCCAAATTCCAACCAACACACTTACCATTTCTCACCCACCACCTAATAATAAACCCCATCAGTTGTGCATATAAATAGCATCTATCTAAAGTCTAAACATGTAATTTTATTAACTCAAGATGGCCTCTTCAACTAAGAGTGATGATACATGTCCTTCTAAGTACCAAGATCATGATATCAGTGCAGATGATGAAGATGAAGAGTTATTCGAGCTTGATCTGGCGCTGATGGATCAGGTGCAGATGCATTGTGGTTATAGAGACGATGATTCTAAAAAGGAAGCGCTGCTTGCTAACTGCTTGATGCCAGTGGCATGCATAAGCAATGCCAAACCTTTCAATGATCTTGGAAAAATCAGTGTCAATGCTTCAATCAGGTTAAGTTACAGGTCAGCAACTGGTAGATCACGTAGGTTAAGGTCATGCGAATTTTGGACCGGGCAACCAGCAAAGGTCGCATCATCACGACTTAAGAGTTTTCTTGTAAACTAATTAACTTAATTAGTTCTGGGCTAATGAAAAACAGCCAATGTTGTTTCTCGAATTTTGTTCGTCTTATTGCCGGATTATGTAAAAGACAATTTATGATCTACTAATAAATATATACATGCTTCTTCTCCAACCCCTTCGAATCTATGGTCCATGTGCTTGTAATGAACCGATCAATGTAAGCTATCAGTACTAAAAGGATTACTGCAAATTAACTTGGAATTTTTGAATGAGTCCTACTATGATATTTCTTTTATAAATTTTGTTATGGTGCTTTATTTTTACTATCATAGCTGTAAATTTGAAATCTGCAATGTTAATTTGTTAAGTGACAAATTAGTTTCACAATAGTTAATATTGTATTTAATATCCATTAGATTTTATATTTGCTAAAAAAGGAAAATATCACAGTAAAATCTTATTTAGAAATGCTCCCATGGACACTCTCGATGTGGCATGTCACCTGTTTATCTATTTGCCGATAATAAAATCTTGTCGTTGCCAGTGCCAGTTAATATTTGCTGATGCAGTGAGTAACAGTATACTGGTATGACTATGACGCCTATGTTGATAATTAACGGGCAGATGTATATGAAGTTTATTCCTTTTACATGAATTAAGATTGTCTTCTTTAAGCCTTTTTTTCTGAAATTTTTGAAGTTTTGTTCGGAATTAAGACAATTGAATATATACTTTTTTTGACACGGATTAAAATTTAATTTCACTTCTGTTGCTGAAAGATTCTATTTTATTTACTAGCTAATAGTTTGTTTACTAACAAAATACCCCTGCGTTGCGTAGGATATTATCATTTTTAATTAATTTTTGTAACCTGCAATATGAACATTTAAGGTTTAATGATACACAATACCGGCGATCAGTTTAAGAAAAATAAAGATTAACAAAGATACTATAGCTAGTAACAATGATGCAATAAATTAATTATAAAAAATTATTCAATTGTGTAATGTCACAAGCTCAAATTCACAAAATATAATCTTCACTATGGCTAATATGGTGAAAAAAATACAAACTTTGTCACTGTTAGTTGAGATTTTTATATGATGGATAATGAGGACCTTGCAACTTGAACTCAAAAGCTAAGTCAATGAAAATTTAGTTGTTAAACATTTGTAGACAACCAATATGAACCAAATTTTATTTTCACAGAAATAAAAAGATAGACAAATATATTTGTTTGTTAACTTAGGTAGATGCGACAAAAGCTTTTCCAAATATGAGAAGAAAGAACCAACCTTCAGTTTAGTAATAAAAATAATATTTTTCGTGTAAAAAGTCATATGTTCAAAATCTAAATAATGATCATTTATGAACATATAAAGTTAAGTATTTTAACTTTTATCTTTATCTAAAAAGTACAACAAATATGAGAGGAAATTATAGTTGTTTCTTTATTGGAAAAGAATATAGAAATAATTTAATAATTCAAGGCTACGAAGTCTGCCATATCAAAAGAAACTATATATGTTTATTAAATTTATTTCTTTATATAACTTTTTTTTATTCCTGTTGCAGCATTATTATTTGGTATGCCGATCTTCCCTTCTCCAGAACAAATCAAAATAAAAGTAAGGTAAAGCAAGGGTAATTATTAGATTGTTTCACATTAAGCAATCAAATCTTCTAATAAAAACGTACTAAATTTGATTCTTAATTAGTTGTTCCCTTGATAACCTGATATCAATCATATATTTAGTATTTATTCGGAAGAGATTTTCATGTAAAGAAAATTTTGTGATAGATGTATTTTCCTTCTATGTCTTAGGAGAATATTGCCTGCTCCATTTCATTCAATTTCCCTTAAATACCAAGTTATGAAGATTTGGAGGCTATAAATAGACTCCATTACCAACCTCAAAGAGTACTATGTTTCAAACTCAAAATTAACACAAGTTTTTTCTTTGACCGATCAGTTTCTCTGAGTTTGTTAAAAAAGGTGATGAGATTTTTGTATAAATTTTTGGAGAGTTAGAAAAAAGGGCATTGTTATTTAAGCCTGATATAATGGATTGCTATCAGTTGTAACTGTAATTTTGCCCCTTTCTATTCGATTCACAAGTTTAGCTTTGTACATATTTTTGTAAATAAGATTGCCTGAAAACACAACCAGAGCATTTTAAATGGGAAACTTGTGCTTTGTTTAAAATTTATGGACTGAATTCGTGTTAATTTCTCAAGTTTATCATATTAAAAAAAAAGCACACTCTGTTTATGTAATGTGGAGTTCTTCTGTGTGGTTCTACTTTTATGATATTGTATTTTTGTTAACTATTTTTTGTTTGTTTTTGTACAGATGGCCGACAAGCTCGATGTCTACCGCCTGGAGCAAGAAATCCAGAGGAGGAGAGAAAGAGTGCACCAACTTTATAATGAAAACCAAGCTATGATCGGTGTTCTTGCTCGCATTGAACAACATCGTCAGTACGAGCAACAACGGCAACAACAATTATTAATACGGCAGCAGCTACAACAGCAGCAGCAGCAACTGCATCAGCTACAACAGCAACTGCTGCAGCTCCAGCAACAGCAACAACAACAAAAGGAGTCAACTCCATCCAATTGATTAGAAAGACCTGAGAATAATTTTTTAAATAATGTTATGTGTATTTGTGTTGCAGTGAGCAGTTGATAGTGAGTGAGTTTGTGGAGAATTGAGGTTTGTGTTTTTTGTCAGTTATCTAGCTAATAATAATATGCTTGTGAGTCCTCTTTAGTATTACGAGGCTTTCTAATGAGTAATGAAAATTATTTTTGGTGATCAAGTTCAGAATCTTTAGAAATCGAAATAGAACTTTGATTTAGTGTATGATATAATTAGAAAAAATTAATAAATATTCCAGACAAGACTTATGGGCAAAATATGAATTAAATTAGCCGTCAAGCATGCTAATAGCACCTCCTGTTATACACTGTAAATAAGAACATATATATAGCACCATGAATTACTTTTAATCTGTCAGATCAATCTACTTACAATTCTGAAAATTACTTTTAATCATTGATGAAAGCACCATGTGATCTTTCTTCTTATGTCTGAAAATTCTGCATTTTTTGCGTCTTCTCCTGCAATCGATGCCTCTGTTCAAATTCAGATCAGGTTGCATTGGCATGATTTTCTGCTTCAGATCAATTATTCATTCTCTGGATTGTTATGGGCTGATAAGCATGATGAGAGGTACTGGAGTCAGATCAGCATCCTAGTACCTAAATTGAACCAGCCAATGATGTTTAACAACCAAAAGCAAATTTGAAATTTTGGACTGAGTTCTAATGTCAGAAAATGCTGATATGGTACCAGTTGTGGTATGTTCATTTGCAGAGAGGCGTATTACAAAATCTGAAAAAATTAAGATTACAGGAAGAAAGAAGACAATAAAATTAAAGAAGAAAAAAGTAGAAACAGGGTGTATTCAAGTAATCTATATCACCTATATTTTCATACAACTCATATGTATATCCCTTGTACTTGTGAGAGCTCAATGTTACCAGTTGTGATATGTTCTAATTGAACTACAGACCAAATATGTTACCAGTTGGGCCTATTTCCAAATATCATTCTGGGCCCACCGGACCAGACATATATTGTTTAACAGCAAGCCCGGTGGCCTTTGTCTGAAAGTCTTTTCAGTTCAAATCCATGAAACAATGTTATCAGGATTGAATCGGACGGCGATCTGATAATTTTTCGGATGAATGATTCACTAGTCAGATCGCCGGATCAGAGATCGCTGGTACTGTAACAATGAATTTGTAAATGTATTTCAAGAATTTATCATTCAAATGAAATAAAAATACTTATTTTATTCATGGTATGTTCTTCTTTTAAGAAAGAAAAACATTACATTTTAAACGTTTCGATTTTTATTTGTTAATTGTCAGTGGGGCATTTCGTAGTGATAATAAATTAAATCCTTGTAAAAAATGGTTATATAGACAAGAATTATACATAGAATAAATAATAATATAATAATGATTGTTATTTTGAAAAAACGTATATAAGTAGATGTTGTTTGTATATAAGATATAATTGTTTATTGTTAGAATATTTGAAAGTTCGAGGACTTATGTAAAAAGCCACAAGAGAAAAGAAAATACTTCCTCCACTTCATCATATATGAATCTATTTAGAAGTTTTTTACTTTCAGATAAAAATAAAGATTAACATCACTCAATTTTGAAAAATTTTATTTGGAAGCTAGATGTTCATATTACATCCTCTCATTTTATGCATGAAAAAGCACATAAAAAATCGAACCATTTTACAAACCTGTTTTTTGATAGACGAGTGCCGATTTGCTAATAAAACACTTGTTAATCAATCTGATTTTTATTGATTCAATAGCAGGAACTATCTCTCAAATGAACCAAACTGTAACTAACTCCAAATCTGATTTATTTGGATTGAACCGTCTAGTTTAATTCGGGTTTAATAACAATGCCATAAAATCAAGAATATCAAAACACCACTGGTGCACTAAACATGAATGCATTCAAAAGGGGTTCATATTCTCCTTGAAAAATTGTAATAAAAAAATTAAAAATGTAACATTCTATTTATCATTTACAAGAAATTTAACTATTAGAAAGTTATTTGATCTTCGTCAAATTATTTAAAAAGGTGAATCATTCAAAAAGCTGTTAATGAAGGGCTAAATGACATCTAGATTACAGCATATATATATATATATATATCATATCTAATTGTTAAAAAGAAACATCTCAAATTTTAACTTTACTTTGCATAATATTTTGAAAGATATCAAATGATTATATTCTACAAAAAGATAGATATAACTAGAATCATTATTTAAGTAGAGAGATTAGATACTCTGTTTTGATTTATTGACTCCTGATTTGAAAGAGTTAGGGGAAAACATAATACAATCATAAGCAATTTTTCTCAACTGCCTCAAGCAGTACACCACCAATAATTCATATCATATATATATCTGTACCATAAAAAATCTGAAATTCTTGTAACCAAACATATATGACAAAATTAGTAATTTCCTACAGATCCATTTTGCGGAGTCGATTGCAAAATTGCAAAGACAAGCATGTGGCAGTGCAGTAAAAATCAATTACACTAGCTAACACTCATTCTATTCACGACATAAAATGACCTACTAAACAGCAAATAAACTCTAGAAACTTAGACACTAGTGTCGTTCTATTATTAGGTGAAGAATTGAAGATTGTGTTTAAATTTCATGACCAGCACAGAAAATTATGGTAATAACAACTGACAAGAGGACGACAGGAACAGGATTTCTCTGTCTCTGTTTAGGTATCTGTCTCACGTTTTTATATATAAATATATATATATATATATATATATATATATATATATATATATATATACGAAAATTAACGTGAGTTTAAATTTATTAATATTTTTAATAAATTTAACTTAAAAATTTATCGAAACTATTTTAAATGATAAATTCAAATTATTTAATAAATTCTTCATATTAAAATCATGTAGAATACTAAAATTTTTTATTTTTAAAATTTTCTAATTATTTTTAAAAATTTTTTAAGATGATTATATAATAATAATAAAATAATTAATATTTAAATATTAGAATAGGTCATTATGAAAAAAATCCGAAACAAATACTTAAAAAACTCTAAAAATAGAAAATTTTTGTATCCTATGAGATTTTTGATATAAATAATTTATTGAGCAAATTAGATTTGTCATTTGAGGTCGATTTGAAAGGTTTTTGAGTTAAACTCATCAAAAACGTTAGTAAGTTTAAGCTCGCACTAGCTTTACTCTATATATACATATATATAGTAAAGTTAGCGTGAGTTTAAACTCATCAAGAGGGTTGGTGAGATTAACTAAAAAAACTATCGAAACGGCTCCAAATGATAAATCCGAGTAGCTCAATAAATTTTTCATATTAAAATCTTGTAGGATACCAAAATTTTTCATTTTTGGAGTTTTCTAACTATTCTTTTCAGATTTTTTAAAATAGTTTCAAAATAATAATAAAATAATGAGCGTTTATATATTAGAATTGGTCATTTTGAAAAAAAATCTCAAATAAATACTTAAAAAACTCTAAAAATAGAAAAATTTTGTATCCTATAAGATTTTTGATATAAATAATTTATTGAGAAAATTAGATTTGTCGTTTGAAAATGATTCGATAGGTTTTTGAGTTAACATCACTCTAACTTTACTCTCTCTCTCTCTCTCTCTCTCTCTCTGAGAGAGAGTTTTGTGTTATTGTCAGTGTTTCAGTCAAAACGCTAATGATCCAAATTTTAAGTTTTTGTACTCGAAATTTTGATTTCACTAGGTCAATAAATTATTTATATCAAAATCTTGTAGAATATCAAAATTTTACCATTTTAGAATTTTTTAACTATTTTTTTAATTTTCAAAAATGGTTTTATTTGGCTCAAAAATAAATAAAAATAAAAAATATTTGTATCCCAATTAAAGTTATCTTTGAAAATTCAAAAAAAAATTAAAAACTTTAAAAATGATAAATTTTGGTATTCTACAAGATTTTGATATGAAGAATTTATTGAGCTACTTCAATCGAAATTTGGAATACAAAAATTTTAAATTTAAATCGTTAGTGTTTCGACTGAAACGTTAATGATAACATATTAGCAAAACTATATATATATATATATATATATATATATATATATGAGTTGTACGTAAAGTCCATCTTTATTTGCGTCCACATCATCCACCCCAATTTTTTTTATGACTATATTCTGAACAATTACATGGAAGATAAGATGAGTAGGAGAAAGATAAAAAGACTAAGTGTTATAGAGACTATAGAAGAGATAGGAAGTAGTTTTTCTTTTTTAAATCTTGTTATAGAGACTATAGAAGAGATAGAAAGTAGTTTTTCTTTCTTAAATCTTTGTAGTGGAGAAATGCCACCAAAAGTCTGGATTTTGGTGCCTAACCTATTGAGCTATGTTTCTCCGGTCTAAAAAAGTTGCCACCTTTGTTTATTTAATATTTTAATAAGATTTTTAATTAATTACTTTCTAATTTTTTAATTTTTTAAAATATATTTAAATTATAATTTAAACATGTTTTAGAAATAAAATCATGTACATAGAAGGAGGTACAAGATGACATTAAAGATTAATCAAGTCGACAAAAAATAGTCTGTTAATAATAGTCTATAACTGACCAACAAATAAATTATGCATTCATACTTGTTTTAAAAAAATTAACAAATATAAAAAATTATTATCAATCTTCATTGTACATATATCGAGAGGACATTAAAATCGATAAAATTAACATATAGCCTTGATTGAGAAATACATAAGTGGTTGTGTATAATAATTTATAAATTAGTACGAGAGATCTACTTTGATGAAGTATATTGTCAAGCTTGGTGATTGATTAGTTTTTAAATTAATCAATTTTTTGAGTATGTATGTATGAATAAACCACCTTTTTTATTACTAATTCTAGACTATCATCTGTACATTTAAAACTACTATCTTTATTATGTATATCTGATCACTTATTGACCATATAAATAATTGATCTTTTTGTTAATCCTAGACTATTATTGGTACATTTTAGAAAATATGTAATTATTAACTATCAAAGTTAAAATGTGTTATATGCATTTATGAAGATTTATATATACAATAATTCAAATTATATAGTTAATAATAATATATTTTTAATTGACAAATACATGATTGTAGCTAACAATATGGGGACTGATGGACTGTTTATTATTTTTATTTTTTCTGATTGTGTGTGTGAGGGTACGGATATTATTTTGTTAAAATTCGAATATTATATATTTTTAGCTTTGAATTGTTAAAATTCGAATATTATATATTTTTAGCTTTGAATTGTTAAAATTCGAATATTATATATTTGTCAAAATATCAATCACATGATATGCATTTAAAAATAAATAACATATGTATATTTCTGATTTACATATAAATAAGTACAATCAACAATTAAAAGGGTTTGCATTTGAGGTGAATAACATAATTAGAAATGATACTTTCAGTTATGCATATATAAAGATTACAAACAAGTAAAATAAAGAAATTATAAAAATTAATCAATAATAACAAATCATTATTAGCTGTAATTATTTGTTAGCTATAATTATATACTTGTCCATTGAAAATATATAAGATTTTGATATGAAGAAATTATTAAGCAATTTGAACTTGTTGTTTGAAATCGATTTGATAGGTTCAAATGCCTTCATTTTTTATTCCTCCATTATGCCTTAAATTTTTTAAATTTTAATAACTCAAAATTTTTAATTAAGTTTTCAAAATAAAATCATTAAATTTGATCTATATCACTTTTTTTATGCACATATAAAAAATTATAACATTTGAATGTTATTTTGTTTGACATCAAGAGATCGTAAGAAATGTACTAATTTGAATAATTGTTTAATGTTGATTTCTTAACTTATTGATTCATATAAAAGAAAAGAAAAAAATCAATATTTTTATGTGTATAAAGATAATATAATATAAATCATATATAATGATATTATTTTAATATTTTAGTTTTAAAATTTTTACTATAAAAAAATTAAATATACACGCCTTCCATTGTATATATTGTATATATTGTATATATTGTAAATTAGATATACTGCACAGGGATACAGGATGTTCGGTTGCTGTCAGAATATTTTTAGTCATCAGACATCAAGGTCAATACAGCAAAATTAGAATTTCTATTTGCTTCACAAAATAAGGAGACAATGCGCAACTTGCCTTCTGTTCTTATGATCTGTAACTGTAACTGTAAGCATTCCAACATCTCCTCCACCTATTTTGGGGCTATATACCCATGTCAAATAAAAACCCTCTGAAATTTGCTTACCAGATATTATCTATTAGAATCAAACAATTAATGAAAACGTACGGAAGGGCTCGGCTCCGTGGCTCTGATTACTCTTTCTTTCTCAAGTTTTAGCCGCTGATACAAGCAAGATTAGTCTTGGCTCAGGTCTCAGTATCAGCAAGCTCATGCTTCTCAAATGTCCCCATCAAATATAATTTTAATAATCTTTGATAATCATTTAAAAATTAATTGTACAAAATCTTCATCCACATATAACTAAATATATAGTGTATGAATTAGCATAACACTCAGAAAACTGACACGTAACATCCATTCACATGGCCGTGCAGACTCTCTCCACCTCTCTCAGTACAAGGCGCAGGATCACTGTCGGACCTTTTTGTACAAGTTTCCTCAAAAAATAAAAAGGAAATACACGAGAGATAGATAAGAGGAGATGATCTGTAAAGAGTTCCAACAAATCCACGTGTGGGGGTGATGAGAGAATCTAACATTGGTCCGCTAGGTCCTGGCGCAAAGATTTGCTGGAGATGGTGTGCAAACGCCGAATCTTTTCTGTTCAATATTTCGGATTTGCCAAAAAAAGATGATATAATGTAGTATAATACCTCTTTTTTTTATGATCATTGATCTGTAAAGAGTTCTAATTTTGATCATTTTGATCATTGATGTTTTAAATGCTTCATTTTAATTCTTAAAGTATCACTATTTTATCATTTTGATCCATAAAATTTTTAATTTATAACAAATTAGTCCTACAATTATTATTAATCAAAAGAAAAATGAAAATTCATGTTCACATCCATATCATAATGATATGTATCGTTAGATACTTATGACAATATATATGTACATATGATCTTTAATTAATTTATAATGTGCATAATTAAAGTTATTGATAATTTAAATAATATTTGATGATAAAAATAATTATATTTGTTTCCACATTGTTGGTATTATTTGATGATTATCACTTTTTTAGAACGTGAATAATTATATTTATTTTGCAATATTAAAGTTGTTATTCGTACAAAATAATGTCATGATAGATAAAATTGATATTTTTTTCAATGAATTTCAAATGTAAGGTCAAATGTATATATATATGAACTAAAATGATACATTTGAAATTTGGTCATTAAAGTTTAAAAAATATCAATTTGATACTTTAAGGATCAAATTGATATTTTTTTTAAACTTTAATGATCAAAATGATAAACAAGTGATATTTTAGAAACCATTCATATAATTTACTTTTTTTGTTCAATATTATCTTCTTTACTTTACTAATACAAAAAAAATAATGATTCATTTGTCAAACAAAAAATGAATCCTAACATTGTTAAGATTTGTATCCAAAATATTTTTACATTCTTACTTACTATTTCTGATTTATTTTAGATAAAGATAAAGTTCAAAACTTTAAATATCCATAAAAAAACTTTCTATCCGAATTTCGAATTTAAATACTATTCCTGATTTTTTTTTGTTTTCAGTAATCAGAACACTTCTGCAATTAACAAGTAATATTGTATTCTTTTTACACACCAGAAGGGACTGTATATTGCCATGATTCCTTTAGAAATGTCTAAACGAACCTTAGCATTACTAATTTGCTATTGTTTTTTTAGTTTTCATCCATTCTTACAACTATGACACAAAAAATCTAAAAATTGAAAAATCCTAACATTGTTGAGGTTCCTTTAGGGAAGATTGACAAAAAAAAGAAAGTATAAGAAATATGAGTTAACGGACCTAAAGAAACCGTATCATTGAGATAGTTCCTCTAATTTTTACATCTTCTGTGACATTGTTGTAAACGGTTTTTGTAAGAAAATTTAAAGAAATTGATAGTGATATTTGACTGTAGTTAACATTAGTTAAAGAGTCTAATCAGGTGGTTAAGAACAGTGATGGATTTAGTCCAAATTTGATTGATGCAGGGGTCAATTTCATTGGAAGCCAATAATAATAATTCTTGAAATAAAAAAAATTAACTTTAAATTAAATAAAATCGTCATTACAATCTTAAAAATACAAAATTACTTCATATTTCTCCATTTTTAATCTCCATAAGCAATAGAAAAAAACCCTATAAAATGCTACTTTTTGAGTTCTCTTCTATGAGTTGTCAAGT
Organism: x Bolboschoenoplectus mariqueter; assembly: GCA_037678475.1. Classification (NCBI taxonomy): domain Eukaryota; kingdom Viridiplantae; phylum Streptophyta; class Magnoliopsida; order Poales; family Cyperaceae; genus x Bolboschoenoplectus; species x Bolboschoenoplectus mariqueter. Next base: position 1,385,806 of record CM075263.1, on the reverse strand, counting down.
GTCTATATACGTCTAGACATATTTATGAAATTTTAAAAAAATAGTTGTTATAATATATTTATATAGATATTAAAAATATATTTTAAAAAATATATTATTATAAAAAATTCTCCATTTTTCCTTTTTTCTGTTTTTTTTTTATTTTTTCCGAATTTTTAAATATTTTTTAACAATTAAAAATATAAATTTAATTAAAAAAATTAAAACACTTCCAAATACGTGTAGGCACATATAAACACGACGTGTAAAGATGTGTCATGTTGTTAAAAATATCGTTCTTAACACTAATATAAAAAAATACAATACGATACGACACGACACGTATTAATCTTTATATATATTTATATTATACGATATATTCAGTTAATACATTCGTATCTGATATATATATATATATATATATAAACATAATATGATACGACATTTTCATAATTTCTCTGCTCGGATTTTAGAAAAGAAAAAATAATGCAGCCAGCAGAATCTAATCATTATGATGCCAAATCAAGATCTTTCTTTCTGTGATAGAAAATCGTTGAGCACGAGGATTCGTGTGGACGGGGTGCATATAAGGTTAAAACAAGGGACTGTTAAAACCCTAGTTGGCGGTGGGGTACAAAATGGTGAGGAGCACTGTGGGCCCACATGAGATATTATACTGCCTTCTGCAAATTGCAATCTGGTCCACATGTATTTCATGCCCCTCTCGAAGTATCCCTTCCCTACTCGACACGTTGCACTCGGCCATATTCCTTTGTTTCCTCAAGTACCTGGTTACTAAAAAAACATCATGGTTTTACACATCCTGGCATGGTACCCCTTCCGTCTTCTCAGAATTTATGTCTTTATTGTGCATAATTTTTTACAAAAACTAAGTCCTTCCTTGTATTTCAAAAAAGAAAAGGAAAAGAAAAGTTGATCGGGAGATTTTTTAAATTATATCAAATATGTCCTTCAATTTTCAAAAATATATTTTAAATTGATCTTTCAATTTTTTTTCAACTTAATAAAAGTAATTAATCCTTTTAACTTAAGTGTTTTTTTTTAAACTTAAACGATCAACTCAATTTATATATATAAAAATTTAGGGACCAACATTGTCAGCTTTTTCAAAATGTAAGCACTGATTTGATCCCTTTTTATAATTTGAAAGATTAATTTGGTGAAAATAAAAATTTAGGAACAAGTTGACTTTTTAAGAAAATTAGGATGGTTTTCCACGCTTCATTGTGAAATAGAGTTTTTTAATGCAATAACAGTGATGTGATTTTTTTAACACGTGTGTTTAACATTAAGAATTATCTAATCATGTTAATTTGATAATTGTGACTATAAAATTATTTTAGATTTCTTTCATCATTAAATATATATTATAAAAATAAAAAAAATACGATCGAAACTAATAAAATGCAAGAACTTTCGATTCATTATTTTTGTTTAGTTCTATCCTCATAGAAATTTTCAAAATAATTTGTTTTCATTGTGAAAAGAGATAAATTGGGTTCCACATATTAATGATCAAATATTTATTGTTAAAAAAAGTAAAACTTAGTCTTTGGATCAAAATTGACGTAAGAGTTATGATGGAGAGAAAACTTTGCTGATATGACATGAATGAGAGATTAAGAGATTTGACTCTCTTTATGAAATATAGATTTAGAAGTCAAAGCATGAATTCTCGCTTCTAAATTTCATAATACTTTTTAGGATACTAATTTTGCATAGTTGGCCGTATAATTGTTATAGTTTAAAAATACATATCATTGTGATGGACTGCCAACCCCCTACTTGAAACCTTAAAAATCATACAACTAATTGACGACTGATGAAACAATTCTTATCATTGAAGAATTAATTAATATAATATAATATAATATAATATGAATTTACGTTATGGTGCATCATGAAGTAAAAATGATCGTATTTCGGTTTCAAATCTCACATATCGAAGGTTCAAATGATTGATTAAATTCGCCTAACACAATCTACATAATGAAATCTCGTGGAAAATCAAATTTTATTATTTTCAGAATTATTTTATTATTTTTTCAGTTTTTTGAAAAATGGTCCAAAAATAATAATAAAATAATAACATTAGCTTAGGTCAACTTTAAAAATACTGAAAATAATAAAAAGATCTTAAAAATAATAAAATTTGATATTTCATAAGATTTTAATATGTAAATTGTGTTGGCCGAATTGAATCGACTATTTAAACTTTTTGATATATGAGATTTAAAGCCGAAATAACGATCATTTTTATTACGTGATATATCATAACATAACATAACATAATATAATACATGTAAGCTCATAGCAATTCCCGAAGGTCTTGAAGTAATTGGTACCAACTACCAAGTGATCGTATAATATATAAATAAATAAATTAAGAGGTGAGATTGCGGAGTACAAAACCAATAGCAAAAAGACTACAAATAATAAACTGTAATCGATTATGAATGTGTTTGTATAAGTGGCTCAGATATGAAGACAATCTCTCTTGATCTCACTTGAGACTTGAGAGTCAATAAAAATGATGCATTTTCTGATGGATGTTAAAATCGGATTCCTCAATAGAATTTTCAAAAATGAAGTGTATATTTGGAAACCCCCTAAATAAGTGCAAGAAGATAGTGAAAATAAGAATAAAATACATAAATGATTCTTAAATTATCACCTCTTTATCAATTTGATCCTTAAAATATTATTTTATTATTATTTTGATTTTTAATATTTTAAAAGTATCATTCTAGTCAATAAAGTACTACTAATTTATTATTTTGATCCAAAAAATTTTAATTTATAATAAATTAGTTCTACAATTATATCGGTCAAATATAAATAAATGAAGTTCCATATTCACACCCATATTTATAATAGTATCAATTTTGGGCGTCCCCTATTCTGTAGATGAATAGTTATAAAGAATTTAAATTTTACTCTTGAACCAATTATCAGTCAGATGTTAATTTCATATCATCAAATGTTATTTTTTTTTATCATCAAATGCTAATTAAAATTTATACAATTTACAATGTTAATATTTAACGATCTTTGATGAAATATCAAATGTAACTTAAATCACATGAAATTTGAAACACGATCAATCTATAAATTTAAAAATATGTTTATAAATTTTTTTTTAAGATTTTTTCCATTTTATATAAAATTCATTGTTAAAATTATCAAATTAAATATTGTCAAGTGATCCCTCCTTTGCGTATATGTTGGCATTTGACAAAAAATAGTCGACGTAGCATATAATTAATTCAAATTGTATCAAAAGCAAATGTTTTGGAGTATTTCACTCTAGCAGCAAATATGCAGCCACTGAAATACTTTTTTTCATACTTTTTTTTTGCCTTTCTGCAAATCAACATGAATTTTAAAATACACGGGCACCAGATTGGGCTGGATTCCTCCAGTCTTATCAACCCCACCATCATGGTGAAATTGGGCCCCGCCTCAGTTTGACAGTTTTTCTTTTTTTTTTGTGTTCTTCTGTTTTTGTTTTCTGTTTTTTAGGTTCAATTGCCTAAAGGTCCTTGAGCCTGACTCAGTACAACTACCAAGTAGTGAGGAACTTCAGTTTTTATTGACACGATAAGTATTTTATCATTGAGTCCGTATATATTGTTATTATGAGTTTATGATAAGGAACTGTCATAAAATTATTATAATTTGATTTAATTGTAATGACTTAGATTTTTATTATAGGATAGTTTTTTTTTTAATAAAATTGATTTTTTGAGTCCCTCTCAAGGACAAATTAATGTATGTTATCGGAATAGAAAAAAAATAAACCTTACATTCCACAATGTCTGAAAAATTATAATGACAGTAAAGAGTCAATGTTGCAAACATACTTATTACGTTGTATTAATTAATTTATTGGCACACAACAACAATGATGAAAATAATATTGAGACAATTTCATCAACATTTGCAACCAAACCATCTGCTAAGGTGAAGAGAAGTATTATTTCCATGAGAAATATTACTGAAGATTGTACTACATGAACTGGGATGATATCTGCTCATGATACAAGTGCACTTGCAGAATTACGAGTTACCGCCTCCGTGCAGCCGTCTCTCTCTGTGCATTAAAATAAACAGCTGCCACTGGTAAGCCTAGGTCATTGTCTTCGGCAAACCGGCGGGTGTTAAAGTGCGATCGAGACAAAGGTGGGCCCACCGACTGACGCTTCTTCTGCTTGAACAGCACAAAAATGAACCTGTGTATGCCTATGCTTGGCTTTGGGCTTTCATAGCTCACTATCTCCTTTCCTGTTTTCACAGTTTATAGGATTAATGTGACTTATTAAAAGCTCTTATTTTGATTAGTAACTAATAGAAGAGTATATGAACTACAAATGTAAATGTAACATTTTATTATTATTTTTATATAAAATTTCATGGCAGGCAGTTCTAGCTCCTGACAACTTCAAAAAGCTGTCTTAATTAGTAATAATAAGAGAGTAAATAATTAATTAAATGTGCTGGAAAAGGAGGGGGCAGTAATTAAATAGCAAGTAAAGAGAGTGGAGAGTGGGACCCACCAAAGGAGGCATCAGTACTGCCCGGAATGTCAGTCACAATCCTGCCGACAAGATCAAGTTCCAATAGTTATCCACATCGCAATTGCATTGCTCTTTACACTATATATCTAGTATCCACACATTTTCATCGTACATACATTGAAAAAGATCTTCTGGCATACATATATAATTAGGTATATATTTATAATTAATGTAATTGTAGATATTGGCATGAGCTGCACGTGCTAGCTGCACACACTATTAACTTTATCCATAATAACACTTTACTAAGATGCAATTTTTTTCTAGAAAAAGAAAAGAGCCGCTTTTTGTTTACCAATGGAGGTGCTCCCTCAGATACGGGTCACTAGGACCTGGCACATCCGGATCTGTCATAACCTATAATTAAGCAAATATTATAATTAATAAAGATAAGTCAAACACATAAAAAAGCAAATTAAATTAGCCCAAGCAAACTAGCCAGTACACAGGTGTGTCTAATAAGATAACATGTAATTAAGAGTAGGATAACACTGAGAAATGAGTTTAATTTATCGATTATATAAGATATTTCTTCGCTACATGAGGTCACATGTTTGAAAATGAGTATTTGTACTTTGTAGAGAAAGTAATTTGTGAGCTTTTATCCTTATTTCAAGCTAAAAAAAAAAGGTAGGATAAGACTGAGTGACATATCAATTCATGACTTTTGCTAAGTTGTGTTTCTTCTTCCAATGACCAAGGAGCTTCAAACAGAAAAAAGGAACAGAAATTTAATTGCATACAAGTGTAAAGAAAGATCTCAAGTCTTCGCCTGGAACCTCGACCCGGGGCCTGGAGACGGTAGCCGACGGATAGAGTTCGTGACCATTGAAGACCAGCTTGTTGGAGTTGTAAGTGACAATCATCTTCACACAAGGATCGAAGAAATCCAAAACCTCTCCTATTACTCGCCCGACAACAAGTGGCTCCGATGACCTAGACATGTTAATTATGAAATATCAATTACTACAAGAGATTGACTGTGTTTGTGTGTGTAGTACTTTTGCGATAGAATGCAAAGTACAATGGTTCTATTTATAGAGCTGTCGGGTTAGCTCGTTGGAGCCTTGGCCCTTTGGTTGGGGGGGGGGGGGGGGGGGGGTGGGGGGGGATGGGGTGCTGTTCCTGTTCAAAAAAGAAAAGAAATTAGAATGGCAAAAGCATCAATTTCTCTAGTGCTGTTGGAAGCCAGCTTGTTGTTTTCTTTCTAACCAATAAATAAGTACCTTCAAGGGATGTGTAAGATTTTAATTGGATGGATCTATGTTCTCTACTGATACAAAAGATCTCCATTTGTCGGGGATTGGTGATGACCTTCAATGACGTGGCATCACTGTAGCTGGTCTGTAGGCATGCAAGTCCTCAGGCTTTGAACTAGCTACTAGTTTGGATTTAAATTTTCATAATACGAAGTAAGGACTAAGCACCATATTTGATTGACGTATAATTTAAATTATGAAGACATAATTTTTTTATATAAAACTATATCATCATAAAGTTTTCTTATTTAGTTAAGTGGAATAATTAAAAGAAAATATAATTCCTATCATCACAGTGAAATATATAAATAATGATAATAATATTAAGAATAACAATTAATATGATGAAATAATACTAATAATAATAATAATAATAATTATAATAATAATTATTATTATTATTATTATGAAATTATTATGATAATAACAACAATAATAATAACAATACAATGGTGGAAATTGAAGGTAGCCATTTTTAGCTTAGGAGAACATAAAGCTCTTGGACCAGATGGGCTAAAAAATGAATAAAAATAATATAATAACAATAGAAAATAATAGCAACAACAAAAATATAATAACAGTAATAATCATCATGATAACAAAATGATAATTAATAATAACATAAACTATTATTAATTAAATAATTATATTTAAAATATAGTAATAAAATAATACTAATATTATTGATAACCACAATCATAATAGTGATAATGATAAATAACAACAAAAATTGATAATAATAATTATCATATTATTAACAATGATGATAATGATGATAATAATAATAACAACAATAATCAAAATGATGATGATGATGCAACAACATTAATAACAATAATATAAAAATAATATAATAAGAATAATGATAAGCGTGAAAAAGGAATCTATTTTTGGTATGATTTTAACCTTGATTTTTGATCAAAATCCTAAGTTTTAGATATATTTTGCTTTATTTTTATCCAAAAATTATGGTGCTCATTGCAGATATGAAGTAAATTTGAGGAAAAATGGAGCAAAAGTGAGCCAAAAATATGAAGTTGAAATTTCCGTTGCTTTATCGCGGCCGCAGGAGATTTCTCGCGACCGCAAAGACCCAAAACTCATATTCATTATCATAATTGTTGTTCTATCATAGACCTATGTATTACATGTAATCTGAACCGTTAATAAAAAAAAAATCTTTGGTGGCCTCTAAAGAAGGCGAGTGTCAAAATTAGGGTAATAAAATTCTTGCATTCATATAAATATTGAACTAATTGCATCGCCTGGATTTCTTTCTTTCTATTAATTCCCTTGCTCAGACATCTATTTAATTAGTGAGTCAAAATAAGTTTGAACAAAATAGAAAAGCTAGCAAGAAGCAACACAATTTGTTGAATATATGATATGGAATGCTAGAAAATTAAGGAGTACGTAGTACACTCTGAAGTACGTACCACGAATCATAAGAACGAGCACATGAGTGAAATAGATTTCTTGCATCTCTATATGAAATATACACTGCCTGAATTTATCACATGCAAAGTGGACATGGACTCGTACATTTTTATTATATTGAACTAAAGAACAATACACTGCCTGAATTTATTTTCTTTCGTTGCTCTGCATATATACGTCTGTTTAGTAAATCAAAATCAAGTGGAACTAACTAGAAAAGCAAGAAGCTAGCAACACAATTTATTAAGATTTTATCGGACTTGGTTCATGTGTAAACATTTTTTATTAGATACAAATAACAGTTTTCAGATTTTTATTTTTTATAATGTAAAGCATAAACGCTTTTACAGTTTGATATAAATATTTTTTAAAGTTATAATATAAATATTTTGCATGAGACAGAAAGTGTATGGACAAGTTAGGGTAGCACATAATGTGCTTGAACGATGTCCGTCCGTATAAAAGAATCTGATCACAAAACTATTATAAGATGTAAATAAGGAATGTAAAAATTGAGATATATACGGTTTTCATATAAGGTCTTGTGCATGAGCCGGTTGGGGTATATAATACGTCATAATATGCTTGAACGATGTCCATCTATATAAAAAGATCTCAACACAAAAATATATAAGATGTAAATAAGGGATGCAGAAATCGAGATACATTTATTATATTGGGTGGGGCAGGGATTGGGGGGGGGGGGGGGGGGGGGGGGGGGCATTGTCCCACATGGTTCATGCAAGATGTTTTTTGTTGGATTTAAGAATTAATATTTTAAAAGAAAATAACATTTATATATATTTAGCATATTTTTTTCATTTCTTATTTTATTTTCTAAAAAAAGGATTATCTTGATAATGATATATCTAATTAAATGTTTGATAATAATGATATTTTGAAGCAATACAAGAAAAAAATGTCTGTGCTTGTCAAATTCCTGGTAGCATTTCTGTATATATCTTATCTCTCACAATACTTTATGGTTAATCATACTTATCACAATACTTTATGGTTAATCTTAAAAATTTTGTATAACTTATTTATTTCTTAAAACCTTGCATTAAATTTTCATTTAATTTATGTTGATAAATTCAATTTAATAAGTATTAAAATATTACAAACTTTTTTTTGCCCCTCCTTTATGATCTGTTTGGCTTCATTACTGGTAAGGAATCACTTGACAATTATTTACTTGTCAACCTTATGAATTTTTTAAATAATTGTAAAATTTCTTAAAAATAGGAAAAAATTTATAGATATTTTTGAACTTATAGATTGATTATATTTCAAGTTTTATGTAATTGAAGTGTCAATTAATATTCTATAAAAATCATTAAATATGGACCGTTATAAATGTCATGTAATATTGATGGCCTCTGATGGAATATAGAATAATAATTAAATTGTATGAAATTTAAAACACAATCAATCTATAAGTTTAAAAATATATTTATAAAAAAATTTATTTTTAAGATTTTTTAGAATTATTTCAAAAAAATTCATTATCTATAATAATTGGTGTCACATCAATAACTACAAAATTAAATTTCAAATAAGCATCAGACTGTTCTTAGCTTAGTACAAATAAAGGGTAAGAATTTATATTTTGGAATGTAAAAGGGAACAAAGGTCTGATCAGAGAGCAAAGTGATACACGGACTGTCTAAATTAGGTATAAAGGGAAAGAGATTCGTTTCAATTAATGGTGGAAGAGCAAAAGAGCTAGCAACTGTGGACTATAGTTCAAGAACAATTTCAACGGAGCACACGCGTTAAGGACTGCTCTGCCAAAATTCTAACACATGTTTATTTGTTATCAATTGTAAAGTTTGTCCACAAAAAATTAAATTAAATTTACGGTTATATATTTATATATGTGTGTTAAAAGAGCTTGCACCTGTGTGTCCTTTGATATTCTTATTCGTGAAAAATATAGGAAAAAGCTAAAACAATTTTGGAAAATTTTGGCAGAAAAAGTTTCTCAACCCATTCGGTTTGTTTTTTATTTGTTTTTCTTCGCTCCAATCTAAATTTCTTTTTCCACACATGATCATGACTCACATCTTTCTTTTGCACTTTAGTAATCTCACTTCTTTATTAAGAATTCGATTGTCTCACACGGAGTGTACGCAATAGCAATTTCTCCATGACAAGCTTGATTAAATCTGAGCCGTAGATTTGTGTTGATGATGGAGATCCGACGGCCAATATCTATTTACGAAATGGAGGCCAGGAGAGTGTCTAATTTAGGGCTTTAATATTTGCACCAGAACCAAATCTAATTAAAAAAAAAATCAAATGACGGCTATATATGGGTTATATGGGCTATGCTTTAATTTTGGACATAATTGGGCTTTAAAAATGAATTTTGCAAACTCAACTTATTTGGTGATCTGTAATGTCATCAAAATATCAGATGGTCTTGAATTTAACAGGTAATCCAACAAATTCGGAATTTTGAAGTCTCATACGGCCCATATATATATATTTATATATATATATAGAGTTCGGCTAATGGGTTACTGTTAGTGTTTCAGTCGAAATGTTAACGATTCAAATTTTAAGTTTTTGTGTTTGAAATTTCGATTTAAGTAGCTCAATAATGCTTACCATGTTGTATGATTTTCGTTCTCGTAATTGAATTCTTCATATCAAAATCTTACAAAATATCAAAATTTACCATTTTTAGAATTTTTAAATTATTTTTTTCAAATTTTCAAAGATGACTTTATTTGACTCAAAAATAAATAAATAAAATATTTGTATGTCAATTAAGATCATCTTTGAAAATTCGAAAAAATAATTAAAAAAACTCTAAAATGATAAATTTTAGTATTCTATAAAATTTTGATATGAAGAATTTATTGAGCTGCTTACATCGAAATTTCAAACACGAAAATTTAAAATTTGAATAGTTAGTGTTTCGACCAAAACGCTAATGGTATACACACACTCTCTCTCTCTCTTATTAAGTGTGTAATTATTCGATCCTATAATAGATTAATTGATCAATTTTCAGAGTTAATTTCAATCATTGATTGCGTTGTCTAGATCTTAGAATGGTTGAGATTTACTCATCTAATTTCGCTCATCAACACAGATTTTTACACAAACCTTTGTCATAGATTTGTGCCTCCTTTATTTCAATCATTGATTAGGTCATGTTTTGCTTTCTTTTCATTTGTTGTGATGTCATTTAAGGACTTTTTTAAATTGATTGATAATTGATATCATTATAATTATAAAGTTATAAATATTATGTGGAAAAACATCAAATAATATTATTTTACATTTAATGAGCTGATTAAATATAATAAAGATGAAATTAAGACAAAATATTCTATCAAATAAAAAGTAAGCACGTTTTATATATATTTTTAGATACACAATTACATATTGAACTTAGGGAGAGAAGGATAGCTTTTACAACTTGCTTAAAAATTTTTGTTTGATCAAAAATATTTTTTTACAAATTATTGTTGTAGCAAAATATGAGCATTTAAGCAAAACAATGGTAATTAAGTAAAAAAAAGATAATGCAATAAATAAAATAAAATAAGAAAAATACTAATAGAGAAAGAAATAAAGAATGAATTAGTATGTAATAAAAGAGAAAAGCTATGGTGCAATCTTAACATTATTTCAGGATATACCGTAAGAACTAATTGTTACATGCATGATGATATGGTTCTTATTTAGTACACTTTGATTCTTAATTTCTTTATCGTCTTCTTGTATAATTTTTCAATTTTGTGAATTATTTTGTATGTTAAATGAAATTAGATGATATTAATTTATTTTTTGTCAAAATAATTGTATAGTATCTTAAAAATATTTCTATATTTGAAACAAAGCACGGGCATGATATTAGTATATATATATATATATATGAGTAAAGCTATGGTGAGTTTAAGTTCACTAAATTTTTTGATGGGTTTAACTAAAAAAACTATCAAATCAACTTCAAACGGAAAATCTAATTTGCTCAATAATTTTTTTATCAAAATCATATAGATACAAAAAATTTCTATTTTTAGAGTTTTTTAAATATTTGTTTCAATTTTTTTTAAATGTCCAATTTTAATATTCAAATATTCAATATTTTATTATTATTTTAGAATCATTTTAAAAAAATCTGAAAAAAATAGTTAGAAAACTCTAAAAATGAAAAAAATTTCATATCCTATAAGATTTTGATATGAAGAATTTATTGAGCAATTTGAATTAACCTTCTCAATGAGCTTAAATTCACCCTAATTTTACTTTATATATATATATATATATATATATATATATATATATAGTCTAACAAATTTGGAATGACATATATTTTCTTTTTCTTAATAATGCGATATAAACTATTATTAAATTGCAAACTTGCAGCATTGCAGCGTTGTGTCAATTTATTAAATTGGTGCGTCCTCAATTTACGTTCGGGTCTTCTCTTAATTTAAATTGGAAGCATTATTTTTTGGAAATTGATTGCTATCTTGATAATGTTTTTTTCAAAATGTATATTTGGGGAAATTTTCTAAAAATAGAAAAAGAAAATTATATACATATTATTCAACTCATAGATTATATTAAATATTATATTAAGTATCATCTAATAATTCATTAAAAATCATTTAATATAAATTGTTGTAAATTTTAAAACTTTTGATGAACTGTATAATTTACATAAAATAACATTGTTTCTTATGTGTTTGATTTACATATAATAATATGATTTATATTCCGAATGTTGGATTTAAAAATAAAAATTCTGGAGAGAGAAGGGTATTATTATTGCCTTTTTTTACAATAAAACATGTTAAACTTTAGGTGGGTATCGATCACTATTGAAGTTGAATAATTCTTCTCACTTAGAGACAAAACCCATTAAAGAAAGAAAATGTAAACATAGTAAAGAAAAACATAAATTTGTATCAAATTTGAAGAATTTTTACCGAAGGATTCACATTCACTGTCATATTTTTTTTAGTTCTATGAATATAAGACTCATTAAAATATAAATAAAAAAAATCTCTATAATTAAATCTAAACCGTATAAATCAAATCGGATCATTTAGGTTTAATGACAATAAAAATATCATGAAAAATAATGACAACGAATGCTCACCCTCTATCAACCCCCTATAAATCATAACATGAAATTATTTAGGATTTTATGAGTCGCTTCTTCTAAGTTTGATCGGAATTCATATCCTCCAATGCAACACCATATATTATCCATCCGATTACATCAAAATTCGTATAAAATAAATATAACAAAAAATCTTCTTTAATCCATCCGTTTGTATATTATATAATATAGTATTACGCAACAGAAAATCAGCACTCGCTTGATAGGACCTACCATCAGCAAGCACCTACTAGACAGAATAAAACATAAAGAAAGAAAGCGTGCTCACCTCACTACTGTTGGAAGAAGGTTTACCAGTCCTGCTTGAAAGCGCTCTCTGACATTCCTACCTCCATTAGGAATTCAAGATCTAAAAAAGCTCCAAAGAAGATAAACCAAACAGATACAAAGAGCAATATAGGTCACTCACTAGATCTAGAGAAGAACCTTAAAAACAGTTTGAATTGAGCATGATATCAAGGGTAGCCATTGTGGTGCTCATGGCACTCCTCGCCTTGTTATACAAAGCAATTCAACCTCCCCCTCCAAAGATATGCGGCTCCCCAAACGGACCTCCAGTGACATCTCCAAGGATCCAATTGAGAGATGGCCGTTTCCTTGCTTACAAAGAGTGGGGGGTGCCAAAGGAAAGTGCCAGATATAAGATCATCCTTTGCCACGCTTTTGATACCACAAAGGATATCCCCTTCCCAGTTTCCAAAGTAAATCTCTCCACATTATTTTTGTGTTGATATTTATTGTTTCTAATATTTATTCAGTGTTTCTTAACAATGAAAGGAAATGATTATAAGGTACTATATTTGTTCTTAGTTGTTGGATGTTTTGTGGATAAGATCCTCGAGGTTTCAAATTTTGTAAGTAGCAATTGGTAAGGCCCTCTGGTTATATCGGAACCAGTCGGTTGGTGAAACTATTCCATTTGTCAAATGATCCTACAAGTTACAATTATAAATCCTTTGCCATTGCTTGACTATAGCTTACCGCAAGGATTGAGCCTCAGCATAGTAAATCAAATAAGTAGCTCCTCAAAGAAAGTTCCATGCATTGTGAAATTTCTATACTGGTAAGGATCGATTCTACAAAACTAAGTTTACCAGCAATTTTACATACCAGTACACTGTGCAATGCAATATTTGATGATGAACATTACATTTTTTTCTTAAGCGGAATGTTAATTTTTGCAATTGCATAAATTCCCATTTGTTATTGGATGCAATATTTAATAAGAACGGAACATGAGATTTCATATTCCTGTGTCTGTATTGTATCAAGATATAGTAAACTTCCATTTCCATCGGACATCTTGGAGTCCTAATGGTATTCAAAATTATTGTTCTTAGTTAACGAGGCAAGTATGCAATTCAGTTACAAAACTTATTTATCTCTTATCTTTCTTCATTGAGTTTTCTAGGAGCTTGTTGAGGAGTTAGGTATATATATGTTGTCATATGACCGGGCAGGGTACGGAGAGAGCGACCCAAATCCAAAGCGATCTGTTAAAAGTGAGGCTTTGGATATAGAGGAGCTGGCTGACAACTTACATTTGGGTCCCAAATTCTATGTTATGGGGGTCTCCATGGGGAGCTACTCGGTTTGGGGCTGCCTCAAATACATACCTCACAGGTATCTTGCTTCAAGGGTCTATTTTTCTTTTATCTTTCTTTGTTTTTTTTTTTTAACAACTCAGTATATGTAGTTTTCCAGGTTCTTCCAAGCTGCAATTTTTTAGATATTCTTAAATATTGACAAACCATTTGATTATTGGAAAGGTGCATGCTATATGTCATTTACATTTGTGCCCCTAACTTCACTGAACTCCGGTTTCCTAAACAAATCTGAAGTATATGCAATGGAAATGGAAATTAGAACAAAAATATTTGTACAACCTATTTAAAATTTGCAAGATGTGTTATGTAACCCTGTAAAAAAAATCACTATAATGCAGATCCCTACCAATTAAAGGAAGTATTATAAATGCCCTTACAACCCTACGACATGAAAAATCATACCAGTATTACACATTAGCACGCAAAGTTTATCTCTTCAGAAAAAAACAAAAGAGTTTTTAAAATAAATTATAAGATGTTTTGCCCTTTTTAATTTGGCAATGTAAATTATTTTTGTTTTGTAAACAAAACAGGTTGGCAGGAGCCACACTGGTTGTGCCAGTGATAAACTACTGGTGGCCATCATTTCCAAAAGGACTACCAAAAGAAGCAATGAAAAAAGTGATTCCCGCTGAGCAGCGTACACTTTTGGTGGCACATTATGCTCCCTCCTTGTTGTATGCATGGATGGCGCAGAAATGGTTTGCTTCTTCCGCAGCCATGTCCCTTGAACCAGGGATCTTTTCCGAATCAGATATGGAGGTGCTTCATAAGATGATGTCATCCTCCCATTTTTTCCCTGAGGTACATGAAGGATTTTGAATAATTGGATGTGTTATTTTGGTACTTAGTTCTTCACTGATACTACTTTGACCAACATTTAGGCCAAAGGGCTTTTGACTTCTCTTTTTCTGTTTCTCATATCATTTTTTTCTCTTGATGTGTTGAATGGATGCTTAGCCAATGCTAGATTGAGGCTAAGTTCAAATTTTGTTCTCACGAGACATTTTAATCATGGTTCAATCTGAGGTTAATTGCTTATTTGTCAGTATACATTGCTATACAGGATAAAATCTCAGATTTTGGTATAGTGTGGGTACCAGTTAGGATAGTATCAGAATTTATTTGGCGGTCAGATTTTTACCTTTTTATTTGTTTATGTTTATAAGGAATAATAAATAATGCAAAATGGTGTCTTTTAAGGTGCACATAACCATGTATCAATACTGCACAATAAAAGAATGAATGAATGAATCCCACATATATACAATCTTTTTCTTTTTTATAGCAAATAAAAGAATGAATGAATTGATAAAGCATTTTTTTTTCTCCATTTTAGAACAAATCAAGGCAGCAAGGCATCTATGAATCAGTTCACAGAGATTTGCTTGTAATGTTTGGGAACTGGGAATTCGACCCAATGAATATCAGCAACCCACTTCCTCAAAATGATGGATCGGTACATCTTTGGCAGGGGTACCATGATAGACTGGTACGGGTCGAGTTGCAACGGTTCCTCTCCGAGAAGTTACCCTGGATTAGATACCATGAGGTACCTGATGGGGGGCACATGTTTATTTTTACTGATGGATTTGGAGATAGGATTGTTAAGACGCTTTTGTTAGGAGAGGAGACTTCTGATGTGTAAATTTTTATAGTTGAATATTATTAATAGTCTGGGTGGAAAATTTGTATGATAAAATTCAAGGGGAAGCAAAATGTTATTCTTTGCTTCAGGTCTTGCTGACAAAGATTGTCAATGACTCAATGTATTTTCAATTAATCAATCTGTGAGGAAGTCTCAAATATGTCAAATTTAATTTGATAGTTTGATTGAAATGCTTTGCAAGAGAATTAAAAGCTATAATGAAATTAGGGATTCATCGAAATAATATAAGCTTACAAGGACATAATTGGTTACATAAAGGTGGTCAAATGTAGTTTTGACAGGATTGCTGATATTTTAGGCACTTTAATTGCAGAAAGGCATAAGAAAAATGTAAAATTAACAAATAGAGTATATGTATTAATTTAGTTCTCTATTTATTTATTTATTTATTACCTTTAGTACATGAAAAACTAACTATCGAAGTTGCAGCTAACAAAATTAAGATTACAAGGGTAGAAAAGTGAGACAAGAATTAAATTTAGACAGATTTGCTGATATATTAAAAGAATGAAAATTAGGTATTGCATTTTGGGCATATGAGAAGTTTAAGTAATAGATGAAATTCCTCCGATCATCAAAATTTAAATGCGCATGTGCTATTTGCATCAAGTTTTCCAAAGAATGCTTGTGTACAGTACTACAGATTCAAAGACATCATAGAACAAACTTTTGTTTGAATACATGCAATGTAGTTATGAAATCCTAGCTATTTCTTAAATAAAAAGAATTCTCAGAAGAATCAGAATACATCTGACAACTATCTATCAGAAAAACTCAGTTGTAACACAACAATTATTCACCTTATACACTGTGCGGTAGCTTCTCTACCAAAAAATCAACTAAATTTAATTATCATTTCAATTACCACCGTAACCTACACCCCTCGCCCCGGCCCCCACCCCCGCCCCCCCAAAACCCAAGCAAAAACAAAGAGTCAACGGTTCAAAAGAAGGAGAAAGAAAAAGGAGAAAGGATTAGACAACTATTGCTCTAAAACAAAATTCTCCAAGAACTGCACTGCACGAGATTTCTGGTATTTGCCAAACCCCTTGAACAAAACACTGTGAGTACATGAATCAGGACTCACACCTCTCCAAAGCATCTCAGAATAGAAAAGAATTGCTTGATTCCAGTTGCGAAGGTTACAATTACCATCAATCAACAAAGTGTAGGTGTACTTGTTAGGAGCCAGCCCCTTCTCCAGCATTTCAACAAACAGCTTCTCAGCCAACTCTACACTTCCTTTTCTACAAAACCCATGTATTAACACATTATATGTGATTTCATTTGGTACGATACCAGACCGCACCATCTCCAAAAAGAATCCATATGCTGTCCCAAGATTCCCTTGTCTAGCATAGGCATGTATCAAAACAGTGTAGGTTACTACTGAGGGAGCCACATCACTATCAACCATAGTATCAAATATATCCTTTGCATCTCTAAGATGACTCCTTTGACAATATGCATGGATCAAGCAAGTATAAGTAACACAATCAGGTTGCAACCCATCAGCAAGCATCTGGATCCACAAATCCGATGCCTCTCTCAGATTCCCTGCTTTACACAATCCATCAATTAAAACATTGTAAGTTACCATGTTCGATGAAATGCCTCTTTCAGCAATCTCCTCTTTTAACAGGAGAGCATTGGATATGGAACCCCCAAGCATCAACTCTGCAGATATCCGTGCAGTATATGCAATGCAGTCCGGTTTTATACCCTTCGTCAACATTTCATCAAAAAACTCTTTTGCCATTGCAAGATCACGTACTTTGCATGCTCCTTTAATAAGAGTGGTGTAAGTACAAGTATCTGGTAGAAAGCCAGACTGTAACATCTCATCTTTAAATTTTTGAGCCATTTGGACATCACCTGACCTACAGTAGCCATCTATCAGTATGTTATATGTTCTGATACTGGGTGCTATTTTAGCCTCTCTCATTTCATCAAACAGCTCAAGGGCACTCTTCAAGTTTCCTACCCTACAATAGCCATGTAACAATACATTATATGAAATCACACTTTTTTGCAAATTCATCCTTCCCATTTCTAAAAACATTTCCCTGGCCTCATCCACCTTCTCATGTTTACACAAACCACGGATCAATGAATGATATGTCTCAACTGTGGGAGCAACCCCATGTCCCTCCATTTCATTCTTCAAATCTATTGCATGTTGAACAAGCCCTCTTTCAACAAAGCCCCTAATAAGAGGATTATAAGTGTAAAAAGTAGCTTTTTTCTCAGCCTTCATTTTCTCAAGCAACTTCTCAGCCTTGATGAATTCCCCTTTCTTAGACAAGCCATTAATGACCACATTATAAGTAACAACGTTAGGTAAACAACCGTCATGCTGCATCTCCATTTCCTCCAATAACCTCAATGCCTTCTCAGCTTGACCCTCTTTACAAAATGAATCTAACATCATGTTATAAGTAACAATACTTGGTCGTACACCAATTTTTATCATCTCTTCGTAGGCTTTCCGAACCTCCATCCATTCAAGTGAATGACGTAAAATTCGCAAAATCTGATTGCAATTCTCAACATCTGGTAGCAAACCATGGGTGGTCATCTTGTAAAAGGTGGATATAGCATGGCATTTCATCGAACGCCTGGTGTACACGAACAGCAAACCATTCAGCAACTTACTCGAATGCTGGTCAATAGATATATCAACTAGATCATGAAGACCAAGATCAATTGCTTGATTAATGACCCGAGAGGCGGCATAATTCCGGCCAGATTCAAAGAGGATTACTAAAATAGCAAAGAATGTCTGGGCCGAGCGGTGGAAGGAAGATTGCCGCTCGGCCCAGAGGAAGAAGCGAAATGCTAACCGAGGGTTTGACTGGAGAGATGTAAGAGAGGAAACGAAGAGGTCTTGATTGGAGAGGAAAGGCGTGAGTCTTTCTGGTGCGGTCAAGCGGCGAGGGAAAACACCTCGGTTGGAAGCGAGGATGGAGGTAATTAGGTTTTTGAACTCTTCAACTGGAGAAGAGAAGAACCGGACAAGGTCTGGGCTCGATATGACTGGAGAGCAAAGAAGTCTATGGAAGAACATGGGACAAGGAGAAACTGGAGGGGGCCAAAGAGAGAAGAGATTATCGTTCGGGTTTGAGTTTCCTTCGCCGCCTCGCCATTAACGGCGGCGTGAAGAGAGAAGATCAAGGTAAGAGAGAGAAGAAGTAAGTACTCGAGGGACCCGAGATCAGTCCTTTTTCCTCTTTTCCTCCAGTTTGTATTATTAGTACAAATATAGAGGACCTTTTTGGTAAATAATGATAGACGAGCTAGTAATTTTTTCAGGGACCTGTTTTTTTCATATATAGCCTTGGAAATTCGGATTATTGTGTAGCCCAGTGGAGAAGTATCTTGTTTGTGTGGCAGAATGCTTGTAAACGCAGAGCCGCTCTGTCCACGCGCCGCCCAAAAACTATACGTGCGTTTATATCCTCTATTGGACTTTATTGTAATTTACAACTCAAGTATTAATTAACTTCTTTTTGTTTCCATAATCAAGCCCTTTACAATCCAATTAAGAATTGGCCTCTTGAGACTTATAAAACAAGCGCCAGCGAAAACAAGATTCAAGGGGCGGCAATGGTTTTCGAAACAAGATGCGTGTCACAGAAGAACTCCATATACAGGGATGGTTTGACGATGGTTGGAATAGTTTCACAAGAATATATACATTTTGGTTCAAGCAATATAGTTGTTAAAGAGGATTCTTAAAGTGCTTGAATAGACTAAATTTTTTGTTCCAAAGAATAATTACTTTTAATCTGTATGAAAAATAGTACATAACCAATCTATAAGACAAATAGTATGTCTAATAAGATTGCCTTGTTCACTTGATTCAGGAAAGCATTATCGAGATTGTCAGTTAAGCCACTGTTAATGTGTTCTTGTTGCACTATATGAAAAACTGTATAATTAACGGTTTTATTTTGTAATATAAATGAGCAGCTAGCAGGAGAGAAGCTAGTGGCCCATTCACGCCCATTGTTTTTATTTAAGAAAATCAATAACGAAAATTAAATAAGTAGGAAAATAGGATGTTTATTTTGGAAAATAGAAAGCACGGGTTTTAAAATGCCGTTCATAACCTCCCTAGTTCACCATCTTCTAATTTTTTAATGAAAATTGTTATTTTAATATGGACATGATTTCTTTCGCTGTCCCAACTCCTGAGTTTTTTCAGCCCATAGACTGGGCAGGGAAATCAGAGTCCAGTCCTGGGTCACAGTACAAAAGCTCATCCCTCAATAAAATATTCAGAAAACCGGCTCTTGCTTTTCTGTTTTTAAAGAATATACTCATTCATCCCAGTTATATTTTTATTTATTTTTTTTGTTGAGAAGAAAAATTCAAAATTATACAATATTATATTTCGGTTACATAAAATTTGAAAAAAAAAATCAACACAGTTTAAAATATATGATCTAATATATAATTAAAAAATTAATTCAATAAAATTTTTACATGTACGTTATATATTATTAATTATTATCTTTTATTAAAAATATTTATTTTTAAAATTCAATAATTTTAATAATTTTTACGGACCTTAGACAAGACCGTAAAATTTTGAAATTAAAAAAAAATAATTTTAAATGATATATAAAAAAATCTCCAAAATTTTAGAGAATTAAATCGTAAGTTTTGGAGGCTCAAAAGATATTTTTTGGACCCGAAATGGGTACACCCATAATTAGCGGGTAGATCAATATATGAAATATTTTTTGCAGACTTTTTTATCAAAAAATTATGTAAGTTTGAAACTCAATATTTTTTTTACAATTTTCTGAAATTTCGAAAAAAATTTTTATGTTGTCTGAAATTATTTTTTTATTTTCTAATTTTGAATGTAGTTCACAAAGCATGCATAAATTATTAAAATTATTAAATTTTAAAAATAAATATTTTTAATAAAAAATAATAATTAATAATATATAATGTATATTTATTGAATTTATTTTTTAGATCATATATTTTTCACCGTGTTGACTTTTTTTTCAAATTTTATGTAACTAAAATATAATATTGTACAATTTAAAAATTTTTTCTCAACAAAAAAAATAAAAATATGATTGGAGTGAATGAGTATGTTTTTTAAAATCAGAAAAACAAAGACTGATTTTTCAAAATCCGAGTTTCAAAAATATAACACTATTTTAGTTTTTTTTTTATAAAAACAATATTTTATTATAGGATGATTTTGAAAAATCTATCCCTCAATAAAACATAATATTTTATTGAGGGATGAGCTTTTGTACTGTAACCCATTGGATCGCACTCTGATTTCTCTACCCAATTTATGGACTGAAAAAACCTCGGAATTGGGATGAGGAAAGAAATCACGTAGGTATTAAAATATCAATTTTCATTAAAAAATTAAAAAATGATGGGCCATGGAGGTTATGGACGGAGTTTTGAAACTCACCCTTCATATTTTTCAAAATAAATATCATAATTCCTACTTATTTAATTTTCATTATTGATTTTCTTAAAAAAGAAATCAACCATCAATGGCCTAGGCAAGATAGATAATTTTGATGAATTTTTGTAATATTCATAAAGAAGTAAAGAACGTTTACTATTTTTCATTTGGAATTCGAATTCTTAATGTCAACGGAACAAAAATGGGACAAGTGGAACGCTTGAAGAATGATCATTTGATTTCTCAAAGTTCTTCGAATCCTACAACCATTCCATTCTACCATGCCTCAAATTGCTCGTGCCGTGCATAGATCGGATGGTAGCTTAATGTCTTTTAACAACCCAACTAATATATGTTCCTGTTATTGAAGTTTGCTTAGATCCAAACATGCCAATCTAGAGTTGCACACAGTAGATATCTGAGTTGCACTGTCTGAACCCACAGTTACGGGCACTACAGATTTGAGTAAGGATGCAACGATACAAACTAAGGTATAAGAGAATATATTAAACAGCAATTGACATGCTTTGCAAAATGCGTCATTCTATGCAACCGGTACCCAATCGAGGCATGAAAAATGCAAATTTAAGGGAATCAGTAAAAACAAATTATGGCCCCCCTTTTATGTTATTAAATTAAATTGGAGTTTCAAATCAATAGCTCTCTTCCTCTGTTTCGGGCCTCCTCAGGTAATATCGCAGGGAGTTAATCAGTACCTGTGATAACATGCAGAACAGCCCCTCAAGAAAAAAAAAATTTCATGTCGTGTCCTTGGCTAATAGAGAAAAAGCAGTGCTAATGCTCCAGAATGCTAAAAAACTGATAACAGGTCCCAAGTAACCGGACATCATTTTCGGACTACACAGCCTACCTTTAACAACTAAGACTCAATTTGAAACCAACATTGATACAACCCTTAATTCAGCAATCCTGCCAAAAATATCCAATATACAGCTAAAAAGCAAAGAAAATAAACTAGGTAAAGACTGGTACAAACAATTTAATAGATTATATTGCTTAAAAACCTGACAGTCTCAAGAACCAATGAACTTGGATTGCAAAACATACCTAACCTTTATTTAACCCTCACTTGTGCAATTCTGACTCAGTATGACCTCATGAAACCTCAACCTATCTCAGTTTGTACAATTAAACGCCAAATGGCCTCTCAACTTCCAATCAACCCACAAAAAGAAACAAAGCATGGATCAATTAGATTGTAACACATTATACAAAGAAAAGATGATAAACACACCTGAGATAAAGAGCTGTTTAGAGCAGCACCTCTGTAGCTCACGTGGAATTTATCTTTTGCTATCAACCCCTGAAATAATATCATAATATATTACAAACAACATAGAAACCTTCTGGGAAAAAAAGGAAATTGCATTTTTCTTTTTCCAAAAATTAAATGATTGATCTTCATCTTACAGTTGGAAAAGATCTTGAAAATTGCACTCAATGTTACCTCAAATTTGCAAATTTGTACACAACATTACCCTATGTTTTTCACATTTGACTAACAGATACCAAGCAAATGCTGGGTCTTAATAGCAAAGAATGCTCACTCTGTAAAATAGTGTTCAATATACCTCTGTATCTATCTCTGCAGATTCAACATCAATGTTGGTGTCAGTGATAATCTTGTAAATCTCCAGTAGGAGTCCAGGTCGATCAGCAGTCTCTATGTACAGCAAGCTGTAGAAAAAGAGAGAGAGAGATTGTTTGAGAAACATAGATGTTGATATGGGTACATATATCATGCCCTCCCCCCCCCCCCCCCAATGAAACCTCAAATAATGGATCTCCTGAATAGGGAAATACCAAAATATAGATATATCTATAGGGAGCATCAACTATAATTTCCATGTGATTTCTTCAAGAATTATTCGAACTACCCCTCCTTTTTTTCCAATTTTTGTGCAAAGAAAAAATAAGAAAAGAGACAATGGGGTCATTTTATGAAGAAAAAAGAATGGACACATAGATCGGTAAGGCCTGTATGAGGAGTGGCAGAAGAGTGGCAGAACCAAAACCAGCATGCACTGACCAAAATTTTGGCCAGCACCAGTTGGGTTGATCCAAAATAGCACCAAAAGAAACTGAGATGCCCTCAATGTATAGGCTTTTCAGAAGTTTAAGAAATTTAGTACATTAATAGTTCACACAGGACCAACAGCAGTATGGACTACACCGAAAATACAGTTAACAAGCTACTTGAAGGGCAACATACCTTCTCTTAGGTCCATCAGCTTCAACATGTACATGTGTTGCAACGTCCACATCAAGCTGCCAAAAATATTTTTTTAAAAACATGAAAGTGAGGAAACTACAATTAAAAAAGTCCAATACCGTCATGACGCCAATAAACTATGAACTATAATTTTCCAGGAACAAAATGCTTCAAAACAACTATAGAATCTAAATGTAAAATAATTCAAGCACAGTTTTTGTCTCTGATTTTATTTAGATTTCACTATTGTCAGACATACAACATGAGAATATCAGTAACATCTTTTCATTTGATTTCTATTCTAACAGTTGGTAGTTGGTATTAACTTTTGTTTGATTCCTTTCTTTTGCTTGATTTTAGTCACTTGCTACATGTTTGATAGCATAATGGGAACTGAGACTAAATTTAGTGAATTACCCATCTAGCTAACTTAATCGAGGCATAAGCGACAATTCATTCACAAATTGTATTATCACATAATTGAGGCATAAGCTTCAACAAAATTTACCTTCTCTGCAGGAGGTTTAATTCCAAAGAACTCCCCCATTGCAAGCATTTCACTTGATTCCTATATGAAAATTTTGATTTCTAAGAACAAGAGGAACACGTTTTGATTTCCAAACACAAGAGGACTTGACCAATAGAAATGAGTAGCTCATATTAACTTGTATAAACCATTAAAGAAGTTGAGAACCTACAGGATGGTACTGGAGAAGATTGCTAATTATTGTGAGTCGAATTTTCTCTAACATGTCTGGGTCCTCAACCTTTCTACCCCTACAGAAAGTCACAAGTAAAATATTTTTCAGAAGGTGTGATCATATACAAGATGTAAACGCATACGTAAAAATCTAACTTCATAACTGAATAAGTTGTTTTGTACATTTTCACAGTGGATTTACATGAGTTGACAGTTTGGCATATTTGTATTTGACAATGTTGTTGTCCATTATAAGTATTATGAAGTTTATTATAGAATAAATGTGCTCCCACAAAGAAAGAAGGAACCGACATTCGCATGATGAAAAACTCAGTTTTCATAACAGCTGACTCAGTAGTGACACTTCCTTTGGTCACATCAAGTCCCAGGTCTTTAAGTGCCTTCATCTGCATTTACAGAAACCAAAGAGCTCTTATATTTACCCTAGGAGGCACACGTAAAAAGGACCAAATCAATATTTTATACTCTTTAAGCTAAAGATCAAACAAGACTGTAATTTTACAATATTAGTTTGAATATCGAAAATGGTAGACATAGTTCACAGTTACAACTAATGCCAATACATAATAAAAACATAAACTGCTGTCTGAGGACTGGCTTCCATTGAGGAATAACTTGTTGCGTTGTCATTTAAAGAAAACAGTAAAGAATCACCCAACATCTTAATTAAAAAAACTACCAAGAAACTTGTACAAAATTTTTCTTTTCTTTTTGCTTGTATCCTTTGGTCAGATAGTTGAGGGGAAAAAAAGAACAATTGTTTCTTTGCAAGGCCACCTAATACTCTATTATTTTAGCAAAATTAATCTCAATAGTTCCAATACTAACTTCAATGTTGCATTTGCAAAGAACAAGATGCTTAAACAGTTGCAACAAGTTAGAGGGGCAAGATTGTTAACATTGAATATGGTATAACCTTTCCAACATAACAAACAATAATAGGTGATGTCTGCAAGTATTACCCGAAAATACCTATTATTTGTTGGAAAAGCAAATTACATCACCCTATCTGCAAATATGACCATATGTAGGGTTTGAAGTGATAAAAAATTTTGACCGTGTCAAGTAGAGCACCCAATCTGTCCCCAAAACTTAGTTGCACGATTGTTGCATCAGGATCTGAATCTTGATCAATTAGTACTACTGGCATTGGTACAGAATCTTCATCCTGCCATTAAATTAACATGTTAGACATTGGAAGCATGCGGGTCAGATCTAGCATTGAAATCAACCAGCATATACCAAGTACCAGTTTAGCAACTCTTTTTTCATCTTTGGTACCTTGACTAAAGTTTAAACATAGGATAACTTGAAGCTTAGTTGCAGATTTGAAGCCTAATCAAGGTCAAACTTAACAAAATTGACTTTAAATTCAACATTTGGGAACCAGACATTATGTCTCTTCCAAACTCACCAATATAAACACAGGCATCATAATATACAATTTTTAATGTAATGAAGTTATCATCAGCTAATGGCCTATTTACGAAATTGTAGAAAAATAGGAGACTTGTTCATATCATGTACCGTAGAAGCAGATGCTAACAAGTCAGCAGAATCAATGGGTTTAGAACAAATCCTACAAAAATTGTTAATGAAACTATCAGGAAAAAGGAGATAATAAATCTTTCATTCATAGCACGACTAATGTAGAATTAAGAAAGAGAAACCAATTAGCAGAAATAAAAGTTTAGTCTAAGTATGTGATTCTCTCCTATTTTTGTTCAAATTCACTTAGTCAAACAACATTAGACAGAGAAAATATATGAACACTATTGAAAATTCAATACAGATAGCTACAACACCATCTCATTCCGAAGTAAAAAATCAATAAACTAAACCCTTGTCATCAAAGCAGAAGACTCACATGCAAATTCAAGCTGCTAAGGTTGAATAACAAAATTTTCAACCAAGAAAGATCCATTCTTTCTGTAAGTCTTTGAAAGAAATCCGAGCAAATCATCAACAGACAGACCGAAAAAGAAAAAAAAAGAATCTCTAACGCTTGCCGAAGGAACAAAATTTTCAACCAACAAACATCGATACAATTAACAAGTTCATCGCGCAAGAGATGCTCTTAGCAGTCAAATAGTAACTAGTTAGGATTTACTTCAGATTATAGTCAGCTAAACCCTCAATTGATTTAAAAATAATTAACCACAAGTCAATCAGAATCAGATAGGATCACCATCCAGGCACAAGAAAACCTCTAAATCCTATTTCACAGTACCCGATCGAAGAAGAAGAAGAAGAAAACTGGAGCTCACCTGATGCTATCTTTGGGGAATCCACGGCGGAAAGGGGAGATAGGAGAGGTCAAACCGATGTTGATCCGAAGCGATGGAGGTCGGAGGAACGCCAAGTGGCGACTAACCCTCATAGAATGAGTCGGAGAAGGGGAAAAGCAGAAGCTTGCCATCGCCATAGTCACTAGTCAGTACTCTGAACTCCCTCAGTACACAGAAAGAGGAACTTGGGAAGGTTGGTTGGTTTTCCCCCTGAAGCGACTTGTAGAAAAGTGATGGGTTCTGAGTCGGACGGCTGTTTTATTTTAGGGAAAATTTTCTATATACCCTTAAAAACATCTTCAATTTCTTATTTACCCCTCAAATCTTGAATTTATTTTATTTATCACTCAACTCTTACCATCATTTCTTATTTGCTCCTCATTTAACCAATCATTAATTGACTTTAATTAAATTATAAAAGCTCCTTATTTACCTCTAATTGAGATTATAAAAGATAGAATTTGCCTTTTCTTTTATTTCTTTCCTAGAATAGAATTAGCGATCTTATTTCCTCGCCTCTTCTCTTCTATCGTGTCTCTCGTCGGTGCTCTCTTTATCAACCTCGACCTTAAAAAACTCTTTTAATTCCAATTCGTGGAGACCACCCACTAGCATCATAACTAAAAAACAGTGATTTCTCTCTTTTATTATTCTATCTCTCTCTCTTTCTCCCTCTCTAACACATTTTCTCAACTCGAAGAGCCTTTATGGAAGAAGATCAAGTTAATCCGTTCGACTCATTGATAATTCATCCTCCACAATTTCTTTCTCACATAACTAACCACTCACAAACAATAGTAAATACAGATAATCTAATTACAATCATTGAAGTTGAGAATGTTCTGAATCAAAGAGATATAAACTTTAAGAAATTAAAGCAATGAAGAAAGAGAAAACAAATTGCTGGTGTTAATTTAAGGCAATATCCTAAGAGTTGCTTTTATTATTGCTTTAAAAAATTCTAAGAGGTGATTGACGATTATGAAAATTAACATTAGAAAACACATAGCACTTCCTTTTTTTTCAATTATGAACAAGGAGACATAATCTTTGTCTGAATTGTAACACTGGTAAATATTTTTTAAATATTAATTCGTAGTTAATTGTCTAATCATTGAAAAAAGAAAAAGAAAATTAACATTAGAAAGCAAACATGAATAAGGTGTACAACTTATATAAGCATGACATAAAATATCTTGATTGAGCACTATCAGAATCAACTCTATTATCTACATTTACCAGCAAATTGATAGAAAAAATTAAGCATGATAAATTAGGCGTGCACCTCAATTGAAATAAGTACCTTGATAAATTTAGGCATTAGAAGTATGCTTCAGTATGTTACTAGCAATATAATCTGATTTTGTGGGATTTTTTTTACCATTTTTGTATTTGATCAGTCTTTTCATTTTTTGTACAACAGGAGCATCTTTTTGTAGCTACAAGTTAAAAGTGAAACACGATGGGTAATTAAACCAATCTGTAAAGGAACCAAACAAAAGTACTATTTGGGCAAACAACAGATCCTTAATCTGGACCTAATAAGCTACCAATTCTATGAACTGCTAGAAGAAATTATAAGAATATATCCTTGGGAAGAAAACACCATGCCTTCATTGTGGTTTGTTGACAAGAAGAAGACAATTAGTTTTTTTTTAATTCAAGAAGACGATGATTGGTTCTTCATGTGAGACAGTATCATGTCTTTTGTTAGATTATGGATGAATAATTTGCATATTTGAATTGTATTTGAAGTTATATAGGTTTATTAAAGTTGTTCAATCATTTCATAGTAAAGTTTCTTTGGATTTTCTTTTTGGAAAACTTCAAAAGAAATGAATAATGAAAAGTATGGGGTTTGGTAAATATTTCATATTTTTTTATTTTTGAGATATTGAGATGTATGAATTATACTATAGACGTTATTTATTTTGACAAATTTTCTATTATGGTACAAAGTGTACCGGTATGCTAAAATCATAGCATTAGATAAAGTATCATCTAAAGCTGAAACAAAAAAAGTACAAAATTATCAGTTAAATTATTTTCATTAAAGACGTAGCATTACATTCACTTTGATATTTTCACAAAACTTCGCACTGGATCAACTGGAAAAATTCAAATCTGAAAATAAAAATGAAATGATTCCAATAACACCGTACACTTCATCCATTGTCAGATTATGAATACATTTATAATAGAAGTAACACTCACCAAAAAAATATTTAAACATATATACTGTATTACAAATTGACATCTAAACATCTCTCTTACTGTATCACTGTGAAAAATGAAAAAAAATAATCGAACATTTTAGTAAAGTAGTGAAATATGTGCTTCCCTCCACAACCAAAGCTAAAAGTACCTCCCTTAAAACTTGAAAGCTTTCTTTTAATTCTGTACAAATGCATAAAGAAAAGGTGTTAGTAGATTATTTGCCAAAAATCCAATAATCAACACAAAGCACTAACTCAAAATATATTATTTACCCAGTCATGTATTACATAGATGCCTAATACACTTATAAGTATTAGTTCAGGTATCACTATTCAAAAGGACATCAATTTTACCCAACATTGACAAAATGAGCATGGTATATATGGCCCCCAACAACAATTAAAGCACAACTAAATTCTAATTACGCCAAACTTTGAAGAAATTGAACTTCAGTTATGTGATATCAAATCAATAATTTGTATACAATTTTCATTCAGAGGATGTGATAGACACAGAGAGAGAGAGAGAGAGCAACAAAAGAGAGAAACCACTATCTTCCATTTACGATGCTAGTGGGTGGTTTCCATGAATTGGAGTTGAAAGAGTTTTTCAAGGTCGAGGTTGATAAAGAGAATACCGGCGAGAGAGACGATAGAAGAGAAGAGGCGGTAAAATAAGATCTCTAATTTTGTTCCAGAAAAGAAATAAAAGGAAAGGGCAATTTTGTCATTTATAATCTCAATTACAGGTAAATCAAGAGCTTTTTATAATTTAATTAAAGTTAATTAACGGTTGATTGAGTGAGAGACAAATAAGAAATGATGGTAAAGAGTTGAGTGATAAATAAAATATATTCAAGTTTTGAGGGGCACATAAGAAATTGAAAATATTTTTAAGGGTATAGAGAACATTTTCCCTTTATTTTATATATGGATCTTCTACTTGGAGACTTGAGAGCTGCATGTCGCCAGTTTTTAGCCAGAAGAATCTGTATATTCTTCCTTTCCAAAACTTTAAAATTTGTATTTATTTTTCCTTGTAAAATTATAATAAGGTATTTTATAAGGGAATAGATTTTAATAACTATTATTTTGATAATTCTAACAAATAATTTTTAAATAATTTTCAAAAATTCTCAAAAAATAGAAAAAAAGTTGACAAACATATTTTTTAATTTATATATTGAATGTATTTCAAATTTTATATAATTTAAGAATCATTTACTATTCCATCAAAGCAGTGACGGAGCCAGAATAATTTTAAAAGAGGGGCAAAAAAAATATAATTTTTAATATATTGATACTTAATTAAATTAAATTAAATAAAGTCAAATAAAAACTTGTTATATATATCTCAAAAGAAAAAAAAAATTCTAAAAGATATTTTCATTAATCGGTAGAAATTCTAAAATAAAATCAAATTTTTATGTACATATTGCTTGTTCATTTGATAATTATTATCTTATCAGATAATTATATATTTTTATATTAGTAACTAAAATCTTTTTAATACAATTTATCATTTTTTAATATTAATTCTCTAGAATAATAGTTCTTTTTTATCATTTTTGTATATATTGTTAGAACATTACCCGTGATCATTTAGTGAACTCTAAATTAACATAAAATTACCTTGATCCATGCTGTCGGTCTTCTGGAGAGACACAACCCCGTTGATCACCGGATTCCTTAAGCCTTCGCGGTGATCCTTCTCTTCTCCGATGAAGAGACGAAGAGAATCGGCCCGGCGGTTTTTTTTTTCAGAAAACCCGAATTTGTTTTGAGAGATGAAATCTGTTGGTTGCCTTATGACGGTAATGGAAAAAGGACGGTTCTTGATCCCTTTATAATGGGTGTCAATAACCGAAAGGTTGGCAAACCACTGGTTATGCCTTAGCGGATCCATACCAGATCCAATTTCTCTCTTAACGGGTTTACTTTCAAAATCAGAAAACTGCCTATTAGTTGTATTCTCCAGGGACCAATAACATAATTGTATTATTACTAAACTTTATATAATTTAGACCATCACTAAATCATAAAGTTATTAATACGTATTCTACACATTAAGGGCCCCACTTCTCATGACACATATTGAAACCCGATAAATAATACTTAATTTGATCACTTCATAACGGGTCTAATTAGATATTTGACAGTCTATTATTCAATATATATTTATATTACATATAAGCCCATATAATTTTGTAATTAATAGAAATTAATTCCAACAATCTCCCACTTGGGCTATATGTATATCCAAATAATATATATATATTGATAAAACTGAATTGAGTACTCTAACTGTGCTGTCATAGTCTTTTGTGTCATCAACCAATTCCGTCTATCAATTATATTCACAAGGACTTAAGTAGTATTTATTTCATAATGCGAAACCAAACCAACATAAATCACCGTGTAAATATAACTGAATGACATGAATCATGAAAGGGATGTGTAGTTTGAAAATTACATGTAATGTGATCCACATGCCTATCTTCAATTTGGTCACCTTAAAATAATTTTTGAGATCAATCACAAATTCAGAATGCTAACTGAAAAACTGAATATCTGAAAACTTTATAACTGAAAACTGCATGATACATACAAAAATATATCATATAAAACAACAAGCATAAGTACAACAATCTCCCACTAAACCTGTAAATCCTCTGCTACACAGATACCCATATGAGCGACATGCTCATGAAACTACTTGGGCACTAAACCTTTAGTCAGTGGATCTGCAACCATGGAAGCTGTTCCAATATGCTCGATATTAATTAGTCCATTCTGAACTCTTTCCTTCACAGCAAGAAACTTTATATCGATGTGCTTTGACTTCGATGAGTTCCTATTGTTGTTTGAATACGGTACTGCAGAATTATTGTCACAATACAATTTTAGTGGTAACTTGATGGTATCCACTATGCGCAGCCCCGTGACAAAATTTCGCAGCCATATTCCATGATTTGATGCCTCAAAACATGCAATGAACTCTGCTGCCATGGTGGATGGGGTAATAAGCGTCTGTTTTGCACTTCTCTAAGAGATAGCTCCTCCGGCTAACATGAAAATGTAACCGGATGTAGACTTCATGCTATCTTGACAGCCCGCAAAATCGAAATCAGTATACCCAATGATCTCAAGCTTATCTAATCTCCGATAGGTGAGCATATGATTCTTCATTCTTTGTAAGTACCGTAGTACCCTTTTGACTGCTCTCCAGTGATCCAGTCCAGGATTACTCAAATATCAGCCCAGCATTCCCGTAATGTACGCAATATCCGGACGCGTGCAGACCTGAGCATACATCAAACTCCCAACTGCTGAAGCATATGGAATTTGCTGCATTTCTGACCTTTCAAGTTCTGTCTCAGGGCATTGTTTGAGATTAAATTTGTCTCATTTTGCAACCGGGGTATTACCTGGTTTACAATGTTCCATGCCATATTGCTTGAGAATTTTGTCGATATATGCTTGTTGTGAAAGGCCCAAAATACCCTCAGCGCGATCTCTATGTATTTTTAGACCTAACACATATGATGTTTCTCCAAGATCTTTCATTTCAAAATTTTTGAAAAGAAATTTCTTAGTATCACGCAACATATTTATATCGTTCGTGGCAAGCAATATGTCATCAACATATAAAACCAGGAACATGAATTTACTCCCACTGAACTTGTGATATATACATTCATCCACCAAATTAGCCTCAAAACCAAATGAGACAATCACTTGATGAAATCGAAAATACCACTGTCGAGATGCTTGTTTGAGCTCATAGATGGATTTCTTTAATTTGTAAACCGTCTGCTTTGGATCATCCGACTCAAAATACGGCGGCTGCACCATGTAGATTGTTTCATCAATGCTACCATTGAGAAACGCTGTCTTTACATCCATTTGATGTAACTCAAGATCATAATGTGCCACTAAAGCCATAATAATTCTAAAAAAATCTTTCATCGACACAGGTGAGAAAGTTTCCGTAAAGTCAATGCCTTCCTTTTGTGTAAAGCCCTTAGCAACAAGTCGTGCTTTGTATCTTTCAACATTACCTTTGGAATCCCGTTTGGTTTTAAATATCCATTTGCAACCAATAGGTTTCACACCTTCAGGTAATGAGACGATATCCCAGACTTTATTGTCGTGCATCGACTTAATTTCATCATTCATGGCTTCGATCCACTTCTGTGAATTTGCACTTTCCAAAGCCTGACGGAGGTTGACCGGATTATCTTCCATCATGCCAATGTCAAATTCATTTTCTTGAAGATATACAACATAATCATTAGATATTGCACTTCTTCTCTCTCTTGTGGATCGTCTTAAAGGCACTTGTTCTTGAAGTTCTTGAGGTGGTATAGGTTCCTCTTCAACATCAACATTGTCTTGTACTTGATTCTCTTCAATTTTTGGAGGTTCATTCACTGTAGGATTCTGAACCAATGAGTCTCCAGATATTCTTATTACAACTGGTACCGATGTTGGCGCCCCTTGTATAGGAGAATCATGTCTTTCTTCAAAGACAATTTGATTTGCATTTCTCTCTTGAACCATAACATCCTCAAAGAACTTAACTGTATTTGTCTCGAAAATTATTCTATTAGTGGGATCATAAAATTTATACCCCCGGGACCTATCCGCATAACCGACAAAATAGCAGCTAACTGTCCTTTTGTCCAGCTTTTTTTCTTGTGGCCTGTAAGACCGAGCTTCAGCCGGACAACCCCAGATTCTAAAATGTTGGAGACTAGGCTTCCGCCCAGTCCACAACTCATATGGAGTCTTGTTTGCTGCCTTAGTCGGTACCCGATTCAGAATGTATGCTGCTGTCTTGAGCGTTTCTCCCCAGAGGTTCAATGGAAGCGAGGTATGAGAAATCATACTCTGCACCATCTCCATTAACGTTCGATTGCGCCTTTCAGCCACACCGTTCATTGCGGGCGAACCCGACATTGTATACTGTGGCACAATTCCACTTTCCTCTAGAAATTTAGCAAAAGGCCCTGGACGTTGTTCTCCTGAACCGTCATATCGACCGTAATATTCACCACCACGATCCAATCTGACGTTTTTAATCTTTTTGTTGAGTTGTAACTCAACTTCAGTCTTAAAGGATTTAAATGTGTCCAAAGCTTGAGCCTTTTCTTTAATTAAAAATATATAGCCATATCTAGAATAATCGTCAATGAAACTGATAAAATATACATGTCCATTCCTAGTAGCTGTAGGGAATGGCCCACATACATTCATATGTATCAGCTCAAGGACGTCCGTCATACGATTAGCTGTATATTTACGCATGCTTGTTTGTTTGTCCTTTGCACACTCAATGCACCGACCGAGATCCGACATGTCTAAGGGTTGCAGAATTTCACTTTGAATAAGACGTGTAATTCTCTGTTGAGAAATATGACCTAAACGCCTATGCCAAAGTGCAGCTGAATCCTGATGTGTTACCTTTTGTCTAACGTTTCGAGTTTCATTGTGCAAGGTCTCATTATAGGAAGCAATAGTATCTAAAGCATAAAGATTATCCAAAATAGACAGAAAACCAGAAGCAACCAATTTGGAATTTTGATACAAACTAAACTTTCTATCTCCAAATGAACAAGAAAACCCTAATTTGTCCAATGCAGAAATAAAAATTAAGTTCCGCCTAAAAGACGGTACAACAAAAGTATCAACCAAATCAAGATACAAACCAGTTTTCAAAAGTAATCTAAAATGCCCTATAGCTTCAACTTCTGCCTTGTTGCCATCGCCCACATAGATGTATCTTTCACCATCACTTGGCTTCCGGTAACTTCGACAATCCTGCATAGACACAGATATGTGAGCAGTTGCACCCGAATCTATCCACCATGTGTCTATTGAAACTGAAATCGCATTAACTTCTTCACAAACAAAAGAAAAATCAATACCTTTCTTGTCACGCCATGCGTGATAGTTGGTACAATTCTTCTTCACATGCCCTTCAGATCCACAAAAGAAACAACCCTTCTTCTTTTCCTTATTCGGCTCCGATCCGGTAGTCGATTTTTTATCCTTGAAGGTTTCTTCTGCGAACTTGTAGTTGCAGCATCTGAATTGGCCTTACGTTTTTTTTCCCTTTTCTCTTAGACGTAGAAGCAATGTTTGCGCTTTCGCTCTTGTCCGACTTCAATCTCTCTTCCTCCTGAACACAGTGCGAGATGAGCTCATTAACTGTTCATGATTCCTTCTGACAGTTGTAACTCACCTAGTGAACTCTAAATTAACATAAAATTACCTTGATCCATGATGTCGGTCTTCTGGAGAGACACAACCCCGTTGATCACCGGATTCCTTAAGCCTTCGCGGTGATCCTTCTCTTCTCCGATGAAGAGACGAAGAGAATCGGCCCGGCGGTTTTTTTTTTCAGAAAACCCGAATTTGTTTTGAGAGATGAAATCTGTTGGTTGCCTTATGACGGTAATGGAAAAAGGACGGTTCTTGATCCCTTTATAATGGGTGTCAATAACCGAAAGGTTGGCAAACCACTGGTTATGCCTTAGCGGATCCATACCAGATCCAATTTCTCTCTTAACGGGTTTACTTTCAAAATCAGAAAACTGCCTATTAGTTGTATTCTCCAGGGACCAATAACATAATTGTATTATTACTAAACTTTATATAATTTAGACCATCACTAAATCATAAAGTTATTAATACGTATTCTACACATTAAGGGCCCCACTTCTCATGACACATATTGAAACCCGATAAATAATACTTAATTTGATCACTTCATAACGGGTCTAATTAGATATTTGACAGTCTATTATTCAATATATATTTATATTACATATAAGCCCATATAATTTTGTAATTAATAGAAATTAATTCCAACATATATATCATTTAAGTCTTATTTTTGTTTTAAAAAGTGAAAAAAATATTTCATTAACAAAAGTTTGAAATTGCTACAAATGGGGGGGGACCCCTTCCTCCGATTGCATCAAAAGTCATTAAATATGGACCGTTGTAAATATCATGTAATTTTGACGACCTTTGATGGAGTATCAAATAATACTTAAATTATATAAAATTTGAAACACAATCGATCTATAAGTTAAAAAATATGTTTATAAATTTTTTTTATTTTTAAGATTTTTTTGAAATTATTTAAAAATTCATTATTAAGATTATCAAAATAATAGTTGTCAAGAAATCTCAACCCTTTTATTTTATAAATAAAGCTCTCCTACTTGGAGAGCTACTTGTAAAATTTGTGTATCATTCCCAAAACTTTTAAAATTTGTATTTATTTTCGAATTGGAGAAGGTCCAATAATCATCAGACTAATTTTTGTGTTTATTGGACATAAAAATCGTTTAATGACTTCAAAATTTGCATCAATGTTTCTCTGAAGCACTTCAACGGTCCTGCAAAACATCAAATTTAACAATCGGATGATTATAACAACCCATTAGACTAAATTCAGTCCAATGACCATTGGACCTCCTCCTATTTCATTTATTTTTCTTGTAAAATTATAATATTGTACTTAATTTTTTAAACTATTGAAATTATTATATTACTTAATAAATTTTTATGATATAACAAGTATATTTAAAATTCAGATTAATCTGTATCTGAATCTTAAAACTTCTTAAGCCTCCTTCGACTTAAAATTTTTTTTATTCGGTTAATCTGTTCAAATATTGATTCCGAATTAAGATTATTTTATTTTATTTAAAATTTTAATCTTCATCAGAACCTCAAAGTATATCTATCTTTGAGTTAATTTTTTTTAACTTACATTTACAGACCAAGATAACCAAAGACAAATATGTTAATATGAATTAAATTTTAATAAGTGACAAATCTAATACAAATAATGATAGATTTTATCTCTTAACGGAGCGAAGTAAATTTAAATCCCACAAAAATATTTAAAAAATAATAAATACCGAAAATAACAAAAATCCTTACTATTTTTAACAAAGAAATAAAATTTAATCTTACTTTGCACCTTAATTTTAACAAGGCACCTAGGAGAGCACCCAATGGTTCTTTTAGTCTTTATAATCGGAGAGGTGGAAAGAGCAATTTCCAAATCTTAGAAGGACGTATGCGGAAAAGTGCTTGTCTCTACATTCGGGCACAGTCAAGTCGAGCCTGAGCCCACCAATCCCAAAACAGCCGATCCATTGACCCTTCCTCTCCTCGCTAGCAAAAAATAATAATTTTTATTTTTCCCGACATATGTATTTTTTTTTTCTCTCCTGATTTTCCCGAATTTATCCTGATTCATCAATTAGCTTCTCAAATTCTGGTTTTCTCTTCCTTCTAGTTTTGAATTGTGCTTGCATTGGCCGAATTCCTTTGTGATCGTTTTCAATTGGTTAATGCCGTGGTTTGACTACTGGTGAAACCCTAGAATTTGGGCGAATTGGGTCCAGGTGGTCGTCAGGTGTCGAAAGGCGTTTGATCGAGCTAGATTCTGAACTGGTTTGTACTTCTTTAAACTTTCGAGCTTGGAGTCTCATAGCGGTACTGCAATTCGATGCTGTGCTCTCCTGCATAGTGGAATTTT
This sequence comes from x Bolboschoenoplectus mariqueter, assembly GCA_037678475.1. Taxonomy (NCBI): domain Eukaryota; kingdom Viridiplantae; phylum Streptophyta; class Magnoliopsida; order Poales; family Cyperaceae; genus x Bolboschoenoplectus; species x Bolboschoenoplectus mariqueter. The sequence continues at coordinate 1,348,638 of CM075263.1, read as the reverse complement.
AGTTCGAAATAAGGTCTGTTTAATTCAATAATGAAACCCGCGTTAATGATTCGTAGTTTATAGCAGTTCAGAAACTTGATTGTTTGGTTTTGTGATAAAATGCTGACACGGGTAGTAGCTCTTGATTCTCCTTGCTGGTTATTCAACGGTTGATGGATGATGTTTCCTTGATTATCAGTGAAACAACTCAAATTTCATTAACTATTTTTGCTTCTGTTTTATTTGTTCAGTTTAATAGTGATATTGTGTTGTCTGGTCACTGGCTAGTGTTTTTGTAGGCCTGAATTACTCACTCTCTCTATGAGTGCTAAATTTCCTGACTGATTTTGGTTTTTAGATGGTTAGAGTTAATACTCATTGTCTACTCTTGAGGTAAAGCACATTTAGTTTTCGATTTGAGTTGTGCCATTTTATAGTTCAATTGAAATGCTAGTATCTTCTTTCTCTGTGATCCACCTCTATGTTTGGTTCTTTTGCATCAATTAAGTTTGCATGTTCAGTAGCAACATTTGTCAGTGTTTTGAACTTCAAATTTTCAATTCATTTTATCCTTTTTTTTTGCTCTTAGTTCTAATGCATCATTTATTTACCTTTTTGTTTGTTTGTTTGTGAAGTAGATCACTTATTTATTAATCAATGTTTTTGATATTGGGTTGTTTTAGGCTGACTATTATGGTAAAATGTAATGATGTACATAGCTAACTATTACAACCTTTTAACAATAAAGCTGAGAATTTTAGATAATTTACTATTTGATACAATTTTAAGGACACTCAGGGGAGCCATTTTCATGTTTACTTGGGTTACTTTGGTGAACGTATCCTAACATTAATTTACAATTTTATATTAGGTAGCGATGTTACATACTTGAGATTTGAAGAGGTATGGCGAGGAATTCAAATAACCTAGAGGGTTCCTTGTTCTCTAACCAATACACAAAAATGGAGAGGTCCAGTAGCTTTCGTGAGGGCCTCGAAAGCCGGGCAGCAGGTACATTGAGAAATACACAGCATACAGCTGAGACCCCCCCCTTGACACAGTACCTAAATCTTGAACTACCTGCGAGGGAACAGCAACAGAAGTCTAGGTCAGCTGAATTGAGACGAATGCTTGGTACTGGCTTGGATGATCATGGGTTTGGGTCGGCACAGTCCAAGGCTGCACCTGCGATTATTCCAGAAGAGATGAAGAGATTTAAAGCTAGTCTGTCAGAGTCTTCATCTAAGGCCGGGTAACCTTTTGTTTCTAAACTTGTGTATTGGTCAGTCTTGCATGATATCCTCTAGCCTTATGCTGTTGATTTTATTTGCTTTTAGTTTGCACAAGTGATGCTCAAGTATTAAATGTCTTTCTGTAGCTTGACTTAATAGTTAAATATAGTGCACCTTTTGAGCAGCCACATAGTTCTTTTGCATCGCAATTTTCAATCCATCTTCTATAGATGATGTATGCTAGAGTGCTAATTGAACTTTTCTTCTCTCTCTCTCTTTTTTTTCCTTGCCAAATGCTGTTTTAGATAGTAGGTGCCTTCTTATTAATTGTCCTTCATAATCTTGATTTTGATTATTATACTGATATCATCTTTTGGTCAACAGGGAGAATGCGAAGTTCTTTCAGGAAGCGATGACAAAGGTGGACAAAGTAAAAAACATAATGGCAAAGAGACGGCAGAGGAGCTCCGCTGACATTTCTGGGGACAAACCTGGGGGCTCTAACTTTTCTAAAATGGGGGGATCTCATTCCAACAGCCCAGTCCATCAGGTTTCGCCAGGTGAGCACTTGGGCCAGAGGCAGGACGATAGGCCCAAGAATATGATTCCCAACAAGCGGGCCCGCTCGTCATTGGGTGAATCACGGGTATGTATCTTCTTTTCAGTTCTTGTTATTTCATTCTTGGTCTCTGTTTTACTTGTTAGGAAGTTCTTTCTGTCAGTGATTTACTCTCTACATAGTGTGGTTCATCCAATGAAAATGAAATTAAAAAAAAAAGCACATGAACAAAAATAGCACTTTGTCCTGTTGGCGGAATTATACTATACACATTATCATTACAACTTAGTTTAAGTCTGTACTTCCTTTCATCGAGTTCCTAATATGTTGATATGTTTTGAGATGTATATAAGCTCATGATTTTATTTGTTTGATGCAGTCTGAAGGGCGGGGCCTGAGCTCTATGAGGCAAGCTCCGACCAATGCTGAGAAGGAAAAGAGCCTTCTCGAAAAGGAAAAGAGCAGCACGAGTAAACTTGCTGCCAATGAGGGGTCCGCACCTTCAGAAGAAAAGCCACGTGGGCTCACCCCAGGCGGTGATGGGTGGGAGAAAAAGCTAAAAAGAAAGCGATCTGTGGGTTCGATGGTAAATAGGGCCAACGATGGGGCCCATGCGGACTCCAAACAGTCAGCCCCAACGAGGCCAAATGTTAACACTGAAAATAGACGTTCAAATGATAATGGTCTTGGTTTCAGGTTTAATTTATTTTGTTATTCTTTTTGTATTTGGATGTAAACCTCTTCAAATTAATTCCTTTATATATGTATATTGTATCTTTTGGTTTACCATATATACTATAAATGTAATTCAGCGTTTATGTATATATTCTGTAGTCCTATACTTATTTCTTTTTCCTGAAGTCTTAGATTTTATTGTATAATCTCTGTATTGACTTTGCAGATCAGGACTTCCGAGTGGGGCTATAGGGGTTAACAAGACGGATGTAAGTTCCCAGCAGATCAGTGGCAATGGAACCCGCAGTTCAGTCAAAGCTGACAACGATAACAACTCTAATGAGAGAAGAGAGCAGCGCTCTTCGGCCTTAGAGAAGGATCGCAATGTCCCAAAAGGAAACAAGTATATATCTCTTCTCTTTCAGCACTTTCTTTTCTCTTTCCCATAATCTCTTTTGGAGCATTACCCTTCTGGATGCTTTATCTAGTGGTGAAATTTTGATTAGCTGGCTGAGCATGAAACTTCATTTACCAAGTTTTATGAAAAAAGAGAACTGAAATTAAATGGATATATACTTGTTGAAACATTTAACATCTTGTTGGATTTCACTCAACTTTTAGTTTCCCTTTTGGCAAGCCATTAAACTTTCTCATGTCCCGATAAGGTCACTTTGCCTCCTGTTCTGTCAAACAAACAACTGAGATAACACTTCTCTTTACTTCTCTCCTGCTTACTTCTCCATTGCCTGCGACGTCTTTATTTTCTCCTTTCTCCTTGTCCATTTTTGCCTCTCTTTCCGACTTACTTGGCATATTCCACCACAGTGGAAAGAGAGGATACATGATGGTGATGGAGATGTCGCAAGGAAATAGGGAACTGGAAATAAATGCTTATTCCATCTCTGTTGGTTGAAATTAATGGCGTGACCTGATTGGTACAAAATAAAGCTCGGTGGGTCTTGGTGGTCATATCAAAGGTGAGTGTCTGGTTGGTGACGGGATATAGTTTAGTGACATCTAATTACTGATTGAAAAACTACACAAATACAATATGCTAAGGATTTAGTCCAACCATCAACTATTATTAATAAGGATCATATTTGAAATGCTTGTGTCATGTTGTTGTGGGCTTAATATTCTATTTTATTCTCTCTCTGTCTCTCTCTCTCTTATTTTACTTTTTATTAATGCTAGGTTGGTTTCAAGAGAGGAGTCTCAAGGAGGTTCCTTAAATCCAATGGCCAAGACAAAAGCTTCCAGGGCACCAAGGACTAACTCCTTTGTGGTCATGAACTCATCTCCCAGCTTTCCACGATTTTCTGGTTCCTCAACTGATGGATGGGATCCTCCTGCTACTTCTAATAAAGTACAAAATGCTACTCCACCGGGGCCAAGTGCCTCTAATGCACCTGCAACGACCAATCGCAAGCGCCCCCTGCCATCTGGCCCCTCATCACCATCCCCTCCAGTCACGCAGTGGGTCGGGACACGGCCACAGAAGATCCAGCGCACAAGGCGTGCTAATGTTGTTTCTCCTGTGTCTAATTTTGATGAAATTCAAGCTCCTAATGATGGATCAGCACCATCTCCTTCTGCAAGCATTCAGAACAATGCGGGTAGCAGCATCATATTGCAACAGAAGAGCAAAGGTGATGCTGCCGTATCATCTCCAGCTGGTCTGTCAGAGAGTGAGGAATCAAAGGGAAAAGGGGTTGAAAATGGAGAAATGGTGGATAACAAGGCTTCTATTTCAACCAACAAAAAAGCTAATAGGGTTTTGTTGAAAGAAGAATTAGGAGATGGAGTAAGGAGGCAAGGACGTTCTGGAAGAGGTGGTGGGCCTGGTCAGAGCAGGTCCCTACCGCCATTACCCAAAGAGAAGATGGATGGTAATGACAGTGCCACAAAGCCGCCTAAGAGTGGACGGCCTGCATCTGATAGGAATGACAGGTGCAGAGGCCTCTTCTTTTTGTGCTTACGGTTATCTTGTTTGTCAAATTCGAAATCTAGAATTTGATGTCATCTCTTTGTTGTTTGATGCAGTAGGATAGGTAGGCCTCCTTTGAAGAAGACAGTTGATCGCAAGTCTCAAGGTCGGCCAGGGCAAAATTCACATTTGGTCCCCTCAGATATGACAAGTCTCTCTCTCTCTCTCTCTCTCTCTCATTCTCCCCTCCTCTTCCTTACTGACCTTCCTTTTTGTCTTATGATTTCTGATACCTAGGATTACTTATCTTCTGTAGGTGAATTGGATGATGACAAAGAAGAATTAATGTCAGCTATTAATGCCGCTCGCATTGCTTGCTGTGAGAATCTTTATACCTTTTTGAAAACTATGTTAACTAAGGAATTGCTTTTCACATATGAACCCATGAGACATTGATAAAAATAGATTTTGTCAGGTCTTGAATATTCTCCTTGAAATCCTTTGTGGTGTTAGGAGACATTGTGCTACAGATGTCACAGAATTCAGATTTATAAGGCAACATAAGGGTTACATGAGAAATATGCAGTTCTTTTCATTACTCAATTTATAACATGTGACATCTTTTTTAATTCCTCTCTTGTTATAGTTGATGCATGCACTGGCCCTTTCTGGAAGAAGATGGAACCTGTTTTCTCTTCTGCATCCAATGACCTATCCTTTTTGAAATATCAGGCAAGCTCCTCCTTTTCAGCTATGACCTTCATTTATCCTTTTCCCTTACATTTTTACTAGATATGTACCCACGCAATGCTGTGGATATTATTAATTTATTGAAAAAGTAATGAATCTAATCAACAAAAATAATTACCAATTAAAGATAAGAAATCTATGTTCACAACAAAGAAAAAGGAAAAGAAAAGGCAATAATCAAATAGCAATTGAAATTTTAAACAGCTTTTCTTTTTTCATCATGACATGTAAAGGATACTGTTGAGTTTAAAAATGTAACTTTTTGTTTCTGTCAGCACTGGAAGGATTAAGGCTAAAGCATCCTTACTCTCAAAATAGAAAATTTGCTCATTGTGCGAGTTTTTTTATATCAATTTCTTCTCGTTTTTCAATAAATATTTGATATTATTTTTTTTGTTTATCTTGAACCTAATAGCAAATGAATTGGCTATAGCGTATATGCTGATGCAAATGCTTACATATTTTTCCCAATTCACCAGATTTTACATTTGCAGAAGGAACATACATGATTATGGAACAAGTATTTGTTCCATAGCTAATTGGTTCTACCCATATGCAAAGTTCTTTTCATATCTTTCTACTGAAATATTAATATGGGTTAATTTGGAAAAAGATAATCTGGGATGAAGTCAATTTTGGTGCTTTCTTTCTGTTTTCCAAATCATGTTATTTATAAAATGGATCTCAATTTGTCAAGTATTTGTTCCAAAGCTAATTGATTCTACCCCTATGCAAAGTTCTTTTCATATCCTTCTACTGAAAATATTAATATGGGTTAATTTGGAAAAAGATAATCTGGGATGAGGTCAATTTTTGGTGCTTTCTTTCTGTTTTCCAAATTGGTCAATCTTGAAAAATCTGAAAAAATAGTTAAAAAATCTCAAAAATAGTGAATTTTGGCATTCTACAAGATCTTGATATGTAAAATTTATTGAGCAACTTGGATTTAAATTTTGGACATGAGAAAACATATTCTGAGCCATTTGTATTTCAGCCAATATACAAACGCTTGTATATTAGCCTATCTCGAATAGTAAAGGAAGGAAACCGAGAAGAATAATGACATAGGGTGAAATCAAACGCACCCAGCAGTCAAAACTTACATCGTGTCATGTATGGTACCTCTTCTCTGAACAGAGACTCCTCTGCGATCCTCTCCGAGCTAGCCTCGTCACTCTTTACTCATTCCTGGGCCCAGTTGTCAGCCCCCATGCACCCTGATCTTCATGATACATGGCTATGACAACAACACTGGCTGGATTGTGCAATCCACCATTCTTCTTGCTGCCCTCATGGTTCTGCCTGCCTTGGCCGCACTGAATTGTTCAACCATATGGGCCTCTCACTTCTATGGCTCTCCTAATCTTGCATGTCTAGCCCCCCAAATCTGTCTCCTCGCAGGTCTCCTTGTCTCCAGCCATCACTGTTTGTCTCTCTCTAATCCCAGCTTCCCCCACCGTCGACCCTCAGATCTGGATCCTGTTCCCGATTAACTGGAAACAAAAGAAAAAACCTTTGTTCTCTCTGAGGACAATAAACCAAAGGGGAAAAGGAAGGTCAATTACCTCAGTTTTCAGTGAGCTTAGTGAATAACTGATGGTGGAGGATGCACTCTCAGTCTCCCAGTTACCTAATTTGTCCTCTCAGTCTCTCTCTTAGCTGCCTGAAAAGGTTATTGGTAGCGTCTTAAAAGGATTATCAAAGTGAGGATTTGCTTTCTTCCTTTCGATTTAGGTTTATTTTGTTTCTGAAAGAGAAGCAAGAGAAAGGGACAGTGCTGTGAGTGGAGGAATTGAGAGAAAGGATATATTTGTTTCTCTGTGATCAACTGTTTCTGGAGTGCGAGAGGCGCAAATTGTGTCCAGTAGATACGGAGAATTGAAATTCTTTTATCCGGCATACAGCAGTTTGATTCTGCATCTAATTTAGTTCCATCTGTTTATTTAGGGGCATTTTTGGCATAATAAAAAGCGATCGACTGAACAATTGGACCATTTCACTTCTTACGTGCTTTACAAATATAGTATATTTTTATTTACAAAGAATCCTCTTTTATTTGTGGGCAGATTGCTTTTGTGGAAGCTCTTGATAGAAGTGCATCTGAAGTTCTTGTTGACAGTAATAACCACGAGGTAAGCACTGATATTTCTCATTTCGTACTTAATAACCATCTGAAGTTCTTTTCCTCAGAGCACATTTTATATGCCTACCTTTTGCTCTTGTGGGGTTAAAAATTGGCCAGTAGAGATGGATGTTTAAAGTTGGTATGAGTTGCAATTCTGGCCTAATTCCAAGTGCATCTAGATTGTGGATTCAATGGCTCCACATTGGACCTGTAAAACCTATCCTACAGCTAGTCCTGTATCCTCGATTCTCCAGCTATTCCAGATCAATGCATGAAAATATTTTTAAATTTTTGCTCATTTCATTATTCTTTTCTTTGAAAAACTTAAATCTCCCAGGAAAAGGATCCTAGTCAATTGTTGCCCTCATCTTTTAAATCAAGCACCGTCGGGCCCACACTTATAGGCTCCATGGGGAGAACCAAAACTGATGATTGGTTTGAGCAAGAAGTTCCCTTATCTCATATGCTCCTCTCAGCCTTCATATCAATTGATGGCTCTGAACTGCTACTAGACTCCAGCACTAGCACCGCAAATGGTAACAGTGATCACTACCCCTATGAAAAAGTTGATAAGGGGCAGTGCAATGGTTTCTTGGATGGGAGTCTCCTCACTTCTCACTGTCAGAATGGATCCTATTCTCAGAGTATCTCACAGAACCATGAGATGGTTTTGAATTCAGCCCGGCCTCCTCTTTATGAGTGCCAGTATGAGGATATGTCGCTTGATGATAGGATCTTGTTGGAACTGCATAGCATTGGGATTTATCCTGATAGTAGGGTACGTATGAAACTATGACTCATCCTCCAGTTCTTTATTTAGTTAATTGTTAATTCCGGGGTCTATAAGTTGGTGTTTTAGGCAGTGATGACTTGATAATTATTCTGGCAGTTGGGCTTCTTGTTGAGTGTTTGGCAAATAGAGATGAACCAAAATGCATTTTGTATTTGTGTGGGTTTTTGTGTCTGTGTGTTCAATATTTTATATTTGTACATGGTCAAACAGGGTTGATTTTTTGAGGAAATTTTTTTCTTAGTTATTACAGGGTCAGTTCTTTGATAAGAGTTATTTTGATCGGTTTTTGTTTGGTGTTTGATATATTAACTTGTAGCCTGAGCTTGATGAGGGGGAGGGGGCGATTGATATGTCTGCATCTGAGTTACAGAAGGAGCTTGCAGAAAAGGTGTTTATTTTATGTATTCATTAATTTGTTGTTGTTATTAATGTATTATTTTAGTTAGTATGGCTCTAATTAATACTACTTGTGGCTTCTTTTTATTATTATTAATAAATATTTATTGCTGCTGTCTTCTTGCTATTATCATTACCATCATCCCTGCCATCATCATTATGGTCATTATCTTTATATTCATTCCATGGTCATTGTTCTTGATGCTGTGCTATGTCTATGCATATGATGCATATGGATTCACATAAGTTTATGCATACGCATGCATTTTAATGTTTGTGAATTTGGACACAGGTTAAAGAGAGGAAAAACATCATGCAAACATTGGAGAAAGCCTTCCAAGATGCCAAAAATTCTGAAGAGAGGTACTTTGTTATATATTTGGTACAATGATTTGTAGCATTCATGCTTGGTTGACATCTTACAGTGGATAAATTGGTTTGCAGGCATATTGAGCAACTTGCCATGGATAAGTTAGTTGAACGGGCATGCAAGAAGCTTTCGGTACTATACTTTTACATTTGATCTCGAACTGTTAGGGTAACTTTACCCAACATTTTTGCATTTGAGATTAGGTCGGACCTGCCATGTATGATGGCTGGTTCCAATCATTTTGACCTTGACTATGGTATTGGTAGTGGACTGTTCCAGCTATTATTTTCATTGAAACATTTTCTGTTTGGGTAGGATTTGTTTTCTACCGTGTCATACTGTCATGTACAGTTGAAAGCTCAATCAAACACTAAACTGAACTAAACATTGTGTAACTGAATCTAATTAATTGATGACTGCTATGAGCTTTTTGCCTTTGTCTGTACTGAACTTACCTTGCTTCATTACTTAGTTTCTAGATGAATACATGGCCTCAATTCCACCTTTTTGGCAGCTCATGTATTAATTTAACATGGATATATGGATTGGTTGGGCCATAATCTACTTCCTGACAAGTTCTGTGAGGTCATACCTATCAAACCTTATATTTTCATTGATAACCTGCAACGCTTAATAAACATTGGAGAGACAATAGTTTCTTTAAAAAAATATCCTAGTACCCCAGCTCTTATCTTGATTATCTAATGATGGTGAAGAGGTGATTGTTGCCCATATTTTAGCTAAATGAAATTGACCTTCTATTTTATTTTATTTTTTTTCAGTTAACAAGTCTTAACAAATAATATTTCTCTTAAACAGGGTGGCCGGGGAGGATCCAGCCACAAGGGTGGAGCAAGTAAATTGTCAAAGCAGTTGGCTCAAGCATTTGGAAAGCGCACCCTTGACAGATGTCGTAGGTTTGAAGAATCTGGTCATAGCTGTTTCTCCTCTGACCCTGCATTGCGTGATACTCTTTTTGCACCACTTCAACACCCAGAATCTAAGCAACCTGATGGTACTTCTCTTCTTTTACTTATTATGCTTCCAACTTCTAGTAGAATGGATGGTAAGCTGTCTGTTGAATTAATATTGGGTTTAGGCACTGGTCTGTTTGGATCTGCTTAAATTTATATCAGATGTTAGGTTATTGACATCATATCAGCTATTATCCTGAACAAACAATTTTGATGGTTGAAGTTTTTTGGGAATTAGTCATGCTATCTTAGTTCAGTTTTGGGGCTTATAACTGAGATCAGTACTTTCTGCTGAGCTGTGCAATCACCATTCAAATATTAAAGGTGAACTATAGAAAAATATGAACTGAAACATTATTTTTCTCATTTGCACAATTTCATGTTTGAAATATATACTACTTTTTGTCATATAGTGGCTTGTGAGGCCAAATCAAATTACTTCTTGTGCCTATTTGTGTCCTTTTTAAATCTGATTAGGGAGATTAAGGCATATTTTTCAGTGTGAATTTGGTAACATTAATCATTATCAATGATAAAATTAATTAGATGTGGCAGTTATGCTTTCCAGGGATAAGTGGGGTTTGGTTTTTGGCATTAAGTGCTTATCGTCCATTCCCTGCTTTTACTTGTTACTCTCCCTTCTACCCTTTATTATCCTCGTGCGAAGAAACCTGTTAATTCTTTTTCAAAGTACGAAAAGTGCATGTTCTAAACATGAAAATGTCAAGTATGCCCATGGAAAATATTCAACCTAAGAATGCTCTGTCACCCTTTTTTCCCCTTTCCAATATTGAAATTTGGTTCCTTTTATTCTGGTAGGTGTTAGTGAGCGCCATAAGCTTGACAGAGGCCCATCAGATCTGCTTGAGCAAGCCCAAGTGAAAACTGATCAGATCTCTATCAGAGGGAAAAAGAGAGAGGTTCTTCTCGAAGAGGTTTCCCGAGGTACCACATCAGTGTTTGGGCCAAAATGGAAAAAATCTGACCAGACCAGAGATGGTTCCGGCAAGAATTCCAGTCCTAATACTAATGCTAAAGGAGGCAGAGGTGAGCGAAAGAACAAGACAAAACCCAAGCAAAAGATGGGCCACCTGTCTTCCTCTCAAAATGGCGTCGACAAGGTAATAACTGCTGAGGTGGGCCATTTGGATGTGGGTAATGGATCAAGTAACAAACCGGGTCAACGCAAGACCGAGCTGCCGGGTCCTACAAGCGACATGAATGATAGCTTGTTTGCAGGGTTGCCAATACCTTTTGATGACCTCGATGCAGTGACAGGGGATGCCAATGATTTGGGCTCGTGGCTGAATGTTGATGACGAGTCGTTACAGGATACCGATTTGGTAGGCCTAGAGATTCCCATGGATGACCTCGCAGACCTAACGTTCACCTGAAATTTAGGTGCCCATGGTTACTGGGGTGTGTTGTGTGTTAATGTGCATATTATTTATGAGCTTCTAGGTCCGGTGCTTGTGTAGGTTTTGAAAGTTTTACTGGATAGTTGACCGTTTAGTTCAAATATCTAACTGGGTAGGTTCTGGGTGCTTGGGTCAGGCCATGTGCATTCTTTTGTACATACCTTCCATTTTATTTGTTTTGTTGTAGTTTTCTTTTCCTTTAGGTTATTGACAGATCGAAATTGGCCTCTGTCATTAGGAAAATAATTTATTTCTTGTACTGAAATGTCTATTATGCTTTGTTTCTTCTTTTGTGTTGCGAAAATGTTCCATAATTCGTCCTCTGGCCAATCTCAACAGCTTAGAAATTTTTACTCCAAAAAAAAAGAAGGCAGCTTAGGAAACTTCTAAAAGTTGTACTATTAATTTATGCTTTTGAAATTTGCTGTGGTATTTTTTTTAAGGTTGCTTTTACTAGTATGTGGCAATTGTGATATTTTCGTCTTAAGGATTGGGAGGCAACTTATTTATAAGATATTGATACAAAACTGTACCGTTAGTTGCTACGTAAACAATACGGGTTCACTTGAGCGCTTGCAATTGGACTCTTATAGTACAAATGCTCCTAATAATATGAATATAAATACAATAATTCATAAAACTGTCATTTGATCTCCATGAATTGAACGTAGTTAGAGATGTCCAGGAGTCTAAAATAATTTAATTTAAATACGAAATGTTTGCTGTCCATTATAAGTTATCTCATTGAAAATTTATCCATCAAATTTTTAATATAGGATATATACCCATTTAAATTCAAGAATCTTTCATAGTTCTCATTAGATGATTATGCTAATTATCTTTTATATTTTGAAAGGACTATCTTGTCCCTTATATATTCACCTAGTTCATCGTCCTCTCTTTCTCACTTTTTTCTCTGATTGCAGTACGTTTTTCCTAATGTCGATAAAGTTTTCATTGATAATTAAGTATCATGGCATTATTGTAATTAACAAGGAAAAAGAAAAGAAAATATATATTATAGAACATCCCATCACGCTAGCACAAAAAACTTTTGTCTAAAATATTAGGGGGTTGATGATTGATGAGAAGAATGAAGATAATATCTTACTACACATTTCAAAATAACGTGTTGAGATCAAATGTGTACATCTGAATGCCAACTCGCTAAAGTTCTCTCAATTGAGAATTGTTTGTATTTGTTCCTCCCTTACTAAAAACTGAGAACACTAGCATAATTGGTAAGAAAACAGCTATGAGACAACAAAATTCCGAAGGAGAAAGAGATGGATTGAGTGTGAGGACTGAGGAGCAAAATAGTCATTTTTCATATGCATTCATATGTTAATCGTAAAATAATTAAGTAAATGCTATTTTATTAGCATAATCATTTCATGATAAAATATAAGTGTTTTGAATTTGAATGGGTATATTCAATAGAGAACTGATACATAAATATAATTATTGATATCATTGTCGATACGAATTTTATTATATAAATTAAATGAGTTATAATACATATTAGTGATTTCATTATATAAATTTATTTTATACAATACTATCATTATTTAATTTAAATAAATTATTATATATATTAGTGATATTTAAGTTGAATAATGAAAATATTGTATAAAATAAATTATTAATATATATAATAATTATTTAATGTGTATAGCGGATACCGTCCTTTCTCTTCTACCGGTCGCCTCGTCTCTTCTCTCTCTGTCCGATTTTTCCAAAATTATCTTCTCTCTTCTCACATTTGCGACATTTTTGCTCATGTGAGAGATCAAAGGGTGGCGCCTCCGACAGGGCTGAATCGAGACAAGTCGATCCTTCTCTTCCCTTCCCTTAGTCTGGTCACCTTTGTGAAGGCTTGGATCAGGTAGTCTCTCTGTTTCTTACTCGCTCATTATCTTGACTGTGCCTAAATACGCACTTGTATTGGATTGAAATGCATATCGGACAACACATGTGCTTAATTCTGTGTTCAAGGTTTGGTCATAACAACCTCTCCCTTACAGATCGCTGACACCATAAATTTGTTGAGTGAAAGCTGGGGGTTATATAAGGGTAAATTGACACCATAATCTGTTGTTCTTGACTCAAATATCAAAATATCAAATGCACAATTGGGAAACATGCATCGTCAGGGTGGTCTGTTGCGAAGCCAATATAAAGGTTCAAAGCTCCTGGTTTCTCGTCTCTGCAAATATACGCCTTGGCAGTGTAGATGAAGTGTCTCTATCTCTGGGCATTGACAAATCTTATTATTAGATAGTGACGAGTCATCAGGAAAAATTAAACAAAATTTTAGTAAAATTCAGAATAAATGAGGGTTCACCTGATCAGACACCTGATCCAAAGGTGTGTTCAGAGCACCTCAATTATAGGGACATAAGGGGCAACTGAAATAGTTGTCAATATGGTGAACCTCCCCTCGTATCAAGTATGAATCTGAAATGAGATCTGATGGTTTGTAAAGTGGCACTGTTTCACTTGAAGTGCCGTTGGAAGCATGATAGCAAAACACATTAAATCCATTCTTCATTTTTTTTTTCGTATTTGGTCTAATGGACTTACAACTGACAAAGTACGCATGTGATGTCTCACATTATTAATCTAGTATGCTGAATTGAAGTCTGCACTTCTATTTTACCCAGAAAGATGCTGAATTTTCATCTTTAGTAAGTTATAAATTGGTCCTTAAATCTTATTAGTTAACTGTTCGGACCCCAACAGTTCATAGTTGCCATTGCTGTACATAAATTTCTTAGTTTGTTCATCTAGTAAATTGAAGATACCCTTGTTGACGCTCAAATGTAATTGCTATTTTTATTGGAATATAACTCACCAAGGTAATCCATTACATGGTTCTTCTTGTTAGAGTTCATCCTTTGAACAATAGGAGATGCCAGGGACTGAAATTCTAGAAATTGGACCTTTTGGGACCAAAATGACAACCATGAACTGAGATTGGAAAGGGGTGATGTTTTCAGACACCAGTACAAGAAACTGAAACTGGTGGTACTTGAGTACCATTTGTGTAATTTGCTTCATAAATAAAAATTGGAACTAACTTTCCTAAGGGTTAGGAGTAGATAACATCAAACTGTCTTTTGATTAATTTTCCATGTAAGTTTTCAATATGTAAATCTTAAAGCAAACGTTTGAGAAGCAACACCTTATCTGAACTAACGCGATTTTGAAGTAATACTAAGCAAGTATAGAGTTTTCTATTTCCATTTCTATCTCTATTTCCTTATGTCTATTTTTGGGTCAACTCGGGTGGTTGTGTGATTGGCAGTGTGCTGGGTGTGTGATTTTATATATAATAAAACTATGTCATTCTAGAACACTTAACTATCACCTGTTATCAAGCACCGTATCCCAGCACAATTTGGTAATGGCTTTGCTTCTCCTTTCTGAGTTGGAGGTTTGGACACAACATAAAGAAGGGGGTGGGGGATCTGAGCCCCCTCGTTTATTAAAATTATCACCTGTTATCTGCTAAGTAGCTTCAAATTTTTTAGTTTTCATTGCTGATACCAGAAAATATTTTTATTTGCACGTGTTATAGAAGTATTGAGTCTGATATGCAAAACCGTTGAGAATATTAAAACATACTTCTATTAGTGTGAATATTCAATGAATATATTGTGATCATCCACTCCTCTCAAGTTCTATACAATGTGTCTACTCTAGGTATCACGAAAATAGTCTGTTCACTGGTCGGCTAGTACTTGTACTTCCTCTTTGTCTAGAGAAATAATGGTGCTCTTATGGGTACAGTGGAAACTGATTATATTAGTTTCTTTAATGTTAGTCTTGGCCAAAGCTTCTACAGAGACCTGAGAGCCTTGGCAAATCCCAAATCAATCAAAAAGCCTCCACTGAAAAAAATAATCTCAAAGAAAAAGTCAGTGCTGCATCGTTACCAATTGACTGCTTGATGGGCCTGCTGCTACATTGCTCTTTGTGAAAATAGTTATACTTTTTGATTTTTTTCTTCTCTCTAATCATATGCTTAATTCAGGTGAAAGGTAAAAGAAGAAATAAGGCTCTAAAAGGATAAAATGGGAATGTCAATGTTTGTCGGGACAGCCGCAACTATTTTCCTTGTACCATCTTTCTGTCTGGCAAAAGCCGGCTTGTCACTACTGACCATCCCCTTTCTCTACACCTCCTTCATTCTATTTATAATCACAATTGCTTCTCACACTGCCATAAATTTTCCCTTAGTCCTGGGCAAAAACCCTAAAACCGGACAGTTCCCTTTATGGTCGATTCTGTTCTTCTTCCCCTTTCTATTACTCTCACGATTGTACTTCCATTTCAAAAGAATAAAGAGAAGAGATGAGCCCTTGTACAATGAGATATGTGACGGGTTATATCTGGGTGGTTGGCCCTGTAGAAAGAGAGACATGCCGCCTGGTGATCTATCAGTCATCGATTGCACATGTGACCTCCCACATAGTGGTTTAATTGATCCAGAAAATTACATATGTATAGGTTCTTTTGACACACGGGCTCCATCGCCACAGCAGATTGAACTTGCAGTTCAATGGGCATGTGCAAAGAAGGATGCAGGAAGGAAGATTTATATCCACTGTGCATTTGGTTAGTTGTTTACCTGCATTTGGTTAGTTCTATCGAATTAAAGTTCCAAGTTGCACTTCTTTCTTTTTTTTTCTATTGTTTTTCCCTTCTCTCTTGAATTTCTGGCCATAACATTTTGTTTTTGGGCCTAATGCAGCCTTTAAAAATATGCTGCAATAAGAAATGGCAAAGAGTAGGCAAACCAGTATGGTATTTGCCAGGTACTGCTTCAAAGTGTCCCACAATGTACTGGTAAAAATATGTAATCTTCTGGTTTGCACATGCCCATTGAAACTCCTGTTTGATAGGAAATGGCAAAGATGGTTATAAAATATGCTGCGATAAGAAGTGTCCCAAACAGATTGTGATAAAACCATCTTATTTTCCTTTTTGTTTCATTGAAACTCCTGTTTGAAATATTTGAGGACCTGAGGATTGATGTACCCATTTACTAGGGCAGTTGTTGACTAGATCCATTAGGTAGATCTGACCCATTTTAAGACAACTTGTTTGTTGTTGGATCAGATTCAGATAATGTTTTGTGCAACTCTTGGTGTTTTCTGTAGGAGTACACCAGATTGCAATTAGTATGAATTTTTGTGTGAAGAGTTGAATGAAAACATCTTATTAGCCTAATTTTTCTTTTGTATTATGCAATTTGAAGATAGATTGTGTCATTTTTGCCTTCTCATTATCCAGGCCATGGAAGAAGTGCATGTGTGATGTGCGCACTGCTAGTTAGGTTGGGCATGGCTGAGAGCTGGAAGGAGGCTGAGAAAATTATTTGCAGAAAGAGGCCTAGAATTAAAATGAATAGGCTTCACAGAAGCACCTTAGAAGAATGGTCCAAAATATAGTGGATATATTTTTTATTTTTACCTCACCATCTTCAAATTTTCTTTTACTAGAGCTTTGAGGAAAGTTTTAGTATTTTATTGTAACAAATTTGTCATTTTTTTTATTGTTTCCCTCGAGAAATATCTTGTAACCATATCTAGCCATCAGATTATATTATTCTACTTTAGTTTCATGGTTTCCTTCTCCAATAAGTACTAACCAAAACTGGGAGCCAGTTTCGGCTGTTTGTTTGGTGGCATGTATCATCATTATTACCACCACCATCGCCATCGACGTTGTTACTGTCAGCACTTATCAGCTTAGTAGTACGGATGGATAGCAGTGCTCAGTGATGGCATCAATTCACTTATGACGATAAAATTGTTTCTCTGGCACTGGCAACAACAAAGACTTCTTTCATTACTCCCACGAGCCCCTTGCTTATCCCAAGTTGACAAGTTCTGATCCCAGTAGTACCCTTTACTGAAACCTTGGGTTCCTCATCACTTCCTCTGGTTGGGGAATCCATAGAGGCCCCACCACATGCCACATCTATTTACCATTTTTGCTCTTCAGTCTTTGGCCTAATCAACAAATATCCTTGAGAGAACACAAAATTAAATGTGGCCTAATCAACAAGTATCCTTGAGAAAACACAAAATTAAATGTACTGCCTTTTTAACTTGTGTGTCGTGTCTCCTTCAACAGTAGTCAGAGGGGAATGGGACTATCCTCCGATAGCAAAAGCTACTATTTTATGATAACAAAATCTTAAGAAAAAGGTACTTTCTCTATGAAGAAACAGCGTATTCTTCCTTGGAAAATACTATTAAGACTTGATGCATAACCAACATTCCTCGACAATTGTACCAATTGGGGGTGGGGGCCAGAAATTATTTCTCAATATGGGAGGGGAAGTAATTAAATTTCCAACTATCCCTGATCCTAAATCATGTCGCTCCATGAGTCAGAAAACACTAGAAAAAGAATGGACCATCTCTGATTTGTGAAACTGTTCATTTATGCTAACACATTATTTGTAAAACAGTTCATCAAGTCTGATTTGTCCATTCATTGGTGCAGAATAGAACGGACCCCCCCCCCCCCCCCCAACCCAAACCCCACACAGCCCCGGATCTCTCTCTCTCTCTGTGCATTGGATTCCCAACCACACGTTGCATAGAAAACAAATCATATGGTTGGCTGCCTAAACAGTACTCCTGATTAGGACCACCTTCTTTCTTTGGGCTTTTCTGATCTCTGACATGGCATCCTTTTATTTAGTATTTATGGGCCCACAAGCGGCCATTGCGTCATGTCTGAGGTTCTACTTGTATATGTTTTTAAATAATTATGGGCCCTCCTCATAGGCCTACCACTTGATCTGAGCCCTTTTGTGGAGTTTCTCCGAGGATTTGGAAATAACATTTAATTTTTTATTTTTATCTGACTCAATTAGTTTCAATTACTCCCTTGAAATTGACGCATCATGTGTATTATTAAGTAGAACTTAAACTATAATAATATAATTTAATTGTAGATATAACAGGGTAGCTCGCCCATGTTAAATTGAAACTTGGATTTCTGATTAGTTGCATCAGCATATATTACAAGGATAAACAAATTAATACACTGGATAATTAGAGTTTTCATTTCATTTTTACATGGGCTTCCAATTTTCGTTGGTGCCACCAAACTAATTTAAAAGCAGCATGTAGGAAAAGAAGGGAGAAAGGCTGAGAGAGGAGAAAACAAAATGCATAAAATATATATTTAAAAGCATAGTAGGTGAATGGTGGTTGTAGGAAATCTTGAGAATGAAGCTATAGGTAAAATAACCAAACTTTGTTTTACTGTGTATATCTTAGGCAGTCCAAAAATTATTGTTTCCGAAGCTGATCAATGATATGAGTGGTGGTGTATAGGCATATATATTTCAATGATAGATAACAGGTTCATACTTCCAAAAGAGGAAAAAACAAGATAATTAAGAAGCCATGTCTATTTTAAGGGTATTTTTAGTGTGCATCTAACTCTCATGGTACATATTTTAAGAAATATGATTCAAACTAAAAATATTAAAATTATCTAGATAATTAAAAATACATCTATAATTCTAAGTTTTTAGTTTGAATAATATTATTCAAATAATATGTATTGCAAGAGGGTAGACAGAGAAAAACATTGTTGTCTGAACAAAAAACTCAGTGGAATCTTTCAGTCTCTCATCTCGATAAACTCCCACAGGAAGCACAGGCATTTTCAAAATTTAACCTACCTTCATACTTAAAAGGCAAAAAAAAAAAAAAAAAGAACAGGAGTAAGAGCTTAAGTTATGTTTGATCAAAGAAAGTACATTGATAAGAAAAGAACAATAAACAAATACTAATATGGAGGATCACGATGGCTATCATGGTTAGCTAATGTAATTGCGTTTGTTGTGAGAAATCATATGTTTGCAACACAATTAATGCATGCCATTGCAGATGAGTACAGAACAATCTTGACTATCATCTCATGCTCAATAAATAAAAAAATCAACACAAAGAAATCGATGCTTATTTTTAATTCGGCGCCTTATTTTTTTTTATAATATATCTGCAATATTAAGGATGCCTAGCTTAGGAAAATTAATATATGATCTCATAGTTATATGAATAAAGTATTAAAATATATTGGAAATAAATAACTTTGCAATAAAGAAGCCAATTATGATTGATTAAAGTCAAGTCTTCCATTTGAAAATTTGAAGATTTCATTAATTCGTTGGAACTTAGAACAAACAGCTAGCTCTTGGCTTCTCTAAAATCCTAGCATTTTACATAGTAATCCTCCATTGATCACTCCATCTCTTGCATGCACCAGTTTCCAACAAAATTGGTTGCAAATTAGCTGAATTAAGTTATATTAACTTCTTCCTCAGAAGGCCTGGAATTGGTTTGAGGCTGGTTGGTGAATAACTTGAAGCTCGTTGCAATTTGTTTCATCTCCTACCATTGTACTGCAAAGCAAAACAAATATAATTAATATTATTATTAGTAGTTGTTGTCACATCAAGGTGGTAGTTGAAATGTTGCCACAGGACAGTCATTTCTGCAGATGATATCCAACATCTAAAACTTTTCTTTTTATCATATATATAATTTTCATCCTGGTATTAATTTTGGATGATGATCTTTTCCAAATTGTTCACTAAACATTTGAAAGGATTATACCTTAGATTGTTGCTTGTTAGATTAATTAAATGATCAATAGACAAGAGAAAAAGGGACATGATTGTTCTGATCGTCTATTATACTAATACATAATTTAATGCTAGCTGGACAAAGAGACAGTTGACAGTTTAGTCCCTGGCTTCTTCCTGATTTTCTAATCACATCAAACACCATAATAATGCACAGCAGTAAATCAGTTAATGCGAGCAAGCAATTTTTACCTATAATCTCCTGTACATATGATATGGGACCTGAAGGATAAAAAAAATCAAAAACTCTGACAAAATTAATAATTTCAAATTTCTGACATTTAGGAATAACTTAATTTGATGGTCCTAGGGCACATTTACTATATGCTGGAAAAACTGTTAATTAATAATTACCAAACTAATTAACTAGCTAATAATTGAAGAAAACGTACTCTTTGGGACGAGAAGCCCATATGGAACTAAGTGCACGGAGTCGGTTTTGATACTCTCCAATTGCTGAGAAGCATCGTGCCGCTTGTCTGACTGTCAGAATCCGGTGCAATTGGTGAAGCGTCTGCTGTCTCAAATTGTCAGCCTATAAAATAAAATTTTGCTTTTACATATTGTAGGAGTAATTATGTGACGGTCTAGAAAATTGGCAACAAGCACCAGTATAAGTTCTATGTAAATGACCAACTTTAAAGACTTAATACTAAAGTTATATCACATATACAAAAGAATAATGTGTTTCTATGAAATGCTCTACCTATAGGCAGGTACATGGTATACAAGTACTAAAAAGAGAACAATGGCCATACATGGAACAATGGATAAAGCGGCATATGTACAGAAAAAAAGGTATGAACAAATCTTTCAGTGCCAATCAAAATCCATATTCTCACTAAATTGTATTTCAATCAACATTATGGAGGCCAACAGATATTGTGATAGAGACTGTTAATTATTTAGAAAAGTACATTTATTGTATTGGTGTGGTCCTCAATTATTGTGAAGAGAGAAGCAGCAAAAAATGAAATACAAATGGGGACATGACATGAGATGCAACTCTGGTCAGAAGTTAAAACTAGTTAATTTTATCTGAGGTGCAACTCTGGTCCTCAGTTATATATTTGGCAGTTCATTGTATCTGTACGTTAAAAGCTATCACAGTGACCCCAAAATCATTTCTTTTGAAGACACAAGTCATATATACTCTGATGAATTTTCAAAACCATAACCCTATTTTTGTAATTTTTCTGAGCTGTTTTAAGGGCTTAGGCCTCCAGTTTTAATTTAAATCCATTCAAAATCACCTAGACAGAGAGCATATTTTTTTTCAGAATTATTAATGCAAATGATATATACCTGACCACAGAAGTGGGTAAGTTTCAAAAGTTGATTGCAATCTACTTCTTAGCAACTAAACCAAGAGATAGCGATTAGTTAACAACCATTGTTTCATGATGTGACATTAATGATAATATAATCTTCCAATCATTGGTGTTTTAGCTTTTCTATGATGCTACTTAATTGGTAACTAAAATAAAAAGATTCCTACAACTCAATTAATTAAAACATAAATTATTTATTAGTTTTTAAATGGAATACTTAAACAGGATTGGTCTTCTATTCTATGTATTTATCTGAATGTCATATTAAATGAGGATTGACTTAATTTGAATAATGGATTTGATTCTGAACTTTGATATTATTTAGTTGTTGTCTTAACTCGATTAGCCAACTATCTACATAAAGTGGAAGGAAATAAAAAAAATATGCATATTGCTTGAGCTCCTCATTTGTCAACACAACAATAAATGGTGTACCAATACCCCGAGATGTGTTCTAACTTCTAATAAAACATCCACATGCACAGCCCTTTTTTTTTTAAAAGAAAAATATATATGCATGCATAACCTCAGTTCATGCACCCATGGGAAAGGAAGTACCTGTCTAACAAATCCTTCCAAGTTAGAGAGCTTCCCCAAAGCCATGGCCATGTGTCCCATGTAGTTACCCATATCAGTGACCTCACAGAGGGACCCACTTGCCACTGTGTCAGCAAGTGATTGGTGCAACTGCTCGAGTCCTTGCGAAAGAGCTTCTTCTGCTTGTTGTGATGATTGCTGCAAGTTGCATATCCCCACAACCTGTTGTTCTGTTAGCGGGTCTAATTCCGGTAGTAGTATCTGTAAAGGAAAAGGCTACATTAGAAAAGCTTCGTTAGGTATAGTTACTAATATTTCTGCACTCTGATTGGTTTATGTACCAAAATAGTCACCAGCATTTCTACCATGGTAATTTCTTGTTAAATGATTTAGAGTTCTGGACTCGCAAGCATGTATATATAAATCATTTGTTTCTAGGATAGTAATGAGCCACCACAGGTGAGGTGTATTTAATCCTTAGGGTTTCTCTTCAAGAACATTCTAAATTATCAATGCCAAAATAAGAAGTTGAAGCAGTACTGTTCAAAAGAACTCTGTAAAAAAGGTTGTTAGCTAGTTTTCACTTTTTATATAGACCTTTATGAGCTCAGATGGTTTAAATCCACATATCCAAAGGAAGCACCGCTCTGCAGGGGTGGCCCACAACCCAGTTATGAGGTGAAAAACATCAGCCTTAGCTGCGACAGCCTTCAGTTGAAACAAGTCATCGTAGTGAGTTAAGCATTCGTCGACTATGATTCTCAGTTCCCCGTCAGACAGATGAGCTGCCAGGCCACCTTGCAAGTCATTTATGTGCTGCTGGTTCTCATCTAACCACCGAGCGTACTCCATGTCAAACATTGCTGCGCCTAAACAAAGAAAATTTGATTGAAAGGGTTATTAATTACTTATTATCATAATATTTTGGAAAGTTTTAAAAGAATATTAGAATGATAACTTTCCAAAGATTTGAAGTTCTAAATAATTCCTAATTTTTCATCTTGATATGCTTCACAAAAGTGCATTTTTGAGTTGTGAAAAATGATCAAAACTAATACCAGGACTCAGGGTTCCTCCTGGAGCTCCTCCTACAAAAAGACCCTGCGCCCATAAAAATGGAAAGGGTTCAACTCACGCATTTGAATTTGTTATATATCTTGTTAGGAATCTGTTATGTTTCTTTTTTATGCAGTAATTTATACCTGCGAACGCACTCTATTAAGATTCTGTTCTAACTGAGCAAGCTTAACCTTGCTAGACTCCAGCTGCTGTATATATGCCTGTTTCAAGTAGGAGAGAGTCAATAAACAAGGAAGGATACAGTATTATGTACAGAAAAAAAAAAGTTGACAAGTTATGAAAGCAAATTATTATTTCAGAAAAAGAAAACCTTCTTCCGGAGCCTGCTTTTGCGTGCTGCTTCTCTATTCTGAGCTAATCTTCTCAGTGTCTATTAATGCATATGGGAAAAAGAGTTGATTAATGAATTGTACAAATGTTGTAGTTTCACAGATTCATATTAATGAATGAACGAGTATGTGACAATGAATACATTGATATTATATTCTGAGAAACTATACACTAAGCTAGTGGAATTATTTGCATATCTGAATTATTTAATCCACTAATGGAAAACATAGTCCAATCACTGCTAGCTAGCTAGCTACTTTGGTTCTAGCTTGCATACATTGATATGCATTAATGTTGCCAAATGCCTCGTGCATGCATGTAATGTAATTAAGAGGGGAAAAAGGAAAAAAAAAAAACCTTGGCGTCAAGTGTCTTTCCAGACTTCTCGCCAGCTGACCCGGTCATTGTCTTCTGTTTGAAAGATTAAAAGTAAGGATAAAGGATGCAAAAGTTAAAAGTAGTTGGTATATATATATATAATGAGGTAGTTCTAACACTCGCTAGAATACATTGAAAGTAAGAAAATAAGATGTAAGGGTAAAATAACAAAGATTTTAATTAGATAATGTGGTAATTAAACCACGTAGGAAGTAGCACGCTTTTCCATATAATTCAATAGTAAATGCTAACATAAATGAAAAGAGAATAAAAGATCCAACACATGCAAAAAAACAGGATATATTGTTGCTTTATGCCTTTTTTTTTTTGCCTTTAGTCTATAGGACAAGCACAGTTTTCTGAATATATGCATAATTGAGAAATGTGCCTCGAAAAATAAATATCCATAAACAGTCATAAAGGTTGCCCAGAAAGCCAGAAATAGTTAAAAATCCTCTTATGGCCTGTGCACTGAAGATCCAGTCAAAATATAAGATCTTCTATAATACTCAAATTAATCTTATTTATGTAACAGGTTGATTGTGACAAAATTAAACAAATGAAATTTCCTTGTTTCCTTTACTTAACAAGCGATATAAAATATAAATCTATGATTAATTATTGACCCGCTACAGAAATTGCAACATTTAAAAGCAACAAACTGAGCAACCAAAGTAGTTAAGAGGGCCAACATAGCCAACTAATAATGCTATAAATGGATATACCTTTGGAACGACATCAATTACGTGGTTAGGATACAGAAAGGAATAAAAAAAAGAAAAAAAGAAAAAAAGGAAAAAAACTTTGTTAGCATATGTCCACTACAATAGAACTGTTCACTATTAAATAAGAGAGGTTAATGCGTTACTCCTTTTCTTTTATGTTCCTTTGTGCACTCTTTTATGTAGTCTCTTGTGCATTGAAGATTACTTTGAAATATATATGAAGGCTTCATATCAACCCTTCTATTAGAGAAATTGTAGTAAATTCACCCATTAGAAGTATTCAGTATATAGCAAGTTCTGTAATTTGATAGTTAATTAATAATTTTATCTACAGCAAAATAATGACTTAGCTCATACTTAGTGCATAATTCAATTATTATTATTTACCAAAAAGATGTTATTTTCCTGTAATTTTATTTTGAGGTTGCTAGTTATATACCAAAATGTAATTCGTTATCATGTGTCATTAATAATTTTAATTTCCAGATGAAACTTAATAATGGTGAAATGACACAATGATCATGACCTAATAAGAATCGGTCATCTACGAGTCACCTCAATCATTTTCTAACGTTATATTACTTACATATACTCTATTTGACAAGTTAAATAAAATTAAAATGAAGCAAGTATTAAAACACTTTAAAATATTAATATTTGATAATAATGAAATAAATGGATGAACTAGTAAGGATAAACAATGTTAAAATATATAAAATTTAATGATTTAATTTAATTTTATTTATAAATATTTTAATTTACTTTATTTTAAATCACCTCTTTTTGATTTAAATCACCTCTTTTTGATGTATTAAAACGTTTTAAAATACTTAGATCACCTCTACGCTAATTATCAAACCTTATCAAATGGGAAGATAATTAGCTATTGTTCCCAAAAAAAATATAAAAATCAAGAGAAAACATATAAATACTCCGTATATTTGGCACCAAAGATCAAGTGGGTAAGGAATTAATGACCGGAAAAGTACTAGACAAATTTAAAATGGAGTTTCCATAGGGATTGGGGCCTTGCCTTGAAATGATAAAATACAAATATATCTATGTATATATATATTATATATAAACATTCATTCATTCAGCAAAGTAAATTAATAAACAGTAACAGTAACAGACTAACAGTAACAAACTCAATGTACCTTCTCTTGGTTCCTGGAAGGATAATTTGCTCCTCCTCCTGCCCGTCCTGCATCTCCACTTACTGTACCTCTGGTTGCCATCATCTCCTCTTGTTTGGACAACCCACCGCCTGTTTTTCGACTTACTGGCGACTCCGATTCAACTTGTGATGCCGTGTTCTGGCCCGAACCAGAGTCCGTTGTGCTCTCTTCTCTTTCTCCACTCTTCAATATATAGATAAGTATAACTTTCTATCAGTATATTTGATTATATGTATATTAAATTAAAATGGAGATGATTTGATACATAAATGTGTATATACTGCTAGATCTGGCAATTGGATTGATTTAAAAAATGAAAGTAATTTGTACGGATATCTCTCAATGTTGTATATGTACTTCCATGTGAAATTTGAGAATGGCAATTACCTTGGGTGTTTGATTGTGTCTCATTGGCCAAGAAGGGAAGATTTCTAGGGTTGGTGGTCTGTTTGTAGTGAAGAATGCTGAAATATAAAGAGGGAGAGGAAGAGTGAGAGAGAGAGAGATAGAGAGACAGTCAGAAAAAATAAGAAAAGCTGCATGTGTATCAGAGAAAATAAAGAGAAAAGTTGTTCAAAGATGCATGTCAGTGTTTGTAAAGAAACTTTTGTTCTGGTTCTTGGCCTTCTCCTTCTACATCTCTCTCTCTCTCCCTCTGCACCAGCTCCAAGAAGTAGTAGTGGATTTGTACTACACAAACTCAGTTTTTAGAGAGAGACAAACTTAGGGAGAGAGAGAGGGAGAGGGAGGATCACACCATTTGTCTTCTGTGTTGTTGCTTTTTTACAAATTTGACCAAAAGTTTGTAAAGGCCAAGAAAGGTTTAATCTGAGATATGCATGCAACAGAGAGATCAGACAGAGAGAGATACGCTTTCCGTTTGAGCCAGTGGAGATGCCAGAGACACCTTGCATGAGAGCTTCTTCCAACTCTCCAAAATATGTAGCTCCTTCATGATCACTAAATGAAAGATAGAATGCCACAAAATAAATAAAAGATAAAAATCATGCGGAGTTTAAAAGTTAATTAAAGCAAAGAAAAAAGAACAAAGATCAAGACAAGGTTACATAAGTTGAGAAAAAAAAATATTCTTATATTGGATAAAGCAGTGATATGATAGCTAGTAATCTTATCTTAAATGATATAACTTTCTTGTGGCTTTTTTATATTCTTTTCTATTTTCAAGGAATATATATAAGGTTACACATGTTAATTTATTGTGCACATAAAAGTGTACGCTTAAAAGGATGTGCTAATTTAAATTGAAAAAAGGGAGCAGTTGCGGAAATTAAACAAAGGGAAAAAAAATGCAAAGAATCATATTCTTCAAAAGTAAAAAAAAAATGAAAAATCAAAGAAGCAAATGAAGAGTCAAGGGTGTACTCACCTATATATAACCTCTAAAAAACAAAAGAAAAAAAATGACGATGAGATAATTATACAGACCATTTTTTTCATTTTAGCAAAAAAAAATGCATGATGATAATTATTGAAAAAAAGTATATATACTTAGGAATGAACGAAGTGTAACAACGATGCTTTTAAGTAACAGGTATGTGCAAAGGAGATGTGAACGGATATGTCAAATATATATATTATATAAAGATGTGAACTTTCTATTTTTTGATGAAATTTTAAAATTTTCAATGCTCAATCTTGCTTGAAAACAGAAAAAGAAAGAGAACAATGATCAATAGGAAACGACCTTTTCTTAATTTGTTTATCAGCAGAAATCGGGAAATTTTAAGGAAGTAGAAAATAGAAAATAGAAATTTTATCAATAGGAAACGACCTTTTCAGGAAGTAGAAAATAGAAATTTTGTTGCAAATTTGGGTTTTGCTTTTCTGCATAGGCAACCAACCATAGGCAGTTACCAAACTTTGTGAGTAATTAATCTAGTGATTGCAATACTTTTTCTCATATGCTATTCTGGAAACAGTAACCAAACAAAATCCCAAAAAAACCAAGAAATGGAAAGAACAAAATTAGATTTTAAAAAAGAAAAAAAATGAAATTAAGAAGAAGAGGACAATAAGAAACTTACAAGAAATGGGAAGCAGTAGTAGTGGTTAGTGCATATCCAAGAGGTTGCCTTGATGGACCCGTTTCACCCACTCCATGACTACCCATCTCCTCTCTCTCTCTTTCTTTCTCTATCTGACAAGACTTTGCAAAAATTTCGATCTCTGCTCAGTCAGTCACAAACTCATGCAACAAAAGATGTGTTCTTCACCTAGAATGAAGCCGCTAGCTGAAGAAAACACAAAGATGCAATGGATCAGGTCAGAAGAACAAAGATACACTTTGAGATTTAAAGAGATACGAGAGAGAGAAGTTAATGATACCCGTGGAGTGACTAGTGACTTGTGAGAGAGAGAGAGAGGGGAGATCAGATTTGAAAGGAAGAGGTCAAGGATA
Organism: x Bolboschoenoplectus mariqueter; assembly: GCA_037678475.1. NCBI lineage: Eukaryota > Viridiplantae > Streptophyta > Magnoliopsida > Poales > Cyperaceae > x Bolboschoenoplectus > x Bolboschoenoplectus mariqueter. Next base: position 1,320,782 of record CM075263.1, on the reverse strand, counting down.
TATAAATCCTTTCGTGGCTTGTCTGTCAGATTGATTTAGGTGTAATCAAAAGATCTTCTCTCCTAAGGGTTTCAAGAAAACAGTATATATCTCAGCTGATGTGAGGGATTGACCGTTCATGGTCTCTCTCTCTCTCTCTCTCTCTCTCTCTCTCTCTATCTCTGAACTCTGTCTTGGGTCTGAGAGTTTGATTTCTTGTCACCTCTTAATTTCTCTCTCGTCTCTCTCTCTCCAGTCCAGAGAGAGAGTTAACTGAGGAGGTAATAATTTGACCTTATGCTTATCACACACAGAGGAGAGATCGCAAAAAGTTTTGTCCTTGAGCAAAGAGATCAGAAGCTTGAGAGAGAGAGAGAGAGAGAGAGAGGAGGAGGGGTTGGGGTTTGGTTTGGTCGATACTACTAGTTGCTATTTTTCTTTTGAGGATTTGTCAGGATGGGACTGGAGTTCACTGACTATTACTCCTTACACTGAGTCCACTGTTATTAACCGACTGCTGCATATCTCATCTCGATCATTAGTCATATATATTTTGGGATCCTTCGGAAAATAACACCGGACAGATACATACAAAACAAAACAAAACAAAAGTTCAAGAGTAAATTCTGATTTTTGGTACTACTTTTATTGCCATATTTTTTTAGTATATTTGAAAGTGTTATTTAAATTTTGAAAAAATATTATTGTGATGTGTTCTTTGTTGTTAAAATAGAGGGTTTTAAAAATTAATTACTAACATCATGCATGGTCATTTTGGTTTCAGTTAAAAAAATTGAAATTTTTATAATTGAATTTAAGCGACTATTAAATGAATAACTGTCAAATTTAAATGGATCCAAATCTAAATTCAATTCAAGTCTTATCTAAATGATGAAGAATACATCAACAATTTCAAATTTCTTTAAATTTGAACATAACTTTATTAAATATTAAATGAACTTATTCTAAAAGTTGAATATACTTTTTAATTATTCTGAATAAAATAATTAACTAAATATCGAATGTGAAAAAAAAATATTAAATTTTTATCAAATCTAAAGTTACTTCATTCTCTATCTATTTGTTTATCTATCTCTCCGTCAAATAATTTGAAAATTAAATTAAAGCAGTTCAATAAAAATTTTATATTAAAAATTTATAGAATATTTTTTTACTATTTCAAAATTTTTTTTAATAATTTTTGGAAAATATTCCTAAAAAAAATAAAAAATATTAATAGTTATTTGTCAATAAAAAAAAAGTTAAAATACAACGTGTCCTATCTTATTATAGAATTAGCCATTGTTCGTGTGTAGTGTTCATTGGTGAGAATTAATCTGCCAAAAGTAAATTTGAGAAGGTGAGGTATCTGAGGCAAGCTAAATGGATAACTGAGACCAAAGCTAGACACAGCTAGTCTAAGGCTCAAAATGAAGAAAGGTGTGCACTACTTAATTATTGTGAGAGCACCACAGATCGGAAAGCTATATATGCAAAAAGAAAAAGCTTGCTAATAATTAATTGTTAGAAAATATTTTATTAAAACACAAAATTTATTTATTCCAATTAACATGAAATATTTTCCTTAAATATGTTATGTGAATTAAGAGCCATACAATCATATTTAATTACTTATGTATATGATGATATTCGATCATTGGTTATTATCTTTTAGAGAAAAAGGAATTAAGTAAAATATTCATAGATATTTTTTATCTTGATTCATGTAATATAGTTTTCCCACAAATATTTATTTTAATTTTATAAAAAATATTTTGTTGCTATTATTGAAAGAAGCTATATCAACTTCTCTCACGGATACACCCGCAAAAAGAGGAATCTCGGCGTAATTTAGGGCCATCTCGTCCGATTATTCTTGTGTATAAGGATGAGAGTTATCTTAAGTCCGCTAATACAACTCCGGATAACTTTATTTTATTATTTTAATTTTACTAATTTAATTTTATTTGATCAAATTTCAGATTTAAAGACTAATTTTTCCAACATTAATTATGTGCTGAATTCAAATGGAATATATATTTTTTATCACATGAAATTAAAATATCCTATTTATATTGGTATCAAGAGAAAAACTTGGGTCTAGTTAGAAGAGGAACATTGATAACTCAGGTTGATGGTTGAGTTTTAAAGATGTTATATTTTGCGAGAAATTAATTACAATTTTGTGATTTTGTTTTGTTTCATGAAAATTCAATTTATCTGTGGATTTTAGGAGTCTAAAGTAAATGATAAATATCTAGTACAATTTCATGTTAATGTTTTGATGTATGGTACCGCGATATAATATATATTATATTATAGAAATTAATTGCAATTTTATGCTTACAGTACTATAAAAATCAGTCTTTGATCTAGTGATAAAAGTAATGTTCTCAGTATAGAAAATTATAGGTTCGAAATTCGAATAAAGAGTCTTTTATAAATAATTAAAGTTGAGTGATTTTGACATTCATCTTTATCTAAAAAAAATAACAGTATCAAAATGTGATACAGATCGAAACAGTAAATAGAAACTTGTTGCAAATTTATGGTTTATTAATTGCAGGAAAATTAAAAAAATTATTTAACTTCAAAACTTAATTTGTTACTGCAGCGCTGTAAATAACTAAATATGAGAGTAGACTTTTGCACAGCGAGGCATTGTTTAGGTGCAGTGCTTAAGAACTAAATAGCAAGAAAAAACAAGGACTTAATAGGGGGACAAAGCACCTCCTATAACATACTACTATCATGTAACAAGGGGCCACATTTATGATTTATATTGTCTTCTTCGCCTTTTGTGCACAAAGAAAGGGGTGGAATTTCGTTTCACAGTTTCATGGGATTTTCTGTGGTTTAATTCATACATGAGTTCTTGTTGTTGTTTAATTAGCACCGTCTACACATTCTAGAACATGTTTGAAATTTAAAACTTGAGGCCGGAAAATAAATTGGCTTATTTATATAAGACCCAAAAGGTTCTTCAAAAAATCGACAGGATTTAAAATAATAATAGCTGAAAAGTTAAGTTGAATTAAAAAATTTGCACTACTTTTAGACATGAGAACCGCCTCTTCTGATGACTCTCGAAATATCATCAAAATCTCGTAATTTTTTATATATATGTAATTGAGATTTTTTTATATATTTAACAATTTATATTTTTAATTAAAATATAAATAGAAAAACTGACATTGTTGATACCTATGATCATTAATATCAAATTCCTCTTATCTATATGTATGTATGTATGTATGTATGTATGTATGTATGTATGTATGTATGTATGTATGTATGTATGTATGTATGTATGTATGTATGTATGTGTATGTGTGTATGTATGTGTGTATGTATGTGTGTATGTGTATTATATGCATGCCGTCTCAGAGTATATCTGGTATGAATTTGATGACAATTGGAGGCACCTTCTTTACAAAATATTGGAGCATGCCATTCTCAACTAAAACACCAGAATAGCACTTACCCCACAAGCCAATCCATTTAATATCCCCCAGATGAATTCCCTGTTGAGGATTTTAATTACTTGGAATTATCCCTAGTTGCTGTGTCAACATCAATGCCTTGTCAACAACACCTAAAACAAGGTTCCGTACACAATCAAAAGCTTTATAATATACCACCATAGCATTGGCAACCAATCAATTTTAGACATGTAGTTGGTACAATAAAAAAATATCAATTGTAGCGCCCAATTAAAGTTTTATATATGTACAATTTTATCTTAGTGTACATTACATTCATAATAATTATATTTCATCTTCTAAGAGGAGAAAGATATTTTTTTTATAATAAATAAAATTAAGTAATTTTTATAATAAAATTATATCATAATTTTAATCTCCAAATATATATATATATATTTGATGAAAATAATTACTTTTCATCTACCAATAAAGTAAACTGCCAAAATCTTATAAATAAAAAAGTTACTATATTTCTCAAATTTAAAATTTTTACCATATATATGAGGTATGTTATAACATGATGTACATAAAAATTTTAACGGTCAAGCACAATTTTCAGCTCAAAAAATAGGGCTGAAAAATTTCTGTTCAGTCTTTTAAATTTGACTATTAATTGTTTATTTTTAAAAAAATTCATTCGGCCTGAAAAGTTTCTTGTTTCTACCAACCACAAGCCAAAATTAATAATTATAATATTTTGTATTCCTATTTAGAAATTTTGAGCATTTAAAGGGCCAATCAAACCCAATTAACACAAAATTTGAAATTGAATGATCTGAGAGTTAATTTTTATCCTTTTTTCATTGTCAGAGAAAAAGAAGAACTTTAAATTGATTTTTAAACCTCCACAAATATAAATATTTTTATTCAAAACTTGGTTATTAAATAGTTCAATATTGACCTAAATAGTCATTTTCGTCCCATATATTGGAAGTTTATTCTATGACATATATTATTCGATTACTGACAAAGGCATTTTAGGTCCTGGGTTTGCTTTTACATTTTTTATTTTTATTTTTGCCCTGCATCAATGATTGGCCTAATCAAGTTATTTGGTCACTAGCCTTAATAATTAGATAAGCTTGTATTAAATTTTGGAGGTTTAATTAATTTAAGTTTTAGGCAACACCTTTAATAAACAAAGCAACTCAGCTTTGGGATTTAATTAATTAACTTCAGCCGTCTACCATTTTATTTAATTTAAGTTCCCTTAACAACTATTATCTTGACAACTGATTTTGAAATAATTTTGAAATAATTTTAAAAATTTTTCAAAAATAGAAAAAAATTGACAAGTATATTTTTTTAATTTATAGATTGATTTTGTTTCAAATTTCATGTAATTTAAGGATCATTTGATATTCCATTAAAAACCGTTAAATATGAATAGTTGTAAATGTCATATAATTTTGATGGTCTTGATGAGTAGCAAATAAAACTTAAATTGTATGAAATTTGAAACACAATCGATCTATAAGTTAAAAAATATATAATTTTTTTTCTATTTTTAAGAATTCTTTTTGAAATTATTTGAAAATTTATTATCAAGATTGTCAAAATACTGTCAAGAGATCCCCACCCAATTGTTTATATGTACATCTTTTTGTATTTCTTTTGATTTATCTATTGTACCCTAAAAATTCTTGAAAGACATTATAGTTTTGAAGTTAGTTTTTAGAATAACACATGTTATTCTTATATTAATTTAGAAAGGCAATATTTATTGACGAAATGAATCGTTATAATGTGTATCCCGGATAAGTCACAAAGAAGAAAACAAATTGCTTTTTTTGTATCATAAAGCTATATGCATATTATTTCCTCTTGTTATACTAGAGTTCTCTGTTCAATATTTTCTCTCTTTTATCAATTTTTTTATTTTCACCCAATTTTTATTTAATTTTTTTAACATAGACTCTCTGCTTTTAGGGGTAAAACGAACAAAGTTTAGAGGACCAAATAATAGACAATTAATTTATGAGCAATCTGCTATATGAATTAAATTTTTTAATATTTAATAAATCATAACTGTTAATTTAAATATAGTATTTTTTTCATAATACCAAATTTGATCCATAATAAAATTTAATTTATTACTCGTAAAATTTATGAATCCACCACAGAATTATTTTCTGAACTAATAATGAGAAAGAGAAAGCACATTTGTGCTATACAGTCAGCACAGTACAATGTGATTGACTGATTGTTTATTTAGAAAATGATGGGATGGTGATCAAGTCTGGCCTCAACTCTAATTTTGACAGTCAACATGCACAAATATTTTTTGTATTACATTTCATATAGATAATTTTACATGAATACAAGATATACCACTGTAACTTACCGTCTTTTTTTCTGTGATACAAAACAAAACAAAATGGAAATCAACTAAAGTTTTAACATATTTAGTGTTTCAAGATATAATAATAAAATAAGATGTGGTACTTAGATGTAGCGTCAATTTGAAAGATCCAAACATTTGCATGTGTTATGTCTGAAGAAAATTAAAATAGCTAGAGAGAGTATAAATTTTCTATAAAGTCAAAAAATCATGTCTGGCGTAGCTGGTTAAGACTATTTTTTTCATATAGTTAGTTGATAAAGAAATTATATAGTTGATTCTTTAATTTTAAATATCTACAGAATCATTCTAATTTTATACTGAAGCAAAAATCCACTTCAACAAAATATATTAAATGACCTTAATAAATCTACTCCTATATTTGCTGACAGAAGTCATTTAAGTTTGGTGCTTTAAGTCATATATTTAGTTCTATAAACTAATTTAAAGCACCACCGAGCTACTTTCAGTTGACTGAAGTAAAAATACACTTTACTTATTTTTGGAAAAATGGGGTTGATTTAAAGTGCCAAATTAATTTCATTACTTGTCAAAAGAGGGACAGAGCCCATATATGAGTTTAAATTAAAAAAATAATTGTTGCCATACCTATCAAAACCTTCAAAATATCCAATTTCCCCATCAAAACATTAAAATTATTTACTCTGAAAGTAGATATCCTTTCTTATTTCCCCTTTCCTTCATCTAATCTGAAACTTACATTAAAAAAACTTTCATCACCCCTATTATTAGATGGCAAGAACACTAATTAATTTATCCTTCTCTTCACAACAGACATGCACACCTTTCTTTTGTAAACTGTAACAAGAGGAAACAAATGTTTGGCTAACGCCAGAGCAATATCGCTGTGACAATCGTACGTAGTAGATCATTGTGCCAGTGAAGCTTCACATTATGCATCAGTACGTGTTTTAACTGTTGTCCACTGAGACCTGTTGTGAACAAACCCTAATCCATAGCAGTGCGAGAGTTTTACTGAGAGATGCAAGAAATGGCTACCAGCTAACAAACGTATCATCCCTAGCCTTGCACAAAGAAGTGGACCTAGATGTTAATTGTTAGAGCGCTGAGAGGAGTCCATCCGTCTATTTATTTTTTATTTGTTAACGTTAATTATATGTTTGTTAATTAAAAATATATTATTATTAATTAATATAATTTAATTATTTTATATATATTTTATATGTATTTTGTACATAAAATAATTAAACTTTATTAGTTAATAATAATATTTTTTCAGTTGACGTATATATAATTAGCGTTAATAAATAAATGGACGGATAGATAGATAAATAAATAAGCAGTAAAGAGGTGGTATTTTCGTAATTATTACTCCACGCATGGTTTGATTAAACCCCATTGGCAGTAAACGAATCCCACTCACTTTTGGTTTTTTCTTCGAACACCCCTCATTTTTGCCAATTTTTTCTTTTCTGTTTGAAAGAAAGGCAGTTCATTTGAGAAAAAAAAGGAGATATAAGTCTTTTCACCTCTTAATTAATTAATGATTAACGATCAACTGACATTAAAAATTTCACATTAATATAATGAAAAGGGAAAATAAGAAATCTTATTTACTTTTAATGGGGAAATTACCAATTATTAGATTTTGTTGGGGAAATTGGATATTGTGAAAGTTTTGATGGGGATTGGAGCAATTCTCCCTTAATTAGGGAATTTTTTTTGGAAGAAACAAATTTTGTCTGTTTTTGTGATTTTATTAATATTTAAAATATTACAGAAAAATAAAACAAACGGAAAAAGAAAAATTGTAAGGTTATATAAACAAGACTAAACCAAAGTAATCAGAACCCTAAAACTAAACTTAATTAGGGAATTTTGAGTTGGTTATCCATGATATCTAACTAACTTCTCTTTTTTCTTCAAATATAGTCATTTGTTTGTATGGTTGTTATTTATAAATTTATACATTGAAATGAATAAATGAATATTATAATTAACATATCACTAATTTATCAAAAAGTAAAGTGATTTACCTTCACGGAATCAACATTGTTTTAATTTGATGAGATGAGTACATATTTTATGCTTAAAAACTAGAAAATATTCATTTAATTGGATAATATAATAATATGAGTTTCAATTGCTTTTGAGAAATAAACTAAATAAAATTAATTTTGTTCAGAGTGAATTCGCTGTTCCAAGTACAAAGGTACAAGATACCAAATATAGAGTCAATATGTCATGTCTTTTCTTTCTCATTGAACAAAGCTTTTGGTCCCATAACGAGCTTCGATTGATTTCATGTGACGCATGAGATGTTACTAATTGTGTAACGGGTCATCATGGCTTTCTTGCATATTTATTAGTCCTTTCATTTGGTGAGATTATTGTACCTAGTCACTAAATATGTTTTTTTTTTAAAATAAAAGTGTTTGTTAGCTCTGATATTTATTTTATTCAAATGTTTTTAATGAAATTTAAATATACATTTTTTGCCTAGAAAAACGAAATCTATTACCACTATATTAGACATATATATTGTTTTAGTCATTAACATATACAAGCATTGATCAGGAAGTCTATTGATATAGTTGTCATAATTTTTGAAAAAAATAAATAAATAAGATGATGTTGACCTACAATAAAGAAATTTTGGACGATCCATAATTTTAGCGGATGAATATATATTTAATTAGAAAGTCTATGGTTATTAACATGCATGTTTAGCTCATAGTTTATCACAATACAACCTAATTGATTTGTTAATACATAAAAAAGTTAGAATTGAATATGTAATGTTTTCAATATTGTCCTTGGCTAGTCAAACGGCAAATTAAAATGTAATTATAATATTTTCCTTAATTAAAGATGGCATATTGAACCAAAATTCATAAAACATTGTTGTTAATTAAAGATATTATCATCAGTATTAATTTGTTATTCAAATTAAATGAGTTATTATTAAAATTAATGAATTTATTACGTAACTTATTTCATAGAATATTTTTATTATTCGACTTAAATATCATTAATCTGAATAATTAAATAACTCATTTAAATTCAATAATCAAAATATTATATAAAATAAATTATATAATAAAATTATTAAAATAAATAATAATTAATTTAATTTAAATAATAAAATATGGATAGACGATATCTATATAATAGCTTCGTTCTATGAAATACGGATTGACAAAACTTTATATTCCCTCTAAAAAATGACATTTGATGTGTATGCCTAACAACCACTTGGTATACATTTTCTGATTGTGACTTTGTGAGGACTGCATTCCAATGATGTGACGGTACCGCTACTCCGCTGTTGTACATAAAACAAAATAATTAGATGATTCATTTCAAATCAGATAATTAATTGTACAATTATATAAAAGTTGGTTTTGACGGTTTCACCTGTACCTTTTAATTAGGACTCATCAATAAGGGATTTTTCCATTTTAATATAAGAGCTTCTGTTGAAAGAGTTTCTGTTAATTTTGATATTTTTTTTAAAATATTTTTATGAAATTTTGATTTTATAATTTTTCATAAAAAACGAGATTTATTACCACTATATTAAATCTGTAATTAGTACAGTATTGAGTAATAATAATTGAATATCTGCCAAAACTAATGTGTACCATCCAATATAAATTTTATTTGGAGCCATTATCAAATGATATATTCTAGATTTCTAGTACGATTGTCGATTGGAGAAGTGCCAAGAAACATATGAGGGTATATATATATATATAAATATATCCTATCTTTGATAGAAACAGTGATAGACAAGCTTTGTCAGATTTTGTATTTAGATGGGGGATGGAGGCGTCCTGAGGTATCAGAAAATTGTACTGAACTGATTGAAAAAATTGTATCAAAGTGCCAGAAAGATTGCATATATATCTTGTGCTGAATTTAATTTAATAATAAAAAGCGATATACATCAACTCAGATAAATTTATGCTGAAACTAAAATATCTCAACTAAATTCGTAAAATACATTGAAAGTGGGATGGCACTAGTCAGTCCCTATATAATACCAGAACCTAATATTGCAACAATCTATGAAAAATTGGGCTTATTAAGGCCTTGGTTACTAAAGGAAGTAATTTTGGGTTATCAAATTTTGAGTAAAGTTGCAATCACAGTATGTATGATATTGGGAAACTAAACAATGTTGAGTTACACGTGGCACATTAGATCCATACTCAGAACATATTCATGGGCCACATAGCCCATATCTCAGTATAACTTTATCCATGAAGACAAAGCAAACTGTGATCAGCCTGATTAATTTCTGGCACAATTAATACCTCAATCAAACTTGGGACTTGTTTGAAACACCTTAACTAACGAAAATTAATGGATTTATAAATGCTCCTCATCGATCGAGTCATGCAAACACGGTACTTAATCTTATTCCTCACCAAAAGCTGTTTACATTAACAATTGTACAAGCATAGAGAAGCATCTGAGTTACCAACAGAAAACTAAACCCAGAAAGGATAACCCGATCAGGTCAATCTAGCTAGATGCTGCATTGGAATTTGGAACAGTGAAAAGATGTATAACATCCCAGTTGAAAAGTAAACCCAGCTCTTTCTCTTCCCTCTGCGGCTTCTCTCTTTTCACCATCTCTGATTGGCTGCTATTTTTCCATCTGCGACCTGTGGGAACTGTGGTGCGTGCACAATCTAAGACCTCAAGAGTCTGAGACTGAAAGCCAAGTTACTTTATACCTGTGGTCCCTTGATTCTCTTTTGGTTTCTATTTTCCAATGCATTCCTCTCAAGGATGCAAACGGATCAAATATGGATTGGATAGTGGTCAAATCATATCCGTATTCATTTTATTTTTTCGAATATGAATACGGATCGGATATTAAACGGATACAAATACGGATCGGATAACAAACGGATACAAATACAAATTGTAATAAAATAATATAAATTTTATACAATGCATAAAATTATTACATTATTTTTGAAAATTTTCAAAATTCACATACTATCGTATAAATTTCAATTTCATTTATGCGTCTTTAATCAATATGTGTATGTATAGTATTAGAAATTGAATAAAACACAACTTCATTAATGATCTAGTGGTTTGTCTCTTTTATTGAGAGTTCTTAGGTTCAAGTCTTGGGTCAAACAACTCTTTTCTCATTTTATTATAAAACGAATGTCCGAAATACGGATACGGATAATTATACGAATTCATATCTATATTTTCCTCCAAAATTAAAAAAATGGATATCCGAATTTGAAAAAAATGCGGATACAAATAATTATCCAAATTTGTATCCGTATCTACTTTCAAAAATTAAACTTATCCGAATTTATATCCGTATCTACTTTCAAAAACTAAAACCATATTCGTATCCGCATCCGCATAAACTTTATTAATATCCGTATTCGTATCCGTAAATTATCCATATCCGAATATTCATATTTGCAAAAATTCGAATATGAATCCGAATACGGACAGATAATATCCGGTCAATTTTTACCCCTAATTCCTCTAATTTCTTGAGCCAGTCCAGTCCAAAGTCCACTAGATATAATTTCAGATTTGTAATCCGCATGCCCCTTGTATTAAAATATAAAATAAAATCCCCTCAACAACTATTAACTCGACAATTTTAAGAATGAAACTTTAAATAACTTTGAAATATTTTTTAAAAAATTTTAAAATTAGAAAAATAATATAGATATATTTTTGAACTTATAGATTGATTATATTTCAATTTTCATGCAATTTAAGAATTACATGATATTTCATTAGAAACCATTAAATTTAAATTGTCACAAATTTCATATAATTTTGATTGTTTTTGTTGGAATATTAAATGATTCTTAAATTGCATAAAATTTGAAACACAATCAATCTATAAGTTTAAAAATATGTCTAGCTATAAACTTTTTTCTATTTTTTTTTATTTTTTAGAATTTATTTGAGAAATCATTTTGTCAAGTTAATAATTGTCAATAGATCCCCTCTCTTTTAATAATAATGGTAATAATAAAATTTGTACTAATGTAATAATCCTTATATTACATAATATAAAACAATATTAATAATAATGACAATAATTATGAATTTATATGAAAATTATTCGCAACATAATGATGTTAACAATAATAAAATAATAAAAATAATAGTTATTGTTGTATTGTGAAAAATAATGATTATTTATTTATTATTAATAATCATAACTATGATATAATAAAATAAATGTATAATCTAAAATAATAACTATATATAGTTTTTTTAGTGCTATTTCAGAATTTTCTAATGCATGTCTGATAGCTAGACCATTTTAATTTTCGCTAAAATAGATATGGTTGGAAGTTGGAACTGTGGTCCTAACTCCTAGCTAGACTGTGCTGGTTATATGTCATTGGACTGAAACATGCTAATTGCTAGGTTGTTGCATGAGATCAGATAAGTAGGCATTAATTTAACACGCAAAATTTCATTAAACATTAATACTTCTGCATTTTCTTCTTAATTTAGTTAAGCAAGGCATAGCTAGAAGAAAATTCAGAACTGCGTTGAAGCATGCTGGCGAAGTGTACTGGCTTATCCATAGTCTGTAATAATATGGTTAATTCGCTCACATAAATAAAACACTAAGAAAATGGTGAAAATTAAAAACAAACTATATTTTTTTGGAGTTCTTCAGAAAAACAGGAAATGAATAAAAAAATGCAAGATAACAATTAAAGTAATTAATTATAATCGAAAGTTCGGTTGGTGTTGTTCAATTACTGGTTCATAGCCATCTTTCTCTTTTCATCACAAAAGCAACAAAAAAAAAAAAAAAGAAGAAGAAGAAGACAAAGATAGAGAACCACGCGTTGTTGTGTTACTCCGTCAAATCCTTGAAACTTTATATTACATGATTTATGTATGTATATATCTAACCTAATTATAAAATCTTCAAATTCACTTATGACTAGCATCCTTCTGGTATACTTTCAAGAGAAGGTCTCCATCCTCTTACAATATCTTCATCATTTTCCTTTCTCGGATCATCACTTGCTTGGAATAGTGAAACCATTTCATCTAATGATGCCTCTTTTGTTAGCATCTCTTTCAATTCCTTCTTGGTTATGACCAACTTTACTCTAACAACGCTGCCATGATCGATCTGTTTTTCTACCGGAAGCATGCAATACTGTCGCCCTGGTACCATGTCAGACATCAGACTGAGTTGTTGCGGCACGGATAGCGGATCGGATATCATGTGACCGGGGAACCCTTCGAGAATTTGGTAAACCTTCATAGGTGAGTCATATGTTAGCGTCTTGCCATCCATTTTCATGATTTTAATCGCTTCCGATCTTGTCGTTTGAACAATTAAGCAATTTCCCATGGAAGTATTCTGTATAATCAGAGGAAAAGCAAGAGTTTTTTTTTTGTTTGGGCTGTGGGGTGAGGTGGGTATGGATCAGAACTCAGATTCTGAGAAACCTTAATTAGGATACGAGTACTGAGGGTTGCAAAGTAGAGGGGAGGGGGGTTGATGCTTGATATTTAAAAGGAAAGGGATTATGAAATGCCATCTGTTATGGAGATAAATTACATAAATACCAGTTGGGAGACCCTACTTGATCCAATGAATCATGCTTTGTTGGTGCATTGTTTCTTTGACTCGGTCAACTGGAGCAGCGCATGCTTCATTTGGTGGATACACTTTTATAATTGAATGCTTGAAGAAATTGTTAACCTTCAAGATACACATAAAGATTAATTGGAAAACGGAGGTATTTTTTTTTTTTTTTGCAATTGAAAAAAAGTAAACTAGTATTTATTAATTTGAAATCTTCTATGCTGTATTTCTCCAGCAACAGCCAATCATAAGTTTAAAATAAAATATAATACCAAATACAAGAAGAGTTAATTATTTTCCTTTATCTATCCTAGTATTTCAATGCTTTTAGCGAAAATTAAGCACATGTTATTCTGTCCGCACTAATTTTGTTCTCTACTATTTTATTATAACAAAATTAACCCATCAACATCTTAAAGTAAATAGAAAAAATATCAAGGAACAAATCGTAAAAAAATTAGGACTTTCTGCCTCCATATATGTGGCTCAGAGAACAACATATATGGAACTTTACTCAATGAAAACAATCAAGAGAAAACAGAGAGAAAGTGAAAAAAAAGGTGGATGCTTGTTGGCCATGAGAAGGACTTCCATATTAGTGCTTAGTGCTCAAGTGCTTTGCACCAACCAATCACAAAATGATAAGCCAAGCACTAAGGATTGCGCTTGGCTAGGTAGGTTAAGATTTAAGAAAACAGAAATGAGTGTGATCTATCTGGCTTATGGTAGACAACATGTTTCATTGCAACCTGTGTTCCATTATATATATGGCTGATGATGTATACAACTCTTACTAATTAGGAATGATTGTCTTGCTAATAAAGCTACTTAAGTAACAGATAAAGACATGAGATATTGATTAGAACAGAAGAACAATTAACATGTTATATAAATTCTTATATCCAATTAGCGGGGTTTAATTTTGTGTTTTTTGAGATAAAAATGGAGACTTAAGAAATCCAATTTTAAATATATATCCACAAGGAATCCTTTAGTTGGATCTAGTTTTGTGTCGGTTAAGTTGTCGGTATAATCATATTAAGAGGCTTATTTATCATCTGGATTATATTTTTTGAATTATTGAAATTCTTTTAGCTTGCCTTGTCCATTTCGTCTGATTGCAAATCGCACTCAGATAATTAAGTTTTATTGAATTCTTTCTCAAAAGAATGATAAGTTTTATTGAATTATGATCAGAAAGAGAGGAGATAACAGTGCAACAACAGAAAGTACGCCTGACAAACAGAACTATTACTTTTTCCCTCTCCTTTGTTCTTTAATTCGAGCATCTTTGAATTCAATGTTGTCACTCAAAATATATATTGCAATATGGAGCACGCCATCTTTACAAAAGTGACCACTTCTTTTTATATATGTGCATATCTTTAAGTTTTAAAATTTTTGTTTTGCAACAAATATAGAAAAATCTCCTGCTTTTCAATTAATTTCCACATTTAAATGGACCACTTTATGTGCATGCGTTTACAGGTAAATTACTCAACAACCCAACAATATGGGATCTTTAAATTAATCAGGCAAGGAACTTTACAAAATTTCCAGAAGATTTGATTAACATGATACAACTTGATTAATAAAATTAAAAGTTAAGTGATACACTAGTTAAATATATAACCTCTAACCAACTTTTATTTTACACATTTTTCTGACAGCATTCAGTTCGCTTGTGAAATATTGGATAACCAATTAATATATATCAGTATATGTAGTAACCACAAAAACTACAGATTAGTCCCACCTGCTTAATACAAATACAACCTTGTGAGAGCTGATAATGAGATTATATCAATTGAAGGAGGTACTAATTAATTGAGATGAGATCACAATAGTAGTAAATTTATATATAATTTACTTGAAATTAATTCCTGTAAGTCATGGCAGCTTATGCTATATATTACAATATATATATTAATTCACAACTTGGTACATGCATGAAATGAACTCAAGAAATCAATATAAGCATGCACTACCTTTCCAGAAGGCATGAATCATGGGGGCTATATATGAACATTAATAAAGGAACAAATAATTAGATATAGAGTTAGAGACCCAAAATGGGTGGTGGTATTTCACTTGCTGTCAATTAAATCAGCACTCATGCCACTTTGAGACAAACAGAAAAATGTTAATTTTGATTGTTGGGAATCCATCATCAATTGTCACTCTCATATTTCTCCTCGAGGAAAATAAGAGGCATTAATTAATTGCAGATCAACTCCAAACATAAAAAAAATGTGTAGTATATTTATGTATTGACTACACATGATACTTCGAAAATGATTTGCTGAGGCATTCAATTTGAAGATAATTTCTCTAATTAAATAAATAATAGGTTGGGAATCCGGCCCTCGATAATTTTTAACTTAACAATCTCGACAAGGATTTTCAAATAATTTCAAAATAGTTTTTAAAAATTCTTAAAAATAGAAAAAAATATAAACATATTTGTTATTTATAGATTGATATATTGTGTTTTAATTTTCATGCAATTTAAAAGTTGTTTGATATTTCATCGAAGATTATTAAATTTAAACCGTTGTAAATTTCACGTAATTTTGAGTTTTTTATGAAATATTAAATTACACTTAAATTACATGAAATTTAAAACACAATTAATCTATAAATTTAAAAATATGTCTATTAATTCTTTTCTACTTTAAGATTTATTTCGAAATTATTTAAAATTCTATTGTTAAGATTATCAAGTTAGTAGTTGTTAATAGATGTCTCATTCTAATGATGAATGATGTTGATGATCATAATAATAGCATATACAAAGTACATTAAAAATTTGCAGCCTTCTCAAATCTAAAGAAAACCAATTATACTGGTTTTTGACGTCGTGTTGCACAGCATGCATGCAGTTAGCTCTACCAGTACTGTGCTAATCCTGTAGAACAGCTTCATGTACAGGGACAGGATATATATGGTGAGTACTACAATTATTCTGTGTACGCAGCGCTGCATGTATACTGTGTAGTCTGTGCTGCACTGTACATCAGTCTATCTGCTGCACCTCCCTCGTCAAGAGTTTAGTTTAAACTTTTAATCTGAAAAAAGACCCAATTAATCATCCAATGGCATCACGCTGCATTTATATATACTGTACATGAGTCTATCTGTAATATTTGATGTAACACTTGGTTTGTCAAATAGGTTTTTGTTGCTAAATAATGATGTAAGCGGTGATTCTAGGGATCACTTTGTTTTTTTTCTGAAAGAAAAAAAAATAGTTATAATTATCCTGAAAATAGATATATTGTTATGTTTTTGTTAGAAAAAAAACTCAAAATATAATTAAATGATTAATTTTATGAATATGAGCTAATTGTCTTTGTATAAATTAATGGTGCGCAAATGGTTTATACAACGTTGAAAATGACAATTAACATGGAGAAGTTAATAGAAGCGTATAACGGTCCATTCATTCAATTGATTTAATGGCTTTTTATTTCCATGAATTAATAATATAGAAACGTTATATGCTTTGATTAACATCTATAAAAATATTATATACCTGAAGCATCAAGATGAGAGTGAGAGAAATCAAATACTCGGAAAAAGAAAACTTCTTCTCTGTTTTCAATATTACAAATAGCTCATGTTCATATAATTAACCTCTAATTATATAGATATATATTATTTTATTATCATTATTGAAAGAGACTATATCAACCTCTATCATGGGAGCATCCGCAGGAAGAAGATCCCGGTATAACTTGGGGCCAACTGGTACGATTATTTCTGTGCGTAAGGACGGAGAGTCGTCTTAGATTCACTAATGTAACTCCGTGTAACTTCGTTTTATTATTTTAATTTTACTAAATTATTTTTATTTGATCAAATTTCAGATTTGAAAAATAATTATTCCAACAGTTTTTTCTTTTACAAAGTCCGGAATTAGTCAAAAAAAAAGTTTCTAAATCAGAAATGTCATACGGAGGGAAGACGTGGGTTTCTATTATTCTACATTAATGATTAATTGTAATCAAAAGCATCACATCGAAATCGCTATCAAGCATCTGCACTTGTGTAGATAACAAACGAAAAAATGAATGAAATGTTACAATTTACGAAGAAGATCACATCCTCTAAGATAGTTCTTCTTAATTTCTTCAAGCTACCATGTTTTTTTAGTCTATTTTATTGCTTATATATATGTACTGCCAACATCAGCTTAAAGCGACAAAAGATTTGATAGAATTTAACAACGACCTTCCCTTTGACTTACAAATAATTATCAGTTATAGTCCTACAAAATTCACAAGCATGCAACTAATGAAGAACTGATTAATTATTCTGTGTGTGTGAACGTGTTGTAACCATATCATTAGAAAATTACGAAATTGGTGTGCTTTCTGTATCATACAATTTTCTAAACCGTTATGAAAGCTATGTCCAAATTAAAAGAAAAAAGATAACAATATGCAACCTTCAATTTTTTAGTTGTGACAAATTTAATCATGAAAATTTTAAATTTGACAATCACATTTCATTTCATTTGGATTATAAAATTAGTGACAATAATATTTTGTTCAAGAGTTTAAATATAAAATGACTAAAATAAATAAACTAAATTTAGGGTTGTCAATGTAATCCTCCTATCTGTTTGTCCTATCCGTATCATATTTGATAAGGTCGGTATAGGAATTTTTTTGCTAACTTAGTGTGTTTGTAAGAGTATGGGCAAGAAATTTTTTTCATTAACTTATTCAATAAGAATATGAACAAATACTATTTTATACCCATTGTACCTTATAAGATAAAAAATATATATAATGATATATATGATAATTTTTAGTCTTATATTTAACTATATAATATATCATTATTATTATAATCACGAGTATTCCATCTTTTTATAGTCGCTTTGACACAAGGGTTCGCAGCCGGTCTTCCATCATCATTATCATCATCATTATTAATTATTATTATAATTGTTATTGTTGGTGTTGTGTGATTTAATTAGTAATTTATAATGAGATTGATTTATGCAATATTTTAGTTTATATTTTTTTTATATATAATGAAATTGATAATTATAATTTCTGTATTTTATTGTATCATGTATATGATGTACTTAAAATAATATATTTATTTATTTATTATATTTTTTGGTTAAATTAGATATGTTACAAATTTTTTGGTTAGTATCCATAATTTGTTTGTTATCAGTTAATTTTGACTGATAATGATATAAATAAAACTAAATTTAAAGGACAATGATTGGATATAGATAAAAATAATATTAGACAATTATAAATAAAAAAATATCCTCATTTGATCCATACTGTATATATATTGACCCACTTAGCTAAATTACTCAGATATTAATACTTTATATGCAGCCAGCTAGCTTAGCTAGTACATTCTTGTATACCTACACTAACATATTATATTTATTAACACCCCTAGCTAAATTGGGTGATTTTATGTTAAAAAATATATATTTCGGAGAAATTTGAAAATCAGAAAAATTATATTATTAAATAGCAGTCCTTATAGAGAAAATCACTCTCAGAATATGGTTTTCTCACATTTTTATTCACCCCCGTCCCTTTATTTTCCCTTTTTTCCCTCTGTCTCTCCTCTGCCGTTATTATTTTCTTTCTATCTCTGTTTTCGAAGGAAGTTGCACTTTGAAAAAATGATTTTTTCGTGAAAGGTCATATTCTGAAAAAACGGTCTTTTCAAAAAAAAAAAAAGAATACTCTCATAATTCTATTTTTCTATTTTTAAATTTACTGAAATATTTTTTATTTTATAATTTGTTTTTTTTATTACTTTATATGCAGCTAGCTAGACTAGTCATTACATTCTCCTATAAAGTAGTACACCTACACTACGTAAGATAGCTAGGTAGATAGGTAGGTATATAGAGCTAGTCATACCACTTAATTACCGTTTACCACAGCGAAGGATGCGTAACCATCAACTAATTACACGCACCGTCTGATAGTGATCGAACGGATGGTTGTATCTTTTATATTGTAGGAACCAGATTACATGCAAAGAGCATGTATGTAGTAGTAGTAGTGCCGAATTTTTTTTAACTAAGAAATTCATTATTAAAAATTAAATATATAGGAAAATAGAAATGTAATTTTGATATTTGGGAAGGACGGGGTAGAAATAACCGTCCAATTGTGAGCTGGACGGGCCTCAAAGCCACGTCTTTGGAGAAGGCCCAACGGATGCAACAGCCAGTGGACGAGGCTGTGAAGCTCGTCCCAGAGATTGGGCCGCGGAAAGGAGCTGCGTCCGAACTGGGCCGAACCGTCCCAACCCGTGACTACGCCCGTGATGCGTCGGAATCCGTGCAGGCCACGGAATCAGTGCAGGCCAGGCCAAGCCAAGACCCGTGAGTGGGGGCGGTGTTGGGAAGCCCGTCCCAGCAAACCCGTGACTTGGGGCGCTATTGGGAAGCCCGTCCCAGCAGACCCGTGACTTGGGGCGGTGGGGGATACCCCATCCCCTGGGCCTATTTCTCCCCCCACCCCGAAGCCCAGTCACCCTCCTCCCCCACACTCCCTCCCCCACAGCCCACCCTTCTTCCTCCACCAGCCATCCTCCTGCCTTCTGCCTCCAAGGTGGCAACACTGTCGGCACCCCGTCGAGCCGCCGTCGATCACTCTCGGCCACCTCTCCGTCTTCCCTCTGACATTACCAGGTAAATTATAATTTAGTAGAAATAATTAAAGTATGATTTATAGAATTTGTGATTTAGTACAAATTAATTTTTTTTTGCATAAACAATTAGCAATAATATTTAGTTAAAAAATTAGTAGCAATAATATTTTTATTTAGTTTATGTTGGATATTTAAGAATATTTAGAAAATTATGCATGCTTAATAAATATTCGTAAAATATAAAATAATGAAAGTTCTTAATATTGGAAAAATAGAATTTTCAAAGTTTAGAAATTAATAATATATATTATTATTAATTTCTGAAAATTTCAAAATATAGATAGAATGACAAATCTATTCAATTTTTTTTATGTAGTACGGGGAAAAAATATTTATATTGCAATTTAATGATGAACTAAAAATATATTCACATTGTATATTTGTTTCAATGATGAACGAATCAGAATTATTGGTATCAAGTATTAATATTATATAATTGTACGATAGATTTTTTGGGTTGTTTACAATTTACATTTACAATTTGTTTAATGTATGAACATATTGGACATTTAGAAATATTTTCAATGTCTTTATAAATTATGCATGCTTATTATGTCATAATGAAATATACAAAAATGAAACTTTTTAAAATCGGAAAACATATCATTTTTAAATTTTAGAAATTAAGAATATATACCATTACTATTAGTATTATTTTGTGATATCGGCACTTTGGATAAATTGTGAATTATTTTTATGATATATACTTATTTTGGCGTATATGTGAGTTTAATTTTCATTAACTGTTTTAATATATCAATTATTACTTCTTATACTTTTGCTTGAAAGAGATGACTGTAATTATTTATATAAAGATTAATTAGTTAGAATTTTATAAATTTCATTTGATGTATATTTTTGTAGAGATTATAGAATTTTGTATACTTTATCTGAATTTTCTGTAATGTCTTGTGTAAGTTTGTAACTAAAATAGATAAGTAATGTCATATTCTGGTCAGTCTTCTTCCTTCCCAAAAATTTCGATCTGACCTTGCCATGTGTTCACCAGCGCTTCGGTGCTATAAAACCGATGAGTGTACTCATTCGGATTATAACCACGCACCGTACATACTTTCAAGATGTGACAACATGCAATGAATGTATTATCCGATTTACGACACTTACATTTGGGTTTCCTTCCTTCCACTAGATCAACTCTGTAGCTTCTGTCTTCCCTACCATTTGGCGTGATTCGTTCGCCTTTAGCGATAATCTCATATCGACCTCTGACCACATCGAATTCGGTGACTTCAAGATTTTGTGTTTGTATCACTCCTTCCTCAAGTTTGGAAGTAACCATATTAGAGAATAACTGACCTTTACGCGTCAACTCTGCTACTTCTATTCTTCTTTTAGCAAACCAAGCAACGCACTTATAGTAGGTCGTTTCGACAATAGCACACACCGGAAGGCCCTGACATACTTTGAACACCCAATTAAGTGACTCTGCACCGTTACTTGTCATTATGCCCCAACGATATCCTCCATCATAGCATTGAGACCATTTTTGAGGGCACCATTCTGTTTCTTTGTCTATTTCATCTAGTTTACCGACATGTTTTAAATATTCCTCCGCCTCCCGACTCCAATTTTTTATCTCATTCATGCCTTGTTTGAACTCACGCAGACTGTGCTTCCTGCATGTTGCTTTAAAATTATCGGTTGCATTTTGATTTCTACATACTTTTAATAAATTTTCAGCGATATGTTGTGCACATAAACGATGGACGACTTGGTTTTGCTCTTCGTGCCACCCAAATTGAGGATTATGAAACACATGCTTAATGCCTGCATGACGATTAGAAATAACACATAGTCGTCTATCTCCGACAACCTCACGTCGCAACCATCTCATAAACCATCCCCAATTGTCACCATTTTCTTTTTCAACGAGTCCGAATGCAAGTGGCAACAGATGATTTTCAGCATCATAAGCGACAACTACCAGTAACCTCCCACTGTACCGTCCGTGTAGAAAAGAAGCATCTATACTTATAACAGGACGTAAGAATCGAAATGCTTCAATACATGGGCCAAATGCCCAAGCACATCGTGTGAATTGACGCACAGCAGGATCTGCCGTGGGATTAGATTGTAACTTTGTTTTAGTACCCGGATTAGACGTACGTATAGCATTAAATAATCGAGGTAAAAGTGCGTACGAGCCATTCCATGACCCGAATAATTGTGCCATCGCGAGCTCTCTTCCTCGCCACAACTTGTTATACTTGGGATTTATTCCTGGGAATACTTTTCTTACCAATCCACGGACAATTTTAACTGACATTCCTAAATCATCTTTCAATTCGTCTTTAATAATGTCAGCTATCATCCGAGATGTGAGCTGAGAATGGTCAACTCTAGCTGCTGTGGTGGTACAGGAGTGTAAAAATCGACATGTTTTAATAGCCCATACATCACCAACTTTTGTTGGTGTTGCATATAAACTCCAGTTACAATTTGAATCTTTACATTTCACTTTATATTTTTTCGTGCTACTATCGGTTACGACTATTTCCTTATTTTTTTCAATATAAAATCTTTGGACCGCAAGGATAAGGTGTTGTTTTGAGAGAAATATTTTTTTCTCCACGAGGGGACCTTCCAATCGTGCACGTGCACCGATGAAATCAACATCAGCACGTGCAAAACCTGACACATCATTTACCATACTAACTGGATGTTCTATACCTCTATTAATAAATGGGTTATTCTCTTTTCTACGTTGTAATAAATACATATCCGCACGTACCTCCTCCTCATCGTCATCGTCATCCTCATCATCAGAATCAGACTCTTCACGCACATCGGACCCAATCTGATAATCGGAATCATCATCAGAATCTTCTTCGTCTTCTTCTTCTTCCTCGAGCTCTATAGACGAATTAACATTCGTTATGGTGGATGAAGGTCCGGCATGATCGAAGGAGCTACTAACAGATAAATTATTCGAAAATGGTTCCTCATTCCAAAAGTTCAACACATATTTCAGATTTATGTACGGTTCAATCAATGCCATTTGGGAAGTTACTAATTCATAAAAGTTTTTCCATGATATCTCATCATTAACTGATAGTATGGTGAACCACCAACATCCACTTGCTCCGCTATTTACTTTACCATAAATCTCGAGAGAGTACTGCCTCTTCGATACCCGTAATCCGGTATATATTTCATTCAATATATTTTCAAAGGTAGTAGATTCATTCACAGAGAATGTTAATCGGGGAGCGATGGTGTACTCGACTCCAAATCGGCCATAAAATATCTCACCCCCAAAATAAACACTTACAGGTGGCATTTTTAATTTATCTACAAATTTTTACACAAATTATTTTTTCTGTATGTATAAAAGTATATATTATATATAAAATACATTTTCAAAATGAAAATATAAGGCAAATAATTAAAATACAAAAAAAAACTAACCGATTAATAAGATCCTGTTTACCAACAGATTCAGCTCATTTCCGATAATGCTACAATAGAATTTTTTAATGTCACCCCAAAAATTTTGTGTATAGGTCGCTGCGTCTCTTTGGGTATTTATATTGGTTCTGAAAAGTAGGGGCGGACTGAGAAAATTCGTCCGAAATAATTAAATTCGGGTCGGAATTCGGTTTCGTAATCTGAGGGGGGGACGAAAAAATCAGGATAGTGGACGGTTAACAGTAACACGTCCCTGAGCTTAATTATTTTGGGACGAAAAAATCCGAACCTGGGACGAGTTGGGCCTATAAATCAGCTGCATCGGACGGGCCGGCAAATCGCGGCCCAAATCGCGGGGATGGCCGAAACTGCGCTTGGTACGCGCTTTTGGACCTTGGCCCAGGGACGGGCTTTTGGAGCTCGGCCCAAGGACGCAACATTGGAGCTTGGCCCAGGGACGCGAAGAATCTGCCAAAGCACTGGGCCATGGCTTTGAGGCTCGTCCCAAGGCCGTTGATTTGAGGCCCGCCCACCCATCCACTCAACGCTATCGGACGGTTATTTCTACCCCGTCATTCCCAAATCTCAAAATTACCTTCCTATTTTTCTATATATTTAATTTTAAATAATTATTTTCTTAGTTAAAAAAAATACGGGTAGTAGTGGGGCGGCACCGCCGCAAAGAAAACCACGAAAAGGCATCCAATTGCACAGTCTGTTGCATGCGCACGTCTCACTCCAAGCCTTGGAAAAATCAGTACACGGAGATTACAGTGCTCAATATTTTCTCCCCTTTCTAGATTTTCAAGCGTGCACTTTATATTCGTTCCTTTTGGGCTACTGGAGATTGATGAAGACTTCGATTTTAATGTGACTCGATAATTTTTTTTCTCTTGGTCTTCTTTTTCTTTTCACTCTTCTCGCTTTGTAATTAAATTAATATACATGTAAAATTTTCCTACCGTTCGATTTATGGATACGAAGCCTATAAGGACTTAAATTTAACTTCACTTTTGAAATAATGGATACACCAATAGTAGTGAATGTGACGTGACATAATTAAAAAATTTGGAAAACTCTTTTAACGGACCTTTACGATTTGCTTAAAAATTTGCCAACTCCCTATATTTGGGAGAGTAATTGTATCTGTATATGCAGAATCCTGTTGAATTTGGGCTTCCATCTTTGCAAGCCCAAGTCAATTATTTGAAACTAGAATGATGAACATTGACTGGCCCGGATATAATTATATATAAAACTCCGGTTCATGAAATGAGCCCACAATTCTTCTGGTTGTAGGTTCCAAGCCTCATCAATTATTATCTTTCCTGTTTTTTTTCTCCCTTCCTTCTGCACTTCTTCAATTTGTTTCCGTTTTAATGGCAAATTCAGTATTAGTTGAGATAAAAGCTTGGGACTATCAGGTCAAATCGAGGCAATACAGAGCCTTAAATGAGATGCATCATGTATGTATATTATTTTCATTTTGGAGTATTAATTGAGGATACACTGGATTGCTATAACAATATTGTTGTAGGCATGATCGCAACTACTGTATTCGACTGAATCGTGATAAGATGAGTTAAATTTCTGATCTCAAAAGAGCTGCAAATATAATCTTACGTTTAGTACATAAAACCAGTAAAAGAAAATGACACGACTCATTATAGGAACTTTCTCACACTAGACACTTGGTAAGAATAACAATGTTTTTATTTTTATTTTTATGAAGAGATACCGAATGGTCTCAGTGCATTACTTAGTGCACAAATTAAGAATTTAGATTGAAATATGAACTTGCTTGATTTTCTGATTGATGATTAATGAATTTACGCTTGCTGAGTTACTAACTAGGACTTCTCTATTTTGAAATTTTATTTACGCTTGCTGATTTACTATTTAGGGCTTCTCTATTTGAAATTTTATCTTATAATACATCATTATAGAAAAGGTATCGACGCCTCTCCTCTGATTTACTATTTAGGGCTTCTCTATATTGACGCCTCTCTTCTATTAAGTCTATGCCATACTTTTTTATCTCAAGATCTTAGAAAAGGTATTTTTCATTGAAATTCATATATGTTAATACTTTTTATCTTATTATACCTCTATTTTTTAGTCCCTATTGACTGAATGAAAAATTAGAAGAGGGAGGTCAATAGCTGACATGAAAAAAAAATGCCTTCCATTCTGCAAAACAGAGAAAATCAATTACATTGAATGTGTTTGATGAAATGCCAGATAGAGGTTGATCTAATGTTGCAACTATCTAATGCTAAGACCGACAAAATGTTCAACGGGGTAGAACTAGGGAGGGCCTGCCAACCCGTCCCATTTTTGAAAGTTAGCAGAAATAGTCATCACTACAGAAATAACTTTTGTAAACGCTCTTTTAGTAATAATTATTCAAGAAAACCGTTAATAAAAGTGTCTAATGATAATTTAAAATTTTTTATGAAACCTTTAGCAATGGTTGCTACGAAACAACCATTGTTAAACGATTGCCTAGAAAAATAAAAAAAATCG
Organism: x Bolboschoenoplectus mariqueter; assembly: GCA_037678475.1. Lineage (NCBI taxonomy): Eukaryota > Viridiplantae > Streptophyta > Magnoliopsida > Poales > Cyperaceae > x Bolboschoenoplectus > x Bolboschoenoplectus mariqueter. Next base: position 1,294,708 of record CM075263.1, on the reverse strand, counting down.
AAAAACTTTCAACACCGGTTCCTACAAAAAGCCAGTGCCAAATGTGTTGCTTTCAGAAACGGTTGCTTACAACCAACCGTTGCTGAATCTTTTTTTTTTATTTAATTTTTCTTTAACTTTTCGAAACGGTTCTTTTTAAATAATCGGTGTTGAACGTTTTAGAGGAAAATCTTTTGCTAGTGCTGAATGTGCTTCATTTTGAATTTTTGACGGTTGCCCCTATATTCATTATCTCCCTGTCGAGCCTTCTAAGTTGTAAACCCTTCTCTCTCTCTCTGGACTATACTCTTTCTCACTCAAACTCTGCCTCTCTCCCAACCGAGCCGCTATGCATAGCTCTTCTCCGTCGTGCCCAGCCCAGGCAACCTTTTTCGCCATGCCCAACCGAGCTTCTGTTTCACCTCTCTCCCTACCTCTCTCTCTCTTGACTACGCTCTCTCTCTCTCTCTCTTAAGGTTAGTACCATAATTTTTTAAGTAATTAGTTTAATTAGATGTTGTTAGTTTAATTATTTTAAGATTGTTACTTAAATTAAGTAATTAGTTTATGTTAGACGTTGTTACTTTAATTATGGTTAGATTGTTATATTATATAATTAGTTTATGTAATTAATTTATGTTAGATGTTGTTAGTTTATGTAATTATGATTATGAATTATGCTTGAATTGGGTTGTGCTTGAATTATGGTTATAAATTGTGTTTGAATTAGGTTGTGCTTGAATTATAGTTATGAATTGTGATTATGAATTAGTTTGGATAAAGAGGTGGAAGGAGTTGATGTTATGATTTCTTAGTTTAATTATGTTTAGATTGTTAGATTATGGTTAGATTGTGCTTTATTTTATTGAATTTGGGATTGACATTTAATATTTTGGAATATAGTCATGTCGGGATCCGGGAGGCGCTTCTCAACGAGAACACAGTGAAGCTTCTTGATGAAACTTGTTTCCATTTGTATCAAATGTTGATATCCCAAACGACCAAAATTGACAATAAGAACAACAAAATGTTATCATATGTCAAGATTAATTGTGTGAATTAAAACTATATTTTTTGTTTATTAATTATGTGAATTTGAAATATGTGATTATATGATTGTTTGATTTTAATATTGTGATTTTGTGAATGTTGTTTATATGTTATTATTAGGTTATATTGTATATGTAAATTAAAATTTTGTGATTGTATTATATGGCATATGTCTAATTTCGACTAGCAATTATCGGGGTAGTCACAGAAAATTAACAGGTCATTAAAAAAATAATACATTCAGCAACAATTATTGAAAAAAAACAATAGCTATAAAGTGTTTTACCTTAAAAAAAGAATTGACAACGGTTATTATCTAAGAACTGTTATCAAATAACTCTTTTCGCATTGGTTTTTGGTTAACTACCAGTGCTGAAAGTTTTATCTTTAATAACGGTCATTCAAATAACCGTTGTTAACTTTCAGTGACTCTTTCATCGATAAAGGTATCATAATCGGTGTTGAATATATTTTATAATCATTGTCAAAACTTTCATTCAGCAACGGTTATTGAAAAAAACAATAGCTATAAAGTGTTTTACCTTAAAAAAAAGAATTGACAATGATTATTATCTAAGAACTATTATCAAATGACTCTTTTCGCATTGGTTTTTGGTTAACTACCAGTGCTGAAAGTTTTATCTTTAATAACGATCATTTAAATAACCGTTATTAACTTTCAGTGACTCTTTCATCGATAAAGGTATCATAATCGGTGTTGAATATATTTTATAATCATTGTCAAAACTTTTTTTTTCTGATAGTGGGTGCATTATTAGACAGATTTTACAGCTTGTTCCTCTCTTAGTGTTTAATATTTTTGTCATTTATGGTTGTTCTTGCCCCCCCCCCCCCCCCCCCCCCCCCCCTCCCCCTCGATGCTTAAATCATAGTTTTGCCCCTAATTCAACCTGATATCCTTCAGGAACTTGACCTTAAGAGATTTCATTATCCTTTCATATAAGCTTTGTTGCACGTATGCGGGTGTAGATATCGTATCCGATATAATATTGGTGTGGCGATACAACAATTCTAAAAAAAAAAATCTAGGATACGGATGCGGCACTAAATAAAATTATAGAATAAGGAATATAATTAAATAATTTGTTTATATTGGGAAAATTTTGAAAATTCAAAAAAGAATAACAAATAAGGTTAAATGTCTAAATACGAATTTTGAGTGCTATAAATTTTTAATTATGTTTGTTCTTTGTTTAAAGTCCCATATTATTTCCTTTTGAGTAACTGGCCACACAGCCCACAAGGCATTATTACCACAAGCAATGAAGCAGAGAATAATAGATATATACACGGTATTGTATTGCAGTGTCTTGACTGCTGGATTTGGCACACTCTTCTTAAGACACTGCATGAGGCCGCTTGAGTGCACAATTTGATGGGTCTGATATGCGTATCAAAGGCGTATATTGATCGAATTTGCAGGTCAAAATAGTATAAATTATTAGATAAGCCATATGGCATATTAGATACGCACTGCATATGGATCGTGTGTGAATCCGTATCAGTTACGTGTCTGATACGGATACAATGCCCTTGAGGACGTATTTGGGTGACAGTACGTGAGCTACTACCCCCATTGTCACTTATGGTTACTACTAGAGATTTAAGTTGTTTGAATGCAAAACAAATTAACACACAATATCTCTTTCCTCAGATAACTAATGCATATATAATGACTAATTAATAAGGGAATAAAAATTGGTTTGTCTTTTATTTCCTTTTAGTTTTTTGTTTGCTCAAAAGAATCAGTGTTTGGTGTGATGACAAAAATAATATTTTCTGTGTAAAAGGTCGCAAGTTTGAAATTCGGATGAGAGTCTTTTATGAATATTTAAAATTGAATATCTTAAACTTTTATTTTTATCTAAAACAAATAGTTTTTTATTTGCTCATAAGATAAATTTTAGAGTATATGTTACGGTGGAGTTCTTTCCACAAATAGTACGAAAATAGATTTCTGATTGGCTTTTAATTTCTTTTGTTTTTTTTTTGTTTTTAGTTTGCATCGATATAAATTTTCAGTACAAATGTTAAGATGGGAGGTGATTGCGAATTGAAAGCTTTATAGATTGGTACTGCAATATTCGTTTTTTCAAAATCAGTTGAAAATCTATGCTTGATGTATATACTATGCTGCTTATTTTATGAGCGGTCAATTTTCCATAAGGATATCTAGAGATGACATAACATTCTACAAATACAGTTAATATAGCTTACTTACGATTTGTTTTGTATAAATTCTTATGTAATTAAGTTATATCTAGAATCATTGTTTCATACTTAGGAGACAATATATATATATATATTTCTCGTTTCTTATATTTTCTTTTGAAACTATAGAAACCAATTCCTTTGAAATAATGAGACTATTCAAATTAGAATAATCGAAGAGAAAGAATCGCCATAAATGCAAAGAAGGAATATCTTGGATCCAACACTGAAGGATTTGGACTAAGATTTCAAAATGGACAGGATAAGGTATTAGTATGTCTAACACATTATTTAAATAGGAAAATTTGTCCTCTAAAAAAGAAAATATTGAATGAATAGATCGTAAATTTTGCAATTTTGATATTTTTTTAGAGGAGAAAAAATATATATATATATATATATATATGTATGGCAATCGGACGGATCATATTAGATCAGGTTCAGGTCGGATCAAGTCAGGTCGAATTAGTTTGTCCAAGAAAGATTGTCAGGTTCGGATCAAATTAGGTTCGGGTCAAGTAAAATTAGTTTGTTTTGATCTGATCCACATGCGGATCGGATCAGGTTCAGGTCGGGACAGGTCAGGTCGAATTAGTTTGTCCAAGAAAGATTGTCGAGTCGAATTTCAGGTCGTCTAATGTCAATTTTTTTCAGATCTCGGGTCAGGTTCAAATTAATTTGATTTTTTGAAAAAATTAGGTCAGGTTGGGTCGAGTCGGGTGTTGAGAGGGTTGGGCGGGTTCGTCGGATTAGGGTCGAGTTTTGACATTTTACTACCTCTATATGTGGCAATCAAACAGGTCAAATCTAGGTGGGTCAAATCTAGCCGGGTCAGGTTGGTTTAATTTGACCGAGAATGATTGTCGGATCGAATTTCGGATCGTCTAGCGTTGGCTTTTTTCGGATCTCGAGCCATCTTGGATTGGGTCGGATCAAATTCAAATCAGTTTGACTTTTTAAAAAAAAAATGAATAAGGTCAAGTTGGGTATCAGACGGGTCCAACAGGTTTGATAGGTTGGATCGGATTTTGTCACCTTTAGATATATGAGTGAGATGTACCTATAGCTGACAAGTTTAGAATAATCATCTTATAAATTTGATGAAGTTTATGTCAATGCCAATAGTTTGAACACTTGCAGCAAATGTTGTAGGTATTGTAAATTCGAGGAGTTGTGAGAACTATTTCCTTAATTTTTGGAAGAAAAAGTTAATTAAATTGATGTCTTAATTTTGGGCTTGCCATAGTAATTTAATATTTTTCGAGTTTGAGCTTTTTTTTTTCCCTTGTTTTTATTTCACTAGAAAATACACATGCTCATTCATTGTCATTTTGGTGGAAAATTAAGTAAGTTGAAATATGCAATGAAAAATGAGCTTATTCATGCGTTCATTTAGTATGTCAACTTCACGTTTTGATGAATATCATGCATCTGCTAATATCTCTATCATGTGGGATTTCACATGTGAATACTAAATTGGAATGAAATTTATCATCTCATAGAATATTCTGTTGATTATCGTAAAAAAGAGAGCCGTGTGTATATTTAAAATTTAAAAGATAAAAAAAGTAATCGTTATTATAATTACAGCCCAGCCTAGCTAGAACCTTTTTCTTTGATTTGTAAAATTTTACTTCCTAAAACTTCATTTTGGTAATTTTGATTGTTCAACTATGATGCACTCACTGGAATTTAAAACTTCATTTTGGCAATTTAACTGACGAGAAAGCTATTTCTGAATCCCTCCTTGGTGGATGGTCTTGCACGCTGTTATGGTCTGACGCCGGACACGAAGAAAAGAGACAAAAAGTCGGGGCTCGCAGTTAAATGGAACCGAATCTCCTGGTTCTTGGGGGCAGGATTTTTCTGCTAATCATTGGTTCAGCTAATGATTGATTAACACAATGGCATTTTAATTCCCTCAGACTAACAAATGAGATTAACTTTGTTACTTTTTCTTAAAAGTATAAATTATAACTTTTCGTTAAAAAACTTCTATAGTAAATCAAATGATTATAGGTTGGAAATCTTTACATCAATGGTTTATATACAGTAAATCTTTGAGTCATAGTTTTCCATCACATATAAGTAATAAAAATAATTTTCATGATATGTAAACTTTTACATATTCAAAGATAAAATAATTCTTTTTAAACCAATATTTATATTTAGCATTTCTATATACATTTAATTTAGTAAAAGTTCTTTAAGACTAGCTAGTGATTAATTTTTTTTTATTTGTCTAGTTCATTTTAGACAAAAATTAAATAACATAATTGCAAAAAATCACTTAGGACCAATGTTTTAAATTGCAAATTTACATGCGGAACAATATATGTAGTTTTATTATATTACTTTTAATTTGTACTATGTATTTTAGATGAAGAATAATAAAACAGTAAAATAGACGGCTGCATGTATAATAGCACTGATGTAATTGATTACTTTTTAACACCGCGTATTTCTAATATATGCAGTTTTATTTTATAATTTTTAAGTTGTAAAATAAAACTGCATCCATTAGAGAGAATTCTTCTCTTAATGTAGGCATTTGTATTGTTATCTTATTGAAATCCTATTTTATTTTTATTTATAAACTAATAATATAATGATTCAACGTATTAGTCCTCTTTATTTTATGTGACAATCTAAATGATTTATACATAAATAATTTGAAAGAATCGATCAGACTTTTCTTTCCTTTTTCTATAAATTTTTTGCATATATATAGTGTACTTTTGAAAAGAATTCATCCGTAAAGGAAGATCAAATGACGCATGAAGGATTAATTATTTTCGTTCTTAACTAATTGTCTATATTAAATGAATATCTTTTATTTATGTTAAGTTCCTTTATTAACTTGGAGAGGAGATGTCACGCGTCAATCAATAGTTGGTTGGACTTTGTGGGGTAGGAAAATTCTGTACACAGAAGATTCAATCAATAGTTGGTTGGATTCTGCGGGGTAGGAAAATTCTGCCCACAGAAGATTCAGTTTCCCAGTTAAATTGGATCGAGAATATACCTGTAAGACAGAAAATAGTAGAGAGACCTTTTGAGTCACTGAAGGAAGGGCCCCATGTGCCAGAATTAATTCAATGGCCATATTACCAGCCATGGTCTGATTGGAAGGGCCGGAGAATTTGAATCGCACTGGAGATCTCCTTGGCACATTTAGACATACAACTGGAGACGATTTTTGACACTTGGAGGATTGAGAGATCGTTTGAACAAGTCAGATGCAGTTATACATATGCTGTCGTTGGTTTACCATGTTAATTTTCTGACCTAATTTACCATTTTCTGTTTTACTGTTTAAGGGGATTATATATAGTATATAAATCTTGAATGCCTTACGAATAGTTGAGAATAGTATCTTGATTTACGCTGTCTGTATTTTCAGAGAATCATACTTTTCCTTCTTTCGGTCTCTGCAAATATATAGAAATCTCAAATACATTAATATTTTTTGTTATTTTGTCTTTTCCTTTTCACGTTATTTCTTGCCTCGAACAACTTTTTTTTTTTCATTTTTTGCCTTGAACTTTGTTTCTTAGCCTCCACGTAAGAAAAATGTAAGATGATATCTGTGACCATATAAATTCTTCATTTCTTTGTTTTTGTTTCGATAGAAATAATAATTCTTAAATTGAGAAATCAGGTTTGCAATGGGGTTGGTGTTTCAAGCAAAATTACCTATACAATAAATACAGTTCACACCTGTATTTGATTCTGAATATTACCATTTTAAGTGCTTATGTTCAAATTTCTGGAATATTAAATCTATGTAACTGAATTTTTGAGTTTTTTAAACTACTTTGTACTAATGCGAAAAAAGAAAAAAAAAAAAAGAGACGCTCGTCATCTATTTAACAAAATTTCTAATAGAACTTGACCTCACAATTTAGCACTCAGGTTGTCAGAGTGTAAGCATAAGTAACCCAAATGTGCATTTAACCCATTAAATATTATATTATTGCCTCAATACTTGATGGACCATCTTCCTTTTGTTACATTATAACAAAAGCATGAACAATATTTCTGTTTTAAGCTACTAAGTAAATTGACTGTTCAATTATTGCTCAATTATATATGATAGTGCATTAAATAAAATTTATGCAAAGATATATTGCACTAATTAGAAAACAATTGTTATATGATGCATATCAAATTATCAACAAATCAAGACAATTAAAATTAATTAAATTTTATTCATTATGATTGCTGAGATTAACAAAAAATATTATTCCCAATTTTTTATGAAACTTATTTTTATAGATGTCTAACAATTTGCAACGGAGTGCAAATACCACCTAGTTATAATCAAGGACTGTAATGTAGATTTTATGTCGTTGAATGAGAAAAATTACTCGGTTCATTTATTCCTTCTTCTTGTGAGAAAATTGGTAAGAAAGTTGAAATTTCCCAAAATTGAAAAATTGTTCAAGGAGCAGGTGAAAGATGACAATTGGAATGGTCCGAAACAGCAGCAGTTCTAAACATCATCCACTAGTTTCTTTGGTTTGCAATTTATGTTTTTTTTTTCGGATGAGAATGGATTACTCCACCGGTTTCATTAAAACTAAAGAAAATATAAATATATTATAGGTCTAACAGCATGAAACAACTGGTACTAGATAAACCAAAGTTTCTATTTAAGTTCTAATCACAAAATACCAGAATTTGTACATCAGCATATAATACCTAATGTTTGCTAGACCCAAAACACAAGTTTTACTACTAGAAAAACAAACTAAATAAATCAATCTCTAAAATTGTTATAGCATCAGCAGCTTGGAGATGATTCAGTCTCTGCACCAGACTCACTGTTGATTGCTAGAATTGTTAGCTCCTCTTCCTCTTTTTTCACCAAATGTTGAACCTAAAAAGGAAGTCCCTTTACATTCTGTGGTAGGAGTAAAGATAGCTTAAAAATATTTATTATATCTTTATTCTGACACTAGAAACTTGCCATATTCAATTTTGCATATATACTTAAAGATTTCAAGTTCTACCCTTAGAGTTTTTTTTTTTTTGAAGAAAAGATAGGGGTCTTGCCTCTAACTTATATTACTCGTAAGAAATGGTTACAAGGTTGGGAATACTAGCCTCATTTGTCAAATTATCATATTCGGCCTTTAATAGTATTTTTCATTGGCTTTCAACAGTATTATCTTGATATCTAATTAGCCATTTGGCCAAGAATGCTTGATTTATTAAATCAAGGTTTAATACTCCTGAACCTCTTTGTTGCTTACTTTTGCACACTATATTCCAAGAAACTAAGTTTGCAATTTATGTAATGGGAGGGGATCCTTTAAAAACTAATATTCTGACAATTTTGACAACTATTTTTTAAATAATTTCAAAATAAATCTTAAAATTTTTTAAAAATAGAAAAAAGTTTTTAAATATATTTTGTAACTTATAGATTGAGTGTGTTTCAATTTTTATGTAATTTAAAGATCATTTAATATTTCATCATAAATTATGAAATGTTAGACCATTGAAAGTTTTATATAATTTTATTTGTTTTGTATGGAGCATCAAATAATACTTAAATTGAATGAGATTTAAAACACAATTAATCTATAACTTTAAAAATATGTCTACAAACTTTTTTCTATTTTTAAGATTTATTTTAAAATTAGTTAAAAAATTATTGTCCAAGTTGTCAAGAGATCCCTCCCTTATATAATTCATAGTTATTTTCTTTCATGTTATGATGAACAATTTCAGCATAGGTATACTTTCATAAAAAGGAAGAGAGCACGACGAAGAAATCTAGAAAACTTACAAATGAATCTTTAGGTGAGAAATTCTGATTGCTTGTTATGACCGCAGTTCAAAAAGGTTGATAATTGGTTGTGGCCATATCCACTAGTCTGTATATATGGTCTAAGCAAAAATAAATAAATAAATAAAAAACATACATATTTGTACAACCAAAGTTTGTTCTTATCTTTTCTCTGTTCTTTTAGCAGAAATTTTCTCTTAAAAAAATAATTTTAGTTTCTGATAGGAGACAGCTGGTCCCTACGGATTTATTTATGCATTGTATAATATATAAGTGGATTATGTAGAGTAAAACTAATGTATTCTTAGAAGAACTGAACTCTTCGATGTTTTTAACGTAAAATTTATTAAATCAATTTCAAATGAAAAATTCAAGTTGCTAAATAAATTTTTCATATTAAAATCTTACAAGATATTAAAATTTTTTATTTTTCAAGTTTTCTAATTATTTTTTTATCTATAAATATGACTCTAAAATAATATTTTTTTTGTATATAAGAATAGGCAATTTTTTAAAATCTGTAAAAAATTAGAAAACTCTAAAAAATAAAAAAAAAATACGATATCCTAAAATATTTTAATATAAAGAATTTATTAAGTAACTTAAATTTGTCATTTGAAGTTAACTCAACAGATTTTGAGTTAATAGCAACGAAAAGTTGGGTACTCTTAGGAGCATACGAGATTTACTCGGATTATACAAATGAAATCCTTTGTCTTGACATATCTTCTTCAACAAATATTTACTTTTATATTTTTTGTATAAATTTTTAGCACAAAATAATCTTTTTAGAAAAAACTGAATTTCGGATCTGAACTGGCTCCTGATTAATATGCCCATTCAAGTTTCCTTAAGAAAAAATGAATTTCAGAACCATGATCAGCACCCTTAATTTGTCACGCTTCACATTTCCTTTTTCTGAAGTCAGTGTCACGTTTCACAATTCATACCGATTTGTATATATATACATGCATTGAGGCAACCCCAAAGTCACAAAGGATCTCCTTCTTCGAGAGTTATATCTCTAATCAACAAACCTCAAGCTTCTTCAATATTAAAATGGGATCCTTTGAGGTAGATGTGAAAGTAGAGGATGAGGATCTGTACCTCCAGATACCTTTGGTGGGGAGTCCAATCCTTCCATTGACATTGAACGCTGTGTTAGAGCTCGGTGTCTTTGAGATTCTGGTAAAGGGTTGTGTACCTAATAGTGCTGGTACTCAGCCAGTAATGATGACAGCAGATGATATTGTATTGCAGTTGCCAACTAAAAACCATCAGGTACATATATATGTAGCTCTAAAAATTAAAATACACACTCTTTTAGTAAGTGGTGTTAGAGATAAGGTATTTAATGTTTATTGCTTGTAAGATTTAGTTTCTGTTCTACTTCAAAAAAAAGAAAAAGAACAAACAGAAGATTCAGTTTATGTGATGTGTGTCTCATAGAGTTATATTCGTATGTTTGTGTGTTTGTATGTTTTGTAGCACACATGTTGGTCCCAAGAGCATAGTCTTCATAATATAGTAAAGTTTCTATAAATTAATCTAAATTCTCAACTGGTGTTTTTTTGAACTTCTACCTCCTAGGCTGCACTCATGTTGGATAGAATGCTGGGGCTTCTTGCATCATTCGATATAGTAAAATGTACCGTTGAGAAAAAGGAAAATTTGGTAAGGAGGTACGGGCCAGCACCGATATTTAAGTGGCTAGTGAAGAATGAGGACGGTACAACGGTTGCAGACCTCGTCCACTTGGGAATGGAGCAAGCTTTCATTTCTGGCGGGTATGTACTGGATACAAGCTCCTTTAATTCATTATTTTTGTTTTCCTTCTTTTCACAATTGTACTCTAATTTCAGCACCAAAAAAAAAAGAAAAAAGAAAGCAGAAGGACAAATTTGAGAATAAAACAAAAGGAAAAATCACCTAACAAGATGCAATTTAAGTTGGTAAAAAAGAACGGAAATCTAATTATGAAAATCTGCCATCAAAATACAAATTTAAATTGATGATGATAGACAGATAGAGAACTATAAAAAAAAGTTGTTGCATAGGCTTCACCTCAAAGAAGCGGTGTTGGACGGAGGAATAGCATTCGAGAAGGCACACGGGATGACAGCTTATAAGTACAAGGGAAATGATCCAAAATTTAGCCGGGTTTTCAATAAGGCCATGAAGGAGAGCTCAACTCTTACTGTGAACAAGATGCTTGATATCTACAAAGGCTTTAAGGACGTTCAAGTACTCGTTGATGTAGCTGGTGGTGTCGGAGCTACATTGGGCATGATTGTTGCCAAATATCCACACATCAAGGGCATTAACCTAGACCTTCCCCATGCCATATCCGATGCACCACCTCTTCCTGGTCCTTATTTTCTTTTTTCTTTTTTTCTAATTCCATTCATTGCATGATTTTGAAGCAGCACAAAAACTTAAAGTTGCTCTGTTTGCTAAGTCGATAAGGTGATTTCGATTAGTCTTTAGAGCTCTGAAAATGTGGTGCTAATATATCGTGCGATTTGATTATTAAGGCGTGGAGCATGTTGGTGGAGACATGTTTGATTGCATACCGCATGGGGATGCCATCCTTCTAAAGGTTTGCCACGGTTTTGTTACAGGATTGTATTTTGTTTACTTATATATCGCTATATATCATATTAGTTATGCTATTTTTTTTATCTCAAGGAAAATTGTAAAGAAAATATTAGATTTCTCATTATTTCATATAACAAGCATGCTAGATTCCAATGTTTACGGATTTGGTGAAAGTGATATTTTTCGGAAAATGCTAACATGTTGATCTAAGGTTTAAACCATTTCAAATTGAAATTTTTCTGTAGATCTCATCCATTGTAATTAATTACAAATTTACAGTGGGTTCTTCATAATTGGAACGATGAGCATTGCTTGAAGATATTGAAGAACTGTTACATGGCTCTGCCTGATGGAGGCAAAGTCATTATAGTTGACTATTTGCTTCCTGTAACACCTCAGGCAACTACAAGGTCACAGAGCACATTTATTTTGGATGTCATAATGTTGATTAATTTTGGTGGTAAAGAGAGATCCAAGAAAGAATTTGAGACCTTAGCAAAAGATGCTGGTTTCACCAAGGTAGAAGCTCAGTATTTCTGGGGAGAAATGTGGGAAATTGAGTTGAAAAAATAGAGTCAAATTGTTGAAGTTCTTCTATATATAAATATATATACACTAGTAATTAATTAAATTGGTAATAACTGGGTTGGATTTCAACCACCACAGATAGTTGTAATGCGGCTAGTACCGTTATATTTATCTCATCTTTGATATTGCACTTTTTGTAATGGTAATGTACTTTTTTGCATGTTACAGTCAAAGAATAATGTTTGTACGTTATGTTTTTTGTCCCTGAAGAAGGAAGTATAAAAGACCATCAATTCAAATCCATGCCAGAAACTCAATTATTTATTAGTACATTTAAGCAAACAATAAAAAATAGAAAAATACCTAATTACTAAGCCTATCAATTTCTAAGAGCTCTTGATGTTAAAATTAATTCTCAGATATTACCGTGTTACCCGTTTATATGGTCTCAATTGTTATTAGCTTCATTATAAAACAAAGATTGGTGGGTTTCCACCACAATATATAGAAGAAATATATGAACGTTCATTATTAATTTGATTGGGTAACTGTTCTTTGACTAGAATTTTTTTCTGACGAGAATATGATTATAAATTTATAATTATAGAAACAAAGTTGGCTTAATAAAAGAAAATATTTCATCCGCTCGATCTATTTAATTATTTGTTAAACCAAAGGTTCCAATAATCACTCAGATACAAAATTTAATGTAATAAAGTTAATTTGTTCCCAAAATGTGTACATAATTGATGTATAGTTTTTCATATATATTATTTTTAGTTTTACTGGATGGTCGAATTAGTTTACATTTTTTTCTTCGCTAAAAAATTGGCGTGCTAGAGCAAATGTCATAATTTAAAAAATAAAAATAAAAGGAATACATAGTCCGTACATACAGTCTACGCTCATAGCCATAGGTCTGTAATTGAACTAATATATGATTGTGAAAAAAGTAAACCAATGCAATTCAAAAAAGGCGGTTGATGTTGTCAATTTCAAGTCAAATGGCTGATACGAACAGTATATTTCATTAATTTCTCGGTACAACAATTATGAGGCAGGCTTGAATTTGTTGACAATCTCTACTAATTTTTATAGGAGATCGACTTATTGTTTGAGGAAAAGTTATAGGATAGTGATGGCTTGGACAATTATGAGGCAGGCTTGAATTTGTTGACAATCTCTACTAATTTTCTCGGTACAACGATTATGAGGCAATCTGATTGTTGCAAACTAATCATATCAGAAATATAAGAAAAATCTAATTAATTTTAACCTTTGAGCGTTCTGTTTAACAGAATTCTCATTCATGTAATTGATAGGAGCATCTTCATTTTTATAATTATAAAAAAATATATTAATTATATATTATCAGAGTAAAGCTAACGTGAACTTAAACTCACTAACACTCTTGATTAGTTTAATTCAAAAACTTATCAAATCGACTTTAAATAATAAATCTAATTTGTTCAATAAATTCTTTATATCAAAATCTTATAGGATACAAAAAATTTCTATTTTTAGAGTTTTTTAAGTATTTGTTTTGATTTTTTAAATGACCTATTCTAATATTCAAATATTCATTATTTTATTATTATTTAAAACCATTTTAAAAAATCTTAAACAAATAGTTAGAGAAATCTAAAAATAGAAAATTTTGATATCCTATGAGATTTTAATATAAAGAATCTATTGAGTAATTTGGATTTGAAAATTTAAGCCGAGTCAATAGATTTTTGAGTTAAGTTCACTAACCCCTTAATAAGTTTAAGCTGATAGTAGCTTACTCATATTATTTATACATTTTAATATGACAATAATAATATAAATATTATTTTTATTTTATTCTCTCACTTGCTCAATCAAATAAAAATAATTTATGATCACAACGTATATTGTAGGTTGGCGTACCCTTACACACATTCATGGGTGAGGACCGCTGTTCGATTCCAATTAATTCAATATAAAGCATTTTTACGTTGGAATATGTATTATCCTAATTAAGCTTATGTTTGTGATTTAGGGGAATGTTCTTGTCAAGTCTATATATACAATCCTATATTTTATTGTTCTGGCCAATTTGATTTATGACTTGCATTATATGAGTCCAAAAAAGCAAAAAAAAGAAAAAAAAAAAAAGAAACAAAGAATCATGTTCTTATATTTGTGTGATATGGTTTATTGTACTTCTTGTGATTCCATAATGAAATCTTTAGCATATTCTATATTTTCAAATAATGAAATGCAAAAATTAGATAAAGACATTGGCAATGTGCACTATAGTTTATGTTTTATTCTGTTCAGGTCAAAAATTAAGAACACTTGTCTGATGCAAGTGTCTCCTTCAAATTTTGCCAAGGTAAAACCAATCACAGAAGAAAGATACGGAGCTAGTAGAGAAAGAAAATGGACAAAGTGCTATTAACCTTAAAGGGAGCTAATAGACGTCATAATTCATATCGCCATCAATATTAATTTTGTTATTTAAATTAAATAAGTTATTATTTATATTAGCAACTTTATTATACAATTTATTTGTACAATACTCTTATTCTTTAACTAATTAATGGAGTTATTATTCAGATTAGTGGTATTTGAGTTAAAAAATAAAATATTGTACAAAATAAATTATATAATAAAATCGTTAACATAAATAATAACTCATTTTACATGAATAATAAAATATGTATCAATGACAATATCAACAATAATATCTCCGAAATATTTTTCCAACCTTAAAACCTTACAATTGATCTAAACACCTTTTCTCTATCTACCTCTCAGTCAAGCCCCCACCAACATTACATATTAATGAAGAATTCGCAAACTTTCCATTTTATTATTAACACAAAAACATTTTTAAAAGAATACGTTAATCTTTTCTATTTAATGATCATAATTGCTAGGAATAAAAGAAATTATGATGAAACCTGAAAAAAAAAACTTTTATTTGTCTGATTGATATCATATGCAGATATTAATATAGATTGAACAACATATAGCAATTATAATATTATATACGAGTTGAGTGGAACCATAGACGTAACACAGTAATGATAGAACTCGTATCTCTATAAAGATACATAATTTTAAATCCGACAAAAAATATTTAAAAAGAAATAAATATCAAGGCTAATGAGAGCTCTTATTTAAAAAAAATTTCGTTAACAGAAAGATAGAAAAATAATGAATGTTTATATATGAAAATAAAATATTTTTAAAAATTTGAAATAAATAGTTAGAAATTTTTTTAACAAATTTGAATTCATTTCAAAGGAGACCATTTTAGATATTTTGGCAAAAAAATAGATTATATAGTCATTTATTTAAGATATTTCAATTACATGAATGGAATGAACTTATATAGTCATTTCTTTCAATATTCCTATATGTCCCTGATTAATTACATTCTTAACATCTCCCATCTAACAATTTAATTATTCTAAACGTCCCAAAAAATCCCTAAGTCTCTCATTATTTGAATTACAATCCTAGTACATTACAGTCTCTCTTGAATTTTTTTTTTTCTCGAAACTTCTCTCTATCAACTCGAAAACCATACAACCCAGGCAGTTCTTGACACGAATCTCTGATCCGACCACCACGCGTCAGGTTCTTTATCCGTTTCCTTATTCTCAATCTAGCATATTATGAACTAAATAACTATAGTTAGAATACAAATATATATAGTTAAACCCCAGTTTCACTCACTCCACTTTTTTTACCTTGCTTGCTTTTTTTCTTTTATAAATTTAGGAACAGACGCCTTAATCTGACAAAACGAGCCTCAAGTTTGCTAAGTGTTAATATTGATTATTGACCCAATTAGACCATTAGACCAATTTATTAATGTAACTTCCGATTTGAGCCAGTGTTGCTCAAACTTGCTCTAAAATAGTTGAGATTTCCAAAATATTGAGCTTATTGGATGGAATCTAGATTGTTCGTGTTTGCAATGTCTCATTATTTTGGTAGAAGAACATAATGTAACTAACTGTTTAATCTGTTGATTATGAGTAATTAGCATCAGATACTATTACTTGTTTCGGTGTATGTCCAATTAGCCTAGATGAAGAGACAATCAGTGGATATGATCACAATACTTTTCTTCGGAAATCGAATCATGCTTTCTGCCACATCAAGTTTATACCCTCACTTGGAACATGAAAACAAATAGTCTATAGCCAGGTC